>OZ010661.1:7845438-10245438 GCA_963932335.1 Andrena marginata
TTTACGAGGAAAACCGAGGAAAAAGTCGCACTCCCGACGAAACCCACTTCGATTATCCCCCCCCCCCCCCCCCCGCTTGGAGGCGCGGGGTGGGCAAGGAGACCTGTAGGGTGGCGGCCGCGATAGTCGGCCACGCTCGTAAATAACCCCGGAGCGTAATTAAAAGCTATCGATTTGTCGTAAGCCGCGTAATTGCACGAGTTACTACGCGCCCCGAATAATCGCCGTTCCCGGGAAACTTCGTAGGGCCGCGCCGACGGAGATAACGGAATATTTACATATTATCGCGGGACCTGCACGATCCACCTACGCCAGCCTCGCGATGAACCCGTCAGCCCCCGGCCGGGGAAAGGGCTTGGGATCGTGTCGCGGATTCCAAATCCCCGGGCCAAGATCCGAAGAAATTGATGGGCCCGCGTAATGGACACAGGGAACGAACTACCACCTCGTTTAACCGAACGTTTCGTCGACTAATTCTAATTGTAAGAGGCGGCAGTGTAGGATCCTAATGTTGCTTGGTAACCGAACCCGAATTGCTGGCGAACTGAATTGAGCTTGAGGATGTTGAGATTTTTGGGGGGGGGGGGGGGGGCAGCTGTAAATGAAGGCATCAAACGGTAGACCTTTGTATCGGCGCACAAGGCGAGCACATTCCTGCGCTCATGCTCGCGACTTGAGCAGGTTTTCTGGGATTTCCTGCTTCAAACTTCCCCTCCTGCTGTGGCCCCCAGCTTAATGGCGAGGCGGTCGTCGCGAGTCGTAAAACACGAAGATCCCTTTCGCTGATTAAAAGGCCGTCGACAGTCGTGTCGTTCGTTAGGCCACGGGTTCCGTGATCGTCCCGTTTCCTGTGACAGTTTCAACGTTTTCTGTTTTCGTTCCTCGAGCCTGCAGTAGCGAACAATGTATGGCCGCAGATTTTTGCGCTTGATTCCGCAGCCACGAGGGGGGGGAAAAACGCTCGCTGCCCGTTCCGTGCGAGCGTGATCCGTAAGTAGACGAGGAAACGCGATACGGCTGGAATGAATTTAGAGGGTGGGTCGGCGAAGGACATATAGATTTCAGGACACCTGATACCTCAAAATCGACCGGAGCCAGGGGGGGGTGGGAGCCGTATCGCTCGGCATCTGAACTCCCCCTAATAACTCTCGCCTTCGTGGGCCGGAGAAACACGTGTCCCGTCAATATTTAATTCCATATCATGAAACAGTATAGCTCCAACCACTTTCGATCTTTTAATCTCGATATCCCCATTTGCTGCTCGAAGACGGCTGGTCGAGGACGAGGCCTTCGAGCTCTCTGCTCGAGCAGCCCAACACCGAGGTCCTTTGCCCCTTCTACCTCGGAGGTCCGTGCAACATCTTCGTGTTGCTCCCGGTTTTTGCGTACACCGTGAACAGTGATTACGAAAGCGACTCCAGCGACTGCATCCGCCCTGCGAACATGTTCTCCTCCTCTTCCACCGCGAGGCGAGATGCGCGTCGTGGCGGTTGCAGAGGTTCCAGTCGCGTGATACCGTTCAATCATCGCCGGAGAGGGCTCGGCCGACCAAAAAGTACGCGACCAGTGCCAGCTTCCCGCTCGCCCGTATGCATACGAACGTCGTTTCGGAAGCGAACGTTCTAATTAGTCCTTCCTGGACTCGGATCCCGTTCGCGCGCTTTCTCGTTCGCTCCTTCAGTCGCGTGACACGGCCGCTAATTGCCGAAATATTAATGGCCCCGCGTTCAGCCGGGAGGGCAACGGACAGGCCCGCTCTCATCTGTCTCTACGTGTCCCTCTGCCTCTCCTTTCGGTTCTTGCTTCTCGCGTTGCTCCCTGAAGTCACCACCCCGCGATAGAGTTCGCGCTGATTCATCGCGTCCGAGTGCATTAGAGGGAGGAGAGTGACCCCGCGAGGCGCAGGGACTCGCGATTAAACGCTCAGCGCGGAGGTAGCCGAAGGGCCTGTCTATAATGGCACTGAGACGCGGCAGATATTCACCGCTGGTCATATTCGACACTGTAGGATGATACGAGGATTCTGTTGAAATCTCGAGGAACTAAGAGTCGATTCTATCGACTCATGGTATTTGGAAATGGTCGAGGAAATGGAGTTTCGATTTTTCGTTCAGTGTTCACGGTCCAAGTAAAATTTCGAGCTCGTTCAAATTGAAGGAATAATCGATGCTAGGGCAATCGAATTACCCTTGTGGTCGGCTGCACGATAAGTGACTCCCGGCGAAATTTCCACGGAAAAGAGGGGGGAAACGGCAGGAAACTTTAAGGGGGGGGCGCGCGATCGAAGCTCGATGCTCCACTCGGGCAGCGAAGTGGCCGAGCTTTATGAAGCACACAGAGCGCGATGGTTACCTCCGCGAGATCCGAAACGATTTTGCGCGCGCGCGCGGGTGTGCGTGTGCAGTTCTGCGCGCATTTGCGGATCCATGGATTCGTGAACGGCTGTAAGTGGACGCCCTTCTCGTAACGCGACGGTGAAGCGAACTCGAGTGAAGTTAAGGAGGGGCTTGGATGGCTCTTCCTGCGGGAATAGGAAGTCCAATCCACCCCGCGCTTCCGTCCCCTTTTCCTTATACCCCAGGGCGCATAAATCACTCCTTCTGGTCTCTGCTCCGCGAGCGTTTCCTCGGGAACGTTTCGCTGTCTGGCGACGTTACGTAATTTTACAGGCGGTCAACGGCGTTAAACCTTCGGCCCTGCTCGAATAAATTACTCTTCTTATCCGTCCGAAACGTTTCATTGCCGATACTAATTGTAACGGCGATCTTAACGGTCAAATTTTCTACAGGAAGCTTACTCGGAAGTTCTTACGATTTCGCCGAGATTCATAATCGTCCGTAAGTGGCTCTTGAAAGTCCGTTTACGTGTCGCCGTTCCACGTGACAATGTCGACTAAAGAGACGGGTGTATATGCGTGCGCGTGCTATACAGAGGGTGGAGGTGTCGGGGATGGTAGGTAAATGTAAGCAGTAAGCCATTTTCCAGACGATGAGGCGCGAAGCCCCGCTCCGCCTCTTAGCGCGGGTAATCCGTGCTCTACCAACCGAGCCAGGGGAAGAAGCCACCCGCAGGTGCGACCCCGGGGCTTCTTCCCCCCCGAAGCGCAGGCTATATTTAATATCGCTCGTCCTCGTTACACCCCGCGAGCTTCGACAACGACCAACTTGCTCGGAGAACTCGTTTCCCTCGAGCAACCAACGTATACAGTAGCCCGCCCTGAAAATTCTCCAGTTCCTAAGAATCTTGGAGCAGAAAGAACACTGAATTTATAAATATTTGCAAAGAAATATGTATTTGCAATTCACGTTCGGCCTTATCTTGTTTCCTAGACGATAATAGACTGTAAAAGTTTCAATTTAGAAATCGAGCCATTAGATATGTCAATTTTTATATTCGCACAAGTAGCAGCAGAGATAAAATATTTCTACGCTGATTTCGTAATGGTTATACATCTATATATTAAAATTTATGAATGAAGATAAAACGGGAAAGATGGTGGACGATTTTAAGTTAGACCCACTGCGTTACATCGCCGTCCAGTTTTTATACGTCCCCCCCCCCCCCCCCTTCGTTTAATATCGCTCACCGGCCAGCCAATATTCCACGACGATCGCCGTTAATTACCCTTAATGCGTCGCGATAAGCGACTAGTATCAATTAAAATTAGCGCCGCGATAAATTGCCGGGCGACGGCGAGGAAGAAGGAGAACGGACCGGTGCTGATTATCACGCACGGCCACGCGTAAGTTAATAAAACTAATTATTATTTAGCGTTACTCACGCGCCGTAATTATCCAGCCGGCTTTGTAACCGTGGAACGGGGCGAGGCCCGATTATATACTCCCCGATTTCTCGCCGTTTCTAGAGCATCGCGTCGCCGATCGTTGGCCAAACATCGCCGCGTCAACTTTCACGCCGCTGCGCGACTTCAAGGCCTGTACTTGACTGCGGCCAGACAGGTCGAGCCACGTCCATGACACGAATCCGCGCTCGGTTTCCTGTTTCCAAGTCAAGTTCAGTTGTTCCTGACGAGATCGAGCGATCGAGCGATCGAGCGATCGTGCAACGTCGCGGACGCGATCAGGGGGGCTGAAACATACAGGCTTGGAGAACACAATGTCATTCGAGCGTTCTACTCCTTCGCGCTCGCGCCATCTCTACGAGCGAGAAGTTAATCGATGACGATACTTATTTGCATTGCAAAAAAAGGAAAAAGGACGTTGAGTTTCGCTCGCGCCGTTGGTGTAATTAGGAGCGAGACGCAGGTGGAGACAAACGCGCGACCTCGTTAATAATATCGTCCCGGAAGCGAGGAGGAGCGAGAACGAGCGCGAAGGAAACGGTAGAAGAAGCTTTGCCACCCGATTGCCCGCGACGCGCGACGCACGCGATAAGAACTCAATTACGGTTTTATCCAATTGCGCGCACCTCTTCCTGGCGCCGCGCGCCCTGCCGTCCTCTTCCCGTCCGCGACTTTTTTCCCCCCCTGCACCTGCGATGGGAACGGAAAAGACTACGCGTTTCCCCACACTGGAGCCGTGCCCGGGCGGCTTTTTGTTCCGCGGCGTTCTTTTTTCCTGTTGCTCGCGCGGGTGAACGTCTCTGCGCGCAGGCGGGCACCGGGAAAACCTTTCCGGCGCGCTCGCCGTTCGAAAGTCGGCCGTCAGTGAAATCTCAGCGTCGAACGGCTTTTCCCTGCTCGTAATCGACGGTAATTTAATTAAAGCTACGAACCCGCCTGCTTTGGGAATGGAAATCACATCCAGTTATTCATTATTTTGTCAGGCCCGCTAATTCATGCGGCCGCGGCCGCGTGTAATCCAAGTCCAATTACTCCGAATCAGGGAATTTCGCGATAATGAATATTTGCAGGCTCCACGCTGACTGACCAAACGAAATAAATCAAGACCGAGCCGGGTCTCGTGCGGTTGCGGAGCGCAGAAAACGGCGCCGTTTTAAACAATGCGGGTAACGCCGAGCAGTTGCACTCCGACTGCATCGTTTAACGTGGCGGCCGAACAATACCATATCTTATTCAATCTCGTCGGGCGGCTAACGTTGCCAACGTTTCTAAGAGGCATTGTTCGGCATCAACGGTTAGCCTGATTCAAGCAGATGTTGCTCGGCCATCGAGTGCGTTGCCACGTAATTAGCGGCGCGTAATCTGGCCGCGTGGCAACGGCAACGACGCCATTACGGCTCCGACGGGCCGCGGAACAATGAGAGATACAATACCAGGGAGACACGATTGTAAACGGCGAGAGAGAAGCCGCGGTATCGAATCAATGTTCACTCGTGAAAGCCAACGCGAGCAACCAGCCACGACAATGTGTATCCTCGCCACGCCCTCGCCGAGTTCTTTTTTTCCGGGCCTTCTTTTAGACCGAAAGCACCCAGACGGTAGAGTCAGGCCGCCACCTGCTCCCTAGAACGGACAGCTGAATAGTCGATGCATCGCGATTCGTTCTGGCAATCTTTCCTTTTTTCCCCCCCTGAATAGAGGCTCTATTTAAATGGGGCCCTAACGATATCTTTGTGCGCGGGGCAACGGTGCTTCCTTTCGGGCGACTTTTAACGTGTTAAGCCACTTGTCATTGATGCACGGTGGTACCACCCTCCGCATTCCTTGATCCCACGATTCTTTTGACTTTCTGGGGCGAGAGCGTTTCATCGAGATAGCGTTTCGAGGAGACAGCTTCAACGGTGGGGAAAGACACACATTTCTCTAATTTCAACTTACTCCCACCCCCCGAAAAATCTCGCCACGCGGCAGTTCATCCAGACGCATCTGTGTACACCTACTACGGGCCAGGACTTTTGCGCTCTCGGTATTGACGGCCCTTTCGCGGAAAGGCAATTTTTCGCCGAGAATACACGACTATCGCGTTAACGTTGCTCCCGCGGGAGGCTGTTGTCGAAGGGGCGCGCCACTATCCGCGTATTTCACCCCCGACCACGGCCCGAGGCCTGCGGGGGCTGAAAGCGCCCACGTTCCACTATCTCGCGGACAAACAGATTTTAATGAGTAAAACGGTGCGGCCGAATTGCATCATGGCGCGTTACCCGCGAATTTTACGGGCGTCAAACCTTTCGGTTCCTCTTCCACCCTCTCTCTCTCTCTCTCTCTCTCTATCTTTCTCTTCCTACCGTGCCAGCTCGACGTTACACACCCGCCATAGTCATCCATAGTTTATATCACACGAACACGCGGCCCCCGCGTAATGGCCGTCCGTAAAATATTTATCGCGGAAATTAGTCGCACGATGATGTATGCCGCCGAGTCTACGCACACAGGGGGACACCAGCGTGTGCGCGCACCTGCCGACACGGGCGCGCAAGTCTGCACGCGCCGCGCAGGTAGGATGGAAGCGTATTTGCGCGAAATCGGCGCGACCGCACACGCTGCTTCATCCCCCTAGCCGGCCCGGTGCGGAGGGTGGGAGGGACAATGAGCGTCGTCGTCGGGGTGTCGCAACGTCGAAATCGATCGATTCGCCGTTTCGACGATCGATCTCTCCGCGCTGCCGAACGACCCGCGCATTACGGGCACCGCAGCCGAAGCGAGTTTTAAACTAACGAAAGTCGAAAACCAAGCAGCCAATCGTTCGTTTTTCCTAATCTCTGTTCTCCTTTCTGTCGCAGGTAAGTGTTGGTGACTAGATTCTTTCCCGGACTTGGTACGCGACCGCGGTAAGTTTCGAGGATTAAGTAGCGTGGCTTATTGCCCTTCGGAGGGGTCCTTAGTGCGGTAGTTTTGCGTGAAACTTTAGATATTCCTTCGTGCGTTTCGGGGGGGGGGGTGGGGGGGGGGGGGAAACGCCGATGGTGACGCCTGAAAGCTCGCCCGAGATACTTGTGAAACGTAACGTTAGATTCTGTAGAAAGTTCGTGCGAGGATAGATCGACCACCCTCGGGCATCGAAATGTTACCCTCGGAATTCCTGGTCTCTTACGTTCCCAAGGAATCTGTTCGAGGCGTCCCGTTGCCATTCGCACTATTTCTCAGACCAAGAGGTTTCTCGTTACTTCCCTCGTTAGGCCTTTGGCGAACTACAGCGGAGTCAGTCGTCAGCCAGGTGCGCTTGGAGACCAGCAAACAAGAGCGAACATTAGCGGACGAGAGCCCGCGCGGCGTATTCGGAACGAGAGACACGGAGACCCCCGTTACGGGATATGACTGACGAGGACATAGATGTGCTCGAGTGGCTGTGTAATGAAATCGCGGGTCACGCGACCGGAACATTAGATCGAATCCGCAGTCATTACGCCGGGCCCGTGGTGATTCATCGACGCGGAGAGTCGAACTGACTCGGGGAATAAGTAGGTGTCGAGCGTCTTACTGATTCGGCCACGCGGTCTGCCAGGGCCGTTCCGTTTCTACTGCGAGCGTAGATCACCGAATAAATCCACTTCTCAGGGGAGCGTGACGGTTGCCACGGCCCTCTGAAGTTTTCCACGGCATTGTGCTCGCCCGTAACACGCTGTTAAACGTAATGACGTGTGTTTACGCTTCTAAAAGCTTTCCTTCGATCCGGGTTATTCCGCGGCCAGACCCCGCGAGCCGGTCGGTCATTATCTAATGGTAAAAGTTGTTATTAGTGGAGCCGCAGCGAGGATAGAGTCGTGACGCGACCGCGGTAATGTCAGGCTTGGTCGAACGTAGGAAATTACGACGGAAGACACGGTATTAATTAGAGATCGGACGTTGTTTACCAGTCACGGCGACGGGAGCTGTATCGTGGGCCGCGTTTCTTACGATAGCTCGATTTTCCTGCTACACGCCATTTAGCTAACAGTTGGCGTGCACCGAGTTCCATTATTTTTATGACTTTCTGCCAAAGCCAAGCCCCGCGAACGAGGTAACAGCCGGGAGGACTGGCTCTCTGCGGCCTACCTCGCTCGCCCCCGTCCAGACGGATCTCTCGGCGTTCCTTCGTTGCAATACCACGACTGTATCAATCTCCGATGCTGCCTTTGGAATAACTGGAGCGAGCGCGACTCGTCCGAGCGTCGTTTAAATTTGATCCTGCGCCCTGTTGCTGATGATCTGGAATCGCGCCGGGTGCCGTTCTGCCGGTTAATTAGAAGGCAGGAACCCGTCGAATCGAGTGAAATTCGACCGGGCAGTTTTTCCAAATTACGCGTCGACGCGGGTTTCGTTCATAACGCTGGCCGGAATGAAATTCGCGTCGTCGGATTTCCGCTAATCCCGGGTTCGTTTCGCCGCGGAACGAAACGAAATTAAATCGTGCGTCGACCCGGCGTTAATTAATACGCATTGCCCGGCGTGTCGATTCGCGCGCGCGCGCTCGCCCGCGATAGGTAATACGCGGGCCCGATTCCACAATATGTAGTAGTTTCTAATTAACGGTAGGCATTGCGATCGATCCAATAAAAGTAGGCAAATAAATCGTTGATACGCTGTCAATACGCCCGACACGATAAATCAGTACTTTCCAGCAATTATACGGGAGCGCTTGCTCGCACGAGCGCGCGGCGTTGCGGGCAGGAAAAACAAATTTTGAGTAACAAGCATCGATTTTCATCTGGAATTTATTTAACGCCGGTTGGGTAAGCTGCATCGGGATATATTCGCCGTTTATACTGTTCGGATAGTACCTTATAAATAACTGTCTATTACGCGCGACTCTAAATATTAATCCACGCCCCCAACCCCCTCCGCGCTATTAATGTCAGATTAAGGGTAAACAGAAAAACATGAAAAAGTGATACAGGAAGGATTGTACGAGCTTTCACGGCCGATACATGCCGAGCAGAGGAATACAATTTGAATAACTGAGAGCAGTTGAGGCGAGCCGTTGCGGAATCCACAGGGGACATCAACTTTTCCCGGAGTCCCGACGTTCCCCGTGCTTATGGATGCAGCATTAGCATCCCGAAGTGCCAGAAGTTAAGCTCGCCGTGTCATTTCGATGTCTCTTTAAAGTCGCCCCTACCCCGCTGTCGCTTCCATTTCTCGTGCCTCCATCGGTCCTCCGCGCACAGCCAGATATCGGTACAGATCTCTGGCGGTGGATGCATTTTAAACTTGCATCGCGCCGATTACGGTTCTGCCAGCGACCTTCCTTCGACGCCAATGATGCATAAAACTCGATGAATTAATCAGGACTCCGCACCGAGGTCGAGAATGCCGCTTTAAAAAGCTCGCGATCCGAATATCAGGGCCAAACGCGGTCTCACGATTTTAGTATCACATTAAAGAAGGATTAGCTTCGACCCGCCAACGCGATGTCACGCTTTCTGCGTAATTACTCTTACCACGAATCTTTTTACAGATTTCAATTATTTGACAGTATTTAAAAAGTAGGTATACCAAGTTGATTTTAAACGCGCAAAGGCTCAGCGGTGCATCAGCCGAACGATCTTGACATCCAGCTTTAAACCTCCCTCAGCCATTCACGCGGTAATTTGCATCTCAGGCGTTACCGCGGACGTTCGCCGAACAGCCCCGTGACAATTTGCGCGACGAAGTTCCGGCCACTTCGAACCGCAGTCCTCTCGCGAAGCAACGAAACGAGTGTCGAAGGTGGTGTAAGACGGAAGGGGCGCGATGGGGTTGGGAATCGTAGGCGGTAGGTGAGACGGGGTGCTAAAGTTGGACGTACAACGACGACGAAGAGAGGCTTCGGTCGTCGAGGTGCAATGACGTAGGGCGTCGGAGGCGTTGGTGGCGCTGGGCTCCCACCAGCGTATCGATTCCTCGATGCCAGGCAAGGAAACCAACCCCCACAACCCCTCCCTTCGGTTTCCTCTACCTTTAACCACCCCCGGACGGCCGTGGCGGCTAACTCAGCCCTCTCTTTCCCACTTTCCGCCCATCTACGCGGCCCAACCACTCACCCATCCACCCCCGCCCCTCTTCTGCCCACCTACAGCCCTCTGCGAGAGCAGCCCTTCCTTCCCCCGTTGCCGTTCCTCTTCGGAGCGACGGCCAACTTTCCAGATATGAATTAACAGAGTTACGGAGCTTCTGCGGCGACCAGGATTCCAGCGATCCAGCTTACCACCTTGAGGCCGCCTTCCAGGCTCGCGGTATCCCCCGTAACCGCGTGCATCCGCGTTCCTCCCGGCGCATTCGTGCAACGGCGTTGATCTCTGCCCGACTGTTACGTCGATACCTCGATTGTCTCCCTCCCGATTTATGACCCCCTCGGTCGAGTACACACGGAACGGGCTGGCGTGTTCTTTTTCTCTCTCTCTCTCTCTCTCTGTCTCTCTCTCTCTCTCTCTGTAAGCCTGGCACGCGTGGGACTAATAGGGTAATTAAGTCGGACAGCGTGGGAGTGGTAACTCGTCACGAACGCTGATCGTCGACGATGTATAATCTGTCACGAGATCTGTATTCGATGGAATCCCGGTCGTGTCGGATGCGCTGTGCCTCGCATTACCTTTTTCCATTGTTCAAACCGTTCCTCGACATGCCCGGCTCGCGGTTCTCTACCATTTCTTCCCACCCACGCGTTCCTTTCGTCATCAACGTTGCCCTTTGTTTTTCTACGCTGTCCACCGTGAATTATCGAGCTCCACCGTCGTTAGGGCGCCCGCGCCCGTGGAATCCACCGGCAACGCTGGTCGTCGACGAAATTCGTGCGTCCTTCTCGAGCCCTTTCTATACCGGGCCCCGTTTGACCCTTGCGCGGTCATAGAAGCATCCGGCTGATAATGCCATTCCGCGGCACTGGGTTAGTGCAAGCACGCGGGTGCAATGCCGAGGAGGAGGGGTCGGGAGGGAATGGGAGAGAATATGAGAGTGAGAGCAGAGAAACGAGAGGCGGCTGAGGGAGGGAGGGGGTGAGGGTGCAGTGGCTGCCGGTAGTCGACCACGAGGAGGGGACGGTCGTAAGGGGTGCGGAGAGGGAAGGGTTTGGGGTATTAAATCATAGAGCCGGAGCGCGCCTGCCGCCCGGTTTACTGCCGGATAAAACGCAGTGACTGTTATGTTATGGACCACCTGTATGCCTCGACCCTGAACTCTCCCTGTCTCTCTCTCTTTCCGTCGCTTTGCCGGCTGCTCTCGAGCCGACTGAAATCTATGTGTGCTCGAAAACAGCCCTCCCGCCCCCGCGCACAGGCGTGACATTGCTCTAGATTGCTTGATTCCTCGAAATCCTTCGAATTCAATCTTTATTTCGATCCTCGCCCTGTCGCGCGCGATTAGATCCCAGATATCAAGCAGCTCCTCGTGGAACCATCGACAATTAGCAGTTACAATTAGCGGACAGCGCCGAATGCATCGCATCCTCGTAGACGTTGGGTGGATGTTAGTGCGATCCCTTTCGATGCCAGGCGGATAAAAATTTGTCAGGGCGTGAGGCGCGAGTGAAAAATAGCGCGGCATCACGCGAGCCGCGATGCTAACAGACGTTTACCCGGCGAGCCAGCTCCGCGGCGAGTAATTAACGCGTCGCCCCTCGACAGGTCTGACGTGAGCGCGCGCTTCGGAAAGGAATTCGCGACGGGAAGCAGCCGCTTCGCACCTAGCCCCCGGACGTAGGGCGCAAAAAACGGGGCCCGGCAGCTCGCTGGAAAAGAGGAGCAGGCTCGGCCGCGTAGAAAGAAAAGCGGGCTCGCGTCGTCCCGCGGTCTTCCGTCGTTCCTATCCTGGAGCCCTCGGCTCCCCTCCTCGTCCTTGGGGCCGAGTTTTTCGTTTCTCCGCGGAGATCGGTATCCGCGATTATATTATAAATATACATGTAACTCCGCCGAGAGACAGTCCCCTCGGACGGGACCGGCGCGCACACGAGCGCACGAGCAGCACACGAGCGCCGGTCTCACGTGCGCGAGATACCTGCCGGCGCGGCGCAACTGCACCGGTGCATTCGGTGTACAGTCACGTGTATTGTATATGGCCGGCACCATATCTGCCTTCGTACGAACCCGGTGCGCGCAACCTTCGTCTTATCTCCCTCTTCGTCCTTCTCTGCCGCAACGTTCGCCCTCTTTCCGCCCGTCCGTTTATCGCGCTCTGTCTCCGTCGCGCGGGCCCCAGCGAGGCGGTATTAAATACAATAAAGACATTCAATGGGAATTAATCGGATATCTACGTATCTACCGTCCACTCTGGGTGCATTGTTGCGCCGTTGCCGTGACGGCGCGCGCTCGGCCGCCTCTTTTCTTCTCGTTCCGTCTCCTTTTTCTCCCATTCTCCGCCTCCTCCGACTCTCCCGGCTCGTTCTTCGTATTTCACCTTTTTTGCCGGCCGAGGCTCCGCGCCGCGGCGCGCCGGGTCGAATGGAGATATTCCGCGGCGGAATAATATCGGGGCACGTTTTTAGAGAGCGCAACGCTCCGATGCACCGGCTCTCCCGGCCTGCCTGCCCGCTTTGCCGATCGACGAAGACGGCCACCGACACGAAGCCACCCTCGTTCCCTGGCATTCTCACGTGAACGAGCCCACGGTGCACCGGGCGGATACTTAACGAACCCGTCCATGCACCGCGGGCCGGGTTTTTCGGTTTTTCTGACCGCCGGGAAAGAAGAAGCGGCCAGCAGCTTTACCGGCCCGATACGCAACGTCGACGGGGAGATTTTAATCTCGATCGAGAGGAATTAATTCGCCGCCTTCTAGGGAATCGCGCTCGAGGAATCGTAGCTGTCTTTAATTCGATTACCGGCCGCTCCCTATCTTTCCACAGTCGCATTGAAATACCTTAATGTTTTAATTATCCCGGTAACGAGGCCGCGCGCGTACGTTCGTGTTTATGCGGCATTGTTTCTTAATTCCGCCGGTCGGCCGAGGGAAACGTTTCGTTATTGTTCGCGACGTCGTTAGGAACACTTTCACAAACGAGTCGAAGCGTACTCGTTAGACAGCAGTGGCGTAATCTACACCCCCGAGGAGACTAGACCGTCCAACGTGTGTGACTCTAATCGCTTTCCCACTCATGACCATCTAATGAATCGCGAGAGGGGGAGGCACAAGAACCCTGGCATTCCTTGCGTAAAGGCCGCCTCTGATCGCGAGTTCCTTTGTGAAAACAACTATACCGAGATGGTTTCTGTACAATGTACACCAGATCGTGTGGCATTCCGAATGGGTGTAATTAGTAGCGAAAGCAGAACAGTCGAATCTAAGGTAAATGTCCCCATTACTGACCGCGTCCCCATTAGTGACCAATTATTCATCTATATCGTTTATTGCAACACAGAAAGTAAAATATCAACCAGGAAGTTCAGAAATTATTATTAGAGGTATTTCGTTTATAGTTGCATACGTTATTTATGTAGCAGTACATTCATTTTTAAGTAAATTCACATGTAAATTTTACAGACTCTAATAACGCGAGGTTATACTACAGATATCATTAAACTGGCAAATTTTACAGTAAAAATACATGGATCCATGCAGTAAGTTACTCGAATTAACTGGAAATATATACAGAATTATAAAATAATGAGAAAATATTCATTTTCTTTCATTATTGTAGCAGAGAATCGATAAATTGTAAGTTGGTCAATAAAGGGGACATCAGGTCCAATATAACTTTCACCATAATTATTGTATAAATAGTCAAATATCACTCTAAAATCGATTTGATTAAGAAACTAGAGACTTCAAAAAATATAATGATCCATACTTTATTCAAACATTGTCCTATATTATTAAAAAAATTACTATTTCGAACCAGTCGCACTCTTAAACGGTCGCTAATGGGGACATTTACCTTAGATGAATCCCAAATGGACGTTAATTAATTGAATCTCAAGTTACATCTATTACTCACCGTTCTTCATTTAATGGACTGGTAAATTTTAGAATCTCTTCCACGAATCTAACCTTCAAAAATCGGTTTCTACTTTCCGACGTTCCGTCGTCGCAGAAGTTTCCCGCAATAGCGATCCAGCAATCGAAGGCGCTTCTACGTTACAACTTTTGCGTGTATCGAGGCACGTTGCGCGCAACAGCTCGGGTAACACGGTCGAGCCATGGATAACGTAAGTTCGTCAAAACTGTCAGACTCTTCTCGGATCTGGAGCTTGGACGGCGCCATTAAACTTCGAGCCCGCTCCAATTCTTGCGTGGTGTTTATAGTTAGACCCCGTATCGATTGTTCATTACTGTCGGAACTTCGGCCGCGGAAACTTTGCCGAGTCAATCGACGTCGCGTTGTAACGCTACCGCAGCGCGAGGAAAGCCGACCGCGTCTAATAGAGCTATAGCAGGAAACAACGATTCGAGGCAACGCTATGAACGACGAATTCAACCCTGAATCGATCAATGGAGGCGGTTGCGTAGAGACGCAGCAACCAGCCGACGATTTTACTATCGAATCGCGCGGCGAGCATGAGAACCGTGGCCGTCTACTGTGCCTCTGGAAGGAACGCGCTGTCTAGATAAAATCTCCGTACTCCTTGTACGACTAACTAGCAGACACTGTATCCTCCCAGTATAATCGTTTAGATCGAGCCACTTCCGAGCTTTTTGCAGGCCAGCGAAATGAATTCGTCCGCGGGTACGTGGCGCTGCTACCGAACGTTCCGGTAATTGCGAAGTTGCGCTCGGCTTATCGACGACGGAGCGTCTTTCTTCCCCGCCACTGCCGTTACAATTATTATTCATCTTATCTCGCGCGATTTGCATTATATTTAAATTTAAATACACAGCTCGGTCGTTCCCGCCGCCTTCTCTCCCTCCACCTGTCAACCCCCTCCACCACCCCCTAAGGTTGGTCCCACCTCCTCGCATTCTTGTCTTGCTCGAAAGGGGGCTACCTTGCCACCCACGGCTCGTAACTCCCGTGGCGTAATTGCAGGCCACGCGAAAACAATGCCGTAGCCGATACGATCACGTGACCAGCCCGAAATAATTCGTGTCTGTTTTCGGCGCGGTCCGGGCCGAATCGCGTGGAACCCCGTGAGAGTTCCGTCGGGACCTCAGCCGGAGATCGGATGCCTCTTTGTTACGACTCCGTGGTGGTGGAGCGAGAGTGGTGGTTAATTAAACGAGGAACAGTGTAATGAACTCTCGTGTGTGCATATAATTTCAACTTGTCGTGATCCCTCGTTTCCGTTTTTCCTTTTGTAGCGTACGGGGGAGGGCATTTGTGCAGTTGCGTGATCCCTCGGGATCATAGTTACAGGGTGTACTCCTTTTTTTTCGCATTCTTCGCCACTTGGACCAACTTTATCGACCCTGCTGATGGCTAACCACCACGATCCTGTGGATTTTGCCAAACGGCATCGGCGCCAGGAATAATCCCGCGTCGCGGGGAGATTTCCCTCCGATTTCCTTCCTCGCCCTTCTTTGATCAACGTCCGATCCGGTAATATTCCCTAGAACCCTCCGCCGGCCGGGATCGTCATAAACATATCGAGCCGGGACTATCGCGGCCCGACCTGCCTCAACTGAAACGTTAGCGGCGAAACGGCGTCGTAAATAACGTCTTAAGTGTAGCATCATGGCGTCGACCCTCTGCCGGGAGCGTGACCGACCTACGGGAAGTCCTTGCACCTAGAGTAACGAGCTATAAAAGAATTCGTACACCGTTCTCGACATTGTGACCGTAATTCCCGACTGTGGCGCGTCAAGAGGCACTCCGGCCAAGGCCCCGCTGCCTTTCACCCTTCCGTTGCACGCGTAGCGTATATTCGTCGCGTTCTTTCTTTTACGATAATCCCAAGCGTTTTAGGGCGAAGCGCTCGGGAGAGAGCGGAGCGTCGCTTTACTCCAATCTAACCCAATAAAAAGCACGGCATCGCTTCTTTCTGCCATTCAGAGGGAGCAAAGCGAAATAAGAAGGTGGCGTAGAAGGGCGTCGGCGATAAAGGTGACGTAGGGCGTCGCGACGTCCGTCATGCTGCGCCGGTTGGTCCAACAACCGGGCTCGTTTGCTTTCTTCCTCTTTCACCCTTGTTCCTCGGTTCCCGTGTCTAGCCCTCTCGCTCCTGCTCCCACGCTCCACGGGCTTCGTCGAAGAGGATCTTCCGCCGCCACCCCCCTCCCGACTCCGTCCTCTTTCCTCGTGTCTCTCGGTTGAAACGAGCGAAATGCTTCTCTCAGGATCAAGGAAGAGCGCAGACTCCAAACGGCACCGGCGACCCCCGTGAATGGCGACCCTCACAAACCAATCGTATTCCCGTTTCCATCCCTCTTCGCTGCCGGAGGAGACTCCGACGGGAGTTTCCCTCCGCGCAACCCTGTCGACGTCGTTACTGTTACCCGGCCTGCCCCTCTTTGTCTTCCCCTCGACCCGTCTCCACCCTTTCCCGACGGCCTACCGACGGCGACCATCCAACGTTTCCAGCTCGACGCTGGTATTTTCGCGCTTTTAATCGCGATCCAGATTACGCGGATCAAAGGGATCCGCCGCGAGTCATCAAGCTGTAATTCCCTCGAAGGGTTTTAACGAAATCTCAGGCATCCTTCCGCAGATCCAAAATCGGCTTTTCATTCGGAGGGAGAAATACTTATAACGTTCGGGGTCCGGTCTCGTCAATCTTTTACGCGAGTAGCTTTCCTATTTCCCGTAGCGTGAGTACTAATCGCTCGTATACATGCAATTTAAATTGCACGCGCTGCACAATCGCTGGAGGTATCGCTTGGATTAAGTCCTCCAATCGACATCTTCCTTCGGCCGGTCCGTGCGCGGCGCGGTTAACTTCCGTGGAAAGGATTCGAATATACGAGCACCTACGTGGGAAGAGGGATCCTCGCGCTTAACGCGATCGTTTATCGTCCGTTACATAATGGAAACGCTGCCGCGTCGCCCGACCATATTATTCGGATCTTGATCGACACGACGGGCACGGTCACCGGCTACGATTTGCAATTATTGTCGACGCCGTTATCGACGCGCACCTGTCGTGTTGCTTCGCTGATAGTCGACGCGCGACTTAACGCGCCGTGTCAGTCACGTGATGGGCCTGTGCAGGCGTGTATCCGGAGACACGCGTCTATTTATCGAAACTGGTTCAAGTCGGACGTATGTACAATGCCATGTAACAGGGATCCGCGATTTTCCCGACGGTCTTTTACAGACCCGCAGATTTTTCGCCGCGCCGAATTTCCCAGCTACGGGTAATAATCGAAACTGCTGAATTCGACCGTTTCGCGGTAATGCCCCCGATATAACTTTCTATCGATAATTGCGCTCGGTAGAATTTATTAGCCAGAAACGGCTGATCGTAAAACGCTCCAGCCGTTATACCCGGTTGGGTGTAGTTCCCGCGGTATTTCTTGGAAAATTGTTCCACGAATGGCGCTTTTCGTTTCGATAAACGTCTATTCCACAATGGATATTGTAAGTCCCCGGAGAGTTCGAACACTTTTTGGAAAAGAAATTGTAGCATCGTTGCTTTTCACACTTTTGTCGTTTTACGCACATTAAAGCAAAGCCCGAGCAATTTAGAGTATATATAAATTATAGCGTGCGATAATTTCAAATATTTATTTTCATTTTCAACGAGAAACATTGGCACTGCAACTGGTCGGTCTCACCCGCATGTCGGGGTTAGACCGTCCACCCACTACGGGTAATCAAGGGAGCGATCGACCACCTAATCAAAAAAAAAAATTAAAAACTAATACATACGTATCGTTGGTGTTACACTGTAGTTATATGCGTATTATATCCCCAATATCGGAAGAGTGTGAATAAACTTACCTGGTTTTCAAATATCACCACCACTGTAACTTGGTCTAAAAACTTTCAGCCTCGCATAAAGTCTTAACTGTATCTTATAATTCAAATATGGATTTGTGACAATGGTGAATGTGAGATAAACAACAAACGCCTTCATTTCTTTTGTGTCAACGCACACAAGGTGCCCTATCTTGCGTCAGTTTTAAAATAACACTGGCCGGACTCTCCCGGTGGTCGAACTCTCCCGGCCTTACCCTACGGAGGCGCGCTATTTCACAATAGAGTTGTGGTTTCGAGGGTGAACGATAACGAGAAACCTAAGTAAAATGACTCGCGTTCCAGCGAGTTCGAAAGCAGTGGGAAGTATGCGGGATTATATGTACAGTGAGTTGCCGCGCCCTGTATAAAAATATCAACTGCGAAGTTGCTTTCGGCCTCTACTGTATGCACGCCCCTGCGTGGATAGCTATTGGAGTATAGAAAAGACGCGCGAGCGTTGTATCGGGGGCGATATCGGAGCACGGCGGCTTCCGGGCAAAGAAACATAAAGAAACGGGGTGGGGGCGCCTCCGGGACAAAACAGCTGACGCCATGGCTGCCGCCAACCTCGTTCCTCCACCTCCCTTTCCTTCATCCTCCCTTCTCTTATTTCTTTTTCCTCCGCCGCGCCGCGTTTTCCTCCTCTTCCGACGTCGTGCCGCCCGAGGGATTTAAAAACAATTCGGTAAATTGCATCCCGCCGAGAGAGAAACGAAGAAATCGAACGAAGAGAAGCGGAGAACTGTGGGTGGATGTGTGGGTGCAGACGGAACGGAGGTATCACCGTTGCAGCGGCCGCGATATCGCTTCCGCGGATCCTTTCCGCCGCGAAAGTAATTAATGCTGGCGAGGATACGCGAGCAGAGCTGGATTCTTTCTCACGAGAGGCGGAAGAACGCTGAAAATCCCGCGCAACGGTTTTTAGAACAGGGAAATGGACGGCGGAACGATACCCGCGAGTTCCGTTGCGTCACGATCACCGCCGACGATACCGCGGAGCATTGATAAAGCTCCCATTGCTGTTTGCGCCCGTGCGTTGTCGGGGATAAATAGACCTCGAGGTTTTCTCGCCGGGGAGGGAGGGAGGGGGGTGGGGGGTGGGAAGAAACGGCGTGGTAGTTGAAAATGGTTGAATTCCAGCTGGCGAAATAATTGAGGTCTATTTACAACAGGCTATCTATTTTCAACTTGCGGTGACAAGAAAGACACGGTCGCGTCGGTGCTGGCAAGCTACATACCTACATCTGTCTACATAGTCCCTTAATCGATTTCGCTGGAGAACGCGAAGGCGTTGCTTGAGGAAGTTGTTTGCTGGGAAACTCGATATCGAGTACTCTTCTAGCGCAATGCACGCTTCAACTTTTAATGCAGTTTGCAAGAACCCGGGGGGGGGGGGCCCGGTAATGTCTCGCGGTATCGCGGGTCTGATCTGTTGTCGTTTCGCGTTAATATCAACGGTTCTTTTCATAATTTCGATACAAAGAAGTGGTCGGCCCGGACGTAATTTCATTACGGGAAGCATGAACGCTATTACGCGCGAATAAATACACGAAAGCAGGGCCGAGGCGAATTGATTGGCGGGTGGACCTAAGGTGAGCCGTAAGAATGCAGAGTCGGCGAAGCCTTTGTGTCTCGCGTTTTAACAAGCCACGGTGCATAAATTAATCCAGAAGCCCGATATCGTTTGATTCGCCGCTGTGCCGCCATGTCCGTCGAGGTGCACCTACCTCTCTCTCCCTCTCTATCTCTCTCCTTCTTCCTCTTTCTGGCCTCCGTGTTTACCCTCCCCACCGGTTCTGCTGCTTACCTGCCAATGCACGGTGCACTTCGTGTGTAATACCTTGCGGAGCGTGCACGCACCTTATGCACCCGCCTCGATATACACTCTTTTTATGGCCGCCGTGCTACCTTGAATGGTAGCCTCTCCCTTTGACGACGCGCCCCGCCGTCCTTACGAAGGGCTGACCGCTTTCTTTTTGTAATATCTGCTCTATGACATTAAAGCCTGTACTGTGGCTTTTGAACTGCGTGTTAGAAGTTCGCCTATACTGTACAGGGAAAACGGTGCGAAATGCTTTCGCAAGTTTGAATTTTACAATAATCAAGAATCTAGTTTGCAGTACCTACGTATAGGTTATGTAGGAACCTAGAAAACACTTTAAAGTGGAATATTTCAATTATACTAAGAGCGACGTGTATATCGCAGGATCAATACGATCGTTTAAACTGTGCCCGTGATTGTCTCACTTTCTATACTCTAAAACTGATATTTTACACACCTACAATATACCTAACCTCACGTTCGCAAATATCACTTCGCTCGAACGTCTCTAAGATCGAAACAACTGACCATCCTTGCTAATCTATTCCCCACTAGATGGCTAGCGAAGACTATATAACATTCAGATACGCCGAAAGTATTCACTTAATGCTTTGCTCGATGTCGGTTTCAAGAAGCCAGTTAAATATATATAAATATAGCGAAGCTTAAATGATTTGGAGAATTCTTTAATCGACAAACACTGGCAGGTCTCCCGATCCGAGCGAAACATTGTCGCTGCAGCTTTATGCTAGGCGTTCTCGGTTCCCCTGTTCGTCTTTCTTCCTTCTTTTTCCCGCCCTCCACCCACTAACCGACCATTCCCTTCTACCACTAGCGTCGTGGATCAATACACCGGTGGCAAAACGGCAGCCTCGTAAACGTGATTGTTGCTCGATTCCTTGCGTCTTAATTGCCCCCGCCTCTAACGACGCAATTACCCGGGAAAAAAGTGTACCCGTTCCCGGGGTTACCTGCGATCCTATCGTCCTTCCACTGCGCCCGCCCCTCCCCTCTCCACCGGTCATCCTTTTCCCGGCTTAAACAATTTATTGCAAAGTCCCGGATTAAACGTTCACAACGCAACGATCACGTAATCACCGCGAGAAACGAAGACCGTCGCCAAAGAAACACGATAGTTGGATAACTCGCCGACACGCGGCGCTCAGGTTGGATCAGCGGATAGTTACCGCGCCGGCCAGTAGTTGGCAGCACGAGTAAGGCGCGATTGACTCACTTTACGTATAGAATAGGTATCGCGAAAAATTCAGTGCTTTTACTTAATGGTGTATATGGTGTTTGTCGCGTGGATACGAGTGCTCGAGACGTCCATGAATATCTGGGATTAGTAGTCCGATGGATGTTCGTCCGTGTTCTCGTCTACTTCTGTAGGTAATTGTCACTTATGCTATTTAATATTAAAGACACGCAATAGCTCGAAGATACAGAAATAATCGGGCGAGAAGTGTGACACGTTTCTCGCGCGAATTGACGCTGACAAGCAACACGCCATGTTTCTTGATGCATAGAGTCCTAGAATATAGGTTATGAATTCCTTATTGTTTCTCGAATTGGTCCTGCTGGTAGGATTATCAGCTCAACCCACGGCTGGGAATAATGCCATTAATAGAGCGTAATCGTGTTTTATGCATTTTTATGGGCAATTCGTAATCGAATCCCTTGGGCAGTCCCGATCCCTCCATCCCGCCCCACCTCTTCCCCGTCATGCATGCGTTTGTACGCAGCGCGATCGTTCGTCCCTTTGAAATATAAACACCGGTGCATTTGCATGTTTTCCGGATTTAATTAGCTCCGATGCGATTATTAATTGCCCGCGGCCGCGGGAGTGGTCGCGCGTCGATACGCCCGCCGGACCGCTCGTATTTACAATTTTCGTTCGTAAATAACAAACCGTGGCGACGCCGCGGGTCGGATTTTAACGAGGGAATTAATAATCCGGGAGAAACGAGGGGGCGACGGGTGGCCGAGGGGGGTTGGTGAATTCGAGCGAGCGTACAGAGAGAGAAAAGTAACGGCCATGATCGCGCGAGCGAAGCTTTATGGCGATGTATTGACCACGTTCGATGCAGGCCATCGATATTTCGAGTTACTTTGTAAGGGGCCATTTTTTCCTCCACTGTATTCGATACAGCAACATGTAGAGCGCAGGAAGGTGCAAATGGCTTTTAAGTAATTTCCGTTTTTAATTACTGGCCTGCTTTCTGCATCGCTTGCTCCAAATTTATAGTGGGCGTTCCGCCAAATACAATATTTGGGTTATAAGCGTTTCTCTTGTGGTTTTTGTAAGTTTAACTTAATGAATCACGGGTTTGTTGCACTCTGCTCCGTTTCAGATACATACATGTACTCTCCATTCACGCCTCTCGTTAATTACCGTTGGATATCTTTCGTAGAACCTCAATTCGTCCAACAAATTATGTATCAAATGATTTTCCCACATGAAGAATCATTGATTTCTGAGTAAACCACTGGTCGGCGAACACGCCCAACATTCCCACGAATTATTATAAATAGCGAAGATTTTCTAAGCGCAAGATTTCGCTCGAGGGATACATAGTAGCGTCTTCAATCCTTTTCACGGTCGGTTGATCGATGCCTCGGTAGAAAGTACGGTAACAGAAAATCCGTGGAAACGATCGACCAGAGTTCCCAGTTGTTTAGCGTCTTGGTCAGCTCCGGCGCTGATGTGCTTTACTTGTTCCCGCCGGAGCTGCGGCGAGCGACGAGAGCGGTTTTGTTTTGTTTCTCGGCTGTAATTCAAGCCGGTGCGCAGGGTCAGTCTACCGGGACCCGGCGAGATAGTTTATCATCATTTAGTCCTCCCGACCTGCCGCAACATTTTAAATCTCTCCTATCTCGGCCGTGTGTCGCGCCGGCCGAGGACATATGCTCGCCCGTGCGCGCAGCCAGGTCAGCCTGCGAGCTCTCCGCGCGTTCGAGGAAAAACCCTTGTCCTCCCGCGTCCTTTCCATCTCTCGACTATCGAGAATTAGTATCTGCACTCGAGACACCTCTTCCCTTCAGATGGCCGTCAATGATCGAGATGCGTTACCGCATCGCGATGCTTAATTATTTTTTAATATCACGATCAGACAGATCTGCAGCTTTTCAGCGTTAAGCGCGTGTTCTATGTTTCATCCGAAGTCAAGTTTCTTCCGCTGATTTTCAGGTACTTCTGAACCGATACCTATATCTCATAAAGCTGTTTCGAAATATCGAAGCAAAGAACTCGACATTCCCCGCGACAAACTCGCGTAAAAGCGTTCCGTTCTATAAGTACCGAGTCTAGCCCCGTGTGTCCATCGCGACCAGGCCGCCTCGTTTCTCCACGTAACATTAATTCCGGCGCAGCGAGGGAGGAGGAAAGCGTCTCGACGATCGGTATATAAACGAGATATAGACGCGATCTGCCGCTTGCCAGGGAAGGAGGGCCGGGGCCGACGCGACGGGGGAGGAAATTGAGGGGTCTGGGAAAGGGGACGTCAAGCGCCGTCGATTCGCCCTGAATTTACGCTAAGTGCACCGCTGTTGCAGCGACGGGACCGGTAATTCGGAGAACGTGGTCCCGGGGTCCCGGGGGCGGGTCGTAGGTCGGCAGGCAGAGTGCCAGAAAGAGAGGAAGAGAGAATCGTGGCCGGGAACAGGGCACACCGGTGGTGGGTTTGCTCCGGCTTTGCGTCCTCTCCGCCGCGCCGTCCGATTTCAACGTCCTCCATCTCCTCCTCTCCGTCTCCTCCTCTCTTTCCACCGTCGCGTTTCCACCTTCTGGCTGCACATGCACACGGATTCGGCATTGTAGCGCTAATTAAACCAGCGCGTGTCACGAGTCACGGGGGCTGACGTCACACCGTGATTCCTGACCACCTCCGACCTTCTGTGTTCCGTTTCGACCTCCCTCGTTCACGGTTTCCCTCTTCCTACCTCCCCGGCCTCCATGCCTCTTCCCTTCGTCCCTCCCGCCCCCCTCCTCCTCCGGTTGCGCCGACTGGCTTTTGGCTGCCATCGATCAAACGGCCTCCGCTGCGGGCTACGTTTATAACTCGGCGAACAATCGGACGTGGATACGGATAGGGAACCGACGCGCGGATCCGAGGAGAATTTCCCTCGGCCCCGTTTTCTTCCGTCGACGCGACGATAATTCACCCTTCGTTTGTTGTTACAATGGAAACCGACCGTGGTTTCGATGGTATTCGCCTCGCGAATCCGGAATAGACGTTGCACGCACGCCTACGAGCAGGTTGGGCGTTTCTAGCATAGCTCCGTTCGAAAAAGGATTAAGCCGGCGACATTGAAAGCTCGCTAGCTAGGTAGCTCTCCTTTATTCGGAATACTTTCAAGAATTTCCAACCGAATATCGTGCGAGCCTTCTTTCGCCTCGCTTCGGCGCCCTGGCCCTAGCCTCTTCCCCTCGTCTAGCGCATAAAAGTTGAGCGAACGAGCTGCCGCGGCGCTGTTAAGTGCCAATGTAAATTCGACTGTCGCCGCGAGAAAGAGTGTTAATTGTGGAATTGCGTTTTATGGAGGAAGTCGCGGACGCGGTGGCCCGAGCACCGTGGCCGGATGCTCTCACCTGTCCCCGTTGAATTACGTTAACACCTTTGTTCGATGTTATCATCGGTGACCAGGTTCCTTTGGGGTCCGTTTTTCATTACTCGTTTAATGGTAAACGCGCGTTCGAGCGACAGGCCGTTTCTGCCGCTCGTCAGGCCGCGTCCCCGCCGCGGAACGCACGCGCGCGCGCGCGCGCGCTTCCGCGTGTTTACGTTGACCGCGATACGCTCAGAAGCGAATCGACTTCTTCCGCGCCCTTATCTTTATTCCTCTTAATAACGTTCGCCTGGTTGTGCGCGCGTGTCGCGGCTATCGCCGTCGGTATCGACCCCGTTGCGTTTTCATTTCCCGCTGGTTAACCGCCTCGTTTACGCCACCCTCTCCGCCTCCAACTGCCTACTGCCTCTTTCCGATGCTCCATCCAGCGTGCTATTATGCCAGATCACCGCGATTACTCTTTTACGACTCGAAGCTGAGAGCCACGGCAGAAGGAGACGGGCACGGTCGGTAGGCTCTGGACGCCGAGGCTTTCGACGCGGATAAATTGTTCGGCTGCGAGAGTCGCGGGCGCGCGCCTGGTAATTGAATTATCACGCCGCGCCGCGCGGATAGAAAGAAAGGAAAGGACACAGGGGCGATCCCGCCGCGGCGAGGGTGTCCCTGTTACGGTCAGCTGGAGAACGGAAGGTGGCGAGATAGCGAAAATCGCGCGGCGTGCTGCTTAAAATTAATTACTATGCCGGTCGGTCAGTGAAGTCGTCCGGCTCGTCCGACAGCCGGCCATTACAAAGTGCGCGTTCTGTTTGTCAATTTGAATTCGAAAGACGAAAGGCGGCAGGCGACCAGTCCTCCGCGGCTGGCAACAAATTACGTTTATCGGGCGTCATTAATCACCTGGCGTCTCGAACATCTGCGGACGGCCGCCCCCCGGCACCCCCCGCCGAGAAAGACACCGTTTCTGGCCGCGAACAGAAAACACGAGCGACATCCGAGAGCCTCGCAACAGGCGCGCGCCGTGGAAACGTCCGATCGTTTTATTACGCTACTCGGTCCTTTCGCGCGCAGGCGTCGCTGGGTCCGATAGGAGCTTCTAAGTACAATTAGAAACACCTAGCAGCTCGAAACTAACCGATACCGAAGCGAACGAAGCCGTCGTCCAGCATTCTTTGTCCTGCCCGCTGAACAAAGGGACCAGCGCGCAAGGTCCATCTCCCCCGACGCTGTATTATAATTGAGACGAGCGACCGCGAGGTGCCGACGTGAAGGATTATTCGAAAATAATTTCGGCCGGCGTACATGCGACACGCCCGGTTTATCCGCTGATCTACGGATTACCTTGGACCGAAGGCGCAACGGAGAGGAGAGAAAGATCGAGGATACCCGTCTCGAATAAATTTTCTTCTGGCAACGCCGGTGGGTGGTATGGACCGGCGGGTTAAGGTTAGGCGGAGGTTACGTGGGAAAGAGGAGGGAAGGCGGAGGAACAGGGGAGGACGGGCGAGGAAACCGGCGGAGAGAGATACAAGCGGCGTGGCGGCAGAAGGAGAGCAGGTGCAAACTTGGCCTGTCAGGAAGTCGCTTACAGCTCGAGGACAAAAGCTTCCCGAGGGACTCGTGCGCGCCTGGTAGCGGGACTAGGGACGGAGGTTCGGTCTGGATAGAGAAGACTCCAGCGTGGAAGAAGGTTGAAGGTGGCGCGAGGAGGGGTAGGACGAGCCTAACTGTGAAATAACAGGGTGGCCCTCCTCAACCCTCGTTCCGTGGATACGAGTCTCATACGTCACTTCCTTACGGCGAAAGAGGGCGGCGCCTGAGAGTAGCAGCAGGTTATATTGATTTATTTATACCGAGGACGCAACCCCAATACGATGGGGTTATTGGTAATGTATCTATATCCGGCCAGCAATCTCGCCTATGCCTCCAGCGGCTGATGGATCCCGCGTTACGCCCACGCCTAGATCCTTATCTCGACTATCGCGGCGCATTCTTCGGACGCTGAAGTAGCGGTCGCGAGCAAGTTCACCGCTTAAACTGGTCCCGCGGATGCGCCCGGACAGCCGGTTTAATAAAAACGGAAAGCTGCGGTCGCGCGTGATAAGTCCGCTTGGAAACATCGAAACCACGATGTACGAGAGCTGGCCACCGCGGATCGTGCGGGGTCAAGTAATCCCTAGTTAAGCAAGATTCCAAACGAATTACGAAGCCGATGACAGACTGCAAAGCGAAGAAGCATGGATTGTAATTGAGAATATCCGAGAGATCGGCCGACGAAAAGGTTCAACGAACCGCCCGCGAAATGGAAGCACGACAGTTGTTAACACAGATGAATCAGTGGCGGACACCGGGGCCAGATATCGCGCCGATGAGGGATCCGTGGCCGGCCGAATTACGGTCCAATTTACAATCGTGCATGTGCGCGGCCCGTAAAAATAAACTCGCAGCGGGGCCTCGGCCTGTATCGGCTTGGCTCCGCCGTCTCGGATCACGCCGAATCGTCCACCTCTCGTCCTCCTCGCCACGGTTTCATCCGCTACATGACTCGGCCGCGTGGCATGACTGTCGCTAACACGCGAACTCCGAAGTTAACCCGCAATTTAGCCAGAGCGATCGTTCAAAAGAGACGTCTCACTTGATGCCACTTAAACGAGCCCTACCCGCTCGCGGGGCGAGCTCGTGCTCGTTTCCAGATGCGACGATTGCTCTCCCCAGAACCACGGAATCGGCCGTGATTAAAGTTTCAGGGGGGCCGGAATAATTCATGACGCGGTTTCGAGCGCCTCGATGAATTCAGATCGTCGCTCTCGTATCTGCCACGCCGCCGTGAACTTTCCTCGAATTCAATTACACGGCCGCGGCTCGATTGTAACGCGCGAACGTTCAATCGGCGGTTCGGTAACTCGCTACGATAATAGCAGCGCGTAATGGATATCCCGCGAACGGCTGACGCCGACGGTCAACGGTGAAAGGGGGTTTCAAGTTGGTAGGTAGGTAGAAAAAATAACATTGTAGGTATCACAAGCTTCTGGCTGCACAGAGATCGCTACGCCGCAATAAAATATGAAAAAGTACATTGACTTCGCGGGGCAGAAAGTGGCCGCAACACGGAATCCACGGCATTTGACCGTAAGCATTGCAGGAATTCCGGGACGTCTTTCAGAATTCCCACGATAAATCACGGTTATAGGGTTGACGGGGTGACGCGTATGATTACACCCTGTCTCTTAGCGGCTATAAATTTCTTGCTGGCCGCTCCACCTCCGCTCTAGGATTCTACAGGTATCCCGGAGTCCCGTTTCATCGAGGACTCCGGGCGTAATTGTGACGGGACCGTTTGCCGGCGTCTAATGGGTCGGCAACGAAACCGACCGACTTCGAATAATCCTGATCTATCGTTCACTCGCTCGTTTCTGATTCGTTCCTGAACAGTGAGCGTAGAAAGGCTCGGATTCCATAGACGAAATCATCATCGCTTTCTCCGATCACGGGTCTCGCTTGTTGCCCGGCCTCGCTTTCGCCGATCCGCTATATTTTCTCGCGACCATCTCGTCCCTGCTTTACCGAAATATCGCCATATCGCCGAGGGTGTGTCGCACGGTCCATCCCCAGGAATTCATTCGTCTCTAGGTAGATCGCGAGTCAGGCGTTGCCGGGTCTCTAACCTCCTCGCCATTAACGCGAATAATCCAGCTGTCCCTCGAGCTCCGGGGATAACCATCACTTTCGAATCACCGGCTCGGCCCTGTCATTTGGCCAGGCCACAAATTAACGCGACTAACCATAACCGTAGCGTTAAACGCGCCCAGGGTCGTCGGGCCCTGGAATTAGAATCTTGGCCGTCTTTTTAAATCCATTAGCCTGTTGGGCTGTGCCGCGCTATTAAATCGTCGTTCCAGCATGTTTCTCGTGCAAACACGCTTTCCCATCGATACCGCCAGCAAGCTGGTCCCTGGTAATTAATTAAGATCTCTTCGGAGAGCAAGAAGACTCGTGGTTGTCGCGGGCGAATGGAATATGGTAGTCGGAGGGACACCTGCTATCGCGGTGAAGCGTCGAAGCAATCTTCAGCCTTTCCAGGAATATAATTTTCGCCGGGGCGATGGTCGCCATATCTCCAAGATAAGACTATAGGGCTTGGATCCGTCGCTGGCCCGGCAACACCCTTCTCTCTCGTGTGAAATTACTTCGCTCCGCGGCTTACTCTTATCCCCCGGGCGCCCACCCTTTCTTACCGTGTATCCTCATTCAGCCGGGATCTCCGTGGAAATAAAGTAGATACCTTTCCTATTTTCGCATCCGGAAAATTGCAATACCTCGGCTACGAGTCCCGTACTTTCTGCCCGCCTTATAAATCAGTCTCTTGGCTGCCGCGTTAATCGCCTCGCTGGCCCCGGCGTCTCAATTACGTTCCCCCCCGTTGTCCCTGAACCACTGTCGCGTCAATTCTCGTCGTGGCCGCGGCTCGGAGAATTTCGCAGCAACGCATATGCAACAGTAACGAAGCCACGTGCGATTCGGTGCCTACTAGCGGCAGAATTGTCTAACCGAAAGTTACCCCTCTCGGAGCATATGCTGCGTAGATGGTTCCAGAAGAACCTTACGGTCAGAGTGTCGATCGGCGACGTTTAATTGGGAATCTGATCGGGGCTCATCGACGAACACGCCGCGGGGTTCGTGTTCTCTCGCGTCGCGTCGCCCCCGAGTTCATTATGCGCGTTACGGTAGGCGGCGAACGCGAGTTTGAGCGAGTGGCCGCTGTTAGCGCAACAAGCTCCTCGCGCGTTTATCTAATTATTATAATTGCACGATCATTCCGGGCCGGGGGAGGCCGGGGCAGGGTTGAGATCGCATGCCGGGGAACCTGGCAGGAACCTGGTCAGCCGGGGAAAAAGAAGGAAAGAAATAACGGGATATATATGGAGCAGCACGCGATAGGATCTCCCCGCTGGAAGTCGTGATGCAAACGATCACGAATTCTTTGCCTCCTTTGTATCGGCCGTTTTTGCATTCTTTCGGTCGCATACGTAGCCCATGTCCCGCGTAATAACTGTTCCGCCCGGAATTTTGCGCGATACCTACCGTTTATTTTTGCACGGGTACATAACCGTGGCCCGGCTATCTTTCTGTCACCGATTTATGCATTTCATTAGCCGTCGAGTGGCGATCCACGAACTCCCTCCTCGTTCACTCGGGACTCGTTCTCTGGGTCATCGTTCACCACGTTACGATGCAAATTCCATTGTCCCCCCTCCCCCTCCGACCTGCCCCACGTTCTTTGTACGATTCTGCGAAGAACCGATCGAGGGCGGTGCTTGATGTGTGATTATGCGTGGCAGTGATTTTAAGTGTCGTTGTTTTTTTTCTTTGCTTCAGGTAAATGGTGTCCGCGTAGGGAATGGAGTTCGCCGCCGGACGCGCAGCGAGCGGCGAGCGACGCGCGTCGTGGCGTTCTTTACTCTTCCGTCTTCCTCGGTAGTCCCGGTAAGTCTAACGAAACTCTCTGTCTTCTCTCACCTCCCTCTCTGTCGGAACTTTCAGCCGTTCCTAAATTGAATATCTTCGCGAAATATGGCCCAGGAGGGTCGGGCGAGCGGTGGGAGCGTGATCTTTGCCCGCGCGCATTCCACGACGCTCGAGCTGATCTCCCGTTGAATTTCGCCCGCTCCTCGTACGTTATCCTTAATTAAACGGGACGCCTCGCCTTGTTCAACGGCCGGTACCGCTCGCATTAATCGCGAGTGCGGTTCGGCGCGGTCGCGCGCGTGCAGACGCCGTTGCCTGGCGTTTGGCGGCCGTCGATCGGCACGGATTAATCGACGGTGACCGGTGGACGGTGGATCGCGCGAGAAAATCGAAGTATCGAAGGGCGAGGAAACACGGGGAGCGGGGGGAGGGCGGGATACACGCGCTCCCGGAGCCGCGTGTGTGCGCGCACACACTCGCGACACGAGGCCCCCCCGGGTGGGAGGAGCGCAATCGTTCGCGGCATAAACAAGTTTTAATCGCGCCTCGGGCATTCGCCGCGTTGAATAAATATTGATATCGGGTGACGCGACGGCCAATCAGAATCGGGGCTTATAAAACAAGCCGCTTACACCTCCGCCTGTCTATCGAGGCGCGTACACGCCCGCCATCTATTCCGCTATCGCGCGTTATGCTGTGATTATTCTCTGTTCTGAAATACGCGACGGGGATGGTTTTGCAGTAGACGCTGGAAGGGGGTTGATTTCTTCTACAGAACGTTCGACGATGTGGGTAGGATCCTCCCGTGAATGCGCATAGGTGAGAATGCTCGTTCGTTTTTGTCTTTTTTTTTTCTCGCTGCCGCGCGGCCCGCCAGCAGCCAAGTCAGCCGCCGGATACTCGTCGCCCGTGCCCGTCTAATTCCCGCGGAAACGATCGCGAGATGCTGTCTATCTTCGATTTCTCCTTTAATTAAATTACGCGGCCGCCAAGTAGCTCGCCGATAAGAGGACGTAAATCACTTTCAGTCGATAACTAATCGAACGATTCCGAGGGACGTAGGGAGTCCCTCGTCCTCGACGTGGAAGACAGGAGTATCGCGCATGCCCGCCTCTCTTCCCTCCTTTCTCCCTGTCGCGGTGTTCCGCTTTCTCTCTGCCCTCTTCGTCTCCGCTCGAAGGAACGGAGGGAATATGAGCGAATGCCGGAGGTAGAGAGAAGCTTGGCGAGCTGACTCGCGCTGGTGAGCCGGGTCAGAGGGCCAGAGGGGGAGGGCGAAAGAGAGAGGGGAATCGGCGTGGCGCTCGGAGGGAAAGGGACCCCAGTGCTGGGAGGACGAAGGAGACGAACAGAGGGCAAATGAAGGTGAAAGAGAGATGAGATGCGTCTCCATGGCAACCAGGCGAGGCGGGAATGCGACGGTAACCATGGCAGCCGCGAGTTACTCTCTCCAACCTGTCTCTCCCTCTCTTCGTTCTCTCCTCTCTCATCTGGACCTCTTCCTTCCGCCCACGTACCGAGCCACGAGAACACCGGCAGATCCGCGAAGAGAGAAGGTGGAGCGGACACGGTGCTGCGCTCTGAAGAAAGCCTTCGCTTCCTTTTCGCTTTCCCCCGCCCCCCCCCCCCCCACACACACCTTCTGCCCTTTCTTTCAATAATAATAACGCGTCTTTGTTGCGCCGAACACAGTCGGATACGACGCTGGGTAAATAAATACGGGGAGGGGATAATTCTGGACTTAGGCGCGATCGCAAGTTTAATCTCGAGTACAGTAAGGGTTGCTAGGCGGAGAGTGGAGGTAGGTAGTAACAGTAATGATACAATGATACGGTTGAGGAAGACAGTCTGAGGCGCGGAAAGGGCAATGCTGAACCACTTATGTAGTTGGCAGGGTGTTGCATTCGTGAGAAGAGGGTCAGAAGTGGAAACACGTTTCGTTAATGAGTAGTCGCACGTAACGGTCTCTGATTCCTTGCGCGTGCAATTAGGTCATTCGTCTTCCAAAGAAAAGTGCAGTTGAATTTTGAAATTTTGTAAGCCTCCCATCGACCGCGCATTGTTGAAAGGAACCAGAAAGCGTTTCACGCAATTCTTCTCTACCTGAATATCCCGCGTATTCTCCTACCTTTTTGCCCCTTCGCACAGTGGTTCGAGTATACTACATACATGCTAGCTGGACAAAATTCTTCTTTCGCGGGTTTGGTATTATATGGGGTTGAAATTGTTAGAAAACAAACCTGATTTGTATTACAGTTTATTATTTTACTAATAATATCAATAGAATAGAAATATGACTAATTCAATAAAGGAAAAAGAACAAAACGACAGTATGGTACTTTAACTATAATTATCAGTTGTAACGTTATGTCTATTCCTGTAATTTCTGAGCTTTTAAGTTTAAAACCTGCTTTTCGAAATCAGTATTCTCTGCGTCGCTATTAAAATAGTGTTTTACTATATGTTTCACGTCGTTCCACGCGACAAGGATTGAATGTAAGGAAAATAGAGACTTCGTAGTTTTTTTTTAATCAAATGATCGATCTGCAAAAATTTGAATAACTACGTTTTGTGAATTGTTTTCTAGTGCCACGCTCGGCAGGAGAGATTTTTAGTGACATAATAAACTGTGATCCGAATCAGGTTTGTTTTCTAACAATTTCACCCCCTAATATAAACTCAATACCGCGAAAAAATAAGTTTGTTCAGTTAGCATGTGGTATACTCGAACCACTGACAATGAGTGGTGGCTGCCGAGCGTCGCACTTGAAAACAATTCACAAAACATAGTTTTGCAAATTTTTGAAGATCGATTATTTGATTAAAAAAAACTAGAAAGTCTCTACTTTCCGTACATTCAACCCTTGTCGCGTGGAACGACGTGGAACGTAGAGTAGAACACAATTTTAATAACGATGCAGAGAAAACTGACTTCAAAAAGCAGGTTTTAAACTTCAAAACTCAGAAATTACAGGAATAGACATAACGTTATAACTGATAATTATAGTTAAAATACAATACTGTCGTTTTGTTATTTTTCCTTTTTTGAATTTGTCATATTTTCATTTTAATTGATATCTTTAGTGAAATAATGAACTGTAATACGAATCAGGTTTGTTTTCTAACAATTTCAACCCCATATAATCTCGAACCCGCGAAAGAAGAATTTTGTCCAGCTAGTATACACGAATCACTGTGCTTCGTTCTGATACAGTTGCCATTTGTTATATCGTCAGTGGGTTCCGCGTGGCGGCGCGTTAATACTGTTTTTAAAAACGGCCGTGAACCGCATTAATTAATCGAAATACGGAAACCGGGGTGGATAAATTTTATCTCGACCGCGCAGCCCGACTGTTAATAATGAATCGTTAATGCTAATTTTTGATTTATGCATTCATAATCTTTCCCCCCGACGGGTCTCTCTGCGGCCGCGTCTGCCTCCACCGCCGCGCAACACGTTTTTGAATGTAACCACCGATATCGGTGACTGAATTAAACGACCGGCAGGAAGCGCGGGATAAATTTTGTTGCAGGATACGTCCAGTTATTAATAATGACTATTTCCTAGCAGTTCGTTAATAGGACCACCCCCGCAACGATCCCGTTCTCGATTTACGCGCTCCTCCCTTTGTCCGGAATTTTCCCGCCGAAACTTTAATCTCCATAATTCCGCGGGATCCCCTGCAAAGGTATTTAAACTCTGAAAAGAACTGCTAAGAATAGAACAGTGGAATAGACTTACCGCGGACGAAACTAATGGAAAAGTTCCACGGTAAAGTCTCGCTGAAACTCTTCGGCGCGCACCTCGAGTCCTCGCTCCGGGAGCGAGAAGAACGTCGCCGGCCGCTGAAAAACCGGTGACGTACGACGGTGCACGCGTGCGCTCAGTGCGCGCAGTTTAAGAGCTATCGACATTCTTCAAACGAGAGAACGTGGTTCGCCGTTTCAGCGGCTGCGAGAGGAGATCCGTGACGAAACAGCTCGAACGGCTGATTATGGCTGAGTGTGAAGGAACCCCTAGTTTGCAATCGTCGTTTAACTCTGGACACGTGCACTGTAGCGACCGAGAATCGAGTTTCCGCGTCGACGAGGGCATCAGCGGGTGTACGTTTCCCTCTGACGATATATTCTCCTCCATCCGTTAGGGGTAGTCCGATTCGCTACGCGTTTTCTCAGTTTGACGAAGTCGCGCGGTGCTCGAACGTCCACTTTCCTTCGATTCCGCTAACGGAGCTCGATGAATTTCTCGGTTCGTCGAGCGGGAATGTTCAGACACCAACGAGCTCGTCCCGTGACCTCGTTCTGATTCGTTTCCTGCCCCTCCCACGGTCGAAGATTTTTTCCTCGCCACTTTGCCGGGAACCAGATCCCTGACGTCAATCCTGGTCTCTCTGTTTATCTGCGCGGTGGTAGGAATTCCACGATCTCCGGGTTCGTGTCGTTCTGGACCGCCAGAAAATAGACTGCGCGAGGGATTTCGACGGGGTTGGGTGGGGGGGGGGGGGGGGCGAGGTTGCGCGATCGCGTCCGCCTCTACTTTCGTTTTTCTTTTCTGCTGTTTATCCAAACAGACGTTTATCGAGTCGCCGCGGATAGTGGAATTGGGTCACGCGTCGCCGGGGTACTTGAGTGTCGCTTAAATTTCGCCCGGCTCCGAAATAAATTCGGCAACGGCCGCGGAGGAACGGGTCGTGTCCGCCCCTCACCGTGGAATCTCGGCGTCGAGCGGCGCGCGGGGTGCGAGGAAATAAATTACCAACGCGACCGCCGAACAAATTCGTCGAGATTCCGCCGAAAAGCTACTTGACCGCTCACTCACGGCAGATCTCGTTATGGTTTCGACGGTGGGTAGGGCGTCGGGGAGGCACGTAGGTATAAGGGACTCGAGGGAGGAACGTCCGGGGCGAAAGGGGTGAGAGCCGGCGGGACTTCTCTCCGTTTGGTTTTTCGTGGGTCGCATATCACCCCACACCCTTCTTCTCGCGCGGAACCACTGCTCTAGGCTAACCCTCTCCTCCTTCGCCACCCTCCGTGCCGCCACGCTGCAACGGCACACGGCATGGCTCCCTTTTCCGGCGAGTGTAGCGTAATGTAAGGGTTACGCCCGCGTCGGCGGTATTCGGAGGGGGGGGGGGGGGGGGGTGAGAGAGTTTAAAACCCCTCGGGGCTTGAGGTCCAGGCCGGTTAGATTTATCGGATGTTTTGGTTGGCGGCCATTGTTAGCCGCCCTCTCTCCACCCTCTTTCCCTCTTTCAGTGTGTTCTCCACGGCCAGTGGCGTAGTCGTTTCCGTCCGATAGCAAGGGGGGGTTTTTTACTCCTTTTTCCACGGTCCCGAGTGCCTGTCGAATCGCGCCAAGTAATAACGTTAAGAACACGGCCCCACTGTTTCGTGACTCCCGTTCGACTCGGCGTTTACCCACCTTCTTCGGCTTTGTTCAGCGCCCTTTCAAGTCCCGTTCAATGAACCAACCACGTCCGGGGGAATGCGAATAAATGAAATCTGTTTTGCTCGCCGGGCGTGTAGTTCGCCGAAGCTTCTCGGGGCTACGCTACTGCACCCAGCCCTGGTTTCGCGTGCAAACACTCGTTCCGCTTCCAGGCGAATCTCTTCGCAACGCGCTACCCCTCCGCTATTGTGCACAGCGGTTTGAACGATGTTGAAGCTCACGGGCCGCGACCCCTTCGGTTCAACCCTCCCGACCGCAGTTCTCTCCGCCCGTCCTAACGGGCACGTCGCGATTCGTCGCGGAGACCGTGGAACGCTGTCTCGTTTCGCGATCGATGCGACCCTGGGTAATTGGCTGACCTTAAAAGGGGACTTTCCACTGTTCTAATTGCGGGCTGAAAACGCGGCAATGTTTCTACGCCTCCGCGAGCGGCGGAAGCCGCGGAATATTCCCGTCACAGTTTCCAACCCCCCGAGCCTGATACTTCCTATCAAGATAGGAGCTCTTCCGATAGTAAATACACTGTTTAGTAGCGATACACGCGTGCCTATGTACGCCGCGGGTTGTTCGTTGCAGGCGTCGTTGCCGCGGAAGGGAACTCGTCGGGTTATACAATAGTTGTGTTTCTGGCGTGCAGCGAAGAAACGAAGGAGAGGACGGAGGAGGCATGGTTCCTCCGGTGCGGCTGCACAGGTCCACCTCGTGTTCTTCGATTAGCAGGAGACCGACCCGACCATGACCTCCTCTCCTCTCCTCTCTTCGTCCGCGGCGCACCATGCCATAGGTGGAGAAGATTCTCTCCCTCTTTCGTTCCCTCTTCTTCCCTTTCCGTTTCTCTCGTGCTCCATCTCGCGGCACTGATTGGACGATCCATCACCGGTGCTCGTCTCTCTCGGCTTCGTCCACTCTCCCCTGGCCCTCTTTCCTCCCCTCACCCCCTGTCTCGCCATCCTCTCGTTTCCTGCGGAGCCTGGCTCGCGGAGCAGCCGGACACACGTCCATACGCCTTATACACACGTAGGTAGGTACGCGCCAATGTTCACGGGCGACTACGCGGGAAGAATCTGCAGTCCGAAGTATCCCGATGCCAGAACTTCGTAGCTACTTACTCGCCGAGGGTCTACCCAGTTCTTGGGGAATTTTCTTCGACAACCGACGGTCGGCCCGTAGCTTTCGTAATTCGCACGTTTCGAAGACGCTGCTCGCCCGCCCACGCGTCCACGCACGTCGCACGGAGCATAAGAATGGACGCACGCACGCGTGAACTCGCGTAGCCACGCGTGCACGCAGTCACTCGGCAACAGGAACACCGGCGAGTCGCATACCGACGACCATCGCCCAGAGGGGCGGCCATTCCCGCGAGAGGGCGGGAGGGTAATTGGTTCCCATGGAGGCAGAAAACGCCTCGGTCGAGAACGTCTTGAAACTGCACGGCGAACACGGCCACCGCGGTAATAAACACTCGCAGCGAGCAAGATACGCGCAATATACGGAGGAAGCGAGCAGGCAGAGAGACGCGCGGAAAAGTGATGGAAGCGACGAATATTCCAACGATGCCGGAAAGGAGTAGGGCGCGTGTCGCGTAAAAAGATGGGATACAGACATGAATCTTCTTTTCGCGTACACGTTGCGCGACCGACGAGCCAGGGTGCAGAGGGAGGCATCGGAGCGAGAATCGAAATTGTAGAAGGATTAAAGACCCAGGAAAGGAGATAGGGAACGGCGGTGGACGTCGGAACGATCGAGGTGTGCCGCGCGAACGAAACGGCGAGTTAAAATTGGGAAAAGAAAGGGGGGGGGGTTGCGGGGAAGTAAGGAGACGAGGTAGGAAGGCGACAGGCCGATAAACGTGATACACGTCGCGGGATATACAGAGGCGTGCCGCGCTATCCGCGGTCCGTATTCATTAGTTCCTTAGTCAAAGGCACGGAAATAGTTCCGGAGTTGCGGGAGGCACAAAGCACAAAGCTCTGTCGCGGAACAATGAGAGATAGCGGTGGAGCGAGAGAGGGGGCGAGAGGTGGAGTCATACATAACACAGTGATAGCCGCGAGAGCAGGAGGGAGAGAGGTAGAACTGCAGATTTCATGAAGTCGAAGATAGGCACAATGGTTTAGCTGGCCAGAGTAGAGGTACACCATTTCTCCCTCTCCCTCTCTCCCACGCCTTTCGGTATCTACCTTGTTTCTTCCGTTCCTCCGGCCCTCTGCAATATTCATATGTGTTGAATATATTAATGCGCCGAGAGATATGTAAAGCGTGTGTGACTGGGAGTCGCGCGACTCCGCTCTCGGCTTCGGTGGCTGGCGCTGGCTGCAATATTACTGAAATGTGTCTCGGAGCGTGCCCATGTGCGGCTCCGATATTAAACAGCAGCCGTCGTTGCATCTGCGCTCCCCGTGTCTGTTCCATACGTGTTTCTCTGGCTATAGCGTAGCCGCGTTCCGTGTCCCGCTGCCTCGCCGGATTTCGGCTCTTCCTTCCGCTCCCACGCCCCCGTTATCGACTGCCTCTCTCGGCCTCTTTATTTCCTCAGACGCGACAGAGGTATTGCCTCTCTCGCCGCGCGATATTTCCCGAAATATGAAAATCCGTGCGACGATAGTTCGTCACCCGCGGCAGCGTAACCAGCGTCGCCCGTTGCGACGGGTGCGCGCAACGGCCAGGTAACCTTGCTTCTTCCCACGGCGCACAGTGTTTCGCGTACATGGGCGTTCGGGACGAGACTCATAGCTTCTGAGCTAATCAGTTTTCGACCTGAGTACCCTATTACTTTTTTAAAGAGAATATAAAGATGCATCGATAGGTGTATAAAAAGTATGCTTTTCCATTAGAAAATAGAGGTGATCTTGATTTTTTATCGAATAAAAAGATTTTTATTCATTTTTACTCTTGCAATTTGTTGTCAACTGAACGCTGACTCACTTTTGTTGGAAAATTTTTTTTCATCATTTTCACAGAAATATATGAAAACCGTTGCGGTCGTTTTACATATATGGATTTGGAAGACAAATATCGTAACTTCGCACACATTCCAATTTTTTCTTGTATTTGGTTTGTAATTTTCCTTACTTAGTACGTAAAACATAAAAAATAACATAAAAATGAAAACATTAATAAAAAAAAATGAAATAACAATGTAAATAATAATGAAATGAAAGAAGTTGTTTGTCATATTAAATCGTAATCGGACTCGGAACATGTGTCTGGGTTTGTATTCGAGGATTCGCAATAATTTGAATCATCTACCATTAAGTATTTTATTTTATTATATCCGCCGGGCGCCGGTCTTAATGATTTCTGCTATTTTTTCTGATTCGGGCAAATTCGAGCAGTAGAAATTGACATTAATATAAAGTTTAATGTTCCCTCAATTAATATACAAAAAATCACGGAGGTACTGTTTGGTACTTTCTTTAAAACTCAAGTCAAAGACGACAAACGTTTAACATAAAAAGTTTGGCACGAATTGTTGAAATTTGGCAAAAGTTTTTCGGTAGCTGGGAAGGACATATAAATACTTAACGAAACTGATAAAAATCAAATTAATCATACAAACATTCGACAAATAGCGCGTGTTTAAAGAAACGCACCGAAAACCGGAATAAATTTCAAGCATCAATTATTACTACAAATTGGAAAATTCAGCAAAAACTATGGATAACATTAAAACCTACGTTCCTTTATTAACATTTTAAGATACAAGAATTTGTGGCACGAACACTTGAGATTCTTGACTATCGAGCGTTACGCGAGACACTGTGCGGCGTCGAGATCCTTGCAGCGGCCCGTTTTCCTTTTAAATCGTTCCGCGACCTTCGTGCGCGCGCGCACCCGCTATCGTTTCGATATTCGTCCTCGAGATCGCTACTCGGCCACTTTGGAGGCTGTTCCCCGCGAACGTCTGCGTTCCATACACCTCGGAAGGTTGCTCGAGCGATGCTCCTCAAAGGACAAAGAAGACTCGGTGGAATAATTAAAACACAGAATTTCGCGAAGGGGTAGGGTCCGCCGGCTGCGTCATCGGGGGACAAAGGGGGGGGCGGGGAAATATACACGGAGAAGCGGATGAGACGGGGAAAAAAGATCGTGGAAGAGACGAATATAGCTTGAAAGTGTGCTAGCGGAGGGTGAGTCGGAGCTATATGGAATAGAGGGAGGTGGAGGGGGGGGGTGGAGAGGGGAGCAGGACGAGGGAGAAGGGTGGTTTCTCTCGATGTAGCACGGTACAATCGTTGGTACCGGCACATGGGCACACGCCAACTTCCTCTCTCTGTCCCGTCTTCTCTCTCTCTCTCCTTCGCTCTCTTTCTCATTCTCTGGCTCCTCCACATCCACATCCACCTCGAGCGTGCCCCTGCACGGAGTTCTCCCAACCTACGGCTCAGCCCCGGCAGCGGCAGCGGCAGCAGCAGCAGCAGCAGCACCACCCAACCCAGACCCTGGGGCTGTCAAACGCAGGCCGAATCTTCTTCTGCTCGTGACAGCCTGGAAATGAAGAGAGTGCCCCCGCGTGGCGTATCCTACCCGCTTTCCTATGTACGTTAACGCGCGCCCGTCCTAGGAATGTACGTTTCTCACACGCGTGTCCACGTTATCCCTTTAACGTGTACGCGGCCCCGTCCGGCCTGTGTTCAACGGGCACGAGTTCAACGGAGGTCGCTGCCTCTCTCCTGCCTCCGTCTCTTTCATTTCGCCCCGTTCTTTCATTAACCCCTCCCCCACCCACCCCCCCTTTTAATTTCGTCTGCGTCTGGATTGATTCGTTCTTTTTTGTTTGCTCGGTAATTCGTCCTCTAATTGTTCTCCCTGTCGAACTGCGAGTCGGCGGAATTGATCGACAGAGGTGGATCAGCTTTTTTTTCCCCCTCCATTCGGGCATTGTAGTTTGATGGTTCACGAGTGGCTGGCCCGACGGTGGCGCGCGGCGCAGGGTTCCTTGGTACAGAGACGGTGCGCCGAGGCGCTGGTACGCGCCCCGAGTCGTTTATTACCGATTGCAGCTTGCACTTTTTCAACGGATCCGACCGCGGCGTGCAAGTTCTAGCGCTCACTCTCTCTCTCTCTCTCTCCTTCTCTCTCGCGGGTACTTTAAAGGATGACTAAAGAGGCTGAAAGGGCCCTACCCACCGATTACGAAGCGCTTTTCGAGCGCGATCATTAGCGCAATTATTATTGTGTCGGAGCACAATGCGCGCACCGCCGTCCTCGACTACAATGGACCATGAAGGTGAAGAGGCGAAGGATAGAGTATGCGCGCGGCGGAGGGAGCTGGAAAAACCGGAGGTCGGTTGGATCCTCGGTAGAAACTGAAAATAGAGCGAGACTCCGGGGCCTTTAAACGCGCCGTCAACCCACACGGATAATTACCGCGTTTCTCTTTCAAAATCTTTGGCAAAGCGGTGCGGCCGGACGCCGCGCGTGTAGAGTCCTCCCTGGACGTTACCTCTCGTCCGCACAGCCCGGCATGGAGATTCTAAAGGGATTCCAGCGTATTCTTCAAACGCGCGACAGACAGGAACAACGTTTTCAAGAAGTAAGTGCCTGCGGGGTCTTTCAGCGTGTATACAACGGGAGACTCGCCGCGCCAGTACCGGGCACCGACAGCATCGAATAGTCATTCGAGTCCTGTTCGACGTTCGGCTAAAGTATGTTCGATGCTCATTGCTAAGGGGAATGCTGGAGTGGAGTTACCTATATCTATTAGAACGTACCCGCGGCACTTGATGCGTTTACATCGTCGTACAAGAGGCCCTCGCGTATACCACCGCCGATATTACCGGCTACGCTCGCCTTGTTATTACGGCGTTACATTCCATCGTACACGGAATCCGTCGCGTTCGATCCACGGGTACAATGATCCCCGTTGTTCCGTCTTTTTTTTTCTTTTCTTTTTTTTTGTTGTTGTCGTACCTCTCCCCGCGCCGCAGCGTTCGTGCCCGTGGTTTCCTTTCTTCGCTCGCGAGGCACCGCGGAAACTCCACGAACAATCGTGTTCCCCGAGCCTGGACACTCCCTGGAAAAATATTATCGACGGTCGGCCGTTCCTTTTCAGAAATAACGGTGCGCGGCTCTGTCCGCTTTCCATCCGTTTTATTATTATTTTACTGCGCCGTATTGTACGAATGCACGCCCCGGCCGAGGCCGAAGCCTCGCCCATATCGATAAATCGAGTATCTTATTAGAAACGGTACCTGCGGTCGTAATTTGCAATTCGATACAGGTGACTTCGCGCCAACATCTATAGCGTCCTTTTCTCTTCGTTCTATCGCGCTCGCGTCGCCTTGTCGAGGGGGTGGGGGAGGGGCGGGGGACTTTTTCGGTAATTGAGACTTCCATCCCCGGATCTTCCTTCTTTCACGGTGTCCATCGGCGACGAGGAGTCGCGCACAAATTATTATGCCAGGTTGGGATGGGTCTCGCCTCTCCGCTTATCTGCTCGCCGGCGTGTTTCTCACCCCGCCCTATTAGTTCCCCGTGTCCGTGGACTCCGTACGGTCGAGTGGCGTCCGTTTTTTCTCGCCGTGGCTCGTTTCGCCGCCTTTAGCGACACGCTCGCGAGGCTTCGGGTGAAATACTGCGACTCGATTTCAACACCTCGGCGTCGTTAATTAGCCAGGCCACTCGACTTTCATTCCGGCAGCATCCGTGCCGTTTAATTGCAACCGGTGTGCAACAGAAGCCACGGGGTGGACAGGGGGTGAGCGTGTGCTACGGGCTGCCTGTTTCACGCACGGACTCTCACCAACACGCTCGTGTCCGCTGGCATCGCTGCTATAACGCCACGTACGCGAGCCCCACTCTTGGACTAAAGTTTCGTTTTCCCTCATTTAAGTCTAATTTCATCAGAATCTAAGACCCATAAATTTCAAGCTGCCGTAAACCGGCACGCCGTGACTCCCATCCCGATAGTTACGCGTGTCGATACAGTAACGAACTCCTCGTTCGAGGCAAGCGTTGAATGATGCTTTTGAACCCACCGCGAGTGTTACTTCCGACGGTTGTAACCTAACGTGCGCAAACTCTCACGGCTCCTCGCCAGTGTTTCGCCGAAACATCGCTCCCCCAACGAGTAATCGCTCTTCTGTTTGTTTGTTGTTCTGGTTTAATTCTTTCGGGAGGCGCGCCGCGAAGGGGTCCGCGGTATAGGTCAATGGGAAACTAATTGTCGGAGTTTCGAGGGTGCGTGCACGAGCTGGGGGGGTTTCCGCTGTTACTCCGAGGGTCGATTCGAGGGTGGTTGAGAGAAGTCCAAGCACTCGAGGAGAGACCCGACGTGGAGGAGAGGAGGAGCCGGACGATGGGGCCAGACGCGGTAGAGGGGCGAACGAGAAGGCTCGAGTGGAGGGCTCCGGCAGATTGCCACGGCGAGAGAAACAATGCGATTTCTTCCTTTTATCTGTCTTGCACGCGTCTACCCGGTGCGCCCGGGAAACAATCTCGATGGTACGGGAGCCTCGCCTTTACCACCGCTGGGATATCTAATAATAAAGATTCGAATATCGGCGAAATATCGCCGGGCGCTACTTTTATCCGGCTTTGGTATTAGTATACAGTGTTAAAGTAATCCAGAATATATCGGGGGCGTGGTGATGGGAGAAAGCCGGCATCTGGGGCACTCAATATTTATATCTGCGAGCGTTGCATCGTAGGCGGCGTAAAAAAATTTCAAAATTGCAGGGACCTCGCCTCGGGGGCCACCACTTACCGCGTTCCTCGAGCCTCTGGCCGCGCGCAACATGTAAAGTACCGATATTATGTATTTATTATAATGCGATCCAGTCTCCGGCCGATCGAGCGGCCCGCGCGCTGCTCGATGGCCCTCGAGCGGCACCGAGGGGCGAGGAAGGGTTCCAGAAGAGGGATAATCAATTTATCACTGCAGGTGCCTCCGCGCATTTACATACACGGGCGGGAGGACGAGACGGACTCGTCGTTGCCTTCGCCCGTCGCTCTTTTCGCATTCTCCGCGCAGTTATTCGCGACGGTACAAATTGCCGCGCTGAAACTCCATGCAAATTCCCTTCGATCGCTTTACACGGTCCATCATCTCGCGCGAACTCCGGGGAAATGTGTCGAGCACGCCTCGATACCCTTGGAATATTCATCTCGCCGCGGCAGTCCCGCCACTGCGTCCACCGTCCAACGATTTTTCCACGATCGTTCGTTCGGTCGGCGGTTAGGCCTCGAAGCCGATAGGAAGCACTCGAGCTAATTATATCAGCTGCTCGAAATCGGCACGTGTATGAATTCTACGTGTGCTCATTAATCACGGTAAGGCCAGGGGTCGCAGGTCGGATCTAGGCCTCGCGTAACATTCTCGAGCGTTGACACCGACGGTGAATCTGAACAGTTCCTCGCGGATCTCGCTCTCGTTACGCGGCAAGGGCCATTAATTCTTAACGACCGCGAGCAACACTTCGGGATCCCGTCGATCGAAGGTCGCCGCGGCGCTCTATAGTTAATCCACGCCACTCCAAGCGCGCCGTAAAACCGGCGCTAATGCGGGCGCAATCTGAGAACCCATTGATTTACGAGGTCGCGCGATCGTCTGTTCGCGCGCTGCGATCCCTATTCTCGACCTACTTCGTTGGTCCTTCTAACCGATATTACGTGTCCCGCCGTAATCGTCCGCGGAACCTGAAACGCCTCGTTATTTCGATTCCCATTCAACTGACTCGATCCGGTGATTTCTTAAACACGATCACCTCGGTAGCGGATCGAGTTCGAATTTCTGTCTCGGAGAACCGTATAGTTTCGGAGCAACTCCCTTGAATAACACTTTGGGCATTTCCCGAGCGTAGCTTAACCGGGAAAACATCTTGTCACCGTTAGCCCCGTTCGAAGGAACCTTGCCATGCCGCGATATCGATTGTCCAGCGGAACCGTCCAATCCGTCGTAAACGATCATCTTCGGCGCGCTTCCCTCGGCGATCGGCGAATCCTCGGCGATCTTTTCGCCGCGATCCCGGCGACATCGAGCCGAGGCAGCGCGGTAAAATAATCGTAAAGTAACGGAAGGTCTCGCCCACGCGGACGGCTCTTTCGAGCGACGTTACATACCCTACACCTACTTCTTCTATCTGCATATCGGCCAGCCACGGGTCTTCACTCCCCCCCCCCCGTCCGCGCGGTTCACTCGTTTCGGCCTCGCGCGAGATAGCGAACGTGCCGCGCGAGCCGTACTCCACCGCCATAAGGGGTTAGGTTTACGAGCGGTGTCGATATGGTCGTCGTGTCCCCGCGACTGTGCCTGACCTCGGCTCTTCTAGTTCCGTGGACTGGCATGTACTCGGCCACGGCTCCGGCGAGCGTAGAGTTCTGTCCTCCGTCGAACCACGATTCGCCGATCGGCCATTGGGAGCCACTTGGGCGACGATAACCGGGGCACAGCTAATGGAAAAAGTGCAGAGTGGTAGCGTATCAGGGTAATTGCAATGCTCCGCGCTTTAGCTCGCTTTCATCGTTGACGGGTAATAGCCGAGGCGTTCGGAGCCGCGCGCCGGCCGGGCGTCTTTCTAGGGCCACTTTGAGACTCGGGCCTCGGAGTGAGACGCCGAGGAAAGAAGGGAACGAATTTCGGTACCGACTCCTTGTCGTCGTGGCCGTTTACATCGTTGACGTTTTCGTCGCAGCTGCTGCTGTTTTGTCTGCGATCAGCCTTCTCCTTCTAACCCCGCAGCTACGCGGAGCCGAGTGCCGCGTTTTTGCCGCTATTTTCGTGCCGTTAAAAGTGCATCCATCGGGACACGTCAACGCGCCCATTCGCCCTCCCGTCGCCGACTTTCTCGTCCTCGGCGAGTGACGCTCTCATTATCGATCGCTCCTCGGGCATCGCTGAGAGCTCCGAAATCCTCTCCCCGAAATGGTGTATTAATTAAATCGCCGACGATGTCATTAGCGTGCCCCTTGACCGGCGAACGAAAACAATGGGGAGGAAAATTTCCGCGACTGGCGTGTATTCGGCACTCTCGATCGGCGTCCCTTGATCTAGCGCGCGCGGATCTTACAGGGCGCTCGTAAAAAACGCGACGCCGCTCGCTTATGAGGCCGCGTTCGATCTCGAATCGAGCCGGGGTGGGAGAAGGAGGGACGGTCGGGGGAAGGGAAGGCGGGAAAGAGATAGAGAGGAGATACACGGTTGCCCGGGGGGTTAGACGTACGTAAGATGGAGTCTGGTTTGATGGAATGCTGCCTCCATCCCAGCCGCGCCAGCAGCCCTCCCCTAGCTTCTTTCCTCCCCGTCCTCCCCGTCGATGTTCAGCACCTCTCTCCCACCTTCGCGGAGGTGAACACGTATGCCAGGCCGGCGCGCTCAGGCGGCTCTCCTCGCGCTTTCGAAGCGGCCTGCTCGGCCGGGAGACGCGGCAGCGAACGATCTGTATCCACCTAAGGCAGCCAATGAGACGGACCGCCATATTAGGCGCTTGTATACGGCCTCCTGTACGCGCCGCGGCGCGCCGAGCCGCGCGGTCCGTTGCGCGTCCGCTTAAAATGGAGATAATAATCGCGCCGCGCTGATTAGACGGCCGTCGCGGATTCCAGGTAGCTTTCGAATCGGGCCGTTCGAACGGGGCCCTTGTGCGCTCCCCGCCGCCGCGACACGCTGATTGTCGGTGTTTCCGCTTGCTCGTATTAGGGCATGCCACTGGGAACCGTCGGTGTCGGCGGATAGCTCATCGTCCCGTGCCTCAGATGGACGGCGTTTCTTCCGCTCGAAAACTCTCCCATACCTGAACTCGCGACAGTAGGTACGCGACGACGGTTCGTTGTTACTTATCGCCGTATCGTTACTTTGTCTCTAAGAGCCGTTGGATTTTCACGCTCCACGCTGCTGTGATATAATCGGGGCTCCCAGCGTACTTGCGCGTGTTAGATTACTTCGGGAACGTCTTCGAACGCCCCTCCGGTCGACGCCTCTACGAGGAGACGTCTTCCTCCATTTTTCTCGTCGATGCGAAGGGCAGCTCTTTTCGTTGGAGCCCTTTCCTCCGCGGGCAACCACGAGTCGCGTGTGTCGCGAAAGATTTTAATGGCAGAGAACGGGTGGCGGTTAGCCGCGATCGCCAGCGATCTTCGGCGAGCCGAGGGTGTATCGCGCGAGGCATTGTTCGACGGTTACGGGGGTCCAACGAGATAGCAGATCCGGGAGAGATAAGCGCCCTCCGGATGATGTATCGCCAGCGATGCTTCGCTGCGCCGGTTGATCGTAAGTACCCGCCCGGAGTCGGTACTGTGCTGTTTTCTGACCAAGCACCCTTGAGATTCGAGGCAGCGCACTCGACACCGCTCCGCGCTGTTCCGTACGGCGTACGTAGGTATATACTTGGGTGGTAGTGGCTAGAGGTACAGTGAAGTCGTCAATTCAGCAGTTAAGTGGCTGCAACGATAGAGCAGAAAGGCCCGGGCTTTGCCTGTACGGCGTCTCGCTTTAGGACCGTCGGCGCTACTCCGTGGCCATCAATGGGGAACTGAGCGAGAGGTGAGATATAGTCTATACGACCCTAAGCCGAGGCTTCTTGTTTTCCCCCGTTTTTTTCCGCGGCCTTGCCTCGAACGCTCGAAACTTGCTTACCTTCGCACCCGCATCTTCTGACCCACTTCCCTATTTCTCTTCCACTCGCTCTACATGCATGCTCAGCGAAATCGGAGAAGTAGGTCAGCTCAGCCAGGTGTTTAAGTAAACACGCCCCGAGCGCCCGGACAAGGGCGTTGAGAAAAAAAAACGTGGGAAAGTAAACACGCGAGTCTCGTCTAGGGTCATAGAGCGTATATGTATACATATGTGTCACCACTCGCTTGCTTCCCGATTCCACTCTTATTGACGAATGCACGGATCTAGAGCGGAACGCCGTAGCTCTGCGAATAAGGTTCCGATTAAGCTATCGAGCATAGGTACGCCGTCGAGTGGCTCGTATCGACGTCCGAGATTTCTTTATTCCGGCAGCTTACGTATTAACGCCTGCGGACTTATTTCTACGGCCTGGAATTCCAGCAATTAGGCAACTGAATAATTACGTATAAAATTCATCGTATGGTTTCTAGTCGCGTTAGGAGAGGTCCAGAGATGCTTCCCTTGGAGCAAAATGTTTCACCAGACTGTGATAGTTAAACTGACCGTTCTACCTGCGTATTTGTGATCGTCTCTTAAACGAGGGTACTAATCCCAAGAATCTTCTGCGAGGGGTATCTCTGCTTTCACATGACCGAGGAAATTTATTCGTTCTTCCATCGGATGGACGCGAGCCCAAACCGCCCTTTCTCGTTTTCGACAAACTTTCTATTGTATGCCCGAGCCCTGACTTGGATAGCACACGGTCACGCCCCCTTAGCGCGCCCTTGCCCCAGAGGGATGTAAGTCACCGGAGCACTTAAGCGAGTTCGGACGAGACTCGCCACTAAATAACGCGGCTCGTCCAAAAGGCGAGCGGCAACTGGCTTTTTGTGCGTTGCCCTCTTTGGCTTTAAGCCTCCCCTCGCTTCTGCCCCGTACTACAAAGTTTTTTTTCCTTGCTGTATCATCGATCCTCGCTGCTCGATGGGATCAATATTGGACGTTGGCTTGGAAGGGATCGGAAAGTCTGTCTCGGAATCCCGCTCCCCTCCGCTCGGACCTCTGCCGCCGTTACGAAACACGCGCCGCTTCGCGATTAGGAGAGTGTCCGGCTATGGAAACGGCCGGCGTAAATCGTACTGGCGGCCGCGGCTGGAATCATCCACGGTTTTTATGGTAAATTAATGCCAGGCAGCGACGCGTGGACCGCGAAGTCGCGTCGTCATCGTCGCTGGCCGCTCTCGGGCGCGGCGGGGTTTCTGACTGCCTGGCCGCGCTCGGTTTCGATCGTGATTGCCGAGCGGCGAATTTGTCGCCGCGTGTTTTATTGTACGATGAAATTGGACGGGGAGCCACGGCCAGGGGATATCGCGTGGACGGGGGGGGGGGGGGGGGCGTAATAAAACGGACGCGCGCTAAACGTGTCACTCAATGTCACAGATCCATGCGACGGCCACGGGGGCGAATTCGACTCTAGCCGCGAGTGGAACGCGCTGGCAAGAGTTTTGCTTCTGGCCAGGGCGGAAATTGCATCGCGACAGTTGCAGCCGGGCTGCAGCTCGCGTAACGTTCTACTTCGCGAGTCGGCTGGCAAATGTTTTTCGCTGTTGACTTCCGAAGGGCTGCTGTTTTTCCATTATTTTTCATCGGCTTGTCGCGCCACTTAGCTTGAAATGGATAAATAATAGAGTGACGCGTGTTAAGGGGGGAAGCCACTTTGACGGTCGAAAATAAAAGCTATTTTCAAGATATTCTTTTATAACGAAATGTAACTTTCTATGAAAAATCTTTATTACCGACGGAAAATACATGTATTTAATTAATATTTTATGCTCTCAGATTGAAAGAATTTTCGGTAGTATGGCCACAGCATACGATACCGTTAGGCTCTGCAAAAAAAAAATACAAAACGGGCGCTATTATAATAATTAATGGAGATATGGGTAATCTCGTAAAAAAAAAGTTGCCTCATGGTACAGACGATTCCGGCTGTTCCGCGAATTCAAAACGAAAAAACCAAAAGGATTTTTAACCAGTAAGAGTGTGGCTACAGCCGGTAGCAGATTTATGAAGAAAAAAAATTTAAGAATTCACAAAATGGCGGAATTTCAATTTAAAACTCATCTTTCCCGTGTTTTTTTTTGTCGTTTTTACAGGGCCTTAGACTTGTGGAAAAAGCTATTTCGCCTTGATTCTGCTACCGGCTAGAATTATATGTTTTCTAAAAGTGTACGAAAAAGATGGACCAGATTGGCCGACTAGAAGTCGAGATACCGTGTAATGAACACCTCCGTTTTGAAAAAAACCCATATCTCCATTAATTATTATTATATATGACTGAAATTTGTTTGCAACTTACTGAAATGTTAGAAAATACGCGTGGATAATGCCTATCGGTAGAAATTGCTTAGTTTTCTGGTGGGTTGTCTCTAAAAAGAATAAAGTATCTCGTCCCTCTAGACGGGAATACCCCCTTAACGTTGTTTTGAAGGAACTTTTGTCTAGAAAAGGCTTGTAGGGTGTTATTTGCGTTAACAACCCGCGCGGCGGACAATTCACGGAGAAGATGCATCGAACCCTTGCTTGGCCGAGCACACAATCCTCGATCCTCGTGACTACGCGACATTACCCAACAGCCACGCTCTCCTTCCGTGATGCCAGATAATTTACGATCCCGCGTACCCGCTGATACGAAAAGTCGCAAGGTGGCCCCTATCGACCAAACGTCGCCGACGCATCCGTCCCCTTGTGCCGCTGGTCGAATTCCAGTTGATCCGGCCTAAGCGTCCGCCTAATATCGTCCAGGCCCGGTTCCCCCGATGCCCTAATGGCGACGCGTCGAAACCACCGACGAAAGGAGCGCGAGGAAGAAAGAGGGCCATAGAGTATAGAGTGGACCGGTCGAGCGGCGACGCTGACGGTTCGGCATGAATAATGTCGACTCATTATTCTTTCCGGGGGATTTATCAGGTCCGGGCACCGATAACGCGCTCTTTTCGTTCGGTCGTTCCGCCGGAGAAGATGCGCCCGGAGATAGCTATGCATTTATGCGCGTTGGCGGAGGCAGAGGATCCAACCTCTTCTCCGTTGGCCCTCTTCCCCTTGGATTCTAACCCCGTCTTTGTGCGCCCTCCCTTCTTCCCACTATCTTCTTCTCTGCCCCTCTGTTTCTCTCGCCACTTGCCGCCTCTATGCCTCCTTTTTTTTTTCTTCTTCTTCCGTTGTTCTCCTGATCGACGGAGTCGTCCTTCGAGCGGTTCGCGTATATCGGCGAGGCGGACGGTATGATAGTTAGGAGAGGTCCTCAGAGGGTTCGGTTTCTGCGGGGCGCTAACAAGACGGGCCTGCGGGCCAGCCCCGGTGAATTATGGGCCCGCGCGTGCACGCGGCACACAACCGTCCGCGAGCACGCGTGCGTGCACACCGCGAGCGAGATTGTGCGCGAGAGTTAGATGCGAGAGAACGTCGCACAATATCGCGCCTCGTCTCGTTGGGATAGGATATAGGGGGCATAGCGAAGCTGTCGCCAGTTTTCTGGCTCATTACTGGCCACCGGCGCCCATTTCTCTTCAGCCTCTCCGTTTCCCTTGCTCTTTGCCCGGCCGCTCTCTCTCTCTCTCTCTCTCTCTCTCCCCCTCTCTCTCTGTCTCTCCCGTCAAGAACCGCGTCGCTATTGGTCCGGATTTCGCGTTTGCACAGCGACGCCGCGGTACGCGGACGCTGCATGGCGAGTGGATATGTCACGGGCAAATTTCTAGCCGACTTGATAGATCGTCGATATTAAGACTCGCGGCTCCGCGGCTGACGTTTCATTAGATCCACGCCGGCGGACGCTCGTCGCGATAATTAGCTGGTTAATGGACCGCTTTGTCGATACGACCGCTTTGGCCCCAGGAATTTCGCGGTAGGTTTGACTGAACCTTTGAGGTCCGTTCGATGACTGTTGTCCCGTAGACGCTCCTTCTGACTATCTGTCGTTAGTTACCGCGACGGAGCCGCGCTGAAATGATGCGCGTGACGTAGGGTACGCGCGTGAAAGACTCGAGCCTGTTTATGTATCTGTTTTTTTTAGTCGATATTTTAGTCCCGCGGTAGGTAGTTGGAGTACGATGCTCCTAGCGTAAGGCGAATCTCGAAGCCTGCCTAGACTCGTCGCATCCATGAACTGTCCGCGAAGCAATCATCGAATTCCTAGTTGGACCCCCGACTGCGTAAATATAGCGTTCATTTAGGGTGAGTGTTTCGACGCGTTCGCACCCGATTAGGTTATAAATATGTGGCAGAGAGGGGCCCCACCCGAAATAAACGAGAGTTAATGCATCGTGATGCATGACGAAAAGTTTAAACGCGTCGCGACGCCGCACACGGTGACAAAAAGTAAAAGGACGCGCGCGGCCCCTTCCGTCGGGCTCTCTGTCTCTTTCTCTCTCTCTTTCTCTCTTCTCTCCGCTTACTAATTCCAAGACGAAAGCCGATATGTACCAGTTCGAGACACGTGCTCGTCACATGTACCGAAACCCATCCAGCGGGCACGTCAACCAAGGGAGAAGCAGGGCCAGAGGGAGGTGGAGGAGGAGGAGGAGGAGGAGAAGAAGAAGATCACGAGGAGCGCCACGACGTCGGCCAACGTATCCAACCGGTGGCGCATTGCCATTAACGCTTTTATTTCTACGATGCGTTAAGACGACGGGCCGCTCGAGAACGACCGATTTTACTGTCGCTTCCGCGAATAAACGTACCCGGACGGGAGAGAGAATATCGCGCGAACGTTTACACCAACGGCTCCAGAATTACCGTGCTCCCTGCTCGCTCCACCGTATTACCCCGAATTGCGTCGTACTCGGTTTTTGCGTCACGATCAAAGCGTCATCCCCCTTTTGACGGAGCGCTAGAATCTCTGTCCACTTAACGGGCGTTCGACCGGTCGCGGCCGACCGGCGGGCCGCGTCGGATCCACGAGGCGCTGGAGGTGTCGCGAAACGGGTCATCGTTAGTGTCGCGTTATTAATTCGCCGTGGCAGTCCCAATTAAGACAGAGCCTCACGTTCTACCGGTAATTATCATAGTAACGGCGTCGTTCCTAGCGGCGGCACATCGGCGAGCCCGCAGCGCCGGCCTCTCGGGCTCCCGTGGCATTAATTAGTACAATCTCCGTACGTGCCTCGCTACTGGCATCGACCTGCCTCGATACCTCTCCCCCCGCCTCCCCCACCCCCGCGTTTCTATGTTTCGCGTCATTACTCGCCGGCGATCGTTATTTACGCGCTGCTCAGAAATCTCCACGAATTCGTGTTATATTACAGGAACGATGAGTTGCTGGCCCGTTCGCGTATCCATCACGCGCCGAGTCTCTCCGCTGATCTCTGCCCTTCCTCGACGTTCGACTTTCCCCTCGATCCGAGCGCTTTCTAGCTCGCCGCCTGTCGATCGGCCTCTCCTCCGCGGTGCCTCGCAGGCGTAATCGTAATCTTAAGCGCGGGAGAAGGCACGGTAGCGATCGGGGACAAGATTTACGCTACCGCGGCTGCGTATCGTGCGACACGAGGCGTCGATACAAATCGGCGATTTATCACGTAGAGATCGTTAACGGATAAGTATCTCCGCGGATCCTCGCGGAACTGGTATCCTGGACGCCTGATGAATCGTAATGCGATGTTCCCCGCCGCGCCAGCGGTGCCTCCAACGCGCTTGCTCGTTCGCTCGTTCGCCAGGCCGCGTCGCTTCTTCCTGCCACGTACGTGGTGCGCCGGTTCGCGTACGCGCGTAATTGATATATCCATATACGAGGAGGCACCTATGATCTCCTCGGGCCAGTGGAGCCGCCAACGGCCGCTGTCCCGCGTCCGATCGATCTGTATTCATAGGTCGTACGGCATAAAATATACTCGGCATGTCCATGAATCAGATAACTGTCACAGCTGCTCCGTCGATGTCTCAATCAACCGCGCGCGCGCGCGCGCGAGCCTCCGCTCCTCGCCTTTCCTGCGCGTTCTCGCGGCTCGCCTGTCCCCGCTCTCTTTCTTTTATCGTTCCACGTCTCTCGACCTGGCGCACCGATCCTCTTCCCGCTTGGCCAGTTTAAATCTCCTCCCGGCGTCATTCAGATTTCTACTTGTTTTAATAGACGGCTCCGTTCAGACGATGCGTAGCGTAAGGTAGAATTCATATTCAAACCACGCGCGAAGCAATGAATGCACGCAGGGAAAGAGGTTTTAAAAGAGACACTGGCGAAGAACGAGGATCCTCTTTCTTGCGCTCCGCTCGAGAAACGCATTCTCGTAACGGTCGCGGAATAAATTGACTACTTACTTACGTCGATTTCTGTAACGCGACCCAACACTCGGATAGTGGGGTGCATCGTCTTAGTAATTCACATGCGAGAGGCTGATGCATTTATTACTCGAATATTCAGTGTCCGTATGCGCGATTTTTTGGCGTTTTTTTTTTTCTTCGCCGATTCTGGCCGATCTTGAGGATATATGGCTAATATTCGATACCGGGCACGGGGGCAGTTGATGAGTTTCATTGCGGGGTCGTGGAAATTTTTCAAAATTATCCCATAATTTACGGTCCCCCGTGGTATAGGGATTTACGAGCGATTCCGAGCGTTCAGACGTTCTCCCTCGCATTTACATTTTGTACGATTTTACGTAGACCCGTTTACGTTCGGTCGCATAGCTGGTTTGTTTTGAAAGAGTCGCCCGGTAAACGATAAATTTCTCCCCGCGTCGTCGAGTTTGCGTTGAGCGCGTTCGACGGCGTGTTCCGGCCGCGCGAAATGCCAAATAATTTCAAGGATTGAACGTGCACTCCCTATTTTACGGGATCTATTAATAGTTTATATTTTGACTTGGTAAATAAGTGGCGGCCGTCGGACGTTTATCGTTGACGAGCAGCGTCAGGTGTCGAAATACGTGTTTCTCTTTCGGCCACTTCGACGCGGTTCACGTAAGTTCGTGTAAACAATCACCGAGATCGCGGCATCCCCCCCGCACGATCCCCGCCCCTCGCAAGTTTCTACAATTTTAAACACTCCCGGCAAGTTTCACACAAAAAGCAAGATGTCCTCCGGCTTGTACGAAACGAGAGTTCGAGGAATCCACCCGTTAATCCGTACAAACCCCGCCGCGGTCGTCTCTTTTTTCGGTCCCTTCGACTGGTATCCCCGTCTCGTTAGACGATAGGCCGATATTTTCGTCTGCTCTGTTGGTCCGGATCTCGGGCGGACGCATCTTGCGTCACCATCGGCTACAAGGAATCTCACGAAAGCCACGAATCTACGCGACGCATCGAAGCATCGCGTATCCCTTCCATCGTTGCGCAATCCCTGGCGGGCCGCGTGTCGCGTAACCGAGAACCTCGGCGAGAAAAATCCTCCAGCAGCGATTCCGTGTCCGCGAGCAACTCCATTGCCAACCATCGATTTCCTTCTGCGGGAGGTTTATCCAGCCGCGAGATCTGTTCCGCGTGCCCGCCGAATAAGGGATAGCCCCGCGCGAATAAGCAGAGCGTAACGAGCGCATCTAAGTGTCGCTCAGCGAAAGGTTAACGCGCCGCGGCCGTGGCATACTAAATTATCCCCGTCGCTCGGCTCATTTGTAAGACAAACTCCTACAAAGTGCGCTCTCTGGCGCTGGCTGGCGGCGCGAACGAGCACGCCGCTCGATTTCGTTGCCCGGACGGGACAGACCGTCGCCGTTCTCTCGCGACAGGACAAACTCCTCATCGCGCCTCATCTCTCCCACAATCGCCAATTAATCTTTCGGTTAAGCAGATTCTCGGATTAAGCGGCTGTCGCGGCCGCTGGGAGATGCTGAGATACGCGCGCGCCACGGGAAATCGAGCGAGGCGATCTTCGCGCGCGACACACGACCACCGCGCCGGAAGGGGGCTGGCTCGGCAGCGGAGGAACAGCAAAAAGGAAAAGGGGGAGCAAAAAATCGGGGGGAGCCGGCACGGGGGTGGGGCACGATCCGTCGAGCCGCATTTCATCGCCGAAAATAGTTTCGGAATCGGCGAAGAGAGAGAGAGAGAGAGCAGCCTCTGCCAGTGGTAACTGGTCGAGGCCGACACCGCCGACGCTCTCCAACGAGAACTCGAGCCAGAACCGAGTGTTTTGGTGCGTTGACCCCTTCCGTGATTTCCAGCCACGCGAAAAACCGCTTTCCTCTTGTCGGTATTCCAAAATCCACCTACAATTCTCGATATTCTGAGGAGGAACCCCGAGGGATATGTGTGATGGGGCATTGCTCCAAGCTGAAGAATTTCCTATTTTTCCTCATACATCGCGATTAATATTCATTGGGAATAAAAATCTTTGTGTAATAACGTAGTTGATGAATAATATCTGGAGAGAGGCAAATGTTTACCGAAAGCATACTCTTGCAATGCTGGAACTGTAAAATACACACGCGAATAACTTTATTTTATAGTTTCGGTAACGCGTGTAAAAATCCTGCAAAACGTTTATTGCAAATATTATATCACGTACAAACGCGGGACATTAAATTTTCCACTTTACCGGGATTCGCGCTTTATCGTTTGTTATTGCGTGACGTTCACGGTGTGTTTTGAAAAATGAAATATATTTTTGGGGCTTGATTTAACACCATTCATATTTCACACACTCTAATACCGATAAATAAATCCAGAGCTTTAACGGGCCGATGTTTTGTCGACCTTTTACGCCAGTGCTCGCAATTAACCCACAAATAATGTACAAACCAACCTTCGCTTTTGACTGAATTATTACCGAAAATAATCGCGTTGTAGGGCACCGCGTTGAAAATTTCCAGCCAACGATTTCAATTCATTATTTCAACGCTCGCGCTAAGCGTGATCTATCAACATAGAAATCAAACCACCGATCGAATGTGTAACCAAGAATTCGACGCACAGCCCAATCTCCGAGAAGCCACCCCAATTACTCATCCATAAGTCCCCTGGCGCAACGTGATACCCGTAAAGGTGTGTAGGACGATTCTCCTTTCTCCCTTACTTTCCCTATTTCATCGTCGTTCTTCCGCGCGTGGTGGTAAATGCATAAATGTCTCGGTATCCGGTGCGTTCGCTGCCTACACGCTCGAAGGGCAGGTCGTCTCGAGGCGGTTTTATGCAGTCCCCGCGGCAAAAGGCGGCCCCGCGTTCGGAGCGGATCCGCGCGGATGGAAGAAGCCACCGTGAGAGGACGAGGGAACGGCGAAAGGGAAGAAGGTGGAGAGGACACGGTCCTCGGCTCGTTCGACGGGATGGGAATAAGGAGTTTATTTTTGGCGGCCATATGCGCGGTTTATTTCGATGGACCGCCACGGCCACCCTAAGTAGAGGTAGAGATCTCGTCCCCCTCCCCCCGAGGAAGACGTTTTCGGTGGTCGCCGTGCCTCCATCCCGTTGTCATCCGCCTCCCGACTTCTTTTCTTCGCGGTTACATGCCCGCGGATCGGCGAAGGGACGCCTGGCGGCGCGTGACATTAATTGCTACCTGTTCCCCTTGGAATTATTGCGTTATCGTGGCGTTTAGGCCTGGCGGAGGTCTCTCGTTACTCTTTCATAGTCGCCCGTACGGTTTGCTAATGATCACGTACGTCCGCCTCATTGCTTCTCGATTATCATTATTACTACTTTCGCTGCTTATTGCTTTCACGGCGAGTCAACGCGCGCGGGTTGCTCGTTCCGGCTGGGATGCTGCGGGGCTTCGAATCCCTCGATCGCTCGATTGTATCCCGCAGACAGTCGACCGTAGCAACCGAGGTTTATGCATATTTATGGAGGCAGGCACGAGTCATTTCGTATTATTAACCGCCCTTCCATTCTATCCGCGGCATTCGTCTCGGGACGGAGGACAGTTCTAATTGGAAGTCCAACGAACCGACTTCCAATCTGTCGAATCTTCGGATCCTCGTTCATTCCCGTATGTATCGCGCCAGATGGCGAAAGAAGGTGTCCGATGCGCGAGTTAAACTCGCTCGCTCTCAGACACTCCGGATACAGTGGCGCGTTTGGTAACTATTAGCACCGGAGCTTGTAAAAGTCGCATTCATCAGTTACGGTCGGAATCGAGGCAGAGGCACCGCGACCGCTTCCCAAGCTCTTCGACGTAGGGCCGCGTGTTTCGGCTGTCCGTTCGCCGTCCCGAAATAGCATATAGTCAGGCCGACGTGAGACTTCGCTTATTCTTGACCCATCGGCTAAGTATAGACCGCGACAGCTCGAAAGAAAGAAGCACGGAGAGAGCGGAGGATGGCGTGGTGTTCACCGCGAGGCGACGCTCGTCTCGCGTCGCTCGTCAGGACCGCGAACCTTCGTCGGAGCCGGCCGAGGAAGACTGCGTCTAAACGTATAATTGGCCGCGCTTAAATCTCTATAACGCGGCAGTAAAAATGCGCGGTGCGCCGCGTAAATCAACACGAGGACGATATGGCTCCGGGTGCAGTCGGCCCTCGTAAACGCGCGTGCACGCCCGAACCAACGGCGGCATCCCGTCGACAATTTTCGCGACTTTCCCCCTCTGCCCCACCACCCCTGGCGGGATTTATGGCGACGGTAAATTCGAGCTTGATTCGTGGACCGTTTAATTTTCGTCGGGCTGGAGGGCGCAGGCGGGAGACACTTGTTTTTTGCTTGACCATCGACCCTTTCGCGACGGCAGGATGCCGGATCTAGGCTAGGGAATCCGATTCCAGAGTCACTGTACGATCAAGTCGTTGAACTTAATCTAATCCCACGAGTCGCGGCTTTGCTTTGATAGTGGCAGGACGTTGGCTGTCGTTGACGCGTGGTTAAGAATGCAATTGCATTACCCGCGAGGCTTTAGGTGGGTGTATCGATGCTTCGGGGGTTGAACGTAGGCAGAGAGCAGGGGGGTGTTTTGATTGTACTATTTTTTCAGCTGTGAGGAATAAAAGAGGATGTAACTGACGCGAGGTGTGTGTGTGTGATTTTGGCCATTTGCTGGTGGCGCGCGCGCGCTCTTCGGCCCCTCGTAACTCGGAGAACGGAGGCTGAAGCATCCCCGCGACGTAACATTTTTCCCCTGTTTTGCCCGGTAGATTTACTCCTCGTTCTATGGGAGCGTGTTTCCTAGTAGTACAGCCAGTTCACGGTGTTCATCTTGGGGTTTCTTGCTGGACGGCAAAGGTTTTTCGGTGGGATTAGTTTCTCCTCGCGGAAATGAGAAATTCCTGACGAGCAGAAGCAAGCACGCTTCTTCGGCCGATACGTCGGGGCGCGGGGTAACGGCGGCGTAGGATCGGCACGCTACATTAACTCGATTCACCGGGTAAATTAACTGCAATCAGGGGGACGGTCCGCTGGCCATTCCGTTATTCCGCTAGCCGCCTGCTGGCCGTTCCGCGCGCCTCCAGACCGCTCTATTCGCTTGCACGGCGGTCGCCATTACCGGGAGGGTTACAAGGAGGGAGGGCCGAGGATCCTCTCTAACGTCGTTTTTGTTGGGCACCCCGAAGGACCAAACGGCTCTTGTCCGATGGACGAAAACAAGCCTGCCGCCTCGACGGAGGGAAACGGGTCGACGCCAAGACTCCTGGCTCCTTGTGAATCCGACCGTAAGGATTCGCGGGCGATGATGTGATTTCTCGCCGACTATTCCGTGCTCTCGCGCATCCTCGTTCCAGGAGTCACGCAGCCGTTTTTGCCCCTATAACTTGGTATAGCCTCCTTGTACAGTCTACGGTAGAATAATTCTGTTACCCTTCGTTAAATGATAATGCGGAGGATGCATCGGATCGTTGCGAAAAAAAAGTTCTCTGCTACTTGGAATGTCCGCGATAACTGAACACCGCGACCCTCAACCCTCGACCATTATTCTCGTCGGTGTCCCGCGGTATCGCGTCGGATCGCCGCCTTGAATCTCGTCGTCGAATCGAATGGCAGGTGGTCGTCGGGCCTGATCGAAGTCGATCGCTTTCCCTCCCGCTCTCTCCGCATCCGAGCCGCTTTCGGAAAGGGGGCGAGCGCGGGAATACGTCCGATTTCCATCGATCTCCCGTCGTTCCGGTCCGTCCGCTCCTACGGCGGACAAATTTTTCTCGTCCCCATCCCCTGGGCGACCCTCGGCCACCCCTTCCTCGCTGGACGGCCCGGTTGGACGAATTCAAAGTTAATCTCGGCCACGAGGCCGTTCCCTGGGCAAGAAGAGGGGTTGAGAGTAGGTGGCGGTGGGCTGGCGCCCCCGGGCGACCTGTCATCGTGAAACCCCTGGGAGCACCGGGGCTCACCCTGATCTCTCTGTTACGATAGAAGCTTGGGAACCGGAGCCTTGGGCAGCACGATAAGGCTCGGTCATTTATAATCCGTCGGCGTAAGTAGCCTGCCGGTCTCCTTCCGCGCTGATTGAGAGAGAAAGGAATAAAGGGAGGCCTCGAACTTCCGGCCGTTTCTAGCCGTAGATGGATCGGCGAGGGATGTCAGGTGAATTCTGATGATGGGGTCTTTCGCCGTCGGCCGGTTAGACACTCGCGCGTCGCTTTTCCCTCCCTCCCCCCCCCCCCCCCGGGATAAATCATCCTACAATTGTCCTGTTAAACGCACAATTAATGGGATTTATATCGCTCAGTGCGGCAACTCTGAGATTTCAGCGAACTGTTTCGAAAGTTTCTCTTCTTGCTCCCGCGGAGGCGTCGGAGGTGTTCATCAGCTGCCGTCTTAATTAATGCGAGGAATGGATGTGACAGGAAAAGAGGGACGTGGGAGGGTTACCTGGGAACGGCTCTGATAATTTATAAAAATGATATTTGCCCCGGCGAAGCGTGACCGTAAGCGGTCTTAATATCTCTCATTACCGCGTCGCCGCTCGAGTCCCCGGTGACCGTGCAATTAAAAAGCTAAGATTGATAAATGACGGGGAATTAATGCGCCAGTGGGGATGAAAAAGAGGGGCGGGCGTGGGGCTGGAACGTTTAGGGGGCCAGCCAGCGAAAGAGGGGCAGGGTGATTGCGGGTGGCTTAATGGTGTTTGTATGCATGGGAACCGGCTGCAGGGGTGGAGGTAGTTATCGCTCGGTATAGTTTGCGCCGAAAATCGGGACGTGGTTTCAACTGCTTGGAGACCTTACCCCCTTGATAATATATTCTCGACGCAGACAGCGGTGGGGAGAAGTTGCGGGATTATGTAATTGGGATAATTTCACCGTTTGCACTTAGGCCCCGGAACCCTTCGACTTGGCGAAAAATTTGATCGCCCCCGAGCTAGACGATGCTGATTCGGGTTTATGGTCTGTTTGCAGGTGACGCGAGTAACGCGAGTATCGGCAGCGGCGAGGGCACCGGCGAGGAAGACGACGATTCGACGGGTAAGAAGAACCAGAAGAAGAGAGGCATCTTCCCCAAGGTCGCGACCAACATCCTCAGGGCGTGGCTGTTTCAACACCTCACGGTAAGTGTCTACGCTCGTCTTTCGTTCGCCTTTCATTCGTCCACGTTCGTCCGCCGCGCGCCGGCGACGTTCCTGTCCGCGATTCGCACGGGCGTCTCGTCGAGCGACGAGCGTCCCTCGTCGTTCGTCGTCTTCGTCAAGCGGGCCAATCCCCCGTTTCTCTTCGCGCCTGGCGTCCTCCAATGTCCACAAAGAGCACGCGAAGCTGAGGGAGCCGGCGACCGTCGCTCGTCGGTGATCGCCGAGAACAGCGTGAATCCTCGAACGTGTTCCCACGAGGTCCCCAATCATTCACTTATCAAAGCGCGCTTAAGCGGTGGGCGAAGATAAACGACACAGCCGGGGCCGTGCGGCAAAAAGAAACATTTCCTAAATTGCTTTCATCCCGGGGGGAAAGCCTTGGCCGTAACGAAAAGAAACGGAGACGGAAAAACGCGCTCGCTGGAGGGACACTAATCTCCTAATGCCAAGATAAGGAGGAACGGTGGCCCCGCGCCACGGAGCGGCGCTTCTCGATCCTAGCGGGGCATCTAATGATTCACGGGTAATCTGAGCCGCAAAAAGCGCAACGCGATTAAAGGGGCGAGGTGTAGGGGAAGGGCGAGATCGGGAGGGGGTGGGGGAGAGAGAAAGAGGAAGAGAGATGCGACGGGTTGGTCGGTGGGTGCTGGTGGCCGCGGTTGCGTAACGTTGCGCAGCAATTCGGAGCACGGTACATTGTCCCTCATACTACGGACACCCCATAGATTTCGGGTGTGATCAGGTTACCTTGCGAGAGCGGTAATCATATTGCAGCTCGGTTAATGCCATTACCGCATGTAGGGCCTGGGGCTTGGGGGGGAGTGTGGGGGGTTGGCAGCCACCCTCAAAACCACCCTGCAACCAACCCCGCTCTGCCTGCTCCCCTCTTGCCCAGGCATCCTCGTCGATCCTCTCCACAGCTCGGCTTCGGCAAACCCCCCCCCAACAACGCGTATTGGATATGACGTCGGGGATAGTGGGTTCATGGTTTAATGCATATACGCTGTTTGCGCGATGACGATATGGCGCTCGTGAAAAGACGAGTCTGCTGTGCCGTTGCGCCGATACCGCTGCGTCGCGCGGCTCGTTCCTCTTCCTCGTTTAATCGCGTCCTCTAGAGCTTCTAGTCTGTCCACGGCTTCGCTTGTCATGTTCGACTTGAAAGGATTTTAATGTAAGTCCAGGACACGGGGCTCGCGCACCGCGTGCGGCCCTCGAGCTCGCTTACGCTTTACCAATTATCACGCTCTTTGTAAAGTTATTTTCAGGGATTTCGGGCATCGAGCCTTCCGTTACGACGAGCATAGCACTGTTGGTATAGGCCGCTAAAGAATTTAGAAATTAGAATCGAATGCTTGTGTTCAGCGCCCTCCAGGCCAGTTTCAGCCGCCGCCGCTAAATTAAGAATTATCAAGTGAAAACAAGTGCACCAGGACTCCTGTGCACGATTCATGGTTCGTGGTCCGCTATTACTGCTCGGCATCCACTGCCAGAAATTACAGCGGTTTTTCGCGACGGTCGTCTCGCGGGCATTCGTCTCTGCGTTATTACGAGCGATTAAGCGACTACACCGTGAACCGGGATTCATTCGGCTCGCGCTGGATACATATTGCGCGTTAAAAGAGTAAGTGACTCGAGCCAAGTGTGTATTCACTCGGCTAGCAGCCTCTTAAAGAGCTCCTTCCGACGTTCCCTCTTTTTCCGGCAAACGAATTACGGCCCCAACAGCCTTGATTTAGCGTCCTAATCTTTCTCCCGCTATGACTTACTGCCGCGACAAGGGCTAACGTTCCCGCTGCTCACCCCGACTGGCTTACCGTTTCTTCGGCAATCCTTTTCCACCTAAGCAAACAAGCTGCAGAAAGCCGCGCTACCAGATTGTCCGTCGGCCCGAGCAATTTTACAATTACACATCTAGTTATTTCCACCTCGCTCGACCGTGTAAGAGATCGATATTCGTCGCGAAACAATGACTCGGGACAGGATTAGACCCCGAGTAAATCAGAGAGGCGCGGTCGAACTTCTCCGCCAGTAAATTTATCACCGCGAAAGCAAGCGCGTCCGTTCCTCTGTCATCGTGATCGAGAATTCCAGATCGCCGGCGGCCACGTCGTCGTTTCACCCCGGTCGGTGAAACATTTCGGAATCGCGGCGGCTCGCGCCAAGGAATTCGCCAGCTCGCGCCAATAACCTGTCCCCGTTCGCGGCGGCGAACGCCAATCCGCGAGCCCGCGTTCCACATTGACGCAGGGCAGCCGGGAAAGCGGACATAGTTTACATACGCTCATAGATAGATAGCCGTCGGCTTCGAATAAGGAGCGGAGAGAACGCTCGAGCCCTGCGGACGCGAGCGCGCGCGCGCGCCACGGTCGCAGACGGTCAAAAGAGAAGAGAGGCGCGCAGGTTTCGCCCGACGTTAGATCAAAGGAGACGGATACGCTGCAAAGAAGCCAGCACGACGGTCAAACGGAGGGAAGAACGCGCGGAGAACGGCATCTCGGACGGCTCGGTATAAATTAAATTAATTTGATGGAGGCGGAGTGCGTCTGCTGGCCGCAGCGAGCAACGTGACTGCGGTTCAACTTCTTTTCGGCCATGGTGAGCCTCCGGGGCCATTCGGGGATATCTGCCGATACTCGTCGCGGAGGTCCGTGAAACTGTGAACTACGAGAAACCGGTCGGCGCTCAGGGTGGGAGATTTCCATCGGTACGTTAATCCTGATGAAAGTCACGTTAAGCTGGCAGTATCTATGTAGAGCGTCCATTGTTTACCTTTACGTCCACCAGCGATCAGTCATAATTTTTCTGCTACTGGTCCCGTGAACAAGAATAATTTAGACGTAGCTGCCAGAGGAAAGGGGTCGTTAATTCGATACAAGGATGTTCTAAGAGGGACGCGATGCCGTCGGAGTACGAAATCGTTTCGGTTGCTCGACGTCTTTCTCTGCTGGCCCCTCCCCCCCCTTGTTCGCCCGTTCTCACCGGTTTCCTGGCCGCTTCCTCTCTCTCTCTCTCTCTCTCTCTCTCTCTCTCTCTCTCTCTCTCTCTCTCTCGCTCCTTGGTTGTCATTTTGAAAGCCATCCCGACGACCGCCCCTCGCCGTACGTCTGTCCGACCAGCCAGCGTACCAACCAACCGACCGACCAACCAACTCTGCGACCCTCCCCAAGTTTAATTAGACGGAAGAGGAGCATACATCATGGTCGACTCCGTGTCCCGACCTTCCACGCCAGCCAACTTGGGCTTTCCAGAATTGTGGCCACCGACCTACTACTATTCCTGCTGGCTCTTTCCTCGCGCACACCTTCGCGAATGATGTCTGAAACGCCGTATCTCTTCTGGGGTTGTCCTCGGGCCGAGGATTCTCTGTATTTGGGATTAAAGAACGCCTGCACGGTTTGCTCACCGAAACACGATATTTTTGGTTAAGAATAGGCACCACAGTTTGACGTAGTAGTTTTACTTAGAAAACTCGCGTACCTTTAAAGGAAATCTATAGATGAACGGTGAAGGTCGATATTTTGTCCTCGGCCCCGGATAATTGAACGGCGAATTTAAGGTTCGCGGCGAGCGGAATGGATCGCGAAATCTCGAATTTCCATCTAAATAGATCGAGTTCAGCCGGAGAATTTAATTTCAGAAATTTCCAGTGGATAGTAACAATTACGCGCGGCCGGGCGCCCGAGCAATAATCCAAAGGCGCGATGTGCGCCGGGGGGAGAAAAGAAGAAAGATTGAAGATGGAGTCGACATATATAATCCATTTTAATTTACTCGGAAGATATATCCGTCTAGCTTGCAGTTTCCCGCGACTTTACTCCTCCCCCCCCCCGTCGCTCCTCTCGCTCTTCCATTTTCTACCTCCGCCGTTTCCCCGATCTTTCTTCCTCCGTCGGCGTCGCCCTTATCCCTAGACACCGTAGTCTTCTTATATCAGTGGAAGCATTTCGCGAAATTACATTTGCCAGTTCCGCGCTGTATGCTGCTCCGTTTCACGTATCGAGTGGCGCCTCGGAATCCCTCCCCTTTATCCTTCCAGCAAATAAATTTCATCCTGCCCAGGAGGGAACTAATTCCATATCAAATCTCTACCCACGTGTAGTCTACGAAATTTTTCGACGCTAGCTAGATTCGAAGATTCGCAATTAAATCTCGCACCGAGCGCCCGGACTTTTTCCGCGCACGCCTGAAGGGCATGACTGAGCTTCGAGCAGCGAGAGAAGTTTAATTCGGGTTATGGTAACGCAAGCGGTGCGCGCCAGAACGAACCGATTCTTATTCGATATTCCGTGTTGTAACACGAGCACGGAGCACAGTCGAGGCAATCAATAAGCCATCTAAGGCAGGTAATGCCACTACGCTACAAACCGCAAACCGGCAATGCCATTATCTGCGCGCATACACACACACGCGCGCACACCCACACGCAGGCACACTCCTGTGCACGCGCACACCGGGCTGCAAGCTGAGATGCAACCGCAGTCCCATCGAGATCGATAATGAAACGCGTTTCATTTAGCGTATTGCGCGTTGCCGTTCCAATATATCTTGCCGCGATCTTTAATTCATCCGTATCTCAGGAGGCGATCGGGGAGCCAGGGCGCAGCGTGAAGCTGCGAACAAAAACCGGCAGATCGATCTGACGCGTGGCGGCATTCTTCCACATTCCGTTTCTCCCTGTAAACGTGGTAACCGCGGATCTTTTTCTCCGGCCGATAGAATTGCCGATCCATTATATCCCCGCGTCGACGAGCTTTTAATCGCCTGGGTATTGGCAAACATATCTGCGCGCGCGCGCGCGTTTCTTTTAATATGCAAGAAATTCCGCTGGAAACGATCGTTGGTCCCCTTAAATCGGGAGGAACACCGATCGTCGTCCGCAGGATTGCCCCTCGGCAGCGGCGGCGGGCACGAGACACCCCATATCGGCAGTTCTCGAGGTGGCACGGCGGGTTTCACGAAACGACGCCCGCAAGAGACGGGGAACGGCCTTAGCCTGGATATTTTAAACAATTTGCATAGACAATCATAGCGGCAGTTTTTTCGGCCATAAAGGGGCTCTCTCCGGCACTCTCGAGTCGACTGCCGCCACGAGCCATTCGCCAGCTGGCTGACTGGTTGGCTCTGCCCCCGCCGCCCTCTCCGCACCAGCTACTACTACCTACGGAGGAGCGTTTTATGCCGCCATAACCGTAGCGCGGCATGGCCCACTTAGATCTGCTATCTCGGCCCCTGCGTGGTGTCCGCGTACCGGCTGATATCTATTGTCCCCTTGCCACCCCTGGACCAGCCGTTTAACCGCCTCGCTTCCGGTACCGGCTGCTCGTCCTTGCCCGTCGCTGGGTCAAGGTCTACCAGGCATGGCGTCGCGTCCCCTCGTGCTCTACCGTCCGACCACTGTTTGATGAGTTCGTTAGCTCGGCGTAACCGGCTCCAGGACAGAGGACAATTGCTCCCCGGCTTCTCGGGGCGGCACGACGCGCCCCCGTTGTCACCCTATCGGCATCGAAAGGACGTGGAAGAGACGTTTGCATACATCGACCGGCAGTTTTCCGCTCGAACAAATCCTCCTGCCGCGTCTCGCCCCCTACTTCCACCGGCCGAGTCAATGCTTCTGCTCTCTTCCATTGCTGTCTCCCGCCGGAGACCTCGTTCCTCTCCCGTGTACTTTTCCTTTTTATTCCACCGTGTTTCTTGATCTTACGATCTGCCTACGCAGGGATTTTCGTTTCGGAGGAGGAGCAGAAGCCGGGACCCGTTTTAGGGTGACGCGATGCTGAATCAAGGATCAGCGCCGGGTCGATTGAATATTGGCGGCTGTTCGCTCGTGGAATTTTTGGCAGGTGACAGAGAGAAATGGAGAAAGTATCGATCTCTGGGAGCGTGTAATTTTAATCATCCTTAACGAATTTATTCGCGTACCAATCAGTATCGTACTGCGAAGAAACACGCGTCGTATAAAAGTCACAAGATTCGAAGAAGGACCGAGTGGAATTGAACGAGGCCAGTGATCTCAAATCTTCCACCCTTGCGACGCGTTTTCGAATTTCCTGGAGCCCAGATGGATTCCGAATTTCTCCGTTCCTCCTAAAGGCGAGAGAAAACACCGCGGAAGCGCCGGGGGGGGGGGGGTCAGCCCAGACGACGTAATTTCCTCTCCAGAGGGTGATCCCGCTCGAAGCGACGTTTCTGTGTCCTCCTGGTTGTCCTTCTGGCATCGGTGAAAGGTACTCCCATCCGTGGCGTGTCCCTACGGTCAACCTACAACCTTCAACCTACTCCGGTTGGCCCGGGGCTACGGCAACCCCTTCTGCCTTTGCTCGGTGCCCACTGGCGCCGCCTCGGCTCGCATTTGAATATAATACTTGGCCCTCGCCGGACGAGCGTCCCCGGCAACCGAAGCGAACTGTAATTATGTTGATGCGCGGCCATTGTTGCGTCCATCCTGGTCGCCCGGCTGAATGCCGAATCTCCTTCTTTCCCTCTTTGGAAAGGCCTCTTCACTCGCCCACGCCGCCGCTACGGCGAGAGAAACCGAGACGATTATTCTTTGCGTCCTTGATGCGCTTTGCCGAAACCGGACAATGAGTAGAAAGGCACTTTCGGGAGGCAGTCCGTTGCGGGGCGAATTCGCCGTTCGTGGGCCGCGAACACTTTTAAATCATTCTGCCGCTGGCAACGGCGCGGCCAGCAAGTGCTGTACACAGAAAATTAATTCATAGCGCAGCTGGGAATACCTTGAGTCGATAGTTACTCGCGATCGTTTACAGAGCGCAAATAGAAAGGAAAAAGAAGAGCGGATAGGAGTCCCATTTCAAGCTAAAACTACCGATCCCCGTGTGAAATTAATTGCTAGCTCCCGTTTCCCGAAGATTAACCCCCGGGGAGAACGATACCGAGCCCCGCGATGAGGTGATTAAAAAAAGGAACAGGAATTCTTAAGAGCCGGGTAGATAATTGCAAAAACTGCGCGCGGTTACCGTCACCACTACTATCGGTCGCTGTACAGGAACGTTGCAACGTGCAGCGGGTTCAGCGTCGAGAGCCGCCCCCGTAGACGGGGGTGGCGCGCGGACCCAGGATTAGACTGTCGCCCCACGACAGGGTAAGCCCCTATTTTTGCGAAATTTATCGCCGTTAATCCCTCACCCTCCTCACCCCCGTCGTTCCCTCCGTCGTGCGCGTTGTTCTCGTTGCCCTCTCCGGGTTTCCCTGCTCTCTCTCTCTCTCCCTCTCCCCCCCGCTCTTTCCCGTACTCTTCCCGACACCATCTCCGCCCACTCTCCCCGTTGTCGATATGGAAAATAATAAAATGCCGCGTCTTTATAGTCACGACCGCCCTTTACCCCGTCCCGTGGCTCTTTCGTCCGCGCCACTGGGCTACTCGTCGACGAGTAATCCCGCCTGGATTTAAAACATTCGTATCTTGAATATGCATTCATAGGTTTAAACCAGGGGCTGGCTCGCGTATATCCCTCGGCACAGGCCGGGCCGTACACGGGAGAGGAGAAAACGTGTGCGCTGGTCCTTGCCCGCGCTAAGCGGAGACCAGAGCCCCGGTATTAGCTCGGCCACTCATTAGCCTTTCTGGCGCTACTTGTCGCTCGACGTAATCTCGCGTCCGTCCCAGCCGACCAGGCTTAACTTTCAACGCCGCGACGGTCGCTACTTCTGCAGCCTCGTCACCTTCGCCGTCCAGATTTCCTACTTCGTCGATGCTAGTCGGAGCCACTCGACCGTGCGCCGCCGCGTGTACGTTCCGCGACACCGGATTCCTCGCGTTTTATCAGACGCGGGACGGAAATGTAGCGGTCCGTTGAAATGAGTTGCTTAGGCACTTGGTCAAGTAGCTACCATAGAACCGGGAATTCGGGTAATCTGTTCCTAAGTAGCCGCGTTAATGATTGCACCCGAGGGTCGACTGGGCAGCACGTATCCCGATGGCATTATTTTTTCAATGTACCCCGACGATGACATACCCGGTGGATGTTCCCGGGTGCGAAACACATCGCGGTTTCGTCAGGGACCGGTGCTTTCGTTACAGTTTAAATTAATCCAATTATGCATGCCGCGCGAAGCGAAGACCGGCCGTGCTCCCTCTCCTTTCTCTTCCCCTTCCCGGCTCGGGACTTTAAAGGTTTAAGCCGAATAATGGACACAAGGTCCGCGCCGCGTCATCCATATGCAAAGCGTCGTCGCGGCGGCAAGGATTAGTCACGGCGGTCTCGAAAGGATTCGCGGCGGTAAAATTTACGTCGCGATTCTCCGACGAGCACCTAGCCGGGCTGATCTGTTGTATTTAAATCGCTCCTCTGCCGATCCAATTACTTTGCTGCCAGAGACCTGTCCAGAGTCATGCCCTCATGACTTACCCGGACCATTCAACTCCAGCGAAACCGCATGGGACTATGAACGCAAACTTCTATTGAATCTTACACTCCATCGCGCGAAAGGGATCTACTTTCGCCGAAGAAGCTACCCTAGACCTGGTGTTCCATCAGCATTCATCAGAGGACTCGGTTAATAACCGCTAAACGTCTCCTCAGTTATCTTGACTCCGAAAGCGCGCAACGGCGACCAGTCCCCCAGAGGGAGGGAGGCAGGCCGCGGATTTATGGGGCAGAGATGTCCGTGAACTAGGCTGAGTTCCGCGGGCAAAACGTGGCTCCTCCTCGGCCACCGACTACTCTCCCGTCCGTCGACGTTAATGATCGTTCCGCGAACGGCAATCCCATTAAGGTGCGTTATCCGCGATTCCCAGTAGACCTCTAAATTCCTTCCAGGCGTCTAGGTAGCGTTCGCTCCGTACAAAAATGAGAAACGGAGCACGGGGGCCGAGTTAGGGAGACACGGATGCTCCTTGGTACGTCTGTGGCCCTCCAGCCCTCCCGATGTGTCCTCCCTGCCGCTGTGTTCGAGAGCGTTTCAGCGTTGGAGGAGGATATCGGTGGCACCCCATTAAGGAGAGTGCTGGACATTCAGTGTGTGTACCCAGCGAGTATTAGAGAGCGCTGTTCGTACGAGAGGACCTCTGTGTGCTGCACGGCTGTCACCGTGTTGGTCAGGCATTGACGCGTACCTGTGCGCGGTGCTCACCGAAGTCGCATCAATACTTGATGTCTTCTCGTCTTCCCGATCTATCTATCTTGTTCTCCGTTTTTGCTGTCTCTTTCTCGGCTAGGGTCAGAATACGAGATGACTGTTGCGGCTGGGTATGGCGGGCCCGCCTCATCGATTATACAGGCCCAAGCGTAATTTGTGGTGCAAACAAAATCGGTCCGCTTCTTCGTGTAAAAACGAGCAGAAAACGCGAAGTAGAATCTTGTCGTACGAGGTCACGTTTTCGAGGAAATTCACTTCGAAGATTTTCTGCGTAATCGCGGGGGTGTACTACTTGGCTAGCGTGCCTGTATATTACTAGATATTTCTACTTGCGCGCAGACTCTTCCGGCCATCCACGGCGGTTTAGTTTGAACAATAACATAGCTTCATAATAATAATTAATAATAATTGAATAATAACATATCATTCTCTTTCAAAATCACAGCAGGAGTCACATTCAACCCAGTATTATTCCCCGTTTCTCTTCGCCAGGTGGACGATCGATAGCCCGGTTCCGCGTAATTGTTTTTCACCATCTCGGCAACCGTGCTCTTTCCCATCCAGGGGCACAATGGCGGGTCGATGTATGCGCGGCGCCCTGGACATTAATTACCGAGCCGTTAACAAAATATCATCGAGCGTTTTCAATCGATAATAAAGGCGGAGGCACAAAACAGCGGAACTACGAGTATAAATTATTTACGGCCGACTAGCGGGGCTCGCCGGGCGAATTATGCCGGAAGAGCGGACAAACGGCCGCGCCCTCGTGAATTTCTATCGCGCCAGTAATTAACGAAATGTTAATTAATAATTGCTACTCGCCTCTGGCCTCCGGCCCCGGCTGCGTTGCCTCGCAACTGTCCGACCCACGATTCAGCGGAATCGGCATGCACCGCGATCGTTAGACGTCCGCCGCGCGTGGCCAAGTCGACCCCCCCCCCCGGGGGGGGGGGGACGCGCCAGCATCCTCGCGATTTTTGCGGCACCTTTGCAGTCATGTACACCGGTCAGCGTCATCGCGATCGGACGGTTAACGAACCAGCGAGGCGAACGAACCGCCGCCGCGGCGATTCGCCACGCGGCTCTCTTCGCGCTTCTCGCGCATCCTCCTTTTATCGGATTGGCCATCCAGAAGACAGAGAGAAGAGAGTCGCTTTACCGGCTTGAACGGGGCTTAGAGTGGATCCGGATTTCACGGTCTTCAGCCGGTATCGTTCCTCGTCCCTTGCCCTCCTTCTTGCCCTCTTACACCGTCGCCACTTTCGCAGTTCTTACAACGGCGACTCCTGAGAGCCAGGTCCTCTCGCGGTTCGACCTTCCGGCGAGGTATTTTATACGAATGCCTTTCGGAAACATCGACGAGGAAAGAAGTGGCAGTCACATGGACGGTCCTGCTCCGTTTCTGCAGTCTTACCGTGGTACGTTTGTTGCTTGGTGGGGAATACTTAAGGATCGTTGGATAGTTTTAATACCAAGCAGAAGCAGCCAGTCACTCGTGTAGTCAATTCGAAGTCAGCTTGTACAGCAAGTACAACTAACTACGGCCCTAAGCCTCCGCAGCTACTAGCTCAAAATTAATTTAACGCGCCAGAGACGCCTAGGGCTGTCTCCAGATTTACATACATGCAACAGAATGGATTCTCCGGCACGTTTCGTTAACGTGGCAGGGAAGTCGTCAAGGATTTGGCTGGATCCCGTGCGGTACGAGCCTCGGGGGTGATTTCACGCGGTCGAAACACGGGTATCCTCTCCACGATTCCACGGAATGGGAGTTAGCCGGTCCACAAGACGCTTCAATTGCGAGAAACAAGCTCGAGAGTGGGTCTCTCACGCGCGTCCGATCCGACCATCCTTTAATTCAGGCTGACAGGTGAATTCCCCTCCTCGTCCGCCTCGCGGCACCGCTATCCCTCGGGGTAAGATAGATCCGTTCCCGGGATTTCCTGCGGGATCCGGTGGATCTTATATCACCGACGGCCATCTCTATATAAGCAATCCCGCCCTTCGTCCCGGCTCGTCCGAATTGCCGGTACCGTTGGCATTCGATCTGCTGGGAATCCAGAAACATTTCTTCCCGGCTAATGCGCCGGAATTACGCGACTCGAGCGGCCTGCCTACCTCTTTTATCCACCGCAGAGACACCCGGAAGATGGAGATTTAAACGTATCGGATCGCGGCTTTCTTCTCCAAGTTTTTCTCGTCATTGCAGTGACGTTGACTCTGAAAAGTCTGAGCTGATCAACAAGAGTCTCCTCGAAGTACCTACTACGCATCCCAACGCGGCATTTGGCTGTCCTCGCAGTGGAAACGGAACGTACGTCGTTAGCCACTAGCGGCAGCAGTCGCGGCGGGCATAGATCAGACCCGTCCTCCGTCTAATCGTTATCACGTGCTCGATCAAAACGGACAAACACTGGACGAATCATAGCGGTGATCGAGCAACTCTTCTTATGGAACGCCATCAATTATTCATCCCCTATCCACGACAGTGAACGCGAGAACGGGTGATCGGCACTTTATCCGCGGTATGTCCTCACCGCGAAACTCACGTGCCGGCAAACGAACGGGCCTTATCCTCCTATCTGCCCGAGCCCCGGATCGGGGAAGATCGAGACAGATAGCCGGATCGAAGCTCGTCGCGCGCGATATCGCTCGGAATACCGACGTCAAATCGCATTAATCGTAATATCGCGGGACGCCGGTCCGGCTCGCGGTGGAGATCGGATCGGTAAAAGATTCCGCGACGCGGTGCATGCTAATTGGACAAAAATCTACCGGGGCCCCCGCTCCCCTCGACCGGACTTTCTTGGCCCCTCTGAACGATCGCGCGCGGATCGTCGGGCGTAGAGAGAACACGACGAGATAGGGATCGACTTTCGCTCCTCGTGAGCGTCACTGTAGGTAAGGTACGCGTATACAAGCCGTGGCTAACCGCCGGGGAAACGAGGAGTAACGATTTTACAAAGTGCCTATCTCGACGTCGCGGTACCTCTCCCCCCCCCCCCGACGTCGCCGCCCCCTCGGGGCCCCGCTGCGCCGTCTCATTCGCTTTTTCTCTCCGCACGCGCGATTATGCCGGCGCATTACCCGCGTACGTGCGCCCCGAGTACGTGTGGCCGTGCCACTAGGTGTGCGTTACTTGACTTCTTGCACAAAGTGCTCGTCCTCCGCGATCTGCCCGTGGTCGCCAGTTCCCCCGAAGGCGCGGCCGTGGCGGCGAGGGGGCAGGAAGAAACGGCCAGAGAGAGAGAGAGAGAGAGAGCGGCCAGGCAAAGAACCATTAGTCATGATTAGGCCGTTGACATTGACGCCGCGGCTGGACGGACGCGAGCTTGTAGCTTCAGGCAGATGGAGTCCTTTGATACAGGCGCGCCGTGCCGAGCCGAGCCGAGTCCGCGTTCTCTCCACGATCTTCCCTCTTATCTTCCAGCTATCTGCCAGCACCGGTCGAAGCCCCTATGATTTAACGGCGTTATTCGGCGCGTTAGCCGTCGCGGAACTGAAACGCGGTGTTAAGCCTGATGCCATCCAGGAAGGGACGTTGAACGCTATCGCGGATCGGAGATGCGATCTATCGGGCGAATCACGGAAACCGCGGCGGATTCGTGCCTCAGTGGTTCCGTGATCGTGGCAACCTGCAGCGCACGCGTTTTCCACTGGTGATTACGTGAATCCCTCGGAGACGCGCGTCTCGCTGGTACTTTTATCCGTCAGGGATCATCGCCGTTGCTGCAGTATAGGGAGGGAGAGGAGCCAGGGTGTAGCGTCATGTATGCCGTAACCTTATACAGCCGAGTGGCAAAACCGAGATAGCTTCGGGCCCCTTACGCAGCCTCTCTACATTATATTACACGGACCGTGTCGGATTACGGCTGGAAGTGACTCCGACGTGTCGTCTATCGTTCGCATCGAAGATCCGCGCGCCAGTGTGCCAGCATCGATCGCGGTCAAACCCGTCAGGGACGCCATCTCCGTCACGCGTCATCTTCGAGGACTCCTGGCCTCTGGTACGCGGCTGCTCTCCATCCCTCGTTCGCTCTAAAATCTCGCGTCGTTGGCGTTTGCATGGCCCCTGCCGGTGGACGTTCGCGGACTTCCCCTGCGATCGAATGCAACAAGAGAAGCAGAGCGCCCTCGAGCGAGGCTCGAGCGTCGAAACGACGCCGAGGGCCGAGTTTTTGCGGTCGCGTATAGAGCGATAGTTGGGTCGGCGGGGACTCGGCGAATCGCATTCCGCTGTCTTTCACGGGCGAGAATGAGCATCGGGCCCGGGCAACCGGGAGAGCCGAGGGAACGCGAGACCGTAGAAAACATCCGTGGCCCGCGTCGACTCATCAACGCCTTCGGCTCGGACGCGAAACCCATTGGCGCCCCGGGACAATGCCATCTGCATTCCGATCCTGAGGGCGAGAAAGCCGACCGTGCTGGCCCGCGATCGTTGCTTTCTTGCTTCTTGCCCTCTCGCGATGCTCCGAAATCACCCGATCTTCTCGGTATCGTCACCCTCGCCGGGGATCCTCGTGGTTCTTCATCCGGATTTCGTGTTAAACGCGTGACGCGGTGCGTCCAGGGGGGTAAGGGAAGTGGAGAGGCATTCTGGGAACCGCGGCTCCACGGTTCGCCGTGCGATGAATTATCATCCTGTGCATGTGAAATACACACAGAGTGACGTCTGTCGCACGGGGGGAGAACGCTATCGCCTAATTCCAACGCGAGTCCCGAGCATGACTATATGGAGCAGCCGGTGGCCGCTATCAAGGCTGATTCGCAGAGGTGGTTCTGGGGCTGGTTCAGACACTAAGCCTGTAGACGCGGAGAAGCACCTGTGTCCCTGCTCCGCCCCCGGCCGAACCGACGACTAGATCGATGCCAGAGCTCTGTTCTCCCTTCTCCCTTTCTCGCTGGCTCCTCTCTCGCCTCTCATTCTCCCCTGCCCGGCCGCTCTCTCCTCGTTCTCTCTTCGCAATATCTCTCTGCGCATCTCCGCGGCGGGGTTCTCACGGCAAACAATGCGCCGCGCGACGCCCTCGAAAACATCCACTTCTCTTGTCGCGGACGAGCCGGAGCCGCGTCGCTTTCCAAAGTTATTTCCCGCAAACGCTCCTGATGCATCGAATAAGTGCCTCGGGGATGGACCTATCCGTAGGACACTTTGTGCCCCGAAACTTGTTCACCTGCTCGTTCGACCGCTCTGCTGGGCCTCTTCGATCGGGGATACACGATTAATGCAACACTCGCGCAAAAAATACACGGAGCAGTTTTATCACTTGAATTCAGCTGCTCTAGCTGACGTTGAAGGAAAGGGAAGAGACAGCGATACGGGGTGTAACAGTGGCTGGAATGGAGATTAGGGGCATAACACGAGTCTCTTAACCCGGTTTTAATTCGACGTCCACTCCATTGGCGGGGAATTACTCGCGTGAAAGGATAGCTGGAATGGTGAACGCGCAACGTATTTATCCAACGTCATCCAGAGACTTGGTCGAATAGGAGTTTGATTGGCTGTTTGCCATAACCATTGCGTAGTTGGCCGGCCGACCGTTGCGTCTGGCCCTCGATGTCTGCGTCCCTACGCCGTATCCATTCTCCTCCGTTCCTCCATTTTCTCCCTGTTCCGTTCTAACGCGCACGCACGTGCGTGACACGGCCGCTAGGAAATTTCGCGTTGCAAAAACAGAAATGCAAATGAAGCCGATGGTTGCGCTGTTACCTGGCCCTTATCAGGCCGGCGCAATAAGCCGGAACATTAAATCGTGATAAGGCCGGCGTCAAATTAAAACGCGGGGCCGCAAACTCGCGCCTTTCCATCGACTTAGCTGTCCTTTACGGTTGCGAAATGTTTGAAGTATTCATAGTAATATCATACGGAGCTGCCCCTCGCCTCTTCGACCAATCACAGTGTAATTATCGTTGACTCTGTACGTCGTATTCGATCCCGTGATCCGAATCAACCGCAACTCTGACACACAGTTATTTTCATTATTTGGCCCGTCGAGCAGATAACGAACCTGCCTAAATTTTTCGCGACACACAATGGGGCACGTAACGTAGGATTCGCTGAAAAACTCTAATAACTGCGGTGTTTCTCAATATTTCTGAGTACATTTTCTTTATATCATTTGTTGATAGCCAACGGTTATATGGACAGGAACATTAAAAAAATTAAAGCATTTTTAACAAATCAAATAATAATAAACCCTGTAAACATTCGGTATACGAAAACTATTTATGATAATTATTCTAGAACATTAGGGATCCCATCCCCGGTTATAAGCCTAAAAATCTTAAAATCTTAAAATATTAATTTATAATGAAAACAGGAATGTTATATAAGTATTACTAAATAATTATCAAATATGTTTTCTCTGTATCGATTATGGTAACAATACTTTATTTATCATTTTTATTGTTTTTTCTTATTTAATGTTGTTAATATTACTGTCCGTACAAACTAAAATTATCAAAAAGTAATGTAAAATAGAAACTATGCAAAAATAGCGAGAAATGCCGATGTGACGAGTTTCTGCGAAATCGCATGCACAGCGCACTCCTGTGATTATGTATCAATAACAGCCAAAGTCGCAAATAAACGCAGTCAATTTTTGGAGCGTTGTTAGTAGATGGTTTCTGCTTTCAATTAGTAGTATCTAGAGGCCGGAGCAAGGCGGAGCTTTTTTACAGACCTAAAAGAGTTAAGGAAGACTTGAAATACTGGGTAGCTTCATTTGAAGTTGTATAGTGTGATTACGGTGAAGAGTTTTCGAAAGTTATTTATGTCATAAATAAGCTGAGACTATACACATTCGAAATACACGAGGTAAAAAAGATAAAAATATCTAGAGGAATTCAGAAAAAAATCGACAATCTGGTACGAATATTGACACGTTTCCTGTTAGAATACGAAAGGTCAACGTCAGATCAATTTTTCTTAGCAATTAACACGAATGTGACATATCTGTCATACAGGTTAGATACGTTGGTCCATTGGCTATCAGGATACAGCGATGGATACACGAAAATACAACTTTCGTTTTAAGGCCTTTTTTCCTCTCCAGCCGCACTGTGCGACGCGTACCGAATGCCACAGCTTGCGCGCAGAGTGGACCGGTGCCAGGGATTCGAAGCGTATCCACGGTACAAGATCTATCGTCGAAGAACCTCCCCCGAGAGCCTGCTCTCCGTTCCCAGCCCCCTTCGATACCGTCTCCAGGCTCAGGATAAACCAGGATAAATGTCGCGGAAGTATAGCGGGCCAGCGTCAGCCGGGGACCGGAAATGGAAGCTTGCGGTCGGATGCGGATACGTATTTCGTTTGGCTCGGCGAATTTTTTTCCGACCGTTCTCGCCCTCATAACAGTTTTTGATATCCGGAGGGTGGCCCCTCCCGTTCGGCCCTCCTGCACGCCTGGCATTCCTACGTCAAATCCAGCACCGTTCTACCCGCGTATTTCCTCGAGATCCGCCCCCGAGTTACGCGCGAACGACACGGCGCGGCCGGCCACGCTATTCCCCGCATTAAGTTTAAGCTTGCACGGCAATTAACGTCGATGCTCGTCGGCCCCCAACCCACGGGAAAACTGTCAGGGCGGTGGTTCTAGTTAAAGCCCATTCGGCCGCGTAGTTCGAGAGACGCTGTCGTAGTGGAGAACGTATTCCTGTGGCGTGTCCGCGACACCCGCGTTCGCCCGCGGCGCGAAGCGTGGCGAGGCACAAAGGGTCCCCCCTTTCGCGGATCAACGTCGCGAACAAAGGACCAGTTGTCCTGGCAAAAATTCGCGTCGTACGCACAAAAGTGAGACGATCCGGGGAAGCCGACAACGCCACATGACACTCCGACGCTCGGATCCGGGAACAGGTGGTGCTCGAGCGACGATCAGCGCGTCGGCGACTTCTCCTGGCCGCGTTGTCTCGCGGCAGTGCGCTTGCTTCTATGCCACCGGTGATCGATCGACCTGTTCCCGTGTCGAATTCCCTCTGGTACACGTTCGGCATACACCCCGGCTCGCTTCCGTAACCCGAACTCTCGGACGATCAGTGGAAACGGAACCCACGCGTCTCTTCTACGCGTAGAAGCGAACGACAATTCGACCATTGCAAAGGTGCTTTTAGAATGCTAATTGGAAGTGAAGAATAGTTACCTACGCGTCACTAATTCTAAGACGATCTGAGTGTTAATACCGGTGTCTCGTCCCGGCCTTACCGACAATACCAGTTTTCACGCGATCGTTTGCAAATAGTCGCCGAGTGGCGCGTTAATCCCGACCATCGTGCGGTCTCGATTCTCGCCAACAGCATAAAACTCTCGTTACACCTTCCCCCGCGGTAGATCGCCGACCTGTGCGGCAGCGCGAGCGGTGGATTTAGCGGGCGTTCCGTATCTTTACGACACGCGATAAACGACACAACGGCAAAGGAAGAAGTCGGAAGGGTGGCGCGATTAAAAGTCCTTCAGAGAATAGCGTGGATACACAGCTGGCGAGAGGTAATTGCGCCACGTGACTGTTCCTGTACGCTGCACCGACCAACCCACTCCCCCGCACCCCCCCCCCCAGCCATTCCACCTTTCTCCATCACCACCACCACCACCCAGCCCGACTTCGTGCGCCTCCAACAACGTCGAACCCCCGTGTGGGTCCCACTCGGTTCCCATCCCTTCCACACCCCTCGAGGAACGAGCAACGAGCAATTTCATTACTGCTTAACGCCTGTCATAAATCTCCGCGAGCAACCCCGTGCCCCGCCTCGCCCCTCGTCCACCGTTTACACCTACCACCCGCTCCAAGGCCCTCCCTTGATCCTTCTCTCTGCCTCTCCCTCTTTCATCCTGCCTCGCTCTCTTAACGTTTCCTCTTCGCGTTCCTCGCCGCGGCTTTTCCCTCCTCGTTACTCCGACGCGTTTCTACAGTTTCTTCTCTCCTTACCGCGACGGGCTTGTTGCTCGGTTCCCACTGGCGTCCTCCCTCTTCCTTTGGTATGCCGGCCGTGTCCGCGTTCCACTCGATGAACGAAGAAGAAATTCGGGTTCGCGTTGAGGGGGTGAAGGGAAAGGGACACGGAACGTCCATTTCTGTAGTATCGCTGTTTAAGGAGAAATAACGAGAGGGCGGTGTATTTTCGGGCTTCCGGCGCGGCCACTTCGCTGGCTCGTGTTACTTCCAGCTCGCTCGCGACCGTAATCTTCGTTCCTGCTCGGTGAAATCGAGGGAGCCCTGGGGTGGAGCCGTCTGGGGGGGGGGGGGGATCTCGACGACGAAAAACGGCCGGAACGATGCAAACTCGCGGAGACGGAAGGAAAACGGCGAGGTCCTGATGCTCCCCGAGCGACCTCCGCCCCCCCGGGTCTGCCTTTTGTCGCAGCTTTCTTCGCGGGCGAGATTGTCGTTAGACGCTTCATTTACGCTTGCTCGGTGAAATTCAACGGCTGAGACGCCTACGTCTCGCCGATAAATCACGGGGCTCGGTTTAAGCGATCCTCGCGGCGGGGAACGGTGTCGCGTTTCCCTGTCCCCTTTTCATCCTTGAATCTTGGCGTTCCCTCGATGCGCGTGACTCGTTCGAATTCGAGAAATTCGAGCCAGTGCGCGGCGAGGCGACGTTTCTCCTTTTGGGAATTGTTTCGCATCCACTTTGTAATATCTCGCGCGGCAAGCTCGCCGGGCAGCAAGGAGAATCCCGCGACGATCCCCGCTGGTAGCAGCGTCTTAAAAATCTCTTTTTTCGTCGGCTTCGGAGGAGCCCCTTGGAGCGAGGATCGCGACAATTACGGGACGCCCGAGAGATTTATAGGGCACGATGGAGGGAGAAAAAGAGCGTAGAAACGCGAGGAGAGAAGCAGAGGATCGAAGCGGATGAAACTTTCGTCCCGAAGAGTCGTCCCGTGAATAAATTAGAATTCGAGTATCCGCGGTGATGTATAATGTAATGGATACCAGGGGGGGGGGTGGGGGTGGACAGAGGAGGGGCGGAAAGAGAGGTGGCTATAAGAACGGAAGAAGGCGGGAGGAAGACGACGACGAGCCGGCGGCGAAACGGACGGGCCGAGCTGATTAATTATTTTTGTTTAAACCCGAAACTAACAACCATCGCGGGGCCTGGCCAGATTCTCGGAACAGAAGAAACTTCCTTCGCGATATTTGATGCCTCCCCGGCCGGGAGACGACGCCTTCTGGTGATCGCTCGAACCCGTAGTCCCTGGGGCCTCCACGATCCCACGATCCGTGTCTCCGATTGGTGATGGAACGATGATGAGATTTTGAATCGAGTTCCACGCCGCTGCTTTCTGAGGACCCGATAGAGATCGTAGATTTCTACCTTTTGTTTCTCCGCTTCGCCGGGGACGCCCTCGTGCCTGTCCTTTCGGTCCCATGCATCTTGCGAGCTGCTGGATCTTTGGGAACTGGCTAGTCGAACATTGGAAGTCCGAAAGATTATATTCCACTTGACGCAAGCGCGCTACTCAGTCACAAAGATTAATCATGGGCTGATATCACTTCTGCCTCCCTTTACACCTCCGATGCAGGATTCCAGGGTCACCTGATTTGGTTACGTAGCGCTGTTTACTACACAGTTTCCCATTCATTTGTCTGGCTGGCTCTGGTCGCGCACACCTCCTCCCCGTAGTACACCTCTTTTTCTTCGAGCCGCGGAGCTCGATTCTCGTTCTTTCGGTACGCGTACACGGCTATACATGCCCGACGATATTATCCCTCGGAGGGGAACAAAAGTGGCGCGTTTTTACGATCAGATGGAGGCACGGAGCACGGGCCTCTGAGAAATGATGGAGTCGCCTCGGTCGCCTTCTCCGACGCGCGGAGAAAATAAGGAGTCGAAATAAAAGGAACGGAGGGAACCGAGAGAGGGCCAGGAGAAAAGGGAAGAAGAAGAAGAACGACGACGACGAAGACGACGACGACGACGCCGACGACGACGACGAAGGAGAAGAAGATGACGAAGAAAGAGAAGAAGGAGATGGTGGAAGGGCAAGGAGGGCGAGGTGGGGTTGAGGAGAACTCGACTCGGAGATCATCTGCCGCTATAACAGGCTGCCAGCTGGCAAAAAAGTCAAACGCGAGGCTCCCTTCGCTATGCGATGCTATGTTGATGGCGTGTCGCTGCTTATTTTCAACCCGCTGCCTGCATACCTGGTTAGATCCGAGAGGGATCTCTGAAATGTTCTTGGCTCCGATCCGAAATCATATACCACTGCTTTCATCCCTCTCTCTGTCCTCCCCTGCCCTCTCTATCGCTCTGCCACCATTTCTTCCGTCTTCCCTCGCACGTGTCGCGTTTGTCGTCCCCGACCACTCGCCGTTGACACCGACGACACCGCGACCCGCGTTTTCTGCTCTTTTCCGCGAGCCACTCGTTGCCCGGGCCGACAAATTTGTCTCAGCCTTTCGTTTATTTGCCCGGCTGCCGCGCGCCAGTCGAATCTCTCGCTATCGGCGCGCCCCGACTGGCGTAAACCCTCTCACCCAAAACGCTAATTATAATCCTCGATGGGCGCGATTAATCACGAGCGCCTGGTTATGGTTCCGATTACAGCCTCGATCGGTGTAACGCCACTCCGACACCGCGTGCAAAGATTTTTCCACAAACATCGCCAATGGGCTGTTGCCGCAGCGAGCAAAACTTTTTATGCCTCGCACGTTTCGGCACAGAACAGATATTTATCGTCACTCCTTTAAGCGCACGGACTCGCGCTCGTTCATTCCGGCGAATATTTACAAGCATACGTGAGAAATACGGTGGAGATCTATCGATTGGGTATCCGCTTGGATCGCAGGGCAGCGGGCGGGGAACAGGTGCCCCGCCGTAGCTGGTGTAAGCGAGCGTTTAGAATGCAAAAACGTTTCCCGCGCGTTTCACAGTGAAATTCTAACCCCTTCGGCCCGTTACACAATCTTATCGCGGCTCTGCTCGTGGCTTTCCTCTCGCCTCGCGCCGAGAGGGTTCGTGGTCTTACGCTTGGAGAGGGAACGCCGAGAGAAGTCGGGGGAGGAAGATAAAGAGAAAGAGAGAGAAGGTACGGCAGCCAGTCAGGCAACCCCTGGCTTGATCCACGTTGTACCCGTGGCTCGTGGGGGGGCTCAGGAAGGAGGGCGGGGGGGAGGGGCCGTGGTTGGAAAGGGGTGCGGGGCACCCCCTGGCTAGGTAGTAGAAGGGGTGTCGTGATAACGTCACGCTCTGACAGAGTGCCGCTGCTATCGCGCCGCCACACGCCGGCAGAGAAACAAAATGGAACCTCCGACCGACCGACCCTTCTCCCACTACCACCCGTTCACCCTCTACGGTTTCGCCTTCCCATTTCATCCCTCTCGACGAGCCACGATTTCGACCTCCGACCAACTTTTCTCCGCTCGCCGCGCCGAAGGTGTACGGGCTTATGAGACTGGGTAAGAGCCGTCGACATAGAAAAACTCGGGCTGCGAGCCTCGGAAAAGCCCGAGCGTGCGAGCCGTAAGAGCCGCGCGGCGTATCCACCTTTTCCAATCGTCCCGAGGCACTCGAGATTCGATTCGGGAGATTAATGATCGGTGCCGTCGAGGATCCGGGCGATCCTCTCGAGCCTTCTCCTCGAGCGCCCTCGGGCGACGGGACCGGGCCTCGCCGCCTCTATCGTCCTCCTGGCTCCCGGAACGAAGGGCACGAAAAGGAGATCTTGTCTTGGCCCGGTGTGCCGGGAAACGCCGGTGATATACAGCCCTGCTCGATTTGATTCCCCCGATCGCCAGAAAATGATAGTCTTTCGGGAAGATGCCGTTTCATCGATCACCCCGGTCAACGAGCTTCGATACCAGCCGCCCGATCGATTCCCTGATTCCCGACTCGCGGCGGATGCCGAGGAAGGTGCCATTCTGTACTGTCGTTCGTCAATGGAGTTTACGGAGCAACAGCAACCAGGTTAACCAATAACGGGCAATCGGATCGCTGCAGATAGAAACGATACTGTTACCGTTCCAGTACCGCCGGGGTCTTTGGCACGCCTCTGTCCTCGCAGTCACAAACGTGGAATTGTAACCGAGTCTCGCCGTAACAGAGGCAACCCGCGTTCTAACGCGTTTAATCGCCCGACTACAAAGGAGCAGCGACGCAGGGGGTGACGGGATCGATATGACAAGAGCACACGTCCCGGTTAAATGCACACAAGGTCTCGCGCGCGTGCCCGCGCGCCGGAAATCCGGATCGCGTCCGGCGCGAGAGTGTAATTTGTTTTTTTGGCTGGCTTGCGGCCGACGCGACACGCGACGAGGCGCGCATCGAAAGTTGCGCGATGAGTGGAAAGTGGCCGATATTAATATCGTTAATTGCAGGGCTGTTGCCGCGGGCCGCAAGCCCTGCAGGTTGCCCGCCTAGCGTTCCGCGAATAACAGGTGCGCGAACGCGCGTGAAAAGCTTGATTTTTCGAGCGTGGAAACGGTGTGTTGGCTGCGCAGACCACCGACGTCGGCAAATGGCACAGAAAGGGTGGTGAAAATAAAGAGGGTGGCTGGGAGCGAGGGTGGGGCGGAACGCTGTAATTAAAACAGGAATGTTAATTACTCTTTGCATTACCGAAAAGCCTGTTATTGCAGGCGGGACTGGCTGGCTGGCTGGCTGGCCTGGCGCGAGGAACGAGCGCGGGGGCGTACAGCCGCGTCACGTGGAACGTTTTAACTGAGCTTTTCTCGTTCCTTTTCGCGTCGATGATAATCGTCGCGTAACGCTCGCCCCGTCGAATTAATTGCCGCTATCGGGAATTGATCGCGAAGGGGGAGGTCTCGATGAATCGACGATAACAGGGAACACCTTATGCAATCGTAATTGGTACTCTATCGTGCCGACGATTACCAATCGGAAACGTCTTATTTTCTGTAATGATAGGATCCTAGCTGGCGCTTTGTTGCGCGCGAACAACGACGTTGCACCGTTCGCTCTTCCGTATAGGTCTAATAGGGTAAATCCGGGAGACGTTGTCGGGCCGGAGAGTTGGTCGAGTCGGTATATTTCAGACTCTATACGTAAAAACGCTTTAAAGTTGCCGACCAATTACTTCTCTAGAAGCCAAGTAGTTGAATGAATAGCGTCATTTCGCATCCTTCTGTGTTTTTCTGGATTTATAGACTATAAAAGGTAAATTGAGGTTACATTTAACCTCTTCTGTCAAACAGAGGTGTACAAAATCGGACTTACAATATACTTCTAAGTTTATTTTCGTTTAATGTTTGGGATAATAAAATAGTAGAGATATTTTTTTATTATTTTTGTATTTTTTAATATTATTTTATTATTATTTTTGTTTATTTAGTTTATTTATTCACTTTTGTATTCATTTGCCTTGCTAATAGCCAGTAGGTAGTTCACTTTTTCTTTGACGTATTCTTTACTTGCTTAGCGTAAACAAATTAAATATCAATGAATCTGTAGTCATATTCACTCGTAAATAATTTTGCTTTATCCTCTGTTGATTTTCCATGAATAATTAGGCGAGTGGTCTCTGCCCTCGACGGAAACCATTTTTCCCGGCACCTCGGGAGAGGTGGTGAGATGTCATGACTTCGGTTTTCAACCCGATTTACAGTAAATATTGTCTTAAAACAAATATCGACCAGTTTTTCTGAATCGGCAATAAAATTCTGAACATATAGGTTCGTTCTGATAAAATACGTAATGTCTATATAAGTTTTAGTAGCTATTTTATATTAGGTCGACCGCAGTCTCCCGGATTTACCCTATAGGTGCATACCGTAGTACCTATCTACCCCTTGGGTCGGGAAGAGGATTTCTCGTTTTGGAATATTCGATGCCCGTTCCAGGAAACCGATAGTAAAGCGGTCCACGATGGATCGCGGCGCTGGTAATTTATGTCGACGACAGACGGCAGGTCCAGCGGCGCTCGAACCACAAATAGAGAAACTTAGTCGAAATCGACGGAATACTTTGTCGCGTCGTTAAACGGTTTCGCGTTTGAGTACAAAGAAGCCGGATGGGACGCGGCTCGGCTAGGTCGGCCGGTTGGCTAAGGTCGAAGGGTCGTAAATACGGGGCCGAGTTTCGAGAGACCAAGATGATTTATAGAAACTTAAATCCCTGGGGCTCTCGTCTCACCGGGCAGCTCCCTTCCCATGGACGACGGAACGGTCCGCGTGTGTCTATCTATCTTTTCTCCATCAACGGGAGAACCGACAGAGTCCCTGCGTGGCCGTTCGGAGGCGGGTAGCAGCCGAATGAACACCGCGCGCGCGCGCGCGAGAGAGAGAGAGAGAGAGAGAGAGAGTCTCTTCGGGACGCGCCACCCTTCTCCGGGAATATTTAATTACAGCCTTCGCGGAGAGCCGAGAGAGCGGGAAGAAAATAACGCGGCGGGGGCCCTTGGAATGGCTCCGTTCGAGGGCACGCTCCTCTGTGTTTACCTCGTACTTCTAATTGCTTCGGCCAGGTCCGAGTCTGCCATTACGGCTGAACGTAGATCGCGTATCTCTGTATGCAGCCCCCACGGATGCACCTCCGCATCCGTGTGTACGCGTTTATCGGCTCTCGTCGACGGACGGAACCAGAGCTCTGAGTAATAATTATCGGTGCTGGTGTTTGGACGGGGGTGAGGCTCCCCTTGGGCTTTGCCGTCATTCGAACGTTTTGCGGATTCCACGAAGGACCGGGGCCAGAGTCGGTAACTTTGCTTGGTCAGAGGTAGAGGATACGCCATGGGGTGTAGGTACTATTAGATTTTCAGGGGTGAAGGTTCACCGCGCGATCCGCCTTACCATCGTCCTTAGATCTCGCTCGATACGTAAGAGATCTGGAGGGCTCTAAAGCCGTTGCGAGTGGCACGTCTCCGCGAATAGGCGAAGCGTAGTGTGTTTGATAGTACGAGCCCTATACCTTTGCTTAAACTGTGCAGACACCTCGGTAGGTTGCGTTAACTCAGTGTTTCGCCGTGGTGTTCGTGAGGAAAAGGGGTACGGCCATGTTGGTGAGGTGGCCAATGGCGCGCGGAGCACCTGCCTCCCGTCTCTCGCGTGTTTCGCTGGACGTGTGTGCTGGCGCACCGTGTGGGCGTGCGTTTGCACGCGTGTGTGCCTGCACACCTCGTGGGAATTGCGCGCGTGCGTACGCACATCGGCCGCACGCACACCGCTCCACTCACTGTAAACAACATTACGCGCGTACTCCTTCGTGGGTGTTTCACTCTTGCTGTTCCCACCGCTTGGACAATCGAAACGCAACTATTCTTCTCCCCCGTTAAAGCTTCAATTCGTGTTCATTCCTCGGATTAACAGTAAAAAGGTCGAGGACTGTTAATCTATGCTTCTATCAAAGATACTACGACCGAAGCGGAATCAGATACCTCCGTTATCTCCAATGGTATCTCTTTCATCCCCGTTATCAGTCTCTCGAGTATACGTGAAACGAAAAGGACGAACGAGCCCCGTCACCTAGCGCAATCGTACCGCTTCGCATCAGCGCTCGCCATCGCGGTCTCCTTGCGCGCCTCCAATTTGTACCTCGACCGAGTCCGGGGAAAAAAGGAAGGCAAGCCCTTTAATCTGGAATTCGAGCGCGATCGATACGATCGCCAGCTCGGGGCTGGGATCGAGCCGGAGCGGGCAGACACGTCGTGGGGCCGTGACACGTGCAATTATCCGCGCGATTTCATTCGTACGCGTAGATCGGCATGCACGGAGGACGTGTATCCTCGAGACGTTCGTCCGCCGGCCGTGTCGTCATCGCGATAATTATGCGCGCGACCCTAAGGCGATGCCGAGCCGCAGATATCGTTTACCTTCGGCACGCACAAGGGCCCCCCTACCCCCCCCCCCCCCCGGTGGAATTCCACGGGGATAAAGTCGATTCGGGACGGCGGAGAGTAACGTCTGACAAGGTCGACCTCCGCGATGACAATCTTCCCCGTCTCGATACCGCCGCGGCGCCAATTACGGTCACCGTTCGCTGAATTTATGCGCGAGGCATGCATCGCGGCGAGACGCGCCAATCCGGCTTGATTAGAAGGGCGACCGATACGTCGAAGGAAGATCGATCGGTTGTCTTTGACCCACTTTTTGTCGCGACGAATGACGTAGAAATATGGTCGATGCGGTGGATCTTTTAACGCAGCTCGGCGTGTCTCTTACTTGGGGCGACCTCGTCGTCAAGCCTTACGCACCGATTTTAACGAGCCCCGCTCGTTGGGCGCAGGGGTAACTTGCGTTCGACCCGCGCTCGGCTTATTCTACTTGCACGGTGAACGAGCCGAAGCTGTCCGTCTCCTTGACGTACCTACGCCTCACCCAAGCATTTCCGCTATCGCTTCATCTAACACTTAACGCCAGCAGTGGCCCTTTGATCCTGTATTTTTTCAACAGATTCTGCACACCTTTCTCGCGAATAGTTACCTACAGTCACCTCGCCCGAGTTGCAATCGGAGTTTTTAAACGGGAACGTTAGCAAACCCGGAGAACAGGGAGGGTGGAAAAATGATCGTTCGACCGACGTAATTTCCCCGTCGCTAGCCGACTGCGATTCCGCTCGCTCGCGCTTTTAAATCATCCCCCCGTATATTGGGAATAATTTCGCGCGTTCCGGTTATACCTTAACGACGCGGCAGATTTATCGTAATTACCGACGATTAATTGTTCCAAAATAGACACGATTCTTCCCCCTGCTCGCGCAGTTGCTTCCTATTTCGAGCCGCGGTTATCGCGATTACATAACCATTAAGCGGCCGCGCGCGTTCGTGCCGCTCGTATGGACGCGCGAGCGCGCATCGCGCCCCTACGCCTTGCCGTAATTTTCGCGAACGCTCGCCGGTATACAAATAACGCCGAGGATCGCAGCCTCGCCTGGAATGGCCTCGGTAAATCGTTTTCGAGGGGCAGAGGGGGGGGGGTGGGGTTTGGGGTTGGACGGTGGAATGATAGAGAAAAGGGAACCGGAGAGAAACAATAAGAAGAAGAGAGTCGGCCAAGCCAGTCGGCCGGCCAGCCCGAGAGGGTACCAGTTAAAATCTTCATTGCGGTCGGCCATTCTTCTCTCGGAGGCATCGTCTCTCGTCTCCACCTGGTGGTTTCACGCGTCCCTTTTCCCTTCCTCTTTCGCGCTCGCCGCCCTCGCCCCGTCCGTCCTCCTTCCCTCGCCTCCGCTTCGGTCCTCCTCGATCATTCGACCGATACGACCTAAGGGCAACGATGCGTGTACGCGAAGGTCGGAACCTTGCCGGGGTACTCGTCGAGTCCGATCGGAGCCGGGGCTTCGACGCGGCGGCCGGGCATCATCATGGATTTCCCACGGGGACGATGATTGCACGTTGGCGAAAACCTTGCGCGCGGCCACCTTTTATTCCTCGCCTTCGATGCGTGCCCCCCGGTCATTCTCCCTTCTCCAGCGTGACTTCGGTATCGCCGCGTCTTCGAGAGGCCCGGGGATACGGATGGTACCCCCGTGTGTTTTCGAGGATTGGGTTGCGCAAGCGACTTTCACGATTCCGGCACGGGTACCGTGGTGAACGCGTTGAACGGTCGACGAGGAAGTACGAAATTCTTAACCTTGCGGATCTCGCATAAGTAATCGACTTTATTAATTCAGCGAACGGCTGGCATGTAATATGACAAATAACAGCATGAAATATTCTAATGGCTTTCGCTCCATATACCGGGGCTAGACGTTGCTTATCGTAAAATCGCGGCTCGGGTCGCAGGGAGCGGTAGGTAAAGAGCTGGTTGCTCGTTAACGGTCCCGGGAGGGAACGAGCCGATCGTAGGACGTTGGCCGTTAAAAATTAATAAGAGGGACGCGGGACAAGGATCGATTCGATTGCTCTAGCGTAATTGGGCCCGGGCAGCTTCTCGTAAAATCGTCAGAGCGGATGGAAAACTCTAACGGCCAGAAGAGCCGACAGCTCGCGAAACTCGGCCGTGCGGCGCGCTTCTCCTGCCGCGCGTTAGCGACCCACCATAATAATTCCCCCGTGATTTTTATTTGGTCCCGTTTCATTGCACGGGATGGCCTATGGGCAGCCAGTACGGTCTGTTATTAGCGTCTGGTGCTCGGCGTTATTGCCGCTCGGCTATACGCGGCTCTCGTCTTCCCTCCTGCTTCCACTCTGGCGTTCTCCACAGCGCTCCCTCCCTTCTTCTCTCTCTCTCTCTGTCTCTCTCTCTCTCTCTCGCCGTTCCTCTCGTTCTCCAACGACGGAATGGTGGTGCAGAAGGTACGGGAAGAAGAGAGATTGGTCGGATGGGAATCCTGCTGGAATCGACGCCATATTGGACGTCTATAGGGATACTCGAAGACCTTGCTGGGAAGCACTCCGTTCTGCTCCGTGAAAACTCTGCCGGCGAAATCGTTACTCGTCAATCGTTGAACGCCGGTATCTAAGATGCCGGCATCTTCCCCTTGACTTCCCGCTTTCTAATTACGCTCATCGGATTTGTATAGTATACTCACGGGGCCCGTGTTGCTCTGTATCGACGAAGACATCGCAGCTGCTTTGCCAGCAATTTACGAGCGACGAAACGAGAAATATGGATCATAAAAGTAAGCGTCCGCGGTATGCGCCGCGCGAGTTCGTCGGTCAGATCGAATCCGGGCAGTGGCAACGCGGGCCAAAAAGGAGATCGACTCGCCGATCGAGCGCAAAGAGCGCGCTGAGCCGTTTGGTAGCTACCGCGTTCCCGCTACGAAAGACATCAGGTTTGTTTTACGGCGCAGTTAAATACGATTTAGGTTTTAATTAAACCTAACTCGGAGCGAGCGAGGGGGCGGATCCGGCGGGCTCGGGCATACGAGACTGCCGGCGATAAAATATATACGTAGGTATACACGAGAACGTTCCGCTGCCCGGTACCCGTCCCTCTGTTTCTGTCTTTTTCTCTTTCATCGATTAAAAAAATAAAAGGAAGGTGGAGAGGAGGGAAGGAACCGAAAGGGGGGAGGGGGAGGGGGAAGAGAGCCCTCTGCCGTGCCGGTAAACAGGCAGGAAAGCTCGTAAAGACGGTTTACTGCCGGCGCTGGCCACCCTGTGAGAGCTTCCATCGCTTAGTTCGGCTCCATGCGATCGTGCCCGCCGCGCCGATAAGCGGTCGAGTATCTAGTGATCGATGTCGTGGCATCGAACCATCATCGTAATTTGCTGCGCCGCAGAATCCGGCCCGGCTATCGCGTGATCCCTATAAAGAACTGAAATTACGATATAAGCGAAAAAACGTACGGGATCCTCGAGGCTATCGTGAGCCCGAAGGTGCTCTGTTGCGGTTGGATCTGTTCGAAGCTCCTTTCGCGTCCGGCCGACCATCAACCGAAGAAACGATCGACCCGCGATTTTCGCAGTTGGCGATCGGACAGTGGCCGAAGTTCTCCGAGCGGTCGTAGCTTAAAATTATATCTCCCAGCGAAACGAACGGTCTGGGTGGTTTCGGGAGGACGCGGGTGGCGAGGGTGGTTAGTCCGAGGCGCGAGGTGACCGCAGCCACGGCGCAGGGTTTGGCGTAAATGCACGCGTATGACGTGTGCGGATAATTGCAGTAGTTGCAGCCACGACCGTGCAGCCGTGGTGGCGACGGCGCTGGCTGGCTGGCTGGTCGGGTCGGTTGGGGTTGCTGTGGCAAAGGGTGTCACCGGTCTACCCCCTCGGCCACCCCTCCGCCCCCATCCCCATCCCACTCGGCACCACTAATCAAATTCAAATGCATATACCTAACAACCGCTGCACACACAGTCGTGCCGTTGATGAAATTATGGTCGACTGCACTCTGCACACCGGAGCGCCGCGGCAGCCAGCGTCTCACTCGGTGTTCCACGCAACCGATCCTGCGAAAGATCTCCGAGGACGTCGCTCCGCGGATCGTCGAAGTTCGCCCAGCAGCTTCAAAGGCAAAAATCCCGTGGATTTCGTAATTTTCACGGATCGTTCGTTTTCGCTGGATCGGAGATTACGAATTAAACGATGCGTATGCTACGACGATAAAAGGCGTCCGTGAGAAGAGTCTGTCGTCCGCGGGTAATCGAGAGAGGAGAACGAGCGAGAGGGAACGGGACAGGGATCAGGAGGGAAGTGCATCGTCGGCGATATCCTACCCGTCCGTGGTCCTGCATGGCAGTGCACGGTGCAGTGATGCACATAATGGGCGGGATGTGCACTTGCCGCAGGAGCCAATTATTCGATACGGCGGTCGGTCGCTATACGTGCCGCCGCTATCTCTTGCACGCATCGCGTATAGGCCTCTGGCTAACTCCTTCCTTTCCAGACCGATTTCGCGCCCCCCCGCCCCCCTCGCATCCCCCTTTGTCCCGTCCGCGGTTCGTTGCGTTCCCCTTATTGACAACGGCGCGGCGAAGACAAAATGGGGGATGGAAGGAATGATCGATCGCGGGCGAGAATTTTCGAAACGCGTATCTGGCCATTGGAGGACACTTAAAAATGTTTCACGGGCGAAGTTAATTGAAGCCAACGACGCGTATGGAGATCGGCCACGCGGAGGGTTGGACGCGTCTCTCAGGGAAGCGTACCTACGATAATTCAGCCTGACCGCGGAGGCGACGTTAATGGATATGGGAACTCGCGGGACGTGCGAATCCCCGAGCCGTCGGGCCAGAAGAAATGCAGCCTGATGCCCGATCGACGGGGACGAGGTGCCATTACAATACCAAATGGCCATTCTCCCTCCCTTACTCCCTTTCTCCCGTCTCCTTTTCCCGTGGCGGTGGACGCGACGCGACGACGTCTCGCCGCGGGGGCAACGATGGCGAAACCCCTTCAATTGTATTGAAATCCCGGCGAACAAATGTGCGGCCAAATTCGTCAATAAATCTACAAGTCAACCAGGCCGCCGACGCCCCTGCTCCTCCTTCCCCCCTGGCCGGGTTTTCGAGAGCATCTTTCTACACCCTCTGGCGCGTCTCCCGGGCTCAGACAGCCGCGCGTATATATTCATGTCCGCGCGTATGCATATACACCTAGCCGCGCGTGCACGCGGGCTTGACGTGTACACGGACGTGCTCAGGTGTACGGCCGAGAATAAGGAACACGCATTAAAATGCAGCCGCGTCTCTTTCGTGGCTGCGCATCCCCTCCACGGGGGTTTCTCACGCGAGCAGGGCGGCGACGATAAGCGCCATTTTGGTTGACGTCGATGCGCCAATTCTTATCCTAGCATCTGCTGCGCCCCGGGCGCATGCATTATGCATCCTCTTCGCGGCTCGGGACCGCTGCATCTTTCAGTCTCGACACGTCTGTCCCGGGGATTATGAATACTCTGCTGCGTGAACGAATTAATTAAGGCGTGGGGTGAATCAGTCGCTCTGCTCTCGTCTGCGACGGGTCCGACGACGGCCAGAGGAACGTTTAAAGTTAGCAGACCCGATCGTCTACGAAGCTGAGAGAGTGCTCTAGAACGATAAACGGCTTACACATCTTCGAGGGTCAACGAAAAACCGTCGGCTGGCAGTCTGGTCTCATGAGTCACGTTCAGCCACTTAACGTAACAAGTTCGATACGTCCCGTGCGCCCGGCGATCTCTTCCCGTCGGTTTATAAGCGGTCCATATCCAGGAAAAAGTAGCGGCGACGCGCCCTGCAGGACACGCGCGCCACGGGCCACACGGTTCCCGCGGGATTCCGCGCTCGATCGTTTCCTAAGTGCTCCTTATGCAACTTTGATGACGCTCCGCCGATTCCTGCCACCGTTCTGCCGCCTCTCCGCATCTATGAAACCGTATAAACGCGACTGCGTGTACCCGTCCGCTGGACCCCCCATTCCGTACCTCTCCCTTTCTCCAGCATTTCAGACGTTCGCCGTGCATCGGGTCGTGTTGTAAAAGTTTTGCCACCCGAGGGAATGGAAAAATTGAATTTTCTCAGTCCATTTATATTATAGGAGTGGTTTCTTCTCATTGATTCATTGATCGCGTCGTCCGTTGTCGCCTCAAGGGAAATGTCTACCCTTTGGTGTTCTAGATTGCTCGTTACGATTGAGATTACTTCGCTTTGTAAAATTTACGTTAATGTATCGTTTCCAATCGATTTCAACATCCTGCCACAGAACTGGCATAAAGTAAAAAGTTAATCCAAAGTTCTCGATACCTATGTATGTAGGTATATCGAAAGCTTTCCGTGAAAGCTCAACAATAAAATCCGTGCCCGATTCGAATTCCCTGTTCCCAGCAACAATCATTCGCCAAACGGCGGCGGAATTCCGCCGAATCGGTCAAAAGTTTCGCGTCGGGCGAGCACCCACGCGCCTCCGCGCTCACGCCGTGTATCTATTCGCGGTATTTCCAATCATTGTAAAACCCCGACAGAAACGTCGGCCCATAAACCGATCGGGGAAACGATACGGGGTCGGTGCGTGGTTATAGAGGAGGAAGAAGGAGGTCGTGCGTAGATATAGGTATGCATAATGTAGAACGTAAGAGAAGGCCGAGCGCGGTTCAGCGGTATAGGCTGTCCTGGGCGCGGAATGCGCGCGTCAGATCGTAATGGACGCGATGCGTTATCTGAAAATGGTTTTACAAGGGCGACGCATCGCCCCCGGCCTCCATAAACTTAGCATAGAGTAACTCGTTTCCCCGGTAGCGAGCTGCGAAGGGGAGGCGAAACGGCAGAAGGAAGAGGTCCCGTCGCGGGGGTAGCGAAATCTTCGAATATAATCTTCCACTCTTCCCACGATCTCCTCCATTCCCGCCTCGCGATTACGCGTTCCCTCTTTCACGGCTCTACGATCGGTCCTCGAGGACGCGCTGCGGCTCTCGAGACGCTCGTACGATCCCGCGAAATTGGTTTCGTCGACGAATATGTAATTTTAAAACGTTCCTGGAGCGAGTACTGGTGCCTGTAGTAGTCACTCGCCTCGCGGATTTCTCTAAACAGAACGTTACATTAAGGGAGAAACACCACTGTGACGGCCGGAAAGTAAGCCATTTTTAAGAATTTTATTCAGGACTAATTCACAGTTTTTATAAAAAATTTGTATTACCTACCGTTAGTACGCTGTCTTAAGAGGTTATACAAAAAAAAATAAATAGGAAAACGTCCATAAATTTGAATATATTAATTAATCTTCTAGACCCCTCCAGGCGAGCTGGTCGAATCTGTAACTATGGAGTAGCTGGTCCGAAATCAAATTTAATTTTTTTTTTATAAACTGTATGAGTGCAGTATCCGTTGTGCATATGGATTTTTTAATTGAAACCAAACTTTTTGAAATACGATCGATAAACTGTCCATCTTATTCGCGGATTCTCGGAACTTTTCCTCCAAAGCGCCCCATTTTTACAAAAATAATTTGTTTAAGAAATCGGCACGCACAACGGAAACTACACTCATATAGTTTATAAAAAAAAAATGAAATTTGATTTCGGACCTGCTATTCCATAGTTACAGATTCGACCAGCTCCCGTGGAGGGGTCTAGAAGATTAATTAATATATTCAAATTTATGGATGTTTTTCTATTTATGGTTTTTTGTATAGTTTCTTAAGTCAGCGTACTAAAGGTAGGTAATAAAAATTTTCGATGAAAACTGTAAATTATGTCTGAAAGAAATTCTTAAAAATGGCTTACTTTTCCGGCCGTCACAGTGGTGTTCCCCCTTAAACAGAATCTTAAGCGCGTAGGTAGAAGAGGCAGGAGAGGTGTAGTTATCAGGGGCACGGGAAAGTTTTACGATCACGGAAACGCAGTAGGGCGTAATCACGGGAGATCGCGGCGAGCGATTGTCAATCGATGGCGTGGTTCCCGCGATACGGGAGCGTTTACACGCGCGAGTCCGCGGGGCGCCCCGTGAAAAAAGGAGAATCTCCATCCGAGAGCATGGCCGGTGTACCTGTTTCTCGGAGGATATTAACGAACCGTACGTGTACTCGCAGCGATCGCGAAAAGGGCCAGGAGAGCTCAGCACGCCTCCGAATCCTCCGCCTTCTCTTTTTGCTGAATTCGACCAGAGGCATCCGCCGATCGATATCGTTGCCGGTTCTACCCCCGCGGATCCCTCTCCCTCTTTGTCTCAGATCTTAATTTACGGCTGGTTTATCGACTCGCAGAAGGATCACCGAATCCCCGTCGCCCGGGACCGGGGCTCGATCTCTGTCACCGAGACCTATCGGCGTCCGGTAATTATCTTCGTTTTGCAGCAGCGAGCTCGACGGATTCGCTTTTAATACGGGCCCGCGTCACTCATCCGCGTGTGGTCCACCGCACGGTGACCTGAACGGGCTTCCACCAGCCTCGCGTTTCTCCTTTCGCTTATCAGTAGAACGATAAAGCCGACCATTTCGAAACCAGTTATCCAACCGAGTAGCCGTGCTTTCGAGCCCACTCTGCCGATCCGTGGGATTTTCTGATGTACTTACCTGACCACTTGGTTGCGACATCGCGCGAGCTTGTTGCCGATCAGACCCTTCGCCGTTTAGTCCTTGCACAATACTGCTCTTTATTGTCTCCGTTTCAACGGGGGCAATGCTATTCTCTTAGAGACCCGTAGTATCGCTATAAACTCTTGGACCTCGAGTGTTTCTTTACAATGCCTCACGCGTACAATGTGAAAACTACTTCCGTGGTCGAGCAAGTTTAAAATGATACTCGCGAATGGATCTACTTGGATCGTCTACGAGAACAGGCACACCGTCGAGCACTCGACAGAAACCGATGAACGGAAAGGATCGTCACACCTGTCCCCTTTTGTCCAGGCGGAAGTCACCGTCGAAGTGTCAATTTAACGATAATTTCGTTAGATTTTGCACGGCCAAGCCCGGATCATCCCCAGTTTGGCGTTCGACGGAACTTTCACGGACGTATATTCATTTTCCGCGGGGGGGGGGGGGGAGGAGGTGGTCGGGGCCCCGACGTTATCGCCCGGACACGAACTGGTTCGTAAAAGCACGACGTGTTTCGTGTCCTCCGTTTCCTTCGTTCGCCGCTTCCTGCGTATGAATAAGCCGGGGTTACACCCTCCGGCTGCCGTGAGAGAGACACCCTTTTCCGAGCAGCACAAAGCTCGGCCGCTCCTAGTCACCGGAAAACTCGTCGTGTCCTCGACGTCTCTCTCTTTTCCCCCGTCTTCCCTTCTCCTCTTCCCGCGATTCGTTCACTCGCATCGGGAACTCCTCTCCCGGTTTGATTTACTAGCGGCGCTCGTTGTTCCTCCGCACGCCTACACACCACTCACGCTCGCTCTATTTCGCGCGCCGCCCCTCTTTCCCCGTGTAAATATTGCAGGCGTAAGTGGTAGAGGTAAATCATAATCCTGGGTGATAACGACGTGACTCCCAAGGTTGTTGCACCTGGAGCACCTATGTATTTCTAACGTCGTTGAAGAATTGTGTGTGGGGGGGGGGAAGGGTTGAATGTAACGGTTGACTGTCAGATTTATCAGGGAGGCATTCTAGGAACGAGTATCACTCGACTTCGTCCCGAATTCATCCAGAAATTTGAAAACGCAGAGTCCGCGTGCCCTGAAATGGAAAGGCCCGCGCAGCCCCCCCCTGATCAATCGTTTTAATAATTTAATTACACGAGCGTCCGGTTGTCGAGCGTGCCAGGAGGTCGATATTGACGCACGAAGTTTAATTCGCCGCCACGATTTACATCTTTCTTGTCGATACCCGGGGACCACGCCGCGAGCCCTGTACGAGAGTACGCCGAACGTATCGGCCGGCAGAAAACACCGAGTTCTGTCCTCGCGAAATTAGCATACCGGTTTATTAATTACGCCGCCTCACCCCTGCCCGCGCACTCGAGCCGACCGGGTACAAGATTTCGTTCTGAATTCTCGGTACAAGCCGAGGGATGCTCCTTTTTCCTTCTTTTCTCGCGACATAAATCTCTCTTCGCCCCTTCGTTGAAGAGCCCGGCGTCGACGTCCCCGCTTTTTTTTTTCCTCCCCCCCACTCCCCCCCTTTTTTTTCCCACCGCTAGTACATGTACCCGCGCGTCCGCACCTGGTTATTACGGGGTAACAAGGCTGATAGCGAGTTATTATTTGCAAGGACGAGGAACGGAGAGTACGATCGGCGCATTTAAGAAACTGAAACGGAGAGTGGAGGCAGCGGCTGGCAGTAAACGACGTATAATGACAGAGAAACACATAGTAGAGGTTCGACTCGATTTCGATTGCAATTTATACAGAGTCGAACGAGACCGGGGGGGGGGGGGGGGGTAGTAATTCGACGGGGAGATAAAGGCTCGCTTAAAAGCGGCTTAGTCACCAACCCGAATATAAGGGTCTCGTCTGCGCGACCCCGTTACGAGTAATCCCCTTTTCTTTCTGTTTCAGGTGAGTACCAAAACATCCAATTTCCAAACTCTCGGTCCCCGTGGGAGGGCGCGGATCGAGTTTCGCATAGAAGGGAGGTAAGTATGAGCGCGCGCGATCCTGATCGGCGTCGTTCGATTCTTAGAATACGGTGGAATCACCGATGCGAAAAGTAATCGGGACGCCCTCGCAAATCCCAGCTCGATCTTTCCAGCAAGGATTGCCCCGGCCCTCTGTCTCCCTCCCGTCCCCGGCGCCGCCGTTCTATCTGTTTCCTTCTGCCCGTGAATCTCCCTATATCCGAATGCAATCTAGAACGCATTTTGCGGCCGTCCTGCAGGACGTATACATCTCTCGACGTATTATGGAATAGAATGGAAGGAAAACGGGATGTAGAAACCGAGTGGAAAGAGTAGGCCTCCGAGGCTCATAACCCCATCAGGGTTTGTCCCAGGGGCGGCATAACACCCCCTACCCTTCATACTTTTTCTGCCCTCCGCTTGGCCCGCGTCTCGAAACCGCCTCTTGCGGTCTACGCCAGCGGCAACCCGAAAGTCTTCTTCCTCCACGGTGAGCCTTTTCCCGGGAAAACCGCCCCCCCCCCCCCCCCGACTCGTTCGCGGGGATTGAAAAGAGGCCTTAGTTACCCACCAGAGACCCGGTCGAATGTTCGCGAATGGAATGAATTTTCGTGCCTTCCGCGGGGGCACTAACCCTTAGGATACTCGTTATTAATTTCTCGTTCGCTGGCACCGCAGGGAGCTTGACTTTTTGCGTGCCGCGTCGATCGAAGGAACGTGGAAGTCGAAGGGGGATTTCCCGAATTTCTGTTCGCGGTGGGTTGGTTATCGAGATCTTCGAGAAATAGGAAATTCCCTCGGTTCCAGTTTCTTCGCTCGGCCGTGATACCGTGCCTAAGGTGGCTGGTCGGAATTTTCGCACGGTAGCAGCAAGCTCCGACCGCCAAGCGGTACATAAATTTATTTAGAAAGCGTCGAGGAGACCGCCATCGATACCACTCGGTCCTGGACATCTTCTGAAGTATTCACGAGCCCCGAAGCGAAACAACATGCTGCACCATGGTGCCGGATAAAGACGCGAAACACCTCTGCTACCCCACGTAGCCTGCCCTCCCTTTCCCCGTCCTCGCCGTTTTCTTGGTAAAACGAAAGACGTGCAAGACGGTCTCCTTGGGGTCGGCAAAGCCCGATAATGGAGGCCGCTAATAAATTCACCCGTTAATATAAAATAATCGTTAAATGCACTTAGGACATACTTACGGCGCCGCTGGCAACGGCGCGCGCTGTCCTCTTTTTATCGAGACCACTTCGTTCTGGCACCTTCGATCTCTCCCTCAAGCCCCTTTGGCCAACGATGGGAACGGGACGAAAGTTCCAGCGGCGGGGATTCGTTCAGCCCGGTACTTCCGCGATGTTATATCGAAGACACGTGTGTATCAGATCTGGTGAGACCGCTTCCTCAACAACGCGCCGTAGAATTTCCCTGAAATTTCCTCGAACACCCCCATCGCGGCGACACGTAGGTAACCGGGGATCGCGGGATGAAGTTGTAACTCTGGGAGTCTATAAAGCCATTCGACTCCAGTACACGTGCAACTGTTTAAATTACGGCTACAAGGGGCTAGGATGGGACCGGTAGTCGGAGGAAAAGCTTCTCGCCAGAAAGCACGGGGCGTAATTCAACCGCAGAATTCCGCGTACCCATAAGCGAACCGTCCGACCGCTCTTTTATTTGCCTGGCCGCGCGAGTAGTTAGCCGCGGAAGCGGACACGGGCGTCTATTTCCGTTTCGGCGGCGGTTTCTGCGCCGTCGCCGTCGGGCGGACCCGCGTATCGCGTCGCCGACATGATTAGCGGTCGTGTAAACTGAAATGTTAAGACATGACGGGGCTCGACGGTGACACCGCAGTGCTACCGACTCGTCGCAATGTATCAAGCGGTACACGCATCGCTGGCATTAGACGCCGACGCGTTTCGCGCCCCTGCGCCCATTACCACGCGGCTTTAGGGTACCACGCGCTCGTCTCGAACGTTTCCTGCCCCCCTCCCCCCACTTCGTTTCCGTCCTTTCATTTTTCGAGTATCCCATGGCTCTCCTTCGAGAAAATGGAACTTGTACCTATCCTCGTGCTGTCGGGTGGCTCGATAGTTTGCTCTGTTTTGTTTTTTCTTGTTTTTTAAAGTAATATGCAACGCGCAATGTTTTAGTAAATCGCGAAAGTTTCCCTGAAAGAAAGTCTGTTACAGGGGACAGAAAGGAGGGTGCGCGTTGCATTGAATTCGTCTTCCTCTGACGCGGTAATTTCCTCTGGCGAACAGTGCGCGCTGCAAAATAGCGTCGCGCCGGTCCAGGGGCGCGGGTTCGACGATCAAAAGGAAGCGTCGCCCCTCCGTCAAAGTTAATCCCTGCCGTGTCTCGGATCGGCCGACGACGCTTCCAGAGCCGAGAGCATAATTCAGGGATTCGTAACTTTACCCCTTTCACGTGTTCCCTACCGTCTAGGAAGCTCCGCGGGGCAAGTAATTTCCGGATATGACGGTGATATATAGGACGACTCTGGCGCAGGAAGTTTTCGCGCGTGTAGAGTCCGCGCCGGGAAAAAGCGGTCTCCCCTTAATTATGATCGAGCAGGATGCCGAGCACTGTTATGGACGAGCTCGGGAACTCTTTGAAACGTCGGAGATTCAGGGAGATTTGAATGGTTTCGGAGATCATTCATGTAGCAAGATCCGGATCTGAAATGTTGGTTTGAACTGGTGAAAAGAGGCTTCCTATCTATGGCGAGGTGTCGCTATTAACCTGTTATGCGGCGGCGCGTTTAAGGGGAGGAAGCCCACTGTGACAGTCTGAAAATGAAGGCTATTTTCAAGACGTTCTTTTATAATGAAAAGTAACTTTCTACAAAAAATCTTTATTGCCAACTGAAAATACATATATTTAACTAATATTTTATGCTCCCAGTTTGAAAATATTTTCGGTAGTATGGCCACAGCATACGATAACGTTAAGCTCTGCCAAAAAAAAAAGAATACAAAACGGGCGCTTGTGTAACTTTCCAACATCTGCTCCGAATTGAGACATTCGGACGGTTTCTTAAAGTATATTAGAATAGCTCCAGTTAAGCGTACAGGTTAAAAAAAATATTAATTTTTGCTGAAATGGCGGAAATTTTTTGTCTTCGATGCAAAAGAATCGATACAGGGTGGATGCAGCGGGGACACATAAACTTCTCGACCATTCTCGCCGCGTATTCGGCCCGACGTGTCGCGGAAAAATCCCACCCGTGCGCGACACCCCCGTCGCGGAATCGAAAGCTCTTAATTAGCCACGGGGATACACCGAGGAGAGGCCCTCGTCGCGGCCGCTCATTATTCGCGGGTAATCAAACGGAACAAGTGGTGCCCCGGTAATATACCGTAGGTCCACGAGCAGAAGGGGGCGCAGAGACAAGCTAAACGGCGGGACAGGGAGCGGAAGAGCGAGAGAAAACCGCGTGGAAGCCGGACAGGAACAGAGGGGCTGGGAAAGGACGAGGAGGAAAGAGCGAGAGAGGCTCGATTCGCGCCTCATTGCCGTCTAAGCGAGAGCCATATCTCTTTGTGGAAACACGAGCCCATGCATCTCCCGCCTTCACCCTGTTCATCTTCCGCGATCTCCTGGAAGGGCCCCTCTAACGAACTCGACGTCCACTTAGGGGCCCTGAAAGGAGCCCCGTAACGAGCACCCCACCCCCGCGGGACCCAAGCTCACGCGGCCTGTGACTCGCGCCTTTAGGGCCGCGTCGCGATCGCTGCGACCGACGCGCGTACGCGCCACTCTCTGCCGGAGCTGACCCAATATTTTAATAAAGCTCTCGGCCACCAACCGTAACTAACCGACTAACCTGCGGTGAACCAGCAGGGTGATCGCGCCAGAAGCAACGAACAGGGGGAAAGGGGACGAAAGAGAGCGAAGGAGAGCGAAAGAGAGCGGTAGAGAACCGCGCGGCGCGGCGCATCGTGATGTACGGGCAATCAGCCGCATTAATGCACCGCGTGCGCGCTCCACGCTCCTATAAACCATATTTATAACACTTCGTACCGCAATATATCCCGAAGCGTTGCGCGGGGTGGTCGCCGCGGAGGGGCGAAGAGGTGGGACGGGGGGGGGGGCGGCCAATGGGGAGAGACGCGGTTTAATGTTGACCGATCGACGGGGTGCACTGATTACGCGAAAAGTCTCAGGGATCGCTACAAGGTAGATTCTGTCTGGCCGATTATCGATGAGCGCAGGACGACTCGCGGTGCGGTTGGCGCGCATTCGTTAGCGCAGTCTTGTTCCGTCGTTTAAAAGTAATGAAATATTAGCGGGTAATGCCCGGCTCGGCCTTACGCCGCCTTCCAGCATATTTATGAAGCGGTTATCGTGGTTACGGATCAACCCGAACCGTACGAGCCGCCCGTCTGGCATTGAATTCAGTTTCTATATCACGCGCCGATCCAATTACACCGTTGGTAGCCCCCGCTGAAAGGGGCTTCCATTCGCGATGCACAGGATACTCGTGCGCTCTAGCCGCGGAAAAATAACGCAGCCCCATCCCGCCCCCCTGGCTAGGACTGCTACCAAACACCAATAATCGCGTGCATCGATAATATCGAGTAGTATGCTGCTGGCTGTTTCACCCGTGACCGGATCGTATTGTTCGTTGGAAGGGGAGACGGTGTTAAACCGATCGGGGGTCCTCGGCATTCGAACGATCGCAGAAATGTTGCAGGCGTAACCCGTAGCAGAAGCATTCGCACGATCTTCACCCTCCATTTTGCAGGCCCCTCAGATCTAGCTTCTTCGCTCTTTATGTCAGACGACATTCAATGCGATCCAATGAAATCTACGTCGCGAACGCATACCTAACTGGCGCGAAACCACTTCAAATCCCGATGATGATTAGAATATTTACTCTAACTGACTCGGCCGACGCGCGATTACGATGGGACCATGGGGTGACTATCGTTACAGATACCGCTAATCAGAGCGAATCATGCCGTATCGCGGTCTCGCACTACATCATGCTCGCGGGTACGCAGAGGGAATGACGGGGGAGGGGGGGGGGGAGGGATGGTTGTCGGGAGGGTTGACGACTGTGGAACGACCGGCGGAGGTGGTGGATTTCGCGTTACGGCCGAGCCATTATTATTCATATATTCCGTATCACGTCTGTTCGTACAAACCTACAGCGAGCGTCCGCGAGCCATAACAGCTCGTCGTGCCACCACCACCGCCGCCCCCCGCCCTCCCCTCCCGTAAATAGCCTCAGGTATATGTGTATCTACATAGCAACCACTTTGCGTCCTCCTGCGAGATCGCGCGTTCCGCTCGCGGTCTTGTATACCCTGTCGGGGGTTGTTTCCTCGGGCTCGGCAATGCGGAAATCCCGGCGAATTTTCCATTTGCATTTGTATAAGCGGCCGGTTCATAAAAAGCTCGGCGTTTCGTCGTGGCGAGGGGTAGTTATAGATACGTAGTTACAGGAATCAGGTATTTCAAGCTCGATTAAAATTGAATCTAAAACTGACTAATTCGTGAACTCTGTAACAAGCGGAATCGAATTACGATCCCAGTTCAGCTGCTTGCCTATTCAGTCCTCCGCTCTCGCCTTTGGCTTGTCACGCGTGTCGCCATGCGAGGCCCCGGTGTCGCAACCGTGGCGGAGCGTATTCGCACGGCGTACGTGCACGAGTGCAGCGAGAGGTCGAGTGTGCAGCTCAGGACGCAGGAGGAGGCCGTGCCCAGCGGTAATTGCCGTAGAGACCGGCCAGAGCCGCGATTTGCCGGACTCCAGACCGCCCGCGCGACTCACCTTCTTCTCTTTTCACCCGCGTTATTCTCTTCCTCTCTCGCTCCACCCTTTCGCTCATCCCTCTCTCTCTCTCTCTCTCTCTCTCTCTCTCTCTCTCTCTCTCTCCCCCCTGCCACAGCATAGTTACTAATTACAGATCGCTGGCCCGATCTCGATGGACGGCTGTCCAACTACCAAAATTGAGCTTAGCGCGCAACGCTTCCTTCGACGAGCCATCCCCTCGCCTCGCCTCCGGCGCTTAAGTGTTGGTTTTACCGTGCTTCGAGCACGATTACTTCGATCCTCGGTGATATAATTATTAATCGCAGATTGCTGGTTCCGTCTCGATGGGCGGTTCCTCGTCCCTCGGAGCTTACTCCGTTCGAAGTCGATTGCGATGACTCGAAGCTCTCTCCGTCGACCTTCGTTGGTGTGACTATTAATTACGAATTACTGGTTCCGTTTCTCCTCTGGATGTATGTCTTCTTCCTCTTCCTCGAGCGCTTGGTTGCAGATTTTCTTACGCGCAAGAACAGTTTCGATGATTCCAGGCAGCCCTGTCGCGCGATAAGAACGATTCTTTGTTTCGAGGGAACGTTTCGCTAACGAACACCTGCTCCCAGCGAATTTCTTTCATCCAGCTGCGCGTCTATAAATCGAGGTAGACGAGGCCATCGTGCGCCTTAGATTACCTACGTGGTATAGAAGCCCTCACCATTTCGTGCCTCAATCAAATCACCGCTACGGTACACCGGTACGATTGCATATATTGTACCGCGGCACTCCCTCCATAAAGCGAGCCAGCAATTTTATTAAATTCCTCTGTCTACCTCCACGAGGTAATTAGTACACTGTCTGTCAGGATACGAAAGAGAAGTCTCTACTCTGTACCGCGCACGGTTTTTAATTATCCGCGTAAAGCGACGTACTTTACGCCGCCAATGATTCCAGTGCTTCGAACGCGTTAATGGCCCCGCGAGTTCCATCCGCGTCGCTGAATTTACAACCCGTCAAAATGTAATTTACGATCATTTCCCCGTGATTTCCTGGAGCCCGTACCTGCTCTCCTCCGCGGGCCCTTGGGCCGAGGAGGCCGGCCGGCGCTTCGGAAACTAACCTGCTCCGCGGCCAAGCTAGTCGGCCCCCGAGCTTTCCTAGGAACGTTCTCACGCGGTGGCCGACTCGTAAGTTACGCGACTCGAATCCGATCTTCATCAACGCGAGACGCCCGCTCCCACCAGGGGTGGCGGGTACGCGCGTAAAACGTCCGCGGAGCCATGCAAATTTCTGCGTGGGGGTCTTTGTTGGCTGGAGGATACGTGTTAGGTGGATATACCCCTCTTTCCGGCCCCGCAGGCAGATAAATAATGGTAACGCGACTCCGCGCGATTCTGTCTACCTTGCGTCCGTCTTGTTTGCATAACCGGCCATATTGGTGTGGGCTGTTGCCTTGGTGGCACGCTCAACGGAATCAAAAGCTCTCGTTGCCTCGATTCACCTCCGGGTACTCCCTTTCTCGTCGCCATCGTCCACGCTGTAATCGAGCAGCGGCGCCTTTTTCTGCTTGCGAAAACGTTTGAGGCGATAATCATTGACGGCGCGAAGAGGCCGCCTCGCTAAGCGCCGTTGAACACATCACCTCCTTGCGCGTTTATCGGCATCGCGACGTGAATGGGTTAATGTTGGTACTTTCCGTAGCGAGGGACCGGACAGTGAACACTGCCAGCCAGAAATTATTATTATTACATTCAAGGTTTTCGATCAGATTGTTAAGGACGGATGCAAGTGACTTCTGTCAGAGGAAAATCTCCCGGTGCCTGAAACCGAATATCGTATGCAGCGATTATTGGCTTATAAATACCTTCAGGGACCACGCGAGGCCATTTTAAGTGGGGTGTTGTCGGTGTTTATGACCGCGACGCGGTAAACCGCCGAGAGGCTGGTGCCTGTATCGCGATCGGGGGAAAGCATCATCTGTCAATAACCAGGCCGATAAAAAATGAGAGAAAGAGTAAGGTAGAGGTAGGGCGAGCGTGCGAGCGAGGGCAGGGCGCGTTATGGGTGGTCACAGGCTCGCTGAATTTTACCGAATCGCGTGCACACTCTTCGACCGATTGGCCGACCGTCACGCACCGTTCGACAACCGTGCATACACGCGTGCACGCATTACAGATTCTCCTGCGCGCCGCGCGGAAACTTGTTGTTCTACGATCTGGCGGACCAGCGCGGACGGTGGTGCACCAAGTGATAGCAGGAAAATTCATGCATTACGCGTGACGTCACCACAGGCCGCAGCCATAAAACAGCCCGCGGATTATCGAACGGGGCTTCGCATTAAAATATCCAGCTGTCAATCTACGCCCGCGGTTATCGGCCTGCGTCGCCCGATTCTTCGCCTTAGGGCAATGCGAGTCAGAAATTTTTCAGCTAAGTAGGCATCGCGCTCTTACATTAAAGCAAACAATCGGACGTTTAGGTGATTTCTGTTTCTCTTAAATGTTTCACCCCCCGTTGAGAAGTGTTAGCGACCGAAGGCAACCCGCTCTGGCGACGGTGTCGAATAAAACTAAGACTTTAATGTTTCGAAATTACCCCTGACAGAATTCGTACGTATAAATCCACGCGGGGACCGCAGCTGCCCACTGCGAGCCGCATAGCCGGCCCCGGTCATCGAAATAACAATGATCCAATACCGGCGACGCACGAAAAACCGCGTGGGAGCAAGAATCGGTGGATGGTGCCGTGGCGGTTTCTCCGACCGTTCCACGTACGCGGCGTAACAATTCCGCTTCCCATCGGTGAGACAGGCTCCTTATTACCGGTGTAACGATCGCTTTTTCCAGCCAGCGTTTTTGCTTTCTTAAATCCCGTGCTCGACGCCCACCTTCCTCCCCCAGCCACGGTTTCTTCGTGCTGGATACGATCGCTTCTTCCCGAGCTAACGATTCTCAGCCAGCATACCGGTAGTAGATATATATATATATATATATATCCCTCCCTTCCACCTCCCCCCGAGGGCAATTCCACCCGATGATAATTAAACCATCGTCCTCGCCGTGTATCGTTGCCACGGATATTTAACGGGTACAAAAGCTCTCGCGCGTATCCGCCTCGACGATCGGCTGAAAGAGAGACTTCAAAGCTCGCTGGAGCCCCTGAACGCGCGCGCAAAAACCGCCGGGGAGCGATCCTCGCGGCGTGGCCTGAAAGCCGGGATCAGTACATAAACAACACTCCCGAGTGGCATAGCGGGACGCGCTAATGACCGGGATATTAAATAACGATAATGACGCCGTCAATGGTGGCTGTTTTTTGCCTCGGTTTGTCGCCCACGATGACGACGGCGGCCAGGATGCGCGAGGGACGGGCACGCGAGATATTGTAAATTAAACACGTTCGCTAGTTTTCCTCGCAGCAGGCGACACGAGATGCCCGTGGCAGTAAATGCAGCGCTGTTTTATGCGCAGCTCTCTGCATACCTATCGGCCCTTCTTTTCAATAGACCAGCGAATGATCGAAAGTAAGTTATATCGTACGTGACGCGGCTTTTAGCAGCGCAAGGTCACTTCGATTCCGTCAGATGGTAAGGGCCGGTTTTCATCGAGTAGTCCTGTAGCTGCTGTAAAGATGAATTCAATGATGCCGCCTCCATCGAAACAAATCGATTCTGTTGCAACAGGAAACACCTCGCGACACGCAAGATTGCCTCGTTCCTCTGTGACCAAAACCAGCCACGATAATCGAACATGGTCTCGGTTTATTTTTAGCAATTATTCCGGCGTTCGCCGATAAGACAAGATGATCGATCGATCCGAGCGCAGCGTCCGCGCGTCAGCCTCTCGGACGACGATAATCATTACTCGCGGGCGCATCTCGCGCTGCTCTAAGGACGTTTGAGTTATGGATCGCGGGTAATTAAGCCATCTTCTGGACGATGCGGACATGGTGTTGCTGCTTTCGTATCAGTATCGCCCGAGGTACCGGAGTATATCGCGATCAGGACGATAGTGGATCGCTGGCAAGGAAACTTGCACCTCCTTTTTCGTTATATACGCATCCTCGGGACGTTTAATAGCTCGTGGATCGCGCGCGTGACGCGGCATTTCTCTGAAAGTTGCAGCGCTCGAACTTGAACGCTGTTTTTCCTCGAAATTTACAAATTCCTGCATCGGAGTCCTTTGGTAGATTTTTATTGTACAATGGCTTTCTTTTATCTCCGTTTTAAAAAGCATCCTAAGGGATAGCCGCGATTCCCCGGGTCCCACGAAATCCTCCTCGGTTCGCAGGACACGCGCACAAGTTCGGCCTCGCGATGAAATGTTATTCATTTCCGCGAAAGTTGGCGCGCGATCCGCGACGCGGAGTGGCGATAAACGCGCGATTACCGCGATGGGAACGACCGGACGCAACGGGACGTTCGTGTTAGCCGAGGCAGAGCGTGTAACGTGCCGGCGTGGCCAGTCCGTAAAATCCAATGGACTGTCGTTTTTATATCCAGGCGGTACTCGCGTCGTCGAGAGCGTTTAATTTTCCGCGTTATGAAGTCCCGGGCGTCGTTGAGTCCGGCGATTGCCAGATCACGCTCGCCACTTCGATCTCTCTTTACGCGCCGTTTCTTAAATACGTTAATTCGGCCCCGGATGATTATCGCCGCTGTTATACTTTAAATTATTACTACTTGCCGTTTATTATCATCGATATTGCCGGCAATATCGTGGCCCGTTGGATTCTCCAGCGAGAGTGCCACGATTATCGGTAATCGTGACCGTTTGTGACTCAATCTTATTGATTGTTCATTGCCCCGCCGTATATTCCGGCTCCTGTCAACTATACTCGAAAGCTTCCATACGTTCTCCCGTTTCTTCCGTTCGTTCCTTCGGAATACTCGATGACCACTCGACCGATATCTTCTTGATAGCTTCTCGGCGGGCTTTACGGTAATTGAATATACTGCGGGGATAACGTCGCTGGTGTAGTGTCGCCGTAATTGTCATTTGCGTAAGAGTACTAGCTTACAGCTAGGAAATGAGGTCTGTACCATTCCACTTTATTACATCGTTCTGTAACAGATGTATGAATATCGAGGCTTCACGGCCTCCGGTAGCTAATTCGCGGTGCAACGATATCTAAACAACGATTCCGGCCGAATGATCGCTGCCACTCGCACGGATGTCGCGGTTTTTTTTATTAATTCGATTGCCACGCCTCGGGGATCCCGCGGAGCGCGCTCGTCAGCGTTTAATTTCCATTGACAGCGAATTTTCGTTGTTCCCGCCCGCTGCGCCAGCTCTATGAAGATCTCGAGGCGTCGCCCAGAGCACTGACAGTCACCTGTCCGAGCTCTGGCTCGCGTTGCATCCACTGGCACGTTGCACAGGTGCGCGCGTTCCTACCTGGCCACGATGGATCAATTCAGTACGCTGGCTCGTATAACTTTGCTCGCCGGACGAGAGCCCTACGACCTGGCCCGGAATTTGCCATTCGTCACAGACGCGACGTGTCGTTGCCGTCGACGGGAACAGAGATCGCCGGCAGAGCGACGATCGGTCGATGAAAAACCATCACGGTCGTCCGGCGGGAGGAAAATAAAATCGATTGCTCGTGAACGCCGAACGATGTCTTGCATACCGATCGTTAGAACGGGGCTCTCGGTATCAAGTTACCGAACTCCTGGAGAAATTTCTTTCATCTCGGAAGTGGCGTGTACCCAGCATGGTAATCTTTCTTCTGATAGTAAGTGCGTCTAATTTCGAAATTGACTAACCTCGGTTTTCACGATTTATCAACGGATGAATCTTTTTGGCGAATGTTGCACGAGCGAAAGGCCTACCTCTGCTCTCGATACTATTCTTGGAATCCACTATTGGACGTGGGATATTAACTTGCTGAGACCCGTCATTATAACGCGCGCCATCCCACGCGAGTGTCTTAAAAAACTCGTGTGTCGTTGATCGGGAGGGAGGACTCGTTGCCCGTGATATTTATTGCCGTGCACCGGGCGAGCTTTAAAAATGCATTCCCCGCGCGAAAGAGAAGGGGGCGACGGCCAAGAGGAAAGGGAGACAGAGGAATTTGTTCCTATTTGTTTGAAAGCGTTATGCAGCTGTCAATGGGTCCGACCTGCGCGCGTATGCTCGTCCGGAACGAGCGGTCAACACTTTTCTCCGTGTGCATCACGATCTGTTCCATCCGATCGCGTCAATCACTCAAACTCTTCGACGCGCGGGTTATCGATGCACCGCCGCCCCCGCGATGCAAAGCGCGTCGCAACTGCCTACCTGCAGCATCATTTCGACCCGTGAGCGACGTCCTCATTATGAATATTGTATTTTATGGTCGTTTGTTTGTGTTCTCGCACCCATTCGGTTATATCCCCGTTTGATCGCTAATGAGGGGTAATTCTTTGGGCTTGATTGCTCCGTTTCCAAGTTAGAATCGTGGATCTCCCATTGTGGTTGGTACTTGAAATATTATTTGAGCTCGTAATTTTCGGCGGGAATGCTCGTAGTTCTCTGCGCGACTTCTCGTTTCAACCGATGAAGACGTTAGACCGGTATTCGACCACGAAGAGAGGAAACGTCGGGGCTCGGGAATTAAGGCAGAGGGGAAAAAGGAGCGAAAAAATTATCGGGCCGCGCAAGCTATGAAACGGTGCGCGGCTAAATATTCAAATTAATACGGCACGCTCGTGATACGGCCGATAACGGGTCCGTCCGACTTTAGCGATTCGGCTTATCGAGCACGGCCGCTCCTCGCGATGGATACGAATGTTTGCGTGCTTATTCATGAAAGGAACGAGCGATAACGGCCGCCTCCTGTCATTCTTTATCGCTGGAGCCACGCCGTTGCCTCGGCTTCAATAATTCCGGCCGCTGTCGTGGCCGGCAACATTAACATTGTCAGGTAGGTGTTTTCTCAAGTACGTTTTCAACGTTCCGCCGCGTCACTGGGGATAGGGAAAGAAATATTCCACGCGCGACGGCCGTTTGTCGCGTTTAGAATTTTGCTCCGGTTACTTCATCATTCCCGGTTCGCGTCGTTCCGGATACCTTGGGCAACCATTGCGTAGACAACGTTCCATTTATGTAGGATGCAGCGGCGGATGCGCGAGAGGAGAGACGTAGTTGTAGAACGCCGAAGGGATCACCGGGGAAAATGAAAATCTGGCTGGGCGATCGGGTATTACACGAGGCAAATTGCCCTTCTGAACACGGGCTAATAAAAAGAGGGGGCACCGGTTACGCGTAGAGGAAGGATGCAAAGAGAAAGGGTCGGGGGTGGTCTGGTGGATCTCCTTGTAACCCGTATAGCCCATTTCGGGGGTCGCGTATATGACGCCATTCGCACGATACCCGACGACTAAACGAAGTCACACCCCCTGCCAGGGGCTGCGGAAAGGGGTTGGATGCTCCGCACACGAGGTTACAAGACGGAATAAATACAATATTATGCAAACGGGCGGGGCTGATCGCGCTCGGCAAAGCCTCGGGAATCTCGGGAATCCCGAATAAATTGACACTAAACGTGGGAAGGGTCTGTCCCCCCCCCCCCGGCCCGCCACGCCGCGTGTCTCGTCCTCGGAGCATCCTCGTACGCCTACGCGCTCGGATCGCTAAGAGCGACGGGGAACGCCGCGCCGGAAATATATATCGATGCCCCCGCAACACGCCGTATCCCAATATCACCTAACAGCTATTTCGTTTATACGGGCCTTTGCGCGGGGTTAGGGTGGAAAAGGGAAGGACGAGGGTGCCCGGACGGCAACGTGTTTTTCCGGAATCTATGCATTACTCGCGTGGAATGACGGAGGGTTGATCGCTATTCCCTCGCCTCGCCTCCTCGAAAAACGCGCTTTCTTTCGCCCCGTAATTTCTGAAGTTTTCTCGCCCGTTCCCCTCCTCGCGGCTCCGACGTAAATACCGGAGGTATCGTATAATCATCGAAATTACGATCTCAGCGCAGCGCTCGCGTCGAGCCGGGCGCCGAGCTAGGGAGGAGGAACGCTACGCGATCCGCGTCGATTCTAATCTACCTTCCTCTTTATCTTGCCACCGCGTCGAACCTTCGCACGGGACAGTAAACCTTCCAACGAAATGGCCCTCAGCGCGAGCCGTATCCTTGTTACCGATACCGGTAACGACGAGGACGGCCATTCCCGCGCTGCCAGCAACCACGCGCATATACCCCCAACTCCCACGCTTCCTGTTCCCGTCTATATCCCGCCATCTCCGTCGTAGTCCAATTATTTCTCTTTTTTTTCCTCTCACTCTGTGGGACAAAAAGATGCCCCGACGGGATGGACGCGGGACGAAAGTATGTAAATGTTATTAGGGGAGAGTTGCCAATATCGTACTGGTCACCTAAATCGTGCCTCATCAATTTCTCACTATTTGATGAATGTAAATGTCATGTGACAATAAAAATATCAAGTAAATGCGAAATAAGAAATAGATACAAAAGATTTTGTATCTATTTAAACATTTAAAAATATCAGGTATGATTGATGTAACTTTTTACCACTTTATTTTAGCTGATAATAATCAAACTATGCAATTTTGTTCTGTACCTTTGTATGTTTCTAAAAGCGGGTTTAATGTAGAATATTTTACATTCATTTTAACTACATATTACGTTCATTATAAACTTTAAATTGATATTTATAAATAAACCGAGCATGTTTCCTAAATCGTACCACTACAATCGTACAAGTAGGATTTGACAACTCGTATGTTATATAGGTTAGGTACGTATATTATATTCATAGGTTATTGCGGTCTGTGTGTGATTCTTATACGTATGTATATGTAACTATATAATAATCATTACTTAATGTTGAATATTTTCTTCTCTGTTATTGATACTATTTTTAGGGGAGGTACGATTTAGGAGACCGGTTGCTTAAATCGTGCCGTTTACAGTATGTGACAAAAAGATTAATAACAAATTAATTTGTTCTGAACAGAAGGCAAAGCATATAACAGTAGGTGCCTAAAAGATCAGGCTACAATATCCAATAGTCATTTGCGTCCAAATTAGTGTGAAATGTGAAATATAACGTAAAATATTTTAAGTACTGCCCGAGGTGAACGCCAGAGTAACGGTAACATGTTCTTGGGAAGTAGTATTGACACCGTTGGACGTGTTTCTTCATTTACAATTGTAGTTATGAAAATGTAACGCGCCGCGTCGTTAGGAATATCTACCCAAATAGATACTTGTATCTGGTGTCGTTGCAAAACGAGGCGCCTCTAATCATAACGTCAAAATAAATCAACCTTCGCGAAGACGACGACGTATCACGCGACCGCGGCCTGGAAACCGGGACGTTTCGCGACAAAGTTGCTGGGCGGTTCTTATCTCCGGCCACTCACGTTTACCGATACCGATGCACCGATGCTGCCCGCGCCGTTTCGCTCGCGTGCACGCGCGATCCCACGTTCCACCGACGCGCGCGGCCTGAAAACTCGCAGTTTCCCGGCTGTTACTGTCGCACGGCCGAGAGCCGGGCCGGGCGCGAGCGAGAGAATCGCTGCCCCGTAGCAGAAGATTATACGCTTTAAATGGATAATTAAATAGCAACGAAACTGACTGAAAGACTGACTGGGGATGATTGCTGGGTAGCGGCGCGAGCATGACCGTGGAATTGCCGCCCGGGGGCCTCTTTCAAGAGGAGGAGGTTTCGTTATTACGCTCCCCCCCCCCCCCTCCCACGGGTTCCCGTGTCTAAACTGAACGGAAACGTTATAATTATCCTGATTCCCACAAGTCACGAGAGGAGCCCGGTACCGATTCACGTGGCGAGGAAAAAGGGGCGAGTGCAGCGGAAGAAAAGGATTTTGATCGCGTCGATGACGTTGTATGGACCCTGTTATTCGATGGCTAGATGTCTTGCTCGGTCTGGTCTGTCAGGTCGATCGATACCACGGAAACGTTCCGATCGACACTGACGTTTGCAAGCGAGCCTCGTGGAAACGGATGCACGGGAAAATCGCAGGAGCGCAGTTTCCCGTGACCATTAGCCAGCCAGTTAATCGCGGCGAGTGGCGTGGATCCACGTCTCCCTTCCCGCGCGAGATTAGGCCAGAGTAACCGTCAGTCGTTTCATTAGCACGGTCCAATCAGCCCGATACGGCCCCTGGACGATCCTTGCGGCGCTGAGCGAGGCCTAATCAATGAAATTGGGAGACAAAGCCGGGTCAGTAGCCGGGGGGTCAACGGTCATCGGTCCTGGCGACGATTGAACCTACCGTCGAAGAACCTCCTCCTCCTTCTCCTTCCATTCCGGCTGTTCGTCCTCGAGCCTAACGCGACCTCGAAGGACAGAATGAGGTAGGTGTGTCGCCTCGCCACGCTCCTGGATCCTCCTTACGCACCCTTCGAGCCTTGTGCGACGATGATCGCGCGTCCGGATCGTGGGAGATCTCGGGCATCACGTGCACACGTGCACAAGGCGGTCCACCCAAACACAACGCGGACAGACACGCTCGATGTTCCTCTGGGTGTATGGGCGCGAGCAGACCCCATGGTAGACAGGGTCGCGTGATAATGACAGGCCTGGGCGTCGCACGGTGATTGAGGTGGACGTGTCACAGAGACCCGGTTCGACCACGCCCTGCAGGTCGGCCGTACCAATTCGCATCGATTCCTAAGTCGCCTCGTGGAATCGCTCGATCTGGCTGCTCTTCGTCGTGCCAGGGAGTCGCCTGGCATTCGAGGAGAATTCGAGTCTCCGTGGCTAAAAGCACTTCGGTGAAAGGGCAGTTAGCTGGACTGTCGTAGTTCCTCGTCCCGCATTAGAGATTATATAAGTCCGAGCCGAGCAAACCTGGCAATACTTTGGCGCCACCTTCGAACATTAGTGATAGGAATGATGGCGACGGCCAAGGATAGTCGCGAGTTTGATCTTTCCCGGTGCCGAGGCGGGAATGCAGCGCAGGCAATAGCCGATTATCGAACGCTAGCGAGTGAGCCCGGTGCAGTGACGAGGCAGATTCAGCAAACGATATCTATCTGGCAGACGGGGGTCTGCGTTTGCTCGGTTCCCGTCGTCGTCGTGCTGTTTCACCAGCGAGTCGACATCGCGGCGGCATACCATCTTTGGGCTTGGCTTATCTCGTATCGTTGGAGCTTGCCACGGATAGCTGCAGGCGCGTCCCCGCGCATACCTCCGTACATTCCATTGTGTTTCGCCTGTAATTACACCGAAAGGGACGTGGCGCGTCTTCGGCGCAGTTCGTCGCGCGGGGAATGGCATCCGCGGGGCCGATTCTAATCGGTGCCACACATCCCTGAGACATGTCGCTTGCGACAGCGCGGCTGGAACGCTCGAATGCCACGAGCGGGTCCTCCGCGTTCCACGCTGCAATCGAACCGGTCGATTTATTAACGCGCCCCGATGGGGAGATCGAACGTTTCGCCGCGTCCATGGGCGAGATCTAAGGGAAGCGTGCATTTCCCTGCTCGTTATTCCTGGATATACCCGCGGTTCAGAGGTCACGGACGAGACGCGGCGGTTCTATTGTGAGAACGGGAGGTTCCGTAATATCCAGCCGGCTCGAATACTTCGCTCAGACGATCCTCTCCTCTTAAAGGAAATCCCGTGGAAGTCCTTTCGACGTGCCGCAGCCATTACCTCCGCGCGGCCTCCCCGCGCCCCCGATCCTCTCCTCAGGCTGCAATAACGGCACATTAAAGGATTTTAACGCCGAAATTGAATAACCCCCGGAGGCGGTAACGAAGTTTATGCCCGCTCATGGAAATGCCTTATGTAGCTATATCCAGACGATGGTGGGAGGCAGTCGGAATGAAGGTATTAGGGATGACTGACGCGCTGACGTCGCCCATTTTGTCCCTCCTGCTCCTGGCCCTTCTCGCCGTTTCCTCGTTCTCGTTTTCGCATCAGCAAAGTGCAGTCCTCGCTCCTCCGTCAAAGCTGGTCGATCCAGGCAATCGTTCACCGGCACATTTCTGAACCGTTCGCCTGCTCAGCACGTCCCTTGCAGTCGAGTGGGCTATGCAGTGCTAGGCCCCGGCGAGCCTCATCCGATAGTACCGAAACCCCTTCATCCTCGCCATCAGCATCGGGCAATACCAGGATGTCCGGGAAATCGACACCGCGCAAACAGATCAGAGGACATAGGAACCCGGTGTCGGGACCGTTGCTCAGCTTTCCAGCCCGTCCTTTCGCCGCGAGTCCTGCGGACGAGGGCGAAGGCGAGGGTTACGAGGGCGGGATCCGGCCGCGTGATGACGAGGCGCGATTTCTGGCGGCTCCCACGCCCCAAACGCCCCGCTCGTTAGTCGGAGTCAGCAGCGGTCGTCATCGACGTGTCATTCGGCACCGGAGAAGCCCGGTACATCGAGGGTGATCCCGGAACGAGTCCTGGGACCCCACCGAGGACACGAAGAGAGGAAGCGAGGTCCGACGCGAGACCGCCCATTCGACATCGACGTTCCTGACGCAGCATCGAAGCCAGCAAATTGCCGTGCTCGTCGTGGCCACGCAGCGAGATCGTCGATCGTCGCCGCGGGTAGCGTTGAGACGCAGGGGGACGGGCCCGTCTTCCTCTCCCTGACAGCCGCTATCTGTATCGTCCCGTTGGATCGTAACGAGAGTACGTGCGCAATTGGCCCGATCGAGAGGTACCCGGCGCGTCCCCGTGCGAGCGGGGGTGTCGTTATCGTCGACTTTGCCGATTCCGCGGCAACCGGTCGGCTGCTTATCGAACGCCGATTAATAATGGGCTTGCTTCGGCCGTCGAGTTTTCCTATGATTTACCGACCGGGACACCCGGCTCTTCGCGCTCAAAACAGGTTACAAGTTGAAACATTGCGCGATGCTAATGCGCGTACATTGAATATTAATGGTCATTGAAATTCATTTTATTCTTCATGGAACATGGCGTTCAGCGGGGCTGACGTTCGGTCAAGGTGAACGCGAAAGTCTATCGATATCGCTCGGTTCGCGCTTCCGAGCTTTATGATGTAATCCTTCAATTACTCTGACGTGGGAATCGATTTGCCCCGACGCGTCTAGCGTTTCCCCTCATCTTTTCCAGTACTTGTTGCTTTAATCCATCATCCGCGGCGCGATCGGGCTTTGACATCGGTAGCGTGGTCTTTAAATTTCACTTGCTCTGCCTCGAAATAATCCAAGGGGCACAGAGATTGCGTAAGCCACACCGAGCACACCTGTGGATGCTGGGTGGCTTCTCTTTTCGTACGGTTCTTTCCTAGAGGAAAAATATGTCTCGCCGGGCCCCCAGTTTGTACTGATTTGAATTTGGGTCACGAACGAGCTCATTGTCTCGAGAATTGTCTTAGGGAGCAGTTCCCTCCCCGAAAGGGCCACGGTTATTTCAGCTACGCCCGTCGCCCGCTATCAAGGTAGCGGCTCGTGGATGAGGTTAGCGTACCACGAAAAGGGGTCGTCTCGAGGCAATCGGGCTAAACTACGGACTCATTTACACACTTAGCCGGGCTTCCGGCTGGCTCGTTTCTACCCCAGCCGTCGGCCGAGCTCAAATGGTTTTCATATTGTCTTTTTATCGCTCGTTTTCATTCTATCGCTTGTTTGGCTGCCGACTCGAGTCATCCGCCTCGACGATTCCGCGCCTCTGCTTCTTTTATTCCAATTCAGTCCTCCCGTAGTTCCCTGGATCGACTTCCATCAGCTGTTCCATTTACCTTGCCGTGTTTCGGGCAAAGAACCACGGTATTTCGTGCCGTGTTTCGACACTGTATGTAGCATTGTTGTCTGTGATATCAAGCCCGGTTGTTAAGCGGGTACAGCAGTATTGGAAGTGCAAAATCGGAGGTTCCTTTTATGTTGGATCACTTCGATACTAAACAATCATGACAGGCGTATCTTTTACAGTCAGTTCTGCACGTGTTTGCGAGTAATTACAAATAAAAATTTTCGGTATTGTTAAAATTATTGAAATTATTAAGCGCTGAAATTGGCCCCACGACGTCGCGCACTTGAAACTTGTACGCATAGTTTCAGGTGAACCTGAAAGCAAAATGCTTCGAGGCGAGTAATTTCTATACCAAGTGCCACGATGTGGAACTTCCTCGCCGAATTTGGACAGAAATTGTGGCAGTCATGCGCGAAACAAACTTTTCTCGCGGTTTCGCGGGAAAACATCATTTTTAATCATTTATAAAAAATTTCGTCACCTTCGAATGTTGACGGGGAAATTCCACATCATAGAGAAAGAAGTTCTACATATCTAGTCGAAATTTCAAGTGATAATAGTCATTCGTTCGAGAGTTACGATGTACACGGTGTTTAAAAGTGTAGTTTCGAGATAAACGGCTTCAAAGTTAAGTCCCCTACGCCGATACCGCTCTGCGTGGCCGTTACTCGACGGTGCACTGAATTACCTTCAGCGCTATAAATTCCGTAATTATTCGAATTTCCTCATGAAACTTAATTGTAAATATTCACAAAGGACGACACTTTCAGAATTAATAATAATGACAATAATCGATATTTCGAGATTTCAATAGTGCTGTGCCCCCTTAAAACACGAAAGGGTACATCCACGCGCATCTTCGACGCCCTCTTCTCGTAATCACACTGTAAACGTTTCATTTCTTAATCGAGAGATCGCCTGCAAGATTCATTCAATTCCCAGAGTGTTACCTGCAACTTTCTCGCGATAATACTTTTACCGAGTCAAGCTTGTGCATCGTCACGGGTGGCCCGAGGGGGTGGACGACCCTCGTGGAAAAGCGCGGGAGGGGAGCAGCCCGGAACGGACCGCCGCGAGCACTTAAGACTATTGTTTTCAATGTAATTGGATAGCTGCTGCTCTCTCTCTCTCTTTCTCTCTCTCTCTCTGTCTGTCTCTCTCTCTTTCTCTCTTTCTCTCTTTGTCCCTTTTACTTGCGTTCCCGCAGCCACCTCGATCCCAGAAGAGGGTGGAAAGCAGTCAGCCAGCCGGGTCCCCGTTGTAGCTTCAACAATTATCTTGATTGTTTTATGCACACACCGACGAGCCGGCCCCGCGGTGGAAAGGGGACGATCCTTGAATTTTGTGACAAAACACTACTTAGCCGGTACAGCAGCGTCTCGTAAAACGTGTGGGTACTCGAAGAATTTTCGCCGACAACTACCTACTCATTAACCACCGGTTCTAATCGAATCATTTCCCCCCAAACTACCCTCCCCAGTCAGACTTCCAGAACCCAGCAGAATTTCGAGCCGAGCAATCCAGAAATCCGTTGTCCCCGTCATAGCGACACGGCCATAGAGATCCAGATCGGCGATCGATCCGCGTCAAATCCGCCCCGTACGTAGTCGGCCGCGTCTCGATCCCCCGTCTACCAACCCTCGATATGACGTTACACGCAGGGAACGCTAGGTAGCCAGTCGGGGCGAGATCCGATAGAAACTCTACGCCCAGACAATGCTCTCGGCCGATTTAATTAGGATAAGAATCGCTTGGATCGCGTATACACGGCCGGCACAATGGGCTTTCGCGTCGGCAGGGGGGAAGGCGAGGGACGGGGAGGGGGTGGGGCAGGGTGCACGGGATGTGTGTGGGGGGGGGGTAGGACATGAAGCCACCGCTTCTGGTGTGCACGTATACCGTGGCTCGCCTCCAAGAAACATGATATAGGGGGAGAAGGACGAGGGACGGGGGAACGGGCGAAGAGGGATCTGCGGGCTACGGCGGTTTCCAAAAATACCGCAGGCTTCGGCAAAAAGTAACGACCAGGGGCAGGGGGGCAGTGAAGCGGGTTGCGGGGAGCGGGGAGGTGTGCGTGGAACGTAATACCGCGAGCGCCACGTGCTAATTATGTAAAAATATGATGCGGTCCGGCCGCTTGCGGTGCAGCCGCGGGAGCTTTTATGCGCAGCCGGATCCGCTCGCGTCGCTCGCGCGCCCGATCCCTCGGCTTGGCATCGGTTCTCGGGGCCCGATTTTACGTTCAATTTAATGCTCGACGCGTACCGTGGCCGTGAATTATAATCGACCGTGTCGCGGCGGTCGGTCTCGCGTAACCGGCCTGATTTAATCGACCGCTGCCGTGCGTATGGCCGAGAAAAGCCGCGGCGATAACTTTCTCGGTTATCGCCGAAGGAAACGGCGCAACGATCGGGCCATGGAGCTGCTCGCGTCATAATTATAATGTGGCCGTAACGCTGGGATTAATTGAGACGTGGCCTGGCGCTCGATCGCTGGTCGATTGTGTGGGATAATGTTGGCAGGGAGAACGCCTAGGTGGTTGATCTTTGGGGGGGTTGAACGATAGTGTCCTTCCCAGCGAGAACAGAGGGTTCCCCGGACGAAGTTCGTATCTGGTTTCAGAGGCATTAGCTCGTAGACTGTCTTAGTTTTACACCCCGAACACGCGCAAGTCCAAGGCGTGACGAGAGATTTGTTTGCCCGGCTACGATTACGTGACTTTAATATCGCAATGGGAACTAATAACAGATCGAAATTAAGATGCACCGCGCATTGCCCCCGCGGGATAGGCGTTTCGCGAAGCTCGTAATGGAATTAACGAGATTATCAATGGATCGCGTGCGTAACTTTTTTTTAACGCTCCTCAGGGTCGGGAAGTTTGTCATCCATTAACGCGAAAAGAGATTGCACCGTGACAGCTTTTTACCTCGTAACTGTGACTAAGTAGGTATTCGTTTATCGCTGCAAGTTTGTAAATCGTTGCTTCGAAGCAATTTAAATCGAATGCCAAAGCATCAACGCCTGATCGCGAAATATCAAAGTCTTATCGTCACGTATGCCTATCCATTACAATAGTCCGATATGAATACGGCGTGCGAGCAGTGATTAGGTGCAGCGCAACAAGTAGATTAACGCGATCCGCAAACAAAGAAATTTCATACACGTGTTTTCACTCGTGCACGCGCGAAGCTTGCACGCGCGCCGTTCGTCTTGCCGCCGCTTGGCACCCATCGGAGCGGAGGGATCCTCTTGCCACAAGTGCGAAATTAATGCGAGCAGTAACTTCCCTGGAAGAACGATGAGATTTATATACGAATTTATGGACTGCCGCGGCGAGACCGATGGAATAACCGAGGAGTGCATCATTTACGCATCTAGCTCTGGTTTCGCGGCTGCCGCGGCGGTAGCGCTCGACTTTGATCTGTTGCCAATGTCACGCGTACAACCGTCTTCAAACGAAAGTGAAAGCAACGATTTTTGAAGAAAAACTCCAAGCTCCTCCTATTTTTTAATCTCCCGTTATCGGGATTCTTTCCCGCCTAGAAATATCTTGCAATTCGAAAAGTTTGCCACTGCAGTGGACCAATGTTCCGTTAGAGTTTAGGGGACACGTTTGTTCCTATAAAAGGAGACATTGAAACGTCGTCAGAAAATAATTTACAGCGACACCCGCTGCGGATTTACAGCTCTGCTGCGACTCTCCTCGCAGGGCATTAAATCTTCGGTATTCCATAGGCGACATTGTAAACGCGCGGCGTTTTAGCAATTTTATCGCTAGCCCGCCGATTTCCTTCAATAATTCGCGAGCCAAAAGATTATCTTGTAAACCGCTTATCCGAGGCTCGTTTCTCCGTCGCTGTCCACGGCTGACCTTTCTCTCGTATATCTTCGATGGCCCCTCGTAAAGTCTGTCTTTCGTGAAAGCCAATACGAGCATCGAGGACGGATCGCCGTCCCTGCAGAAGCGCATCTGCGCCGATGCGACAGCCCGATAAAACGCACTCGTCCCCAGCTATATAGAAGCGCTTTTTATCCTACCCCGTCCTCCTTCCACCCTTTCCCTGCCCTTCCCCCCTCCCTCTTTTTGCTTGCTTTATTGTTGTTGTTGCAGCGATAAATAATATTTCACAGGTGCGCCCAGGCGACGCGCGCCGCCTGTAATGCGCCTGGTTGCCGTCGCGCAGATAAAAGTTCCCCGATGCATCTATGCGCTCTGTGCACTTACCTGTTACGCAACGAATCGCGCCGATAAATTGTTTAAAAGCACAGGCTGCGGGGAAACTAGGCTCCCCCATTCGAACAGTTTCGTCGTAAATAACGCTAAAGTCGCGGGTGGATTTGATCGAGCGTTCGTGTAACGGTGGGAGATTTAGAGGAAAGATTGCTTGGTAGATAGATGAACAGATAGTGCAATTGATAGAGCAGCAATTCGGTCGGCCGTTCTCTGCGTTAGCCGAAGACAGTTTGCTAAAGCTGTGTTCTTGTCTGTTGCAGCATCCGTACCCTTCGGAAGACCAGAAGAAGCAGCTGGCACAGGACACGGGGTTGACGATCCTTCAAGTGAACAACTGGTGAGTGCTACTTCTCCGATCGAATACTTTGCGTGCACACCGATAAGCGACGTATCAACCAGCGACACCAGCCTTCCATCTCCCCATTAGAATTCGCTACCCATTTCTTCCGAAGCTTGTCCGAAGTTTCGCCAATTATCCGAAATACCCGCGGGCAAACTAGAGCACCCAGTACCAAGTCATTTACTTCTCACGCGCGACACGATAATTATCAGGCAGCGATCGATATCGCGGGACAACGGGAAATTCGACGTCAGAGTCGCGTCAGAGGATTGATGAAAGCCAGTCGGACGTTCTACCAGCGACAGGTTCTCCAGCCTGTTATCTCTTGGGGTGGTGCGTGCGCTGGCTGGGACTCTTTTTTTCCACCTCGCCTCGGCCGCGAGGAGCGGGAGCCCGCGCGGATTCCGGACACGCTGAAATTACTCTCGTCCGTCAAACGAAACGAGCCGTGCCGCGGCCCCGTCGACGTTGCGACAAGCTGATTATTTCAGCGCGCCGATCACGCGAAACACGGGTAACAACGGCGGGGAACGGTCGCCTCGAGGCACGCACCGCTGCTACGGATTTCGAAATTCCCGCGACACCTGTCCCCTCCCCGCTGCCGAGGCACGGGGGGGCATTGTCGGGCCCGCGAGATTCCTGGCGTGCCCCTTGTCGAAGATAAAATTGCCGTTTCAATGGGTTTTCGCGACGCGTTCCGGCCAGCGGAGCAAAGAGATCGATAGCAATGGCATCGAACTGAGTGGACAAGAATTCGATGGATGTGAGCCCGGTGGAAGGCACTTAGGAATCCAGACGTTGGAGTTATAGTAGGACGGAGTTATCTATCTTTATGAATGTTCCCAATTACTTTCTCGTTAACTGTGGAATGCGGGCGAATCTATCATCCAACCTGCAGGGAAACATTGTGGACAAGTAGTATGAGTATTTACGAGCATACATTTCATATCCAACGACCCACCAACACCACCCACGCTCGTTGCCCAATTTTCTGCGTTCCTTTGAAAACGCGTTTCCCACGTTACACATTCGTTCGTCATTGGCATTCGACTTTCTCCCGATCGTAAACCCTAACGATCCTCGCATCGTCCAACCCGCCGGGTTCTGTTCGAGCGGGGAAGGAACGCGATCTACCGACAAGCCCGCGACTCGGGGTGGAAAAGAAGGCCCTCCGTCGACCACACGCGCGGCAATAATTCCCCGGCGAGGCGACGGAATAAAACCGTAACAGCGTCGAACGCTGGCTGGCAGCGGCGTAACGAGACGTTTAAAATAATATCTGGTCCGCGGCGTGGCACGCTTGGCAGCCAGGTAAGCGAGTGCAGCTTGTAAAACGTTTACGCCAGCCCGCTTTATGCACCTTTAATCTCGGCGCGAAGTGCCATACCGGATTCTACTAGTCGCTATTATGTACTGACTTTACGATTTTCGTATCTGGGCCGTCCACCGAGCGGGAAAGAGCGCGCGAGCGCGCGCGTTCACTCGGCCGATTTCCAGAATCGCAACCTTTGTCCACCGTCTCCTCCTCTTCTCGCGTTCGCCCCTGTCGTTCCTCTACATAGCTTTCCCGAGCCTCCTCGACGCTCGAGCGTATCGGGCCCTCGCACGGCCGTAAATTCCCGCGGAGTTTTCACGCCACCGATAAACGCACTCACGGAGCGCGTGTAACCGAGCGAGATTTTCGGCTCGGTTTCGCCATAAACGCGATAGCGGGTAATGCGAGACACCGCGAGCCGATTGGCATGCTTACCGAGGCGCACACGTGCCTTGACCAGGATTTTTCCTCGGCTGGACAACGCGAATGGGCTCGATCGACGGCGAACAGGTTAAAGCGAAGCTCGTAGGTGGTTGCATTCGCTTAGAACGCTGTTGCAGGTGCGCCGGATAAAGCGCGGCACACGGTACGCGCCGTTGCGCTGCTCGAGAAATTTTAAAGCGGCCTCGCGATGGAAGTGGTTTCTACGTAAGATAGGAACGTAATCCTCGGCTGTGAATAAACGAAAATTTCGAGGTCAGCAGGTTTCGAGGGAATAGGGGAACTGAGATTCTATTCTGGCCAGCACCTGCATTGCCGTGCACGGATTTACGATTGCCGAGGCGGTATGTAGTCATTAGCGTAGCCGGTACCTACACCAGCGTAGTTCTACCGTACGAAACTCTCGAATAAAAGAGTAATACGCGCGAGATGCCTGCTCGATAGCGGTCTTACATTTTACGACCGTCCGCGTTACGTTGTGGCAATTTGCCGGTCGAAACGGTTGCAATTAATAAGTTGCTGCCTCTGCTCTTATGATTCATAATGATACGGTTAATCGTTCGACTGCTATTTATGGGGGAGGGAGGGTGGGGAGGCAGGATTAAACTCGCGGCATGCACTACCTGTCGTTAGTCTACCTCTGGGATACGTTGGTGTAATAACAGTTTCGATTTTGTGGCGGTTACCTGGCTCGATCTTCAACTTCTTATTCAATGAGATGGGCAGCCATGATATGTGCGCCGCTATCGATGAGCTTCCCTTTTTTTCACACATTTATCGAGGGGGACTCATCGGTGTCTCGCTCGATAATGTTTTTCAAGGCAATTCCCGAAGAGTCGCACGTCGTAGAGAAAAGTTAATCCCACCACCCAAGCTGGAAAGGGTTAAGACGAGGCAGAGAGGGAAGCTTAGAGCGACCTGTCCCATGAAATCCCCCGTTTCTTCGAGTTGATCCAACCCCCCCACCCCCCTCCACCGTCCGCTTTCTCTTTACAGAGGATGCTCCCCTTGCTCGTATCTCGCTATCTTGATAGATGTTTCCGCGCAACACCTGCGCCAGCATCCGAATTACAGCGGCCCCTGTTTACCGTGATGTTTAAGCCTCGAGAGTGGAGCTACCCCTTTCGCTCCTTCCGCTTCCGAACAACATCTTGGGAATCCATGTCGGCGATATTTCCTCCGCTCACTACCCATCTGTTTCCAGACATTTCGAATTGATTCGCGCCAAATGTCCGCGTCTACCTTCACGCTGCTCCTCCAGAAAGTATATTTAACCACATTCCAACGCCTCCTGCATGGAATATTTGACGTGTACTCGGAATTCCTCGGCAGCTTGGAGGGAACTCAGCCTATGCTGGATTTCAAGATCACCAGGCTTGAACAGTGATCGAAATAATCCGGGTTGTCGTTCGCGGGGGTGAATCAGCAACCTTCCCGCGTTGGGATATAAAATGCGAAACGAATTGCCCGCCAGTTCACCCCCGCTCGTCGCGGTTGGTCGCCTGCTCGGGTTCTCGTTGGATCGCGACGCCACGGAGACGCGGGTGGTTCGCGGCGCTTATAAATAAAATCGTCGCGACGTTCGCGAACGTCTGTTCGCCGGGCATGCTTATAATAAGAGAGCAGATCGGGGCTGCGGCCCGGGGTAGGAAGGGGTAGAGGGCCCGAAGAAGAGCGCGGTAATTGAGCACAAATCAAGTTTAAGGAGGCCTCCAGCGACCATGGATTTTTTGATTGCCCTCGCGTAATATTTATTTCGTTCGGTGTGCTCCAGCGACGCCCACGCGATGCCACGATAATTGCGCGGCCGCGTACCGCGCGTCCTCCGAACGGTGTTAATTGCGTCGTCGCGGGCGCAACGCGACGAACGCATGCGTCTTCTCGTCGCGGAATTTTTGGCAAGGCAACGTGTTTACGTGCCGCCCCGCGCCGCCAATATTTCCTCCGGCATCTGTCCATACCGCTGACACGTATCCCTCGCGTACGGGCCTCGTAATTAACCGGCCGTAACCTGTGCCCACGCGCAAATTAGTACCGCATAACTTTTCCTCGCCGAGACTGATCCTTCCCAGATAGCGTCGTCTCTCGCTTTCGTCTGTTGCCTGCATTCCGCTCCGACTAGCGCTTAATTAAGTCGAACAGGTTACTTTTCCGTGGCGAGGGATAGTTTCCCGTTGGTTCGCGGGCACGATTGCGTGAAATCTTAAGAGGAACATAATCGTTACTTTAAAGAAATCCTGATTCCACCAAGTAGATATTCTTACGGAGCCAGGATATCGGGTGTCGGAGAATACAGGAGATCGGAATTTTCGTGAAATTTTCGCGACCAGGCATCAAGGAGGGTAGGAAAGAAGGAGTTTTTTTTCTCGCGTGTACCGAAAGTGCAGGTCGTGATGTATGCCTGGCGTGGGCGGGCAGGTATAAGGGCGCGCGTAGGCGGGCCCCGAAGCTTACGAGGCTTGCACTTGCGCCCAAGTGCATGCGAGAGCCACGGCAATTTCTTCGTGGCGCGATAAGTTTCGTGATATATTTCGCCGGGGGAAACTCATGTTTCCGTAATGCAATTAGAGCGTGGCCGTTGCACCGCTCCGTGGAACGCTACCTCGGACGAGGTCTGCGTTCAGGGACGACGCCGGCGACGGCTAGGGCGACGAGGACGACGTCGCGCTTAGAAATAGCCGGTCTAATTAGAATACTCGAGACAAATGAAATAATTCGTAAATAAAATAGCTTCTCCCCTGTACGCGCGCGCTGGAAGAAGTCTGTCTCTGCCCTCCAACCATCTCCCCGTCTCCCTTCTTTATTCCCTCCCTTTTACTCGCTTTCTCCGCCGGCTCCTTCTGTTTCGTTCGGTCCCTCGCAGCCTCCTCTCTCTCCCTCGCTTCGCCTACAATTTTCCGTCACATATATCAGCCTGGACAGTAGTTAGAACCGTTGCCAGCTTGTTACCGTGTGTAACCCTTCGCAGAAACTGTGTACACTGGTGCACGCCGGTAACTTACTGCGGGGATGAAACCACTCTCGAATGAGTTCAAGATAGAACTCGCCCGTTTGATGAGGAAATCTTCCCGCAGCCTCGATCAATTTAGAAGGCGAAACTGATATTTCTTTCGCGGGAGGGAATGTTCGGTGGTAGAGAGCCGAGGATTGACGAGCAGTCGAAGCTTTTTTTTCCGGGCAAATTACTTGCATATTCGAATACTCCGAAGCTGCCTCCAGTTTCTTTAAATCATCACCATCTTTGCCAAGGGAAATACCCCGGGCTCGCTCAGAGAGACGCGACGCGGAATCTCCAGTTCGCGGAACAGGACCGTCGCTACTTCCCTCCGAACACCCCCGCGTCTTGGAGCACGCGCGAGCGAGTGTCGCAAATGTGTACTAATATTCCCGCTAATTTAGCCGCTCTCTCCCCACCAGGGAATCTCTCGCTAATAAACCAGGGGTTATTTATCGACTCGCCCACCTCCCTCGACCGAGGCCCCTTCCGCCCCACGTGTGACGGGTGGTCGTGGTGCCTGCCACTTGGGCCGTTTATTTCAACGTCGCGTCCAGCGCGTTTTTCCTCGGTCGCGAACCCGCGATTTACTCTATTTGAGCCGCGGTCGAAATAATTTTATCGCTCGGGGGCCGTTCGTTTCGTCGACGCCTACCCGCGCTGACGCTGTTTTTCGCCACCGCCATCCGGCGCGCAACTATTCCAGCCGCGTTCTCGAAATAATTTTATCAGTCGGGCCCGTTCATCCCCGGCGACGCGTGTCCCGCGCGAGTATTCGAGACATTGCGCAATTCGTGACACGGCGAATCGTTCCGACGGACTTCTCGCGGTATCTGGCCGTTGGTACGCGGTCGCTGCTGCTCCGTAAAGGAAGTCTCGAGTTCGATTTTAAATTACAAGGCAAGATCCCGAACCCGAAAATTCAAGAAAATTCTGAAACCTTGTGGATATGTAGGGGATTTCATTCTGATTACAAGGCAATTTTTTTGCTGCCCAAAATCACTCTAAGGGGGTGAAATTAACCCCTGAAGATTCGGCTATTTTTCGATTTTGTTTTGTAACACACAGTCTGTAAGAGATAGAAAAAAGTTTCAAGACAAAAGTTACTTCTTTTAATTAGATCGATCAAATCGTAAAGGTTTTATCAGTTGTTTAGATAATTAGAAATAAGTTATGAACAAAAATGTGAATGTTTTTTAAAATTCGGGTTTTCACGTGAAATCTGAACTGGATGTTTAAATAATTATGAAACAGCATAATCCATATTTTTTCCATACAATTTCAACTATTGTTGTATCGCGGAACTGTGCTCCGCGACAATCGAAGAAATTTTGGATCCCATTGTAACGTGCCTTAAGCTGCATGACGGGCAATGTTTTTCTAACATTTATTAGAAAATAATACGGACGTGTGGTAAGAAAGTAAGATAATTTATATACTTTTGTCTGTAATTACACATGGCGTAAATATATCAAGTGGAAATAGAGGAGAAGAAGGGAACTGTTAGATATAACTTATCCTTATTAGAACTTTTTATTTTTAACATAATTATCGAACTTTTCTCTTATTTGCTCACCAATCAAGCGAGACGATGCAGATGTGATGTGAATATATACCTACTTTTGTCTCCCATCAAAGTATTATCTCATGTCTATTGTTCTCTCGAGCATTAATAATGAGAATATATATATTAGTATTCTTATCGGATGATAAGAATTAGGAATTATATTTTTATCATCCGCTAAGAATACGAATTATGCTGTTTCATAATTATTTAAACATCCAGTTCGGATTTCACGTGAAAACTCGAATTTTAGAAAACATTATTCATAGTTTTTTTGTAACTTTTTTTTCTAATTGTTTAAACGATTGATAAAAATGAAGTAACTTTTGTCTCGAAACTTTTTTTCTATCTCTTACAGATTGTGTGTTACAAAGTAAAATCGAAAAATAGCCGAATCTTCAGGTGTTAATTTCATCCCCTTAGAGTGATTTTGGGCAGCAAAAAAAATTGCCTTGTAACCAGAAGGAAATACCCTACATATCCACAAAGCTTCAGAATTTTTTGAATTTTCAGGTTCGGGATCTTCCCTTGTCAGACGAAATAGATCCAAATCGTAATTACCTCGATTTATCTTAACCACGCGGTATCGCGAGATTTCCCTTCCCTCGTCGCGTTCAAAATAATTTCATCGACCAGGCCATTTATTGCCGCGATGCCTCCACCTCAAAGTCACCGAGTCGTTGGTCCCCGCGGTATTTTTCTTCGCGTCTGCAAGCGCGCGAACGCTTATACACTCGCGTGGCCCGATTTGCTCTATTTGAGCGGAGGTCGAAATAATTTTATCACTTACAGCTGCACCGCTGCCGCGGCGGCAGACCGGTGTCTTAAGAGGATTTCGATGTTAACGGAGACGAAGAGCGATTTCGCTTAAGCCCCCGAGACGACGCTTAATCACCGGACGAAATTTACCGTCCTCCGACCCGGCTCCGTTCTCCAAGAAGGGGAAAGAGAGAGAGAGAGATTGAGAGAGTGAGAGAGAGAGCTTGGCACTCGCCGCCTCAACGGTCTCCCCTTTCTCCTTGAAACACCGTCGGTGACGGAGGACCCGGTCCTTTCCGACGATATTGATTTTTTATTTACCCGCGACCGCTTCTTTGGCGAAACCGCGCGATTTTCTTTCGTAAATCGACGGAGGAAGGGAGTGGGTGTGAGACGAGTATATACAACGGCCCGTCACCGATCGACGTTAACGAGATTATGGATGACACTAATGAACCCGATGCGATTATTATCGACGCGTCGGTAACTTCGTGCTTGTCATCAGGTACGATAGTCCTTGCACTCACTAGCGTACGATACTTCTTTCCTCGAGCGTCCTGCGGGAGGTGTTTCGCCAGTGCCTTTTTTTTTTCTTTTTTTATATATCAGCCTGTACAGGCCGACTGACCAACGGTGCACGACCCACCCTCCTCCCCCCCGAGCAGATCGTTAACATCATAACTGTACGTCGCTTGGGTAATTTAGACCGCTGTAAAACCGCGGAGCAGTCCACGGGGTCCGGCGTCGCGTACGTTATAAACGTATATACACGCAGCCATACATACGCGCCCGGCTGTAACGGACTTGCTAACGAGACATTTCGTTTTACAAAATCGTCCGAGACCCGGGAGCCACGCGAATGGGGCCGTAAATCCCCGGGACCGGATGTTAATATCCCCACCCCCTCCGTTCGCCTCGTCCCAACGCCACCTTCGCAAATATTGTTGCACCGCGCGGATGTCGCAGTTTTGAGCGCAACGGCCGTTAAACGTCACTTGTGCGGCCGAACTAATCTCTTTTACGCGTTCCGCGAAAACGCCGCCGCGGCCGGCGCGCGCGCGCGCGTGCGCCGTCGGTGGTGTCGAAACTATGGCCGCTAAATCATGCTGCCGCGCGGAGGTGGCAACGTGTTTCGTTGAGGAAGACGTGGCAATTGAATACGGCCTCCCTTCGGCTTCGATCCGGGGGCATCGAGATTGTATTCGGTGTGCTCCCCATCGGTATCGTAGAAGGGATGCGTTCCTTTCTCTTCTGCATCGAGGTGAGGTGGGTCAGCAGCGGCGAGGGGTGGCTCTCGCGATGGTGGGGCCGCGGGCAGAGTCGTTTGCATTCCGAGTAAGGAGCGATTGGATTCGAATCCAATGAAGATTAGGGCGTTCGATTAGCCGTGAGCGAGAGAACAGTCGACTTGCCGCAAATGAGCTCGTTCCGGGGGGAACGAGAGCCGTTGTTACGGGGAATAGGAGCTTCCCAGCCTCGTCGGTCTCAGTAATGGCGATGGAGCCGGGGGTGTTGGCTTCTTCCATGGAACACCTACTCTGATCAACAATTCATCTCCGCTTCCTCGATAAGCCAGCGCGCTGATTAGTCTTACGAACAACGCTGGCAGCAAATAAAAATGAATCGCTAAGACAAGGGAGCACGTCTATGGTACTGCATCGAGTGTAATACTCCGGAAGCTCGTGTACTCGAGGGACACGCGTGCCGCGGACGCTTTTCGGGAGATCACGAAAGATTTGGAACGGTGACGATGATACCAGGGGGCAGGCGGGATCGTTGCACCGCCGCTTCTGAAATTCTGGAGGGTAACCGAAGCCCGGGGAGCTCACGCTCGGCCGAGTCGAAAATCTTGAAACAGCCGTATAAGGCGCGTCAGCGGCGCAAGAAAGGGCCGCGAGAGGTGTGATAGAGTGACGCGATACGAGCACGGCACACCGGTGACACCGAACACCCGGCTGACTTACGGTCCCGGCAATCACCTGCTCTCTCACTACGTATAAACGAGCCTGCGCTGCGTCGAGCATGATCCTCGCCGAGGCATCCGCACTCTGGTCGCTCGCGGAAGTCACGCGCGCCAGCGAAAGCCGGCCTCGTTTCAATTCTTCGAGTTCCGTGCAGTAACTAACTGGCGAGCTGCTTAAAAAATTTCGACACAGCTGTGGCTAATGGGCAGCGAGTTAAAGCGACGAGGTAATCCGATAGTTGAACGTGACGTCTGGCTAACGACAGAAAGCAACGCGCCCCCAACGAGCATTCATTTCTCTCCACGAAATCCGAAATCGTGTAGTACACGTTGGTGATTCGGACTCATTGGCTGGCTTCGTGTAACAATCTCATTTAGCCCGTTCCCACCCTCTGTCCCTCCCCCGACGGCGTCTCTGTCTCTCCCTCGTCAACCCCGTCGGCCGCCTGGAAAGTCCCCTCGGCGGCAGGACCACCGCCATCGCAATCGCCGCGTCCCGTAGCGAAGCAGGAAACCCTCTGGGGGCCGTGGGGTGGCCAGGAGTCGGATATCTAATTAGCGGGGGCTGATCGGTAATTACTACGATTAATCAATCCGTTTTCCATTTGTGCGCGTTGCGCGCGCTCGGCTGTGCGAAAGGGAGAAGATCCGAGGGCCGCCGAGGGATGTCGGGGGGGGGGGCGCGAGGAGGGGCGGAAGGGTGCAGGGGCGAGGTGAACGCGAGAAGAATAGGCATTCGCGAGGGCGGGAGGGTTGAAAGCGGGTGTACACGAGTGAAAGGGGTACGCCGAAGTCGAGGGAGAAGGGGTGTGCTCGTGGATCGACGTTGTTCCACAATTCCCGGGCCTGTCGTAGTTTCGAGATTGGGATTGTCGAGCTTCCGGTCAATTAAATCCTCACAATGAACCTGCCGTTCCGTAGACCTAGCTACCACGAGCTTCTCTCGAATTCTTCGCGAGAACGAGCACCGACTCTTGGGCGCAGGACTCGTTCGCAGCAACTACTCGATGCGGTTTACGGGGTGGCTTTCCTTTCGCGAAATCACGACTCTCCCTAGCGCCATCGTTATCCACGAATTTGTAGAACGGCGAAATCCTTGGACTCTCTTCTGAACAAGGGAGAGGACAATACGGTACTATCACTTGCAGCGTGCCATCCGATCGGGGTGTTGCGCACGGTAGCTGGCTGCACGGAAACAAGATCGTTACGTGTCCCGAAATTGAAATAGCAATACACGAGTACGTTACGCATACGAAAGGGAGACGGGACGATAAAGAACTCTGCTTCGACACGCGCGCAGCAGGTCCTGGAAATCGAGTTAAATGCGTTCCAATGAACGGATCGCACCTACGCACTGGCAAGTCGAGGTTAAGGGTGGGTTGGGGGGGGGGGGGGAGAGAAAAGTGGAGGAGGAAGATCGGTAGCGTTACGAGATTGACCGGGTCAATATGCATACGTTTCGACCCACTCGACAAACTTTTATTGCGTTAGGCTCTCTACACGTACATTTGTCCCTTCCACCATCGTTCACGTTGGTCCGGTTCGCTTTACGCTTGTTGAGAAGAGGCATTATCACTGGCGTAAGGCAGGAGGGACACCCTTGACGATCGTTCTTCTTCACACTGCGGTAATAGTAGGTAGTGAAATTGGCTTACATAGTAGTAGATGGTGCGAGCTTCTCTATTATTCGTGTAATGGATGGGTATTGGGTACAATTTTCAGAATTTTTGACGAGGGAAGACGCTTATTTTTCATTCCCATCTTCAATACCTTCCCAATTGTCACCCAGACCATCCCAATTTCTCAGTATCGTTTCACGCAACCCTTACAAAATTACTTAAAAATTTGTCCAACTTGCCGGTAAGTGACCAAAAGAAGTACACGCGGATCGTAGAGGAAACGTGACAGTACGCCACTGCGAGCAGAATGGATCCGGTTAGGAACAGTACGCTAATGTCATATCGAGGAGAAAGAGAGGCTCGGTAACGAGCGAAACTCTGTTGCAAGGGGGGGGGGGGGGGGGAATATGGAACGAAATCTCTTGATGCCATTAGCCCCGACTTTGTAAATAGTTTTCGCTCGAAGAATAACAACGTCGCCACGCTACGCGGAGGGGTTGTAACCCTAAACCCCTGGTATAACCTCGCCTCTATTCTCTGCCGAGTGCCGACGTTGCAAAGAACGCCCTCGAACGAAAGGAGTCGATTGTGATCGATCATCCGGGATTGCTCTCTGTTTCGATGAAAGGGTTGGAGTAACCGAGGGGCGGCGAGCCGAACCCCCCCCTGTTATTTGTTTTGCGCGAGAAGATTATCGCGTTATTACGCGGGACGAGTCAAGGGTCCTCCGATCGGCTCGAAGACACGCAAACACTTGCCTTCTCGAATTACATTCCCGAATTGGGGCTACGAGTCCCTCCTAATCTTCGTGGAAGCTCGGTTCGAATCGACACGTGGCCGAGTATCCTCGAGAACAGAGTTCATACTTTGCCTCTTGCTGTGCCGAATAGCGGAATAATACTTCGGGTCGGCCGTAGTTCCGCGAATTCCATCGGTCTTACCATAGACCGACACATTCCCCTCGCAAGGAGCAAAATCTTAAAACGGTCAGGCGATAAAGGAGCGGGTGCCTCGAAATTCCTGTGATTGTTTCTCGTGCTTCTACGGCGGTGTTTGAATAATCTTGAACGTCATCCGAGCGGTAACGTGGAAACGAGAAATCCTACGTAAAGAAGCGAAGCAGCGGTCGGCGAGCCGGTGAAGGCGGAGAGGAGACGGGCCGCCACGAAGGCTCGCGGTGAAGAGCCGTTGAACAGGGACAATGCTTTCATCATTGCCGCTCTTTCTTTCATTCCCCGGCGTCGCGGAGGTGGACCGCTCTCTTTTGCCCTCTCCCACTCCGCCCCGCCCCCCTCCCTCTGCCCCTCTTACCCCTTTCTTTTTACGCTTTTTTGCCCGCAAAGGATCCATTGTCGTCGGGTTGTAGGTGGGTACCGTCAGCCGGTAGGTATCAGTGTCTCTACGCGGCAAAAGGGTCGGGGGATGGATGAGTTTTGTAAAAGTCCCTTCTTCCTTTCCGTCCTTTGCCGGTTCCTCCTTCCAGCGGCCAACCAGCGAGCTCGTTCCCCGGCGCTTTTAAAAGGCAGAAACGGCCCTCCGCTCTTTTCGGCCGGGGCCTCGATTATGTGTGGCTTCAGGTGGATGACGCGCACGAGCGACCGGGCCGTGGAATGAGCGCCAGAGGTCCGCAGAAAGTCGTCAAGCGGACAAAGTCGTATCGGCTGAAAGGCACAGAGGGAGGGTCGCTTTTCATTCTAATTCGTTGTCACAATACCACCGTTTCTGGCCCGGGCGTGACGGAACTCTCGACTACCTTCTTCACGGTGCCCGGCACTCTTGATGGTCACTTCGCGATCAGCTGTAGATATCTGAATGCCGGGTTCATGTTTTAGGTATCCAAATGTTCTATAGTACCTATTGTCTAAAACTAGTAGCAGCAGTTTCCATTCCTTTCCCCTGCCACTTTCATTCAACCATTCGCGGTAATGTGACGTCGGGATCGAGCTAATCGCGGTTGGCTCGTCTATCAAATGGCGCGCACCCTAAATCGACTTATCCGTCTCGAACCGACGAATCCACCGTTTTCATTCGACGCAACCCCCGAATGAAGACATCTTTCGGCGTATTACCTCGCGATCGTGGGATGATTGTCGTCGTGGAGCCCCGCGGGAGGCCGGCAGATGTTTCGCGGCGACCCAATCAGACGACCCCCGAAGCGGTGCGCGACAATCAACCATCAAACAATCTGCCACCCTCCGGAGGGGTTGGTTGCTTGGATGGCGAACCAAAACACACGGAGCCCTTCAGCCCTTTCGTGATCCGTCTCAAGTGAGCATATGCCTTCGTGGGTGGAGTGATTATTCTGCGCCGACTGCACGTGTTTACGGGGCCCCCCGCACGTGAACGCCAACGCGATCGCCACCTTTTGTGCTTTGGGTGTTGCACGGGGTGCGACTTTGGGGGAGAGAGAGAAAAAAAAGGGGGGGAATGGAAATACTTGTAACGGGGAACGGAAATTCCGTATTCCGCGTTGGTATAGCACATCTCTGCGTTATGGTGTTTATAGATTTATTAATTCTTGGATTAACTGAGCACCTCGCGAGCTCAAAATATTGCAAAAGTTTTTCTATCGCCGCGGCAGTCTGGGGTAATACATTTTCTATCTTAAATTCCACATTCTTTCGAATCCTATCTAGAGTTGCTCGTTCCAACTGCCCTCGTTTCTCCGTCGACCCGTTCCTCCTCCTTGCTACCTTAATCTTTCCTGGTTGGAAGAGCGCGCGCGTTCTATCGCCTCAGCTCCATTTCGCTCGGACCGGGACGCGGAGTTCTCGCGCCTAAGCCGCTTCGTAACTCTTCCTTTCCCGCGGAGTAACTTTTAATTTCCTTCGGAGAAAGGTGATTCTAATTTCCGACCCTCGCCGTGCCCCGTATATATTGCCGAAGTTTTACCGTCTCGGACTTCATATTGCTTCGCCGTAGCCAGACTTCGCTGACTTAACTCTCGTCTGCCTAGTTTAGGGCCGTCCCCGCGTTATTAAAGACTTCGCCTAGGAGTGTTATTATTACGCATCGGGAGCTGGTTATTACGATGTTATTCGCGAACTTCGCGATCCTCGTTCGATGGTGAATTATTCCTACTTCCTTTAAATCAGTCGGAGCCTTCTTCCTTACCCAATAAAAAGAGGAACCGTTTCTTTCTACCGCTTCAACCTACCTAAATAGAATTTTAAAATGCCTGATCCACCACGCGGGAGCAACAACCCAGTGATTCAGCAACAATCTGAATGTCGACAAGTCCTCGAAAGACAATGTCTTTCAGTTTTGCGCTGAAAATGGAATAACGTCCACGGCGTTTCAACCCCCATAAAGGACACCGAGACAAGAGCTTCTGGTTAAGGATACGCGTCCCTGTATCCGGCGCGATAGAAGGGAAGAAGGAGCCGCGTTACGGCGCTGCTGAAGTCCTTGCTACGCCATTCGGAAGCTCGTTTGATGGCCCATGTAGCCGTTATTGTCTCGAGACGGCATCTCGTATCGTTAGCCGGGTTCTTACAGCGCCGTTGACCACAGCTCCGATAACGACACGCCGGGAAATTGTTAAAAACCTCCGTCCACTGTTCTCTCCGCTCGCCTTTACGGATTCCATTCAATCTCGTCTCGTTTCGATTCCGCGTCAGGCTGTTCCCCTCTGCTCGGAAGCGTACCATTTGCGAGCGAGCTCCGCGCCAAGAGATAACTAAGTTTTTATTGCACTCTATATTACGCGGGCCAGCGACGGCTTCCGTCTCGACGGTGTCTAAGTTAAGCGGATAACAGTATATTTTCGAGGGAGGATCACGCACCTGCGTACCGGATGCTTAAACGGTCCCTTCCCCTTAACTTCTTAACCTGCTCGTGGGAGCATTTGGTTGCACGAACTGGCTTCACTTTCTTGGGAATAAGGGTTGTTCTAGCTACTTAAGGGCCGAAAGCCCTCAAGCTTTTGTCGGATGCGGAGGATTTAAAGATGCTTTGAACGAAGCTTCCTCATGGTTTCAATGGGTTTTAGCGTAAATTGTAAAGTGGAAGCTCGCACGTACCGTGCACTCCGTTAATCCCACGAACATCAAAGTTTACTTCAGTTTCCATAATAAAGAACACCGCCAGCTTCAGTTCTACGAAATTAATTCTTTTCAAGTTTCAACGAAACGCTCCCGCGCATCAGTTACATCACGCCAGCACACAGCCTCTTGAACCTTTCGCCCGCGCTCCACGCCTCTCCGCCTTTATTAATTAACCCCCACCCCCCAACTTGGGGGGTCGGCCGGGAGCGGCGTAACTGAATTGCGTTATATTAAATTTATCATAGTTTTCACCTCCCGCTCGGCGTTAGATCCTCGGGCCCTCTTACCGGGAAACAATTTACGCTAATTACAAACGCTGCCTAATTATACATCCGACCTATCCTTCCTTCAGCCCCAAATCTCTCGGTCTCCGCACCCCCTCCCGCGATCCTCCTGCGCCCGGCTCCGCGCTCGCCAAGTTCGCGAAAGGAATAGCCCTCTCTCGTAGCGGGAAGGGCGCGGAGGGACGCCATTTATAATGAAACGCGTTCCACGAGAGTACGCGCGCACACCTGGGCTTGCACTGGGTCTTCGGGGTCCCTCGGTGGATGCTGAAATTTGCGCCGTACGCGGCGCTCCAACATCGCGAGCCAGCTCGGCCGTGCCCAAAGTGCCCTGGACAGCTCGACCCAGTTCCCATCGATTCCACCCCCCCCCCATTCCCCCTCCCCCCCTCGTCCCCGAGTTTTCGAGCAAAGTTGCTCCCTGGCCACTCTGCATGCGGATATTCCACCGTCGGATGACGAAGTCGCGGCAAGTCGAGCGGGATTCGAACTTTCCACGGAACTTTTTAATGGATTGCCGAGTTGGTCGCGGCCGAGCGCGGCCCTCGTTGCTTCCCCGGGACGCGGCGCTACGTTCACAATCGCGACGACTTACGTTCACCCCATTACTCATCAGAAATTTAGATCTGCGCTAAGAATAGTATCGCGCAAGGCACAAACGAAGACGGTATTAGCTGATCTTTGTATTTCTGCAGGTTGGAATGCCTAGGTACCGTTAGTTTCTAACTGTTGGATGATCGCGGACGCCACTGTTCGCGGGATTATAACACCGTTCGTGGATCATCGGACACTTATTTATGCAAATTGATCCCACCGTGATATCCCCGCGAAAACGAGAGGCTTCGCAGTGAGGAGCGCGGCGGCGTAGCTTGCTGGAAGATATAGCGTCGGGTATCTTGGGCTCCCGGGGGACTTTGCATGCGAATATTTTCAGATTCGGGAATATGCAAAGTCTTCCCAATGCCGGGGGGGATTTTCACGGAGGGCTGCAGGGGGGGGGGGGGCGGGGGACAAGCCCGTTTATAATAAAGCGCAATATCCGAGGATTTCCTTAAGTTGCATATTCAATGATTTCCTCGGAGACTTCGGTCGTTCGCCGGTTCCGAGGAGAAGGGAAGGGGAGGAAAAACCCGGAACGGGAACCCGGCGAAATTGGAATCGTTAAAACCGAATTATTCTAGTGCCTTTGCGAAGTCTACGCGTTGCTCCTGAACTGTGATATATATATATATATATATATATATATATATATATATATATATATATATATATATATATATATATATCGTGCCCAACCAATTTAAACTCTGTTGTTGCTGAATTTTCGGTATGGAAGATACTTATGCTCTACCATCTTTCAATGACACCGCTCTCCCTGCAACGGTGCATCAAAGTCCAATGACGCGGATTTATAAACGAAAATTCAGATTTTCCAAAGCTCGAATGTCTAGCCACGTGGGCATCATGAATTCACTCTACCGACAACGAGGAAACACGGGCATCTCGCCTATACCGAATCGTGTCCATCCATTAATCCCCGCGCAACGAAGCGCACGGCAACAGAGGGGACAGCGTCTCGTCTCAAGCGTCGCATTAAAGATTACCAAACAATGAGCCCACGACCGTAAGGCTGTACATCATCGAAGGGACAGGAGGGGCGAAGAGGAGGTTGCGGGGGAGCGTTGCCGTCGAATCGACGCGGTCGAATCTCGTTCAGGAATGATTATGCATAGGCTGGCGGGGTGACCGGGTACGGTCTGCCGTGGGTGGCACCGGAACTCCAATTCACCGTGGCCAACGGGCCCCACTTCTACATGATAAATATTGTTTAGCCTTGTCCGACGTGAACGAAGGGCCCGGGGTTCGTCGTGGTCCTCTCACACCGAAGCCACGTTGGACCGGGTGAGTGATGTCCAGGCGCGCGCCTCCCGTCAACGGGGATAGGTCGGCGCGAAGGAGAATGATGATGACATAATGACGTCCCGGTGGGCGAGCAATAGCTGACATCCGCCACCGAATATTCTAAATCACTTGCTCGTCGTCGCCGAGGCCGTCTTCTCCTCGTCGGGGGCCCCGTCGTTCGTCCGTTCGTTCGTTCGTTCCCCGCTGTCGTCAGTGTCATGTTCCCATCCCTGTTCCACGTCATTCCTTGTTTACGAGTTCACGACTGCCGGTGGCCGACTCGGTTCCCTCGCCATCGTGTTCGGTTCTGTTCTTGCGCTCCCGTCGCCTGCCGCGAGTGAATATTTCATCGCGAATCTGGCGGATTGCTTTGGGTAAGTCTCGTGGCGAGGGGGTTCCGAGAGGTTTCTCTTTTCCGGGGGCGAGGATGCGGTAGAGTTTCAAGCTAATAATCACAAATTCTTAATAATCGCCAGCTCAATCGTTTGGGGAATCGAAGCTTTTGGAAGAGATTACATGGAGTGTCTACATAGAACAAAGAATTATTTCCTAGTAAAAAGAAAAGCCTGTTTAAAAAGCAATATACGCAGGTACGAGTACCTATTCATTCACCGGAATCAGGCCGTTACCGGCGATTACGGGGCGTTATTGGTTCGACTCGCTTAAAAAGTGCCAACGCGGTTCACGGTGGCAAAGAATAAGGGCATTACTCCTCTCCAGCCATTTCCTCTCTCTTATCCCGCAGAAGGGCTACGGGGCGCAGGGCGTGCACAGTTGCCGGTGCGAAATGCGTCGAGGGGTGAGCCGACGGCGGTGGTATCGCGAAAACTTCGTCTCCCTTATTCGCGCAGGGGGCTGGCGGAGCGGGGTCTATGAAAAATGATGACGCGGCGCTTGTAAAAGAAATGAAATCGGGCCTCTGCTGGAGGAACAGGGCTCGGGCGAGGGTTGAAAAACCGAAGGAGATCGGGGCCACGGGGATGAGGGCGTGTGTATTGCTTACGTTGGAAGGTAGAACAAAGGGTCGGGGGCTAATTCGAAACGGCAGCGAAATAACGGTCGACCGCTTTGAGAAATGATTCTTGCCTTCGAGTTTCATCGATTTCCACGGCGTTTGCGCGTCCTCTAGCCGGAGTGAAGCGAGTCATAGCACTCGGTTAATCGGTTTTCGGTTGAGGATTCAGGTCGCCTGGCGGTCTCGGGCTCTTCGTGGGGCTTTACATTTCCAGCACGTTCGGTTTTCGATGCGGCGGCGGCGCGTAGACTTTAAGGGGAAACCTATTTCCCGTAAAACGATCACCTAACCGGACGAGCGGGCTGTAATCGGCCTTCGTGGACTCGTAAACACCGCGGGCTACAGCCATAATCCAAACCCTTACAGCTGACCAGAAACCACCAGGTCCAAGTCACCCCTTAATGGGTCAGGTGGCCGACGTTTCGATTCCCGCGGGGGTAATTCACCGCGCGTCCTCCGTAACGTCATCGAACTTTACCAACGTACGCTCTCCGATTCCAGGTACCGTCGCCTTGCAAAATGCAACGAGACCATTCCGCCGTCAACCTCCTTCGCCCTTCGTTCAAGAAATCATTGAACACGTCCAATGAAACACGCGGCAAGTTTCCGTTCTGGCGTAACAGGGAATCGCCCCGCGAAGCACCACGAACGCTCGGCAATTTTCTATTCATATAGAAGAGAATTTCAGTCTTTGGGGCTCGTTCCACGAGCCACCGTCTACGATCGTGCTTAGCATAACAATGAGAGAGAAGCAGCAAACAGGCCATAAGGGTGGCGGTGGGAAGAGGAGCCGCGCGTTTTGACAAATCGCCCCCGTCTTCCTCGTCTTCGTCCTCGGGGCTCCCTTTTTTCTCTCCATCTCCTGCCGGGGCTCCGCGTCTAATTCCCCGGAATGTTTTCGGCCGACGTCTCGCTGCGCTCAGCTTGCCTCCGTCCACGCCACAGTTTTCTTTCCCGCGATTTGCCCTCTTCTCTCCCCCCCCCCCTCTGCGCCGAATTTATCTGCGATCCCGCGGATAGATACGTCGGACGACGCCCCCCTGTACCGGCAAATTCCTTCGTGTTTCTCCAAGTCCTTCATCTTCGTGACGATCCGCGTGGGGTGATCGTTTCGCGACGAAATCTCTTGCATATCGCCGAGTTCGGTAATGGACATTCTGCTCGCTGGCAACTGCTTGCGTTTATATCTTGAAATTGTGAAGGAATTCCAGCCAAGCGTTGCTAATTGCAAGATAAAGTTACAAATGCCACATTATCGAGCCTCGAATCGGACAGCTGGCTGTTGCCGCCGAGCAAGTAACACGCTCAATTACGAAGAACAATAGAGGCGGCCCGCGAGTTTATCCGGGAAAGTTTTCAGCTGTAGGTCTTGTCGTCTCCCCCATTTTCATTTCCCGTAGCAATAGTTCATTAAAAAGGTGTTTCAGGGGCAATTCCGTGAGCTATTAGGTAGCCTCTATCACTCCTCCGGGGGCCATTTCTTTCCTCCCTCGCTGCTGCCCCGGCCGCGATCCCCCATCCCCAGCCCCCGCCTGCGGGACTACGGATTCAGCACGGGCATTAGGACGATGGCGTAGGACACCGTGTTCCAACGGAAACGAGAAAAAAAGAAAGGACGTCGCGTCGCGGGGATAACTCGGGTGTCGCTTCTGACTTCTTTGACGAAATCAATAGAGAAGAAACATCGTACTTTGCCATATCACTGTGCGAACGGAGATTAGAACTTGCTTTATCCGAGGACGTTACTTGTTTTCTAAGCCTCCGCGTTATGGGATGAAATTCCCTCGCCTCAGTCTCTTCGTGCAGTGGGTTTAGAAACGAGTTAAACTCTAGAACAGAAATACCGAAGAAAATGCAATCGCAGGAACTTGGAGAAGGAGTTGGAGCCGATATTCGAGCCAGCTCGAAGTGGATGGAAGCGAATTTTCAGAGTGAAATGGGGTTCTGCGTAGGAAGGGTGGTTCAGAGGGGGCGGCAGAGGGGGCGGGGTGGAGAGAACGAGGAGAGTAGGTGCGCGTCCGAGTTGATAAGACCTTCTCGAAGGACGAAGGCGAGGGTGGATGGAACAAGGCCATTTATCACACGGTGGGACCAGGTGGAGGGAACGGGAGGGAGAGAGAGAGAGAGAGAGCGAGAGGAGAGGGAGAGTCGGCATGAACGAACCAGCCGAAGCAATAAAGCCTGGAGGGACTCGTTCAAAGAATGGGGCATAGAAGGTGCGACTCGGAGAATGTAGATCGTTCGTTTGTGGACCACTGGATTCGTTCGGATATTACTTCGCGCAAATCGTGCTATTCGACACGTTTCCAAATTGAAGAATGGAGTCGCTTTACTGCGCCCGTAGCTCCACTTGCCTATAATTTCGATACATATCCAAGAAGACAAGTGTAACGTGAATTAAAACGTCTGGCAGGCACGTTCTTCGCTCCGGTTTTTCAGGGAATCCCTCGAAAGGTGTGAGGAGTCGGCATAACGAGGCGATTACGCGAATCCTGCTATCCCCCACGGGTCCCTCCTTCTCGGAGGGTCCACCTCGGAGGATTTCGGCTTGGGCCACACGAGGAAGTCGCCCCGGGGCAATAACGCGTCATCTCCGGAAGGGGCGTTCGTGTAATTATACGGTAGCTAGCGACTGCCTCTCTTTACCTCGTCTCCTCGCCCTCTTGCCTTTCCTAAACCGTAAACTCGTTGGTCCCACCGGCTACCGGTCTTCCCTATAATACGCCCTATCCCTCATAACGTAATAACCGCGCGGAGGGAGCAAACGAGTGGCCGTAACTTGGTCCTCCCGCCGCGAATTTGGGTAATTACTCAAATTCACCGGCCATTTTGACCGGGGGTTTGATGGCGCTCCTCTGCACACCCGAATCGTTTGCTTCGACTCGTCAAGATTATCCTCAAGTTAAGAAGACCCCTCTCCCTCAACCTCAAGCTAAATACCTAAACGCTTCACTCGATGCCAATGGATTATCAAAAATCCATGTCCAATGCCAAGTATCTACCCCCCGTCAATGTAGCAAGGAAAATAAATTGGCCTCCGAAGTATCCACTTCCTGTATCGTTCGCTTTCTACTTGACCCCTCCAGCAACGAGCGACGTCTGTTATTCTTGGCCGTTCTTTCCTCGCTCTTCGCTGAACTTCTTTGTCCCGAAATTGCCTTCTGTTTTCTTTAAAGGGTTGGGGGTTGATTCCCCCGGAATAGTATATAACGGGGCACCGTGGCTTCGCGACTATGCCAATAAATTTCCGCGCGTATCAAGGGTAGGATTAGACGGCGAAGGACTAAGTACCGTCGAAAAAAGAGATCGTCCGCCGCGCAGACTAAACAGATGGTATAAATTTTAACTTCGGCCGAGAGCCCCGGGGCGATGAATCAGACTAATCGTCCGCCTCTTAAACGCACTTTCGCGCGTTTCTATTTACGGCTGTCCCCCGTCGCTGCCGGCACGTCGGTTTTCAATTATTCCTCATTTATGTTGAAATTCCTCCGTTTCGCTGGGGCCGATGCTCTATCGATCTTAACGCAACCGGGCAGCCATCTCCGAGCCAATAATTTCTGCAAGCTCCTCGAGGACATTCTTCTGCCCTCGCGGAAGTCGCCGGCTTTCGAGAACCATCTAATTTGGCTATTGAAGGCCAGAGGAGACGGGGCATGGTAGTTTCACTGGCTATTAATCCTGTCCTGAGCTTGGTGTGTTCAAAACGTCTTAGAACTCGAAGAATGTATCAGGTTGGTTCGTACGCGTGTTAAATTCGCACTCGCTGCTGGTGCCGCCGGTTCCCATTGCTTGGCGAATCTTGAACTCTCCCGGAAATGCAAACTGTTCAGAATACATTTTAGTCAACATTCTTTTCGTTTTTTACAGAATACATAGTGTTTGATAAGACGAATGTACGTATTATTCCTAATGAGCGAAGCCGAAATGTTTGGATAGGAATATACGATCGAATTCATCATTCTACAGCTCAATTAATTACAAGGGGTACATGCTCGTTAATGCGGCTGGCCATTTACCGTGTTTAATAGGATTTTATTTAACTAATTTACATATATTATATCACAATGAATATTCAGTGAAATGCTGCCTCGTTATAGTTTCATAGAGGTATCCGGTCATTATACAAACCAGGCCGCTTAATAAAGAGAGTAAAACCACGTGTTTAAGTTTCATACTCGGTAGAGCAGTGGCCGGTTTCGTAACATCCTTCGTGGAGTTGGAGTACAATGTATCGAGCAATCAAGTAGACTAAATTACCATCAGCTGCTTGACGCAGAATAACTTTTACCGCGTCCTTCTCAACCAATCAGAATAAAAGACTTTTCTAAAGCTGCAGTTTTTGTGGTACCGCGGGAATTGTTATTATTTGATGGTGAGAGATCGACCCAGCAATCTCTTGGCTACCCAAGTACCGTCAATTAGTTATCGATACCTCTCGCGAGGACTGGGCCTTGTCGTGGCAAGCAGAACTCGATACCTCGCTATTATTCTCCGCCGCGACTAAAGATAACCCAGAGGCTGGCGGTCAGGTATCGACCTTTGGGCGTTGCGGAATGGCTCGGGTGGTTCGTTAAATCGACGGAGCCAGGGCAACGTGTCCGCCCGGAGGCAACCCCGCGCCTCGTATTGTTGCAAACTATTTCGAGATCGTGTGATCTCGCGCGCAACAGCTGCGCTATCTATCACCAACAATGATTCAGTGATCGTGGTAACGGCGCCCGCTTCTGCTGCTCCGTTTATAGAGTGTAAACCGAGAAAGGACGAAGAGGGAGGCTGGGGGAACGGGAGAAAGAGAGAATGGAGAGGCTCGTGCCAGGCCTGTGATCTTCAAAGTATAGGCGAGAGAAGCTTTTATCCTGTGCGCGCTGGCTAACCTGTCGCGCTGACACCTCTTCGGGGCGACGGGAGCGCGACGCGACGCGACACGCCGTTTGAGAGACCGTATCCGGATCTGATTTCGTGGATCGCCGCGGTACCACGAGGAGAGATCTGTCCCTCCCGCTGCTTTCTTCTCAACCTTCTTCCTACTTAGTGGTCCTCTTTGACTTCTCAACCACTTCAACGCGAGTGCATCGTAGATGTGGATGTAAATTTGTTAAGGTTGGGTGTCGGGTGGCAGACTTCAAACCGCCCATTTCCCATGATACTGGAACCTCACCCGATCGTGCGTTCCACGTATGACCAATCTTCTTGTCAAACCGCGAAACATCTCCAAGACCAGGCAGAAAACAACGCAGCCCCGTATTTTCCACTTTATTAACCCTCTCGCGAACCTCGCCACCCCTCCCTCCTCTCACTCCTCCGTTCGCGAGCCGGTCTGAAATCTCTCTGTCGCAAGGGTTGAAATACCGTCGGATCGAGGCGTTTCCTCTTATCGAGTGGAACGAGACTCCGCGCCAGGAAAGAAAATGTAAATCAGTCCTTGGGGTTTGGGAGGGACGGCGGAGCCTGTTCGCGCCCCCGACACGAGGAGGAAGGACCCTTTGGGGGGGGGGGGGAGAGGGGTGAGAGTGCCGATCGGTGGCCTCGGAGAACGTGTGCACGCGTTCGCCGTTCTGTGCGCGCGCCTGTGTGACTGTCTGGTTGGTTCAGGATGGTCGTGTCTGTGAGGGAACCGTCGGTCCGTCGATGCAAATGCAACTCTCGTCGGGGGTTGGTTGTTTCGTCGCCCGGTGATATATCGCCCCTCTTGCGCACAAAACTCTCTCTCTTTCTCCTCTCTTCCCGCTTCTTCCGCCTCTCGCCGGCGAACTCGACGTATTTTCGAGCCCCGGGGGCCGACGCTGCCGGCTCTACGCTTCGGACTCGTCTATTTTTTTTTCCCTACCCTCCTTTTTCCTTTTTATACGTCCCTCGGCTGGGAGCAGGCTTTAGGCGGAGCCGGGGCCGACGTCGCTCCTGTATTAGTTTTTACGAGGATAATACACAACGCTTAAAGGGATAAGGGATTAAACGGGGCCGGCCAGCTGACCAGCAATCCCTTCGCGCGTATATCCGCGACGCCTGCCGCGATCTGCTCGCACCCCTTCGTCCGCGGCCGCGGATACCGGCGAGAATTCAGAAGCCGAGGCTACCGACGGACATTTCCATGGTGATCCAGGGAGTTCCGGGTGAATTCGTGGTAATATATCGTTGTTTGAATATTTCTTCATGATGGACTCAGTCCTGAAATGCAATTATTATCAAGCTTAGCAGAGAACGAATGTACTAATATCCACGATCTATACTCCCTTGCCCAACTGTTCCGTGAGAATTCTATGAATTTGCCCAAGACCGATGGGAGACGCGACGAAAAACTAAAAGGGAACCTGCCGGAAGGGTGATCGCGCTTTTGCGAAAGCCGCGGACGCTCGGGCTCGGCCGCTTCGGGGGAAAGCGTCATAAATAACATCCGAACTTCGGATCCACTCTTGTTCTCTCTTTCAACGCCCTTCCCTGACCACCCCCTTTTTTACCCGCGCCGTGTGACGCTTGTATCCGCCGCGCGGCTTCTCATCCCGCGGCGCTTCCAGGGGCGTAGCTCGATCTCAGAGCCGGCGGAGGCCCGCGGAATATGAGCAAAAGCTACGAATAAGAGGGTGGTCGGTGCGCTACGTTCATAAATAACCGGGCACGTGACAATGTCGCCGCGTTACGCCGTGTTTTCGCGTCTGGGAAATAAAGGGGTGGCAGCTAGGGGGTCCGGGTTTCCCTCGCGTGCAGGGAACTCGCGGTATGCGCTTGACAGAAGACCTTGTCCTCGTTTTGTCGGAAATTCGGCGACGATATTTCATGCATCCGCGCGCGCCCGTGGTAGCTGGTTGCTTCTTGCCGGTGGAGCGAGACTTTTACCAGTGCTCAGGCTAGCGAGGGTACCCGTAGTCAGGTGTTGCGAATCTATAGAAGTCACCGTAACTTCCGCATGCTTCCATTCGTACCCTAACACTTGAACACACGTCCACCCTCGCATCGGAGAGTTCCGTTTCGACCGAAAGCAGTACCACGCGTGTCATGTACGTATTTCGGTATCACGTGAGGAGAGCGATGCACGAACAAGCGCGAAGCAACGCGGGCTTCGGATATGCCCGGCGTGCACGCCAGGCCGCGAAATAATATATGTATGCGGATGCTAATGCATAGACGTTGGCCCGTGCCAGATAGAGGCTCGCTTCGGCCCGCTTGGTGTACCCTGTCTCCGCGTTGAGTGCATACTGCAATATTTACCCTCCCTCCCCTGGATTCGGTGGGACGCGGCTCCTGGTGCACGGGGAACGATAAAGTAGCGGGCGAAGTTGTCAGACACCTTGATGCCCGCTTGCACCCTGGCCCTGGGAATAATTTAGCTCCCCTCTGGAAATGTATCGCGGAATTGACTCCAGGCGGATGTTCAGCGGTGATGTTTTTCAGGCTGGCGGAACTCGGCCTGATCGCCGCGACAGTTACCTCTTCGGTAATTTCCCGCAGATTGACGCGCGCGATGGGAGCTCACTGGCGGGAATGAAGTTGATAATAAGTAGAGATGAAACTACTAGAGACGAGTGGAAAGGAGATTACTGATATTCCCAAGTTTCCAAGTACATAGTAGCAGCTTCCACTGGTATAAAATAGCGGAGCAGGAGACGAGTAGATCCAGCAGTGTGTATACGGGCAATAACTATCTATAATATTGTTGCTACGTTAGCGCAGAGGCTTCAGAGCTTGGAATTCGCAGTTGTAGCTATGAGCAGGTAGAACTGAGGACAGACGTATCACGACGATGGACACTACCAAGTTTAATCTCTCACTTTTAACCTCATGACTTTTGCTACACGTTCGAGATCTTCAGGACTAGGATGTCACGAAACTTGGTGCTGTATATCTACCAACGAATCGATCATTGCATCACGAGTACCCTTCCTTAAGTGGCAATCTCGGTCCGTTTTTCTCGATTGCGATCGATGTGTGCGCGTTCGCGGAACTGGAGGACACGGGGGGGGGGGCTAGACCGAAGATAGGAACAATGAGGAAGGAATTCGTACGGAGAAATCTGCGGTGGACGGGTGATTAGTCTCGTCAGTTCGTTTGTTGGCTGATCGTCGCCCCGATAAAGAGAACAGGAGGAGGGGGGAGAGGGCCGCGGTACAAGCGCGATGCAAAACGCTCGTGCACTTCTATGTATCCCGTTGCCCGTGGGTGCACGCGCGCAACAGCGTGTGCGCGCCGCGTACAGGTCCCCCGCGTGTATAATACCAGCGTCGATGTAAGACAATGCCGCGATTATCTATCCCGACTGCCTTGTAAGGGGGATTGTACCACGGAGAGAGTATCCATGGCTTGTCGACACGGCCGCGGCCACCTAAGACATTATATTAACATGCAGGATAGGCTTAAGTGTCCTGGCGTGGATGTTGCTACGGCCAAGCCCCGGCTGTCGTTGTTGGATGACGAAAAAAAGGGGCAAGAGGAAGAGGGAATAAAGCAGAGGCTCGTCCGCTTGGGATAGATTGTCTGAGATGTATCTTACGAAATGGAGCCGATGATGGGGTGAATAGTGCCGGTCAAAGGTCTTTAGAGTCTCACCGTGTCAGAGGAATGTCGAGTAGAGAGAGGACGATGAGCTGGATTAAGGGGCTACAGGACTATTGAAATCTCGAGAAATCGATTTTTTTATTATTATTAATTCTGAAAGTGTTATCTGTGAAGTGTCTTTGTGAATATTTACAACAAAGTTTTATGAAGAAATTCGTACAATTACGGAAAATATTCGATTATATGTCGAGTAACGGTCTCTCGCAACGCGGTATTGGCAAATGAGACTTAATTTTTAAGCTGTTTATCTCGAAATTACATTTTCAAACACCGTGTACATCATAAGTCTTGACCGAACGAATGTTTTCACTTGAAATTTCAAATAGAGCTGTAGAATTCCTTTCTCTATCGCGTGGAACTTCCGCGTCAACATTAGATGTTTGTAAAACATTTTATAAACGATTAATGACGATTTTTTTCCATAAAAATGTGGGGACAAAATTCATTCGTGTGTAACTTTCACAATTTTTGTTTAAATTCGTCAAGTTCCACACTGTAGGTTTTAGTGTAAAAATTATCCCAAAGCATTTTGCTTTTACGCGATTACTCGGTTCATCTGAGACTATGTACACCAACTACAGCTGCGGGCTACACGGAATCATCTTTAGCGTCAAGTAACTCGAACAATTTTCAACATTCTGACAACTTTTTTTCTTCAGATTACTTACAAGAGCGTGCTTATAAAACTGTGAAAAGTGTCGAAATGGTGATTATTTGCTATCTAAGCAATCCAACCAAAAATAAACCATCGATTCTATTGGTTCAATAGTCCAGTAAGGAAGTAAAACATTTCCGAATAAATCAGTTTCCATGGACACCGGGGAAACGAAGCTGAATATCGATGTCACGAACCGAAATTACGCGAATGACAGGGGTGCGGGGGCGAACTGGAGGGGCAGGAGGAAATAGAAAGACACCGGGGTCCCGACCCCAGCATCCACTTTCGCGGCTTTCTTTGTCGGCCTTTTGTCAGGCTGTGAATTAGATCGCGTAATCCCGTTTGTATACGAAATGACACCGTCGCTTCGTACGGCTGACATTTAGGCAGCGAGCTAGTCCCGGGCCATTGTCAGCCTGTAATTGACTCCGATTGGAAGATCGGATTTGGATCGTCGCTACTCCTCCGTGGGGGTGCGAGCGCGAGCGACGACTCGGTTCGACGACGAATTCGTTTCCACGCTGCCAGCCACTTCGTTAAGTTCAATTATCCGGGGAGGGGTTATCGATATGACTGGCATCGTCCGCAGGGGGGCAAATTCCAACTTCCCTTCGCTTATCCTCGGTAACACTCGCGGCAAGGCGGCCCCCACCGACGTTCCCTGCTCCGTAGACTGTGCAAACTTTTAATTAGCCGGTTTTGATAATTATCGACACACCGTCGGCCCACAGACAGAGGTACAGAGAATTTAGACAGCCGAGTGAACTTTGAATTTTATTGGAGAGTGATTGGGTGTTGCGAGGTGATCTTGAATTATAACTAGCAGAAATTGTAAGTGCGCAATATTCATCTACGTAATGCTTGCGGTAGAGTAACAAAGCTCTAAACCAGGCACGTAGTTCGGGATGTACAGTGCACGCTCGTTGCTGTTTCGTAAATTTCACTCACTCGCCCCGTCCCATTCCGTGCACTTGCCTACCAGCGGAATGAAATCGCGGAGATCGATACCCTTTCCGTCTCGAAACGCGGCCAACTTCCTGCACGGGGAACATCGCCGCCCCCCCCCCCCCCCCCCTCCTCCTTAAATATTCACGATGCCGCTCGCGTTATTCAGAATCCCGCCGCGGAACCGGCACGCAATTAGACAGTTTCGCGGAAAGCAACGCGCGGCTGGCAGGCAACGAGGCTCGGAACAACGATCTAGAGCCTAGCAGAGGAATGCATGGGATTCCAGGGCTGCCCGCGATCGTGTTTCATAAGACCGTAAAACGGTCTGTCATTAAACGCGAACGTGGCCGCCGGCGGTGCCTCTTGCGGTCGCCCTCTCTTTTCTAAGTAAAAAAAAAAAAGAAAAAAAACGCCGCCTCGAGAGGCGTACCTTCGTCACGGACGTTTTTCGCGTGTTTGCGGTTTCCCTCGCCGACGGGGAGGACTCGTTCCGTGCGGAACGCGCGCGCGATTCATTCCCGCGTCTTCCGTAACCGGGGCTCGAATATCCCATGGAATAAGACCTCCCCAGAATTATGGCCCCGATGTTTCGGATTATCGATGTGTACGCGTTGCGGTTTTGCGGGCCGTCCACGCGGTTTCGTGTATTTGCGAGTGCGGTCGCGGTCCTTTGCTGTTTTACAGGCGATCGTGATTTTTGGCGGTATCGCATAGGAGGGACCGATGATCGGGTAATTAACTCGCTGGAAATTGTTGGCTGAGCGGGCGCGGAGTTTTGATTAGAATTGAAAGCGTTCCTTGAATCGACCTTCTTTCTTCTCGACACAATCTTCACCGTTCACGATACTCGGCGATTTGGTAAATGGTTTTGTGATCAATGGATTCGTTAGCATCTAGCCGGCATTAAAGGAAAGCCCTTTCCTCGCGAGCTGGATAACGAGAACCTACCATCGATTTTTCCCATACGTTCTCGGTAACGTTCGCCCGGAGCGGTCGCCATTAAATCACGCAAAAACGAACGCCATTAGAGGAACGAGCGGCTAAAGAGTTCAGATAAGAAAGTAATTAAAGCTGCCGTGGCAGTGTCCTTAGCGGCGGCCGCTGGGTTTCATAGCGCATTGTGCGCCATCCACGATTCTTTCGCCGCGGTTAATCGACTCGATCGAGCCGCCATTAGCGTTTCTTTCGCGGGCTCGCGGCCCCGGAGTCGATTATGCACGGCACCTACGCGAAACGTTCCGACATAATTAGCGTTCTACGTAGGGAGCCGGACAATAGTGGGACTTACTAATGTCCCTCTCGTTCGCCTTAAAGCGCGGCAACTCGAGCGCGAGCTTCTGCTCACGACCTGCGCTCCCTCGGGCCGATTTTGTCGCGTCACGGCTGGACGATCAGCCTGGGGCACCACGCTGAGCCCGCTGCCACGAAAATAATACAGTGACCCAGTGACCATCGTGTGATCGCTAGCCCTGCTGGCCCACGGTCAAAGCACGCTTAATCGTCAAAGTTTCCAAAATATCCGCCAGCTAATCAAGAGTGCCCGCGACAATCGTAGGAAATCAAGCACAGCGCAACGCAGTCCCCGGCGATTAATTCGTCTCCGCGTGGCTCGTTCAGCGGCCGAGAACAAGTCTCCGATTCCGCCCAGCGATAGGCGTTCCTCCTGCTTTCTTGCGGGGCCAGGTAGGTTTTTATTGGGGCTGGTGGATCGCCTATGAGATCGGTTCGAGCAAAAAGGAAGCAGGGTGTGCAGCCTCGTTGCACCGAGCGTCAGTGGCCCCGTGGTGAATCAAGTTGTGTTCATCGGTGGTGCGGCAGGGGGTCGCTGGCCGGCGGTATCGCTCCTGTAGCATCGTTCTGTTGTGACGTCGGGTCGCGTTACCTTTAACCAGCTGGAATAACCATAGCGCAATTATAATCGCGTTGCTCGAGCGTGCCTGGGCGATAGTAATCGACGAGACCGAGGCAGTTCCAGCGATGCCACTTGCGGAAAGGTGGCGTTCGTAGAAGGGACGTACAATCGATGCCGACGTATCAATAAAACGTGGAGGAATCGAAGGGGAAGGTCCACGCGTCGGGCTCCTCTCGCCTGTTGTTGCGACCGGCATTTATCTTGTCGTCGGTGCATACAGCAACGGGGACGGGGCCTCAAATGAAAATTTATGAAGCGCGGTTTGGAAGCCGTGGAGGAGGCGACGCCGCGCGGGGCCACGCTCCGGAATTAAGTCGCTTTCCGCGTGAATTATGACGTCTTCTAGCGGACGTGGCCGGTACAGTCGATCCCCCGCCGTAATAAACTAGACGCCTCTTTGATTTTGCGCTTGCCGCATTGCATCGACACGGATAACGTTACCCCGCGTTGATTTCACCGCGACGTATCGGCGCTAGGATAACACGATGGCGAGCTCCTGATTCGTGGCGTTCGGTAGGAATTCACTCGATTGCGACGTGAACGCGAATCAGGGTTATCCGTTGGATATTGTTCAGCCGGAATTAACTGGGCCGCTGATTTCCGTGTGCTCGGCGCGAGAGATGGGGACACCGCATTCTTACAAGCTTTCTGCGCAACGTGGCTCGCTGTTCCCCGGCAATTAATTCGCTTATCATCGCCGTAATCTCTGTGCCGCGTCCGCATCACGGAGTCACCTGCGCCCTAAGAAAAGAGTATTCCAGCGGCGTGGCGCACGCGTAAGAAACTTGCCAATCTCTTTTTCTTCCTCCCGGTTCTGGCTTCATCTCGAGTTCCAAGCTCCATCTAGCCGTCGTTGGAGTCTCCGGGTTGGCGTCAGGTGAATTTTTTGGTAGGGACGATCCGGGCCGGGGAACGGTGGTGCATCGTTAATAAAGAATACGCCTTGGGCACGCATACCATTGGCGCTCGCGAGCCCAGCATCTCGTTATTCGATATTAATAACGAGCCAGCCAGCCAGCCAAGCGGAGATGCCCCCTTCGCGACCGCCACCCTCCCCCCCCCCCCCCCCACGGCAGATTCGAATCATTATAATGATCCCGCTCGCTACCGGTTAAAACTTAAAACATTCCTGCGGCGGGGGAGAGGACGAAAGAAAAGGAGAAGACAGGAACGTGCTCGTTCTTTCTGATGCTACACTCGCTGGCTGACGGTCATTTGGTACTTCTAATCACGTGCCTCTCCGCCCCGGATTATAAATGACCCTTTGCTTTCGTCTCGTGCTCCATCTTGCGTCCCCTGGCTGCTCTGTTTTTTCGCCGGCTACGCCACTCGATCCCTGCGGTTGCCTTCGGCCGGCGACGTGCGTAGACCGTTCCCCTTTGCCAGACAGCTGATTCGAACGTGGTGCGCAGATATCCGGGAAATCTCTCGCATCGACTACGAAGTTACGTTCACCCACATCTGCTGTTCAAACAGCAACGATCGTGAGTCACCTTGCGGGTCCACCCCGAGGAAACAGTAACGGTTCCCTCGAGGTCCGCGAGCATCAGGACTCGAGCACGTTGATCCATACACGGTCGGGCCGGGGCGAGGTGCACGGGTCACATTCCATCCAGCATTATTTCCTCGCTAGCACCGACCGAGACCAACAAAAGGCAGCTCCTTTCAAAAGGAACTCACCCCGTGCTCCTTCACCCTTCCCCTCCCCCACTCCTCGCCCTCTTGGTTGGTTCGCCGTCTTTTCTCTGCCTTCCTCGTTTCTTCTGCTCCTCGTTCACGGACCGGGCCTCATTAATAGTATTCACCGGAGAAGATTCCAGCTTGATCGCGTTGCGCGCTGGCTTCTCGGATACGATATCCCCCTCCTCCTCCTCCTCCTCCTCCCTTCCTTGCTGGAGCCGCATATTTAAAGTTTCTAACGAACTTCGGATGATACATGGGTTTGCCGGATTAGGCGGCCGCCCTGGGGCACACGGCCTCTTCGGGATCCTCGGGCCGCGTGGTCTTCGTCATCGGGCCACGTCCATGGTATTTTCGGCCTCTTGGTATTTTCTTTGTAGACTCTGTGCTTTTCCACGGCATGGAGAGTAAACGGCGTGGCTGCAACACTAATCCGTGGGAGTATTCGTGCACTTCGGTCCCTCGTCGAATTATTGCCCCTGGCGACAAGTGGAATCTAAACCCCGTCGCAACCGTGCAATCCTGTTATTTAATTCCTGTGGCTGGCAGTTTGTTGTTGTTTTTATTTTGGCAGAAGAACGTAGGAAATAGGGGAGAGTCGTGTTTTTTTTTGTTATATCTTGGGGTAGAGTCGATAAAAATCAGAAATTCAAGAACGTGTTTTTAGTATAGATAGAACTTATTAAAAGGAGGGAAATTATTTTCGTGAAATTTAATAATAAGAATTAATAATTCGCAAAAGTAAAAAAGTTGTAATTTTTAGGAAACAAATAATTGTCGTCCAGTACCGACCACCTATTAAATTAGTAGATTTTTAAGTCTAAATGATTAACAGTGTTAATAAAAAGACATTTAATTAGTACAATACAAGATATTTTTTTTTCAAATTTAATTTATACCAACTCGCAAGTAAAATAATTAATATTCTCTTGATCTGTGCATTCGACGTGTGTGCCCAACCTTGGTACACTGCACCCAATCTTTGTCAAATGATCCCTTGCAAACAGAGATGGGCAAAATTTTTATTTAAATAAAATTTCTAATAACGAATAAAAAAAATTAACTTTATTCGTCGAATAATCTAAAGTTAAAGTAACTTTTATTGGATCCTTATTTACATAATTTCTTATATACTTAATGGCTAACTCTGCTTGCAAATAACGCACTGGATAACTTCTTCATTAAATTCTAGCTTCCTGTTTGTTAGGTTATCATATCTATCCTTATTTACTTTATTTTTCTGCAGGAAAAGGTAGAAGGAAGGCTAAATGAATATCTTATAAATTACTCTAAGTTGCTAACAGATTGAACTTACTGATAAGATAAATTTGGTCTCTAGTGGTTGACAGAGTCTGTTGGTCGATACTGTACGACAAACACGGGGAAACATTTTAGATCATTGTATATTATGTACAAAAAAATATTGCAAAACTAGGACGTTTTATTAAACCTAATAGACCAGAGATAGTATAGGTACATAATAGGACAAAATCATTTAAATACACGAGAAACAAAAGATCAGCTTTAAAAAATAACTTTTAATCCACTGAATATCAACGTACACGTTTAACGCTTCAGAACATCGAGAGCAATGGAGTAAACAATATGGCCCCGAAATGGGTTATAGAGAATTGTGATTTTCATTGGTTAATTCAAATAAAGTGCTAATATCTGGTCGAAAAAGCGAGAACTAGCTTTGGTCGGTACTGTAAGTTGAAGGTACTGCACGACTCTCCCCTATAACTTCTAATTTCTTTCTTATAATGAATGAAAGCAATAGATGTCGCCTTGTAATCGTTTCGAACGCACGAAAGAGTGGAGATTTACCGACTCAGTTCTCCTGGAAGACAGAATACAGGAGCACCTCCCTCTAATTGTACAACCCCTACACGCGTGTCCGGTGATCTTGTCTACCAGTTCCATGCGAGCGCCCCTTTAAAAATTGGTACCACGAGCCAGAAGAAGAAGCTTACAAAAGATGTGGAGGACCTCCCCTCGCAACCCTCCGTTTTCCTATCAACTTCTCCGCCACGGAAATTCCTTATCGCGGGAGCACTGTAAACCTCGACGAGCCACCTCGATTATCATTCCCATCCCGAGCATCTAGCAGCCGGAGCTGTTGGCCGCTGAGGATGAAGCCACCCGGAGGCAGCGTTCGCCGAAAGAATCCGACGAATGTGTATCCAATCAAACGTTGACCCGAGGCAAGAAAACATCCTCGCCGGCAGCCAGCGCCACCTCCTCGGAAGGTGCACTCGTTGCAGCGTGTACGCGCGCGAGGAAGGGTAAGGCGGGGTGGTACACCCACATCGTGCGCGGCAGGAAGCGACGGGGGGTCGCGTGATTTGTGGCTGCCCCGAGAAGTCACACAGCGGCTGATATATTTTACGGGCGGTCGTCCTCTCCACCCTCCTCCAGCCTCTTCGCCTCCTTCTCGAGCATCTCGGCCGCAACGGGCATATTCTTGCTCCCTCTTCGTTCGCCGTACGGTGCATCCACGGTGTCTCGTCGCTGGCCCGCGAGGGGCCAGCAGCTCGACATTGTGCCACATACACGGCCGGTCAGCCGCCTTTACACGCGGCTACATCGTATTTACATGAGAAAGGAGTCGCCTCCAACCTCCTCCTCCCCCTCCCCCGCCGTGGACCGGCATCCCTCCCGCCCCCGCGATGCCTGACGAGGCGCCCCTCGAAGCTCCCTCCAGTGTAAACACGGTTCATCATTATCGCCGGGGGAGCCTATATTTCAAAGGCCACGGCGCTCGCCTCTTTACGCTTGTCCCCCGTCACTTTGGACACGGCCAACCCCCGCTCCCTCTCGCTATTTATAAGCATCGCCCCGGAACGGTGTCGCGACTAATTCCTCGCGTTTCATACGTTCTCCCTCCGAGGGAAAATCGTTGCGGTGCACCGCGCTGCGGGCGGTGAGAATCGAAGGAAGGCACGGCGAACGAGGGGAGGGAAATTAACAGTGCGATTGTGAGTGCGAGCGGGTGGATGACACTTGGCCCACAGAGGCACTGGGGCCGCGTTGCGGTGGCGTGAAAAGTTGCCACGTTTGTTGTTCGCTTGTTACAAGACTGTGCCGTCAGGTTGACGCAGGGGTGAGACTCGCGGCTTATCGTCACCAGTATCGTAAGTCAAATCACCGATGAATCGAGGATTATACCGCTGGAAATCCGGCGAGCAGGGTTAAAAAGCTGGCGGTGGCGTTATCGGCGCGCGGTAATCGCGAGGAATACAATCAAAGGCGTGCATCGGGGTAATCCAACGCGAGAACGGAACGGACGGTTGTGGTCCGGCCGGGCTTCACGCTCGTCGATTATCGTTATCGCGCTCGATGCGTGCTTCCTCGGTCCGAGCGAGAGAGAGAGAGAGAGTGAGAGAGAGGGGGGGGGGGTTAAAAGAATTTAGACGCGGCGGAGTATTATCGGGATATCCACGGCGAGATAACGGGGGGAACGGTGTTGGAAAGACAGGTTGGTCGCCGCGGGGGTCTACCGCGAGGAACGCATGCAACCAACGAGCAGAAGAAGAAGAAGAGGAAGGAGGAGGAAGAGAAAGAAGTGGAAGAAATGGAAGGAGCAGAGGAAGAAGGAGTGGAGGAAGAAGAGAAGAATAAGACAGGCCAGCGGCTGAGTGCTCGCGCGAGCTCGGATATATACCTGTAGAAGCGGTCGCACCCATACGAGCGCGACGCGCGGGGGCCACGTGTAGAGACGGGGCGCGCGTACGCGACCACTATGTGTATATGCACTCGCGTTTTTGCCTCGCCGCTTTTTAATGCTTTTATGCCCACCGCGGACGAGCTATCGGGGATCTCGCGTCGTAAGTCTGGAACTTTATGTTTGCGCCGGCTAACCTTCCTCCTTTGCCGTCCCACCTTAACTTACGATTCCCTCGCACGACCGTTCGCTGCTTGCTTTCGCCTTGCTTGAGACGTCTCCCGTCGTCGTCGTCGTCGTCGTCGTCGTCGTCCTCTCTCGTCCTCGTCCTCCTTCTCTCCGTCGTCATCGTCGTCGTCGTACTCCTGCTTTCTTCTTTTCCACTCTCGGCTGCCGCTGCTGTCGTTGGCGATAGCGGCGCCGGCGGCGATGGCGCTCACGGTTTACCTGCGCCTCGTAGATTATCCCCCGGTCCGTTCGTTCGGCAGCGAAATTTCCTGCAGAACATAAATTCCGGGATTGAGTCACCGCCGGGGACGGATTTCACGCGATTGGATCCCTGGTCGATGCACTCTTCGATCCTCAGCGGAACCTCGAGCTGGATGGCGACAGGGTGCCGCGGACTAATGATTCGTGCGATTAGTGCAATGGGCTGAAAGTAGTTTGCCAGTTTCTTCCGTCGGCAGACGTAATATTATGAGCCTGTATAGTACGGTCAATGAGATTAACGCAAAAAGATACTTGTGCCCTGTTAATCACAGCGGTGAAAACTGTATGGCATCGCTTCAGGCGCCGCTAGGATCGTGCCCCAGGTACGTCACTATACTTCTTCCACCCACTGTCCATCGAAAATCATTAAATCTCGAACCTCTGGCGTGCGTCTCGCAAGAGTATCAATAATAAAGCTTCGTTGCACCGCGGGAGACGTCCGGTGAACCTACGCGCGCACCATAGAGCGAACGGCCAGTTAAAGTTCGTGCTCGTGCCTCCGCGTCGATGCTACCTACCTTGAGATATCGATACCCCGCCAGGACAAGAGATAGAGCGAGTGCGGGCCAGGGGAAGACGGGGAGACCGAGGGAAAGCTTATAGACACTCTCAGCCATCCGCGGAGCCACTAATGTATGTAATTGATCTATTGTGCGATGCATTAGCCCTACGGGCACCAGATAGGTTATCCTCGAGCTCGGAGGGTGTAGGTTTCCCGAAGGTGGTGGAGTGCGAGCAACGGGAAAGGACCTTGATGGAGCGAGGCGAACACAGAGGATAGGGATCCCTGAATGGGAAACGGATTCAGCCGGCTCGCTTATTAGTTCTTTGCGTCATTAGATTAGGCTAATGCACTCGGGATACGGGCGCCAGCTATTTTCTCCAGTACCAAAGCCTTCTCTCCCGGCTCCTTGTCAACGACGCTCAATGGCATTGTCAACAGGACCCCTTCGCGCAGTTCCCCGCGAGCCCGCGAGAAACAGCAAAACAGGGGATTCTGAATGTATCGTTGCTCTGAATCGTAATTCGGGGAAACTGGAAAGTGGAGCGCTCTTCGGGCGTGTCGAGGTCAAATTAAGATTGCTCAAGATCGATCGAGTAAAAGGAGTAGAACTCCTACAGAAAAGGCTACGAACGCGTGTATGCAGTGCTCGTACAGGATTTTAAAGTTCGACCACTGATTGGACGTCCCCCGGTCCCTCCTTCCAATTTGCATCCATCAGTTTGACCGCAATTTGCGGTTTCCCAGTTTCTAGCGTCTCAACGAGGCTGCTCGCGAAGTCGTCGCATCCGGCTACGCGGTACTTTTTCCAATTTCAAAGGTAACCACCGCTTGTTATTCCCTCTTTAAGCGAGACGGTCGATGACACCGCGGTGGTGCAGCCGGGCCTTGTCGACACGTCACCTCGCATGACTCAAAGCAACCCCTCCTCTTTTCTTCGGGGTTAGAACCCGGCGTAACTGTTTATGCGGTCTACCGCAGCCAGGCCATTGACATATTTTGACTTTGTCGCTGGTTTCCAAGCACCCTTTCCTATTCCACCGCGTTCGTTACCCTGCGGTCGGCCACTTGGAAGGAAATCGTGCGCTTAGCCGGCAGATGCTCGTAATTGCAACAGGATATCGCGTATTACACAGCTATCTTAGAACGGGCCGGCGTAATCTCGATGACGTCGCGGCCAATCGGTCACAGCTAATCGCCGGAAGCTTTGCTTTTGTTTTCACTCGTCCTGCTTTCCCAGGGCATTTAGATTCAGCAGGGAATTCGCGATCCGATGAGCAGCGAAATCGATGGCCGGTACGGAGCTTGTTAAGCTCACGCAACCAGCGGTCGGCCGACGTCGATTCCAACCTCTATCTCCGCTCCGAAATCGTATTAAGGGTCGAGGAATCGAGGCTCTTAGCCCTAGAAACGGGCGAAAAGTCCGGTGGACTGAAAAAGGACCTGGATCCCTCGACAGAGAAACCATCGCGAGGGAGGGCAAACTTGGAGGCGGATTACGAGGAAAGTGAAAATTTTCTGTTACACCGTAGAAGAGATGAGCTCTCCACCACCGGAAGTCCTCGGGCGTCCCGCAGTGGCCGCGGGGCGGTATCGGGTCGGGCCGAGAAAACTATTATCTCGAGTTGATTATGATTGCATGACTGTGAAATTGCTCGCGGCGCGGGCGGGTGCGGCCACGAAGGAAGCAGGAGAAAAAGGCGAGGATGGGAGAGGGGGTGGGGGAGGCGGGCTTGCATGACTCCGAGTTTCTCGACAACAATCGTAACTAGCTTTCGGTAGCAGGCGTTCCGGGGTGGAACCACGCGGCGTCTTCCCACGTCAGCGTGACGGACAGACAGGCCTGACGGACTGACAGACAACGCGACCGGTAGCTTGTATTTTATTCAATGGCCCCGACGACCGAACAATTACGAGTGTTCCGCGTTTCGGCCCTACGTGGCACGCATCGCACAGGATGCGGACAACACAGGACTCGATGCAGGATACTTCGATTGTGTGCGACCGGTAATTATCGTCCAACGATTCCACCGTCGGGAGACACGAATCCACCGATGCGCGACTCGCTCGCTGGGCAATCTAGCCGAGCTTATCCGAGTCCCGTGGTTCGATGGGATTGCTCGAGTTTTTTCTTTCGCGGGAATGGAGACATTGCCGGGCTGAGTTGCTGGCGTGGAATGGGAAAATCATTTCTGCGGATGGAATTCAACTGCCTGCCTCTGTCTCCCAACCCTCTGCACAACCGGCAGAACCCCACTTCACCACGTTCCCCGCTACGGGAATGAAATCTCGTCACCGTCCTCTTAATTACGCTTCCAAAAACGCCCTCAAGAGAGGCAGACATATTCCTGCCACGGACGTATGAGTCTGAAACGGCTCATTTTCCTGCGCGATACGTCGTTCCTCCGTCCGCGCCTTCGCCCATTGCGATCCACCGCGGCGACAGGACTAATGAAAGGAAAAATTCAAGCAGCGGGCCCGTCACCGCGAATAATCGGGCCGCTAAACGTATCCTCCAGGAAACTCGCCCGCTCGCGCTCACGCTCCGCTCCGTTTTTCATGGATTAACGAGTTGGCTCCTTTGTTCCCGAAATTAGGACGCGGAAGTGGATTTCTCAGTTCCTCGTGACGTTTAGTGGCATCGTCGCCGTCGTCGTCGCCTTTTTCCGCGTGGCGCCGGGACAATGGGCGGTTTCCGCTCCGTTCCGTCGACGACCGCGATGAAATTTCCATGAATGGAAGATCTGCCCGGCGACGTGTTCCCCGAGTTTAATAAAACCGTAGCGCCGGAATCGGCCTCGCACCTAGCGGCAATTACTTTCGTACCGATGGACAAGAGACCGCGAAGAACGGCGCCCATCCTCCGCCTCTCGACTCATCCCCGCTTTTCCCCTCCCCGCTCCGTCTTCCTGGCGGCCTCGTCGCGCATCGCATTCTTCTATTTCAGCGTCGAGAAAACCAATTTCCTGGTACCTAAATTACGCGCGCTTCCGCGCTCGGGACCCCGGCGGGGCGGCAGGAGGGCGAGGAGGGATGGGGCGCGAGGGACGGGGGACGAAAAAAGCCCAGCGTAATATCGCAAGTTTCTCCGCCTCTCTCCGCCTCGTCTAGCGCGCGAGCTTCACGAGCTGAAGCGCCGCAGGGACGGCGAGAGCCCGGGCAAAAACGTTAATTTGAAAACGTCACAGTTTAATTTAAAATTACGTAAGTAGGGGGCTGCGCGCCCTTCCCCCCCCCCCCCATCTACCAACCCTCGTTTCCACTGCGTTCCTAATCTCTTTCCACTCTTTTCTCCTCCCTTCCCCACCGCCCTCCTCGCGAGATATCCGCGCCCCCCTCACCCTCCCCTCCGCGCCAGCCATCGCATTCTTGCGATCGTGGTAATAATAGACGCGAAGTTTCGCCCGCGATTCCCGCCTTCTCGAGCACCTCTTCCGTCTACCAGCGGCTGCAATTATTCAGGGAACGAGCGGAATTCTCCTCTCCCGCGGAAGCCCGATCATCGAGCGGCACCTTCTACGCACCCCTTCGGAGGCGAAGGTATTGGAAGTCGGAGAGAATTGGAAGTTAGGGGGCGAGAGTTGGGTACCTGGAATTTTTCGTTTCCTCAAAGGAACTTGGCGTACCTACCCTCTCCTTTGTTCGAGTTCCGTTTTGTTTCGTTCTTTAAATGCGACACGTTCCTGTTCACAAGCTCTTATCCCTCGCGTGCATAATATAGAAGCAGGTGAAAGGTCCCGTCCTTATTTCCACTATGATCCCATCGACGTATCCGATTGGAGGAGGAACGACGGCAGCCATAGTCTCGCAGCTGCCCCTTGGCTCCAATTTACCAAACGCTTCGTTGGAATCTTCTGCGAGGTCCGCTCAGCCGGTCAGAAATATTAATGCTTCGAGGAACGCGGGGAGGGTTCCGCTCGCCACCCGTGTATACGTTCGAGATTATCGGGACGTTGCAGGCTGCGTTCCGCCAGAGTTATAACGCTCGTTGCGATAATTTAATGCGGGCTTCGAAGCTTGTAAATTCGAACTGGCAGGCATAGGTGAGTCTATGAATTGCACGGAAACGCGCGCAGTCCACTCGGTTCTCCGATACGTGATCTCGAGCTTCGCGACTTTCTGTCTCGGGGATGGACTGCTCTCGGGTGTCGCTGGGAGGGTGTAACGGATACATAATGTACGACTCGGCAGGTAGACAGGCGTTGCTGCTTTTCGAATCCGACAATAGAGTCACCTAAACGAATATAGAAAGTATCACCATGTAATCGAATTAATTCGCAATAGAAACGCATTTCCATTGATTGCATTGTGCCGGTGAACAATGTGCCTCGAACTATTGACGGTTAGAATTCTCGTTTCCTGCTGGATTCTTGCAACGAACTAGATAAGTCAGCGTGAAAAGAACCGCAGCCTTCGCCTTCAGCTCCAGCGTTTAAGGATGAAAGCTCACGGTGTAGAGCGAAGGGCGGCAATCATCCCCCGAACAGCAGCGGCCTTCGGGCCCCTCGTCGGTGCGTCCACGACGACAAAAACGAGCTTCGCGGCGGTGTTTTATCCGCGGTTCCCGAATAATTCCGGAATAACGACCGTGGCCGGCCGCCGTCGGTGGTTTCGAGCGTTCCCGAGGCTACGCCTCGTGGAAGACGTACACATCGGCCTGCGCAGATGGAATGTCGAAGATCGCGATAGGCCGGTGTACCTACCGCGCCGTGGAACCTGATACGAGAATCCAGCGGAGGGGCCAGGCATCTCGCGAATTTGCCGAAGTACAACCTCCGGAACAAACTTTTCGTTTTTCCCCTCCCCCTCCGACCGACCAGTATCCCCCGTTCGCTCATTTAAGCGTCGCCGGCTCGATGCGACCGCCGCTGGGCCCGACACGCTCGACGAGGCACTCGTAAAACTTCACCAGCCTCCATCAACGGGGACCGCGCGTGGATCACCGGGCCCCTCTTGGGAGATCGACGAAGATCCCCCGGGTGTCCTTGACCCCCCCCCCCCACCTCAACCCACCCACCCCTCGCGGCTCCTACCTACACCAGCGCGAGCAATCTCGCGAGGCTGTGTAATCCAGCTGGTTGCATTCCCGCCGATCGCGAGCTTTCGCTCCTCCTCGCTTATTTTTACGGCTCCCGCGTCACCCTGCAGCCATCTCGTTTCGCGTTTCCAGCTAGCGTCCCGCGAACGGAACTCGAGGCGAGATCACATCTTCGCAGCTGGCCGTGTCGGCTGAACGTAATAATACGGGCTCGAGCGTATCTGCCGTGATCACTGGCGTTGCTCGCGCCCTTTCCTCCCCCTGTTCCCGGTTCAGGTTGCCCCTTTTTAACGCCAAGGCGTACAACTCATTCCCTGCCCCCTCCCCCCCCCCCCACACACACACGCTTCCTCTGTATGTCGCCACGGTAAGAAAGTGTCTCTCGGTTGTCGTAAAAAGGGATCGAGATTTCATCTCGGACATCGGGAACCAGCTGGCCTGTCGGCTGGTTTTATGCCCCTCGGAATCGCGATAAATTCGCGGCGAGCCCCGCGGAAACTGATAACGCTCGTTAGGCGCGCTCATTCGAAAGCATAATCGACGCCGCGCCGCGTCGGCCCGCGGATGTTGAACGAACCCTGCTCATTTGAATGTTCTCGGGTCGCTAACCATACCGTTTTTCTGTTTCAGGTGAGTACCTCGCGAGTTTCCAGTGTCTGGCGTTGCCTGTCCGGTAAGGTTTTCCGTTCAACGAGCTTTCCCGTCGAGTTTGCTTTGAATCCTTGAGCTTCGAAGCAAGCTGACCGAAAGCTTGCCTTTCAACGTTCACACCTAGAATCCGTGAAACGTGAGGTCAAGTAGTGGTTGAAGGTTTTCTATGTAACTATCTTTTGAGTAGGGGAGAGTTGCCAATATCGTACTGGTCACCTAAATCGTACCTCATCAATTTCTCAGTAATTAACGAATATATAGGACATCTGATGATAAATATATCAAGTAAATGCGAAGTAAGAGATAGAAACTAAACCTTTCGAGCTTACGCCGTATTTGGTGCGTGCTATGAACATTTAAAAAACTCGGGTATGATTGACGTAACTTTTTACCAGTTTATTTTAGCTAGTAATAATCAAACAATACAATTTTGTCCTGTATTTTTGTATTTTTCTAAATGCGGGTTCAATGTAGAATATTTTACATTCATTTTAAGTACGTATTACATTCATTATGAAGTTTAAATTGATATTTATAAATAAATTGACCATGTTTCCTAAATCGTACCACTACAATCGTACCATTTGACCACTCGTATGTTATATCGGTTATGTAAATATATCATATTCATATTTAGGAGGCCGGTTGCCTAAATCGTACCTTTTACTGTATGTGACAAAGCGATCAATAACTTATTAATTTGTTCTGAAACAAAAGGTTAAGCGTATAACAGTAGGTGCCTAGAAGATCAAGCTACAATATCCAATAGTCATTTGCGTTCAAATTGGAACCAAATATGAAATGTAACTTAAGTGGCAGAATACAGGCAAGCTTCCCCTATCACTACGACGTACTTGCTGGTGGTGGGATATGGATGTACCTAGTTGCAGGGCAGAAACAACCGTTTATTCTCCGTTCTCTTGTATGCTCGCCTATGCAGACCTCCCAATACGTCCGAGCGGTAGGGAAACTTCATTCACTAGCGGAGCCCACGCGCGGATGAAAGCGTATCCGCGACGGAGCATCTCCGTGGAATATTCCCGCGGAATCGTGTCACAATGATCGTTTAATCGGGCGTGCCGGGGAACAATCGCGCGATACGCCGATCCCTGGAACGGGGCCGAGCAACCCGCAACCGGCGTCCGCTCGTCTTCCGCGCAAACGAGCACAACACGCGCGCAATGCTCCGGCGAGCATTTGATTGCCCGTGCTGCCTGCCGCGTGTGTTCCGCAATACGCGACCCGCTCTATCGACAGGAAGCGCGAGATCGGGAAATCGGCCTGGCGAGCGCGTCCGTTTCGCTCGGAACGCCGACTGAAAACTGTATCGCGGACAAATGGCGGCGAGGGCGAGGGCGAGGGGAGGACGATTGATCGCGGCACCTCGCTGGAAAGCTGGCCTATATTTTCCGCGATACTGTCCACGGGTTTGGCGGCGCAGGGGGTGGAAATTGCAATGTTGAGACAAGGACCGTCGTTCGAAAGCGATTGAAAGAGGAATGGCATCCGCTCGCGATGGTCCCCCAGCATCATTAGAAGGCGGGCGGGAAAGTATCGACTAATCGGAACGATCCTGGCTGAACAATGCAACGAGCGCGGAAGAAATCGGTGCACGTGGCCACGCGCCGTATTTCTTGGCGGTTGAACGGGAGACACCATCCAGCGTAAGGTCGCGACCAGCGTATCCGCGTTTCCGGCGATGTGTTCGAGCAGCGGAAGAACAACGAAGGGCGCCGGCGATGATTCAGTGATATTTATGGGGTGCGGAGTGCTCGCCGCGCGAGTCGGGGCCGAGGCGAGACAGAAGAGGGCATATCGCGTACGCTCGAGCAGAATTACACGATGTCGGCGATGATATAACGCCCCCCCCCCTCTCTCTCTGCCCTGCCGCGCGTTTCCCGCGGAAAGAGGAGCACCGAGGAGGATTCGGTGCGTTCCACCTTCGCGATACGTTCGCGAGCGCGTTAAATCACGCGCCGCTCTGCCTCGCTCGTTTCTTCGATCCTCCCACGATCGCCGTTTCGAGGCTGAACGACGGGTCGCGGGGCCGAAGGAATTGGAAAAATTCGCTGGTTCCCGTGGACGAGAGGTCCGGGCAGCGCGCGAATAAATCTCCTAGGTGAACGTCCGTTCCGGTGCCTCGACGCTCTCCGTGGAATGCTCTCAGCTACGCTTCCGACGGAGGAACTCCAATAACTTCGGCCCGAATTCCTAGCCCCCCCCCCCCCCCCCCCGTCCATCCAACCCCGGAACGAGGCTGCCGTCGGTAGATTTGATCTAGGAAATTCGAACGGGGTTGAAACGCGCTGAACCGCTGGATTAAATTAATCTCGTCCCGGCAACGATCGACGATCGCGACGATCGCCTCTGCGAACGTTGCTCCCCCGCGTTCCACCAGCCTGCGGGTCCCGGGGGACAACAATAGCGAACTAATAAATGACTAATGGAAGTCTCTCTCGTCGGCTCGGGGGCTCTATTTCAGCTGGCGCGAGCGCTTGACGAACGGTGATTAGGTCGCGTGGGCGTCGGAGATGTATGGATGCCCGAGTTTATAAAAATCGCGACAAGCTTTCCAGCGTTACTTGTTCCTTCTTCGAGGCTCGAAGAATAGACACTCGTGGACCGGGTTTATTTAACATTTGTCGCAGGGTGTGGGTGAAAGGTAACGTCGTTTATCCGGCTCGGGTCGGAGCTCAGCTTTGCGCGGAATATAGCCCTTTTCCGCAAGAATAGTAATTTGCGTCGGATATCGCGGGGTTTCGGTGTATACGTGAAATGCCTTGGCGCAGAGAGTGAACGATCAGAGAGACCATGGGCCTCGTGGGTATCCCAGGGAAGCGTACACGGGCGCAGGGGTCGACCACTGACTTCCTTTATCGACATTTTGATACAAAATGGCTGCTCGCCGCGGGGAGTCCCCGCGTAATCTCTCTCGATTCAAATTAACACACGCAGCGCTCGCCGGGGGGCCCCACGGCCGTGCCACGGGGAACTTGCGCCGCGGTATGGAGGAGATAATATCGCGGTGGATCCTGTCCTTCTTTGTCTTTCTTTTGGGAGACCCCTTGGTCCATCCTCGTTTTTTCTTCCCCCCCCCATCCCTCCTTCGTGCCGCCACCCCTTCCCCCGTTTCCGTTAACGATCGCGCAGTAAAGAGACGAATGACAGGCGCCACGCCGGTTTTGACAAATCGCCGCGACGTGGGTTGCCAGTCTGTGGAGATCCGAGGGGCCCGTCGAGAAAATACATACGTCTTGTTCCGTGAGTCGATCCACTCGAATCTTCAGAGAATTTGTCCGTCGTTACGTTATCCCGATCACTCTTTGGTAAATCGGGGCGATATCATCGGACTCGTTCAGCTTCGTCAAAGTATCTTAAACGGTAGTTTCTGTTCACTTGAGGATTCATAGAAGCAATGTACGGTGGAGTTAGAATACTATTCACTTCGATAGACCCTGTCGAAATCATTTCTCAAACTGCACATCTCCGCTATCTGTTACCTCCTGTCGTTCGCTTTTATATACACTTTTTCCGTAAAAAAGCCATGAAAGAAATAGAAGTGACAGGCGCTGGGAAGTGTTGGTGGAAGCGTTTTGGGTAAAAATTTCAATTCCCCCGCGCGGTTTGAATGGCGCCGCGGGTACGGGGAGCACGTGTTACTAGTGTGTTTGCGAATCGTGTAAATAAGATCGACGCGGGTAAGGATAAATCACGTTTCATAAACTGCACCTGCGAATCGCCGAGCGCGCCACGGCCCGCGTACACGCGGGTGATAGATCGTTGCCTGGGAAGAACTGTCCGGGAATAAACCGCGGCGTCAGCGTGATTCGGCTGATTTCAGTAAGCAAGTTTCTTCTGGCTGATTCCGATCTGATTCACGCGCGGTAAAGGATCCCCCGGGCTAGAATTGATTGCGACTGTCCGGACACCCTGTAAGTCGGCGCGGATTAATTTTCAATCCTAGCCCCGTCGCAATTAATTCATTTCCCGCCTCTGTTCCCTGCCCTGTGTTAAATAAAATTCACATACCTCTTCTGTTGCGTCGCAACTGCAGCAGAACGTTGCTGGAGGGATACTTCCGCGCGAGTAGGGTGGAATTACAGGGATCGTGCGCGAAGGCTACCCACCAAGATTTATTGTTCATTAAACCGATTGGACTTAGATTTGGTGTACGAAGTGAAAACGATACTCCGGCTTTACGAACAACCTTTGTTAATCCAATGACGAGTGTATACGCTGACAGGGCGAAAGGGATGGCGGTTGTTGTTTCGTTTTCAAGAAAAGGGCGGGGCGGCAGGAGACAACGGAAGAGATTTCCGCGAACAATGGAACACAAATGTTTTACATCCACGCAGCTGATAACGGTTCCCTGATATCTGTTTAATTATCTAAATTGTACTGTCCCTTGTTCAGGGCCCGAAAGCACGCGAATGGCCGCCGCCTTTGTTTCAGCCAATTGAAACGATATACGTCATTCTTTTGTGCTCGTCGCGTCCTCTGCTTTTTCTACCGTCTCTGGGCATTAATTATCAAGAATTAAGAAATTCCTCGAGGCTCTCCGCATTCGGTGAACCAGCAGTCCATCAAGAGAACTTTATCCTCTTCCCATTTCCGGAGTTACGTACCCCGCCCCCAACATCCGCGCGTTCCTCCGATCTTTCCGTGTCGGCAGCTCGGGCTCGTAGCAGAAAATCGGATCCACCCCAGGAGGGGTGGCGCGCGGTATCGAGACGGGGATTCCTCCCACGCTCGCTTATAGGACGGTCGGATTTGTAATAAGAATGTCGGCGTATAAAACTGTCAATAAGCGCGCTGACCCCAAACGTAATTTCGGATCGCGTCTCGGTTGCAACGGCCCGGCAGCTGGCCATGGTGGAGCTGGTTCGAAATAGGAGAAACGAGAAGGACGGGAGACCGTGGATAGGGCGGAGGAGGATGGAGGGTCGCGGAGAAAGAAGGAGACCGCGGGTGAGAGAAGAGGGTTGACCGTACGAAATGGAGGAAGGTGGTGTCGCGTCGGGGGCGAAAGGGTGGAACGAATCGTGGGGTAGAAGAGGCAACGAATCGAACAAATCGAAAGAGAGGAGAGCCGAAGAGAGAGAGGGATGGTCGGCCGGGGCGAAGGGAACAAGAAGAGGAGGGTGAGCTGGGAGCGGCGGGGAGAGAAAGAGGGGAGAAGACGGGATCCGCAAAAAGGGAAGAAATGAAAGGAGGGAGGAAGGAGAAGAATCCGAGAGTAAGAGAGCGGAGTGATGCGCGAGAGCGCCTCTGCCGGGGTTATATGGAAATGTTGGTCAAATATATCATTCCGGCTTGACAGTGCAATTCTCTTATCTGCCTCGTGCCGCCTGCCGCTCTACCCCAAACCATCCCGTGCTCCAGGGGCGGATGAAGCCGGCGCTGGTGGAGGCGAAGCCGGGCTACCGGGAATGGGGATGCTGGATCGGGGGCTGAAGCGGCCGATAGAGGATCTGCAAACACGCTGCCCTCCTCCCTCACCCTCGCCTCCCTCTTCTAACCCCCCTGCCCCTCTGTTCAACCTACACTAGCCACGGATCTTCCCCACCTACCCACCGACATCCTGCTTCCCTCTCGTCCTCCGTCGTCTCGTCCTTCTCCCTTCGTCAACGCTCACCCTGGCCCTCCAGCTCACTCTGGGTCCAACCAGATGACGAACTGCTCGGGAAAACGGGACGGAACGCGGAACACTGAGAGTACATGGATCAGAGTGGTGGCCGCCGAGGGCGGCCCTTGGAGAAAGCCCGCGAGCACAGTCGAAAGTTTCGATTTCGATTGCTCTTTCCTTTTTCCACTCTCCTACCCCCTGGTATTGTCCTCTTGACTGCGTTGCTGGGGTGATTTGATACTTTCTCTGGACTCCTTCTTCGTCTCGTGCCGGTTTGCTGGCATGCCCGACGTGTAAGACTGCGAAATTGCGCCTCGTTAGCCGAGGAATTAATCCTCATTATTCGGTGACAGCCGACGGCGCGAAATTAAACGGGGGGTTAATTTTCAGACAAAGCCACTGTCATTTGTCTTTTTTATTTCCTCGAGAACGCGGGGTCCGTTGAATTCCCGTTGACGAGCGCCCCCATTGTCCCTCCAATTGATCGTCTTCCTAAGATCCCTTCTCCCCTTACCGATCCGGGCAGCTTGCAATCGCAGAACTCCCGACCGAAACTGGCCACACGCGACTTATACATAAACATGCTCGCACGCGGCGCGCACGGCGAGGGTGCGCGCACCGTGGCTGATGTATCGCCGACACTTCATCTCCTCGCGGGTAAACACGAAAAATCGGTCGACGCCGATAAGAAGCGGGGTGCCGGCTGAATTTCACCGTTGCCTCCTCGCATTTCCACCGAGGGCAGATGGGGGAGGAGGGCTAAAAGCCCGCCGCTCGTTTCGGGGCCGTGGAAATGTATGCACGTGGCCGTGTTTGCCGGGGCGGAACGTGACGGTGACGTGATCGATCACCACCGCTCCTGAAAATTAGGCCCGAAATGCTGGCGAATTCGGGGATTCGCTGACGCGTTTCCCTGGAAGAACGAGAGGGTTGCAGTTTCCTCGTAGATCCCTGTATAAATAGAAAGGTAGAAGGGAATGAATTTCGTTGGGTCAGAGGGATCGAAATGCCTCAGGGGGTTGGTGTACAACGACACTTTGGTACTCGATACTCGATACAGGGTGAAATTCGTAGAATTTTGATTCAAAAGTCACCCTATTGAAAGCACCTCTCTCTTTCTCTCTCTCTCTCCCTCTCCCCATTCTACGAGAAGTCCTATGTTACCGAAGAGCGATCAAAAAGCCGTCTCACTTGCAGCCACGAACGCCCCCCGACACAAATCGCGCGTTACTTTCGATTTCCCGCGTAATTACCTCTCGAGCACGGTCCCGCGACAGTCTTGTTATCTCCCTAGTGATAGATAGCGCAAATAAACATCTCAAGACGAAGCCAGAAGTCTCGGCGCGCACCGAAGATGGCTAACGGCAGCCTGGCCAAGAATAGAAACGTCTATTATTGCCGGAGAGAGGCCAGGACGAGAGAAGCCGGGGTGAACACCGAGAAAAGAGCCCTTTGTCGTGGTCGCAACTTCGTCTCGACGGGTGCTTCGCACAAAAGTTTGCCGTTTAAGTTTCTCTCGGCCGGAGGTAAAAGAGCACGGGATGCTTTTACCGCTTCGGAGACTGTTCCTATTTTCCAGCCGGCGGACGGAGCCGGGATAAAGTGGGGGGGGGGGGGGCGGCAGAAAGGAAGAATCGAGGAGATGGAAGGAAGAGAGTGGTAGCGCAGAGGGAAAGCGATCAGTTTCCCTTATCGGTCCACTCGTATCTCCTTGTAGTCCGCTCTATAATTGCCTCTTTTAACTAAGATTACCGGATTTAACTTTTGGACGGATTCGTGCCTCGCTACGCGAATAAGAGAGAGAGAGAAACAGAGCGAGAGTTACTGCCCGTAGCCAGATTTTTAAATTGGTTCTTATAAGTTTGAATACAGGGACAAGGTTCGCGCGGAATCAAATAAGAGGCGTCTTAAAAGTTTCGCTTTATCTTGTTCCTGCCCTGTTTCCTCTGCTCTCGTATTCACCCTTTTTATCGTATACGGCAGACAAAATGGTCCAGTGGGGGGTCTGATATTTTAATTAAAATCAAACTCACCTTTGCATTGGAAATTGAATTGTAAAGTTCGGGTATCGCAATTGCTAATCTGGCGAAGGTTTAATGCAACGTCAAAGTACGTAGGGGAGACCGGGTCTAAAAGTTCCGATTTCGATAAAAGATAAAAAAGATGACTGGAAAATAATGTAGTTATTCTCTTCACTATTAACTAATTTCTCGTTAAATTTATTATATTTTATGATTTTAAGCTTGTATTTAATATATTGCAGTAGGTTTTTGATAAAAAGTAATTTGTTTGTGTCTGATCGAAGCGGAATTTTTTACCCCTTTATGGGGCTGGTTGTTGTGGCATTGGGGTAAGTTGTTACTAATATATATATATATAGGTTGCCTTTTAATGAAATATTTCATTTTCTAATGGAATAAAACAAAATTTTATTAATTATGTTTATTTATAAAAGGTTCGGATCAACAAAAACGTATTATCTTTAAAAGAAAACCATAACAAAATAATAACCGTAAACATTATCTTTGGTATAAAAACTAAAATCTACAAATCGGTCTTACACTCAACTGTTTGCGGGTACCTACTTATTGAGATTTGTGCTTGTAGCCTACAGTGGCTTCTTGTCCAGATCGTAGTTTTTTAATAACTCTCGATAGGGTCAAGTGGCAGATACTGAATTCTCCAGCGACAGTTGTTATCTTTATGCATAACTTCGATCGACATGGTGCTCCTTTCCGCCTTTCATTCATATGTTCGTAACTTAAAGCACAGCAGGAACAATTTATACATTTGCGGTGGGGCAAGTTGTTACGGTAACAACGTGCCCCAAATCACGGTACCAACTAGCCCCTATCGACACGTGTAGCAATTTGAGAGATTATTTTGCTTATACATATATTGAAACGATAAACACTATTACACCATGTTCTTAAATGTCGTTTGATCCATAAGAACAAATCAGTCAGTAATATCGACGTTAAATAATCGAAACAGAGCAAAAACTAATGATAGAAAAATATTTACGATTCACTGGCGCGGACGCTATTAAAATGGGCGACAGAGTTGCGTAATCAACTTACACGGAAAGAATAATTTAAAGTACAACGCTCTTTTCATTTTGAAGATAGAACAACTTCCAACTTACTGTCGAAACAACTTACCCCCGGAACTTTTAGCCCCGGTCTCCCTTACTTACATCATAGGTTAGTACATGCCATTTCAGACGATCCACGTGCGATTTAGAACCTCGCGAATGCCCAATGAGAGCCGCTCCCGTGCTCTCGATCGTCCTCGTCCTTTACCGAGGATCACCCGACGTCGTCGCCGATCCGACAGACCGCTGACGCTCACGGCAGGGTTTCGTGACAGCGGCGTTATCGCGGCACTCGATTCTACGAAATCGCGTCGACCCAACGTGCCCCGGTTGTTTCGAGAATCCTTCGAGTCCCGTCCGTGCCCGCTATCTCACGGCACGATGAATTACCTTCCTACCAATTTCCTCCCGGCGCGCTCGAACGCCGATCGAGCTCGAGGCGCAATTAGAGGGATGCACTACCCGTGCATGGTAATTCGGTGGATCCCTTGAATCGACTATAGGGTACTGGGAGGACGATGGGGGGGGGAGGAGGGGAGGAGCGAACCGGAGGCACGAAAGAGAATCGCGGGATGGGGGAGGGAGTGGGCAGCGGGAAGCAGCAGGTTCAAAGAGAAAAGAGAAGAACAAAGAGAGGAGAATGAAGCGCAACGAACGAAGCGCCATCCTTTCACGATCGAAGGTATATCGGGCCATTATTTTCTGCAGTATTTTAACGTAAAACCCTCCGGATTCCTGGAGCCATCGTATCGATTCCCGCAGAAGGAACCGAGCGGCAAGGGTGCACGGGGATAGGGGGTGGTAGCGCGGGTGGAGGGTGGAGGGTGCAGGAGGGGAGGCAGCTTCGCGCGGAGCTTTTCCTGCGATGCAATCTTTGAAAGGAGAGCCGCGTCATTACGTCGTGGCGGTGGTTCACGGGCCATTGCCCCACCTCCCCTTTCGACTACCCCAACCCCTCGGAACAGGCTTTTCCTTTTCTTCTTTTCGTTGATCGCGGGACCTCCGTTGCTCGATTCCATCAGGGGGCGAAGGGGAAGCTTACTTACCTCGGTTCCACGATTCTCAGCGGCCCAATGACACATGACTCGATGCGCGGCTACCCCATGCATCAAACGTCTCTGCGCTCTCCTTCGATAACTCCTGCGCGACTTTCTTTCGCTTTCCCAAGCAGATTCGGGGGTCTCCTTCGAGCTAGACACTCTTCCTCCGTTGAACCATCCAACTATCCCAGGCTCCGTGTCTTTCGCCTTCCTCCCCGATCGAACGGACCCGCCTGTCCCTCGAAGGCGTGGGGGTTCACAATAGAGCTGTACGCCGTTCACCGTTCACCGTGCCGCCGCGGAACCGCAGCTTTATCTCGATAATGAAGCCACAAAGGAGAGTCTCTATTTACTCGCGAGCCTCGTACTCCCTGTTCCCTCCTCCTCGTTACTCTACGCGTCGGGTGTGCACGCTCCTCCGGTTTCTGGGTGGTGCGTCTCGGGGATATCCGTGCTAACAAGGTCCACTTGGGTGGCGCGGCCACGGCTTACCTGGTCGTTTGCTTCGGGTAATATTACCGCGAGACGTTTTGCAAGCCGACGGGGAGATGTTTAGTCCGCGGTGGGTGGAACGAGCTGGCCGACCAACGTGCGCGCGCGCACACGTACACACACGCGGGCAACGCCTCGGATATTGCCGCGCTGTGTACAAAGTTGCTGCGCCACGGCTCTCAGCCGCGCGTCTCCTCCGGCGCGGAGTTTCCACCTCGCCTGACTCGCCAGTGCCGCGACAAAGATATTGCAGGTATTAGTAAGTATGCGATGATGTCTCAGGCCTCGCCGCTCGTCCACGTCGTCCTTCTCCCTTCTATTCCCCCCCCCCCTTTTCCGCGCGGCGCGAGAGTACCTCGAAGTAACGAGCGCATGCAAATCGCCCGGCCACGACCCTATCAGTTATTTTTAATACCCGCTTGATGCCGCGCCGCCAGCGAGAGAACGGATTTATTCGCCCCTCCCCCCCTCCCACCCTCCCTCCGCTCGCTGCACTGACCACCCCGCTCCGTCGTCGTTGCGAAACTTTATGGAATAACGTTGCCGATGTTAACGATTCCTATTGAAAAGGACCGGCGCCGATTTATGGAACGCGCCCGCTTCCACCGACCGCGTCATTGTTGCTACGTGGCCGCGGGATCCTCGAGGTCCGCGCTTTCGCTGCAGCTATGATGTATGGAAATGCGAGCTTCGACGTCGTCACCGAGGATTATTCGACGGCGTCGCGTTGTTCGGCGAATTTTATCGCCGGCAGGGGCGGCGGGAACGGAGATCGTGTCGCGGCGAGGTCTGCGATGGAGGGAAGCGGTTGTTTTGCGTTATAAGGAACCCGAGTGAATTTGTGGTTTCGGGGGGAATTGATGTGCGCGAATCGTGGGGATGCTGGGGGGGGGTAATATGGATTGCTTAAGTGTAGGTTGAATAGAAGTGCATAGATACTAACTTGAATGGAGTAGATATGGACTGACAATGAGCAGTACTTGTTCTTTCGCGTGAATCCTGTCTGGCAAGTAGAATGATACCGCCTCGGGCCAGACGAGAATAACACTAAATAGTATGCCACATTTGTCACGCTTCTTTCTCCGAAGTAACCAACTCTGAGCGTCATTCGAGCTAGCACAAACGCCAAGAGCTTCCATCATCTCCTCCTCTCAAGTCCATGAAAAATGACTCTTAATCTCGTCTCGCAAGCGACGCCCGAGTACTGTTTCAAACACCCAGATTTCGCGGTCAACCCGGGGGTGAGGATGCACGGGGAATCAAGGTCACAGTCGTAAAAGCGAACGACACTGAGTGAGCGAGCGAGCGAGCGAGGGTAAACCGGTGGCCGATCGATGCAATAGTCTGCAAAGACGCGGCGCAGCGGCTCTGCCTCTCTCTCCGCTGGCTCGGATGCCATAAACGCAGTAGTGGGCCCCGGGTGCAAGCTCCAGGGTTTATTATCAGGCCAGGCTCCCAATTAAGCGGCAGCAGCTGTGAAAATTAATGGAGCACAGCTTTTAAGATGTAATTGGGCACATTCATAACTCAGGGTGGAGAAGGAGACCGGGAGAGAAAAACCGGCGGCCCCCGGGTGGGGTGGGGGTTAGGGAGGGAAAGAGAAACGGGAGAAGGCCAATCTCCCCGGCGCGCGGGAATACAGCGTTGTAATTGATACAGCTATATACACGTCGCCTTTTTTCCACGAATAAAATGCAGCCCCGCGGCCACGCGATAGCGTTTCCCGCCGACGATTCACTCTGCCTCGGTTCTCCGTGAATGAATATAGCTCGGGGTAAAGACCAATCGATCGCGCTAATCAGAAGAAAGATCTCGATCATTTCGAGGCCCTGTGCCCTTAATTTCGATCGTAATTTCGGTATCAGCGGTAGGACGGAGTGGGGCGGAGGGGTGGGGGTGGGTTTAGACGAGGGAGCGGTGGTTGAAACCGCCATCTTGACAGAAGCACAGGGATAGAAGGAGCGCGGCAGATAGGGAAAGAGTGGATTCGGGCTATCCCTGTTGCTTCCGCGAGACGGTGATAGCGGCGATGTAATAATGCCGAATGACGCGGCGGTATTGTGCTCCCGAAGGGTACCGTGGGCGGGGGTAGGGAGGGCGCGCGGGGTCGGACGCCCCTTCAGACGCTCGTAAACATTTCGTAAATTTGCTCCACAGGTGTGCCATCGCGGCAACTAAGCCATCCACGCCCGACCGAATTCGCCTATTTACTTGCGCGACGTACACACACCCTACACGCAACTACCCCTTTCTGGAGCTCGTTATCCCTTCCGGCGGGCTGATCTTCGTCCCGTAATTGCGGTGTCTGGAGTTTTTCTTCTCCTTGCCCCGCTCTTCTAGTGTCTGAAACGCTCTGTTTCTAGGGGAGGGTGAAATTGCGATTGCGTTCTCGGAGTTGTTTCCTGTTTCTTTTCGGGCTGGCTCCTGGGTTGTTCGAGCAGAAGGTTCCTTGGTGAAATGAGTCTTCCGTGAAGCTGCTCCTATTCGGTAGTATACGCGCATGATTTGCAACTACACACCAGCCTTTTCGCCGCGACGCGGGTGTGCGTCAGCCTGCAGAAGCTAAAAGTCAAGTCGGTGTTCGACTCCCAGGCACGTTTCGCTGGTGCACGCATCGGATGGGACCGAAGGTGGTCGTAGGAGGAGTGGGCGCCGATGGAGGTGGTAGAAGAGGTGGAGAAGGACGTGGCGAAGGGCACCGTTCCGGAAACTGCGCGCGGATGTTTGCTACGTACACGTCGGTGCGAGCAATGGCGGCGTAACCCGCTCCACGTAGAGTGATGGAGGAGCTTCGTGCCCGGTATACTGGTTTCCGGTTCGGTTCTTCGACGATAATCTCGATCCTGCCGCACCTGCGTCTCTCTCTCTCTCTCTCTCACTCTCACCCTTCTTCTCTCTTCGCTGCTCTCCCACGTTACGCGTGAATCGCGTAAAAATAGAGTCCACCTCCCGGTGGAAGTATGTAAAACACGAAACCTGGAGGCGCGTGACACGAACGTCACTGGATCTCTCGTTTCCTGTTTCCTAACTTTAACCCTTTCGAACGAGACGACAGGGGAAGTTACGATTCAAAGAATGCTGCGCCTGAAATTCACTCTAAAGTACAGAAATCTTTTTGTATTTTTACGGCAGCGTCGTCCGTTCGTCGCCGGGCGACCACCAATTCTTCGTAAAGGGACCGGACCGTTTAAGCAATAATCCCTTGTCCTCGCAGGAGAATCGCGACTGCCATCTCCATTATCAATACGTGCCCTCCATTACACTGGCTCGTCTGCACGAGCACGTACACAACGCTGACGGAAATGTAATGTCGAAGCTTGTGCACGCGGCGTAAAGGCCAGGTCCGAACAGCCATTCGGCCACCCTGTTCCCCCGTGGCCTCTATTAGGAAAGTGTGATGGAGTTTTGCGAGCGCGATTACACCCAAATGAGAATTACCCCCCTCCCTCTCCCCTGACCGTGACTCTGACTATCTCCCTTCCTCCCTGCTTCCACGCAGAGACGAGCAACAGAGGGGTTGACTGTTCGAGCTCAACCCTTTCGCAGCCGTTACGCGTCTCCGCTCGTGTGTAGGATAGGTGTCGGGCGTCGCGTCCTCGGATAATGGTCCACGAAGGGGAACAATGGATAGAAAATTGCTTTATGCTCCGGTTCTTAATACGTCCGGGGTTGGGTGGCTCCATTCCGTAGGAAATCGTGTCAGCGCGGCAAAGGATCTGCTTGGAATTCTCGTTACGCTGTGTCACATTAGTTTCTTTTATTCCTTCGCGCGAGTCTCCCACTTATGCCGATAGAATGGAATCTGCTAATAAACTGGAAGTGGAATCATTTTTTATGTTTCGCAAGTCCTTGACAGCGTCATTGTTATGCTGCATGGACATAAGTACAGTTAAGAACGGTAAATTCAATTAGTCGTCTCGCGGATACACCGAATTCAATTAGTCATTTCTGTACTAGCTGTATTACGCGCGAAAACCACACAGAATTTCGTGCGAAATTCCATTCATGTTCGTTCTCAGCGTGTGCGCAACGTCTTGGCTGTTCGGGGCCCGAAGCAGAGGAGTATATTAGATTTATGGTCGACCGATGCAAATGCCAACCTCCGCAATTCTTTCTCCGGCGTTCACCTAATCCCTTTACGACGTTCCTCTCTTCTCCCTTGGTGATCGAAAATGGGGAGAGGAAGAAGCTGGTCATCGACGCGTACGTTCCAATCGCCTCCGTCGAATCTCAAAGGCTTTGGCCCGCATATTGGCCGACTCGTATCTCCCCACGGAAGCTTCGGAGCTTTTGTTGTCTCTCGCGTGTGTACGCCCGCGGAGCATGTGTGGAACGTCACGTACACGTTGGCAAGGAACGCTCGTGGGAAGTGGAGGGCGCAGAGAGGGGGTGGCTCTCTCGCGCGTTATTTAGCGACAATGTGTCGCGCATAGAAACTGCCTTAAAGCAGCCAATAAACGCCGTTACGCGGCCGTGCCGGGCCGCCTGTTCCCTCCCCACGGCCTTTGGGGCCAATTTCGTCAGATTTCAGGAAATTGTTGTTACGTCCAGAAACGGCGTCTGGTGTCGCGCCCTGAATCAACAAACGGGGGCCATCGGGAGTCGCGAGAGCGGCTCGATGGCTGACTAATGGCTGACTCGGCGAGCTGGTCCGAGAATTCCATGCCGCTCAGGCTAAAGAGAAATTCTCTCGTCCGAAATTTACAGGATTAGCGGCACTATTCTTATTTCACGTTCTCACTTCCTCAGTGATATCTCGACTTCCCGTCGCTTACACCTTACTCTATACCACAGGATTTCCAGCGCACGTTCCAGTCGCGGAGTTCGCGCAGACGATGCTGGGCGTGTTTCCCACATCAGCTGATAAATCCCCCCTGCATGCCGGTAAAACCAATCGCGGTGTTTCCTAAGGAAGCCCCATGCATCACGGCTGGTCGAATTATCAAAACAGGATACTATCGATCTTCGGGGCAGGAAGATGTATAACGAGCCCCAGTTGGCCGTGATTCCTCTGCCGCGTGCAGAATCACCTGACCGACCTAGGAGAAGAGGAAACGGAGGTGAGGCGAGGCGAGCCAAAAACGAAGGCGCGCGCCCCCAAGGGCCGGTTCCCCTATTAACTCCCTACGTGCCGCGACGGCTAAATGTTCCCCTTTACGCGGAGATAATGAAAATTACAAATAGCCCAGCGGCGTACGTGCGTGCACGGTTGTATGCGCGGCACCGTGTGGCCAGCCCTAGCAGCATTCAACGTCGAAAGTCTCCTTTCCCCGTCAGAGAACGGACCGTGAACGCCCTGGACTTATAGGAAATTGTCGGCCGTTATATTCGCCACGGGCAGTGGGGCGGGGGTGGCAAGGGGGATAGGATGGGAGGAAGCGAGCCATCGCGTGGAATACATTCCAAGTGCCGATAAGTAGATTGGCTGCGGACCGGCCACCACCCTCCGGGCTTGATACCGTCGAATTGCGAGCTTTCTGGAGCTCCGCGCCGCGCCGTTCTGTTTCGTTATCTCGAGACAAATGTCTGGTGTCCCGATGGTTGGAGGGAACGGTGCTCTCCCCGTATATGGAGGTCAGTGGGAGGAATCGCGGTCCAAGTTTGGTTCGTGAAGTTAGCCCCCGATCCCTGACGCATTTTGCTTCGTTACAAGGGATTTCGGATACTTTTACTCGCGGAGCGTTCTGTCACGCCGTTCATTGAACTTTATGGAGTGGCCAGCTGCGGAGGGTTAAGCTTGAAACGCAAAGATCATCCCGCGGAATAAGGATCTACTATACCGATGGGAACTACCAGAGAAGGGGAGGCGGGAATGTAATTTTATCCGACATTCCCTTTCTTTAATTCACACGGGGCGCAGGATACAGTGTAAAGCATCCACCGTAACGTGGTGAAATTTGCTACAGCCGCCTGGTCCGCAGCTAATAATTTCTTTCCCGGAGTGCAACGAAACACCTTTGCCCCTCGGTCCGCTGCCTTCAGCCTGCACAGAGCCAGCGGGGCCGAGGGGGGCATTGGAGGTATGAAGAGCAATGCATGGCGGGGGGGGTGGCAACAGCAATAACACGCGCCCGCGTCGGTGAAATTAGTTTTCCAGATAATCATCTCACGGTATTGTGTGTTGCGTCTCGTAGTTTCCTGCGCGGCTGCCGGGGGTGGGCGGCGAAGGTGGAGCTGGAGGTCGAGATGGGGTGCAGCTGTTTCGCGAGCGCGGCCAGTGCACGGGGCTTAAAATATAAACGCGGATTAATGCGGAGTTACGAGCGCGTGCCCGATAAGGAAGGCAATTTTCGCGCACGGTGCGGAGTTCTTTTCCCTTTTTCTTCGTTGCCGTCGACTTTCGCCGCGACCACCGTTTCTTCTCGCCGTTTTCCACCCCTCTCAAAGAACTTTCGAGTATTCTGAACGAGATTTATTCGATACCGATTGATGTAGGGTAGAGTTGCCTATATTGGACCAGCTCCTATATAGGACCATTTGTGTAACTCGGTAAACAAATATATTTGCAGTGTTTTTTTTTTTTTTTTGACTACACTGGTTATGGAAGTGGAGATGGAACGTGCGAGAACAGCAAGACGGTTATTCGTTACGTTGCCGTTCACCGTCGTCGAAATATAGAAACACGTGTTGCGCGATCATTATTTTTCGTGCTACTTCAAATGAATTTCTTTCTACAACTTGTAACTACCATAATTTTAAACGAAACTAGTGTAAAGTGTGCTGTCTTAGCTACAACTTCATGTCCCTACTTTTCCATATTCGTATAAGTATAACAATGAAAACATATCTCTTTGATGTAACCTATAAGTTGCCTAATATTGGACCATCACCAGTTGCCTGAATTGGACCGGTCCATTCTAGAATACAATCTATGTTATTGTAGCGAATAGTTAAAAGCATACTAAAAAAAATTTAAAATACAATTAAAACCGACTTGAAAAAAATAAAATTGCACTAAAAAGTAAAAAATAATTTTTTCCTTTATTTAATTTACGACTCTTATATTTTTTAAGTCGGTGCCAGATTTACACAATGAAAATGATGAGACACCGACTTAAAAAATATGAGAATACCGTAGATTAAATAAGGGAAAAAATTATTTTTTACTTTTTAGTGCCATTTTATTTTTTTGAAGTCGGTTCTAATTTTTTATTTTTTTTTTATTTTCAACATTTTAGTTTTATATTTATTGACACAACATGTTGAGGAGATATGATCGTACGTACATAAAATAATAATAATTAGGTGACAATAGTCTTTATTATTAACCAGAACTGGCAAATATTGCGCCAATGTTGATGCAGTGTAGGATGGGACCACTGGGGCATCGCCCTCTTTCGAATAAAAAAAACATCATCAAAATCGGCCCATATGCTGGGGAGTTATGCGAGGACAAATATAAAAAAAAAACATTTTTTTTCAATGCCCTAATCTGTGTTTTTTAGATTGTATATTTAAATTCATTGATTTTTAGGAGCGGTCCAACGTAGGAAACCGGTGGTCCAAATTAAGAAACCGGTTGCCTGGAATGGACCGAAGTCATTAGTTTAGTTTTTTTTTGGAGATATTATTTTAATCACATATTTTATCAACACGCTAAATACATGATAAAATCTACATAAAATGTAGATCTTTTTCCCGTTTCTGTTGGCTGTCTGCAATGTGTTATGCCCGTGTAGGAGAGAAAAATAAAAGAGTTGTCCAAAATAGGCAACCCTCCCTTACTTTTATCGAATTCTTCGCTTAGGCAACTCTCTTTACTTCTTTCAATCAGATTCGCTGTAACACGTTCTCCGCGCAGAGCAAGGGGGTGAAACTCGTGGTTGCTGGAATCAAGCTACGGACAATTCGTCCCCAGTAGGCGTTGCGTTCTTCCACGAGAGCGAGGATGAAAGGGGCAGGAAGCATGACGTCCTCCGTGCATCGACCCTCGTTCGGCCGTGCCCCCCCTTCGTATTTCGTGGTGTTCCCGGTGATTAATGTTGCCGAACAAATTGTCTAGAAAAACATGTCGTAGCCGGGGCATTTCCCGCGCGTGCACTGCACCCTTTATCTACCCGTGCCCGGGCCACCCTTATTTCCCTCGAGCGTGGAGGAAGCGCGCACACCACTTGCCGCCGCCACCCCCTCCTCTATCTGACGCACCACACCGTGTACACGGGGGCCGTGTATACATGCCTGCATACATACATTACGCCGATGATATCCGAGTAATCCGATTTACTTCGATTTCGCTATCAACGTCAGAGCCTCCGCCCCGTTTCGGGGTAATTATACACTGGCCCGGGTCGCCGCGCAGCCCCTCAGGCTCGCGCTTAACGGGAGATTAGGTGATCCGATTTCGTCGAGGATCGCTCGCGACGATCGATTGACTTTGTACGGACGCGGTGAATACGCTTTGCGAGCCGCAACCGGCTGAATGTGACGGTCTTCGGATACTGGAGCTTCTCAAACTTCACTCCGACTCGATGAAAATTAAATTTCTCGGATAACGATTCAGTCCCTCGATCCTCCCAGCAAGGGTGCTGCTAATTCCCCGCGATTGTAAGACCAATGGGCACAATTCTTCTAATTGGTCGTTAAAATTAATTTATTGAATTCAGTGTCCCGTGTATTTACCTCGGAGCCAGATGGCTCCGATAAAAGTGGAATTTTGATGGGTTCGGGTATCAGATCGCGCGCGATTTTCCTGGAGGGTATCGCGCGGGAAACGGGCCGGGAAAAAATTGCGCCGTTGGATTCTAAATGTCATCTCGTTAAAGTCACGCACGACACATCGGTACATCGTTTGCAAAAAACCCTCGACAAGCCACGGCATGTCTGTGCTCGTTCGCCGCGCTCCTCTCCACTAAATCTTCCCGGTATCTCGCATCTCTCCGCTTCCCACCTGCGAATTACAAATTACCGGAGGACTCGCAGGACTGCACCGGCCCCGTTCGTTCCCGCTGTCTCCCATCTGCCCCTCCACTCCCCCTCCCCCCCTTCTGCTCCGACCGGACACCCTCGTCTTTTCGCTGTAAGCATTGCAGACATACCGTGACCGAAACTCGGTCTACTAATGAGGGAACCGATTTTGCATTTCCCACGATTCCGTGCGTCTCGCGTCTATCCTTGGCGAGTCCCGAGTGGAAAAGTCCAGGAAATTTACGATGGCGTCGAGCGCGAGGGGAAGGGAGAGGCATACGTTACGTGATGGCGTCTCGAAGCGTGCGAGTATGCATAATAATTCGCGGTTGCGTCACTTTTACTCGTGCAGGATTTTAGCACGGTGGTGTCCGAATGATTTGTTGCGATTGTTGCTTGAAATTAACGAAGCAGAATCGCGTGGATCGATCACAGCGACGCGATATCGAGGCAGGCGAACTCGGCGATTCGGTACGAAGAAATAAGGCGGACGGAAAAAGAAGGAACGTGACTAAAGGAAAGTAGAAGATGAGGAGTGTGTGAGAGAGAAAGAGAGAGAGGGAGAGAGAGAGAGATAGAGAGAAGAGAACGGAGGCTGGTAGCAATTTCGTGGTATTATTTACATCTTCCGTGCGGTGGTCAAGCTCGCGGTCACCGACGCTTTTATACCTGATCAGCGACACGGCTGTATAGGCGGAACGTACCTGTATACATTTCACCTTTTCGTAGGTAAATGCGCGGGCTACCCGACCGTCGCATAAAGCCCGGATTTTATTACAAGGGGATTCAAATTCCGCGCACACGGCGAGCCCCTACGGCGAGGAGCGCGCGGAGAAACGAGAGAAAAGGCCGTAGGAATATAAAAAATGCTGACCGGACCCCGTGAATCCTCCCGTGGCGTAAACCCATAAACCACTCGCGTATTCTATTTCTCGCGGATAAAAATTTCCCTCTCCCTCCCTGCTGTTTCTTTTCCTTCCCTTTTACCTGCCCCTCTCGTTCTCGTTCCCATTCAACCGTTGCGACGAGACCGCCCATCCTTGCTTAAATATTCTTGTACTTATCCATCGTGCACACCGATATTCTTACGCCGCGTCAATATTCGCGTCCCTTTTCGCGCAAGGCTATGACAGCTACTTATAAAGCTTTCGAGTTCACCCAATCGCGCCCAACGTATTTGTAACACACCGTTCCCTACTCTCCACATCCACGTCCTGCGAGGTGGAAATCGTGGCCAGAATCCTGCCCGGGGTGCCGCGGGGCACGCGTGTTCCCTTCGAGACGTCGCTTCGCGCGGGCCAAGGAGGAACGTCGGAATGAGAAACAAGCGGAGCTGGGGACGTGTAACGTTTCCACGTGTACCGGCTTGGCGGAGATGTAGGGAAAAGATTTGATGGCGCGGAGATGGTAAACGGGACGCTTTAGGGCCATCCAGAGGACGAGCGGTCAATCTAAACGACCCCTTTATCTGCTCCGCGGAGCGAGCCTCTCCGACAGCCTGCTCCGTTTCCTTCCGTGAAATCTGAATAAAAAGCGGTTACGCCGAGTGAAACACAGAGATCGCCGAGATCGGGAGTAATGGGGTTCCTTTTCCTCGGGCCACTGGTCGGGGACGGATGGCACGACAGTGGTTTTAGATGCCTAAACAGCCGCATTTGCGTCGGGGAACGGTGTGGTTAGTGGCCCCGTGCTTTATTGCCGCCACGTGGCCCTAAATTCGTGACGAGTGGTGCGAGTCGACGCCCGCTCCGGCAGTCTTGCCCCATCTAATTGCCTTTATTTAATATCGCGGCTTGAGAAATGGGAATATCGCTCGATGTGTACACCGAAAGGCGGTATTCTTCTCTGAGCTGTCGTTTAAGCTTCTGTCTCTCTAATAGCGTTAAAAATATTCTTCGCGTAGCCTCTAAGTGGGTAGGAATACGTTAAGCGGTGTTTATGAATACCGTATATTGCAAGCGCAGTGGATAATGGAACGAGAATAGACTTTGCTTTTCGAACTTTTCGCGAAACGTTTCCATAGAACACAGGCAAGTAGAAACGCCCAGTAGGTGATCAGCCACATGATTCACACAGTCTATCGTCAGACTTCAAGTGGAAATACAAATTTCCCCCTTCCGAAAATGATCCCCGTATTTTGTTATACTCCCTCGAAGGAAGATGATGTTACTACAGCGTTTGGCAGAAAAACGAACCGTCCTAACGGAGACGATACTGTTGCCACGCGAGGAGAGGCGCGTTAACGGGGGAAAGATCGTTATTCCAGCGTTTCCCAAGGTGGTGCGCCAGGTCCCCAGGATTGCGAGAGCCACGAAGAAGAGGGTGGTGGGTCGGCAGTTTATAACGGCGTCAGCAGTTGCTACATATAGTGGCTCCACGAGTTTAAGAGACTGTTACAAGCTGACGCCTTGGCCGGGGCCGACGGAGATGGGGTGAAAATCAGGCTATAAGGGGGCCAGACGTGGAACGTAGAAAGGGGGTGGAAAGTAGACGGGGGACAGGCGCGACCGGGTATCAACCCTCGACCCGGCGACGAGATGAGTCTGACCCCGACGGCGAGGTAGCCGGTGACAATCGGCTCGAGTACCCACTAGCCCCATAACGGGGGAGGGTCTGCGACAGCTGCGGACCCAATAACTTGCTTTGGCGAGGCCAGCGGCTCGGCCTTGAAAGGGCTCGAAATGGCGACAGCGTGGCTCGGTGTGTCCACCACCCGCCTTCCTCCATTACGGCACCACTCGCTCCAGAATTTTCGGCTCACTCTCTCCCTCCCGCAATTAGTTCACTAGACGTAATCGACATCCTGATGTTACCACCACCTCCTCGCGGCTTCCACCTACAGTGGCATATTCTTGCCTTTACGATACCTTCGGTGTCCGATTTCACTCCGAATCACGATTCCCAATACACTCAGCCACCTAAAAAAACAGTGTTTTCAATCTACCAGAATTCACTCCAGTTCCAGCAAGTCCCAATTTTGGCAAACCATACCCGAAACATCGGGAACACCGAGAATGGAGAGAAACGACCGCGGGGGAAAAAACGGCACCGCCATGACGGTGCGCTGCAAAAGTCATAGGGAAGCGGCGAAAATCGGTGGGGACGCACCGAGCTGCGTCGGACGTCGAACATTTTTCCGGTTCCCTTTATTGGCGGGATCGGTCGATCCGCCCATCAACATCAACGCGAAACGACGCGCCGGCGCTATCGCGCTACGGAACACGATTTAGTGGCGACCCCGGCAAAACAATTATATAAATTCCAGCGGCGAAGGGGCACGGGGCGAGGGGGGAGGTGAGAGGGCGCACGGCGCTCTCGGGCCGGGTAGGTCGGAATTTTCCGAAAAACCGTTGCACCGGGGCCATAGATTAAACGCAGCCGAGCTGCACACGTCGAGGCGAGGGTGGGCCAACGTCGATGCGACGCAGCCGTGCGGCTGCGGCGGGAGCTATCAGTGACACGTCGCGTGTTAAATCGCTTTGTTGACACACATAACCTGTCTACGCGTATCCGATACGCGCGATCGCAGTGACCGCTCGGGCATTCGTTGTTCGTTACACGCTTGTAGATCCAGGCTACGAGAAATTCCCCGCGATCCAGCAGGGGCGCCGTTTTCCCCTCAGCGTTCCCCGTCCTCGAAGGGGTTCCCTTCTTTTCACTCCCGGCGTTCTAATAATTGGGGCCTATTACTGTCTTCTTCCTCGTGATAATTGAAAATGAACTCTGAGTTTTTGCTTTATTGCCGGTCGAGTGGATGGAAATACTTTTGCTCGGTGTTGCGATTATATTATTGAACGTGGGATGTAATATAGAATAAGGAGGAGGGGTTCTAATTGAGGAAATGGGACATCCGGTACATGTAGGTTCCATAAAGAGGAGATTTATAATTTGAAGAAGAAGGAGGCGAGGTGAGGTCGATTTGCAAAGGTTAGAACATTCCATCGATTGAGTTTAAATAGAAAGGAGGGGGAGAACAAGTGTAGCGGGAGAAAACGGGGGCGGGGAGTTTTTCAATATCTGCGAGCGAGTATCGGCGCTAAACAGATCATAAAGTATCGATAGAATCGCGGGCGGTAGCGTGCGCGGATACAAATTTTCGATCTCGCCGCGCGGGCCAACCCCTAAATTCGACTGAAGCGAGGGTGGCGGTGGCCGCGCTTTTGCCCGCAACGCCAGCAGGAAACCCGATTACCCGCTGGAAGGATGCTCACGGTCTACAATGCTCATTGAATTTGTCGAACTGGAATTATGTGTCGCAAGAGAGGAGCACGAGGGAAGGAGGGCTAAACAGGAGAGAGAGGAGAGGAGGGAGTGCGGGATAGGGAAGATTCGGGGTCCCGTTTCGGACCGATCGCTCGGATACATTACAATGAGATCGCGATCGTGATCAGAAAGAGCATGCGTAGGGAAGAAGGGCGAGACGTGGGCCGAGGACGAAGCGAAGGAGAGAGGAAACGAACGGTCTAAGAGCAAAATGAGAAGGGTTGAAGGCGGGCGGTCGGGAAGAGAGACAGAGGCGCGCGAATCGAGCGGGCATTATATTCGGATAAAATGATTTTATCGATCGTAAATGCAGCGGTGAGTATCGTCGGCTTATGAGCGTCTAGATTTATAACCGTGGCCACGGTGTCTTCGGTGCTGGGCTCGCCTGGAGAGGTTCTTCTCTCTTCGCTGCAACAAAATTGTCCCGAAAGTTGAACGATTCGAATACTGGCATAAAAACTTGACACGGTAGATGGTGTTTCATGGCTCTATCGATTGGAGGCTCTATTTTCCGCTTCTTCAACGACGATGATACGGATTCAACGGGGAAGGACTGATTCTCCAGAAGACCATCGACACGTTTTCGTACAATGCCTGCTCGATACTCGATCCGATTCATTCGGTAATGGGCAATGATCACGGGGACGGCTCGTTCGATCCTCGCTAATGCGGAAGCTCGCCGTTCGCGTCGCATTAGTCCGCGGTTCTCTCTACACCAGCGAAATTGATTACCAATACCAAAGCGGGGGCGTGCGCGACCGATCATGGCCTGGCCCTCGCGTTCTCGCGTTCTCGTGTCCGTGCAGTAATGATGTTTTGATGCGAGGACCCCGGTGCACCGCGCGTATCGACTGCAGTTAACTAATGGAAGCTCTCCGATAATTGCGAGCGCCGCCGGAGAGTAAATGTTGCCAGCGCGACAGTAATCATCGTTACTGCTGTTCTGGTACGCGCGGAACGAATCTGCCTGGTACCGAGCCTCCATTTTGGCAAGTTCTCTATGGTCAAGCTTGAATGGGTGACGAGCTTGCGGGGGCCATTCTTCAATTGTGGTAGAGACAATCATTTCGGATGCTCCTTTCAAAATATTTGACATTTTATTACTGCTTAGTAATTGCAATTATGAGACGAGTAAACGTAATACCCCAAGGGTATGGTATAGAGTCGGAATAAGTGATCTATGTGAGTAAGAAATCTGTCGCTTTAATTCTTTATTATTTACTTCGTATAAGTTCCTTTATTTCCCCAAAGTTCCTGGTCACTAACCACTCAGCTAGAAGTGTTCCCCATAACCGTATAAATCGAATCCACGCAGCGCGCGAGTATAAGCAAATTCCGGCATTATTCATGTATGCGCTCGGAGCGCACTAAATTTCGTCACGGCGCAGGAAGGTCATGCGGGAGACACCCCCTCGTAACTCCGGCTTTTATGCCTTTTTTCGCGGCAGAAGCGTGTCATATGTTCATGCCCCTCTGCCTCTTCGCCATAAAAAGTAACGACGAGCCTCGAACCCGAGCCATCGAGCATCAGCGATTTGTCAATCGGGCCCGATCGTTTCCGGTCCTCTCCTCTCCAGCCAGACCGTGGTCGCATTAAGTCGGCCACGTGACCGCAATTTGGACAGATCCTTACGTCTCGAGTGGAATCGAGGAGTCGGAACGAAATAAGAGTGGGAATACTGTACGTGCACTGAAGGAGATAAATATCGTAAAATCCTCTGGAATATAGAAATCGGGAAGAAGGGAGGGTTGCGCATAGAGCTCAATTAAATTCACTTCAATTATTTTCCCTTCTTCTCGAACAAGCATTAAAACTCGACAGGCTACGTACTAGGGCTGTTCGAGTACTCGAATATTCGAGTAGCTTGAAATTCGGACCGAGCCGAGACTCGGTTTCCGAGCCGAGTCGAGTACTCGAAGAGGAAAAAAAAAAGAAAAATCGACTAGTCGGTTCTCTTACAGTCGCTCGAAAAAATTCGAGTACTCGATTCTTTGGAGCCGCTCGGTTTTTACGAGTACTCGGTTCTTCGAGCCGAGCCAGGCTCGGCTCGCTTTTTTCGAGTACTCGAACAGCTCTACTACGTACAACTGAATTCTCGTAATTTTTAATTCTTCCATCACTACTGCCCTTTCCCCAGAAACTGATATTACCCTTTCACTGTTCTCCGTGGAAAAAGGGAGGGTTCGTTAAACGCGTTTATTTAATCGTCTTCCCGATCGATGTAGGAAGAGCGTCGGGTTCCATGAAAAATTCAAATTCGAGTCCCAAGCGATGACGAGGCGACGAGGGCCGGTGCTTTTCAACCCCTCGCGTGACGGGGCGCGTTCAGCGGGTTTGTTTCACGCCGAGAAACCGAGACGCCCCCCTCGAGCTTCATAATCAAAACTGCATTAAAATCCTGAAAGCACGACCTGGAGGGCTCGGGCGAAAAGTGTTTTGTCATCCAGGGGATGGTTTCTGCGTAACAATATGCTTCGCCACCCTGTTCGACGCGGACGAATGGGAGGGAGGGGGGGGGGGAGAGAAGGTGACGCCGGATCCGCGTTGCATCGTAAACCGGTAATTTTAGTGGGCCATTACGATAGCAGACGATAATAAAGCCGTGAAAAGCGCGTCTCTATCGGGCGATCCTTCCAACCCCGTGGAAATAGAGCCTTGCGTTTAATTGCACTTTGTCTGAGCTTTTTTTCTTCGCCCCCTTTTAATCGCGATAATAACCGTAAAGACTAATTTCCCGTTGGCCACTCGATCGGCTAGGTGAAATGCACCTTAGGAGGGGGGGGGATATTGGGAATTTATGATTGGAAGTTGCACGTGCGCCTCTGGGAAAAGGAGGACGATGAAGTAGCCTGTACTGTCAAGTGACTTCTTAATTAAGGAGCAGTTGGCGGTGGTTTCGCGGCTTTTAGTGGCGGTTACATTAGTCTTCACTGACAGCATCAATTTCGAATAAAGCCTCAAACGTTTCAGCCCCATTGTGGAAACGGGCACTTGAAAAACGTTTTACACGCAGATATTCCAACGGAGCGTTCAGCGACGAAGAATTAATACGCTACCCGCGAAACCACCCTCGCGAAAGGGCAGGCAACGGCGGCGTGGGACTTTGGGTCGTTTGCCAGCCGCTACCTCGACTGTAAAATTTTATCCTGTCCGTTTTCTGCGCGCCGGACTTAAGTTTTCCGGGTGGCGAGGATATTTTTGCTTTTCACAGAGTCGAGGCTTGCCGAGGAAAGGAGAGAGAGAGAAGGAAAAGGTTGGGCAGTTGCCACAGCCGCTTCTGCCTCTCCTTCTCCTTCCACCCTTCTCTCCTTTCTCCCTTTTCTCTTCTGCCGTGTTCCTTTTCTCCTTTGGCCAGGGGCTGCGCGCCATTGTTCGGGCGATATTTCAGCCACGGGGGCGGCTGGCAGGGGGAAGCGTGCGCGGGGGTGGGCGACGGTAGTCAGCTGGCTGTGACACGCTGCCTACGCCGCCAAAGGGGAACCAGAGGCGTTTAGGAGTATTTCGGGGGCTGGGAAGGGGCCCTCGGTTTATACAAGCAGGGGATACTCTTTCATCCAACGATAGCCGGGACCTTGACTTTGAAGGGTGGTGTGTGCTGCGATCCTCCTGCCGTTTATGTATTCGCCGGACGCGTTTCTGCATGGCCTGTACGTTCTATCGGCGATCTGTACGTTCACTGGGTTCTCTAGCCTTTTGAACAGGGCGGGGGGGGGGGGGGGGTGTAAAAGTGGCTGCTTGCTTTAAAAATTTCTTGAACGCTCGGACGCGAAACGTTTAACGAAATACTTTATAACCGATAATACAGAAGTCCTCGTCCAAAACTTGAAACCGTGAGCCATCCTCCATTTCCCAACCCTCAGACGCTACCCTCGCGAGCATTACCATCGATATCGACACGCGAGACGACCCGTTCAACCGTGGCACCGTCGCGTTAATCGAACGCGAGGTCCCGCCGTCGTCGCCGGAGACGAACGACATCCACGACTTCCGGCCGACTTCTGCCCCCGTGGTCCGGCCAATCGCTATCGACTGAACGCGCCGAGCGAGACTTTGATAATTATTATTCATAAGACTCTCCCTGGGTGCCGGCCAGGCGTGATACTAAGCAAGAAAGATGCGCCGCAAAACAGGAGGGGCCACAGCTGCCGGGAGCTTCCTCTTTCGTGGCTGCGCGGCCTCTTCATCCCTCGTAGCGCCATGGTTTTCCCGCGATGAGAAGGGGGTGTGCTCTCGAGTCAGTCGAGCAGAAACCCAATCACTTCCGGCGTCTGCGCCCATTAGGGCGCCGCGACGCTGACGTCGGCTGACGTACGCCCTTTCGCTTGTCCTCCTTCCTCCCTCGCCTTCTCTTCCGCCGTTTCCCCACCCCGCGTCTCCGTGAACTTCGTGCCGCCAACCCTCGTGCCCCTCCGTTGGACCTCACCCAACCTCGAAATAGACCGTAGATCTATTGTTTGGAAAGCGCTCGCACGGAAGCTCCTTCAGCGCGGCTAATGACGTATCGAGGATGCTGGCTTCTGCTTCTTGCGTTTCGCCTCCGCATCCTCGCTCCCCCCGACGACATGCCGCCCCCCTCTTTTTCCTCGTTGTTAGCGAGATAATAGGTCGCGTCGTACTTGGATTCCCGTGCAAGGGTTCAACGGAGACAAAGCCCTAGGGCCGGTTCGTGAAAAATTTATACACAGCGGTGACGCTTTTATAACAGAACCATTGAATAGCTTTACATCGACCGGTTCTATCGAGTGGAAGAATTATTGTACCATCCTGTAAACGCAAGTGATAATAAAAGACGGGACAGTTCGCAGGCTCACCTTTTGTCTGTCGATTCAGTAGAGTAAGCCTATATTTGGTCAGACCGAACTAGGTACACGAACAGAAGCTGCTCATGTAGCATATACCATTGTAACCAGCAGTTTCTTACGAAATACTAAAGTGTCCTTCGATTGCCTAGTATATCTTAATATCATTAATCGTCGCATCACGAATCCCACAAGCGGCAGACACATTGCGTCACAATTCACTGATTACACATCAGCCGGTACATACACAACAGAACTTAACGCGCCAAGCATTCTGTGTATTTGATACGGACAGTACGCATACCCTGGTGCACCTGAAATTCTCATTGAATCAAAAAGTAACAACAATTCCGACCCCATCGTACCACCATTAATGACTGAGTATGATCGATCGAGCGAAGTTACGATGCACCTGTAACCCTCTTTCACTGGCGCATTTCCCTCGGCCACTTCGTCAAATTAACATACACGATTCGGCCGGAAATTACGTCCGACAATTACCGACCTTACCACCGATGAAATATCGACGGTGCCGCCCAGGCCGGCCAAATTGAGATGAACGATACATCGACGTTACGTACGCGCATCCTGACCGAGCTTTCGACCTTATCGCGACGGATCGCCTAATACCCGCTACCCATGATCCACTGATCTACATAATGAGTCATGAATACGTCTGGCTACCTGACTGCAATCGTTATCTCTGATTACCCGACTAGATTCCTTGCTAGGAGCGCTCGACCGTTGGGTAGAGACGCCCGTAGCTTGTGGGTGGAAATGAGTGATGATTCAGGCGTGGATTATGTTACGATAATCAACCCAGCGATGCATAGTGTAATACTTTAAAATAGGTGTTAAATGAAAAGTCTCTTAGCTGGCTCTCGCGATCCGTTATACTTGCAGGAAGAATGCCTACACTTTCAAGCGATGGAGGGAAGCATTATTCCGAATGAAGAGATTTCTCGTATTTTCGTCATTTAAAAATGCAGCCATTAGTTTGGGACAGCTTTGCTTGAAAGGGCGAGAATTGAGCGGAAGACTTTTCTAACCTAAACGTTCTTTGTTTCTAATCTAATTCTACCATTGACGTTTCGTTTGTTGCAGGTTCATCAACGCGAGGCGTAGAATCGTCCAGCCCATGATCGACCAGAGCAATCGAGCCGGTAAGACCAGCCCCATTCTGTCAACAGATCCTTACACACACACATACAACACCGAAGACGCGTATAATTTCATGTCACCTGTGCCGGGCATGCATCACGGATACGTTTATCCGGCTTATCACGAGGGCTACACGCCCGGTCCTTATCGCTTGACGTAGATCGATGCGTCGAAACGAAGGAATCTTAGCGTTCCAATAGGGTGCTCCCTTGAATCGGACCACCGTCTAATTAAGCTAAGTTTGTCCACTAGAAGCGTTCTCTCAGGTGTACGTTCAACCGAGCGTAGACTTTGATAGGCTCTAGGAATAACAATTTATATCCCTTACATAGATGTAGGTAGGTACGTTTCATAGAACGTAGTCTTTTAGAAGCATTACTTTATAGATAGCAAATTATATTCTTTATCCTTTGTAACCTTCGCGCGATCAGATGAAACAATAATAGCAATGTTTTCTTTTACTCGTTAGTTTTTCATGATATTTTCTACTTTTAGGAATAATTCTTTATATTTGCAGGAACTTTATACTACTTTAATGATATTTGATCGATTATAGGGCTGTTCGTCTATAAAATCAAATGTGTAGTTCAGCTTCTTTATTGTATTCCTCATTCTCATAGGCTAGGCATTTATTATTGTTCGTTGATGCACTTTGTTAGCTGTCAGTTAGAAGTAATCGAGAGAATGATGTTATAATCGATATATCCAGTTAACCTTCCCTTAGATGTAAGATCGATCCTCGCGGTATGCACGCGAGAGTTGAATTTTGATAACTGGCAATCACGTCGCCCGTTAATTCGTTCGTTTAAACGCGTAATTCGACGAAGAATTGACCGCGACGTGTTGCCCGTGCGATTCGTGTAACGGGTGCTCGGGGATTCCTCGCACGTTTCCAAGCGCCGCCTCTACCTTCATCATTTATCAATAAACGAACCATCTGAACCGTATTAAAGCGTTCCTCGTTTTTGTTTCTTTCGGCGGAAGCCAATTACCCCCCGTGATTCGTTTACCAGCTGATCGTAATCGGTGATACCATTCGACCTCCCCATTTTCTCTCTGGTTTGCGTGGAGTCGAACGATTCCTGTCGCTTGGATTCGGTCGCCTGCTGTATTCGCAATAATTGAAGGGTCGATGCTCAAGGAGCGGGAAAATTTGCTCTCGAACTAAATTCAATGCTCGGTAAATGAAAGTGGCACACAAACTCAGAGGTGTGTTCGTGCAGCTTTGACGAGCGTTCTGTACGAAGAATTAATCTTTACCTTAATAAAGCAAGAATCGACTCGTCATAGTAGGCACAAGACTCCAACGTACAATTTCACACGAGGCGAGGCCGAAGGACCATCTTACACCGTCGTTCACCTACCGAAAAAAGCAAACAGAAGGGGAAGAAAACCACCGACCTTCCCCCGAGTTTCCGTCCCGTGTAATCTGTAAAGACGCCGCGTTTACGAGGAGGGAATCACTTCGTTTGCAGTAAAAGGCGACAACAACGGTTACCTAGCCGGATCAGGGGTTGGAAGCAGCGTGACTCTCTCTCCTCTGGGGCTCAAGGGTTCGCTTGTGATTCGGATGATGGCGGGAGAGGGCTGTTTCGTGAAGGCCCAGGGTGGATAACGTTCCGGATAACGGTCGGATAACGGCGGGATAATTGGTAGCGGTGATCAGACCGAGTTTTACGAGCCGGCAGCATGCCCCACGCCACCCCCTCTCGATTCCTTGTAGCTGCTGTCTTTCCCGACCTTTCTTTGTTTCGTCTGAGAGCAGGAGGCTGTTCGCGAGGGGGTGGTCCGGTTAAACGGTCGAAAAAGAGATCTCGATACGGCCCGTATTTTTACGACTGACTCCCTCATAAACACCCACTGAGTTACGGGTTGTTTGCTTCGAGGAAACTGGGATTTAGGGGCGGTTCGGTGGACGTTCCGCGCCGCGCATGTGACCGTATAAGACTTTCTTCATTGCCTCTTTTTTCTCCTGTTGGAAATGTTTAACACCCCTGGGGGAAGTATATTTGTACCTACAAGACATCTGCAAGGGAAAATCGCGAATTCTTCGTTTCGGGAAGGTTTTCGAGTATTTTTTCCCATACCCAGTTCTGCCTTCGTAAAACCCAAAGCTGCGTTCATAGATCGCCGGTTTACTCGACGGTGCAAGTGACAAGTCGGGTGAGTTCGTGAACGAGCATGCGTGCGAGCGAACAGAACGGGGTAATCTCGGAAAGAGGAAGAGAGAGGGCGGACTAACGAGCTGAAATGTCGTCGCCCGTACCGAGAGTAAAGTGGAAACCCGTGTACGTTAGATTGTCATCCCCGAGTCAATTCTGATCACGGCTGGCAAACCCAACGCCAAACCCTTCCCCCTCGGTGCCCTCGATTCGCCCTTTCGCAGTAGTCCCTCGGCCTCTTTCGCGCGACTTTGCCTCTCGATTGAAATCGATGGCGTTACGCGAGGATTTCGCCGACGTCCTGACGAAGGTGTTTTCGCCGGCGATCACCGAACTGCTGGGAGAAATTCGCGGCAGCTCGGAGAGTTTACCGAGCCTCCCTCGTTCCCGGCCATTTTTCCAATTCCTCCGAGACCGCGTCCCCTTCGCCCTTCCGCCTTCCTCTCGGACGATCAGCAGTCCATTAAAGCTTAATAGCCGAAGCATTAGGCCCCAGGGCAGATTTTGTTCGAACGGAAGCGAGATAAATGTGTCTTTCGAATACCCACGGTCCCCCGTGGACCACCGAGACCGATGTTCTCCTCGCCAGGTTTTACTGTCGTGGCGAGACGTTTTATTTTTCGCAAGAGGTCAGTTGTTATCTCACTGCGGACCGTGTTTGCAAATTGCTTGGCGACTATTGCGTCGGAGCCTATAAAACACAAGTGCGTTCGAAACTTGTGTCGTTCGACGTTCGATGATGCCCTTTTTTTTTTGTTTCTTTCTTCGATATGGTACTCTGTAATAATTCCTCGATTTCTCTCTTTTGGGAATCGCAAAGGATGTCTTCTTATATTCTTTTGCCGAAAGTGCCGCGCACGCGCGCGAAAGACGGAGAGGGAGGAGGGGCCAGAGGACGAAGAGGACTCGCTGAAATTATATTAGACGGCGGTGCCGGTGATTCGGAACATGTTCGGAGGCGACTGTGCCGCAACATCGAGTGGCGCATCCTTCTCGTTGCGCTTCTTCGTGTCGGGCTAATGACGCGCGTCGGCTCGATCATCAATCACACTTTCATTACGCGGGATCGCAGCTGCTCCGCATTGACTTCGCGTGGCCCGCGGCCCATTGTTATTATTCCCAGGTTCCACAAGCCCCCCCCGCGCGCCTCCTCGTCCACCGACAACCAGGATGTTCTTGCTACATGTCCACGATAACGACAGAACCGCTGCAATCAGTGATTTCATGCTCGCCTTCTGCCTGATAACCGTCGGCACGACTATGTTCCCAGGTAGCGCGTCAGATCTAGATTGCGACAACATGATTTGTGTCTCGAGCTGTAATTCATTGAACCCCGTAAGCTTCTCATTGGACGAAAGAATGATAATAGTGTTAATGATCGGGGGTGTTTGGAAAGTTTGTGCTTGGTGGTGGCTTCGAATTTCGCTGAAAGGAAATTGGTTCTCGAATAGTTGCAAATCCAACGTACATACTATTCCATTTCGTCCACAGAGCCCAACGCGCTGCTACGAATTAATTACCGCAGATTATGCCCATCAACAAGCACTTGCTATGTTCCAGAATTGTATGGCATTCGTGATTTGTGCTCCCCTCATTTCCACCTCGGGGTTTTTCGGTTATTAAAACTGGTGACTACGAGGTTCATTCGTGGAGGATGGGGGAGCCAGGTTTATTCGTCGCTCGAAATTAGTGTAAAATTAGCTGCACGCACGCACCGCGGAGGCAGTAAACCGCTGCCACTCCTAATACTGCCAGTAAAACCGCGATCCCTTTTAAATCCTTACCCCCGTTCAATCGCCGGTGTACTACGTACAAGCGGCTAGGCACACGGAACTATAAAGTATAAAGCCGCGGCGCATCATTTTACGACATACATGCTGCCCTCGCGTCTCCCTGGCCCCAGATTCTATTAGGCTTATATAGAGAGCGGGAAAATGTGCCCACGGCCCCCTTTTCACGATCAAAAGGATACGCGTTCAAGCTCCTTTCCTCTCGAATAAGAACACTTCGGTGTTCATGACCCGGGAACATGAATATGAGTGTTGATGATTTGGGAAATTATTTCCCAGCTAACTTAAACGGTGTGAATATATTTTGTCGGAAGTACGGTGTCACTGCCTGCGGATCGTTTACTAGAAATTTCGTCGTATTTTTGTATCCCCGTGCATTTCAATCGGGAGATTGCGGGGTGTTGATACCAGCAGCGGCTTGTAACTTAATTTAACTTACACCGGCTGACCACTCAAATTTGAAAGTGTAATGTAATATTTTAAGGGTCTGTTTTTGAACGGTAGAATCGTCTAATGGGAATTGGCGGAACGTTCCAAAAATATCCAGGCCAGATCATAAAGCAACGTCGAAACCCAGAAATTCTACATTGTGCTACGTACAAATTGGATGGATTCTGAGAAACGCACGCGGAGAGAGGAATCCCGTGGCGGTGAGGATCGCTGGTGAATTTGACAGAGTATCTATCCGCAGGGTACTAAATGGCGCGATGCTAAACAGAAGTTCCAGAGACGAGGCTCCCTTAGAAGGTTACGCGGAAATCATATAACTTTGTCACTTACTATGTAAATGTTTGACTACTGCTGTTTCGCACTCGTTGGATTTCCAAGTAGATGAACTGCGCACGGGTGTAAGTGAATGAATTCTAATCGTCATTAGTTCTCTAAAATAGAAAAGAGAGTTGCTCCTTACCAGAGGATGAAAATCTTCGTTCTTCATCAAAACTCTGGCGCGGTCTGCTAGGTTGAACCGGTGCTGAGAGTTGCCACGGCAAGACGCGGGCGCTACACAGTTACTATCGCGTCTGTAACACCGGTAGAATCGTCGTCCCTTCGCGTGTTCCACGGAACGAGGCAGTAAAAACGTAACAGCAGCCCCGAAGTACCGTAAAGCTGTGACCGTACGGTGCATTTCGTAACGATGCCGCGATAAAAGGCGTCAGCCAACCCCTACGGTCGAGCGTACCAACGGTCCTGGCCTTTCTTGACTGCAATATTCACGGGAAACAAGTTGCCATCGATAGCGCGAGTTCGGCGGAGTGTTCTCGAGCGCCGCTCACGAGAGCCGCAACTTTCCTTTGGAGAACGTGTCGGCAATTAATTCTTTAATTCCACGCGGCGGCAAGAACTTTCTTCGTTCCTGGGCATTCAGAAGCATTCTAATTTCAGACCAAACACCCATTCGCAATAAACGACTTTCCGCGAATCGCTCGGAGGTACAGCCGTAATAAACACGCGATCGATTTACGCGTACGCAGAAACGACGAGCAGGAAGATGGCGAATTGAAGAAAGAAGCCGCGAGGTCCGTGGAAGATATCTTAATTGCCAGTTTTGCTTATTATTCCCGGCATTCGTTGGTAGGCGTGGGTCAACGCGAGCTATGGCAGTTCAGAGTCATAGATCACGAGGGAAGGTCGGGTTCGCGTCGGATCCTCTTTCTCCGTTCCTTCTTATTTCCCTCGCGTTTCTGCTGTTTTTCCTCTGACGGTCCTCGGCTCCCTCTGTACCGCACTTTCTTCGCGGCAGCTTGGTTGTCATTTACGATCGCCTGTTCGGTTTCCAGTGATTGCTTCCTTGGTGCAGTTGCTGGCTGTTGATTCATACAGGATTAAACTCGATAAACTTGAAGTCTGACTGGAAAGTTACGTATCCGAGGCAACAGCAAACTGACCGCAACTTGCTACCCCTGCCAATCCATGCACCCCAATCCGAACAATCCCAAGGTCCAAGAGAATCGTCCGGGATCAAAGATCCTTCTGTGTCACTCATCGAATATTCCAAATGGAGGGCAGAATCGGACCCTTGCGGGTCTACTCGCGGACCATTCGTCACGCACTCGCTGAGAGGTTTCGGTTGATAACGCGAAATCTCCCCCTGCCCCTCTCGCTATCGTTGCCCATTAGACAGAGAGAAGAACGCGGAGCGCTATCTGGCCGTGGTAGGTCCCTCGAAGCGAAGCACCGGGTCCAGTTTAGCCAGCGCCCGGTATATACATCCACTCCATCTCACTTGGCCTTCTCATCCCCTTGCTCCGTGGCCCGTCGGCAACCCCCTCGGTCACTCCCGGCACATCCCGATTCCCCTTTTCTCCTCGTTCTTCCCCGGCGATCCTTCGCCCTCTCCTGGCCGGGCGTCGTCCCTTCCGCGCTGGCCATCAATCAAGCTTGTCAATTTGTAATGGGGATCCTCTGTGTCCATCTCGGGAGAGGTCCAGACACCCCACCCTCCGTTCTTCCGCCACCATCCCCGTCGTGTGCGGTTCGATCTCCGCGCCACTCTATATCTGGCTAACTCGCCAGGGCCGCGAGGAGGCGGAGGAAGGAGATCCTCTCCCCGGTAGCCGGACACCAGGCTGCCGCGCGCCGGTAAACGTTCCTGCCGCTGCTGATGGGATATCGGTAGATGGAGAAAAAGAGAGAGCCCCTCTCCGAGTCGAGTTTAACGTCCCCTCCCCCCGACGCCTCCCCGTGGTCCATCGGCGCGCTAAATAAAATGGATGTCCCGGGGGTCGGGAATCGGGAGAAATTGCGAACACCCAGCCCACCCTTCTGCCATTCCTGAGCCGGGGAAAGTCATCGAAAGCGTCCACGACACTGACACGTTTCGCTTTCGATTTGAATCGTCTGGGCAGATCGATAGATTTATTGACCTGGGAGAGAAAGTCCCTTAAGGATATAAGTAACAATAGTATGCGTTAGCAGCGGAGCGTGGACAGTGACAGCGGAATCGGTAATTGAGCAGGCTCCGTTAAGCAGAATGATCCCGCCACTGACACTGACATTTGTATCACTGCGATTGATTATTAAGCAGAATAATCGGTTTCGATGAGTTCGATACACCTGTTACTCTGCACGGTATTGCTCGCCGCCTCGCGTGAGGTGTCCTCGACAAATGGCAGCGATATCTCACAGAGCCCTGCCCGGAACGATGGGAACAGAGGGGCACAGTTAAAAGAGAGGACGATTTCTGCCCTATGCCGCCTTCCATGGCCGTAGCAGATTCTTTCGCCGCGTTTCGTGTCACGTAGACGTGATATAGAGTTACTTAGAGGACCGATCCCCCGCGCATTACGGCCCCAACGTTTGAAAGGTGCCGGATACGGGTCCTTATACGACATAGATCATACGTTAATTGAAATGGGGCGCATGCACGGCAGTCGTCGAATACAAACGACCGACTTATAGATATGTTATTATTTGACGGAGGGTGAGTGGGATCGGGCCGCGATCAGCTTAGTCGAGGAAATTGCATTTCATCCTGTTACCGCCGCGCCTTTTCGGAGCTCAGTGATGAAACGTGAAATGGGTCAGGCGAAAGTCCGATCGCTTCGAGTCCATTCCTGGCGAATGAATTTTCCTATCTTCCCGATCTGATCTACCAATCTGCATAATCTTCATCCGCGGTTTAGAGCCGTCTTATATCTGCCGGTCTTACCCCGCGCGATCTCAGTAGTACAGTCAACATTCAGTCAGTCCTGATTCAGACCTCACCGTTACTCCCCTGCCATTCTTGTCACGTTTAATTTAAGTCGATTATCGAATGAATCATTGAACATCATTACAGTTCAGCAACCCAGGGCAATAGAAAATGCATAACTTCCTCGTCAAACGTACTGCGTCAACTAATTCCTCCCAGCGGTTCCCCCAGCTCTCCGCCGAAATCCATTCCATGTAAACGAGCCAAGAGGTCCATTTCGTTACTCGTAGGTGCACGTATAAACCGACGGGACGGTTGGGGTGGTTTCTCGAGCACGGAAATGAAGTCTTGGACGGTCACGATCGGTATGAAAAGATAAGGCCCGAGTTCTCGGAGGGCGCTGGACAGTGCCCTCCCTCCCGTTCCACCCTTCCCATTGCCGTCAACCCCTCCGCCTCCTCTCGCCCTCAATTCCCCCCTTCCTCGCCACCGGCGCGTCCCCTCGATCCGCTCTCGTCTCCGCCAGTTAGATTTTTCATGCCGTGGATCGCGTCCGGTGTATCAAACCGTGGCCAGAAGGCTGCGCGGTGGCCACCACGTATCACGGAGGGGTGGACCTATCTTATCGGCGTGGCCATAATGGCCTGTTCTATCTCATCTCGAGTCTCGTTGACCGTTTGCCCCCTAGACCACTTTCGCCATCAAGCCTCCGCCGCGGTAATGGCGACCAGGAAGAAACCTGGCTCGAGTTGGCCAGGGGGGTGGCGAGAGCCGGTATCATGGAAACGCATCGACGCCGTTGCCCCGGCTGTTAAGTCGCTTTATCGTACATCTGACCGGGGGCCCGTTCGATTCTCCACGCTCACGTCCAACGAACGTCGCGAAATACATTCAGCGCCCCTCCCCCCCGTCCCGCCGGTATGTATACCCCTCTGAAATCAATGTTCACCGCTGTATCGAAAAACCGAACGAGCTTATCTAAGGCCGCAGACGAAACTGCGTTCCCTGTTTTCCATGCCCTCCCCCTCCGTTCTCCTCGCGAAATCTCTCTGGAAACACACCTGCGTATTCCGTCCACGCGTCACCGTCGTAAATTCCGACGAATTTCGAGCAGCGTCGCCCCGAAAGAACCCCTCGGAAATTTATCGAGGGTACGCAGCTCTCCGGTTCCGAAATAAAGTCGTTCGATCGGCAACCGGGCGGCGCGGGCGGGGGCGGGGGGAGGCGGTCTTCGATTAAGAAATTGAACGTTAAGTGATTACCGTCCAGCAATATCGATTGATCGCGACCGATGTACGTGAGCCGGTGGTGAGCGACGGGGAGGAGCAAGAAGAACGAGCCTCGGCTAGGCTCTACGGACCCGAGCCGTGCTCGCGCGGACAGAGCTGCCTCGCGACATTTAAACGACCAGTCGGCCGGTGCGCGGCTTATTTATGCCCGTCGTAAGGAGAGACACTTCCGACGTTTGTGGCGCTCATAACCGCCGTTTATTGACACTGTTAAGAGTGCTTTCTGTAATCCATTGACGGGGTCCTCCGGGGGCTGTTGCGTCCGCTCGCCTCGTTAAAACTCGTTGTTGCGCGCGTGTGACGGTCAAGAATTGGAGTTCGCACTGCCGAGGGAGTGCGCGGTGTAGGTAGTGGGTTCGTATTGCTGGGTAGTCGGGGTACGTTTCGCGATCGGGCCGCGGAAATTCCACAAACGCTTCTAATATTAGAATTCGAGACGAAATCCGGCTGTTTAGCGTCTAGACGGCTCGCGTCGCACACATGTCGCCGGTGACATTTCGGCGGCCGCAAAACAACGCGAAGCTCCGCAGCGTGGGCAGACCGTCGAGGTGAGCCTCCGCCTTAGGCCCGTTAATTATCATAATTTATAGCCAATCGGTTAATTAAAATATCTAAATAGCGTATTGGCCGCATGAGATCGGATAATGTGTATCTGAGAGGTGGCTTCCCCTCTCCCTGGCCCGTCTGCGCTTCGTACCTTATAAATATTAAATGTTTTATGGTCCGCGAGGACCCCGGCGATATACGCTCTTCTCGTCGTCCCTTTATCTGTCTCGCTCCTCGTCTCCCGTCCTTCGATCATTAATTATTTATCGCGTCAACTAAGGAGCCAGTCAGCCGCGAGCGATCCTCGGGTTTTATCGAATCGCTGGGCAGATTTAGCGAATCCCGATCCGTCCGTCCGTCTGTCTGGTCGCTAGAAATTTATGTGAAGCTGGAGTGGGGGGCTAGGAGTCGATCGGTTGAAAAAAACTGGGTTAAAATATGCCAACGCCGCCGCCGCGGCGCGGGGTAGGGGGGTAAATTAATTTCGGCTTGTCACGGGGAGGACATCCATAAATGCAGTAGCTTCTTTGCTACCCTCTCTTTGCCTCGTATGCTTGCTCTTCCTCCTTCCGCCCCCTCTGTCCCTTTGCCCCTCTCCGCCTATCCCTTCGGCGCACTCTTCTTCGCTGTTCTGCATCTTATACAACAAAAATCTGCGTTGCAATGCTCGTTGCTTATGCATTCGTAAATAAGTGCTTCGTTGAGCGCGTTCCCCGGCCAATCGACTTTGCGTTCCTCCTGAGTTGTGCGTGGTCGAATTCTCATCCGAGATATAGCGACGACGGGGATGATAGGTACACCTTGCTCTAATCACCCGGCTTTAATGTACGTAATAGCTCTTTCATCGTCTTCCACAGGTCCGAGAGTCAAGAGGCCTGCACGCCCTCTCGCGATATGCGAAACCGTCGCGTTCACGAGTACGAAACATCGTCGTAGCTCCGCCCAAGAATTCGATCGAAGCTGCTGCTCGATTCTTATTCCTAGCTACGAGGCGAACAAAAGGCCGGCGCCCACCGCCTCGAGCTCGATTTGCCGGAGATCCCGAGAACGTTCTCGGAACGTTCCGCGTTCCTGGATATCCAGCCGGCCCCGATCGATGATGTCCGCTGCTGGATATCCCGGAGGCCAGGAGCGTAGGAAAGAACCGAAACGGCCGGGCGGGGGTGCACGTTAGGAAAGGGGAAGTTGCTTGCTGGAGACAGCGGAAGAAAAATAGCGGAAGTCATCGACCTCCAAGGGGCTATATATCAGAGGGTCGCAGGGGGTGAGCGGGGGCGTGTGTGGTTGGGGGGGTGAAGGGGGCGGCTTTGTGTGTGCCCGTTTCCACTCCCGTGTACACGATCCTAGACCCTCTCGCGCGAAGGTCCGTGCACGTACGTGGTCCTCGCCACGTACACCCTTGTAAAGAGGAAAAAGTAAGGGAGGGGGCGAGGTTTCCTGTTCTAACGACTGCAAGAAGAGTAGACGAGGCTCGAACAAGGCGGAACGAGGAGGAAGAGACTCGGTGGCAGGGAATCTAGGATAGTAGTCCTGGCGTTTGATCATTCGCCAGGAGGACAAGGTAGTCGGCGGTGGTTACCGCGCCGGAGACTCGGTCCAGGCCGGGTTTATCTTAAATGAGACTCCCCGAGGGCTTAACTCGGCTTGGCAAGGCTGTCCTTGCACTCCCGCTACGATATATCTCTGATTGATTAAATTCCTGCAATTACGTCGCGCCGTATATCACACCAGCTAGCAATCCCGCGGAGAGAGGGGTCGTTTTAAGGCTTGCAATCTCTGGGACGCATTGTTTTGTCACGGAGCCCCTTGAGTTCCTGTCTGGAAATTCGTGTCTTCGCTTGGGGGAGACACTCTGGGACGTTGATCTTTTAATAAACGCCTGATTCACGGGCTCCGTGCTCGATCTTGGATATCTTGGAAGCTGTGGCGATGGCTGGACCGTCTAGCGAAGCCAGTCAGTGGTGCCGCGTTGCGATTCAACCTTCGTTCGCCGTTCGAGCTCCACGATCGTGACGAATTCAATTCCGCGACGATCCAGGTCCGCGAAAAACGGCAGCACCGGTTACGTGCACGCGCCGGCCAACCGTAAATCACCCAACTAGACGCCGCGTTTTGACAATACGATGTAAAGCCAGGGCAAGCGGCGCGTGACGACGTCAACCGGTTTCCGCAATTGTTTCCATTAGCCGTTTTAATCATACCATTTACGATTGGAACGTGCCGACAATGGCGCGGCCGCGAACGATTCGGCAGAAATTCATTGTAGATCGTGACAATACAGACCGGCCTCCGTTACATCGATATTATTATTATTCCCTGGCCACGACGACCATTATCTCGGATCGCCGTCGGAACGGAACAATGCTAGGAAACGCACGATGAGACGGAGAGAGAGTGAGAGGGGGGGTGGGCCGATGGGATGGGACGACGTTCTACGCAGAATAGAGAGAAAAAAATACGGGAGACAGAGGGAAAGGGTGTGAGAGAGTGGGAGAGACAAGGCAGCAGGCGGATGAGTTATTAGATCCGGCGTATCCGGTATTGCGTCGCGGATGACCAATAGTTTCATCGAGGGATTGTTGAAGGTTCCGGAGCACATTTCCGGTTTCCGCTCGACGGATCACCCTTCCCCCGCCCTTCCCGCTGCTTCGTCTTCTTCCCCGTGTCTCGACGACCTCTCGGAATTTGCCTGCTCGTGAACCAAGGGCCACGGACAACGGAATGGGTGGGGGTTTGGCTGCCTCTGCTACCCACTAACCGTGACGATCTTCCGCGACCCTCTTTGTCCCTCCAACTCATGGACTCGAGGGTAGTTTGGCTCTCGATGGATATTACCGCCATCCTGCTGGCTCCTCGAGAGATCAGTTTCTGGGAGCCATGCTCGGGTTTCATGGCGTTCAAGGTTCAGACTTTCTCCAGTCGCTTACAGTGTCGATACAGTACAAGCTTCCTAATAGACGAAGTATATATGCATGTTCGTCGTGGTGCCCAGCATACGTTCAAAGAATTCTGGACTACGCGCACCGAACCGATCCAACAACGTCAATGTAATTTTCCCCAAGAAACCGATCTCTCCGTGAACGTTCACAGTGCCTGCCCATCGCTAATTAAGTCGTCAATTCCGCCCGAGGTCACGGCGGGTGGACAGATGGTGGGGGGGGGGGGGGGAGGGTGAGAGCGGGGCCGAACTTGCAGCCACCCTTAAATCTTGCCGGAAGTTCGTTACTACAGTCGGCCACGCTGTGAACTCCTCCGTGGGGGGAACTGATGGTTGTTACTTAGACTGCTCATATTTATCACGTTCTCGGTCTTTCTCCGACTCTCGCCTCTCCTTCTGGCGCCCCTTCTTCCGCGGTTTTCACACCGTTCCGCCGGTGAAAGCCTCTGGCAAACTCGGCGACCGGTTGGCTCGGGTTATGCCCGAACGGCGAGAAACGGGGGAACTCCGCGCGAACTCCGCACGGAACTCCGGCAGAAACTCGCCGTGTCGCCTGCAACTAACTTCAGAAGCTGGCTCCTTCCACCGCCCCCGCAAGGATTCCACGGCCTCGTCTAGGCGCTGCGCCGGCCTTACACGCTTCCGTACCTCCGGATCTGCTGGTCTGAAACGCAGCCAGGCATCCGTAGCTAGGCCGCAACCATAAGTTACTAATGTTGTTCCCGTGTTGGCGTTCGCGCGGAGAGAACGCCGCCTCTCGCTCGCCACCGCCCGCCGCCACCTCAGACCCCCCTGCAAAACGGATTTCGAAGTTTTACCTCGTTTCCGAGGGGGGGGATTATCTTCCTCGGCGTAATAGATACGCTTTAGGCGGCTGCTCGAACGTGTCTTTCCGTGTTTTGCGGTCCGCCCGAGCACGCTGATTAAAGGTAACCGCGAGTGCGGCTGGGGAGTTGAAGGGGCGTTTGGGGAATAATTGCGTTATGTCGGCGATGCAGCTGCCGGTGGAAGTGTCGCGTGGACTTGCCGCGACGGAGGATCTGCTGCAGGTGTTTCGTTCTTTTCGACGGTGTAGAAAGTGGAGCGATGTCCAGTGACCTACAGACAGTTGTCGCGGGGCGGACGAGTGTTAGAAAGATTCTCTTTTCGACGAGTAGCCACTTTCGGGGTAGAGATTATCGCAGGGCAGTTCGATTTTATTGATTCGATACGTACACTTGGAGAACCGCTTCTGAACACTGTCATAAATTGCAGCGGTGACCTCCGCGCGGCCAGTGGCTCGCATAATTTATCATCGATTATAATGATGCGCAGTTTAACGCTCCCTTATTAATCAGTTCGCCGGCTATTTATTACACGCGCCTGCAATTTGTAATCGTTTGTAATTCGACCATTATTCAATTCTACGTATAATGCGCGAACGTTGGAGAGTGCCGAACGTAGATGCTTCTCCGACGCGCAACAATGCAGCTGGCAGCGAATAACGAAGCGACAGCGGTGTCGGTATGATAGGCGGGTTTTTTAATTCGTTGAAAAATTAGCAATGACACCGTTCATTCCTACAACGAAACGGAGTATGTCGTTCAATGGACGTCTAAGGGGGCCCCAGTCGCCAGCAAATTACACGACCCTTTCGAACTCGTTCCTCCAGTACTCGATTCAAATTCCTTTCGGCCCCCATCAGCCCCCGAAACGACGTCCTGGAAGTTGGTCTCCGGTGCATCCTCGGCGTACTTTCCCGTAACTTGGCGCGTCCGCAATTAACGCGAGCCTCTTCCAGCGGTGGTAAACGGCTGTGAATAAATCACCGGCCGGCGACGGTACTGGCTGTAGTTTGGGGGCAGGGTCGGTAAGGGTCCAGAACGTGCGGAGGCGAGGAACCAGCAGCTTTGCGGATTTACTAGGTGTCGAAACACACGGATCTTGGGGCGGCTTTTATTGCGTTACGCAGCGAGTTCTTCCCGTGGCTTCTCGTTACGCCGTGAGCCCCGGCTGTGTCGCCGCTGGATGAGAATCTCGCCCCTGCACGGTGTCGACCCTGAGGAAACGTAACGTCGCTCCGTGATGGAGGAAGCGGCTAACGAACTCCCCGTACGACTCTGAAGTGCTATCTCCACGAGACTCAAAGGCGCCGTAAGAACTGGCCATTAAGCTGGCGATCATATCTCCCGATGGTTCGTCTTCGTTTATTAAAGGGTGATGAGAAGGAGACGGGGGAGCGTCGGGACTTTTTGCGGCAGGACCGTGGCCGGCGAGGTCGATAGCGAATCACTGCGGGGCTCGATAAGAATCTGATGACCGCCGGAGATACCATCGATTCTTTTCTTCCTGTCGATAGTGGGGGGGGGGGGGAGGCGGGGGCATGGTGGATGGAGTCATGTAGGTTTAATCGTTGGTCGCGTAATGTGGGCTGCGAGTAGCGATGGGTGGACGTGCACTCTGAGGCAATTTAGTGGCAGGTATTCGGTAGTAACAAAGTGTCCAACTATCCGCTCAACGAGTAAACGCTCGTCCCTGATCAGCAAACGAAAGGCCACAGCCTGGTCGACGAAACAGGAGTCCCAACGAAGAAAGTCTGGCATCCTCCTCCCTCCAGGAATGAAACGGCTGCCGCCCAGGCGCGTAACTTTCGATTCGCGGGGCAATCTTGCAAGGAATAATCGGCGGGCCCGAGATGAAGCGAAGAGGGAGCCGCCTTACGAGGCTTAACGACGCAATTTGCACGTACAGAAAGAGACAAGTAAGCGACTCGTCCTGGAAATAGTATCTTATCCTCGGTTCGATTCCTCGGTTCGCCTCCCGCGCGGCCGATTCCTTAATTTCCCATATTGTGGCCGGTCCTGGCCATCCCAGGACGCCCCGCTGCGTTATAGCGCGGTTTAATCACACTACAAGCGCGCATCCCTCGTTAGCGGGATATCGTACCGGCCATAATGCGAGACTACATTCCACTGGATAGGCCGCGAGAAGGAGAGACGCTCGTTTCTTTCACGAGGATCGTTCCCCCGTCGGTTTTATTGGATCCGCGATAATCGTTCGGGCTCCCGTGATTGGTGGAAAACGGTCTGTCGATCCTTTACGCCGCGGGATCTTTGGCGCATGCAGGAAAACGAATCGAGCCTCGGATCGGTCCTTTTTCCTTCATCCCTCGCGCCCTTCTCTCGTACTTCTACTTCCCCCTCTATTCGTCGATGCGTTTTGGTAGAAGAAATAGGATTCGTTTGTGCTACGGTGCATAGAAAACTATTCAATGGTTGGCGAAGTCTGGAATTATCCTCGGCTACTCTCATGCTTGAAATCCTCAAATTTTCCACTGCACCGAAGTTCGCACATGTTTTCGGGACGAATTCAATTCCCACGTCGTATTGAGTGCTAGTTCTACATATATGTTTTCTGTTCGCACAAGTGCTCTTTGTTTTCCTTCGTTTTTGGTTGCATTTTGGCGAATATTGGTAAATCGAGGTTGGAGGGTTTGCGAATACTTTGTTGAATTTATTGGAGATTGTAGAGAGACGGCAGAGTAGTGCTGGTAGTGGGGGAAGTTTCGTGTCGTCGGTCAATGTGCCATTCGGCACGAAATCCAATGTGGCGTTGGACCTTTGTTCCGCTAAAAGAGGAAATAACATTGCAGCAGAATTTTCCTCTTTAGACGGAATTCCGTAATACTTGACAATTTGGTCAGTTCTCCTGAAAAATATCCCTTTACATACCCCCGTTTATGTTACAAATACTACCCCTTCGGAATAACAAACAAAACCTACAACCAATATTACCAAAAGTCCAACGAACGCCAGAGAGCAGTCGGAAAAAAGATAATTTGCATACCATTGCACCCCATCGCCGAGCTTCTCCTCTGCAGGGGGGAAGAACGGGAAAAGATCCGTCGGGGTGGATGGAATTCGCGGGTCGCGGCAGAAAAACACTTCGAAGGAAGCAGGAGAAACGGATAAAGAGAGGAAGGTAAAGAACATTCGCAATAATTGTGATTTACGGCTCGGTGGCGGGCGAAGTAAAGCGCGGCGAGTTTGCTTGAAACGGCGATGGCGTCACGGCGAGGAAGAACTCGGTGCTGCTCGTCGAACAGAGAAGAGGGAACCGATCGTTACGGGGGAGAAAAGGAAAGAATCGAGATCCCCCTGGCTTTCTGACAAATGGCTGATGAGAAATTTGTTGAGCTATGGAAAACGAGAGGGAGGGTGGGGGAAGCTATTTATCGGTTTAGGGGAAGAGATCTTGGCACGGAGGAGAACGAGCGATTAGCTAAGTTTATCTTCGCATTAGTTTGGTATCTCCCGCGTACCCTGGATGCTTTTTCGTCTGGTCTTTAGTGGCGATCGTGCGCTTTAATAAGAGGACAGAAAAACAAGAGAAACAGGTGTTGTACAATATAATTTTAGCCAATTTACCAATGTGCGCAATAATTACACCCTCGGCGAAGCAGAAATTATGAAACGGAATCGTATTTGGCAGGTTAGTAATAATCGGCGCCGCGCGTAATATCGTTGCGGGCGAGATAGTCCGTTCAGATTTATCATAAGAAAGGCTTAGAAGAGTGTGCCCGACAATGGCTGGCTCTCCGGGCTCTCGTTCGAGATTTCGATGACGCGTTCCGACTCCTCCACTTCCCCTACGTCCCGGTGAACCGCGTGCCGGCGTGTATTGGTGCCGGAGGGTAGGACGCAATCAGTGCCCTTGATTTATCGCGGCAATATACATTAAGATACCGACATTAAAACTAGGGGAGCCTCCCGTGGATTCCGGGCTCCATTACCGCTTACGAAAAGAGAGAGGAGCTGTCGTCGCGTTCGACCGAGCCGCTCCGTAGCTCCGTCGCCGAGGATTCAATCCCTATATGCCCTACGCGAATGCCTCCAGTCTGAGTGAATTACCGATGTTGCGCGTGCTTCTGATCCTGTTTAGCGATATTACAATCACCGGCCTCCTTGCTTCAATATATTCGACGCATCGACGATCCCTTCGTTGGCCTCAACCATTGATCATCTACTCTCTCGTTTCGCAAATTAGAAATTCGACGTTCGATCGTTCCACGGGAGACATGACCGCGTCCATCTGATCGATGTCACGTTTAGATTAGTAATTTAGCATGAAAGAACTAAGTACTGACTATCTTCTCTGAAGAGGAACGCGACAAGCTTATTATATAAAGAATAAACGTGACTTCGATCAATCACAGTACACAGTTCGCCAGAATCCCACGATCGACAGACCATCCTCGACTGCCACTGTCTATCGGCCGTCCGGGCTCGCAATTTTCCAAGAGAACACCAACAGAGAACTGGAGGATGACGCTGTCGAGGGTACTGGCGAGCTTTTCCAATAGCCGCTTGCCAATTACGGAACAGAGATCTAACCGTAGTAACGTGTAGTGTTTCCACCATTGTCCGCAGGTCCGAGCGGGGCGTACAGTCCGGATGCGACGATGGGCTACATGATGGACGGACAGGCGGCGAGCATGATGCACCGGCCGCCCGGTGATCCCACCTTCCACAATCAGTACCATTACCCGCCAGAGTACTATGGACATCACTTATAAAGGTACGTGGCAAAGTAGCCTGCTCGATTCTGGGCTGCTCAGAACAGAGGGGATGGGTCCACTGACGTGAACACTGTGCCAAGTTCGATTCGGTAGGCTCAAAATTAATTGACAATTGGTCGTGTAATATGGGGATTGGAGCGGAGGAAGACCGACTATCGGAATTAACGACTCGATCGAGTGTTCGCGTTGATGTCAGTGCCCATTCCCAACACTTGTGATGCCTTACAATTGCGTTAATGCCTGCTGGTTTGTCACGTTGCAGCAGTAGTCGCGAGTCAAGGTAGACGGTCGAATGAGACGGTTCTTGCGGAACGGGGAACGTAGAAGCGTGACGGAAGCAGCGTGCCCCGGCCGGCGTGAAGCGAGCTGGGCAACGAGGAGCGTCTCGCCGCGCGTCCCAGGGCGAGCAGCGGGAAAGGGATTTCTTGCCGCTTACCGTACGTCGAAGCTCGCGGGTACCGGATACCCGAGTCAGGGGCACACGATGCGGATGGTCGAGCGGAAGGGGAAACGGTCGTCGGTCCTACGGTGAAGAAAAAAAAAAAAATACAGGGTGCGCGCGTTCGAGTCGGAGGGCACGTTCCCCGAGTAAGGTGGAAACGTATACCGTGCGATCTCCGCGGTTGCAAGACGAAGGACCAGCCCAGTGGCATCGTACGCGGGACACCGGTGGCCAGGGACGGACGGAGGAAGGGGGTGGTGCGGCTCGGCGACGTGGGAGCCGCGTTGGAAATTCATGTGATTGTTCTGTGTACAAATGTCGCGGTGTAATATTGTAGTGATCGAAGAATTTAAATGTTAAATTTTAATACGGTCGCGATCGAGCTATTATTAACGATATAATAGGAGACAGGGGGACGAAGTAACGAAGAGTGATACTATAGGCAATTTAGCGTGTACAATTAAGGGGCGGGAGGGAGGGGAGGGGAGAGGGGGGTGGTGAAGATGGGGGCGGCGAACCCGGTGCTCGCAACGGAGTAGATAGGAACAACGTACACGCGCGAAGGCGACGATCGAAACGGGGCAAGGATGCAAGGGCGGAGCTTTTGCGAAACGGAGGAAGAGGGAAAGAACCAAGTGAGGGACTGAAGCGGAAAAATAGAGTACGAGTTCGAGGAGCATGTATATGTATATACACACACACTCGCACGCAGAGACGCATCCATGTGTATATATCTGTACGGGTATATAAATAAATATTAATAGGGAAAAGAATTTTACGAGGCGCGATGGATGGTGTTTGAAAGAAGCGGAAGAACGATTTAAAAAAAAAAAAAAAAAAAACGGTAAACGTTTCAGCGAAACGAAGGGTGCAACGGTGGCGAATAGCGCGGGAAGAAACTGTACCGGAGAGCGACGGATAAGGGAAACATTCTAGGAGGGGGATAAGAAAGGATGGGAATCGACGCGTGTGCCGGACTCGAGCGTCGACCACATTCGCATTGCATATATAAAATATAGGTGACATTGAAATTTGTACAGTTATTAATTATAAATGAATTTACTAATTAAAGGGAGAAGTAATTATATGTATATTATAAATATATACATAACTGAAGTAACACGTGGCTCCGGTTGTAATATAATATACTAAGCGAGAGCGTTTTAATTGGACTGGGACGATTATATCTCGTGTGTGTCGCTGTGATTCGGTGTGCGTAAGAAGAAGATCGAGATCCCGTAGCGGGGAAAAGAGGAAAATCCCGCTCGGAGGAGGACGAGGAACACGGCACAGGTAGAAGAGACCCCCAACGTGTGTGGTGCGAGTGCATGAGCGCGAGAAAGTGGATATTTCACGCGAGCGACTACGGTGAGGGATTATATATGAAAGAAATATATATATATATATAAATATATAAATACAAAAGTATAGATACCTGCGAGAGGATCGGACATTTCATCATCGATTAGCTCGATGACGCGGTCTGATCCCTCCCACCCCACCTGATCCGACTCCACACAGAGAGAAGGGCAGACACACGTACAAGTCACAGAGACAGGCTATACGAAACGTACACGTACAGAAATACACATGACTCACACACACACACACATACATAGACAAGCCAGGCATATGCACATGTGAAAGGAGCGTTAATTACCCCAGCCCCGTCTCCCCACACCGTAAGGATAATTAAAAGAAGCTAAAAGGGCGAACGAGTACACGATTACAGTTTATTATATAATATATTGTGTATAAATAGTTAATTGAGTCGCGCCGCGAACGTGAAACGGGAAGAAAGGGCGGAATTCGATTGGGAGGGCCCACGGTGTTTGCGAGTGCGCGGACACCTCTCGCTCGTCTTTCCATTTTTCCTGTCCTGAAAGGGCTACGTAATAAATGGCGAAACCGCGGACCAGTGAGATCCTCGGCACGGTGGTTGAAGGATGAATCAGGGAAGACGAGCGTTAACGAGCAGGATCGAGAGGGACGATTGTTCCCCTTCTTTCTTTCTCGATCTTCGTTGCTTTTCCTCTTCTTGATTTCAAGATTGTTGTTTGTTTTATCGTGCTTGGTACACAAGCCAATAATACTGGATTCATTTATTTTCATGGTAAAGGGAAATCAGATCGAACTTCATCCCCTTCAGCTCAGACATACCCTGATGCAAACGAACCGGCTTTGCGCGACTTAAGTTTTTATTTTCTTCCCCGTGGAAGGAAAAGTAACCAATTTGGCCTTTGACCTCACGCCCGGAGGAGTTTTCCAGGAAGAGCTTCCGCGAGTTTACGATGAAATTTCACGAAAATTGTAAACGCAAGAGGGAAAGATTGGAATCTAACGAAATTCCGTTCGAATTTTTCCAGTTACGCGGTATCGACATTGTGGTTCGTTGAAATTCCATCGATTTCCAGGATCACCCTTGGAAATGAGATGAAATTTCGTATATTCCAACGATCTCGCGATGAAATGGTAGTTAGGCACTTCGGGACCAAACGAAATTTCGTCGGGATCTTGAAACAATGTCAATGGCGCGAACGTAAAAGCGAGCGTACGCGGTCTTTGGTTCTTTGGTCCTGTTCGAAACCGCGTATTGGGGTGAAATAGAACAAGAGATATTCAAAAGCTAATGCACTTTCAATTAAATTCTAATGATATTATAACGTCAATTATAATATTATTCAATTGATCTCCATACAGTGATTGATTTCCTCCCAGAAACGTAATTGCTTCTCGATTATTTGATCTAAGTGAATACCATTTGACAAATCTTTATAATATTCATCGTAGAGTTCTGTTTTATTTTTCTAAAATTCTCCGACATACGCGAAACACAGGAAAGGAACGAAGAGAGAAAGAAAGAAGGGAGCGAAACACGCGAGGATACAGAGGCGTTGACGGTTTTTCGTGGGAACGAATTTTCGCGACACCCTTTGTAACGATACTCCATGGAACAGAGCCTGTTTATTAAGCGAGGGTGGGAGAGTGTGTGAGAGTGAGAGAAAGGGAGCGAGCGCCCGAGGGAAAGAGAGAGAGAGAGAGAGTGTCAAAATTTAATTAAATTAAACGTCGATTATATGTCAGCAGCGGATTTACGACGATGTAACGACACGGATCCCCCGTCGAGGCGGATCGCGCGAAATTTGAAAGCGCGCGAGCCGATCTTTCGCCGATCGAATCGCGATGCGACGATGATGGATCATCGTGCCGAACTATCGCGTATTCGAATCGACGAAAAGCGGCCGCGACGGGGAGATCTGAGAGAGGCCGCGAGGCAGGCTGCAAGAAAGAGGACGCGAACGAACGAGAGAGACGCAGAGCATACGAGACAAATTTTATCGATATTTTCAATACGCCCGCATACACGCAAATCTTGTATAAAATTTTTAAATGTAAACACACTGCTCTTGCCGCTATCCCGCGGCGATCAGGGGTGAACCGATCGTATCGTTTCTCGTCCATCGAGATCACCTTGCATTAACGATCCTCCAGATCGGGTAGTAGTACTTACAGCATCGACGAACAACAACGGGAAACGATCAGTTCCGGTCCCCCCCCAGCCCGGTCACGGCGGCGTATTAGTATACTGAAAGAAAAAAGGAAACAAAAGTTAACCCACGTATACCGAAAGACTCAGGTGCGAGAGAAGTCAGTTTAGGTCCTGGCGTTAATTGGAGAGATTTCTCTGACGCTCGTCTAGACGCGTCGCAATCGATCGTGCGATCCTCCGCGCGGAAATTCAAAATTCCATTCGAAGACGATCCGGCAAGAATCCCACGCAACGGTCGCCCGGTTGAAATTTATCGCCAACGAACGAGACCCACCAGGATACACGTGATGGTATACGCAACGAGACGATGGGGAAAGGAAAATAATAGAATCGCGATGCTTGATGGAAATCGTCCAGCAGCGCCGGCAACGCAACTTTTTTAAACCTTTTAACGGGCAAATCGAGTTTGCCCGTCGTTTTTAGTGGACGGACGCATTTTACCACGGGGACCCACGGAGTTTTAATCGCTTGCCGAACCAGACGCGTCGTTCTGACTCCTGAAACGATTTTTATCGTAGGACTTGCGGTGCTCCTGGACGAGCCCCCTCTTGCACGCGTGCCGCGCACGAGAACAATCGTATTCATAAATGATTATCAAGTACGAGACAATCATGGACGCGTACGCGGGTTGACGCGGTCGCGCCTCGCCGTCGGCGGCCATTAACGGGGCGTCGCGTTTTTTACGAATTCTATTTGTTGAACGATATATTGTTTAATTTTGTTGAGGCACGCGCCGTTGGCCGTCAGCGACGACGCGTCGGATCGAACGTCGCGCTCGCGAGAAATTTCAACCGGACCCTTGAACCAGGGTAGAATACACACAGAGTTTCCAAACAGTACGTGGCTGCGCATTGGGGGACTATTCTACTCGTATAATAATCGTACTTCCTTCCCGAGTTGCAAACAACCCCAGTAAAATTGAAGTCTACAAGCATTATCGCCTTTTTTTTTATATTAGTAGCAAGTAGTAGTAATGCACATTGTCATCGAAGTAGTTATTAATGGATAATGAATCTCTTTGTCGAAGTTAAAAGGTGACGGCCCTAAGAACTTCCTAAGTTACGTGACTTCATCCGACCCCCAAGATGATTAGAATGATCCTTCACAGTTCGATCACCTATTTTAGGAGGGTCTGTATGAACCCAAAAGAATCTACAATTGATCGTTTTCCCAAGGTGTACGCTCGAGGGAAGCTCGAGAAGTGAAATTACAGGAATCCGAGAGCACAGTACATATATCGGCAACTGAATTATTTTTTCACCGGGCGGAGATGGACGGTCTGGCCGCAGGGAGCGTCACGAGGCGCGGGTCGTAGCGCTCTCGTTTCGTCGCAGGGTGCACAGAGAGGCGAAGTCCAGCGGCGCGGACGTTTTTCTCCGTCTTTTTACCCCGCTCGCTGACACAACCACCCCCCTCGCGGCCCCGGACGGTCGGAGAACGCGATCAATATTTTCGTAGAAATGCCCGGCGACGAGGAATACGGACAGGATCGCACGAACGATTAACGGAGAGTCGGCGGCGGCGCTACCCTCTGCACGAGGTGGAGGGTGGTCGGCCGCCCCGGCGGACAAGGGATTCGAAGACGGCGGCGAACGGACGACGTTTATTGGCTGTTCGTGTTTTCTAAATGAGTTCACCCGATTGAATCATCGCCTTAAAAATGTATACGAAGTAACAGTAAGGTATCTAAGTAATAATCATGTTAGAGGGTAAAGAAACTTAAAACAAAGATTTTATGAGCGGCGACACGAGCGGTTATATAGGGCAGCGTGAGACAGAGAGCGTGATGCAGCGTGAGTGAAGGGTGGTGAGTCTGTGCGCGTGGCAGGGAACCGGGGAGGAGAGTGTAAGTATGCGTGAACGAGAGAGAAACAGAATCTACGCGTGTGCGAGGCGAAAGAGAGGGAAAGTAATGTATAATTATCGTGTAATTACGGAGAAAACGATGATGTTAACAAGCGTGTCGTACGAATGGCAATGGCGACGGCGATGATCATAATGACGCGGACGATAACGACGGCCGGTCGCCACGTCGGCCCGGAAGATCGCGACCGTCATTATGATCGCGGAGCGGTAAAACGATTACGATAACGCTGACGATGATGCTGATAACCACGACGATGATGACGGCGATACGATGGTAATGATGATGATTATGATTACGCTGATGGTGACGATGATGTGTATAGTAAGCTAAAAATTTATTATATCGGTATGGAATCAAATTTTTTCAACTGTTTGCGTATTGACGACCTATTGACACCCTTAAGTAAAAAAAAGAAAAAAAAACAAGAGGAACGGCAAATAAATTAAAAAAAAAAAAAACGAATGAAATCGAACTGTGTTCTGTAAATCTGTGAAATCGTAACCGCTATATTCGATACATTTTCATCCACGATTGTGATACCGCGATCGCGCGGAAACGATGATACGCGAATTAGGGGCAAGGAATTTAGTTTTTCCTATTTGTCGAGTCTTCGTTCGACCCTTGGGAGGGATGAAGGGGCCGTTTCATTCTGAGCCGCGAGAAAATTGAGAGAAGCACAGCGAGAACGATACCTGTCGATGTAAAGTATTAGTATTACACACGGGATCACGTGGATACACGCGTCCACCTGTAAGAAGCGCGAAACGGGACGCGTGCGTCCACGCATCCCCTGGACGGAAGCGGCGAGAACGAGGACAGAAGTAAGTTCGACTCCGGAGGACGTCTCGGGACACGAGAAGGGAACAGCGTCGATCGTTTTGCGTAATCGGCCGCGATCGATTCTGTTGGGGGAGCACTCACGGATCGCAGGCGTGATGACGGTGAAAGGAAGGACGATGTCGAAGGTGGTCTATGTTAGAGAGTGTCCATTGTATAGTGTTTTTTGAAACGTGAGCATTAAATGCTACATCTTGTGTACGTCTGCTGTGTGCTGTTCTTTCATTTCACGATCGCTCGCGAGAAAATCTGTCGACGCGGCTGATGCTCGTAGTTCTCCGTTTGGCTCCCCTTTATTGCTTGTGTTTCCTTGCTTCTTAACTGCTTTCTTTTGTTTCATTTACGTTGCCCCGATGTAAGAGCACGCGAGAGAAATCGTCCTTCAATTCTGTTGGAGCATCACGCCGTGCATCGCGTTTTATCACGAGTGAAAAGCCGATCCAATTCCTTCCGTCCCTTCTACGTTAGATCGGGGAAACTCGGGTAATTTTCTTGAATTTCCGAAATGAATTTTGCGGCGGTACGCTCTGGCCGAAGTCGAAATTGGAGATTGTTCCACGGGATATAGAAATTTTAATTTCATTTAACTGCAACTTCCATTTCCCAATTGGGAAGCGTTACGCTCGGGGGTAGATTGCACTTTACTCGATAGTTCTACTTCGCTCGGGATGAAACAATAAATCTCGTTTAGTAGAAATTAGTGGGAGATCAAAATGCATCGGAACGTGAAGAAATATGGCCTGCTAAATCATTATGTAATACTGGCTTCCCTGAACTTGTTAACCGAGCCGTTTCTCGACCAAGAACGTCCCTTGGGTACTAAAGAATGATTAAAGGCAAATGAGCTCTCCTTGCCTAATGTGCAGGCTTAAATCAATTTAAATCTTAAAATTAATCACAGAATTGGCCGTGTTTTCGTTACAGAAAAAAAAACACGATTTAAAAATTCACGTTCCTTCCTTTGGATACAGGTAAGTTAAAGAATTATGTTCTATTTACTACCCCCACTTAAACATCTCTATCCTCTAATTAAGCCTACATAACTGGCCATCTCAATTTTGCACTTAAACTCCATGGAACTCCTTCAACCCCTTAATACCAATTTGTAATTCTCCACAAACGTGATAATCTCCGATTCAACGTCCGTCGAACGACTTTATGCGATGTCTGTTGCCATCGTAGACCAGGATGTAAGATTGTACCAGCAAAGACAGTTCAGATCACATACCAACGCTACTTTATATGTCTGTGGGTCTTGGCAAGGTGGACGGAGAGGGGTTGTTAGCGAGCTGTCGATGGCTGCGCTTTGTTATCCGCAAAAGGTCACCCCCTCGGTCAGACTGAAAAACGAAAGGGTGCCGTCGCTGTATAAAACACACATTTGCGATCCGCGACGCATCCCCTGGACCGAAGTTCCTCTTCCTGCCTCTTTTCCACCCCTGTCCTCCGCCTAACGCCCCTTCACCACCCCCCCCCCAAACCCCCGGCCACGTTCTGAAATATGATAGGGGCCGCGTATCTACTGTAGGTGCCAATTACCGTTGATGGTTATTCCATGGAAATGGACCTTGTTACGGGAGCGTCGAGAATCAAGGGGAAGGCGCCAATTATTTTTGCTAGCGTCGATGCTTTCTGGCGTCAGCGACGGAAAAGCGCCGACTCGGCGCTCCGTCGACATTTTCCAGCTTCTAACGAGACAAATCGTGATCCCGTGGAACCCGCTGCCAGGGATTTCCCTCTTTTTTCCCATAGACGTCGCCCCGCCGCGCGACGCTTTGTTTCGTTCCCGCCGATTGTTTTTCCCTTTTTCAGGGACCTTCCGTTTCCCCCGCGTTGAATCATCGGGACGGATTGGAATAACTGGCCTTTTCTTCTCGAGAGTTTCTGCGGGAGGATCGACTGTAATGTTCGAGAACATAGACGTCTGAAATCTTCAAAGTGATCGGTTTATTCTTTGCAGCCAATTAATGGACGATTCTCAAGGAGCGTGCATGCATTTCTCGAAATCTATCAGTCATTGATTGACGGCTGCGTAAGGGCTGATTCTCCCAGTGTCAGTCAGTCACCTGGAGTATGCGATCCGTGGACAAGTTCGAAAGTCCCTCGAACGAATACGTCCCCACGGTCGTGCACGGTCGAACGGCATTAGGAAGCTGGCAATACATTAGATGGAAGACCCCGCGAGCAAACAATCTCGTAATGGCAGCGCGGCACGGCTGACTGGTGGCGCGGTAATGAGATATTAGACTCGAGCTTGGCCTGCCAGAAGGGAGTGGCCACTTCGAGGGTAGTAATGCGCGATAGGCGACCGTTTACGCCGTACAAGCTCGAGGGCCATTATTAGGGAGTACCGACCAAGGGGCTGATATCGTTTTTTTTGCCTCCTGGGACGTGATTGGGACGCGTTGTTTTCTTCTTGTGTCTCTGCGCGGCGAACAGCGACACGAGTGTCGAGAAGTCGCCGCAATTCCGCGTTCAATTTTTCCTCGAACGTATGATTTGTCGGTTCTCGAGGACGGTAAAAATGGGGAACTTTAGCGAGGGAGCAACTGTGCCTTTCCTCCTTCAATGAAAATAGAACGAACATCTATATACCGCCCTGCCAACTTGAAACCCAGACCCACTGCGTCAGTCATCCACATTTACCATACCAAACATCGCATAGTAATACGAATTCAGGACACAAATGTACCGAACACGTATATCCTGCCATACCACCCCCTCCGTCCAAAAATAACGAGGTAAACAAACTCGGCGTGGTCTGGCAGAGCGGCCAGCCATTCCAAGATTAAATTCATCCCCTAATTCATTACTCGACTCGCTCGCGACCGCATCAACATTTTCCGCAGGACAGCGCACCGTATCAATTACAAAAGATTAACAGTTAACCAAGCGGCTGCGTATCGATGTTGACGATCGCGTCGACGAGCAGCCGTTTCACGGTCTCATCGTCGTCCTCGCCGTCGTTGTCGGTGGTGGCAGAGGGAGAGTAGGCCAGAAGAGTGTCGCGGCGGTCGTAGGTGACGGTCGTCGCTGGTTCTCCCTACCCCCTCGGCCAAATCCCCCGTTCGCCACCCCCTATTGCAACCCTCCCCCCAGCCCCGCGCGGACAAATGGGTGTCCCTGCATATGTAAAAGCGGCGCTGTGTTCGGCTCACCCTCGGTCAGCCATTTGTCAATGTCAAGGCGCGAGCGCCGTATCCATGGAAACACCCCCGGCCAGCCGGCGAGCGGGCACGAGCGTGCACGAGCGAGTGTGAGCCGAGCTGGAGCCGTGGGCGACCCTCGGTTTTGCGCGACTACCACCCCCGCCGGCGCGGCGGAACGCAACCCCTGGGCTTCCACCACTACTCCACAGGCCGGGCTACCACCCTTTCGTCGTTCCTCCGTTGCCCTCCGTGGCTTCCACCCCCCGGAAGCTACGTCGGCGCATGCCCACCAGGGTGCTCGGGGGTTCAGCGTATTGCCACCGCCGACGCTGGTGGCGCCTAAGGACGCGGCGCGCTTGATTCCATCGGGGTGTCGTGGACAGAGATTTTAGTTTGCTGGATGACGTTCAAGGTAAAAGGGTTGCTCCCATGGCGAGAGAGTTCAAGTTTCTATTTTGTCTATGATCCGGCTAAGAATTACAAAACGCGTGCAGGTATCAGTTTCTTCAGACTCCTCACGAGTCTGGGCAAATTACTGATGAAATTGTAGAATAACCTTCTGTAAAAGTAGGAACGCGTAGATTACTAATGAAATGGTATAATAAAGTTCTGTAAAAGTAGGAGGGCGTAGATTACACCTAGGAAACTCTAAACTCTAACAAAATGTTTTAAAAACCTACGATTCTCAAGAGCCCTAAAGACCACGTCTAGTAGCGAAGCTCGCTATCAAGTATACATTCCACGCGAACCCTCCCTTAAACGGTTTCCTCGAAAAGAATTCCTCGAAGCCCGCGCAGATTCTCCAGTAAAGGGGCGACAAAAGGGGAACGCGCGACGGGGCCAGCGCACAAAGATGAAGCAGCAAAGCGTGCAGAGAGGAGGATACAGTCGAGGGGGTGGAGGGGATTGTGAATCGGCGATGGTGGAGAACGGTCGTCGGTCGGTCGGCGTAGGTGGTGCGGGTGGTAACGGCTGCATAGCAAGACAGCTCGCTTAAATATGCAGGATGGGCGGCGGCGGGCAGCATTGTAGCGTGCTTGTAGCACAGAGCAACGGGGTGAACTCGCTACTGAGGGAAATGAAGGGGATGAACGAGCCGTAGAGAAGGCGACAGAGAGGGGTGGAGGAGAAGCGAGAGGCCGAGGGCGAAAGGGGGAAGGAGAGGCGAGACGCGCGCGTACAGAGCGAAATGGTAGGAGAAAGAGATGAAGTAAAGGGGTGGAAGGGCGGAGGGGGGTCGAAGGGTAGGTGGAGGAGAAGGAAGGTGGTTCGCAGGCGCTTGCGCAGCCCGTAATGATTGACTGGCTCGCTGGCAGCCAACAGACAGACGTTCGCCCACCAGACCGACCGACTCACCCCTTCTACCCCCGGCGCTCACTCCACCCCCGTGCCCTCGCCCTCTTGACACAGCCTCTGCCGGCGCTAGCACGGCTGTGCCGTCGTCCCTGGAGCGGGCTAGCTCAAAAAGCTCGCGATACAATGCGCGACTGCCACCCTCCGTGCCCCCCCCCCCCTCTTGGCCAGCCACCCCATCCTCCTCGCGCGGCTTCCTCTTTTCTTCTTTCGCGGGCCGAGGCACTCCGGCCGGCTATCCTCTCTTATCGCTACCCTTTCAACCCTTTTTCCAGCGAGCCGCCGTCCCATCCGTGTGCCCGTCTCCGTGTCTGTGCGCGGGTGTGCGCCGCGAGCACCACTCGTGTGCTGGCTTTCGTACAAAAGCCAGGTACCGGCAGATAGCTCGGCCATTGAATCTTTAAAGGTCGACTCACCGGGCCACTGTATCGAGGCGCGTACCTGTCGAGATGAGATTGGTCCAGATCAGCCGGGATGCTTTCCTTTTTTCGTATTTCTTGACGGCAGCAAGAGGATCGGACGGTATTATTGGAATTGCTCGACAACGCGGAAACACGGGGCCACTTGACGTTCATTCTCCTTTTTATTCGGGCATCGGCAGCGATGTAAATTCCAAGCTTTTTCGAGGCTGACTTTTCAGGCTTCTCCGAACCCTTCATTCTCTCGTGTCTCCTCGCCCCTCCCTCGTGCTACTTTGAAGATAATCAAATGTACTCAACCTTCGCTTTTTCTCCCTCCCCCCCCCCCGCTGGTCAAATTAAGAATTCGTAAATAAAATACTGTACGCTAGAAGCACGGTCACACGGCTCTACGTTTAAAGCAGCGCTAAAGCTTAATGAAATATCGCCGCGGATTTACTATGTACGATTTTTCGCCGGAAAGAATAGCGCCGCCCGGGGACCCGAAATTAAAATTTAAAATAACTCGAGCGCGCGCGAAAGGAGCGCCGAATTTATAGCTGGATTAGCATGTAAATATAAAAACGGTTATTCGCAACTTTTCAATGCGATCTCGCGCCACGCCGACCCTCCCTCTGCCCCGCTGTTGTCGTTCGCCAAACATTATCGAAATTTACGCACGTTTAACCGTGTACGTGCTTACATAATAAAATCGACAAACGCACCGTTGTAACGCGGTTTGCAAAAAAGATTAATATCGCCCGTTCGAAAATTTTACGCGTTATTATCCATACTTTCCCCACTTTTCTCCCACTCCGCGATTCACGCTTGTTAGCTTCGATGCAGCTCGCGCAGTCGAATGAACATCAAACTAGCGATATCTTCTACGCAAACACGACACCTGATTTCCTATAACAATCGAATTTGCTCACGAAAGATCGTCGGGTTCGTTAATTGTGATTACGCGCACAGCATTGCCTTTCGTAATATAAATATGGAATCTAGTGGCCAATGATGCAACGAATACCTACAGAAGATACTGTAGATAAAAGAACGAGAGCAAGACAGTATCGCACACAATTAGTTATTCCTCTGAATTTATATGAACAAGCCCCGTGAGTCATTGTGTGTAGTCAATCGTGGTTGCGGGGTGGAAAAAATAAAGGACGAGTTCGATAAAGCGTTTCGAGCGCTTTTATCTGCTCCATTCTCGTGGCGGGCGAGGCGAGTATCGCTCTGAAAGTCTTGCAGGACGGACGGGAGAGAAAAAGCGGCTGGCTGCTCTCTCGCCGGCGCTGGTCGTTATTTCCTTTCCTCTTTTTTCGAGGCGTTTAATCCAATACCGGCCAGGCGTCCATCAAGCGTTCCGGGCGCAAAGGTTTTGTCCCCGTGGCGGGCGGTGCGCGCCGCGGCCTGGCCTCCCCGTAAATTCGCGCGGCCGCGCGCAATGTTCCGCGTGTCGCATAAAGCGTAAAACCAACGTGAATTACGGTAGGATCGCGTTACAGCGCGGGGATAGCGCGCGCGCGCTCGCGCGGAGCCGGTGTACACGGGACGCGAGCGTTCGACAATTCCCCGTGTCCTTTGCCCTTTAGAAATTCATGTAATTTTTTGCCGTTGCCCGGCCCCGACACGCCAATTTTCCCACGGACCACCGTCGCGACGCGATCGCGAGATTTAAGGGCGAAAGGGACGCGGCGCGGTGTCGCGTTGTAAAACACGAGCCTGTAATGTTGTAACGCGGCGACCTCGAGACCGCCGCCGCTTCGATCGTTACCGAGCGTACGCGCGATTCTCTTGGCTCCTCTTCTTCGTTCTTTCTCTTCCGCGCCCGCCGTTCTTCCCTTCGCCCTTTCCCATTGTGTTGGCGAGTATGTAAGGTGAAACACGGCACCGTGGTGCATAATGGAAAACGGAATCGATGGGCTGATATGCTTTTGTGATATAGAAGAGGGCTGGTTAATAAGGGCGAGTGAAAATTGAGAGGATGTTTGAAATATTCATCTTTCTTTGGAGCTGTGGGAAAGCTGGTTCTAACTGGGAGCTGAAACGCCTTCGACTCTAATTGACCAACTCCCGAATGCTGGCTCGACTTCTCAAGGGTCCCTCAATTCAGGAATAGTTGGACTCTTAACAGAAACTCCACTCGAAACACTAGCAGAACTCAGCGAAACGTATGGCCACCAGGTCCACGTGGACCAAGGTTCATCCACCGCGAAAAAGAATCGCTCCTCCGTCCCGGGGGTCGTCCCATTTGATTACGGTATCCCGTATCCAGCCAGTCCGCCAAGCCCCTTAATCCGCAGCTTATACGGGGGCCAGGGCAATTCCTTGCGTCGCCAGACACGGAATCAGGCAATGCTCTCACGGAGTAAATGCAATTCAAATGCCGTTTCCGTGCCGGTTCGCGCTGCCCGGAGTCAAGGAGAGAGGTCGTTGCTAATTGCGCCGATCCTCGAACACGAGCGGACGGAAATGGAGAAGAGTTGTCGCGGGGGACGTTGCCGCGCGTGTCCCCGTTGCTTCTGGGCTCGGGTTACGTGGCCGTTTCACCTTCGTCCGTGTTCGAGACACGTCCACGATCGAGTTCCAGCCGACGATCGGCGGATGGGCGCGCGGAACGCTTAGAGGAAGGCCTGTTTCCGTGGTTCCTCCGCCTCGGAAGGCCGATAAATCCGGCCGCGCCGAGCCGATGGAATTCAAGTGCGAACGAATTTGTAGGCACTCGGTTACACGGGCCCCAGCCACGGCCGTAAATGGCCTTACAACCTCTCGGCAAGTAGCGGCCGGCAATTAATCGCGCAGCATTAAGCGCAAATGAACTCTCTCGCCCCTCGTGGCGCCGCGCCGCACCGCGCTGAAAATCGACGGCAAGATTGGCGTCGGCTCGGGGGTAATCGACCGTCAACTATCCACGAGCTCGCTGCCTCCAACGATTTTTTCACGTTTCTCCTTGGGGCTTTCTTTCGCCCTCCATTACCATGAATTGTGTTTCTAGTGGACGATCGTGTTTCGACTTGGTTTCGTTGTACTTGAATGGCGCGTGATTAATGTGTCGAGAAATTTCAGTCTACAGAAGGGGTAGAATTCTTTATAAGAACTCTGGTAACCGTTACCGTATGCGAGCTGGAACTTTGCGAGATCGAAAGGTGAGTAATGGCAGACCAAAAAGTGAATTGATTCGTAATTTGTGTAACCGTTCGCCTGTGTTTGATTACCTACTAAGATTGCCATGTAAGGAGATATTAATATTGCTTCCATAGTTTCTTAATTATACTTGGGGGAAATGAAGTATTGCTACGTCAGGGCCTGGGAGGTTTAAGTTATGGTAGTACTTAGCACTGCCTTAATGGTGACTAGCTTTTAAAAACAAGAAAACCTAGCAATACATCATCCAAAGTGTCACTGATGGAACAGAGGGAATTTTTTAATCTCTCAAACCATAAATATAGGCGTGAAGCTTTTCTAAAGGAGGACCCAAACCTCTAATACTATCGCAACTAATAGACTTAACTAGCCACAAATCCAGAGGAAACTAATCTGTTGAGCGAAGATTTGAATAAGAGCAGCGTGTCCCCCTTATCTTTAGGATATGGAATCTTGACTCTCGAATGATAGATCGTGTTGCTTCTGTATTTTCGATGTAAACGCCGTTCGACTCTCCGATGTAAACAGACAACAAATAGTCCAGGAAGCTCGGATAAGCCGCTAACATCGTGCGGTCTGTGTTCAATGCGGTAATTAACGGTACGATGTCACACAGGGCCTTTAATCTCCCGGTAACGATTCCCGTGGCCGCGAAGTTCCTTGAAAATTAGCATAATAATATATCGTCGTCTATCTCGGCCAATTAAACGGCCATAAAGCCGGTCGGGCTTTGGCGACCGTCCGGACTGCCACGACGTCGTGCTAGCCTGACTCGAGGTGGAGCTATTAATGAACGCTGCTGCCTCGTCGAGGGTGATGGAGAACCATAAACTTGTCCTTCCGTGGCTGGGCTGAACCTTCGATACTCGAATTTCCGAGTTGCCAGAGAAGCATTCCCAACGGAACCATTGTTACACGACGATGGAAAACGAAATCGGGACCCATCATTCATAATAGTTTCTAATTTTAGTAGGTGCTACCAGTCTCTCTTTTGAAAAGTCAGAGCTCCAGCTGTTCCAGAGAGCAAAACAGAGGGAGAGAGGAAGAGTTTTATAGACTCTACGACACGGGACATGGAACATAATATTTCGTTGCTAACGATCCATTTTCTTCCCTTATCTGTAACGGGACAAGATGACAAAGTGGAGGGTCCTCTTTTTCAGATCCATCAAAGTAACCGATAACTATCCTGCTACCACTGTCCATACTCGTGGGACATCGCGGTGCTCTTGGCCACCGCTGCAGAAACGCTCCAACATTTAGACCCGTGGCATCGTTAAACGATCGTTAACCGGTTGCTCTCGAGACGAAGACGGGCGAAGCGGGACGATTTGTCAAGATCCTTGACGCGGGTCCTGGGAGGACTGTTTTTAGACAGGGAAAAGTAACTGGGACATTGAACAATTCTGTAGAACATAAGGCAGAGTAAATACTTGTAATCAATAAAGATATGATAACCGATGCTGATGTTGTTTTTTATTTGCGATAAGGAAACTTCATTCTTGCCCTCCTAAGGATTGCCTATGTCTGTGCGTTATGTGATTTTAAGGGCGTGAGTCTTCTCACTGAAATCCATTAATTTCGTTGAATTCATGAACCATGATTCTTTGTCAAAAAATTCCCATCCACCGGGCACATCGAGGCGCACTTCTTCCAATAAAACCCATCTGCATCTTACACCCTCGTACCATTAAATTACTATTAGCCTCCGGTAATGGTAATTTGTAAGAGCCATTTTTCTTCGGACCATTTTACACTAACTCATAATTGATGCTGTAACTCAAAAGTCCAGTTGCCCGGAGAGTCGTTATCGGTTTACTTTCGACCTACTTGTGTCTTAATAACAAAGGAACTTTGTGGAAAATGGGAAAGCATGCATTATCCTTCAAAGGGCGATTTCACACTCTACAGATACATTTGCTTGGGATCTAACTGTTCCAACACCTTGCTGATGTATTTCAAGTTCCATCTGCACTCAGAACTGGACGGGAGACGGAATATTTCTTTAAGATGCGAGGACAGGTGGAGTTGTTAGGATATTTCAGTAAGATGAGTGCGCGATACTGAGAATATTTTCAAATTAGGTATATTTGGGTAACATTCAATATTTTCTTGCGTCTATTTTCGCGTGTTAATAAAATACTCCAACGTTCTTGCATTTCCCCGTATATCTCGAAAGCTGTACACATTATTAGGCGCCGTAACGAATGTTCGTTTCTATCGAGGTCAACGATTCACCGTCGTTTTTCTTAGCCGTGGAGTCGTTTCGGGGAGGAAATCTGGCTCGAGGCGATCGAGACATTTTTCGCTGCAGGGGGCGGGGCGCGCTCGATTCTCCTTCTCGAACGATTTCGTCGTCGCTGTTAGAAAGTTGCTTTCCATCCACGCTGGTATTCCTGTTGGATCCAGGCGAAAAACTCTCGGCTAACTCGCATCCGTATCAATTTATGCCGCCGACAGCGTGGCTGGCGATAGCGGAAGCACCTTCGCTACCGGAACGGAGATAAACCGGCTGAGAAGTTCCCACTGTATGATAGGGATGTTTGTGTCGTTCGACACATTGTGTTTCCGAGTGCATACGAGGAGAATTATTTATCGACGCCAGGCGGTACACCAGAAACTGGCACTTTCCAAACCTTGCGTGGGTTGTTTAGTGTAGCGGCGGATCTGAAGAGTTCCAGGGGGAGTATTTGATTCGCCCGGCATTCCTTCGACGCGTCAATAAAGAAGGGACAAAGGGAATGTCATCGTAGCGTGTCAGGTTACAGTTTCGATTACATTACAAGAACGACCCCGAGATTCTGCGATGACAGACGGACCCGCCAGATTTCACCGATTAATTCCACGATTTCGTCGTCACTTCCGTGCGACTTGTAGCAACGACCGCGAGAGACACCCTCCCCTGAAACAAATTGTTTGCGCGGTCTAGGGTGGCGTGTATCCGCGTCCCTGGAATGAGTAATGGCGGGCTGGCGGCCGACCGACCGACTGAATCTACGACTCTAAAACCCTTTGGAAACGACCGTACTGGAACTGCCAACTGGAAACTGGCTGAGGGGCTTTAACGCAACGGAGTAACCGCGATTGGCGCAGATGGCGTGGCCCTACACCACGCGACACCAGATATACACGTACACACTCCGCTGGCGTACGCACGGAAATGCCATCCACAGTGGAGCACACCCTTCCACAGGCTTCACGAAAACTACGGCCCGTGTGTAATTCACTGGAACTCTTTCCCTGATCGGGAGCAGCAGGTGTTTCTCCAAAGCTGCGACTGATATATTTTTCTTTCCTTCTGATCAACAGGATCAGCGGGAATTTTTATTGCTGGATTATGAAATTAGCATATCGGGACTGGGTGGATAGGTTCGTTCAACCCATGGCGGATGGGAATACTGATGGACATGTGGTGGTGGATATTTGAGTGATTCATGTCTGCTGTGTCTAATTAATGGCAGAAGAAGCCGAGGGTGAATTAGGGCTGAGTAAACATTATTATGGAGGAGCTGATCGCGATGGAGATAGTCAAGGAACACCCGATACTACCGGTGTCCAGTTCTGCCACGATTTAGGAAATGTTAGTGGAGAAGTAAAGTTCTTTAGATAAAGAGTTCGAGGTAGAAAGTCGTAAATTTTTTTCCAATTGGTACGATCTGGCAAGAGTTGAGGACCGACACAGACTGCCAGAAGCACAGGCATACGAAGAAGGACAAGTGATGGTCGGTGAAATTAATGGACGGGTATCATGTGTAATCCTGTATAGGACAGTAAACAGTACTAGGACTCCCTTTCGCATTCTTATACAACCATAAATTATGATCAAAGCCTATAGGGGTTGCGCGTACTCCCCTCAGGGATTACCGACGGCAAAACGAAAGCGTCGTCCCGCGTACTGTCACGAACCATGTATTTGCTTTGTTTTTTTTTTGCAATTTTCTAATTGCCCGGAGAATGGATAATTAAGAACATAGAGTTTGCTCGAGCGTCATTGATCATTTTAACCAAAGTGTCCATCACGATTGCCGTGGATGGCAGAGCCAGTTTCATTCAGTATTTAGTGCACCACCATTCTAATCTATCCTCTATCGCGTAACCCGATAATTTCTTGCGAATAAGAATAATGAGAATAAAGGACCCTAATAGTCTTTCGCACCGTCCAAAGAAACGCTACTCTGAAAAACCGACGCACCTCGTGACGTTCTCCGAACTATCATCGCTTCTGCTACCGATCTCTCATCTACCCGCCACCATCAGTCAATTCGACCATCGAAAACGTCACAGTGCGTTGATTTTCGCTGAATATCGAAACGTGCGCTCGTGGCTGGAACAATAACCAGCTCGTAGCGCCCAGCCAGCCAGTTGCAAGTAGCAAACTTGCGTATCTTTAGGCCAGGACAGGCCAGTATCTCTCGGCTAATGAACGCTCAGCAACCGACAGGGGTCCTGATAGACAGAGACGGCGATAGCGGATTATTAAACGTTGTTACGTCATTGCGTGACGTTGGTCTCGTGCCACGGTTCCGCGCCCAGCTAGGCCCTGATACGCGTAGGACACGCGCGTTACTGACGATTATGTCACTTCGATAACGAGGATGGAAGACGGGCCCGGCAGTCATTTGTAACGTGACTCCGCGGAAATCACGGGCACGAGAGAAACCGTTCCCGCTGCTTTCTCTCCCCCGCTGCCCATCCGCCCGGTTCCAACGATCCTTCCTCCCTTTCCCTCCCCGCGGTCGTCTTCCGTCCGCGGAACACGATCCATCCGCGTGCTGCGTCAGGTCCCGGCTAATGGTATTAGTGTCATTGATAGTCGATGCCCTGTGTGTCGAGCAAATATGTATTTATTGATTTCGAGGGCCGGTGACGGGAAAAGGGTGGACAGAGTGCGGGGCAGAGGAAAAGGTGGGGCGCAGCGGAGGCGACTAGCGCCAGGGAATGGAAGAGCGCGCGACGAGCGATCAAGAAAGGGAGGAGACTTTTCGGAGGAACTTCCAAGTCCTTAGGTGGCGTACCATTGAGTCGCGGGTAAAGGGTTGGCTGTCTTGCCCGGCGAGCCAGAAGCCCGAGAGTGGCTTTCACGCTCGCCGATATTAATGGCTTACAGCTGATTCCAGCCAAATGGAATGGCCAACGTGTAAATCGAGAATGTTTGCACTGTCCTGCCGTGAGAGAGTGCTCCTACATGGGCATACCGTGCGAGTTGTCACCGAGCGCGAAAGGGATGTTCGTCTTGCTATCGTGTGTCGCGGCGGAAAGGGCTCTGCGGAAATGTTCACCTCTGTCTTCTGCGCGGTATCCATGGCAGGTCCATCCTGGCCATATATCGTGCCCATTGATGCTGTAGCTTTTACATCGGGAATAAACTGCAGTCTCATCCTTGCGTTCCTTTCCATTCGCCCTGTTTGAATGGAAAGAGTGAAAAGGTTAGACCCCATTAACTAAAATGCAATGGGAACTCGCGCTTAACATCGCGGGGCACGCAATCCGTGACATTTCGCGATCAACGCGAGACGAGCAAAGCTATTACATCAGACCTACTATTTCGAAAGTGAGCCGTCATTTCCATGTCTTGCGTACCTTCAATCAGAACCTTGGAACTCGTCAGAGCTCGCACGATTTCTAACTCGCGATTTTACCCTGAAATTGCTCGTGAAATGGGGTGAGAGTTCAAGAGACATCGGAGGTGTCCTCGTGGGGAACAGGGTATCGAAGAAAGTGCTTCGCCGAACGAAGAGAGCGAGAGAAAGAAGGGAGAAAACAACGATAGTGGGTGAAGCACTTTCTTGTTCCGGCTGTAGCAAGAGTATCAGAATGGTAAACGACTCGTGTCCATTAATCACGTTTATAGCGGCCCACCGTCGCAAGTCACTCTAGTACACTGTGTAAACGCACGCGTGTCCTCTTCACATATCTCTCTCCACCCTCCCCGGCGGATTCTTCTTCTTCACTCTCGCTTTCTATGCTCGAAGAGGGCTCCGATCGAACCAATTAATGGCAGTATCGGGCTCTAGATCCATTCAAAGCAACGAAACGCCGCGGATGGTTGGCAGATGACGCGGCAGGTAAGGCTTCTGTGGGTTCCATTCCCAAACGCCGTGGGTTCTTCGAGGTGCGCGTGCTTGAGCATCGATTTTTTAAAGTGATTCTTCGAAAATCCAGAACGAAATCGAAGAGTAACGAGGAACAACAGAAGCATATCGTTCTCCTCGTCCCCTTTCTCCCACTTATATAATCAAACGCAAATAAAAGCATTCGAAGCTCGAGCCGACACCCCTCTCGAACCTGAGAATCGCTCGATCGTCCAACGAAAAACGCTATTCTCTCCCTTAGCCGGAAGAAGTCACCCCCGACAGCCAGCCGAATGTCATCCAGCTTCTGCGTCGCCGCGGCTCCTCTTTGGTCACGCGCTATCTGCGACGAGTTAACCGAGCGGAGCCGCGACGCGCACGACAATGCGTTCTTGAAGCCGAGACACAAAGCTACCCTCCACTCTCCGCGGCGATAAGTAGAGCGCGGTGCCTTTGCACGCCCCGCTTTAGAAAACCGGAATACGGCGCTTCCTTTCCCCGCGGAGGGTTGCGGCGGGCTCGAATTTTCCACGCTCGTCTGCCCCGAGGCGAGATACACGCCGTAAGAGCGGCTACGGGCTGTCAGTCCGCGCTTTGTTCGACCATTCCTCGCCGATGTTGTTTTATTAATAAAATTCATAGAGATCCAGCGGCGGCTGGTTTCACCCCCTGGACCCCGGGCTTGGTCTGGCAGCCGTGAAACGAACGGGTCCCGGGGCGGGGGGATGGACTGACGAGGGGTGAGGGGGCGCGAAGGCAACAATAACAGTGACAACTCTGATTCAATAAAGCATAATATCTGGACGGGAGGGTGAGTGGAGCGTCCTTCGGCACACGGGAAAGGGGCGAGAGAGGGCGAGACGGGACGACACCGAGGGGTTGCCATTGATATCAACATAAATCACAATAGGAATTTGTATTACAGTTACAGAGGCTGGTGGATAGGAAATAAGGAATGTAATAAAGAAAATGGACGCCGTGGCTGGGGGGTGGCTGACTCGGGTACAGGGACGAGAGAAGCGGAGGGATGTCGCGCGAAAGAAAAGCACAGTTCCGTCTCGATTACACGTACATACATCCATAATATTACGCTCGTGATAAATTATCCCAAAGACGAGCTTGCTTCCGGATGTTATCCGCCATAGCGGCTGCGTCCGGTGCAAAATTTCCTCGCGCGAGCCTCTCACCCCCGGTCGAGAAGGCTTTCGTCACCTCGTTAAACTCTCATTCGATTCCCCAGGTCGGATGGAAGGCAATTAAACGAAGAATTAAAAATTAATATTTTTATTTGCCCGGTCTTCTTGCTCCGCGGACGCGTCGCGGGGGGTGGTAAAATAGGTTGCGTTTGCGCATAAACGGGTGGAGAGATGCGAGAGAAGGGTGGTAGGCGAGGATAGGAAAAGACGGAGAGAGAAATCGTGGAAGCAGAAACGCCAGAACCCTTCGCTGCTCCCGCTGCAGGAACGAGACGTTCGAGGGCAGGGCGGCGAGGGGGGGGGGGGGCGGGGTTGGAGCTGGGCGCGGGAGGGGTTGGTTCAGAGGCGAGGAATGGGGAATTGTAATGAGCAGCCCGACAGTTACAAATGACAGGACGGAATTCGCGAACTGCGATAGAACCCAGCTTCTGCCTAAAGGCCGCTTTACACGCTCGGACGGAAATGTTTCGTCCGCTGCAGAGGGCAATTCGACCTAACCCAAGGTCGTAACTTCATCCTCTTCAGCACGTTCCGTCGTTAATATTTTCAACCTTCTTCTCACCCTTCTGTTCCTATTTTTTTTCTTTCGCCTCTTGGCATCACTCGCCGCGCAACGGAACACCGAGCGACGTATCGCGCGGCTGTTTCCCTTATCATTTGGCAAGGAACCCGACCGCGGAATAATTTGCGACCGAACGCAGCACGCTTGTCCAAGCCTGCGGATGATTCACGCGCTCCCCCATTGTCAATCTCCTCGTGTAAACTCGACTTAACGACAGCCATTCCACACAGAAGGGCACGGAATCACCACCGAAGTAACGGACTCGTGTTTGCGCATTCCAAACGGGGCCCTGGACGCCCCCGAAACGATAAGGTATGCCGCTAACGATGCCGTGGCCGTCGCACGAGTTAATGCGGCGACGAGCGACGCTGCTTCTTCCAAAATGCCACGGGCCCCCGTACCTACGAGGAATTCACGATTCGACTGGCAGCCAGGGCTCTAGAAACCACTTTCCACCGACCGAGGCATTCCTGAAACTGTCTGAACGGGCGCGCCTACGCGATTAAACGGGATGATGGAATCTCCAGTGGATTATTTCGTTTAATCGCGCGAACGATCTTACCGGGACGAATGGGTGCCGGCGATAAGGAATTGGGATCGAGAATTTAATCACACCAGCGCGTGAGAATTCTTTAACTATAGGATAGCTTAGTCTCCATAGGAACCCACGTCAAAAGCAACCAAAGGCTGAACAAGCATATCGCTAGAAATCTCTGAACAAATCCTTCGGGAGTCTCTCCCACGTCGCTTCGCAACAAATCTAAGACATCCTCCCTTCCATCCGTTAGATCGCCGCCCTATTCTTCCAACACAATCGTCACCCAAAAACGCACATCCATGGGGCATCCCTCAACCCCGTTGCGAGACGTGCTCCGCACCGAAACAGCGGAAAGTTCTCGATAACGTACCCTATTTTTCCGCCTTACGAACGATCCGGGCGAACCGCCGAGGTCTGGGTTAGGTTCCCAGGTTCCTCCTCCTAATAGGTTCCTCGAGGTTCCTCCTCGCCGAAGGAGAGCGCGAATAAGCGAGCTTGAAGAGGGCAGCCGGCTTCCGGGAAGAAGGAGGCGAAACGTCCTAATCCCCGCGAGGGAAAGGAAGCGACGTCACACGAGTGGATCCGGGATCTGATTGGGAATAAACGGCACGAGGAGATATCTTCGCGGGGTGGGCTCGCGAGGGAAAAAGAAGAAAGGCATCGGACACATTCCGTGCATCCCCGAGCAGGAACTACCATGGAGCATCCGTGTACCTACAGGAAAAGGTCGTGGTCACCCGTAAGGGGTTTTATCGAGCAGAGATTGCGGCGAGCCCTAATGCGCTCACTTCGCGGTTTCCGAATAACTTTATTTTCCCAATTGGATGAGTCCTGTTCTGCGGATCCTGGAAGCACATTACGTGGACGAGAGGGTGTCTTTGCTGGCGATTACGAGGGTCCTTTTCGATCCTTCTAATCCACACTGGTTTGTGATCTATTTCAGTCGACAGGAGAATTTCCTCCACTGCTGTACTTCTTACCGAAGAATCACGATCACGAAGGATGAATTTTTCATTACCAAGTTCGAAGCTTATCAGCGAGCAACACGCTCTACAACGATGCCACCCTCGCGAGATTAGCCAGGCCCATCAAGCAGAGATCACAGAGGAAAGCCCGAGCGTGACCCTTAGATGTAGGCCTCTCATTTGTTTTCTATTTCTAGCTACGGCGTTGCTGCTTCGCGTGGCAACGTAGTGACTTTTCTGTCCGTCGGTATAGCTCGAGCAGAGAGGTATAAGGGTAATCCCGTGGGGTGCTCCGGAGGGAGTTTCATATAGAGGGACGCCGCGGTGCGGCCTCATATATAAGGATTTATCACGGCTAAGTCTCCCGTATATTGCTACCTACCGAACCTTCCTCTTTCCCTCCACGAGCTTCATTCTCACTCTATCCCTTTCCTTCGTCCTTTATTCCATCTACGGCTCTCCCTTCGGCCAATCTAGCTGCTTGCTCTCCTGGCCTGGTCTCGGACCCCGTTCATACACGGCGACGCCTTCTGGCTCGTTTCTGGGCCGAGCATCTCGTATTTACTGTTTGCATCCAATTAGACGGATTCAAGGGTATTCGATCTCCGATAAGGTGTGATGTTCGTTGCGTAACTGGTAGGGAAGTGCCAGTTTGACCTAAATTGGGAAATTTCTTAGGACGGTACAGGGACAATGATATATATCCGAACAACTTTCTCTTGGATGTCTGAAGCGTTTGGAGTTGTCAGTGCTTCAGGGAAAATTCTATTTTGTACATAAATAAAGATCCATTGCGAAGTAATAGAATGGTATTAGTGAGTTATGACATTACTTGTTTTACGTATTTTAAACGTAACCGGGCCCCCAAATTCCAAAAATTGAAGGGATTACACATGTGATTGTATAATCATATCCAACCTTAAACGTGACTTCCCAGAAACTACGTTTTCCTAAACGGTGAATATAAAATATCCAAAACCGCTCGAACGATTTCAATGAAAATTTACAGGGAGTTGCAGGAAACTATTCCCCTCCATGTATTGGGAGCACATTTTCAATAAAAATTCTTAATAAAAAGATAGAAAAAATTTTCCTACAAAAAGAGGATAAAATCAGAAACATCAACATAAAAATTATATTAATTCGTTTATCAAAATTTTACTTTCTGCACAAGATGGAGACTGTCTTACAGATTATAAAAATGCCTTTACTTTGTGTTTTAGGTAATTCACCTGTCCGGAATCGTGTTCACCATCAGACGGTGCATCGCGTACACGCTTTCACATTTATATTTTTAACTGTTTATTCTTTAAATATATTTAAAATGTTCTTTTTGCACATTAAAGTCAACGATATGACGCTTAAATATTAAAACAAATATTATCTCTATATTAATTTATTACTTCAGAATATGCGTTTGAAGAAGGGCCTGGTTTTGGGCTGTTTAGGGTAACCTACCCCCTTAATGGCAGCGAAGCGCGGAAAGTGACAGACTCTCCCGACATTTTTGCCATGAAACGCGCCGTGGTGCTTCGGGGGGAGCGTGTTTTCCGGTGCGTTTGAAGATATAAAGATTCGTATCGGCGGCGATAGTGATTATCCGGGATGGCGACATAATCGTTACGTCGTTAACTCTTAACGGCCGCGTAACCCCGCAGTAGTATGCCTCCGGTATTTTGTTTTATTGCCACGCAACGGAAGTAGCCTCGATGCCAACATCCTGAAGAGCGTTTTCCTTTCTCTCGCCGTCAATTACGCGTCGACGTTTACGCGCCCCGCGACCAATGCCGCCTTTCCCTCAAATGGCAGGAGAAATAAAACGCGGAGGCTTTAATCAGCGGTTACACCGTTCGGTGTGCAGAACGGAATGCCGAAAAAACAATGAACTTTTTCATGGGAATTGACTCATTCGCTGTTACTCGACGCCCTGCTATTGGGGGCGCGACAGAAAATGCCCACATCGAAAAATTTGCACGATAATGCAGGACGGTACAGGGATTACAAACGCGGCAGTGCAAAGAATTTCATAAATATTTAAATAAAATCGGTGGCGCCCGATCCGACGTTACAGAAATTCATTGTCCCGCGCGTTCAACGGGCCACCGGTTATATTCCGAAATACTGGCGAAAATGCAGTGCGGCGCCCGATTAAAAATTAGCTGGAAAATCCGATATCGTTCATTACATCATCCCCCTGGCGGGCGCGATTGTTTTTATTTGACGCTTCAACGCTCACGTAGCCGTTTTAAATTATAGAGGATGCATTCGACGCGGCCGCGTGTGTGAATTCGACGTTTTTATTTGAAAGCTGATTCGCTTTTCCAACCGCCCGCACCTCCAAACCCCCCCCTCCCGACGAGCCCTCGGGGTGGCTCGGCGAAATTTCCGTGCTCGCTGGTGCGTATGACGTATGTAGAATATAAAATGCGCAACGTATTACCCAACAATTGCCAGTCGATAATGCGCTCGCATGGACGTCAGTGCGTGTCATTAATGGGTTCACCGTTTCCGCGAGTTTCCCAAGTACGTTCGCTAGCTGCTACCGCCGCCCGGCCCTTCGTCGCGACGGAAAAAATCATCGATGCCTCGCGTACACTCCGCCCATTGGGGAAACGCGAAAAAAAAGCCGTGGAAATGGTCCCCTTTACCGCCGTCGGGACTTTCGAAACGCGACGCAGGAATAGCCCCGCGGATGGGGGATAGAAAGGGGAAACGCGAAATTAATCGTCGGGCATTATCAGAAAAATTACCGAGCTGTAAAATTCACTCCGCGTCCGCGTTCGAAACACTTACGGCTCGTAAAAACGCTCCGAACGGGGGGGGGGGGGGGAAAGAGGGGACCAGGGAAACCGGGGGAACGGGACGGGCGAAGGGTGTGGGCGAGGGGGAGGAATCGAAAAGCTGCGTGCTCCGACGGAACGAAAAAAAAACGAAAACAAAATGAAACAAGCTAAAAAAAAAACAGAGGAAAGGGTGGAGAACATCAACGCGTAAAATGTTTGCCGTTGCGACGGACGAACGGTTATCGCGCGTTGCTGCGATTTTTGGTACACGGATCTGGCCGGTAGGAGGGCAGAAAATCGGGAGTGTACGGGGAGGGGGCGGGGTGGCATCCAGGGTGGAGGAGCGGTGGGTGGGAGGCGAGAGGAAGAGGAACGGAATCAGAGAGAAATCGAACGACAATAATTATCGTGAAAACGGAATATCTCGCTGGGCACCGAAGGGATGCAGGGGGCGGTAGAGGGGCGAGAGGGGGCGGGGGTGAGAGAGCCCAGCCGGATGTCATTCCCGGTCGCATCGTTCGTGTGCACACCGAAAGAGGAGGGGGCAGAGAGGGGGATGGAATGGGAAGAATCGAAAGAGAGAACGATGGAAGGTAAAAGTGAGAGACAGGCGCGGGCCGCGAGAGCGTGAGGGGGGTGGCAGAAATCGGTGGTAGGCGACGCGGAGGGGGTTCGGTGGCCGGCTGCCATTGTGTTCGTTATAATTAAAAACGCGATTCGCAATTGCAAATTGGAAAATGGGAGAGAGAGAGCCGTACACCGGCCGGCGTTGTTTATGGGCTGTTCATTGATTTTTATGCGCCGAAATTAATGACCGACCCGCGATTTTGGGGCGTCGCCGTATAATCGGCGACGTGTGCGTACCTATGGGTGCCGTTACGCGCTCGTCCTATCCCGCCTCGGGTCCGTAAAAAGGCCGGAAGGGATTTGGACAAACGCGAAATTTGCAGCGCGTCCAACGCGGCAGAGTAGTGCCGCACTGCCATCGATACCTTATTTGTAGATACACGCCGCCCCCCCCTCGGGAGGGTTAAATGATTGCGGACTTGTTCCTGAAAAACGCGTACGGTACCATTTCTGATCGCATAGATACCTATTCTTTCTCCTCGGGCACTTGAGGCACCAAAACCTTGGATTCTGTTTAATCAAGTACTGCGAAGTAAAGTGTCCGGAGGCAAGGACGACGAACCAGTCTAACGAGGAATCTTGAGGATCGGGGGAACAGTCCTCGCGAATAAGGAACAAAGCCGGCAACTAATTTAATAATAGTTTTATCGGAGCTAGTGGTTTGTCAACGTTCGGTATCTCTCGTATTGTACGATTCGCGACAGATATCGGATGGCCAGACTGCTCGGGGCCTATCAATTCTATCAGCTTCCTCTATCTGGGCTCACGGCATCGGCCGATGAATGTTTACTGCGCGCGGATTGCGTTTGGCACAGCCGGGGAAATATTACGCGGCGCGCATTGTGCCGCACGCTGCTCGCGGATATCACTTAACAAACGTTACGCGCTGGCCGATAAGTTTTTATGGAAAACGAGCGGGACCGGGGCCGGGCGTGACCGTGTTGATTAATAGAACGGAATTTGGCGGAGTTTTTATTGGCTGAAGATGAGCGCGTCGATGCGCCGATAAAAACGCGATAACGCCGTCGTTATTATACCGCGGCATGGTGCCCGGCGTTGGTTCGGCTGAGAGAACGATCAATTCTCGGATCGGCGTGAAATAATGTCCTCCTTCTCCTACGGTGGCGTTTTGTGTACCGAATGGCTCTGCGAGCATCCTATCGGCGCTTAGAGAGATACCGAGAATGGTGGAGTCAAATTTGATGACTGAGACGAACGTTATGTACAGTCAGGATATTTAGTCTCCCAAGTAGTGGTCTCAGTGGTCAATGGGATTAATTTATAAAGTATCTTCATTAATTCCACAAGTAGGTAAGGCATAAAAGAAACGGCACGAATACCTCGCCGTCCCCCGTGCGTTTACCAAAGTTAAACGCCTGCGATTTTACGGTAAAAGTCGCAAACCCTGACCTACCTACGTTTCCCTCGCCACGCCACTGCACCCCGAAGAAATGGCCCTCGCAATAAAAAAGGGGTAAATCATAATCGTTACGGCGAGGAAGGGCCTCGCCGTGGAGCGTGAATGGGCGTCGTTTAAGATCTCCATTCCGTACGGTAGCGCTTCCTAAGTAAGTACAAATCCGGATGATGCGCTCGTAAAAGAGACCCACGGCGTTCCCATACGGTGTTTCCAGCAGAGGGAGGGTGTCCAACGTGCTCCGAGCCTAAAAATGTCCCGAAGGGGCTCAGGTCCACGAGAAGGCTGCCCCGTCGTCGTGGAGGACCCGCGATTCGCGTTCACGTGTCACGTTACACCGCGAACTTATGTCGCTCGGATGGCCGAGTTTTACGACTCGCCCCTTACCCTGGTCTGCGGTCGAGCGCGTGTGTCTCGTACGCGCGGATACACCTCGAGGAATCACGTATAAATACGATGCGGACTCACTCGAGGCCCGCCTGGATGGCTCGTTTTATTGTATCGTAACCCGTGGCGGCGACCTTACAGCTTTCTGATTGATAAGACTGCCGAGGGGACTGGTCGTTTCGCGGCCTATGGCCCTTTTCAACCGACGGGCGGTGTTACGGCGAACGTTCTTAAGGATGGACGGGCCGTGACTGCGTTTGTCAAGGAATCGCAAGGGCTGGAGAGTTGGTCGATTCGATGGCTGAAATTTTTATTAATCGCAGAGTTGAATGCGGTCTGAGCCTGAGTATGTAACGTCGAGGACTCGGGGATAACGTAGAGGATAATGGACACTGTTTTTCCAGGCGAGCCGGAGTTAGATACATATAGCTGCACCAACGTTTCTTAACAAATTAAAAAAAGGATAGAATGGTTCTCAAAATGCGTCACCATGGGGAATGTGTTAATTAACGTCGGTACACTTTCATAGACAGCTGACGCGATGTTTCTCCATGAATATCCGTGTTTCGAAACTCTAGTCGATCGAGTTCAAGTTCAGTGAAAAATATCCCGGAACTATGTGCGGGAGGACGCACTAGCTCTCTCCGTTTGGCGTGACGTCGCTAAAATTCAGGGATCACCGGAAGTGAAAGGAAACCCGAAGACGCGGCTATTGTGAAAGCACTTTTCGCGGCAAATGTTCCGTGACGGTGAACGGTCGCCGGTACTCGTCCCTTACATGTCCACCCCTAAACAAATTTACGTTCGGCTGGCAAATAAATGTTCGCCAATAGTCAAGCCCTTAACGTATTCCTTCGCCGGGACGGTGGAAAGTCGCCTACGTTGTATATTCCTGCGATACGAGGGCATTATGCTTTCCGCCCCGTTAACTGTACCTGGTCTCCGTCTACACTTCGTTTCGTATTCTGATTTTCACGAAGTAGCTTCTTTGGTTAACGGAGGGAAGTTTCCCGCGTGTAACTTATGTCTAGCGGAAAGTAGAGATAGACGGGGGGACGAGTAACCTTTTTCTACAAAGTTATCATTCGGGAGCTGATAGTCACGACATACCGAAGTGGTACATTAAGTGTTGATGCGACACTAGGGAATGTGGAGTACGATGGAGCAGGTGGCAGGGAAGCAACGAACTCGCAATAGGGTTGTGTCACCTGATTGAGAACGCTGATACAGGTGTTTTAGGAGATCGTCGATTTCGTAACTTCTGACAAGACGGCATTCCGGTTCCAATGTGTAGATTTAAAGCCTGCAGGTTGGAGGAACCCAATCCCCGTGAGACAGCATCCTCCGAGACGAAGGTGATTCATCTAATCTTAAATCTCGTCGTCCATATAGGATTTCCTCGGATGTATCGAATAATTTCTACCTGTCCGTTGGAGAACCCGTGTTTCTCTGCGCGATCACACTAAACTATCGTCTTTGTACCATTCAATGATGCCTGGTGTTCAGTATAAATCGAGGGGATCTTAAAATTTACGGGCCCCTGGGCTAATTACGACATTCCAAAGCCAAATGTGACGCTAGCGAGTTCCACGCTCCAAGGGGAACATTAGACGATAATTCTGTCATCCGGGATTATGCGACAAAATATTAGAGAAAGATTGTAATTTTCTTGGATACCGAAGGAGAGTTTGCGTGTGGAAACGTGATGGATGTGGCCATTGACTGCGCTGTGAATGCCTGAAGGCTATCCTTAAAAATTTCACGAAAGGTCGACGACTTCTCTACATCCATTTCTAACATTGTCCAGATGTGATTAATAATGTCCACGCGTTCCGACGAACGGTCACGTCAACGTCACCGTCGACTGCGGGCACAACGGTGGAAAAGACTCGTGGTCATATATCTGTTGGCAATTAATATATAATGCACCTATCTAGGAGGATTGAATGGCAGAGAGATTCACGCGGGTATAACCACCCACGAAAACAATATATATTCTTGAAAGAATGTCGAGAATGTTTCCAAAGCAATTATATGCTTCGACATCTTGTTCCATCGATTCTAATATAGAACGAAGTCAATTCTATTATTCAGGTGCATACCATGCAAATCGAATTAAATCGCTTGATTGAGTGAGGTTTTATAGAATCTTAAACTGACGTTAATAGTGAAATTGATCGCAAGCAAAGTCAGCTTCAGTATTTCCAGCAGAATCTATGAATTCTATAATATTCCACTCAACAAACATACCACAGCGAAAGGCAGTAAACGATAGACAGTAGAACGTTCTAGAGAGCACAACCCAGAAGTTTTCCCACCATCTCCTTCCCTCTAAGAGGATCAAGCACAAATATCGGCGGAAAAATCGAGAAGAGCCGTCCACCGGAAAAACGAGAAATACCAGCACGAAGCCATAAAAAACGCGACGTCTGCTAAAAAATGTACAAAGGGTCGTGGGACAGGGTGACAACCAATCACAAGTGTCGTCGGTGTAACGCAATCGGCCCGTGAAATATCGGGGAAACCGTGGCCGATAGCGATTTTAATTTGCCTGCCTACCTGGGAAACACACCAGTACGCACCGCCGCCGCAAAGAATCGCCGAACGGGGGACGTGATAATAATTATATCCTCGAGACAAAGAACGGTCCCCATCGACACCGATCGGCGAGCAGGGTCACACACGTCCACCCACACCGCGGCCGATCGCACGAACACAGGGCAGAGGACTTTCGACGAACGGGGCCGAACTTCTTTTGATGTTACACGCAGCGATGCCTAGGCTCCTGGCAAACTAATTTTCTGAAGCCTGTCCTCGGCTGTCCGCGGACCGTCGGCCCGCGATTACGTATTTTCCATTTACCGAATCGACTGGCCTTTCCTCCCTGTCTAGCGTTCAGCCGCTTGACGTACGTACGTTCGGTTACTTTCATAAACGGACAAAAACGAACCCAGACACGAGGCACGAATGGAGGGGGCTGGTGGACGGGTCCCTTGTCAGGAACTAATTAAAGGCAGACGTCGACGTTCTCTATCGGCGGGAAGGAAAATGTCACGGTTTATATTCGATCCGCTAACGGGTCCAGCCGGCTGGAAGATTCCTATCGCCGGTATAGATTTATCGAGGCAATTGTTGTGTCTCTCATAAACGCTGACGGGAACGAATTCTGCCGCTTTGGATTGCCCTTACTTTGTCGTTCGCCTCGTAGAGGACGTGATGCGGGGACCCGAGAACGCATCGAATGGAAACGAGAGTGCAACGGAACAGGGATTCTGGTCCAGGCACGTTAGCGTGATACGTGGATCAAGGGTGGCTATGATTCGCAATGCGTTCAATCTAAGATCAGTTCCAGCTTACTGTCAGGTGCAGCTTCGAAGTTTCTACTTCCCCTAGCAAACGCCACAATACAATGCTCCAATTTTCACCATCGTATTAGGATTCCTGTTCGAGCTAGTCTACGAAACATGGACTCAGGTGGACCCGTAGAGTTCGACGAAAGACCGAATGGCCCCAGGTTCAGCGCAATCGCGGTCCCCTTTCCTTGCACGGTGAAACTCATCGAGGATATCGAATGATATTCGCCTCGCGTTCGGCCGTTTTTCCCACCGAATCGATTAACGCCTATTTATAGTAATTTGGCGCGGAGCCCCGGGGTTCCTGGAAAAGGAGCCATCCGAAGATAAGGGATCGTCCTTGCCTCGGCGCAGACGAACCGTCCACGCATTCTCAATCGCCGCGAATTCGCGCTCCTCTTCTCTCGTTCTTCGGCCCTCCTCGTTGCACTCTCCACCCACTCGTCGGCACATCTTTCTCCCCCCTGTCCCTCCCCCCCCCCCCGCCCACCATCCCTCTGCTCTGGCCACGCACAGACGCAGCAAAACTTGCGGATTCGCGTCATGCGGCTACCGGGAAGCCAGGCGACGTCCTGCATTGCGATGCGACGTGGTGCACCGTCGTCCGTCAATCATCCAGAGACACGTCCCCGTCATCGCGCACTCTGCATGTAATATAACCAAACACCGGCGATACGCTCGATCGTGTAAACAATCCGTGTTCCGCTGCTCTTTCGGAGTTTTGTATTTTATTGGGGAGAAGGGTGGACGGTTCTGTCAGTGGTTCGCAAACTTGCCGTCGTCGTCGTGGGTGGTTGAAGTGTTGGTCGAGGAAATTCGGATTTCATCCTCCAGAGGACACTGACTTCTTGGAGTGTCTGAGAATTCGCGACAGCATGAGAATTCTTAGACGCAGAGTGGAAATATAATTTAATGAATATCTGGGTAAGAACCGACGAGTCTGGTGGGTTAAAGTGACCCGTAGATTTTCTCGTTAATTTCTTTATCGACGACAGTTGCAGCTGCGCGACAAACGAAATGGGTGAATTCAGAAAATTGGAATGAGTTTTGAGAATACGCGAGAATCTATTGGACGGACAGATCCGGTTTGGCGCGAATGGAAAAAGGACGAGGCGGGTGATGCACCCACGTACAACGTTCCCAGGTAATTTTCCATCGCGACGGAGGGAAACGGAATTCGGCGAACGACACCATGTGTAGCCAAATATTCTGCCATGAACGATGGACCCGACCCGGGGAGGCGTTTCACCCCTTTCATCATCCGCTCGTCTTTTTTCGCTCGCGCTTCTGGGATACGTAACCGTCGCGCTCCGAGAAATCGAAGACTGTCGAGCCGATTGGAACACGGGTGACATGAATCGCTGCAGGCAACCGTACGGTAAATTCGTGCAACGTTGCTTGAACAGGCATCGCGCCTGACACGATCGACGCGCATTTAATTCGCTACCCGTCGCATTTATACGCGTGTAATCGGATATTATCCCACGTAGGGAACGCGACGCTCGGTAAGCTTCGATGTTCCGTCAATCTTATTTAGGTGCTCCGTGTTTTATATTGTAAGGCTGGTAAGTATTGTTCCAGCCTTACTTTTACATCGGCTCTGCCCGAGTGTCCCCCGCGGTCTTTAGAAATCAGTACCCATAGATTCCATTGAATTCAGCAAAGCTGACTGTACTTTCACAAACATAATGGCGCTTCAACGACATCATTTCTTGCAAAAAGGAATAACTTCCATTGTCCGACTTCTAAATACCTCCCAAAAACTGAAGCCTCAAACGTTGAACCTTCGGAGGCGCATTAGCCAGTTCGCCTGGCAACTTGAGTGGATCGAGACAGTCACTGGTCAGACGTCGAACTCCACACTCTTCCCCGTTGCGAAACAAATTTCTTAGCTCTACGATACGATATTTAATGTACGCGACAACACCTGCAAAAGTGCCCAGCTTATCCTCTCCTCACAGCGATGAATTTCACCAGAGATCATCCGCAAGCTACCTCCGCGACACGGCCGGGAGGAAACAATCGCCGTGTTCGGTATCGAGAACTCCTAGCCCCAGGATCATCGCTCCGGTAATGATACCCTTTGTCCAAGATCCTGGCGGCAACGACAAGAATGGGACACACCGCGATCGAGGGGGTGCAGAGGGGAAAGAAACGCGGCAGAGGAACGGGGCTCCCTCGAAGAGAGAGAGAGAGAGAGAGAGAGAGGGAGGGAGGTTGGAGATGGTATCGGGTTGCGGGCGAACGGAACGTTGTTACATTCAAATTAGAGTGGAGGACGGTATGCGTGGCGGAGAGTCGCGTCGGGTCGTTGTCGTCTTCTCCGCTGGCCAGAGGACGGACCCGGTGTGTATACGGGCGGTTTCGTTTCTACACACCGCGGCGAACACGAGGACTTACGGACGGTGGATCGTATTCAAAACAGCGGGAGGCTCCCAAGCCCTCGAGCCGTCATGCGATCTTGTCCTTCCACAACGACCGGGTCCCATCGCGCTCCGTCTCCAGGCGGAATTTCAATACACTCGTATATTTAACGAACGTTCCCCTCCCTCGGCCCCTTCCCGCCCCCGTTTGGCCCCGTTCTCCAGCATGTTCCTTATCCCCGATGGCCTGGGTCCTCTCTTCCCTCTTCCCGTCCACCGCGCTGTCCCCTTTCTGATCGTCTTCCCCCTCCCCCCTCTAGTCCCTCCTCCCGCCGCCCTCTCCAGTCCTCTCTTCACCGTCGCCGCCACCACGGTCTCCTCCTTTTTCCTCGCTCACGGGGTTTCTACGGGCTGGCTCCCCCGATACCAGGAGAACTCGTTCGCTCCGCCGCGGAATCGGCTTTTTATATTTCCCCGCCGCGAATCGGCCGCTCGAGGGTGTGCTCGAGAGCTGGACACGGGAATTTATCGCCGGTTAAACGGCCCTGGCCCTTGGCCACCTTATCCCCCGCTGAAGCTTTCGACGTCCACCGCTGTCGAAGATCGCTCGCGGGACGACGTACTGGCGATCGAGTTTCAGACGGGTCCGGGGGGAGCCCTGCTCCACGGGGGTGGCTTTAAGAGCGTGACGATACGTCTGCAGGAATAATTGGTCCTCGATCGTGAAAGCCAGTGGTCCTATCGGCTGCCGCAATGTTCCGCGATCTTATTATATAGTCGTGAGATATATTTCTCCGAAGCTTATGTTTAGGGTAAGTGTATTGCGGAGTTGTCTGTAATCGTACGTAGACCCTCGACGCTGCTTCCAAGAAAGGGCGTTACATAATACCCCCGCAAAATTCTCCCATTCTCAGATGAAAATCTATTCGAAGCACGGGAGGGACGTGATCGCAATGCGAAGTGCCACCCTCGGCGAGTGTTCCGTCGCGCTGCAGCGTCCTGCTATTCGGCCATTATCCGTGCATTGCCCTTATCGGCAATTAACCTGCGCGCGTTACATCGTCCGTCTCGTAAAATCCGTCTCCTCGCGTGCCAGAAGTTTCCGCGAAAGGTAGAACGCGGTCTGCATGTCGTCGATCGACAAGGTCGTCCCTACGATCGACAGTCTCGTCTGGCTCGCGACGTGTTCGCGATGTCTCGCCGTCTGCGAAACTTCCGTTCCGTGGCATATTTCTCCGTTTCCGCGCGTACCACGTCACCCGACGGCGCGTGCTCCTCCGTGTACGCGACTTACGCGGAATTTTTACCCTTCCCTCGGACAAAGGGGGAAATTCTCAATCGAACATTGAGAATAGAGGGTCTCGAGTACCCGAGCTACGGATCAGGGGGTGGTAAGGCTACCAAGCTAGTTGGGACACTACGAAATCTAGCCTGATGCAGTGCAACCCGATCCAGATCGAATTTGTAGCAATTAAAGTGGGATTACATTGCAAAGTAGTAATCTCTATTCGGGCTTGATATTCCAAATCAATTTCCATTCCATTAATTACTAGGATAGTCGAATATCTCTCGTCTTATTGCCACCGCGGAACGTTCTATGCCCAGAAGCAGAACAACGAGGAATCGACTTGGGCTTCAATTTTCTACCCCTCCGCAGCGGCGAGGCAACCCCTCGCACGGATGACGTTAATTGGCCCACTTGGGGATTTTCTGGTGTTACACGTGGCGCTTTCTCTTCTCGTGGATTCGCGCCACGCGCCACCTTTCTCGCATTACATTTTCCTTAATAAAACACGATCGCTCCTCATTTTATCCCTCGAAATGGCGCACTCCTCTGTTGGGAAGTGGATCGAAGAGCGAGCCTGAATTGCACCGGTCGCAAGAAGAGTAAACGCGGCGAGAAATGAATGTTCGATCGGCGAAGAGGAGATATATATCTTGGCGGATGATAGAGAGGAACGGGAACGAGGATTTTTTTGCGCTTGAACGCGGAAACGAACACCGCGGCCGTTCCGACCTCGAACGTATTTCTGACAGAGAACATTACGAGTTTGGGAGGGGGGCAAAAAGGAGCGGAACCGCGTTGGAGGAAGAGTGACGCCCCGCGAATAAAGTATGGCTCTGTTTACCCGGAGCTAATGGCCGTCGGATCGACCATCGTCTACCACGTAACTCGACTCGCTGCTGCGGTCCCTGCACATTTTATACGTCTGCCCTGTAACGAACAGCGGGAGAACAACATTTCTCGAAATCGTTGGAAAATTCCTGCCGGAATCTTCCATGGAAAGATTAAGGTGATTAAAAGAATAGTCTGTCTTTGATGCTCAGTGGTGAGAGGAAAACAAGACGCCTTAAAAACTTCGTTCTCAATGGAGGACAATTACTGTCCAAATTCAGAGATTTTTAAACATTTTTCCACTTTGTTCTTTAAGGATCATTTAACTAAGGCATCTCTTTTTTGCAATCATTTTATAGACATGTAGCATTTCGAGAAATACCTTTATTTGCATTTTCGAATTCATAGACTAACGAGGAATAACGGGAAAGGGGAGTACCTGTGTATTTCTTACAGAAGATGCCACTATTGTCATTGCGGTGTCGCAAGTAGTATCGGATCACGTCCTCCTCGGGGACAATAAATTGTGATTGACAAAGGCACCTCGAGGGCCGGAATCCTCCGCAAAAGGAACCTCACGTTCTGGGCGTTGTGATGTCTCTGTCCAGCGGCGCCATGGGCGTACATTGTCTTCGCCTTCATCTGGTCACCCCTTGACCCACGTTTCCATACGATCACGTTCGCATTTCGCTGGTGGCTAGCGAAGGCTACGAGCGGAAGTACGGTCGGAAATAATAAAAAATTGACGTGCGATGACCGAGGACAGAAAGCTTCTTGAATCTATTTATTCTAATACGACTACGAATGACGAATTACAGAACGAAATGGCAGATACAAATCTGAACTCGTCAAGCATAATTTAACAACCAGGAAATATATAAAAAGATTCAAGAATTCGATATCACTGAGAGCACAAGCTCCGCGGTCTCCGCGTTAGATCTTCCCGTATAAATCCCCAGAAGTACAGAAGATTTCTCCAGTATCCATGCTTCTGAGGAATGAAAGTTGACCTTGTCTTTATAGCGCACCCCGCCAGCCGCGGGAAGGGAAACGGAGAAGCGTAGTTTGTTTATAACTTTCACTACCAACAGGGAGCGAGTCACCGAACAGGCAGAAAGCTCTTTGCATAACACCAGCCGGGAGGAGACAAATGGCGATCGTTTGGACGCGAAACGTCGGAAGTAATGGCTGCCCTTCTGGCCCTCTTTTTCAGGTTTTCCAGGCCAGCATTATTGCGCGTGGCCCGCCTGCCTCCCCCCCTACCCTTCTTCCGTCGTGCTACCGGCATTTTCCAAGTACGAAATAACGAGTGTATACGCGTCCTCTCCCCCCCCCCCCAACCCCGGAGCCAACCGACCACCAAACAAACCATTTGTTATCTATAATTGCGAAGGCAACGTTTTTCTCGTTACACCGGCGGGAGAATTAAAAATATGGAAATACGGTGTGGGATGTAACGCAACGTAATGCTGCCCGCGTAATTTCTACGTTCAACGAGCCCGCCGGCGTGCACCGTTGGCAATTAATTTCATCGTGTAAAGTCGCGGTAAGAGGGAAATTCTCCCGCACTTCGATGCTCGCGTTCATCATCGGGCGTTTTCGGCTGAAATCAAGCGTCCGAATGACCCATCACTCGCGGGGCCCATCGCGGGAATCGAGAGGCGTCGACGGGGCGATCAGAATCGGCGTAGGTGCGTCTCGAAATCGTCGTGGCCTGACGGGACTCGCGATTTTCAGGGGAGGGGGGGGGGGGGGGTCGATTCTCTGAGAACCGCGCGAAATCCCCTCGGTTTTTGGCAGTTCGATCAGGCCTGCCCCCGAGGCGGCGCGAACAAAACGTTATAATCGGCGCGACGCGTTAAGTACGTCGGCTCTGTGACAAGATGTGGCAGGATAAGGATGATACGTGTCTCATTGTGCGACGACGCCGGCGCAGGGGGGCCGGATGAACGGGCGATCGGCACCATCAGAATGCACGCCGCCTCCTCAGCTGGCCGATTCCCACCGCGGACAGCCAGGTCTGTTTGAAGCGCGTGATACCTGGCCGGGTCCAGCGCGGACACCTGCACGTCGTTGCATTAAATCACCACCGAAACACGCTCGAGAGTTTCGAGCACGCCTCGCCGTGGAGGTGGTCCTCATCTCCATGCTCCCTCGCCGCGAAAAACGGAGGGACACGCGCGCTCCCGCCGTAAGATTTATCGCGATACCGATGGGACCGATCCCCGGGGGGATGAATTCGACGGGGAAGCATTTGCGTCCACCGGTTCCCGGGGTTGGATCGCGTTACTATCGAGAGCTTGCCGCTCGGTGGGCGGCGTAGCTTCTTAGGGGATGGGATCGCACAGTTTTTGTTGGCAGATTGTAGCTGGGGAGACCGTTCTTGCGTTTTCGGCGACTGTATTGTAATTAGTGGTTCGTCGAACAGTGACTGGCAACTGACGATCAGTAATCTTCTGATGTAATGTGAGAACAGTAGGGAATATTACGTCTAATATAATAAAGAAGTGGGGTTGCGTATTATTGTCGGCAACCCTCTAATATAACGTCGACAGGGCGTGTGCGATCGAGATATCGGAGTCGCAAAGGCGGGTTTCCAGAGCGGGCCCGGTCTCCCACAAGGTGGAGAGAGAGAGAGAGAAAGAGAGAGAGAGAGAGAGAGAGAGAGGGAGTAACGTCGGCCGAAAGGAAGCGTGGAAGAGTTAAGGAGATGCGGTGCATGTAAGACGTGGCCGTTATCTTGTCGATCAAACAATTAACAATGCCAGTCGGTGGAGGCGAAGCGGCAAGGAAGAAGGACCGGCACGCAGGAGGTGCACCTTGATCAAGGGGATCCTCCGAGTCGGGAGATACCGGCACAAAGAGATGGAGGGGACACAGAGCGGCCTGACCAGGCTACAGGGGAGCCAGACCTCTCCCGTCGACGTCTCCTTCTCGCAGTGTTACCGTTAATTACCCATTAATTAGCCGTCCCTTAATTGCCACTGGCCGTCCACGGCCGCGTACTAGTCGAAGGACGAGGTCGGGCCTATGTCTGCTCCTCTTTGTGATCGGCCGTCGTGGTTGCAGATAGCGTGTTGCGGGCCTCTCGATGCCGCGATCCGATTGGGAAGCTTCATCTGCGGGCTGAATTTTGGGAACATGGGATCTTCTTAGCCGAGGAATTCCACCGCCGATTCCGACTGTCTTCAGAAGCAACGAATTTCCACTGATACGATCTATCTGACGAAACATCAACCAACACTTTCGTCTAAGCAAGAAACCAGCGAATGCAACGATCTATGATAGAAGTGAACACCAACACGTGACCGTGGAGAATATCCTGAGCGCGATCATCGTCCCACGGTACTCCGGACAGAGGCCCGCGGGCGCACCGGTGCGGAGTCAAACGGCGAAAAGCGATCGCTTCATAAGTCAACGCCAATCAGGGAAACGGTTGCAGCCTCGGCTGGACGCCGCGGTGGTTCGGCTCGGTGGCGCGGATAGAGGAGGCCGAAGGAACAGAACGTGAACGCAACAAGAAATATAGCACGGGGCCGCTATTTCACTCGCTAAAAGAGAACTGGCAGGACGCCCGGTTGTCGAAAGTGGCGGAGGGAGAAGGTACGGGGGGGGGGTGGGGTAGGGGAATCGGATATAATGGCACAAAGCTTCTTTGAATCTTAGAGGCACGCCGCCCAAGCGCTGGGCTTCGCTATCGGCGATCTGCTGCATCGTATGCAAATCCTCCTCCTTATAAATACATCAGCCTCCGCGGATCTTAGGTGCCCCCGAGGCAACCTCCTTTCTCTGGATCGGTTCTGTCCACCTAACCCGCCTTCCCGCTGTCCGCGCATTGACAGTTGACTGGGGGACCTTCGGTGGCGACGAGAATGAATATTCGGATGGGACATTGCGGTCGGAGAACGGGGCGAGATTGATGGTCCTCCGGAAAATTGCACGCTGGCTTGAAAGAACAGCAAGTTTCGAGTAAGAAACGCCTCCGCTAGTGGTTGCCAGTTGGTAAGAGAGTAGTTGAAGTATGAGAAATCCTGCCACCCCCCTGAGTTCTTGGGTATCAGTCACCCAAGCAGGAATTCAGAGGAGGCTCTGCATCGCTAGATTCCGTTTCCATCAAGTCCACTATAAACTATATTTACACCCTACCACTTGGACTGAATAGAGCCACATCTTTGTCCACCACCGCGGGCCACTCTTCTCCAGGATCCATTCACAATTCACGAACGCGTCAACCCTTTTCCATCATTAAACGCCGCGACCCGTGGAAACGGGCGGCACCGTCCGTCCGTCTTCAAGCGATTGTCGCTCGATTTCTAGATCAATTAACACGCGACCGGCTTTAATTGTCGATCGATACAGTCCGTTCTCCGTCAGACGCTTCGGTCCGATTGCCGTTTTCACCGCGTGGCAAAAAGGAGTCCGCGCGACGTACGATAAGAGGGGCCGAGAGCGGTGAACGCGAAAGATCGATCGGCCAGCGTTAATTGGCAGTATCTCCGTGACTGGCGGTGACGTTAGTCTGCAACGTCAATCGGGAGACCGATACCCTGCGGTGTAAATAGATCCTGGCCGGTTAATTAGCCGCGTAAAACGCACGAGCCCCGTTCACCGGAGTCGGGCGCGCTTCTCTACGGGGCGACTCTCATTAAGATATTCGCCGACCCGTTTCTTATCGGCCCGGTGACAGCGGTCAATCAAAGAATCAGGCCGGGCCCGGTCTCTGGCAGCCTCGTTGTCAATCACCATCGGGCAGGGACCCCTCCTCGCCGCGAGGGTCCTCCTGTCTCTGGGCGCTGGGCTTCTTCTCTCAGCAGCCGGTGACGTTCCCCGGCATACGTATCTTCATCCATCTAATCGCAGAGTAATTGATATGGATGAAGATATCCCGATCTTCCTTCCCGTCTCGTCGACCGTCGTTGGCTTTGTTCGCCGCGCCGCCCGCCGGCAGATTAGCCGCGACGTTTCCTTCTTTATGCGAGATCGCGTGGAAAGAGCGGAACGGTCTAAAGCGTTAAGGGAATGGATCCGGCCGATTGATAGGTCTCATGTGGTAATTAGGTGGCTGGATTGATCGGTGAATCGCGTGCGACGCGTGGAAGGTTTTATGTATGTTCCCTGGGCTTTGGGAATCGCGCAACGACGGCGGACTGGGTTTGCGATGCGAACGCTGGCTTCCCCGCTACTCTGTTGATTGCGGATTTCCATGCGTCTATGCTGCACTTCAGATATGACAATATAACAGACGCGCCTCGTAATTATTTACCCGCTAACTTATTTCGAGAGCGGCATAATACATTGACCGGAGCAAGTTTCGGAATTATTGGAGAATAAATAACGGGGGGATTGAGTAGGTGTCTCGTTAATTATTAAACAGTCCCGAGAACTTTTTAAAGCAGCTGACATTCGATGTGAAAAAATATTGCGATACTTACTGCTTTTGAAATATCCGTAACATCCTCTTCCCGATGCAGCATTAATAATTCCGGGATATGAATAATAAGAACAAACGCGTCACTGATTATCACCAGAAATAAAATCGCCGGGCGGAAATTTGCCAGATATTTCTAGAACGGTAATAAGGGATCGACCGAGACGCGATCACAGCCCCCACCACTCCGGCACTCGTTAATTAGACGAAATTTAATTTCGGCCTTTGCAATCCCTTAGCTTCCTCCCCATAACGAAGGACTGAAAGTTATAGGGGCGAGTTAAGGGGAGGGCGTGGGGAGGGGGTGGGGGTGTAGGTGGAGAGGGCGGAAGGCTTGTTAAACAAATTTAATATTCCTGCCCCGCGTTAAAATTTTCCCCGTTCCACGCTGCCAGGAGGAAAACTTCCCGGAAACTTGCGTCAGCCCGGAAGGCACATCAAGTCCGTCGGCTCCCCGACGACCGGGCATGCAGGTGCTCCGACTTGGCGAGTCAGCCCCGAAGTCGTACAAGTCGTCTCGCCTCTGCAACCCCGTAGGCTCAATGGAGGCCTAGCGGAGACGCGACAGCAACGGCGGAGTAGCTTTAACCAGTTGGAAAGCAACACCTGGGCCTCCAACAGGGTCTGAGGGGGGGGGGGGCGGGCTGAGAACTGAAAGGGGATAGCTGGAGGCAGAGAGCCACGGAGGCCGGGATGCCGGGTTAGACACGGTAAGGTAATACTGGAGAGCAGACTTAGGAAGTGGCGTCGTCGAGACGCCGTAACTTCTGCCACCCTTGTGCCAACCTGACGCCGCTCCGCGGCCTCCCTCAGGATATGCATGTAAGTTTCCCCGCGGCGACATGTACCTTCCCCGCCGCTTCCCCCTCTGCACCGACCCTGTCCTATCCTATCATATCCTTATCCCACTCTCCCCTCCTCCCCTCCACCCCTCCGGGTCCTTGCCAACCTTTGAATCCCGGCCGCGGCAAAGTTGCGCGTCTCACTTCGAGCGCCGAGGGAGGACCTTTGCCACGACGCCCGGGCCCTTGAACAAAGTACTGGAATTCCGATGGCCAGCGAGATACTCGGCAAGTTATTACGCCTGGAAACGGAATTTTGTGGGACCAGTCCGTGATAAGGGAGAATTCTTTCGGGGACACGAATTGTTGCACGATGGGGGCGAATGAAGGTGGGAAATGCTCGCTGGTGTGGGCTGATCATTTCTGTTTGGATACTGATTATAATGCATGGTTGTGTGAGTTAGGCAAGAGAGTCCATGAAAATATGTAGAAGAGCTGGGATAATGTATCAAAGGCTTCCTGTTGCGAGGAGACTTTTTGAACGGGCTCTGGAGGTTTAAGTAGAATAGGTCCACCGGAGCGTTGGGAGTCAGACCACAGTAATTTCCGTCGTTGCTTCGACGTCGCGTATCTGTGTAGGTATGTAGTTCGTATTATGCAAGGAGAGTGAACAACTACTGTACATCTGGAGCAGAAACTACAACCCTCCGCTTGGAAATTCCTCTCTGCAACTTACTCTTTTACACGATTCCTCCGAGAATCGCGTTTCGAAGATGAACCTCCGTTTCATCAGCCACCCGTTTAAATATCATCCGCGGACAGCTGAAATAAACACCGAATCGTTAAGGAATCATTTATTTTCCTGCCGACGTTCGCGAAGAGGAGGGGCAGCTCGGATTCACGGTCGGTCGGAAGAAGCCGCGCGAAAAGGAACAGGTCTCTCGCGGCGCGATCGTGCTTCCGTGCCGTCGACCGATCCAATTCGTAAATAAAGTTGGCAACCGGCGAATTGCGATCGTGCACGCCCACATAACTTCCATAATGGCGCAACGATTCCGTTGGCGTGGCCGTCGGCGAGGGGGCCAGCTTGTAATGATTGCGTGCCGAGCGGTAGTGAGGTGTTTCCGTGGATGACGATGCCGAGTTGATAAGGCCAGGGAACGGCGCGGAGGGACGAAACGAGGCGTTTCGGTGTGAGACGGTGACTCGGTGTTGACGTGGGGGCGGCGAGGGGTGGCACCCAACGCGAGCGACCTCCTGACCCCCCCAGGTAATTCTGGCAGTGGGATCGCCTTATCGTGCTTGTAACTCACCCCTTACATCGCTCGGGCGAGAACAATCGTGGCTATCATCTAGGTGGTAAAAATATATACGGGAAATTAATGAATCTAGGGGATAGATTTAAGTGCTTTCTCCGCTAAATGCTTTGAGCAACTTGGTCAATTAGGAATATATGCTTCAGCATACACATTTGTTCAACCACCGTGTCTGACAAGTGTCGCTTCGCCCACCCACCACCCCCGTTTACCGTTTATCCCGAGAACCAGGTCAATGAATCTCGCAAGCAGTAACGCGCACCAAGTAGAATAGCACTTAACTACGCCAGCCTGTTGGCCGCGTTCAGAATATCTATATAGTAGGTCGGACTAGGTCTGACTATGCGAGGCACGCAAGGGGGCGGCTTGTAAATTCTGTCCGAAATGAGAGTGTCACCGCGCTAGACCTCCCTCTGCACAGACCCTTCACCCTGCCCCGCCGTACGACCTCGTTCCCTTCTTCTCCCGGCCGAGGATCTTTCCCCGACACCGGAAACCACCCCCTCCGCGCCAAATAGGACGATCCCCCCGGAGTCGCGGTTGTATGTACCGCATGAATTCTCAATGAGATTCCTGCATCCGTGAGCTTCTTTCTCGCCGTTCCGTTCACACGGCCCCGCGAAATCTTCGGTGGATTTCACGCGCAATAAATTCGTCAGTCGTCCAGCATTGAGCAGCTCGGTGGAAACGAGAGATCCGTCGATGAATGCAGAACGGACCGTCGAGATGGTCGGCGGACGACAGAAAATCGCGAGAATGTAAAGTGCATTCGGGGACGTTCCGTGCATTGGTAAGAACATTGCTGCGGGTCGATGAAAGCGTGGCCGAAGATTCCTTTGCGAGTCTAACCGCGGCACTCGGATTAGATATTAGAAGAATGTTCTAAACCAAAGTCATTCCTACAGAACAGCGGATAAAATATGCCATCGACTTTCTGACTCGCCAACCACCCCCTGAGAGGGGGCTCGCAGAGAATGAAACTGCTCTGGACTCGAGAACTGAACATCCTCCCGCGCGATTTCACCACCTCCTGTTTCGTGATTCCGTATTCCCACCAAGAAGCCGGACGCTCTGGGACGGAGCAAACAAGTTCCCAAACCTATTTCCCTAACTCTGGCTCTCCGTTGCTCCGCGATGCTCTCGGAGGAGTCATGGATCACCGTTGGTGGCACTCGGTGCCGTATGATAAACGTCGCGTAGCCCCTCTTTCCTGCGAGAAACGTCTCCCCGTAGACGCTGGCCCGCTCGTTGACTCTTGACACTGGCGCTGGCCGTGCCACCGTGCACGCTGCCATGCATAATTGTGTATCAACACGCTGCGTGTGCGGTCGACTTGATAACGTGATGAATGCTGGTCCGCTCTACGCTCTGGTGAACAAGCCCCTTCCACCCCCCTCCGCGCCCCTTTCGATCCGTTCTATCATCGAGGCAGACGATGAACGACGGTATCGAGTATCGAGTAACCGTGTCGCGAGATTGACGAGGAATGATCGATTGCTGAACTCGAGGGACACGAGACTCGCTGTGGTGGTGCGCGAATAAAAAAAAATCCAGTGGAACGACCTCTTTTCTGTAGGTTAGTTTGTTATGGGTCGTTGACTGAGAGTGAATCGAGGTGAAGACGATTGTGCGGAGACGAAAGAAGTCGCTTGGAAATTGCGAGGACTTTTCGCCCGCGGTGATTGATACAGAAAACTCGTAGAGGTGCCAATAAAACGTGCCGCGACGCCGGCCAAGCGCATTTTCATGAAAATCAGGCGCAGGAATGAAGCGAGTATCAAACACCATTAAATCATCGGCAACATAAATTACCATCCGCGCGCCTATATCATTATCGCGACCCCTTTGACGTTCGCCATTATTTAGAATATCTCACGCCGCGAAACAATAATTTCACCTCGCCACATTAACATTACGCCGGCTAATAATACGATACGCCCGATTAAAAAACGCGACAATAATTCACCCCCGGTCAAACGATAACGAATCCCGCCTGCCCTGCCCCACCTCTCCTCTGCCACGCGGAATCGTTCCGCCGCCGACTCCTCCGGAATTCCCACGATAAATCCCGTCGAATAACCTAAACAATTTAGCGCGATATCGAAAAGAGCACGTAACGGCGTCGCCATAAGGGTGCTCGAGAGTACGCATACGTGATAGGTCGAGGGTCGGGATCGAGTGGTTCCCATTTTCGATCCTTCGTTTCTTAAGGGATCGGGAGAGCCCCGAAGAAAGCCTCGACGACGCCTCGTCGGGGGTTGCCGCTAACCCCGTCGCCGAGAGGCGAGGTCGGGAAGGGAGAACGAGGGGGAGAGAGAGAGAGAGAGAGAGAGATGGGGGCGAGAGGGGCAAGCACGTTTTCCATCCGTGCACGGTTTCTGCGAGGAACGTGGCGCGGCATGCGGCCCACGTTTCCCTTATTTATCGTTTCCCGATGCTTATGTTTTACTAGGCCGGTCCGTGGCGCGGTACACGATAACGCTGGCAAGGGTGGAATCACTGAGAGAACCAATAACGTGATGTATTATACATAATGCATGGACCCGCTACCTGTGTACACGCGCGCGAGCACCGCTTTTCCTCCTGGCGAGGGTTGGTTCGAGAAGAAGGGCGAAGGGGTGGCACGATAATGGATCGTCGCGAGAGATAAATTCGATTTCGGTACTGACTGCTTCCTCCTGCCGCGACGTGTTGCGTTCCTCGGGACCATCGCACCGGCTACGATCGGACAAACGAGCCTGGATGTCCGCCTCTCTGTTCTCGTCATCCGGGCTTGATTGATTTTCGTCGATGAGCCTTCGACGCGCGAAGAACCGTCAGACGCGAGGAGCGTGTATCGGCGCGCGTAGATGTGTTGGTCGAGTGACGATGAAGAGTTTTACGAGAGACCAGCTGGATCACGGTGCAGGTATTAACATTCCCACAGAAGAAATGTGAAAACGATACCTATTCTTCGTTCGTGCGAAGGATATCATTTGACCCTTCTGGGATGAAGGCAGAGGCTTTAATTGAACGCAGCACATGTTTTCATTATCTCGGTGCAGTCTTGCAATATTTGATGCACCTGCCAAACTCGATATCTAACATGAAAAACGGCGAACCGACGAAGAAGCTTCAAGTATCGCGTTCCCTCCACTTTTTCCTACATTATAAATCGCAACTCGCTGTTCGATCAGTTTTCAATTGACCGATCAGGTGCGAGTGTTTTAGACCCAGAAACGGGAGATGATCGAAATTGACGCGTTCTGAATCATTGATCGATTTCTATCGATTACCGTGTTCGATACATTAATATTCCCAGACGTCCCCTGAAAAATTCACGCGGTGACGTGGTCCAAATTCGATCCGCGAAGATATCCGTGATTTTTGCCGCTCGAGTGGACGGCGGCCCCTAATAATTCACGCGAAACATTCTCGAGAAGCGTGTCAAGGAATAGCGTCGAATAGCCGTTTTACCAAAAAAGAATAAAGAAACGAGGGAAACCGGAAGCGACGGCGTTACGAAGGGCAGCGCGGCGAAATAGCTTTGCATTCGAAATACTTTAATATAGGAGAACGCATAACTCAAAACCGTTCCCTAAATCATGGCCTCGGTTCGCCTCGAGGCGGTGGATGTTTCAATTTCCTTGAGGCGCAATCTGATGGTCCCTATACCGACCACGGGGAACGCGGCGGGTGGGAAAGGGGTTGGGAAAACAGAACGGGGAAAAGAAAACGCAGATCGTTGGAGGGGAGAGGAAAATGGCAAGGTTAATTTCTATCTGCTGCTGTAACGCCTTTCAGCAGGGTGTCCCAAAGCGCCGAGTGAAGAATGTGGAATAAATGTCATTTTAATTGGTCACGTTTCGAACAGAAGCACTATTCTTCATTAATTATCACGTGGCGAATTGATTTCAAACAGCGATTAGCAAAGCGTGACTCCGTTGACGGTCTATCCTTGCAGGTAAGACCAGGTGAAGCAATCGCGATGGCAGGCTCGTTATCACGGAGGCAGGCGGGTTTCATTTGCGTTATTTATTCGAAAGCGTGGCGGCGGCGGCGCCCGCGAGTGCTCAGTCGCTGCGTAATTATGGTAGGCGATGGGGGCGAGGGCAGCAGAAACAAAAAGAGTTCGCAACAGTAGGAACGAGGGAGAGCCGTGCCTTCCATTAGCGCACCCTTGATTACTTTTTCTCATCTCGGCATCTAAATAAATAAAATATCGGGCTAGCGCCTCGGTCGGGCGTCGCGGCGGCATCACGACGGCTAGATAAGAGATAATGGAAAACGGAAGAAAGTGACTTTATTTAATTACGCCTCCTTCCAACCTCCGCCCACGTGTCGTCCAAAGAAACAGACGTGCAGTCATCCCGTTTCTCTTCACTATTTAACATCTAATTCGACGATAGCGTTTCAGGATTGTTGACTCGGAACATCTAGGCAAAAAATACATTAACGACAGGGAAACCGTGTTCGCGTTTGGGGAGGCAGCTTCGTGATATTCGTTTACGTAATTTCGTTCTTATTCGATTATGGGGAGTGACGTGAAAATACACGAACCCCTTTTCCTCTCGCGCCGCATGAGCGATATCTATTCCTCGAGAGGTGCACGAAATAGGGAAAAAGTTCCATCGATCCTCCGTTTAATTGGCGCCGAAATAATCTACGATCACGCTCCCTAAGTGTGCGCAATTTTTTACACGTAATACATGAATCATCGAGGCCTCTCATTGGCCGTCCATTAATGGCCGGGCGCGATTTCGTCGATCGGTATGCAAAGTAGCGCGAGCCTACCCCGTAAATCACCAACCGTTGGCCATACCGATTCAGCATTCTTTCGGTCTGCCCCCGCTCCGCCTTTTCCCGCCTGCCCCTCTCACCCCCCCCCCAGCAACCCCCATTATCACGCCTGGCAAAAATAAGGCTGCGAGAGCCTTTTCCTCTGCCCGGTTTTAACGAGGCCCGGGCGATCAGTGTAGACTCTTAAACACCCCGATTAGCTGGCTGTCACGAGCAGCCCACCCTCGGCCCCACCTCATTCTTTTCTTTAATTCGTTTTTTTTTTATCGAGCCAGAGGTAATTAGGGTGGCATCCCTGCAGTCAGTGCTCCCTCGGAACGTCGTCAACCACCCCGTGAATATTCTCTCTCTCCTCCTTCCTCCCTTTTCCCATTTCTTGTCTTCCTTCCAATGTATATACCCCATCGACCACCCCTCGAGAGGCGAGTTCCGCGTTTTAATGAGATTTAAGACTCTCTGTTGCTAGAGAAATTTTCATAAGGTCCCGCGGGAACGGCCGATCTTTTCCTCTCGTCGTTCACCATTTCGTCCGCGCGGCGCGCATCTGTGCTCGTTTAACGGCATCATGTCTACCCGATTGCGGTGGAAGTTAATGACAACGCGAAGTTGCAATATCAGTATCTCCAAACAGTTCCAGTTAAATGTCTGTTTCAGCCTAACACCAATCACTGCTCGCTCGCAACTATTTCCTTCTCACACCCCTGATTAACATCTCGCAAGAGTTAGTACCAATCAAAGCTATGGAAAGCCGAATTCAAGTGTACTCGATCAAGTACCCGGCCGAACCTGAAACAGAGACCACAGGTGTTCGGCACTCGATCCAAAATTCGAAATATCAATGTGACAGGCTCGCAAGCTCCCCGGAACGGCCAGTAAGTGGCGCGGATAGCGAGTGGCTGCTCCATGCTAATGCACGGAAAGAGCTTTTCGCCGTACGCCGACTAAGGAGACCGAACGAGCTGTGCACCGGGAATGGATGAAGGAAAGGCGAAAGGCAGATTAGGTGCGGCGTTGGCATTAGCAAGAAACGCTGCCGTCCAGGGGAATTCGTCTCGCGGCTTAACAACCGGGAGACTTAAGGCAACCACGGCCGAGGCAACGGAATTCTCTCCCTCTCGGCTCGTCTCTCTTTCACGTGACGGAGCGTACAACGGCTGTGGCGTCTCCTTCTCTGCCTGAACGTTCCCCGAAACACAGAGAGCCATGACAATCGGCTGCAAATGCATCTCCCTCGCCGTCTCCGCGTCCCTCCAGGCGGCGGCGCGGCGTTCAGCTCGATGCATCGGCGATGTGTCACGCCGGATTACCGGGAGGACGAGGCTCAGCGCGACTGCTTCGAGAACCACAGCATTACTCCGGCTCCCGCGTGTTTATCCCAGAAAATCTCCCGATGAAAATGTCACTGGGCGCCGCAGACGCGGCTAAGTGGCCCCGCCATGCTTTAATGTCCATTAGGAAAATTAAGGGGCCGATGGAATCGACGCGTGCATCCCGCTTAATTCCGCTTACCGCGAGCACGAGGCACTCGAATGAGATCTTCGACTCGGCACGACGAGAATAGAACCGTGGTTCGTCGACTTTCATAACCGAGGGGACCTGTGCGAGATCCCATCACTTGCTGTTGCATCTTGACGAGAATCAGCCGTTCTTAACAGTTACGCCAGTTATCACCGAAAACGGTTCGACGCCTCAGGCAGTACAGCTATTTTCGAGTTTCCGCCCGCTACAGCCTCCCCCGTATCACCGTTAACCTATCCCAAGAACGTAGCGCGGCAGCGACGTGAAACAATGCTCATCGATAGCCGATGTCGAATCCGAAATGGAACAGGGCTGCGGCAGAGGCAGGCGGCAGCCAGAGCTTGCGCTATCGGAATTTACTGCGTCGAATTTCACGGTGCATCGCTCGCCGGAATCGTCGGGGAAAGCTTTCCTTTCCTTGGCCGCTCGGTGTTTCCCCATTCTACCCCGCCTCCAACCCTCCTCCCGGCCCGTGTATTCCTTTTTCGCAGGAAGAGTTTCGCGGGGCCGACAGTTTAAAGTGCAAAGTAGAACCGTGGCGCTGTACATTAGCATTCCGCAGCTGCGACGACGTTTTTCACCCGAGGGGGGGAGGGGGGGGGGCTTGACAAAAAGGGAAAGGCACGCTCATCCGCGACGATCAGCCGCGCGAAACTGTTGCTGGAAAAGAGGGATAACGGCGGGTGCTGAGGGCGGCTCGGGGTACGAAAGGCGCCATCGCTGGAACCAGTGGAATTCTACACTTTCCAAAGAGTGCACGCGTGCCGATTCCGTACGTTTTTTCCTCGCGTTTCATTTCGGCCCCGGAGGCGAAGATTTGGCACATGGAATTTATTCCGACCACACTGCTCGCGGGTGTCGCGCCAATCTGTATATTCCTACTTTTAACGCGATCTTCTGAACGTACGTAATCCCGACTCCGCGACTAATTTAGATTACGCTGGAAAATACGCGAGCTGTCGAAAGTCTGGGCTGCTGCACGGGCCTTTTGGAGCGGGCAATAGAGAGACGGCAGCGGTGCCTAAAATTCAATCACAGACCACGCACTTTCATGCATCACACGCGGACCGAAGAAGTGAAGTAGGCTGTTAGAAAATTCCACAACCCACATTGGTTAAGGGTACTATTTAGGCAGTCGTTCCTGTCTAAAATGAAACTGAGACGTGCTCTTTGGCATGAAGTTTATTAACATCATAAGCTTCTAAAAACTTGTTTGTTTAGTCAAAAATATGCATTATATATGACTCTACAGATGGATCATTAAAGAGGCTTTTTAAAAAAATGTTTCTTTTGTTTTGCAGTGATAACTCAAAAACGAAGGTTCCAATCGATTCAAAACAAATTCGAGCATCTTCAGAAAACTCTTGTTCTTTATGAAAAGGAACTAAGAAGCTTTAAGGCTTATGACGTTAATAAGCTTCATGCCAAAGAGCAAGTCTCAGTTTCAATTTGTTTCTTTGTAATTAATTGAAACGGAAATGTTTCATTTTAGACAGGAGCGAGTGGCTAGTACCCTTAAGTGGAAGCTCTAGCGAGCAAGTGGAAGAGAAACGAGCTCGCGAGAAAAGGCCAGAGCTGGGCCGAATTTAAATTCGAATTTCAGCTACGATCGGGCGACCGTGGGACCGTCAGTTTCCCCGGGCGTCATACGTGCACCGTCGGCCTCAAGAATCGGAATCGCGTACCGCAAACAATACACGTTGTAGGCAACCCGTGTCCATGCATAATTCAAATAGTCGCCCAGCCGTCGGTGGAGCCGCGGAACCAAGCGAATTTTCCCTTCCGTTTCTGCCTCCGTTCCTAGTAAATACGTAATCAGACCTCGCTATCATCCCTCGCCCTGCCCCCTGGCCCCGTTTCACCCTGCCAGCAACCCGTCGTGTTTCTCGTTTCAGGTTGTCCCCGTAGCATCGCGGGAGCGCGGGCTCGCTCCATCGTCGTAGACGCGGTTTCATCCCCCGCCGACCCACCCGTGCCCTCGCTACGCGAAAGGCGCGCTCATACCGATACACGGGGGTTTACACAACGACCACCATAAAACACGTATGAGATCTTCTGTACCGCATTGCGACACTTTGACGCCAGTGGATGGGGATGCTCGAGTGGCGTTTTGCAACGGTTCCGTCTGACGTTTCAGCGTGAAATGGAAAAGTTTAGGGGTCGGCGATATGGAGAATCGTACGGCAGCATCGCAAGCGGTTCACTCGCGTTTCGAGGTAATTAAGAGTGAGCCCGAGGCATTCAGATGGATTGGAGATTGGTAGAAGAACGCCAGCAAATACCCTTCTTGTTGCATTTAGTCTTCGAGCTTGAGAAGACGATCTATCATGAACACAGTTATTTTCATCTGAAATTGCGTTCTCCAAGGATTACACCGACAGAATCGTCGGCAAGATTACTGCTTCCCCCGCGATAGCATCGTACGAGCCATCAGTGAAAATTCCGAAACTGATATTCCTTGCTTCGCTCGAACAATTTCGTTTCAATCGCTCGTTAGTAGAGGGTCCTGGGCGTCCTTCTGCTGTCGTTACCGGGACGCTCGATCGTTTGAGGGATCGACGAACACCGCGAGAGATCCACGCGGCGCTGCTACCGGATCCATAACTCGTGGCCTCGCATCGGGACGTTTATCCGGTCTGCCGGTTTCGATGCAGAGGTATTAAAGTGCCGGTAGGTGGTCTCCTGGCACGGGGAGGATTAAAATGTAGACGGTCTTCAGGGTTATTGGCAAACGTATATGTGAATGAGTGGACGTCTTTTGACGCGGGGGCTTGGCCGGTCGACGCGTGGTACCATCCAATAGATTCTCGAGATGAAAAGGACTCCGAAGAAAGACTCAATCTACTGAACAACTCATGGACTCGTCCTTTGAAGTTTTCAGGATCAGGTGGCTAAGTCGTGACACAAATCTAACGCATAAATCATTGACACAGACTTATCTTTATCGGAAAACTATCGAGACTTAGAATTGGCTTGATATTACTGATAATATTAAGTAGATACAAATTATATGATCCCATAAGAACGCTCAACGATGCTCAGTTTCTCAAAGTAGGTATTGCAGAGATCACCGTCGATCCACTTAAGTAAACTATTGTAAACGCGAATGAATGATGCGCGAACAGCAAAGGAAACAGTGAGCCGAGCCATCGAAGAAGACCAAGAGGATAAAGAGCGAAGATTCCCGCCCCCGCGGGCTTATCATCGGGGGTTAATGGTACAGGCTCGCGTATTTCACGAGCACCTTTCCTGCCGCGCCAGGAAGGCTCCGCGTGGAAGGTTATCCAGGCGTATATATGCGCCGCGAGTATCTGGACTTATGATGGAAACAATTTAGAGGCTTTGGCTGCGAGGCGGACGTGTGCGGCCAGGTCTGTGCGCCCGTGGTCGGGGATGTGTTCAGGGTGAGACCAGGCGACCACAGGGACGAACACACTACGCCGTGTGTGCCACCGTTGGAGGGAGCTAAGCCGCAATAAGTCGAGGGATGAGCGGGAGATGTGGCCGAATCGTAGCTCGCATACTGATACCGTTTTCCCGTGGATGCCGCGCCAAGAGAAACGGATATCCAGGAGACCCTTTCGCTGCTCCCCCACCCGCGCGCCGCCCGCCCTCCCCGACGGGCGTTCCGCGGTCAGAATTTTCAAGTAATTTCAGCCCGACCATCCTGAGTGTCAACGGTCCCGTTGTAACCCTCCCCGTTCAAGAGGAATCCTCGCTTTCGAGGAGGCGGCGAGTAATGCGCGCTGAAAGCAAACGTTTTCGCCGAGGGAAGAGCTACGATACGGCCTCCTTAAATCCTTGGAGCGCATTCCTGAGGAATTTTCGAGTAACTTCGCGATTGACCGTGTTCGGTGTCGACGACGCGGCTTATCCTGTTCGGAGTGAGCCTTCTCACGGTGAGAGCAGCCAATGGCTACACGCGCGAACCAAATGGCTGTTCGCGGAGCTTTAGGGTGCTTTTTCGAAGCTTGATCGTGAACAAATGTGCGGGTGGCCGTATGAAATCACGGCATTAAAGAGCGCAACACGCGATGGAGGAGGCTCTTTCTCCCTTATTAAGCGGAAAGCCGCAAGCAGGAGTAACGCCGGTTCACGCGTTGTTTACGTGTATCCTTCCAGGACACGTTATACCCATTCCGCGTAGGAAGGGAGCCGAAGTAGAAAGACGTTGGCGGTGGCCGTTTCCCGTGGTGCTCTCGCCTTGGACTTTTCGAGTGGTGGAAGGGCGTCACGGCGAGTGAAGACGGACGTCGCGACGCTACCATAAATCCTGAGCTTACCCGCCGACGGAGAGCGTCCTTCGTTCTCCTAGGGGCTCCCTTACTCCTCTAGGCCGTTCCTCTATCTCCTCGTCACCCTGGAACGACTGCTGCTCTGTCTGCCCGCTTTTCCTCGGGACCACGACGAAACTACGAGCGGGAAACTCTCTGCTCGTCGCGGGAGGTTAACTCCTGGTCAGCCAGAAAGTTCGACCTCACCGTCGAGATTTTACGAGGCTGCGTTCTCCCGTCCATCTACCGAGACAGACCTTCCTTTTTTGTGCCATTGTCTGAGGTTCTTTAGGAGTATTGCACCGATAGACGGGGCAAAGGAAGATGAAATTGTGAAGAGCTTAACGCAACTTACTTTCGAAACTGTCTCAAAACTGGGCAGTCGAGTGTACCTAATTTCATATGTGTGTAAAGTTCTGCTTAAGGCGGAATGTTTGTGAATTGTTTTTTGAAAAAGGGGAAGCATGTATTTTTACAAAACTTTTTACAATTAAAAGAGCTACATCTAGAGAACATTTGGTCATTTCTTCGTAGAAAAATATGTACGTTTATAATAAAGTAACAACTAACAGCGAAGCCAATTTTTTTCGTGCAAAAATCAGGATTTCAACCTTAAATACCTGCCATTTGGTTTTAAATTAATATTTCGAAAATCCCCCTCCGTTAATCAGAGGATACGTTAATATTGGAACGAAATCATTTTTGTTTTCTGATTTTAGATAATCTGGCTCCGAGTGGCAGTTCTCACTCACCGCAAAAATAATTTTTTAAAAAAGGCTTCTTGGATGTCGGTTGTTACTTTATTATAAACGTACATATTTTTCTACAAAAAAATTATCAAATATTCCTTAAATGATGCTCTTTGAAGCGCAAAAGTTTTGTAGAAATATATGCTTCCCCTTTTTCAAAAAAACAATTCACAAACATTCGCCTCATTTCGGCCGCCTGACTACTTAGGCAGGTATAACACCTTAAAGTTTGAAATCGACATTTTTTTCAGAATATTTGATCACAAATGTAATTCCACGATAATTCCCGATAAAATCAGTTTTTATCGGGGATTTTATTATCCTCGAATAACCGCCCCGATGTAATTTACCTACCATTATTGGGATCGAAAAACTTCATCGACGCGATTCGACGGAAAATTTAAACCAGAAACGCAACAATTAAAATCACGGCCACTTTTTATCGACGATCGTTCCCCCACAATAAAAGCCACCACTTCCTGCCCACCGTTCGCGCGGAAAATTCATTTCGCTATCTAACTTATTACAATCCCGTGCGCGATTAAATCGTACCGTTGCTCGGCACATCGCTTTCGAAATTTAAGGGGTCGCAAATAAGGGTAGCCAGGGAGGGTAGCCCGGGCACGTCGACGGACGCGTTAAAAAACGAGTAAATTTAATCAACCCCCACTTGTTTCTTTTTTAACCGCGAGCACGAGATAAGTAGCCGGAGGGATGAACAGCGGTGGCAATGCAGAGGATAAGGATGCGTTTTTAAGTGTAAAGTAATTCTCTCTGGTTAGCGGGCCACCACCCCTCTTTGCAGAAAGTTCTCGGTGATCTACTCGTCCCTGGAGCCCCGAAGCCCAGCGACCGTTCGCGGTCTGAATATTATTCAGGGCGAGCACAGATACGGGCGCGAACCGGCCACGGTGAAAAGGGGGTGGTGCTCCCGGTAAAAATGCCTCGAGTTATGAAGGCACGCCCCGCCATTACGAAACAAATTAAAAACTAATTAAAACAACTGCGGCCTCTTCGACCGCGCTGTTCCGCGAAGACGAGGGTGCAATGATCTTTCTTCCCATCGCGAGACGGAGGAATGGTCGAGAGACAAAAATTGGGGTTGCAAATGCTCGATGTCCAGTAAGAGGGTGCTAGGTCGTGAAAGAATCGCTTTGAGATTCGCTGGTCGAGGATCCAGAAAGGAAACAAAACTACCGATCTGCGCGTGATAATTGATACATAACTATTTGGGTACTTTGCGTTACTAAAAGAATGTAACCGAATTCCCCTCTTTCGAAGCAGTTAAAAGTGATACGTATAGACGCCGGGAACATAAATGTAATTTTATCGGCTCTTTGCATATTACATACCGAAGTGTTTCCATTTGATCGTCCATAAATCCTGTCCACACTTTTACTCTCCCCCTGACGTTTCGAATGCCTCCGTGCGATGGCCGCAATTCCCGTGATAATAATTCCTGACGCGAAACAACAGAACGTCACCTCGGAAAGCGATGAAGAGTGACCAGAAAAATAATCTACATATATATACGTCTATCGAGCCTAACTTTCGCAACCCTCTCCGCTTATCGGGGCACGGGCAGAGGGGTAAGGGGCGAGTGTTTTCCCTACAGCGTGCAGTCTCTGGCGAGTGTTCCTCGCGTTGGGTAGGGACGATTTAATAACGACGCGGTAAATTAAAATGATAGACGTCATCCCCCGACTGGCGGCCACTGAGAGCCCATCAATTAATGGGAGCCTCTACTTCATTTGCCTATAAATAAATAATCGTCGAGTGCCTCCGCTCGTACGAGAGGTGTCACTCGTCATCGGGGCGGAGGGGCGGGGACGGAGAACGTGGAGGGAAGAGATGGGGGAGTAGGGTGAGGAGCCACCAGGAAGATGGCTTTCAAATATTAACGTCGTCTCGTGGACGTCACATACGTTACCCTTGCCCTGACGTTCTCCGTTCGAGCAATTGCGTGTTGCGTTTTTCCTCGCTCGCCACGGGTGTGTCTGTGTGCGTGTGTGTGTGTGTGTGTGTGTGCGGAAAACCTCGCGACACGTCCAACAAGTCATCGAGTGAAATTGATGGAATAGAAACGATAACTGTTTCCAGTAAATAACGAAGCAGGCGGAGCTTGCAGATTCCTAGCGGATGCTTGCGATAGACTTAACTCGATACAGGCTGTAGATCAACGCTCCTACACCTCCGATGACCAGCTCCATTCTTTCCCCCAAAAAGAAAGCCTGCCCGGTGCGTTTGAAAATCACAGAAATTCCAACTAATTTACTAAATTCGTCACCGTGGAGGAGTGAAGAGTTAGTACGGTTAAAGGGGTGGCGGTGGATAGGCGCACGGGGGGGGGGGTGGAGAGGCATCCAATGACACGCCGGAAATATTTGGCAGCTGATGGCGAGTAGTTGGCGCGAGGGAGGCCGGTACCTCCGGCTTGTAATTAAAAATGTCTCCCTTCCGCCTCTCCTTTCACCCTCTCGCCCCTCCCGCCCCGCGGAACGGCCTTGTGCGTCGAGGCGGCAGCACGAGCCTGTCTAACAGGAATGCATCGCGAGGGGACTAATGAAAAACCTCATCGGCGTGTGTGACGCTAATGAGAAAGACTGCCAGCTAGAGCGACAGTGGCGATTGGAATTCGCGAAGAAACGCTGCCGCGGATAAATATCGGCACATAGACGGCTCGCTTTTCACGGGGGACAGTTTTCGCGGCACAGGCGGGGAGCGCGTCACGGGATTTTCTTTCGTTTTCCCATTCGCGAGCTAGCAATGATTCAGCTACGAATATTTATCGGGGGCTCGCGTCGCAACGGGGACATTGGGATTTGTAAGATCGAGACGAGAGGGATGGGATCGTAAATCCCCTTCGCCTGGATGCGTGCGTGACAATCGAGCTTTGTTCGACCAGTGAACTTTTGCTTTGTTCCGAGACGATGTGGCTGGGCTACTTCGGGACATTAATCTGTTAATTTCAGAGCGTCGCGACGGACTTCGGTGGAATTTATGAAGTTGCATAAAGCAAGGATCTTTGTTCCGCGGGATTTAGGGAAACAGGAAAGGATATCGACTCCTTTCATTGCCAGCGAGCTGCGCATCAGTTGCTGTTGTCACTCGTACTCTATTAGGCGCGTATCAAGATTTTACTAACACAACACCGTCGTGCTTCAATACACTTTACCATTCTCATCTTCTCGCAGCCTAAGTCACGTTACCTTTTGCCCATCCACGCCCACCTTCCAGCCACCAAAATACAAAGACGAGGAGGGGGCTGCGCCAGTCCAACGCGGGGCAACTTGGCGTCCCTTCGTGCGTCGGTGAATGATGCGGAGAGGAGGCAGTGACGTCATTAGCAATTCCGATCTCGTCGAGCGGAAATTATGTCCAGCGTGATGCGAGTCGCTCTCAATATCCTCCTGCTCTGGCGCACGTTGCGCGGGGGAGGTAGAAGCGAGGCGAAACAACCTCGCAGCCGGCCGCGTACGTACGTACGCGTTCGTCGCCACGTACACCGCGTCAGCCGAGATTCCTTCGCTTCCGGTTTCCGGCACGAGAACGGCTCTGCTGTGATTGGCTCTCTGACGGACCCTGCGAAGCAGCCCAGGAACCATCGGCGATATCGTTGCCCCGATATAGGCGCGCGATTGTCACCTCGCGGCCCCCGTTCCCTCGCGAACACTATCTCAGGATAATTGGATCGGTTCTACGTACACCGAGCACGGATCGATAGGTAGAACGATCGAGGCGTAGAAACGGTAGCGCTGACGATGACGTCCAATCGATATAGGATTCTTGTGATATTAGTTTCGACGATCCACTTGCGTCCTTCATTTATTAGGTGGGTGTAGATTCGAAGGTACTCCATTAATTTTTGCAGTTATCGAAGATGTACGCGGTACCTGTATCTATTCAAACCTTTATGCTCATTGGTTGCAGTATTTTCGTCGAGCGCGATATTCGCGAAGCATAGCGAAGCATAGAATTGAAAGCGTGTGCAATTCGATCGGAACCGATGAGGCAAAGGGAACGTCCACGTCGCCGTTCCCAGATAGAAACGTGATTGTCAGCCCGTGTTCCGCCTACAGGATGCGGCGCGAGACATTGTCGCTAGATAATTGGATCGGCGAATCGTAGCCATTGGGCCACTTCCAAGCTGGACAATGGTGCCACAAAAGAGCTACTTTCAGGCTCGTGTGTCACCAAGGGAAAGATGAGGGACGTTCTATCAGTTTTCAGACGCCCAATTGTCCGAGCGCGAAAGGAAAGTCATTAAATCTTCGTTCACCGCTTCCGCCGCAATCGATTGTTTAACCAAGCGTTCTATTTCACAAATAATACGATATTATCGGCTGCAGTTTGGCGCTCTACCATTAATAGCTGTTTTCAGTTGCCGTTAATGACCACGATTGAACTAGCTAAAATTTTAATAGCTTTCTCGATATGTTGTATCACAATTCGCATTATCGGGAGAATTACAGCGCGGGAAGCAAGTTGGAACGTAAATCATGCAAAGCCGGGTACACGCGTGCATCGGGGCCCATCGATAGTTACAGGGTCGATGTCGAGCTGCCGATCCCTCCTATCGTGATCGTACATCCCTTGGGAGGGGACTCGGGATTTCTCGGGGAATATCTTTTCCTCTTTGCATCCTACGATTTTAGAACGTCGGACATATATTATATTCGGCATTCAGGTTTTCGCGCGAAAATATCATTCCTCCCTCGAGTCCAATACGATAACTCACCCCTGCCGCTGAAACAATGTTACAATCGCCAGTCGGTCCCTAACAACCACGCAACGCGGCACGACAAATCAAACGTCCGTTACGTATCTATCATCCACGGAGGGGTGTCTACCAATTTTGCATTAAAATCGAATACCGGGGAAGCGGAAATCTTACGAACCCCGCGCCCACCTAATCGCAGCCTCTAATATTTCAACGTACTCTCGGAAATCTGGATACCATTACACTCGTCCCCGTCGTTTCTTCAAACTACCCCCTGCCCCGCTAAATTAGGTGCACACAGCTCGCGGGTCGTAATCGCACGAGAGCCATCAATGTTCCTACGTTTGAACACCTTCGGCCGCATAAATTACAGCGAGCAATGTATCTCATCCATCGAATTTTGCTGCCGATAGGGGCGCGCTGCTCGTTAACAGCTCCCCGTACGTGTGCCCGGCGCGGCGCGAAAAAAAAAAAGTGGAACTCGAGCAGAGAGCAAAGGTGCGTTCACCGGTCCTCGATCCGGTCAGATAAGGATTCCGAGTTTTAACGACCCCTGGCCACTCCTCGAGGGCCCTGGCGCGGCGGCCGTGCAACTCACGAACGACTCGGGTTTTCGCACCTTGCGAGGCCGGGTTATTTCCGGTAATGACGTAAGAGCGAGGACGAAAGTCGTATGGGGAGAACGGCGAGCGAGGAGAAAGGGGTGGGGAGGGGTGGGGGGTGAGGGGCGGCGGCTCGACGTTTCGCACAGGGCACGATGCTAATTTTCACGCGGCTCGAGCATTAATTCTAATTAAATATGTGCGCACGAGGGGCCACGGCGAGATAAGCGGGACGAAAGGCAATTTGTACGGGGACGCGGTCGGTTCCCGAGATAAAAATAAAGGAGCGAAGAGAAGAAAAAGTTTCGGAGAGGAATACCCCGGCCTTTCTGGCTGTCTCATCCCGGCCGCCCAACCCCCTTAACCGTTCCCTGCCCTCACTGTTTCTCTCCTGTTCCATCCCGGTCGCCCCGCGTTGCTCTGTTTCCGTTTTTCTCCGCCGGTCCTGGCACGCCGCGCTCGGGGCTGATCTCCAGAGTGAGATGTTTAATCATTCGGTAGATTGAATTCATGGATCTCGCCCGGCCACAGCTCTCCCGACGGTGAATATTTTTGCATACGGTGTTCCAGAAACACGAGCGATGTCTCAGCGCCTCTTCGATAACGCCTGATATCTTCCTTCCCCCCAAACGGCCGGCAGCGGGATAAAAAATCGCCCTCCGCGGTACGCGGTTATCGCTGTCATCGATTCTCGTCGCCCTTAACCGGCTGCGGAGCGCCCGAGCGGGCGCATTTAATCGCGCGAGCGAAGATTTACGAGACGACCGGGCCGCTAATTCGGGGACTTAAATTCGCGATTAAACGCGACAATCGCCGCGACCGCGGCCAAGATGAAGAGGGGGCGGGGTGCCGGCGGTCGATTAACCGGGAACGAAACCGGAGAATTCGAATTAACGTTCTTAATAAATATTCAGACTCCATTAACGAGCGCGCGCGCGCGCGCGGTCACCGTTCCTTTCGTCGAAGGTATTTCCTCTGCTTCGCCAGCAGCAGGGGACACTTAAGCTTCTTTTCATTGCAGCCAATTTTCGGAGACCTTCGATTCCACGTTTAATTTCGCTCACCTCTCTACAACCGATGGTCACTTCTGCATACCCAATATCATTGCGTACGGGGATTAAGAAACTTGATGGGTGAGGGTGCGTCGCTATGTGCTTCATAAATTTTATATGAACCTGGAGTTGTTGGTGCTTTCTGGATGATGGAAGAATTGCGAAACTTCGCGTACCTAAAGCGCCAGCTTCTACTTCCTAGCCTTCCAGAACGAACGGAGTCACTGAAGGAGCAAAAACTTGGACGAGGTATCGATCGTTGGGGGGAAGCAATATCGGAGCGAACCAGACGAGAGCGATATATTAATCCGTGGCTCGTTATCGCGCGGATTTCGTTTTCCAGAGGCCGGTGGGCCACGAGTGGCCACACTGTTTACCAGAGAACCACATCCGCCTAGACGCTAAAATATATATATTTGTTGGTGTGGGGCAGTTAGTTCACGGTCGGTAGGTCGACAGAACATTGAGTTACAACTTCAGCTGGTACGGCCACCGTGTACTGCGTCTCTTCAGTAACGCGAAGCAATAACAGCCTCCCCAGTTACGCTGCAACGTTCGGCCAGCAGATTGCCGACCCACCAGCCCCTTTCCTTCGGGAAAAACCGCGAGCAACGGAGTGGATTATTCGTTCCATTCTGGGGCCACCTAATCGCGAGAAGGAAACGTGGATCGGCGTACGTTTCTTGTTCCCTCGAGGAAAAACACTGCCCGTTCGGGTCAGAAGGCGGGAAATTTGTTTGAAAGGCTGTTTGTGGCAAATTCTTTTAATTCGCGTTCCTTGGTGGTCGGAATTTCTTCATCCTCGCGGTCGTCCATGTTGGAGTAGGTTTAATTAAGGCCGCGGGTTATTCACTGTTGTCTTTCTCCCTGTCGAGAGTCATTTATACGTGTTTCATCGAGATCTATCACGACATGATCTGAGATACAAGATCCCGAATAAAGTTTCAGCGAAAGCAACCTCTTAATTGACACGCGTCCGCGTTGAAACTTTGACGAGTTTAAATGAAACTGCTCGACGTTGTCCGTCGAGCCGTTAAATAGTAAATCGATAAATCACCGGGAGAGATCACCGGCGCGGATCACCTTAATCCAGAGGGGCCCCGCGGCGCGCTTCATTTTCGAGCGGCTGGTACACGATAAGGGACAAGATAAGACGCTAGATTTCGCCGCTCGGAAATTTATGGATCGCGGATTTTATCGATCCCAGCGGCTCGTAACTTTTAAATCCGTCGAGGCACGAAGCATTTCGAGTATTTAAAGCGTTCTGTAATTACATGGCGGGGTGGCGGCGGAGTAGAGGAGGAGAGAAGCAGGGGCAGGCGAAACGAGGAGAGAATTCAGACGCGAAGGGAGCAGAGCGGAGTTAATTTACCGGGATGTCGCGAATACCCCCCTCCGGCCTGTCCCCCCCTTTCCATCTTTTTCTTTTCCTTTTTATCTTTCTACTACGTCGAACCGGCTGCGTTTCCCGCGATAAGATCACCGAGCTCTTTCTCTCCGGAGATCGAGTTGCAGGAGGTCGGGGCAACGAATGCACCGAACTGCAGCGACAGGATGCAGCTTGCTCTCTCTCTCTCCCCTTCCACCTTGAACCACGTCGCGGCGAGCAGCAGGAACTCCTGCGGTAGCCGAAACGCGGGTTCATTCCGAGGATGCTTCCCATTTTCTCAAAGACCGCAGGGAGCGTGCCGTTCGATCTTGGGAACGTTGCTTCTTCCAAATGCGAACTCCGTTTAGCGTAGTACGATTACTTTTTCGAGCGGCGGCTTCAGATGTCTACGGAGATTGGGCCAACGGAGGGCCTTGTTTCTTTGAAAGACGACGTCGAATCACCTGGGCATCCATCAATTTTCAAGTCGATGACACTCACCGCTGAAGATACACCTTCGCTCCTATTTACCCAGCGCGAGTCCTCTCGACCTCGCAGGGCCGCGGAGATACTCGTGGCATTCGTCCGAAGCACGTTTCGCACGATTCGCGAGTATCGCACGCGTATCCGTACTCCGTCCAGGGATTGTATCGCTACTCAAGCTTCGACGATTACCATTTAAATGTATTCACGTTTAGTTGGCTGCCGCGGCCGAGAACTGCCTGGCTGCCCGCGGCGTCAAGAGTTCGAGGGAGGAGCGAAACTCGGCGACTTTTGCGGAGGAGTCCTCTCCACTGCCTCGCCGAGACGCTCTATCTCTTTACTTTATTTTTCTCAACGTGGCCTCCCCTCGCCAGCCCCCGTCTCCTTCTCATTCGGTCGGCATCGTTACGCTGACTTATGAAGACCGTGGAATACGATTCTTATACGGACCCTTACTACTGCCTGTTATTTCTCCTGTTCGGCGGGCGACCTTCTCCATGGTCGCGCCACTCCACGATGACGGCGGCGTACACGTTTCTCCGTCGATATCACGTCCACGGTTGTAATACGAGGAATTTGTCGGCAGGGATGTTGATAACCGCGCGCTCGCGCCGAGCAATCGTTTCCCATTTGTGTCCTCGTCAGTCCAACTCCTCTCCCTACGATCTGAAAGTGTTCTTTGAAATTTAAAGAGAAGAGCAGGAAAATTGGAAATAGGCGGCGAAGCGCGTGGACGTAACAGTCGTTCCACCTTGGCGGTAGATCCCCTCCAAGAGAGCCCGTTCCGTCAGTCTCCCCGCGGTTTTGAAACCCTAAAAATATTTCATCCCCTGGAAAGCTAGGTGAGCGTGCGGCGGAAGGGAGCACGGGGTTAGAAGAGTTGAGAAGGAATTCTTCGGGAGCGTATTCCGTATGAATAAAATTCACCGAAGTGGATGTAGCGAAGCGAAGAATAAGACGGGCGCACGGAGGGTGTTTTAAGAATGAAAAGAGAGGGGAATATCACCTTCGTTTTCTCTGACACACGTGCATCAAGCACATGTAAAGCTTGGTATCGCTGTATCGTGTATTGAATCGGTAGCAATATGCAAGCCCGCGATTTTTAAGTGAAATCTAATTTCCCGCTTGACGCTAAGAAGGCACATCCTCCGGCGATACTCGACGCATGCCACAGCTGGCTTAATCAGTGGATAATACCGCGCGGCTTGGACAGATCCGCGTGGAAAGGTCGCGGTGAATTCCTCGGCGATGGAAAAACGAAGAAGCATCTCGTCCCTCCGCGATACGCGCTACCGTAAATTCGAATCATCTCATCGCGGATCCGGCTGCTGCTTTATAATGAGGTGCACGCACCTATCCAACGTCCGACGGACTAGTTGGTATTTGTTTCTCGTCAGAACTTTGCATACGGCCGTGTGTGTCACCGGCGTTGCGGTATGCAAATAACGGTGTGCTGCATCGAGAAGTCAGCGCCGGTCTTTCTGTCGTCCTTCTGCCAAGATACACCCAGGATTACCGATCCAAGGCGCGTCAACTTATAAGGATTTCTCCCTCCGTTGAATCGAAAATCCTTCTTTATACGACTGCCCGCCGAGCTTTTCATTCTTCGATGTCTTCTTCCCTCCTCCCTGCCTGGGACGCTCGGCCAGAGAATAAGGCGGTTAATTATCGCGCCGCGCTTCTGCCAGATCCGCCATCGTGATCGACGAACCGGCGGGATTTCTGTATCGTGCGCGGCATCGATTCGCACATTCCATTACAGGAATGATTCCGTAGGTATTCCGTATGGAAATCAGAAGCGTGTACTTCGAGGCACTGGCGTCCGCGAATGTCTTCTGTAATCGCGCGCCAGGTGATGGACCAAGAATTCTGGAGGACACTATTTTCGAACTTACGAGAGAATTGAAGGGAGGAGTTTAAAAGCTCCGTATAAATCACGTCCATCGGTTAAACTTTGTGCTGTCACGTGTAGGATGAATAAACTTCACACTCCCGCAGGACGTAATGTAATTCAGTGAATTTCGCGGGAACAATTTGAGGGTTAAGTGTAGCCCTGCACGGTAGGCTCTTCGACCGAAGAGCACCTTGTACCGATGCCTTTGTCCCTAAATTGAAAACACATGGAAGCAAGTTTATCGTGGGTAATGAACGCAGGCAACCCACTTAACTCGAGCTCAACAGAATCTAAATCCATAAAAACAACCTCAGGCGTAAAGTTGCGGCAGGTAACCGGCGAGGCACGGAGGGAAAGCATGAGATACCAGGTAGCGGGTCGCTTATGACGCGTCTTCGTCGTCGTAGAAAGAAGAATGGAGGTGGGTTGGATCGGTGGGACCGCGTGCAACATCTATCAACCGTTAAATGTCTGCGGTACACCTCGTGGGCCAGCGGCGTGCAAGAGAACGGCGAACGGGGGCCGGTGTCGCGTGAGATTTACAGCGATTAATTCAGGCACGCCAGCTGTGTTTCCTGATCGCGTTGACGCCACCTTTGGCGCGGCGGTGGCTCGTCGCCCCGCGAAGATCGGGGCCAACTTCAATATTTGAGGAAAGCCTGGAATCCCGGGCGCACACGTTATCGTGTTCTCGTGGCAGCGGGCACACGGAAACCGAGTCCGCGTGCCGTCCTCGTTCGCCCCTCCTCGCTGACTACCGAGATTTACAATGAGTTTCCGGTACAACCTGGAAGGAAGTTTGCTCGCGCCAGACCGCTCGTACCAACCTCGCTACATAAACGTTATCGCCGACGTATCGCGCATTCGGATCTCAAACAGCCATTCCGCCAATGCGGAGACGGTGCCTCGTCTACGGTTGCACGCGAGAGACGCGAACCTTTCCACGGTGGAAAAAACAGAGGGTGTGCCGGGGATACGTGGTCGAAGCTTTTAGGAAGCTTGCTCTATCGGTCTTGGGGCTGAAAGCGGATCGTACGCGTCACTATCCGAAAAAACGCCTCTCCCTATGTATTTCGAGAGTCTTTCGCTCGCGATACAGTTTCCCGTGGATGCCTAAATATACTCCGCTCTTGCATATTGAAACGCGACGGGCGTAACATTCGGTGGTATCAAACGTTACTACTTGCAATTCTGAGAAACGTTGACCGGGGGTCAGGTGAAATGTCAGATAGGAAGGTTAAACGTGGATGTCGTTAAGAATGTAACATCGGATGATTGCGCTTCCATCGCACGAAAGGTTGCATGCGGGCAGCAATGTTGCAGCGATCAATCCTCCCGCTCCGTGTCTGTTAACCCGAAGTGACACCTGTTCCGATGGTTTATCGCAGAAGTAAAAACTGCGATCCAGTCGCCGAAGTTCCGTAGGTGGAAGCTAGTTGATGGCGAAGCTTTCGTCGCGACGTTGTGTTCTCTGTGCTGCGCGGCGTTTGGGACACTCTGTTATCGGAACATAAGGAAGAGCAGTTTATCATCTAGTTCCACCAGTTTCTACGCCAGGGCAGGAAAAAGGAATCGCGGAACAACGTAAACCGAGGTTCCGAACAAGTAGAAATCAAACGCATCGAAAAGAAAGCATGTCGCGTTTACGCGTGTAGATTTATCACGGCGCGGGAACAATGATCGGGTAGAAGGAATAAATCTCGGCCAGCTGTCGGCCAGCTAGTCAACGTTTGTCATTGACACAGTACTTACGCTCCGCGATCCGATATCCTTGCCGGTTTTATTTATCGCGCCAGTGAAAGCGAACGTCTACGCGCCGCGGCGGGAGTCAGTGAATTATGAATCCTGGAAATAAGCAGGCTGTCCAGGAAACGTATAGATCGTTCACCGTCGAACCCTTCAGGGTCAATGCTGAAACGGTGCCTCTTAATCCGCGGACACGCGTTTCCACTTGCACCCCGGAATTAATCCAATCTCCTTCCCGTTTCCTTAACTCGTCCCTTCTCTCTTCGTCTTCCATCTTCGCCGACTTCGCGCCCTCCCGTCCCCGGGCGTATCCAGCGTCGTAGAATTCGCAGAAACACGATCCACTAGCGCGCAGTTCGAGGGCCGCTCGAAATCACGGAAGAGTTAATTAAAGCCTGCCAAGGCGAGCAACGTATCCGCGCCGATCTCGGCCGCGTATCTAATCTAGAAATCTCGAAATAAGCTCCGACGACGAGACCTCGGGATTAGCGGCCCAGGCAGACGCGGGGTCGACAGTAAAGAAGAATAACGACCCGGTCGGTGTCGTCGCGAGTATCGGTTCGCGGAACAGGGCCGCAAGGGAGAATCGCGGCCGAATGTCACGGCGCAGGGTAAACGAAGGGCGCGTGTCGTCGATGAGAGCAGGATGAACACGGAAAGGAGGGAGCGGGACGAGCTTTTTACGAGTCATAAAGCCGGTCGAGCTTCTCACGAGTCGCTTCCGAGGAGCAAGACCCTCTTCTATTCTTTCGTCTGGTGGCCCTCGACCTTGCGCCGGCTAACTGATAATAATGCCGCTTTTATCGTACAATAACCCTTAAACGCGCCGATAAAACGTCTCTTTTATGACGTCAAAAATGAAGGAGGCCGCGATACGCGCGGCTAGTTTGGGGGAAAGACGCTGGGAAAGCTGGGAAGGCGAGGATTTCGTGGTGACGAGTCTTCTCGCGATACATTCATCCGCAGCACTGATTAACTCTGACGAAGATTCGTGATTTATTCGCAAGTTTGTTCTCCGGCATTGATGTTGTGGATGGGGACCTGTGAAAGGGTCGCTCTATCGGCTGGATTTTTTGTAATTCCGAAGACAGGAAGTGTGCTTTATTGTGGCTTATTACGAGCAGAATATGTAGAGATGTAAATCAGAGGACTTAGAGTTTGTGTGTTTAAATGAAAGTTCCAGATCTAGGATATGATTTAAAGGGTGCGATACACGGCCACCGAGGATATTCAATATGTGCCGATTTTCTAAAAAACCAAGCCTTGTTTCAAAAGAAGTTACTCTCGACTTCTCAGCTTCTCCAGCATCAAAGGGAATACCGAAGAATTGGGGAAATCAGAGGTCGAAACTTCTGATTTTCCGGTTCCTCCTCATCGCCCTCTTCAGAGCGATACTGCTCGCTACATCTCCCGGCATGCAATGGAACTATGCCGTTGGTTCTCCATCGAAACGCTCGCCCGGCTATCCATGGCAGCATTTTTGCCGCTGGTGCGGCGATTTATGCGGTAGCTTCGTTAATACGTAATGAATATTAATTATTTGCCAACGGAGACGACCGGGACGACGACACGGGGGAGGGGGGTAGGAGGAAGCATGCAGGTATCGTAATTTGTAATCTACCGGCGCGAAGCCATCCGCGTGTCCACGCGGTCCGCAGGCGTGCTTTTCGCATCGATACGAGCCATCCCTTCGTTATGTGTAACGAACCAACGTGCCGGCAGCACGATAGTGACGATGAAAAATTTTTTGTTCCGGCGTACACCGCAACTGGTTACTTTATTCCCACCCCTTTCCTTTATTCAGCTTCGACAAATGAGTTAGTTGAGTTAGCCGAAGAAACGCCGTGCCCAACGAGTAATTCCAAGGTTCCGCGTGATTAAATTTGATCAGAATTGTTCTTCTAAAGAAAATACCGCTACCCAACTTCTTTTTCTTCGACCAAGACTACTCGAAATCGAAAACAAATTACTCCAAACGAAGCGTGTTGCATAGAACGGATAGTACAACACTTGCAGCCTAGGGGTGAGGCAAGAAATTCGCGCAAAGAGGATGGCGAGGAACAGAAGAGGAAAATGAAGCCCAAGGAACGGCAGGGGAGGAGAGGAAAGCGAGATGATGGAGGAGGAGGAGAAGAGAAGGCTGCAACAACAGCAGCAGCACGGGGCCAGCAGTTGGTGCTCGGCTGTATTTTAATTATACCGCAGGCTGCGCGAGAGCCTCGTCCAATCTCGTTGGCCCTCTCTTTCTATCGTTCTCCACCTCTGCGCTTCTTCTGGTTCACGCAGGCCAGCGGTGGTGCACCACCGAAACGCGGAGCAACAAAAGCAGAAGGAACCGAGGACAGCCCACCGCTTCAGCCCCGTTGAAACGAACCTCGCTTTACCGCGATATCCGATCATTTCTGTTTCCCTGGGTTTCCTTCCTTGAGAAATCCCTTTCTGGCGCGAGAAAAGGAATCGCGCGCCTTCCGAGGTGAACGTGGGAACGCCAAGAGGGGAAGGAAAAATTTCGTATCGACAGTCAATTGTGCGGAAACAGAGCTTCGTTGCTGAGCTAGCTGTCTGACGTTTAAGATTCGTTCATTGATAAGAAATTGTTTCCAGGCATAGCAGAATTCAGTGAGCAAGAGAGAGATGGATTAAGAAGGAGTAGCTAAAACACGTATCAACGTTAAGGAAATTCCTTATAGAACGTATCGCATGCCACGGATCCCCGAATGAAAGGAGAATCGATTATGATAATTCGAGGAGCCAGTAACGAAAATGCAAATAAGACAGCGAAGTAGTCGAGACGTCGGTGAAACGTGTCCCAGGCAGCCGGAAATCGAACAAATTGGACGCGTACAGAGAGATCGTATCGAGCTTCATAATCGCGTCACGTTCATCGTTCGGTTTTGATCGTTGATCGGAACCGGAGATCGATGTTAGTGAAGGTCTGTTAAGCAAACGTACCAAGTCGATGGATTATTAATCGCGTTGGATAATTAGGCCGGGTGGATGAATGATCCGGTCTCTACACCGAGATTCTACAACTAATCCCCGTTTATTTCCGTACCACGTAGAAGACGCGACCTCCATTAGCCTCTTCCATGCTCGAATTTGTCTTGGCTGACATCTGTGGCCTTGGCTTAGACGAGATTGCACCAGACTGACTTATCAAGCTCCTCTTTCGAAGGAAACGTCGGATGTTCTAATTTCGAACGCTTCTCCTTTGACGAATCCGACCCGTTTCTCCTTCTAGCCCGCGACGAAGTTCACCTCACGCCGATTACTGTTCCGGAGCCTTTCATTTCTACCTACAATTAATTCGTATGATGAAAGATGAATCGCAGTTGGAAACTGTTCAACTTCGCGAATTTTCGTTTGCGTTCGTACGGATCCAACAACCGTCCGCGGTCCACTTCCGCTTCCGCCAAGTAATCATTCGCGAGCCTACCCCTTGCTTCTTCAATTTCCTTCGAGCGAAGACCTACAGCCCGGCGGAATGATTTAGCGTCGCTCGCGATCCACCTCGCTGTTAATCTTTCATCCGGTTTACAAGTTCCTGCGGGCAGTAAACTGGCCAGGAACGCGCGAACACAGCGCTCGATCAGGGATCCAATGATCCAATTGATAGGCGAGTCGATCCAAATCCAGTTTCGCCACCGCCGTTCCTCTTCTACGCCCGGAGTGAGCCGTGCTAACGCGGAGGCCATCGTCGATGAAGCATTTCGATGCAAGATCCAGGAGCCGGTGGCCAAACCAGTCACTCGCTCCTGCACAAGTTCGCGGGCTCGCGCCGTTCCCGGTGATTTATCGTTTTTTTCGTGAGCCTGGCGGTCTGATACGAGCGCCCGATCGAAATCCGGATCGAGACATCCCTGCCTACACCCTGCCCTGGCATTCCCGAAGCGCAGGGTATGAATCTTCGTTGAATTCCGGTACAGGCGCAGCGACGTTCGCGCGGCGTAAAAGTTAACGTCCACACGCGGGAACGCGACGTTCCTCCCGGCGTGTGTTGACCGTGTGTACGACGGGCTTATTATTTCACGGACCGTGCATACTCATTATACACGCTTTACACGGGGGCCCCGTTACGTTTACTGGCCAATTTGGCGGCGAGTGGCCTCGTCTTCTGCCATCTGTTCCTAGCCGTGCAGACAGTTTCGTCCGCGGCGCGATGCTTTAATCCGCGGAACGAGCTCGTTTCGGATAAACTCCTCGTTTAAGTGAAACTCTAGCCGTGCCCGCCTTAAGTACTTACCCCGGATTTCTCTGTACGCCGCCTCGAGAAAGGCATTATCGTCTATGGATCGGAATTTCGCGTCTTCCCTCGTTGCCCTGCCCCGCCTCCCCCCCCCCCCCCCCCGGATTAGTCGATTGCCAATTGAACGATTGTTCGGAGGTTGGGGGAGAAGTTCGTTCGATGGCAGCTGGGTGAGTTCGCGGTTAAAAAGTTGAGTGGTTTTGTGGAGGATGGTGGATTTCCACCGTGATTCCTGAAGTTTCGGTGTTCAAGTGCTTAGCTATTTAGTCCGGTGAAGTTAGTTTGCCCGTTGATTGAAATTAGTTACTTCGGAGACCTCCGCGTGGATGTAGTTAAAGTGGAAGGCAGGCCTACGCGAATTAGTACGGAAACAGCCAATCTTTTTTTCTTCCCCTGTCTGAAAGTGATATACAGCTGTTTGGCAAGGCAATAGGAGGATTCCTTTTCAGCTTGTCGTCGCTGGTTGTCGCGGAGGTCTCTTTGTAACGCTTCTATAACACGGGCGACATCAATCTCGTCATTAGTCTTCCCCTTTTCACCTCCTCTTCGCCGTTGCAGAGCGTCTTGCTAGATTCAGGCTGAAGTTATTGATAATTTGTCACGGAATCTCCAACTGCGAGCCATCCATCGTTATTTCAGGATAACTTCTGCTGAACGAACGTTTACTTTTCGGTGACCTATTATGATGAACGATCCAGCCATCCCTGAATAATCGATTCCGATCCCCTGCAATTTCTCTTTCCATGGAAATTTCAATGATCCTAGGCGTTTCTCTCATCGTAAACACGTGGTTCATTGATCTATCGATATGAAATCATGACAAAACGAAGAGATTGTAAATCACCATGTTGAAACTCCTTTTCACAACCGTACGCGGAATAGAATTTCTGATGTAATAGCCCTCAAAGGCACCGTCACTTTGACTACACCATTTAGACAGTATAATTCGGCCCTCTATTCCTCGTTCACCAACCATTAATTATTCCCTTTCTTCACGGAAAGTCAAGTTCGAGGTGTTCCCGATAAATTAAGAAGAAAAGGAAGCAGAACAACAGCCGGTGAACGAGGGAACACCAGGGGAAACGCCTTCTACGCCCTGAGACGCCTCCTGTCCGTCATGCCTTCATCCCCCTTCTTCACATTCGATTTCCCGGCGCGAACCCCTAAGTCTTTCGTTTCGTTCTCTTCTAGCCACCTACCTGGGCATCATTACAATTGACGAAATTCATGGACGAATATCTTTCTGTCCTCCGACGCAAGCTGGACGAGTACGAGTTGATGCTACCTATATTCTTCTGCTTTTAATCTGTCCTACAAGGATAAGTAAAAGAAATAACAGGCGGTCTCGTTTCACGATAAACTGGTTGCGCTGCTCCCCTCTCGAGATTCCATGATTTAGGGGATCGTCTCGAAAGTACCACTTTTCTGCCATTCGGTTGCCAGCCGATCCCACAAGTCATTTCCACACCTAGGCATTAGGAGGCAGTGGGAGAAACGGGCCGATGCAGAAGGAAAAGGACAGAGGGACGGAGGCAGGCCCGAGCAGTCCGTCCGTGAACGGATCACAGCTGCGCCCCACGAAATTGCAGCTTACGAGCAGCCACGAACGGTTTCCGACCGTTTAATCGCGATAATGGTAGGCCACGCGACGGAACAAATTTTCCGGCCAGCGAAGATCACGATGCTCTCAGGCCGGACGAAAAGTTCCCGATCGGTTTCCACGCCGTCGGTGTCACTTGGAAACGCCCGGCTACGATTAGGGGCTTGCGACGAGCCCTCGTTTGCTCCTCATCGCTACTACGGCACGATCTGTTCATTCTTCAATGTAATTTTTATGTTATTGACTGTTCGCAGGTATTTCTGACAAACCTGACGTGGCAGAACGTTCCATCGGACTAAGAAAACTAAACCCCGAATGGTTCACCCCTTAATTTTCCCAATGCCACGATTACGCGTCCACGCCCAAATTCTAACGTTGGATCGTTGACCGTGTAAACAGACCGGATAGAACGTTGAGAAGTCGCCAAGCTTTCTGACGAAGCAGAATGCCCGACTAATGATGCGATGCCTCCATCGGGTTGCACGAGGGCCCACGGCGCAGCGAAGAGGTGGGGGCGAGAGAAAGAAATAGGAGAAAAGGAAGAATACGCGGCGAGGGATCGGTTTCTTTTCGACGCGAGACCGCGGATGATCAGGTCGCTCTCGATGGTCGGCGGGGTGATCAAAGATCCGGCGCTGCGCCCTTACGAACTGGTTGGGAGGCGAGCCAGGGGGAAGGAAAAGAAAAAAATATTGCGGGTGTCGGGCCTAGAAGAAGGAGGAAGAGACGCGGAGGCGGGAAAGGAAGAAGAGAAATCGAGGATCGTGGGGTGAGGCGACAAACCGTGACCAATCTGACGCTAAATCAACTGACGCGCGGCGCTTCAGGCTCGATCAGGCGCGCGCGCGTACGAGGCGTGGGCCTGTGTAAACGATGCTACACGGGCAACGTGTTACCATCGATAACAGGAATAATTTCGAAAGAATATCGGCTGGAGCAAGTGTAACAAGCGGCTAATTGGGATTCATAACCGTCCGAGGCTGATATTTGGGTCGCGACGATGGCGACACGAAGCACGCCTCGTCATACGAATTTCCGAGCTGATCGCCTCGATTTTACTCAAACTTCAGCCGGCCACATCGCTAACGAGTGTGTATACAGATGTTCCCGACAGAGCCGCACGTCCCTTTTTGTTATTCATCCTGCGATTCCGGTGCGCGCGGAATATCGCCGCGCTTTAAATATTTGCCCGCACGTTCTTGCGGAATTCCCGTTCCTCAGGCGGAATAATAACCGACCGTGCGACGCGAATGCGAGGCTACCCTTCCTCTCTCGCTCTTAACCGTGCCACCATTAATAGGCACGTTAATTAATTTATGATGACTGGCGGTAGTTTAATGCCTCGAACAGTTACCGAGGAATTGTATCAAAGAATCTAGAGAATAATACGGGGTCCCCATATGCATTTCCATTATTCCGTTACCGGACGTGACACGCTAATGCACCTGCACCAATTCGGCTGATGAAAGACAGTGACAACGTCAATATTCGAGCAGAAAATCCTCTCGAGGGTATTCCGCCAAAGGATGATCACTTTTTATTAACCGCAGAGCGCGGCGTTTATTAACTAGCCCATATATGCATCATCGCGCGGAGGCAAACCGTGGCGCATTAAAGCTAAAGTTCGACGGTAAATCAAAGCCCGAGCGCGATGTATGCCGACAATCTCGAGCCCCGTATAAACCGTAATCGACGTTTATTAATCAGAGTCCCGGGGGTTATTAAAAATCGCTCGCGTTCGAGGGCACGACGCGCGGCGATCGTTCCGCTCCGCGAGGCAGAATTTGCCCGGAACGTTAAACGCGACGGCGACGCCTCATCGCGACGCAGAATTATCTCCGTCGCGGTGGCGCCGCGCCTAAAGAATCGACACCGATCCCAAGGCAATCTAAAATGCAAATACGTGCCTTTCGATTCTCCTCCGCCGGTCTGGCGGCCTACTCTTTTTCTCGAGCTTCGGGACGGGAAATTATAAGCGTCTCCCGTGGCGATCCGCGTCGACGAGCGGATTCGCCTCGGCCAGGAACCGTCGCGGATTATTACAGGGGGATGAAGGCAAGGATGAGGTACGGTGAACGCTTAAACGGCCAGACAGCGGTCATGGGTTACGCGCGAAATCGCGGAATTCGAGCGGGCAAGGAACGCAGAAGCGTTTCGCGTGATCGTTCGATAAATTAAGCTCCCCTGTGTCTTTATGGACTCCGGCGTTCCGAGTATCGCTGCGGGAGGAATTATCGTAATGCTGCCCGTTGCAATTTGTACTCGTCGTTAGCGGGCAAGAAGCTTCTTCGTTCATGTCGGAAGAAATGGAAACGGAAGATAAAGTTCTTTTACGTGGCACGAGTGGTGAAATCTGCTAGGTCTGGGCTTCGGAGAACTTCGCGTTATACGCGCTTGCAATCGCACAGTCGCAGAGTGCATAAGCTTGTAGTCTTGATGTATTCGTCAGTTTTATAAGACGTTTCATTCAGCAGATGCTCGAGCCGAATTCGACTGACTCGTAGCTGATTTAGTGGAGTCTGAACGCGCCAAGAATAAGCATTAACCAACTCATGATGTAGGGAATTAGATTAATCTTCTCTGGAATGGATTAGGTAAGGAGATTCGATTCAGGGGAGATAATGACGGGGGCGACGTGATCGCAGGTGTGCGTTGGTTGATCACAGGAAGATCGAAGGTAGGGGGGTAGGAAGAAGGCAAGATTTGTCAAGCGAGCTCTCACTAATTTCAGGTGACGCGCAATAAAAGCGTCGTCGAGTGTATCTCGCGAAGTAAGGAGGGTTATTTATCGTTCTGGAAATTGCGAAGAGCTTCTGCGCGAAGTTAATATCGTCAGAGTATAATTCTATCTTTATAATGACGACGATCTTTTCTCGCGGGCGAGTCCCGGCATATTACCGGTAGTTTATTTTCTACCCGGGGAAATTTACGCGCCCCACGGCCCCTGCGCTTCATCTTCGTTGGGAATTTTCGGTAAACAGCTTCTCGTTACGTTTTAATTACTCCTTTCTTTAGCGCCGGATCCTGTCCTACTTTGAACAAAAATCTGACGCGTTTCTTCCCACTCGAGTGAAATAACCATACATATTGTTCTTTGCTTACGCAAGCTTCAGGGAGATGTGCACGCTTTTGGATTCAGAAGAGTTGCAGAAAAAGGAGAAAGCATCCAAGTTCCATCGACAATCTAAATTTACTGAAAAGGAACTCTACGAAGTATCGAGTAACAACAACCACCCCTGCCAAATTAAAAGAAACGGATACACGGGAGTAACTCCCAAGCATCCCCAAAGACAATGCCACACACCCAACAAACGAGCATCCTTCGACGTGGCTAAACAAGCATGTTAGCGGTTCTTTAACGAGAGGAACAAGTCCGAGTCTCATCCCTCCTGGCACACCCTTAGCCAGGCCAGCGGCTACACGGTTCCACGATTTTATCTTCGAATTCCGTAACTCGATAAACAACGCCAAGACGTCACGGCAGGTCCCGCTTGCTTCCTCTCTTTGAGACCTGGAACCTCAGCAGCCCCGTGTCTCGTAAAGATCCCTCTTTATAGCCGCCCCTCTCGTTTCCAGTCCGCTTTTATAATTTCCTTTTTGAAAAATCTGCTCGAACGGAACGGAGCCACGGCGCCCCTCCTTTCTCTCTCTCTTTTTCGCCTGCCCACTCTCGATCCGCGAATCGAACATCCCCACCTTTCTTTCTCTCACCTTTTTTCGCCTCTCTCCCACCCCTCTCCCCGCCGAGAAACAAGAAAGAGAAATCGTAGACGCGCTCTTTCATTCGAAGATTGCCCTCCATTCAGAAGATTCGCCCCGGATAGCCTGGCCCGACCGTGCACAGTGTTGCGATCGTATTAAGATGCGAGCTCGGAGACGACCAGCTTTAGAGACTGCAGCCACGTTGATCCGAATTTATCGCGACCGATGCGCGCGGATAAATTTCAGTCTTATCGGTCGTAGTTTCGATACGAGCAGCTGAATTCGGCCACGTCCTTTCCCCTTTCCTCCGAATTCTGCGGCGCAATTTGCTTACTTCTTCACCTATGCCGTTTCCTCGGTTGCTGATCATCGGTATCATCATATTCTTCCGCTTCTGCTTCCTTCGATGCCACTTGTGAAAATATTCTCTCATATTCTGCTATGAATTTGGTACATCTTAGGTACCTCCTGCGTCTTCCCTTTTCTTCCGTTGTTTTTCCTAAACATTGCGAATCCTTTTCCTCTACAGTATTTCTTCCACTGCTTCGCCATTTATTTCTTCTACTTCAGTGGCTGCATCTGTTGTTCCTTTCCTCGAACGTTTCAGATCCTTAACATACGTTAATTTGTTACGAACTCTTTTTCCGCACATTCTGCAGCATAATTCTTCCCGCGCTTCGCCTCCCACTTTTCTCTTTCTACTGCCACTGGCCACTTCTGTGCGTCCTTTTAGAAATTCCAAATACTTTCAGCTTTTTAATTGATCGCTTCTTCTCCCCCCGTCGCGGTCGCTCCCACTTTTTCTTGCCACAAGTCCCGAATTCTTCCCGTACTTTAATTTATTACAAACATCCCTGTACTTCTTGCAATTCTTTCTGTACTGCACCATCAACCTCCTCTCCATCCGATTACCCCTTTCACTTCTTTCGTTGCCCCTTTATCTTGATTTCGGTCTTCGGTACTTCCCCTTTATTTCGCTCTCCTTTTTCCCCCTCTGGCGTATTCGCCTCCTCCATCCTCTTCTTGTATTCCTCCGCTCCCTCTTCCACTTTTTCTGATCATCGCCTTCCGAGAGAAGGGAGGAATGGCGCAATTACATCGGGCACAATTTATCGCGATCGATGCGCGAAATGGCCAGATATCGCGAGTTTCGTTCTTGTTTAATCCCCGATTACGATCGTGAATGGGCAGAAGAACGCGCGGGAAATACTGCCGCTAATGGCGCACATTTAATTCGGTCCGGTTTCTTCTCGGATCTCTAGAAACCCACTGTGATCTAAAGCTTCGTTTATGTCGCGCCGTATCGCTTGGCGTGTGGGAAACGACAATGCGATTCAATAATACGTTCCACCTCGGAACAGATGAATAGCCAGGGTTAATATAAATTTCTGCGAGGGCAATGTGGTCACATATAAGTAGTTCAGGTCTAATAAAAATAACAACCGTTGATAATCTCAGCTCCGTCATTTTAATCACAGATCTACTTAATACAAGACGCACAGATCTAACAGGACAAACGTATCCTCGCGTTTTCCAAATGAACCTGAGCAACGGAGAGATCGCCAACCGCGACGCAGGACCGTGCCAGGATTAACGAGGACAAAAGTTGGAGTTCCAGGCGATCGCGGGGCAGGAAAAAAGGCGAAGGGGACGTTATTTCCGTCCCGACGGTAATTCCGTGGAAGCATAGAGAATCCGCTAGAGCGGGGTCCCACGGCTCGCTAGTCGGAGAGCTCGTTCTCTCGTAAAATCGCCGAAAGGAAGATTTTTAATTGGCATAGGAGTCGAATGGAAGGCTGTGCAGCGAGGGGAGTGTGCGGGGGGGGGGGGCAGAGAAGCTAAACGTTCGTTCCCCGGAACGAAAGGAGGTGGAGACGTTAGAAACGATCATCGTCGCCCTGGCGATTCGTGACCGGGCCAAACCGACGATTCGTGGATCTGGGCTTCGATATTTCATATTTACGACGACGTGCGGGGGTATAACGCGCTCGTGGGACGAGGACAGGGCCGTCGGGAGCTTTAATAACCTCGGTCCCTCTTCGTATCGAGGGGATTATATTCCGTGGATTAACATATTGACGCGGTGTTCGTGGGGCCCCGGGCCCCCCTGGTCCACCCGTGGATAAAAGAAACAAGTTAACAGTCGAGTTACTAAATCACCCGTGGGCCCGCCGTGGAACCGTTCTCGAGAAGGAATTGTTATTAATACCGGTAACCCGGCCGCTCTCGGAAAGCTGACAGCCGCGGCGACTCAGGTGCGTCTCTTCTTCGAGATGGGAACGCTGGGCCTCGTTAAGAGAGCTAAGAGACTAGCTGTTGATTGGATCGATTCAGAGGGTCGGCTCGGAGGGCGTTGATTTTTCAGAATTCTGCTTCAACTGACACCGGTACACCGTGCGGCGATGCAGATGCGTTATGCGTCTGTCGATCGAGGTGAAAGGGAACGAGAACTAATATTAATCAGGTAGCCGCGAATTAGGATCACGGCTGCGTGCTCGCGATTCCTCGATACGAAGGGGGTACCGCGAATCGAACGGAAGAATCGGGCACGACGAGTTTTTCCGCTCGCGAGATATGGTAGCGGCGTGACAGCGGAGAATTTCTTGCGATTCATTGCGGGCATCGCAATAAAAATACGAGACAAGCATATCCCGCCGCGACAGGCTACTTGCGGTAATAATGAATGATGCTCGAAATCCTCGTGTCATCCAGCCAGACAGTTTCTGACGTGTTCGCGATACCCCCGTCACTTCCGGGGGCCGGGTTACTCGGCTGTTATTGTAACATCGTTATCGGAATGTCGGTTATTGGATTCCGCGCAAGTTCGGCCCATTAAAAACAGGCGGATAGGTACTTTTTATTTAACACGAAGCTCGTAGACCGATAATTCCTCTTCAGACTTATAGCCGCGAGGCGAATGAAGGCTAGATAAGTGGTGCACGGAAATGATAGTTCGACGAGAACAGTCTTGATCTTGCAATTAAACACTGGTCAGTTTTACTGGGATCCGTCTCAGATCCATGTTATTTTACTCGTGTCGTAGCAGCATCGATCCGCCCCATAAATCAGAGCAGAGTAACCAGAAGCTGACGGTACTTGTTCCAACGAGTCGTACGCATCCGCGTTGTAACCGTTCCGGATGAACTGGGCGAGATGGGTATAGCGATACCCTCGGAACCAGCACGGATTACCTGATCGGGAAGAAGAAGACTGCTCGACATATGAGGGCTCTATCGCCGAAAATTAATACTCGCCGAGCAGCCACGCCAACGAGAGTGTCCAACTCGAGAGGCTGAAATTCCAGGGCGGCGAGGGAGGAGTGAAGAGGGTAGACATCAGAGCGAAGCGTCGCTCGTTTATTCGTATTCCAAAGCGGCCGAGTTGGTGACTAACGGTCCCTCTGTGGCGGGCAGCGAGGGGGGGGGGAGAGGGCAGGGCGAAAAGTGTGCGTGAAAGCCCGGTGATAAATGATAGGACGTACCGGGAGGCCCTAGACCCGCAGACCCAGAGACCCACTGAGCGCCACGGACGAGCGGATAAAGGACCGAGCTGCCTTGTCTCGGCGCATATTAATGGACAAACATAATCGCCGCATCTCAGCAGGAGCCGGCAGCTGAAATATCCGCTCTTTGCCCGTTGCTCTGCCTGTTCTGGCTCACGCGGCCTGCGGGCCGCCGCAGTTCCTCGCACGATGCCAGGAGGCGACGTTCCTCGCCACGGAAGTGCCGTCTCCCCGGTTTTCCTGGCTGACAGGGATCCGGAGGATTCGCGGGATACCGAGTGTGTTCGCCGAGTGAAAGTGAGGTGCCGCGTTTCTCAAGTTGTCAACTGCGAGGCTGCCCGCGGTACATAAACGCGTCGATACCACGAAGCCAGGAGACATCGGAGGTGGCCGGGGAGAAGCGTGTACACGTGCCCTACTTCCTTTCCCAGCCGAGAAGTTGCTGGAAAGACATGCAAAAAGAAGTCACGCCCCGAAACGATCATCGAGATCGTAAAAGCCAGCGAACGCTCGATACCCCAATATCGCGCGTTTATCGCGCGATACGAGACGGAATTACGAGGTTCCCGTGCGCGTGGTAACTTAACGTCGTCCGTAAAACAGCGGTGAGCAGAGGCGCGCGCGATTCCGGCCGCAGTTTCGGCCATTATTATGCCCATTTTACACGTCGACGGGCCGGCGTTCGCCATCCAACGGGGTACGAGGCGCGTCACGATAACGCCGACGTCGCGGCAAGTGCCGTTTGATTACGCTGCCCGCTATCAGCCGCTATAAAGTCGATGGAAGGCGGGCGTTAAAGCCGCCTCTCGGGCCCGCCTCTACCTCCTGTTCACGATCCCCCACCGTTTTCGCCGTCTCTCTCACCGGGAGACGCTACCAGGCCTGCTGGCCGAGTCGCGTTTCGCCTCGCCAGGACTGGCGAACCACGGGCATTGAACGAGCTGGAACGGAGGCACCATCCTTAACCGTCGCCCTAACGACGTGTCCTCCGCATTTCGCTGCCAATTTTTCCCCTTTTTCGGCGATCCATGGGACCTCCTTTATGGCTACTTTCCGTTCGCTCTTACCTGCAGGTGGTCGGTCTCGGGATCCTCTGATGCAACGATCGGCAGATCTTCAGAATTCTTTTTTAAGGACAGAGTCCTGGTAAGTCGGCTAGGTTCGGCTACTATCCAACCATATTGTTTCACTTCAGATAGGAGCCTTCTGATCGTCCAAGCTTATTTCCTCGAGCTTCTTGCTGGGATCTTCTTCTTCGCTTTGACTTCTTCCTTCACCACGCCACTTTCCCTCTCTTCCAGTTCCACCAGGTCTCCTCTTCCTCCTTCCTCGAGTTCCCACTCTTCCTCTACCTCGTTTCTACCCTTTCAGCGCCCCTCTGACCCCTCGATCCTTATTCCCCTCCTTCCAGCCGGTTTCAAACCCTTTCCTCTACGCTCAGCCCTTTCTCAACGTCCCTCTCTCTCGCAGCTGCTGATCGTAGCTCTGTCTTCGTCCTTCCCCCTCGAAACCGCCTTCGTGGCCCGAGTCCTGGCCGCGTGCAAACGCGCGTACCCGCTCACGGAGTGCGTGAGTGCGTGCGTGCACGTCCGGGGGTTTAATGGGCCCAGCTAATGACTATTGGCCGACGGACCTGGGCGGGACCTGGAGAACTCGTCTGGTGCACACACTCGCGCGTATGCGGGACAGCCACGGCTCTTCAGCCCGACGGTGTGCACACGTACGGGCTCCGTTCCCTCTGGGCGAACTTTCTGGGGGATGAACGCGGAGGCTAGACGCGAGGCTAGATATAGGGACTCGATAGCCAGGCGTTTTCGTTCTGTTTCCTCCAGAGGAAACACGTGTCCTACCGCCGCCGGAATGACGAACGGAGCTCGGTGTTGATTTTCTGGTAAACTCGGCCTTCGACATGATTTAGGTACGCTCGGCGTCTTGACGCGGTAATGGGGATTACAGATGGATGCGTTTGATGCGTGCAGTGGGGGCTCTTCCTTTTCCCCATTCTGGGCGACGAGGTGACGAGGGGTGTCCATTGAGACAGGAGCGTTGTGGAAATGTTACGTGGGATTGTTCCCTCATCCGCTTCGAAGCGCCTAGAAGTACCTACATCTTCACTCTCGGAAGACGCGATCATTTGTAACGGCGGTATGTAGGTACCTAAGTAAATAGGCGATTGTGCAGGAAGCACTCGACCACCAGCAGTCATTCAACAAGTACCAATATTCTCCTCCTCAAAATTCCGCGGCCGTTCTAGAGGCAACGAACCCCTTGACGCAACATTAATATCCAATTTCCATAAATCTTCCGCCGCGCTCGCCGGGCGAGCGCTCAGCCTTATCAATAACAGCCCGTTTTCACCTCGCGCTCATGCTCCGACTGCAATATCAATACCATCGAGCGGGCCCGACAATGCCAACGGGGAAGGACGGGGGGGGGGGGGGCGAATAAAGCAAGGGCAGAGAGGGAGTAAAAGCGGAGAGGACGCGACCGGAGGAAAAAAGAATAGAAGGAGAAATCGATATTCAAAGTACACATCCCGCCATCGAACGGCGGCACTCTAATTTCCTCCGCGATCAAAGCGGTCGCCCGTTTTAATGTCGTGCCACGACGTCGTCCTTTGGAGGAGGACCGTAGGACGTGTAGGGCCTCCTCAAGGTCCGGCGGTGGTGTCGGGTCTTTTACGACGTGATTTACATAGAATGGCCGACTGCTGGGGCGTATATCGGCGGCATTAGAGTCCGCGAGGAAGGGTCGAAGAAGCAGCAGCAGAAGAAGAAGAAGAAGAAGAAGAAGAAGCATAAGAAGAAGAAGAGGAAGAAGCAGATGAAGGAGAATAAGAAGAAGAGGAGCAGTAAGAAGGTGGAGAAGGAGGAAAAGGACGACGTGTCTATAGTTGCGAGCTCGTAAGTCAGTAATGCGGAGCAGACGCGGAGCAGACGCTGAAAACATCCATCACGCTCGCGGGGCCTTATCTCCTCCCGTAGATCTCCGCTTCATAATTACATTCTCGCCGGCTGGAGGAGACCCACCCCCTCACGGCTCCTCTCGCGCCACCGGTATCAACGCCGAGATACGCTGGATCGCGACCCCATCGTGAACCCACTTCGCCGCGTACGTGCCGCGATTAAGCGGAAAAATGTGACATACGTGCGCGTCCAGGCTTACTTTTCGTGGACGTTATTAGAGAACGGCCGGTTTTATTCGCCCGGGAGAGGGATTCGCGACGGACGTGACTCCGCCGTGCTTCTTCCTTCGTATTCTCTTCTACGCTGTAACCCGCGGACTACCCGCTGAATGGTATTTCCGCTGATTCGGTAGTATTCGCTGCACGGGAACGGAAGCGATCCGAGTTCGGTATAGTAACCTGGTAGGGACTCGAGAATATTTCACTCGATAAAGTTGTAACGAGCATAAACCAGTCGTTAGAGACTCTCAGGTTTGTCCCTCGCGAGAATAACTATTAATCACCGCATAGAAAGGAATGAACCATCGTAGAGACGATAGTCGAATAGCGAGGTCCATCCGCCGCGATAGACCCGGGCCGATAAGCGACGCGGATGATTGCATCGCCCGTAGGTTCCTAGGCGATCGAGATAAATGATACCGCCGCGTTGTCTTATTATGCAGAAGGCTAATTTAAGCGCTACGTCTGAAACGTTGTCGATAAATTGACGATACCGCGGCCAGTAATTACCGGTTAATACGCGTGATTACTTAACAGGGAACGGAGCGCCGCGATTGTCGACTGTCGGGTAATTGGATTGGAATGCGCGACATCCCGGCGAATAATTAGCGTTTCTGACGTGCGCTCCCTTAGATCCATTACTCGATTACGGTCGGAAGATTGAGAAACAAAGCGGACGTAACGGATCAGGGATTGAAAGTTTAAAATGGTAAATGAAATTCAGCCGGGGCTTCCACGTCGGAGATCTGATAACCGTAAGGCGCCTTTGAATCGGATCGCAATCTGCTGAGGTTTTACAGGTAGTTTATGGGTCCATTGTGACTCCGAGTGAATTCGTAATGGCGGGGCAATATAATTTGAATAATGCACTCGAATCTTTTAATGCGCCGAAGATGCTCTGCGCGGTAGCTCCTTCTTTCGGGAGCGTCTCCTTTAAACTGTAATTACGCGGAGGTGACTCCTGGAACGTGGAAGCTTTCAGGGAAATGAGGAGGCGGTTACAGCCAAGAACAGTAAGTCAAATGCAGTTCCTTTTGATTGCACAGCCAAGTGCCTCTAGCATGCTCGGTTTTAATAAGAGGAAGTGTAACGTAACTTGTGCAAGTCTGCTCCGAAATGCTGTCGCCCCGAGGGGACCTTAAACCGCGGGACATAGCAAGAACGTATGACTATCGCCGCGAAGGAATTCATTGATCCGACTAACAAAGAAATAGGAAATGGATCTAACGCGACGATCTATCAACCAATGTAACCATCTGAAATGTCCGTATTCAAGTTTCGACTATACCGAAAACAGGAGGCTACTATTCGCCTCAAGCAAACATCGAAACGACAAGTTCCCGTTTCTCCGAAGGAAATGGGCGATGGGCAGCCGGGTGCAGAAGCCGATTAAAGTTTCAGCGACTCGTGACAATAACTACAACGCGAGCACCAGGTGCCCCCCGCTCGTCTAACATTAACATTGCTGGTCGATAACGGCCGAGGCGGCTTGGCGGCGAAAGAGGAAGCGAAAGAGAGCACAGAAATCAAGGGGCACGCACAGAGAGGTAGAGAAAGAGAGGCGAATCGTGCCCACGGCGTGGGCGGGGACAATAATCGACTGGATAACTCGTTTGTCTTCTCGGCCGGCTGTTCGTTAGGGACTGTCTATCGCAAATATCGTGCGAGCACGAACGTGTTTACCGACGTCTCGGATTGGAGTCGTGAGCTCGAATCCGCCGGGGCGAAATGGGAAAGCGAAAATGACGATCGGTGCCTGGAACGAATGAAAGGAGAGGATTGCAATTTGCATTGCCCGCGCGCGAACCGTTCGCCCCCTCCGCGCTCGTCCCTTTTTGATTAATTTAAGAGTCACGCGTCTGGCTACGGTCTGGATTACTGTCTCAACAGAATCGTTTCATTCCGAGGATTTCTGCCGGCGGAAGGGAAAATTGCACGGCGCTCCTTTGCAAATAATTGCTAGCGGAAAGTATACGAACCCGAGAGCGTAAGAATATCGTGGAACGAAGGTACGTTCGGCCTGGAATTGTATTCCCCGGGCAATGATACCACGTCACGAGACGCCCGCGTGACGAAAGAATAGACGCGAGAAGCTCTTAACAACTGCTTGTCGAAAATATATCACCGGCGAAGAAGGCCGCAGCCGCGCGTCTCGCAGCTGAGTTTCTTCGGGTACGTTCTATTTTTCTTTTCTTTTTTTTTTCTTTGCCACCGTCCACAGGTGATTTCCGCTAGCGTGAGCGGCAGCCATCGCGCGATCTTGGCGCGCGGGCGAGGGTTGCAATTTTTGTATTTGCAGGAATATTTATAGCGGTACCGGCGGATTACCATAAACAACGCGGCGAAGAAACTCAAAGATTACTGTATTTAAAGCGCGAGGGGGGAATAATTACCGCTACCAGCAGGCCATCCGCGTGGACGGCGCAAGAGGGAGCCCCCTGAACGTCATAGAACGACTCACGATACCTGCGATTCGTTCGAATAAAACGGGCCTGCTTCGCTGCTACGGTCGACGTTCGACCGACCCAACCCGAACGCGTATAATTGCAGGATAACTGTATCAAACTTGTGTTAGAAAATAAGTGAAATATAATTGTTATAATACGGACGTGACGTTCAAGTCGCCAGGCTCGTCAGAGGGCTGCTTTCCGGGGAATAATAATAATTTGTCACATGCAAACAGACAGGTTGTCGTGAAAGTTGCTCGACGTTCTGGATAGAATTTAATAAATCCCTGTCAGAGATACGACTCAATGGTAAAGGCGAGGGAATTCGAGCACCGTTACAGTTACTACGAATCGATACATCAAAATTAGAGACGCCCAGATCGGTTCTTGCAATTCATTAAGGGTGGTCTGCGAAGTATTAAATCCCTGCGACTTAAAAGTGCTAATAGGAGAGGCTTCTGGTTCGAAGGTAGTCGGAGCTTATAGAAGAAACGGGGGAGGAAAGGTCATTGAATCGCGAACCTAACGAGCGGTAGCCGTAAAAGGTATAAATTCGCTTTAGGTTCGAAAGCAGGCCCCGGTCACGCAGCGCACTTTCGCGACTTGATGATGATGAACTTCCCTCGGCCCGCGGTTTGCCTCGTAAGCTCGCTCATAAACTCGACTTTAATCTGGCGACCGGTAAAAACCACACCGGCCAATTGTTCGCGTTATTTCACGCAGTTATGACCGGAATTTTCTAATAACGCTCCCTCAGATTAGTAAAAAAAAAACATGCCGCATGGAATCTCTGCAGAATGCTTCGTCTTCTATGTGGACTGAATTCTCCACGATTTTCTTCGTGTTCTCCTCGAAAGCAGAGTGCCTATTATCGAAAAATCTGCATTCAAGTGAGCGAGCACGCGGCGAGTGATTAATACAGTCGATGATATTTCCATGATTTAGTGCCGGGCGTATATTAACGACAGCAAATCTCTAGTAATGGTGTCACTGTCAGCTTGGGGGCCGCGTTTAACGACGGCCATACAACATTTTCCCCACGGGGGCCGGTGCCTAAAATTACGAAAGACGACGAAACAGCTTCACGATCGTGTACCCGTTCCGATCCCAATGAATTAACGTCAACCTTATCACCTCTCCGCTCTCAGTCAGCGGCCGCGTAGGGACACCGCGCGGCCATTGTTATTACCACCACGATTATCCTCGCCTTCACTTCCGCCATTAGCATGATCGACAGCATTATTATTCCTGGCGTGCATTTTTCCAGCCAGTTCCTTTCTCGTTTGCATAATTAGTTGTTGCGTAAAACGCCCGGGACTGTTCGGCCGTCTCGCATGCAACCGATGGACTGTTCCTTGCACAACTGATTTTTGCATTAATTGGTTTGCGAGAACCGGCGAGAATCGGCGAAGATTCGAGATCGGTGACGTAGCACTGTGCTTCTCCATTTGTAAAAGCGTTATTTTCTGCAAGTTTATGGACCTTGGACGGTGCTGTGATAGTAGCTACTATAGTCTTCGATAAGTTGAAGCTAGAGTCCTCGATTTGATTGAGATGCGAGGATGGACCGTCTTCGTTGATTTGATAATTACCGGTTGCACGCGATGACAATGCGAGAATATGCCTTTCTCCGACGATATATGAACTGGAAGTAGTTAACGTATTAAGTGCTTTTGGGGTCGGTTCGCCTTGAACGGTACCAGCCGATGATGAGGATGTAGCACGATGTAATAAATGCAGTGTAGAGTATATAAATACTTTTGTGAGTATCATTACTCGCAGAAATAGATAAGCAAAAATAATGGGGCCTTAATTATTATTGGAATAAGAAATATCTCATTAAATATGTACGACACCTGCTAACTGCAGAATAATGGAGTTATGTAAATGCACCGTTCATATCATATTAATCGTTGCAGGTTGGAGCATTTCGATAAAATATATATTCTATAGCGAAGTGTGCAAAAACAAAGCCACAACGAAATTGACTTTCGCATTTAATTGTAAAGGGGAAAAAAGCTGGACCCATGCGTTCCGGTTTTAATTAAATTATGCGGAATCGATTTGTATTAAATTCTGAATATTACAATTTCGATTCAGACGTTCATATATCTTCCCACGTACGAAAGTTTCGCTTCAAAGTAGATGACAAGCCAAACGAAGCTCATTGAGCGTTCAAAAGTTGTTAAAAGAGACGCAGAAGGGGCGCTCGAAGGAGGATCCTCGAGTCGATTCGAGATCCGGACCGGCCGATCGATAAATTTCGAACCGCTTTCGACGGTTCCCGCTTTCGTTACGGGCCCAGCGTTATCGATGAATATTTATGAATGCAATTTGCAAAGTGGTGCGTCGATACGCGCGCGATTATAATGAGTAATGCTTTTTTTTTTACTCGACCGCAGTTTTCCTTCCTCTGCTTTTTTAATCGATACGAAATATTTATGGTTGTGTTATCTGTTGAGTGAAATTGAAAAGCTTCATCATGCGTGACATTTGCAGCGGCGGAGCCGCGACACGGGGCGATATTTATTATTATATATGTAAAATTAAATATCGATGCTTTGAGCGCGACTCCGAAACTCGCTGATCGAACGTCGTCTTCTACCACGAACCTCATTTCCGCGAAGTTATCGATAGAACTTCAATGCTGAATAATTTACCAAACGCCGCCGGGAACATCCTTGTAACCCTTAAACGACTGAAGAAGAAACTGTTTGATTGAGACATCACTGTCACGATTTTAGGTAACACGAATGTAACAGTCCATGAAAATATAAATAAACCGATAATTGAATCGTCGGACAGAGTTTCCAAGCGATTCCCATCGAGATGTAATTACCCTGTTGACGCGTAATTCCGAGCATCGAATATATTTTTCCATTACAGATGTAATCGATCGGCTGCGTATAAACAACGTCTCGCTTTCGTGGATTTCGCCCGGCTGGGGGAGAAAAAAAGTCAGCGAGCCTGTCGATTCGAGGCTCGTTATTGACAGTTTATTAAATTAAATCTTACGGGGCGTGGAGTCGGCGCGGTGTCAATAAAAGCGAAATAGATTCGACTTAAATCATCTAACGACGGTGTTTCTTATGACGCGCGCCCGATGGAACATTGATATCCATAACATCGTTACGAAGAAAATAGGGACGCGACTGTCGAAGCACCCTCTACGCAGTTTAATAAACTATTTTGCCGGCTTCGTATTTTACGTCGTTAAAGGGCTAATAATTTTCGGTCGATCGAACTGCGGCAACTATTTCCAGCGACACGAAGAAAGGTTGGCCGCGTGATAATTTTATGTTAACACACGATTATCGTTATCGCCCTCACGTGACCGCTTATCTATCCGTTCTCGCGATTACGTCGTTTTTAGAGTCGCGGGCATTCCGTCACTTGGGTAAATATATGAACTCGCGAGCCTAATTGCGGTCGCGTAACCGTCGCGTTCAATAGCGCATGAAAATTTATCGAGCGGCCCCGAAGAGTTGTTCGTTAAGCATTCGGGTGACAGCTTGCGAACGCACAGACCACTCGTCGTCGATATTTTTCTCGTAGATAAAACTCGAAATTGAAGAAGTTCGTAACGTTAGATACAGGAAGATTACACATTATTTTCCTTCGCGAAATTGTGCAACACTGCGGAACAAAGAACTACCTAGAAATCTCTACCGTACATCGGGACCATTACAAGTCCCACAGTCAACGGAGTCGAATCGTTTGGAAATTAAGAGGGGAACAGGATCGACGAGAGTTGCCGTGTAGTAAGGTGCAAGGGGATAAATTATTCTGCGGGCTGGTGTATATAACGTGGGACGGAAATGTCCAAATGATCGTAATGCCGCGATGATCGATGGATCCTTGAATACCAACACCGCCACGTACCTACCTCGTGCACGAGGTTTCTATCGCGAGCGCACGATCAGTCGCGAACAGCTGTGACAGTGCAATAATTCGACGTAACCGTACAACGAAAGTGGGCCGTGGAACGGGCGAGCCGTATGGCGAAGGAAATATTACAAACAAAAAGATGTTTCGATTCTCGTAAATATTTGGGGAACACGTGCCCCGATGTTGCCGCGCGCCCAGCGTTTCGATCCCAAAAAGAAAGCTCGCCGTCGTTTTGGGGATCGTGGAAACGAGCACCGCTCGTGCTATCTAAAGCCAGAATTGGACCAAAATACGGAGCTACCCCGCTGAGAATGTGGTTGGCTGGCCGGTTCGTAAAATCACCACCCAACGTTATTAAATACCGCCCCTCAAAAGCCGAGCCGCTCGCCCGTCACTCGGGGATGTTCTAAAACTATTCAAGACACGCCGGAGGCTTCCTTGAAATAACGTGGCGAGGAGATCCGGCACGGGGAGGGTTGGTTCGAACGTGGAGCTCGCGGGGTCGGCGAGAGCGGGACGGGGGCAGGAATGTAATCACAGGATTCCCTCGCGATCCTTCGGGATGCAGGTGGCCATGCTGGATTCTTAGCCGGCTGTTCTACTCCTTATATATATTGTTCATTAGGCGTTGACAGTGACAGCAGCGGCGGCGGCTTCTATTTCTCAGCACTCACGTGGCCCCGTGGAGGCTGGCGCCCCCGCGTATATACCTTCCGGTAGTCTCTCGAAATCGCCTGCTGTACAGCCGGGGCCATGAAAACGGCTGCGGCCACGAAATAAGTGTGGCAGGGTGAAGAGGTTAAGGTAAGTTTCCTGTTACACGTGCCGGCTCGTATATGACCAGAGCGTAAACTTGCATCGTGTTCCGTGCAGCGGACGCGGCCGGATATTTAGTGGACCCTTAACCGTCTGCCGGACGTGGTCGGCTTTCGTCGCGAGGATTTTTCTGTATTTTTGTGGCCCCCTTCGGTAACGAGCTCCGAGGCCCGGCACTGTGTATCGATCTGGACCCGTATAGTCCGCGTTCTTACGGCCTGCCGCTATATCGATACTTTCGAAAGCCGCCACCGCCGAAAACCCGAACTCGGGGCTCAGACTTAGTGTTCGTTCAGGCAGTTGATATTTGCCAATGGTGGTATCGGTGGTTACGATTCTGTACAGATAAGTGCTCTTGTTTCGTCCAAGTGCCTTGTTCTCGAGATGCTTGCCTACGAAACTTATGTTTATTGTATAAGACGCTTCATCGTTGGCGGGTGTAGATTATTCTCGTTCACTATCCGTAACACCCCTTGTCTTGTGGTTCTCTCTCTTTCTCTTCTGTTGTTTCGCTAGCTTTATTACTGATTTATAATGTTTTGGGGTTAGGTTGCAAAACAGCGGCCATGCTGAACCTCGCCCATTTATCACATAATTTATGTAATTTGTGGTGAATAAAGTCGGATTATTATTATTATTATTATTATTTAGGGACGAATTTAATGCGGTACAATGACAAGAAACTCCTGCCCCCACGTTACTCAATACGACCCAAGATATACGGTCGATTTCCATCCAACTGCTGTTCCATTTCCCCACACTCCTCTATCTGGAAAGTCGAATGGAAAGATCCCGCCGCTAAGGCGCGGCAACGTCGTCGTACAGCGTAATCGCGTTGTTTATTGCGTACACGACAAACTGTGCGGTTGTAAATGAAGCCCATTAACGTCTACAGGAGTGCGATAATCATATCGAAAGTATAGACTGGCGACGTGGCAGCGAGTGAAAAATCAATGTCCACCTCGCCAGGCGTTTCCTCGTTTCTACTACCCGCAGCGCTGCTGAATTACGGGTCCGCGGGATCTCGGTTAATCCGTTTTTAATTAATCCCCTCCACGAGGCCGGATTACGGTGTAACCGTTCGATATCTCGATAAAATTGTTTATTTCAATGGTCCGCGATCCGTCGCCAACACACCGCCGCTCAGCCCCCCTTCATCGGCTGGCAGCAACGTACGTCGGCGATTCTCAACGGATCCGACGGTTTTTATTAATTAAAGGGAGCAGGGCAATCGGCAACAAATCGCGGCGATTAAAAGGCCGTTTGGCGCGGTAACGATCGTGGAAGCTCGGCCCGGCCGAAGAATAATCGTTCCTTCGGTAGCGAACAGATTTGTTTATCAGCTTATCGACCGTTCGTTTCTACCGTCGTAAGTTATATTGTAAAGCGAAACCGGTTCGGAACGCGGCACGGAATGCCCGGCTGCCAGCCAGCCGCGGGATGAAGTTGCATTCTCGAGTTCATCGGTGCATAACGCTGACTGAACCTCGATCATCGTTACGTCGATCGAGGATCGCCTAAATGAAGAGGGTTTCGTCCCGTGCGAAACGGTCCCACGTCGTCGATCGACCTGCATCTCTGGGGAGGAAATTGTGCTTGGATGGTGCACCATGCGCGACACCTGTACCCGTGGTGTTACGTGAATAGGTTTGGTGGTTTCCCGTGGAAACGAAACGAAGTTTACGCGAAGAATTCGTTAACGATCATTGATAACCCCCGAAATGCTGCGAAAGCACGGTCAACGGGACTTTCGATCCTCCCCAAGTAGCCTACCAGCGATTTCCGAGGCGGGGTGTGGAAGGCAGCGGGAGCAAGGTACGCCCCTCAGAGGTAGCGTAATCCTGGCCGAATATCCAGCAAGACGACGATGACAGGATGGGGAGAAATGTGCCTCGTAAAGAACCGCGCAAATATGCATGGGAATTGCATGCGCGTCGGAGGAAGAGCGGCCGCGGGAAAGGGGAACAGAGTCCTGTAGGAAAAAGGGCAGCACGGAATAGACAGGAACAAAGAGAAAGCGGGAGAAGCGGAGAGAATAGTCGGAGGGGAAGAACAACCCTCTCGAGCTTCCACGAACGGCTGAAAAAAAAAAAAGGAACGGGCTGCATGCTCGCACGTTAAAACGGTTCGGCCGTAACTCCGAGGATTTTTGTCGCCGGCTTTGCTCGCAACTTTATGGGGATGAGACGGGGAGATTCTGGAAATTTCTCGCCTAACGAACACCCGAAGGGGATGATCGGTAGCTGGCTAGACTACCGGCTCGCAATTTTACTCCGGCATTATCCGAAACGCGGGTGCGGAACCCTTAACGCCACCGAATACACAAACAGGCCTGAAACCGCCTCCCCGCCTTCGTACATCCACGACGACCTGTACCGGTATCTGTATCGAGCAGACATCGCTCTATGAATATTTCAGCCGGATAAATTATTAACGCAATAATTGCCCCTCGTAAAGACGTTCTTTTCTCTGCGCTAACGAACGCGCCGCGATACGCGAGCCGGGCCGCTCGGTTCATTATGTCTTCGTACAATTAGCGCGTGTCGTGTGGATCCTCAGACGGGGGAAATACGGCCAGCCGATCGCGATAAGAGCGACAAAATCATTACGGCTTTTTCAGCGCCGCAACGTTCCGGAGCAATGAGCTATGAGCCGGCAACTGGGCTCGCGAATGCTCCAGGCAGATGCTTTATTGTTCATCCACCTTGGACGGGCTAACGAAGAATTTGTGGAATCGATCTATATATTCCAATCAAGATAACACGCAATCAAATGGAAAGTGAAATTAACGTCACCGTGATATTGCGGTAACGTTTTTACTTAGGGCCATTCCGGCGACGCAATTTACAACTATTCTCAACTAAATGTATTATAGATTGCCGGTTCCTAACGAGGATAGACATCGCTTTAACTGTCCAATCGCAGTGCGTTCCATTCTCGTGGATATTAGATGATTTGAAGCACGTGTCGCGGCTCCGGGAAGAAACGTGCCTCGAGAAGAAGCGCCAGAATCGAACTAATTAAAGAGTCGAGAGCATCACGATTACACCCATCGCTCACTCCGGCTAATATTTCCGGGTGCAGGCAAACCCGCATCACGATAACCGCGCGCGTACGTGCACGGTCTCGTTGGAATCAGGAGAGCTGCATTGCCGGGCGATGCAAAGTTGTGCAGTTCCCCGGGCACGAGCAGGCAACGAACACCGCCGGCTGCATCGGTGGCCCGTATCTTTATTTAATTAGCGTATTACACGCGTCCCGAAGCAATGGTAACAGTCATTCTTCGATCAGATAGCAGATATTTATATGAAACGGATGCGACTGGTCGAAGGATTATGAAACGGGCGGGAGGTGAGGGGTGAACGTTTTCTCCATGGGTCTTCGTGCTCCTCCCGTGGCCGCGCGCCGGAATAAATGTTTAACGATGACGCGCTTGCGAATGCATGCCTTATTGTTCACGGCCGCGGCTTTTATTGGCCCGGCCTTGGAGCGGCGTGAAAACGTACTCGAAGGGCGTACCAGTCGAGTAATAACTGTATTGTTGGGAAAAATTTATGGGGTTTAATGCGTGACTACAGTTTACGGCGGCCGCCGCTGTAATCGTGGGATTGCGCTCCGATGCTCGTAAACGTCTCCGTGGAAGTGAGAACAGGGTGATAGAGCTGGTTCTCGCTGAATTTTATCGAGCTTCAATTAATTTGTTGTTGCACCGAGGGGAGATTAAAAATCATGAGCTTTCGTATTCGTGGATACCCGAGGAGCGATACCGGATGGGTGGCTCGTAACATCGGCCAAGTAAACAACTCTCCGTATCCCACGAATCGGGCGAATTACGTGGACCTTGGTTTCCCGACATTTTTAGGTAACAACGGGACGAAACGCCGAGTCCGCCGTAGTTTCTCTTAATTCATGACTCGATTCCAGGGACGCGCAGGACAGCGAGGAGAGGAGACAGAGCGGGCGCGGCTGTGCGCCGAAGACAAAAGGAAGAGGCTCGTGGCGGAAGCAGGATAAGGAGGGAAGTGTAAACAATAAAAGCCGGACGGAGGGAGGGCTGAGCCCGGGCTAATCTTGTTACGGTTATGAATCGCCGTGCTCAGGATAATGCTGTATACTCGGACCGAGGAGGGGTTAATTTTATTCTCTCCTCGTCGTCGACACCGCAACCGATGAAGTCTTTCTAGCGCGTTGATACGTTCACGGATACCGCGAATCTCTTTGTCCGCCGGGAGGAGAATAATTAGCTGCTTTAGATAAGGGTATCAGCTGGTGCATTGTTCTCGCAGGAGGATACCCGATAGAAAAATCTGGATGCATGGTCGAGTGCCTGATACGCTAATTACGAGTGGCAACGTTTGTTTTGTAGCTAATTGGATCGTCGAGCCGTGAGCATGCTCGTCGTTACGTCGATTATCTAACTCATCGGGAAGTAATAAAGAAGCACGCTGGAAATTAAGCCTGATGATGCTGGCGCTGAGGATTTTTATTTATTATACAATGTACCGTGTGTGTTTCGCGTGGATTTCAGTGGTGCCCCACCGAGCGGAACGCTAATCTTTTTATTATTCTTGGTTCCGCACGGGAATGTAAAATGGTGGATTTTGTTAGCTTATCGTTAGCACAGTGGTGGTGTAGTTAATAAACCTGCGGCACATCCGTTTGAATATATTATCTATCAAACCTTCGCGTACCTCGAGTTTATAATCAACGTACACCGTTGCCCTAAACCCTAAACTAATCCTATCAAACTGTTCCCAACTGTTCCATTGACGACCGGCATCTAATAAACCTTTACAAAATACAACAGCCAGTGAAGAGACACCGCGTTTCGTTTGCACCGCCTGTAACAAATTCCTCGCCCCTTCAAGGATCAGATCCACCCCGGCAAGGTTTCACCCTTGCCCTCGTTACCAGCCACCGTTTCAGTTTACAAACCGGCCGATCGATTCCTCCGCGAGGATAATCCCGTAAAGCATCCAACTGCGGGGAAAGCAGAAAAGAATGGCGGAGCAGACGAAGCAAGAAAGACTCGCGGCCGCAACCAGCCGAAGGGCTCGCCCTACCACCGTACAGAAGAGAGGAGCCGTTCTCGGCCTAGCGTTAATTAGTTTCGCCTGAGTTAATGACTTTTTCCCTCCTAATCAGGTAATTCCGTATCTCTTTAAAATAATCTCGCCGCCCCGTCCGCTAATGAAATTCTGAACTCGTTACTTACACTCGCGACCCCCGTCACCCTTCCACCGTTCCCTCCCTTTCTCCGGACCCTGCTCTCTCATCTTACTCTTTCACTCTGTATCCCGCGAACGGAGGGGGCCCCGGCTCGCCTCTTTCGCGAGCGTACGAACGGCCCGCGTCGAGCATCTGCCCCGAATTTTTCTTCTCGCCGGGTGCGCGCCCTTCCCGCGAAATTACGACGGCTGGATACCGATGAAAAAGCGGCGGATTTACCAAGCAACGCCAGGCCATTAAGGCGTTACTCTCCTCGGGCTACGCACGCGCCGCGATAATTCGCGAAACCCTGGTGATAAAGTTCGCTTAATGACTGGACACCGACTCTGCCCCGCTACTGATACTCCGGGGCTGATTAAGCGCCTTTAATCGGCACAGAAGCCCGCATAAACTCTACGAATTTGCAATCTGTCGCACCTTAGACCGTTTGTAATTGGCATCGGTATATCAAGCCTTATCGTTGCGGAAAAAACCGTTAAAAGGCGAGGGTACCTAGACATCCTGGGGGTTCGAAATGTTCGATGTTCATCTTCGAACTCTTTATTCCAGAGTTTAAGTTGTCAATTACATTTTCAAAGAGTCACCCCCATCCCCTTAGTACTCTGACTCGCCCAGTCAGCGTTCCCATAAATTTCTATCGTACAGCATTTAAATAGCCCGTCGTGATTTCTCGTAATCGACCGCGTGGGCGTCGAGGTACCACGAGTTCGTCGTTCTGCCTCTAACAGCCGCCATAATAATCGTGGTAACAATTCGAGGCACGGTAACGAGGCGTCGGTCACAAAGACCCGATACTTTTCTCGAGGACCCCACCCAGGGTTCGCGTGACCGGCCGTGTGATCGATATAGGTCTTGCCATTCTGCTCGTCGTCTTAAACGCGCTTGGAAGCTTCCCCGCGACTTGTTCATTGTTCTTCCGGTCGCACAAACAGGGAAGTATCCTCGGACGAGTTCCTGATGAAAAGTAACGTCTGTCCTGCAGGCAAGTGTAGCATGGGAAGTACTTAAGTAGCTACTTCGAAGTGTTGCAAAATGCCTGAGATTCGGGAGGCTTCTCTGTAGACTGTCTTAAGTAGTTTGTGTCAATAATTCCGACAACTGTGCTAGGAACTCAACTACGTAGTGGAATTGTAATTGGCCCTCCAGCTACCGCTACCATGGATTCGTCGCGTTCGAAAGGGGTGAAATTTAATTTAAGGTACCGCGCAGACAACAAAACCGTCTTTTAATTAAAGTCCAAGGTGCAGCCCACTTTCGCGCGGGAACACGATAAATGATAGTTATTCGCGCGTTATTTTTCTCGTAACAAGACAGTTACACGCAGCTATAATGAACGCGATCGGGGCACGAGAGGCCTGACGATCGCCATCTTGACCGAACGATGGCCACGCAGGTGGTGCGCGTATTATCCGTCACTCACACGAGTGGATGTAGGAACCGTGAGTTCGCCATGGCTTCCCGAGCCCCATAACGAGCCTATGATTGCTTCGGTTGGTCGCCACCAACCCCCTCGGGGTAAACGGAGTCTACGCTCCCCCCTTGATTCGTGGACAGGTGCCCCTGGATCTATCACTGCTTGAAACAATTGCGTTGAAATTTTGGGAGAAACCTTCGCGTCACTATCCGGTGTAAGTATGAGGCTCCTGTTCGGTATGAATTCTTCCCGACAAGTTCCAAGTCTCCTTAATTGCCAGAAATACAAGTATGGAAACTAAGTAGAGCTAGGTACATCTTTCCATGTTACGGCGGCGACGTGGTATCAGTTGCTGGCACCTTTTACGAGGCGGTGAAAATTTACGAGGAACCGTGGCGGTACATCGGCCGGATCCAGAATAAAGTCGCGGGACGTCTATCAGTGGCAAAAAAGGGGGCTGAAGTTTTCCTAGCCACGAAGATTCACCGCACAGAGAGACTCGTCCGCCCGTCAATGTGAAACATCACCGTGGCACCCCGCAAATAGAACCGACGGGGATTTTGTTGCCGCGTGCTCGAAATACGCGTGTCACTCGCGACGACGTTTACAATTCTCCTCCCCGGCAACGACATCTCAGTCCTCGTCTTCGTTTCCCTTATGTTTGCGCGCGTGACAGCGAGACCGGCCCGATCTCGCCTGAACGCGCGCGGCCGAATCAAAGATCGTATTTCTGGTTCAAAGCGAGGATGAGCGTATCACTCTGTGCTGAGCAGTGTTGGCGAACGGAAGGCTGAATTACTATGGTTATTATTCAGCAACTAAAATAGAAGATTGTCTATCCAGAATGCGATCTCCAAATCCTCCCTCTGGTACCACGAATCACTCGAGCCTCGAGCCGTGCCCCTCGTATCTCTCCAACTATACTCCCCCTAACTCCCCTCTATTCACGAGCCATCGGCTCGAATTCCGTCGACGGCCAACCGTACATAATCTCCCAGAGTCACGCCGTTCTATCGCCTGGCCAGTGACGGCCGTGCAAAATACCAGAATCGACTGTTAGAAATCCTTCTCGCGGCCCTCGGGGCGGACCCCAAAAATTCTTGTTCCGAGTACGTCAGCGTAGTTCCGTAACGCGACAGAACGGACAAAAGAGGATCGCCTTTCGGCCGCGGAAGACGGAGGGATCGCAGAGGGAATGGAATTCGCCGGCGAATTCCGGAATTCCAGCCGGCGTCTTCGGCGTCACGGGATACGGTCGGCACTCTCCCGTACATGCACGTACGAGGAGGACGCGTCCCGAATAACCGTTTACCGTTCGGCTTAGGAATGTTACGAACCGTGCTCGGGACCGCCGCGGGCTTGCAAATTGTTCCCACGTTGTGCACGCCGGCGGCAGCCGTTGTCAAGAAATTTCCCAGGGGCCTTCCACCGACGCGCACCGGCATACTGAGCGGCCAGATATCCGCGAACTTCCGTCTACGCCGCGTGCCCCAACAACTATGCTCTGTCCGGCGTATTGTGTTACAATTCGCGTCCGTGAACCCCGGCCGGATCATCATTCGTATCTGGAGCGAAGAAACTTGGGCTTGGAATTGTGTCGACAATTCGTGGATCGGATCCATTTGGACGGCCGGGAGGGATTCTCTTCTTGAGATTCTCTTCTCAGCACTATTTTCAGCTAGCTATGTACAATCGAACCTTTCGACGCGTCAGTTGAATTCGGCGCAGTTCAAAAATTAGTAGCTACGCGGACGAGTCTATCGGAAAGCAATCGACGGGGGGAGAAAGCACACTTCCAACGAAGTGTACCCCGAGAAACGAACATCCGTCGCGGTGAAACGGAGCGGCCCCGGGCCGCGCGCCCTGTGCATTGTGCACCTGTGTATGTATGCGTGAGCGATATAACGGATTGTCCAGTCTCGTAGAAGTTAGTGGTAGCTGTCCAAACGGTTGAAAAGCTTATATAGGCACTCCGGATTGCCATTCGGTCGTCCGCGGCCAGCTAATCGGGGGGAATTAGATGAATATCTTACCTGGAAATCGGGACCGGGAGCGCTACGGTGAATGCGAGAGAGGAGGGCGGTGGATCGTCGGCCGGACAGAGACGGAAACGGTGGAAGAGAAATGGACGAAGGAGGAGAGGAGTCTTCGGCCCGTAATATAGTGGCCGTGGCGATCGCAATAACTTACTTTGAATAAATGAAACGCCGGCCCGACCGTTCCGAACGCGAGTCAGGTTTCGCTGGAGAGCGGCAGCAGTCCTTCAACAGGACAATGTTTTAAGCGTTCGCCAAAATAAACGACTACGACCGCGATACGGCCTACCGTCCAGTCCTCCGACCGTTTCGCCTGTCAACGTCGCTCGATCTAGGATACCCCTAACGTCTTCCAAACGATCTGGAAATCGCCCAGGGTCGCGGTGACAGCAGTTCCTGTCGGGACCGGCGATTTCGGAATGGTCGAATCCTACATAGGATAATTCACGGCTGCGTGAAACAGCGGGAACGCATGGGAAAGAGGAGGGTACCGCGCTGGGTGCAACTACGTTACAAGTCCAATGCTAAGTTAATACTTGACCGATCCATTCAAACATCTTTCACGCCGATGGGTTTGAATAGTTTTGATGTTTTCGAGAGGAATTATAGCTGAACGGAAGCAACAGTATTCGAGGGCGAATATTTCTCTGAGCAAGTTGCGCGGTTGCGACAAGACGCCCGTAAGATTGAAACAATGGGACGCGATTCGTAATCGATTACCGTCCACCAACCCCTGTCGAAACATAATGGCGTCGAAGTTCTCAGCGCCAGATTTACGTATAGAGCAGACCTGGCTGTCAAAGTAGAAACAGACGGTGCGGGGTCCTCCGTGAATTTACGAGACAGCCGGGCCATCTTTTACGTACGGCAAGGATTTTCAGCCATTGTATCGGCCCAGGGCTGCCCTTTGATAAGTCACTGGCTGACTAACGAAGCCTGAAGGTACTTCGGCGGTTTTCACCCGTTCCCTCCTGCTCCCTTTGACATCTCCTCGTCCCCCACTGTCCTCCTACTTCTTTCGCCTGTCTCCCACGTGTCTCCGTGGCGACTTTCAATCGATTTTAATCAACCGATCCGGATTTGTGGGGGCGATAGGCGATGGACGAGCTCTGAATGAGTAATTAAGATTGCTCTTGGAGCTTAATCCGAGAAAACAGTCCCTCTGCTCCTTCGTCACACCCCTGAAGCCTTCGATAAATCATGACGGTCAGGGGCCATTAAGTGGAAAAGAAGAAATCGTCGTAAACGTACCTAAAGCACAACCCTCCTTTCGCTTATCAGGTATGTCTCTGAAAATCCTTTTAAGCATACCGCCGTACGGCACGGGCCATTACATCGACGCGAAGAGACGCCCAGCAACCAGTTCCGATCCGTTATCGCGTTGTCTAGAACGGCGATATTAATTCGCGATGCCATTTAATTCCCCTCCCCCCACCCCCCGCGGACCACCGCGGCGCGATCCCGTCATCGCCAATCAATATGCTAACGAGCGATTTCGTGGTACGTGGACACGGGCCGAAGACGTGCGGTAAAACCGAGGTGGAGGAACGAGAGGCAAGAGAGTCGATCGGTAATCGAAGAGGACTCTGGCCGCTGGGGGAGCCTTTCCACCTTCCCCCCTGGCTATCTCTTTTGAATTGCGCGCCGGCCAATTAAAATAATTAGCGAGGAAACGAACGAGACCCGGCTTACCGCGCGATCATAGATACAGATACCGAGGGAAAGAGATCGATGAACGGATAGAGAGTGGCAGGGGGAGAAGGAAAACGATGGGACACGTTATTCCACGTGGAGGTGTTTTAATATCCGCTCGAATGGAGTCTAGCTTGTTACGCGAACGCACCGAGCAAAAGTGTTACCACTCGCTGAAGTTAATGAAAATGGGGCCCGTCTCTGTTCGGCCAGCCAGCCGCTGACAAACCTTTTTAAGTGCCGCGACGGTGATACCGTTTCATGAATCTCCGTGCGAGTGTTTATGGACTAGAATCGTTAGAGGTATCGAAAGTGTCCGTTTTATCCTTTAATCGAGAAATAAACTTATCGCGGAATATAACTCATCGTCGAATGGGGCATAATTTCTATCGAGGGATGGGAATCCTGAGACCGCAACCGGTCGGCAAGGTTCCGCAGTGCCGCAAAGAAACGAGGCAAATCACCGTTATTAGGCGGGTCTCAGCGGAACAGTTTCATTTTCGTTATTGCCGGGCAATTTTACAGTAGTGAAGTGAAATTAAATAGAAACGTGTTATTTAGACGGCTCTGACGGACGCGGTGGGAGCCGGTCGCCGAGGGCGATCGTACATAATCGTTTAATATTTTCTAGCAGCCTGCGTCGGGAATGATGAAAACCTGAACGAACTCGGAACCGAAGCGTGCCGAGTTACCGCTCGCCGCTAAATGTTTCAGAGAAGCGATTCTATCTCAATTTACCACGTACAGTGGAGTGAATTTTCAGTCCATTTTAATGGCACGCTAGTCATAGAAGAATGAATATTCCATCGTTAAAGTAACGAACTTCGGGTGCACGTTGTTCGAGGAAGTGCGTCATCTGAATGTGGGTACCAACACTAAACTTCTCTACTCGATCTTTCGAACACCCTCGGTTAATAGACCCACTCCTTCCCGCTAAAAAAGCCCCGCGCATACGCATGCCAAAAGAGAGAACTCGCCCTGGACCGCCTACACTTTCATCACTAGCCCCGCACAGGGCATCGAAACTCAGCGGGCTGCTTCGATTACAAAGCGTTACAGGTGTACAGGAGCGATCCTTCGGCACAGGGAACCCGTACATATTTCACTATCATCGTCCAGTTACCGGCGGTGTCTCCTCTGTGCACACGGCGTAGCAGCCTTCCCCTGTATCTCGTCCAATCTCTTCGCGCAAACGTCTCAACTGGCGGCAGGCATAAATCTTAGTTCAGCCGCGGAGGAGCTTGCCTGAGAAGCAACGGGGACGGCGAGGACGACAACGACGACGGCGACGGCGAAGAAGGAGCAGAAGGAAAAAGAAGCAGCGGAAGAAGGGAGGGAAGGAAGCGGCGGTGGGTTTCACGTGGAGCCAGGCCGAGGGGAACCTCGGGAACCTCGAGGAGGAAACAATCGACGATCACGTGGCTGACGGAAGACGATCTCGGGCCTCGGAAGTCCGCCAGAAGAGGCGACCAATGCGAACGGGAGCGGCGAAAACGATCCACAAAGCTCGAGCTCCGCCTACGTTGGTCAGGGGAGAGATCTGTGCTGGCCCTCGTCGTCTTCTTCCTTCTTCCTCGGCGTTGTTGTTGCCGTTGTTGCTGACTGGAGACGGCAGCGGGATCGGACAGCTAGCCGCCACCCGTTGTTTCCGTTCCTCTTCCCTGCCCCCGTGTCGTGGAAGAGGACCGGAGCCCCATTGCTCGGGCCCATCGTACGGGGCCCTGTGCTCGTCTCTCTCCTACCCCGCCTTCGGCTCGTGTCAATTAATGTCCCTCCGCGTACAACGTTGCGCGGCTACCTTCCCTCTTCTGCCGCCTCGTTCCACCCTTTCCTTGCTGGTATAGATTGATCGATGGCCGCGGAGCCCGCGATGAATTGGGCCCCGTCGCCGCCGTATTTTTCGGCTCTGCTCCTCCAGCTACACTCTACACGCACCGCCTCGATGAAGCTTGTCCTGCTCGACGGGCTACCGGCCCCGTCGCCTTCCTCTCGCCTTCTAGATGGACGTTCGTTGTCGATGCTGGGGTAATTGGTGCCCCTTTCTCTATGAAACGTCGTCTTGTCGTAACTCTCGGCCATCCACGGCAGAAACTCCGCGAGGAATGCCACGGTTTTTCGAGAATCACGAACGGAAATGATGGAGGGTAAGTGGCTACTTTTCCCTACTGGCGTACATAATAGTGACTGACGCGTAATTGGAAAAGCTACCGTCTCGCTCTTGTTCCTCGTGCACGGATTCGTGATTACCTGTATATCTTAAATGTCGGTTGTCTGGGCAGATTCGTTCCAGTTGCGGGACTAGCTGCGCCGTTTGAGAACCGATGAAAACGGACACAGTGCGACGTCCAGATCAGGCGGTCCCAGAACGGTTACGCTGTTGCGGGTAAAACCGGGCTAATGAGGCAGTTTGGCTGCGTCGGGGGCGCCGGTTATATTTTTCTTTGACGCATCGACCGCTTGTCCAACTGTCCGTCCATCCATCCGTCCGAGGCCTCGTGATCCCGGCAGCCTCTAAAGACGAAGAAGGGAGGGAGACACCGTGGCGAAGCGCAGCCGAGCAGGAGATTGACGTGGCACGCTGTCCCAGTTGACAAGAATGTGACAAGAACCAAACTGACTTCGCTGTCCGGCTCGTTTCGGGCACCGATGTAGGCGGCACCGGACGCCGAAATTGCTCGTTCCTCTTATTCCCCCGCTACGAACGTAAAACACGTCCAACACCGTCCACGGTGTCCAGGATCACGAATTATTCGCGCGATCCTTGTCGTTATCCGGCTAGCTGACACCTACCTCTGCGATGATTAGATCCACTTCGTCCAAATCCACGTGAAATAGTCTCAGTGGATGAAATTGGTTACAGCACGTGAACAAATTTTACAATCCTACGAACAGAATGTAGAAGTAATTTCCAATTATCATCTCTGCTGGAAGATACACGGGGGAAGAATGATGGAGAAGAAACAGTCTGCACTCCCAAGAAGACGGTACAAACGAGAGGGGCTCGACGGAGAGGAGCAAAAAGGACTAATTGCACGGCGAGGCTGATTTTCCCAGGTCGAAGCGCGCGACATATCACGACAGAAAGACGTAGGAGGAGGAAATATCGGCCGGTGCCAGGCGATGAAAAACCCTTGTCGTTGGGAGTGTAATGCGTATTGCGACCACCCGCGGTTGGCCACGATGCACGGCCGATCGTTTTGCCGGTTTTTCTCGGTTATTAAGAAACCATCAATCTTGCTGGCCGATTGGATCGAGCGGCGTTTCACCGCGGGGTTCTGACCGTGTTCCGCGCCGTCCGTTGCCCTTTCTCCTTGTTCCAGCATTATGCTTACGCGTACAGAAACACCGTCGGAAGCTCGCCGAGATTCGGCCACTCGCCGTTTTATCTTTCCAAAAGAGGCAGCCCGGCCCCGCGTTCACCCTTCCCCCTTTCCTTCCCATCGTCCTACTGGCCGTTCTCCTTTTTTTTCTCTCCCTCCCCCCCCCCCCACCCCATACCCCCCTTTTTACCCGGCTGGATCTTCATCCACGACCGATCAGGCCGTCGATCGGATCACCGAGAGACCGGTTAATCATTCCGAGGGAACGTTATGGCTTATAAGCGCGTCTGACAGATCGACAACGAAACTGTAACGTCATCATTGTCCCGGGGCTTTTTGTCTCCTGTGTAAACATCCGTTCCTACCGTGCCGTGTCCTGTTCCCGGGGATCAACGGGGATTCGAGGGGCGAGTAGACGCTGGAGGTTGACCTTCGGAAGTGTAGATCTTGACACGTTGGTTCCCGAGGGTTCTGCCGGCGCGGGGAGATCGTTGTGGAATGGTCGAACGCTGCAGGGGGTTCATGGCTACAGGATCTTGGTGCGTCTGTGTTTTAATAGATTCAAGATCGCAATGTCCAGTGAATGCGACGAATAATGAATAAATTTTCGACGGCGGTCTTGAATAGTTTTACGCATAAGCTCGAGCCTTGACATTTTAATGGCACCTCGATGCCTCGAAGGCATGGAACTGTACAGCTTATAGGCAAAATCGCCTAATTGCGCGCAACAGAAGTACCATTTTGCTGATCGATCCCGAGCCACCGGATCGTAATGGATAATTCACGTCGAATCATACACCGAACGATTCGCCGAGGGATAACATAAAAGATTATCGATAATAACGCCGTTTATAGCGGCACGTACACGTGTAGCCGAGCGCACGGAGGGAATTTCTCCAGGGACAGTCGTGGAACGTTTAGCGATCGCGGTACGTGACGGGAATCCATCATCCTTGTCGGGGCCCCGCTCCACCGTCGGGCCCCAAACAGACCGAAAAAACGTTCCCCGTTCGGTGTACGTGTGTTGCGTGCCCGCGTGCCCGTGTACAGAACGGCGGGTGTCACTTTCAGTCGTGTCACCTGTCAAACGGTACCACTTGCACCTTGTAATTAATCGATCTACGCTCGGACACGACGTCACGCGACGCAGAATCTCAGTTTCCCAGAAATTACACACCGTCTTGGGAGCCGCTACGAACCAATCCCCCCTTTTATATTCGTCGAAACAAAATGGGCAATCGAATCAATTCATAGAGGCCTAGGTATCACCATCGAGCCGGGTCTCGGAATCGTGGCTTTTCTGCTGCGGATGGAGGAAGAGTACGCGTGACGCGAATCCATCATCCGTGACGGCCCCGAAATCACATCGCGGTCCCCTGACGGGGGCCTGACCACGGGCCTCGGAGTGTCCCGGGTGTTTCAAGACGCACGATTCCTGTCTTACACAAGGCGGCTGTCAGTTCCAGTCATGTCAAACGTCAAACGACTTTCGCCTCGATCCAGGCCCCTGTCGCTCCGCCGCTACCGTCCAGGGACCCCGGATTCCATTCGGGGGCCCTTGGCACGGATTTCACCGGGCGCAAAAAAGCCACGGGGCCCGGCCGTGTAACGAACGGCGGAACGAATCCGCACGGTCGACGGACGACTCAATCCGACGACGACCAGGAGGATCCGCGAGGCCCGCGACGCGTATTAATTGCCGGCCGCGGCGCGTGTAATTAGTTTCGTCGGACGATAATATCGGGCCGGGGCGATGCGCGAGCCCACGGGCCCTGTAATTATTGATATGTGTAATTAAATACGGACGATACGGATCGAATAGACGCGGTTAAGTTCGACCGTGATTAACGTTTAATTATGGGGGAAGAATACGAGGTATGAAGCGGGCCCCTGCGAGTGTCTGGCAAAGTGGAAGCTTCAGGTACGACTGTTCGAAGGCATCTTCTGTGGAGGCCCTGATAGTGGCGAATGAGCGCCACTCGGTGGCGTGGGTGGGAATTTGGAGGGAGGAAAGGGTGTTCGGGGCAATAGATTTGAGCTGCTAATCAGGGAAATTACTCTGGTAGGATAGAAGTGCTACCTATAGAGAAAAGGGGGTGGGGGGGGGGGGAGCGGGCCGTTTCCAAAGTCCGATTCGAAAAGTTAAGAAATAATTTTCAGGTAAATCCACTTGCATCAATTATACTACTTAGATCACCTAACAAATCGAGCGACTAACGGAAGATGCATCGAAAGCTACCCCACCTGCCAACACTCCACGCGAAATCTGTCCCTCAGGCCTGCGCGACCGACAGGGCCGCGAATGTAATCACCGCGAACGTCATCCCCTAATGAACGGATTTAGTTACAATACCGAGTTGACCATTTCGCAGACGCCTAGCTGCGGGGCAGCTTCCATTGAGACATCGGAACTCTTAATTGCAAGCTGGGGTGTACCGCGAGGGGGGTGAACGAGAAAGACAGCGGAGGATCTCCTTCATCGACGAGGCAAAGACGTGTTCCAGGGGCAAAAGGATCGTAAATCGTGGCAGGCCAATGGGACGTGGCGAGGGCACCGTCTCGCGTCCACGATTGGCGGCACTGGCCAAAGCATCCGGTTCCAACCGGCTTGTCCAATCCCGACGTGGTGCCCTCGAAGCGATTACCTACTCGCAGGCCTCGGTCCCGATCGCTCATGCTAATTTCATAACAACTACCCTTGCGCCAATGGGCGAGCCGGGCATAGAAAAGAGCGAAAACGACGGTGGCCAGGCCGCTAGGGGCCGAGGGAGCTACGAAATAAAAGGAGAGGAAGGGTCCACCTCCGGACCCCGGGTGAAGAGGCAACGAAAGCCGCCTATTTCGCTCGGCGCAGCGGCGGCGGCGGCGGCCCCGCGTCCACCAGCGTACGCAGGCCAGTCGTAAAATGGAGAGCTCATCTCGAAGTGGTACCCGATCGTTAGATACGGCCGAGGGTGGTGGTGGCGGCGGTATGGTTGGTAGGGAAAGGTTGCCGTATACGCGTTGTCATCGCGGCTGGGAGTCGTGAACGTTTAAAATTAACTCGCGTACCGAGGATTTATCGGGCCGGCCAGCACGCGGTGGTACACCGTCACGCGAGGTTATATCAGAGAGAAATGTTACTTCACGTGTACCACGAGCGCGTGTACGTGTTCCTCGCCAGCCGCGGTGTTCGACAATCGAGTACACCGCTGGATAGGGATTGACCCCTTCGGTTTCTTTCCTTGTATACACTTGCGCGGCGCACTGTTAGTGTAGGCGATTTTTAGAACTCCGCCAGTTCTTGCCGATTCCCAGAGGGTTCTGACACTTCTTTGACTAGATACGAAACGTAGATAACAGACCGTGAGAGAGTTAAACTAGAGTTTCGTTATGTACCCTCTGAGAACTCTCGCCCTCGAGTAAATCTTTTCAAATGTTTAAGTTACCCACCCGTTTTCTAATTAAATTACTGTTTCTATATCAAATTATCTATGTGTAATAATAAAATTATTATTATATAATATTGAGTATACATCCGAGAATCAGGGATTTCAGAAATATGTGACGCGCGACATGTTCGAATATTTAATAACACAAATACACTTACCGCATTTCCAGAGACTGTCATCATTGTGCTACCACTGCTAATCTTGGTTAGTCGATTTTTCCTTCCGTATTATTGTTATTTTCTAATATGCAGGTTGATCTCATTTGTAATAATACTCAAATAGAAATACTGTAAAAAGGGCAAGCATGCAGTGCATCATTTCATTCAGGAGAAACTATTCTTCAGCATAAATATCTGAAAAAGCATTGTAAAACAGTGGCGATAGTATTGACAAGCAGATCGAGTGAAGATCGACCGAGACGCGGGACATTCAGAATGGATTATTATAGCAAAAAGTGGTCGTTCCATAGATATTTTTATATATTCGCATCCGCGGGCCTTACTATCTACACATGTTGCATATATTTCATGAGGAACTTAATTAAAAATCTGTAAGTTTACCTTAAAATGACAGCGCAAACCACCCCACGACAAAAACACTATGGCCGGTATTCATAGTCGCTACTTATTCTTAAGCAAATGCTTAAGCATGCGGCATCCCCTACTAACCTAGTAGCTAGTAAATGGTGCCGAATGCTCGAGCATTTGCTTAAGAATAAGTAGCGACTACGAATACCGGCCTATGAGCTCGAAACGGTTTGCGCGCAAATTCTGCCTTGCCATGGAAACGAATTCCGCGCGGGGCGGGAATCTCTAGCCCGTTCAAATAGCAAAGAGACTACGTACGGATTTCATCGTTCTCAAATTTAACCGAAAATGAAACACGACACGAGTCGCGGCTGTGAGTTAATTGAGATTAATTGAAAATTGAAACCTATGTACACGTACACAAGTAAGTTTAATCCGAGATTTCGCACGCATTTTCTAATTCTACAATCTATCAATTCTGACGTTTCCGTTGCCGTTCACCTACTAAACTCCCTTTTATTCATCCCCTCTCACCATTTCTGTTTATTACAGGGCACGTAATTTACATATTCCTGCAAAGACGCGATATAAACTCGAAGGAAAGAAAATTAGAAGGGGGAGTAGGGGCAGCTGAGAAACGCAAAAATGGACGACTTCCGGGCGGGAGGGGGGAGCGGTCGAACGGGCGAAATTAGCGAGAGGAACGCCACGGTGGAAGTATTATCGACGGTTGGCCCCGGCGAAGGGAAGAAGGCGGTCCCGGGCAATAATATTTCGCGTTCCGCAATTTTTTGCCCAGGCTTGGAGAAGAGAGTTCCATTCGGAGCTCGTCGGCGACTCGTGGTGCGCCGTGCCGGTGGCTCTGCCCGGTTCCGCCGTGGGTATTAATTCCGGGAGGGAAAGAGAAAAACGGAAAGCGAACAAGGAGCAAGAGATGGCTGGGGGGGGGGTGGCGGGGAGGGGATCGGGGAGAGAACAAAACGATGCAGAAGACCATCTATGAGATGAGAAAATAATAATAAAGTGGAAATGAGCGAGCCGGTCCATAAATTGCTCCGCTCCTTGTTAATGGTCTGGGGGCCCGGGGCGACCTCAGCTAAACGTGGCCCGGTCTGACCCGGCTCTCTCCTTCTCTTATTCGCTCTTATTCTCTCCTCGTTCGCTCTCTAGCCTCTCCTCTCTTTCCCTCGCACCATGGTCGGGGCCCGAGCGGAGGATCTGGTCCGACCCGTTCGAGACGCTCTTGGAAGGCTCATTTCTGTATTTAATGGACGTCCAGAGATGGCCACCGAGTCCCTGAGCTCCCGAGAGCCAGAAAGAGGGACTAAAAGGGTCCGGAGGACACAAAGGATGCACGTCGAACCTTGGTACCGGCTGTGATTGGCGACCGGGCGTGGCTCCACCGACAGATATCCTGCTTCTCTTTAAACGCGATACTCGCCGTTCCGATTCGAGGACATTTATATTTTACCTTTTACTTCTTCCGAGCGAGAGGCATCGGCGAGAGTCCGAGAAACTCGAGGAATCGCATGTTCGGGGATTCGCTTCCTTTCTCTTCAATGCTGCTGCAAACGGATTCTATAATTTATATGAGCATCCCTGGTAGTGGAATAGCGAGGGAGTTTCAAGAGTTAGAAACAATTAATTTAGAGAGTATGTGCATTTCAAATGTGAATATATGACATACGTAGACGTTTAATTATCGAGTACGGTGAATAATAATCTTGCGTAGCTTAGATATCCTAGAATAAGAAATTTCTGAAATTGCTCCCAAATGTATTATAAAAGATTCCTCGGAACATAAAAATGTATGCAATCCTTTTTCAAATCTGTACCTTTCCGGATGCAGTAGTAGTTCCATCGTGGCCGCCAGGCGGCGGTAAAGATCAGAGGAATCTCAGTACCCTCTCGTGGAACATGCTGCAAGTAGCTTGTACTTAACCCGATCTCAGCTCAGACGAGGTGTAGGATAGACCTATCACCGCAGACGGGGTATAAGCCTCCTATACCTCGTCTGTGATCTCAGTGATCTCTGTCAGTGTAGTTTCTACAATATTTGCAAACGGTACGAAGAAAAATTGGCAGCAGTAATTCAGTGAAAATCTGCCTGCAGAGTACAAAACAGAGTATCACTCTGTATACGCATCGCGGAGTACAAAGGAATATTGGGGCTATGTAATAAAACACATATTTTATTAAAACATAGAACAGTTATATTAGGTTCGCGTACTTTTTTACAAGATTTCTGTAGAAATCGAACACACTTTGGCTAGCCTGTTTACACTTGTCCATTGTTTCGAAAAACTCGTTTTCCGCAAAACGGCCGACAGTATGGCAGCATACGACATCTTTTTTCATGCTATCGAATGCATATGTGAATTCGGCCCTGGCACCCTGGACATAGAATACGGGGAATCAGTGATTTATTTATTTATTGACATACGTACAGATCTCTGTATACATACCTGTAATTGAACGTTATCAGGATCCAGTATAATATTTCCAGTACTTTCCTCGATCATGCAGCTAACAGCAGCAATGGTAAATTTCATTGGCACTCCGGTATTAATAAGTGCCAGACATGCCGCATTGAGCGTGCATGCTAATAACTGAAAAGATAATGTACATTTGTTACCTTAAGCTTCGAATATCTTTGGAGTAGCGCGGTATGCAAAAGCGAACTGTACCCCGCCAGAGTCCTCCAATTCTTGTATATTGATGCATATAGCTGTCGCTGGATGAAACGTAACAATAATCGCTGCCTCGCATGTTTCCTTTATGTACATTTCTGTCATCCTATCATCCACCTCTTAAAGAGTCAATCAGAGGCTAGATTATTATATTCGTAACAGATTAGCGGAGACCGAAGTTTGATGAGAAACTTTCTGCGACTTACTAGCTGGTCCTTTTATAGGAATGTACGAAACCTCGACGCATGCTTTGTCGTAAATCATTTTCTGTGGTTTTGATTCTACCGGTCCATAGATACCAGCGAGTACAGCAGTATCCCCTAAGATTCATTTATTATTCACAGTGAGAATGTTAACAATTGAAGTTAACTTACCTTGCATTAACATTGCTGATCCATCTGACATGGAAAGTTGATTTAACTCACACTTAATTGGCCGTAATATAAATTTATTTCCTTCCGTTTCCTCAGCCATGTCTACCATAGCTAGTTTAAAAATATATGTTGTTTAATAATATTTGGCGGGAAATGTCTTTCAGGATGTTGTGAAACTACAAACAACGAAGCACGTGCACCGAGTTTACGAAGGAATCGACAGTTGGCTGCACTACACAAGAAAATCCCTACGCAATATTTCACTGTTTTACCAGCGGAAGGTTAAGCCGAGTGACGAGACACAGACTGGAACAGACGAACGAAGTATAAGAGGATAGACCTATCACTTTATCGATGGTCTTGTCGCTACCCAAACTGTGTTACCGACCCATAATTGGTGGACTGAATGTAGTGGCATCTGCTCATGAACAGCGTCCAACTCGGCAACTACTCTGAAATTCGTTGAAATGCTGAAAGGTGTGTGCGTGCTTGTATACGTGTGACTTGTTTGAAGGCAGGATTTGCTACGCTATGCTTTGGCTCGGCTTGTCAACGACTCACGCGGACTTCCATTTTGGGGATCAAGGCGCTCAAAAATGGTATTTCTTCAAAGCCCGTGTACGCTATAAATTGCAAGATGACATTTGTTTATTAGTACTTTGTGTGTAGTAGAGCCCTTTCACGTATCGTAGTCGAAAAGTATTAAAAATTCACGCTGTTACTAACATTCCAGCAACTTTTTAATGCACTGTTTAATCATTCTAGTGAAGTAATAATAATTGGATTCTATTTGCCCCGAGTATTAGTTTACCGCCGACATTGAAATTTACAGTAAAATCTAATTCTTAAAAGTCTCGCAGAAAGTTGCAAGATGCACGAGTGTCGTGGGGTGCATGTATGCAACTGCAAATCGAGTTACTTTTCAAACCCGCATTGCGAAATAAAATTTTTTCTAGCCCTGAGAAATTCATCGGTTCAGTGTTCAGTGAAGTGTGTGTATATCATAATGCATATTATTTCGTGATTTTTCAATTCTTGCATCAATTTCATCAATTACTGAACCATGTGGGATGCCCTTTAACAGGATTCCACTGAGATATACCCATTACCTAGAAAACTTCTCGAGCAACACATCTCTCGGGACCTATCATGGGTATTGGAATATATACGGAAAGTGCAATTTGCATAGCTGCAGCTGCGAAAAATGCAAGCGTTAATAAATAAAGTTATTTCCGGCCTTGACGAATTTCAAGTTAGTTGGGAGTCGTTGGAGCTTGGCAGAACATCAACAACCTCTACCAAAGTCTACCATCGCCGAACAATATACCTGCAAGTTAAACTATACCTGCGACTGTGATCGGATCTCAGTGAACGCGTAAGCTTATTATTTCGTGATATCTCGGTTCCTGGAATAATTTCATCGATTACTGGACCATGTGGGAGATCGCGTAACAAGATTCTACTACAATTCAGCCAGTATCCAGAAGACTTATCGAGCAATACTTTTCTCGAGGAGCTGGGAGTCGTTGGAGTGAAACGGAACGTCAACAACCTTTACGAAAGTCGTCATCTGCCAGTTGAACTTTACCTGCGACAGTGATCTGATCTCAGTGAACGCGTGAACAAATTATTTCCTGATATCTCGATTCCTGGATTAATTTCATCGATTACTGGACCATGTGGGAGGTCGCTTAACAAGATTCTTCTATAATTCACCCAGTATCCAGCAGACTTCTCGAGCACTACTTTTCTCGAGGAGTTGCGAGCCGGTGAAGCGAGACAGAACGTCAACAACCTCTAGCAAAGTCGTTATCTGCCAGTTGAACTTTACCTGCGACAGTGATCGGATCTCAGTGAAAGCGTGAACAAATTATTTCGTGATATCTCGATTCCTGGATTAATTTCATTGATTACTGGACCATGTGGGAGGTCGCTTAACAAGATTCTTCTACAATTCACCCAGTATCCAAAAGACTTCTCGAGCAATACTTTTCTCGTGGAGTTGCTAGCCGGTGAAGCGAGACAGAACGTCAACAACCTCTAGCAAAGTCGTCATCTGCCAGTTGAACTTTACCTGCGACAGTGATCGGATCTCAGTGAACGCGTGAGGTTATTATTTCGTGATATCTCGGTTCCTGGAATAATTTCATCGATTACTGGACCATGTGGGAGATCGCGTAACAAGATTCTATTACAATTCACCCAGTATCCAGAAGACTTATCGAGCAAAACTTTTCTCGTGGAGTTGCTAGCCGGTGAAGCGAGACAGAACGTCAACAACCTCTAGCAAAGTCGTCATCTGCCAGTTGAACTTTACCTGCGACAGTGATCGGATCTCAGTGAACGCGTGAGGTTATTATTTCGTGATATCTCGGTTCCTGGAATAATTTCATCGATTACTGGACCATGTGGGAGATCGCGTAACAAGATTCTATTACAATTCACCCAGTATCCAGAAGACTTCTCGAGCAATACTTTTCTCGAGGAGTTGCGAGCCGGTGAAGCGAGACAGAACGTCAACAACCTCTAGCAAAGTCGTCATCTGCCAGTTGAACTATACCTGCGACAGTGATCGGATCTCAGTGAAAGCGTGAACAAATTATTTCGTGATATCTCGATTCCTGGATTAATTTCATTGATTACTGGACCATGTGGGAGGTCGCTTAACAAGATTCTTCTATAATTCACCCAGTATCCAGCAGACTTCTCGAGCACTACTTTTCTCGAGGAGTTGCGAGCCGGTGAAGCGAGACAGAACGTCAACAACCTCTAGCAAAGTCGTTATCTGCCAGTTGAACTTTACCTGCGACAGTGATCGGATCTCAGTGAAAGCGTGAACAAATTATTTCGTGATATCTCGATTCCTGGATTAATTTCATTGATTACTGGACCATGTGGGAGGTCGCTTAACAAGATTCTTCTACAATTCACCCAGTATCCAAAAGACTTCTCGAGCAATACTTTTCTCGTGGAGTTGCTAGCCGGTGAAGCGAGACAGAACGTCAACAACCTCTAGCAAAGTCGTCATCTGCCAGTTGAACTTTACCTACGACAGTGATCGGATCTCAGTGAACGCGTGAGATTATTATTTCGTGATATCTCGGTTCCTGGAATAATTTCATCGATTACTGGACCATGTGGGAGATCGCGTAACAAGATTCTATTAGAATTCACCCAGTATCCAGAAGACTTATCGAGCAAAACTTTTCTCGAGGAGCTGGGAGTCGTTGGAGCGAAACGGAACGTCAACAACCTCTACGAAAGTCGTCATCTGCCAGTTGAACTTTACCTGCGACAGTGATCGGATCTCAGTGAACGCGTGAACAAATTATTTCCTGATATCTCGATTCCTGGATTAATTTCATCGATTACTGGACCATGTGGGAGGTCGCTTAACAAGATTCTTCTATAATTCACCCAGTATCCAGCAGACTTCTCGAGCAATACTTTTCTCGAGGAGTTGCGAGCCGGTGAAGCGAGACAGAACGTCAACAACCTCTAGCAAAGTCGTCATCTGCCAGTTGAACTTTACCTGCGACAGTGATCGGATCTCAGTGAAAGCGTGAACAAATTATTTCGTGATATCTCGATTCCTGGATTAATTTCATTGATTACTGGACCATGTGGGAGGTCGCTTAACAAGATTCTTCTACAATTCACCCAGTATCCAAAAGACTTCTCGAGCAATACTTTTCTCGTGGAGTTGCTAGCCGGTGAAGCGAGACAGAACGTCAACAACCTCTAGCAAAGTCGTCATCTGCCAGTTGAACTTTACCTACGACAGTGATCGGATCTCAGTGAACGCGTGAGATTATTATTTCGTGATATCTCGGTTCCTGGAATAATTTCATCGATTACTGGACCATGTGGGAGATCGCGTAACAAGATTCTATTAGAATTCACCCAGTATCCAGAAGACTTATCGAGCAAAACTTTTCTCGAGGAGCTGGGAGTCGTTGGAGCGAAACGGAACGTCAACAACCTCTACGAAAGTCGTCATCTGCCAGTTGAACTTTACCTGCGACAGTGATCGGATCTCAGTGAACGCGTGAACAAATTATTTCCTGATATCTCGATTCCTGGATTAATTTCATCGATTACTGGACCATGTGGGAGGTCGCTTAACAAGATTCTTCTATAATTCACCCAGTATCCAGCAGACTTCTCGAGCAATACTTTTCTCGAGGAGTTGCGAGCCGGTGAAGCGAGACAGAACGTCAACAACCTCTAGCAAAGTCGTCATCTGCCAGTTGAACTTTACCTGCGACAGTGATCGGATCTCAGTGAACGCGTGAGGTTATTATTTCGTGATATCTCGGTTCCTGGAATAATTTCATCGATTACTGGACCATGTGGGAGGTCGCTTAACCAGATTCTACTACAATTCTCCCAGTATCTAGAAGACTTCTTACAATATGTAAAGCCTAGCAATAAGTCTCAGTTTAAGAAATTTAGTCGTAAGACATTTTCCAAATTTTTCAAAATGCACAAAGCATTGGTCGAATATGGACCAGATATATTTCGTAGAAATGGGTCACTTTCGTAGGTACCTCCGCGTCGGTGTGCTCGGCTCCTTGGTAACGTTTCCCGAGCATTGCGACTTGCGAAACGGAATCAAGCTAAAGCCTACGATCTAGGTTAAGGGCCCAGATCGAGGCAAACTTACCTTCAGTGAGTTTGCTTCGGTCTCGGCAGTTAATCAGAATTTTATTCTGTTTCAGATAGGTATTTCGTCGATGGTTTTTCGTAATTTGTTCTATTTCATGTATTACGTATTTGAATTTGCATGATTTACTTTATTTCGTGTCCTGTATTTTATTATGTTTATTTAATTTCCTTCCACGTTGGTCTCACTATTACTAACATAACGTAGTTAATTGTTTCAGCTTTCCAGGTTCAGCCCTCCGCGGCGAAGGGACTTACTAAAATAATATAATTAAAAATAAAAGTGATTGTGAAAAATAATAGTGAAGCGTGATAGTGAAAAGTGATAGTGACAGAAGACGTCTAAGGAAGCCTAGGCTAAGTTATTATAGCATGAAGTATTTAAGGCCTCATGTAAAATTGCCAAGTAGTCACTGAATCATTAGTTTTCTTGCACTTTCGTTGGCTCCTCATCTCTGATGAGGAGGTCGCCGCTGCTTCCGTTTCCGGAAGCAAGCGACTGAGCATGGAATTGGTATGGGTGGATCAGTTTCATCCCCTGTTGTTCTTGTCAAAAGGGAAAAGTTTCGGGCGTAGGGGGTGTGCCGCTTGGTACACTGCCTGCGTAAGTCTCCTGGTCCGATTACCCAATCTCCGTATTAGACGGCTTGAGTCAGGTCACACCTAGTGTTGCTCCTGACGAGTCGCATCGGTGCAACAGGAATCGCCTGGGAGACGCCGAGGGCTTTTCCCTTTCGACTCGGACAGCAGGGTGGTAGGAACTGCGCCCTCCAATACTTCTTTCATGCTCACCCGTAGTCTTTCCTTCCTTGCTGATTTTATATCAATCGAGAGATTGCTTGGCGGTTCCCTATCTAGATTCTATATCTTAACCGAGGGGATACATGGAACTTTGTTTCTATCTGTCTCCTTGGTTGAATAGGCTAAGGGTTTCATGTACAGGGAGATCGAGGGAACTTAGATTCCATCTATCTCTCTACGGGTCTCCAAGCGCAGCAACCTCCTCGCGGTGAGACCTGGTAATCGGTGAGAACCGAGCCAATTGCTGCGATTGTCAAAAATTCCAGTCGAATATAAGAATTTCTTTAACTTAATTGATATAACTTGAAATGTTTGTAACTTCTATATGAAATAAAAGTACTTATGTACGTGAAATTATTAAGTGTTGTTCGATTGTCCCTGTCCGACTCCAGAATACGAGTACAGTATTAAGATATAAGAATGAACTTGGAATATTTCAGCAAGGTAGTGGTATTGATGAGTTTTTGTTAATTTTTAATGTCCTCTCTACTTCAGCACCTTATTGAAATATACCAAGTTACTATTCCTTGGCGAGGTATGCCAAATTACATCATGCAATCATGTTTTCCACAAATAATGTTATTGTTTATGTAAATATTTATGTTAAATAAATTTGTTTTGTGCTAAATAAACCCAAATAGGACAGCAAGGTTAAAAGGCGTATGTGTTCTTGTTTTGTTGTGATCCTTCTTTATCTGTAGTTGAACGGAATACGTTTGTAAAACGATATTTAAATTGTTACTGTGACAGAATCATTTGTAAATCGCGGGTTTCAAATGATCTAAGTTTTACCCATGTTGAATTCTAATTCCTACCATGCGTTGCGTTACTATCTTTTTTTGGATTGAATCGACAACGTTGGGTGTGACATGAAAATGGTAAGGGGGCTCGCGAGCCCCCCGAGCGTGACACAAAATTACATTGCGTGATGGGTCTATCCTATGTGTACCTCGTCTTTGATCCTATACTTTGTCGATGATTACACGAATTCCCATAAGATGATAGGTCTATCCTTAAGTATGTTGAATTTTCGAAACGATTGTAAGTTTTATTTCACTATTCTTAAAGTATTTGCTATATGAAAACGCAGGTTTTGTCGATACTTTGGAATTTAAATTTTTTTAATATTACGTGGTAGGTATAAGGTGGTATAAATGAGTATAAATATGGCTCAATGAATCACTTATATATCTCCATAGATCACGCGTTCCTTAATATTAAACATAATCGCAAATAGACACTATAACATATTGAATTAAACTGGGATCTGTAACTTGAGACAAGTAACGACTGCTCACATAAGCTACGCAGTGGATTTTAAGTACACTGGTCTGTTTTACCAACAAAGGATATAAGTCCTTTCTCTTTCGATAATACAGTTGCCTTGATCATTCACTTTCTTCTTTTCCTCATCTTTTCCTTCGTCCTTTCTTCTGATTTCTCTCTTCTATAGACGCTCAATTTACTTTTCACGCAATAGAATATAGATAAAAAATCTCAAGAGTACCAACAGCCAAGTACGCAGATCTATTTTACTAACTGATCTAGATCTTTGCTCGTCCGATACTACAGATTCCCCGATCAGTCGTCCTCGTCGTATTCTTCTTCCTCCTCTTCTACCGCTTCTTCTTCTTCCTCCCCTACAAGATGCGGGGCAATTTAGCATCATTAAATTCTATAATAAAAGTTCCTGTCGACTGTAATCCATGTAATATCGATTGTACCCATTGGTATAACCGGCGGTGGCGGCAAACGTGAGATTCGATAGGCTTCTTCCTGTTCGAAGGTCGGGTCCTGAATTTCCATGATCTCAGGACCTATTTTATACTGGTCCTGCACGGGTGGCATGGGTGGCGGGCTGTGGTTGTACGCCATGTACTTGTGACCCCAGCCGATATACACGTTAGCAGAACGCCTACGAAGAAGCACCATTAAGCTAACATTAGCGTAATTTTCCGCGCATTAATTTCCCGCTTCCGCGCCATCATTTCTGTTTTCCCGCTTGACTCGCCCAACGATAGTCGCCACCCATGGTGATCGTCCCGATTCTTCGATATCCCGGGCAAATTTATATACAGACGGTCACATAAATATCGTAGATACGTCTACTTAATGGAAAATCATTATCGAATACGAGGCACAGTTCACGCACCTTCCGCTGGCGAATGCGAACGCCCCTGGCCAAGTATTCGATCTGACTAAGGCGACAGCCAAATCTGGTTGCACGTGAGAGGACGGCCTAGCTGTCCAAGCGATTATTGAATCGACGATAGCATCCTCTGACAAGGGAGTAAGAAGGGGTGGTCCAACCTCCCTCTGTACTTGGGTGGTTCTCACTTCTTCCTCTTCGTCCTCCAGTTCTTCTTCCTCTCCTAATTCTTCCTAAAGGCGCGACAGCATATTCTTAGAATGGCATTTATTTTTAGTCGCCCACAAAATGTACTCTTCTTCTTAACATTCTTTTAACTAACTTCGTCTTTTATCCCTGGATTCCACCAAACGGTGCGACCTTGTTTCAATATACATGGTGCATGATGACACCAGTTCGACATTGAGGAGTCCACCAACTCCTTTATAGGCAAAGGGTCATAATGTGGATTCTCTGATAACGCCCCACCTGTGCGTACAACCAACGTATGTAACTTGAAACACAACGATATTATGATTTCGTGATCAGTAACAGTTGAGTAGGCGATACAATCATTCCGGAGGGTGATTTTGAAATGATTTTAGAAGATCAGGTGTTTCCACGAATGTCAGAATTAAATATTAGAGATTTATCTTCAACAATCGCGATAAAGTGTCACGAAATGTCACCTTCTTCTGGCTCCTCTCCTAACTCCTCCTCTTCGTCCTCGCCGCCGAAAGTGAAAAAGCCAATCGGCGAGATCAGGGTGGCCGCGCTAATCCTGGCGATTTGCGCCCGTAGATAATTCTTTTCCGTGCCAGGGAACGGTGGGAAAGTGTGAACCTGCGAGGAAGGAGGTTCGTTTTTTTTCGCGAGGCATTACCGTGAAATTTAAGCCCGAACGGTATCACGGCCACGTACCGGTGTTCCCAAATTGCCTGTGCAGTAACGAACAATCTGTCGTGCAATTAGTATCTGCTGCGGTGTTGCTGGTGGAAGTTCGATCCACTGGTCCAAGCCGGGCTCGTTGCATACAAAATACACCTGGAACAAAGTCTACCCTCGAGAATCGCGAAAAATATGCCTCGTGTTTTGCATCCCATATCAATCTGACACTGCATGACTTTACATTTTGAAGCACATGCCTGCTATGACGTTCTCGTCGCGTGTAATTATGATTCCGCGCGTAATTGACTCACTAATGATTCACAGCGGTAGGTATTATTAATAACACACACCGGTCGCGATTCGATTTTATAACGAATCTAAACCTGCGTTTTACTGCACTTTGCAGTTTGATGAATTATCTGATTTCTCAATTTCAGCTGCTGATCTTTCGTCGAAATATAAATTAGGGGGTTTAAATGTAATTATACCTTGACGTTCACTCCACTTCCGATTCTTTCCACGGGTATTTCCGGTGGCGGTTTCCACGAATGGGTAGGTAGGGGTGGAAAAACGAGTTTCAAACCTTCTTTCTCTTTTTCTTTCGTCGTTTCTGTTTCCTCTGCTGCCTCTTCTGTCGTTTCCTTTACGACGGTTTCAGTAGCTTCTACAACGACAGCCGCAGCTTTTTCCGCTTTCGCTAGTTCCTCTTGGCGCCTTCTTTCCTCCTCTTCCGCTATTTTCTGCGAGTAGATCAATTAAAAAGGCCCAGTTGCGTTTATAAATCCAAATGCTTCACAGTCCTTACAAAATAGAGATAGAGGATCGAATTTCGTACCTCCAATCTTCTGTTCAGTTCTTCCGTTTGAAGCTCAGCTTCTACTACGTAATAATTCTTTGGGTTTCCAAGGATTTTGCCCCAAAATCTTTGGTATAAAGAGGATTACGAGGTTCGTCATTTCAAAAAAGTTCAATTCTACATCCTACTAACGCAAACTTCGAAGTCTACGTCAACTCAGTTCAGGTTATATCACCTGACGTTCTCTATAGGTGCTTCAGCCATGAGTTTTCGTATAGATAAATTCAACAACACCATTTCACTACGTGGCAATCCTACGCCAGTCTGCTCGAAGTAAAACAAAAGGTCCAACATATTCGGCTTCTTCCTCTTCTCCTCGCCACTCTCTTCCTGGTCCAAGTTCTCTTGCTCGTCGTCATCGATCTGCTGAACGTTCTACGACCAAACTCCAATAGAAGTGCCAATAAGACGAAGGGAAAATATATTTTTTACGGGTCAGCTAAATCGCAGATCCCATTTTAATCGTTGATTGCCGCCGATTCGTACCTTGAACAGTTTAATCAACTTCTTAGCGTCTTGGTATCGCGCTGGACCAACGTGCACGTCTCGAAGATGATTACTTTGAGTCTTGAACCTCTCTTCCTTCACCCTCCTGCTGTATTCTTCGAAAATATCTACCGCGTTTCTTGGCCTCTCAGCGAGTATCTTGGCCAACACCTCGGTCAAGTGATCGTATCTATAATATCAATCGGAATTCTGTAAATTCCATTCCGCGAATCGAGGAATTTACATAAACGTTTCGATGGGACATTTCGCAAGACAGAAGCGAATAATTAATTCGTTTTACGTTGCCGCATTGTTATACACAAAGCTTAACGTAGCAGATACAACTCCGAGCACTTTTTTTTACATTTAGTTGCGCACGTTTGCCTTCGTTCCAGATCTAATTAAATCGAGTATCCGAGTGGAAGATTGTTACACAGGAAATATTTCTGCTTTGATAACACCGTTAACGATGCCTCGGAGTTACTGCAAATGATTTTCTAGTTCCCGAGATGTTTCGAAGCGTTCACGGGTGAAGCTCTTTGGAAATATGATCGATGATCAATTTCCCAAGAATCGAGCAGGCGAATACTTCCTGTAATCTACGTGTCTATTGAAAATTACGTTTCCACGTCAATACTCTAGTTGGAGAACGTTTCTTTAACTACCGGATCCACTCGATTCTCTGAATTACCCGTCGATTATTTTCGTAACTTACAAGCTATCACCTGATTCTGGGCTATGTTTCTGTAAGAACTTTTTAGCACGTCGTATATCGTGCTCGACGCAGGGAACATCGTCAGGCGGTACTTCTTGGATATTATAGCTGCAAGCCATTTTAATGCCCGCCTATTCTCGTCGACGCATCTCGAAGACTCCACTTCGCGAGCAAAACTTAACGGGTCCCGCAAACGAATTTCCAATTTTTATTACGGGTCCTACATAACCAGTACAGCGTGCTGTCATCGTTTTATAACGTCTGTCGCACGACAATCGGCCAGAGGATCCCGATACTCTCTTTTTTTTTTGTCGACACGTATAATCAGCTCCGGCGCCATTCATCCTTTACGGTGCCACTTCGAAGGCAGCCACCGCGTAACGAAAGTGTTATCTAATGACCCAATTACATTAACGAACCGAAAATTCGCCGGCAATCAACTCGAAATTAATTAAACCCGGCGATAAGGGTCCTCCGATGATGTCTCGTTGATTCCTGCTTCCTGGAGCGCCGGGGGTATATTTACAACGGAGATAGGAACTTTTCGAGCCGACTTCGATTGAAGCCGCGATCGGAGCCAGCGCTTTGCGAGTCAAGAGATCGAAAAGTCCTCCCGGTGTGGATAAAATTCATTGAAATACCGATCGGGGCACGGTGCGCAAAAAGGAAAATTCGAATTACCTATCGCGTCGTTCCTCCGAGAGAGGCAAGATGGGACTGTGTCGCGCGCATGAATGGCCGTCTATCTCAATGGAATTAAATCGCACGCGCCGCTTTCTATCAGGCCGCATCCTGGAGCATGGTTATCGTCTATCGAGTGTCCTAAATAGAAACGATGCCTCTCGAGGTCACTAGCTGCTTCCTTTGACGCCCACCCCTTTCGCTGCGCAACAGGACACGTGTCCTTCCTTTGGAAAAAGTGACCTACCGGGCCGATAACGGACCGAGCTGCCCGATTTAGCGTTTCCAGAATACATTTCGTTTGGCTATCATAGCCACGAGAAATGTTATATTCGTGAAGTTAGAAAAATGGGGAAAAATGTTTTCAAAAACCTGGTTGGAAATTGTTTGCGGGAGAAGAATATTGGAATTTTTGTCAGAGCTAAGAAACGTTGAACTCAATGCGAATACTTCACTCAAAATATCTACGGGCTATTTAAATAAATACAGCGTTTCACTGCTCCTACGAAATAGAGGGGCAAGATCAGGTTTGTTTAGAGATTCCTCTTCAGATATGTTTGTTTATTTGGATACGACCGATTACTCTTTCGATGTATATACGAACTATCCTTACGACGTTGTGGTTCTAAACATTTTTAACTTTGTTTCGGGCAATGATGATTGAGATACGAGATGGAAATATAAATTTTCGTGACATTAATAGCTCTAAAATTTTTGGGCTCCAATGTTAAAAGACTACCATTCGAAAATAATTTTACCGTGCCTAAACTCTAGTAGGAGCATTCACTTTCGTTCTATTCTATTTTTTTTTTTTTTATAAACACTGTCTAAGTAGGAATGACAACTTGCATTTACCCAAATCTTCTTAATTTTCATATGAATTATTATGAGAGATGGCTTCAGTTTCTGCAACACTCCGACAATTGTATTATAGTACCTGCACCAATTAACTGATCGCGACCGCGCAAAATTCATTGTTAATACTAATTGGCCATCGGTGGCTTTGGGATTTCAGGGATTACAGAAATTCGTACAGCTATCAGTTAGTCGCGTGCACGACGTGATTTGTCATTGGACGTTGTCATCATCGAAATCCATCAACGATCCGAAATCCACCTAGCCAATCTCATAATCCAGGTGTCTGCAATTTCGTGATCATATAACAGCTGGCAACATCGAAGGCAACAAAGATATAACAGGTTAACGGCACAGAAGTGCTGCTAACGCTTATCGATTGGACATTGATAATTGTGGAGTTAGGAATGCTATCGTCAATTAAGAATAAATGGAATTGCACACAGTGATGGTTTTAACGTGACCCTATTTATACATTGGTGCACAAATGTACTAACATACCCATGCACCAAAGGATAGATGCTCCAATGCACCGATACACCAATTTATTGATGCATGGACACATTGCTGGACCAATGCATCGATGCCTGTGCATCCATGCACTAACGGGCCAACACTCGACTACGTTAATAGTATAGCGTTTTAACATCCCAACATCGGTAGGTATCTATTGATAATAATTCGTTAAAGTTAACTCTAATACGTCTGCGGCGAGACGGAATCATTCGTGTCGCAGCTGTACTCGACGTTATTGCGATTGTCCCGATTACTCCGATTCGGTAATGAGGTGCAATTAACGGAACGGAACAGCGATTAATAAAAGGTACGCGTCGAAGCGGATCGCGCGCGTTCCCCGCTCTGCCTAGACCCATTATCTGGCCTGTCGAAACCGAGTCGCGCATTTGACGCGTATTGTTCATACTACCGCACCGCGCGTTAATTATCAAACGGAGGTTAACGTTCGTCGCTAATCAGGTTCGGCCGATTTTCGGGGACACAGGCGACCGATCACTGCACAACGGAAATTTCGCCTAACAGCACGATTATGGGGTTACTGTTCTATACTTTATATTCCGATTTCAGCATCGTTTAAACCGGCAGCTGGTTTGACTGGCTTCTGTTAATATCCGGAGGCTCTTCGCTGTAAATTAGGGCGCGTTACACCTTTAGTATTCATTACCGAGGATTTGTGTGACGAGCTTTACGATTAAAATTCTGACGAGTCGCATCGCGTTGCTCCGCGCCAACGAAACGGCCAGGATCAAATCGAGTACGGCGAATTCGTTAATCAAGCGGCATTGGTCGCAATTCGAGCGTAGAAGAGGAACAGCGTAGACGGCGCATGCAATTTGCAGGGGCGTTTGAGTATGAATGAGTAAGAAGTCCCCACCACCTCCCCGTCCCTTCCATTCCCCCTGTTCCTCGCTCTTCTCTTTCGGTTCTCCACCCTCTCGCCGCATCCCGTCCCTCTTTCCTCTTCAGCCTTCCGCCACCGACCGTTCTTCCCCGTCTCTATTCCTCAGCCTTTCCCCCCTTCATTCCTTCTCCCTCTTCTCCACTCGACGACCGAAAGCAGCTCGCGTATCGGGGGTCGGTTCTCTCTTCGTGTTCCGCGCTCCTTTCGGTCAGTTTTCTCTCGTGAGTTGCACGCGCGCGTCCTTTCGCGAGGACCTCTCGAGCCAGTGCCGTTTCGTCGAACACATTTTTCTTTTCTTGTTTCCGTGAATTACGAGACAAACGAGGATTCCCGCCTTCCATCGAGGATTCCCGCTGGACGGGGGCTTGTCATCCGCCATCATGCGCCGTCGATACACACGGTTAGTGTTAAACGATCAATTCCGCCTATTTTATTCGCGAATTTTCGCCAAAATCTGGCCCGACCCGGCGAGTCGAACCGTGGCGTTCGTTGGTTGTAAACAACGCGTTGACCACTTCAAAAGGATATTTCACGAGCAGGGAAAGGAATTTATTCGGGCTCGTGATAGGTGTTGGTAGATAAATTAACGTGCCAGTGGACCGTGTGGAACTGTCGCTTTCTGTCGCAATCATTGGAAACTAATAAGCATCAGAAACTACGTGGTAACTCGTGTCGATGAAACTGACCGAAACACTTCGTCGCAAACATAAGAAACTAGGTAGAGATGAGGAAACACAAAATCGAGTTTTTTCTTGGGGGACCTCGAGAAGCGAGCAACTCCAAACTACCCATCGGTGAGGGGGCAAGGGAAAAGGAACGGGGGAAGGGAAAGAATCACAAGGAACAATTCGTCGGTGTTCATAGTTGTTAAAACGATTTACCGTCGGTCCCCGAGAGGTCTCGACCCCGTCGCTATTAAATCTTATCGTTAAAACTTCCAGCCGCCGCTTCGAGATCCCACGAACCGGGTCCAGGGAGTTCGAGACGCGCTCCAACTTTCCTCCCTGCCCCTCCTCTCCCCCTCCCCCCCCCGTAATCGAGAAAAAGTCGGGCAAAGAACGCGGGAGGGTGGTCCGCGGTGCACGCAAACGAGCGCTGGTAACGCAATAAGCGCCCTTCGAGATTTAATTAACCGTTCCATGGACGACTGTTTCGCGTCGTTGTGTGCCGCCCCCTCGCCCCTGTCTCGTTTTTTCTTCGCCGATCGTCGTTCGTGCACTCCGTCGCGAGGAGTAATGTTGCTCGTTACTATTAAGGGGCCATCCGCGGAGCACGCTTTACATTATTCATCGGCCGTTTCCACGCGGCGCGCATCGACCGATCGAACCGTAAATCGCCGGCTCACTTTTCATTAAGATGTCCCGCGAGCGGGTGAATGAATTTTCTGGAGCCATTGATCTTCCTGCCTGGTCGCGTCCTTGAACGCGCGCGTCGCGATGCACACTGGGTCAGAAAGCGTCGCGGCTGCTCCGGAAGTTGATGATTCCGGGATAAATCGTTCTTACTAGGCCTCGTCGATTGGGTTACCAAGAGTCTATGAATTTTAAGAAAACCGTGCTTCGGTTCTGAAATACTTTGCAATCTTACGAGACTTTATCGACACTTCAGACTGAGGCTTCGTATCGTTGTGGCGGTGGGACTAAGTAGTTCTCTGGTTTAAGAACAAGGAGCTCTTCAATAGCGCCTTTGTAAAGTGGAGATACTGTTTTGGTTGCTCGCTCGAGCGTCTCGAGTGACGCCTCCTGTAAGCATAATATTTTGTGATACGAGTAGTGCACAGTTTGGGGCAGAGAGGTACAGTAACCGAATTTCTGAATACTGACAGTTGAACGAACGGAGGAACGAGTCTCTTGAATTTATGACTGTTGTTCCCTCGAAGTGTGTCAACTGTTATATGGCCCATGGTGTCTAGTAAAATCCTGGTCACGCTCTGCAATTAATTAATCGTAATTAATAATTCGTGCATTTCATTACCATTGAAAAATTGAGCTTCTTAGTCAGTAACCATAGTCCACAGATTTTCCATCAGTAGAAAATTAAGTCTGTTACGAGGAAGAAGAATGAGGAAGTTCAACCACCCTTCACTAGTCCGAAACGAATTCCGAGCCTCGATATAGTACAACATTCTCGCTAATAACTAAACATCGATACCACCACTCCCTACTACCGGTATCAAAGGGGAAGAAGGCAAATCTGTCAAGGAAGTCGAACTTCCTGTGTGGCAGGTCATTTGTTTATAAAAAACAAGAATTGTCAACGAAACGGTAGGGCGGGAGAAAGGAAGAGAGAGAGAGAGAGAGAGAGAGAGAGAGAGAGAGAGAAATTGACGATGATTTGAGTGTCAGAAGGCCGCAGGCTCGTGGTCCCTGACCGGTCGACGCAGCCTCCTCCCGGTTCCAGAGAATCAGAGTCACGTTCAGTCAGTGGCCGACTCCCGACCGCGAAGGTGGTGCGCGTTTGTCGTTCCTTCGACTCTCATACCAGTGTCAAGAGGGGTTTTCCGGTTTCAGCGTCCGGCCCGGGGTCATCCTCAGTGAGAATGACGGCCACCAGGAGCACGTGGTTAGTGTAAAACATTATTTCATTCGTTCCATCCCGAAATATCAAAGAAACAAATTTTTAGAAGCTTCAATTTGAAACTCTTACTATATACTTATTTTGTATATTTTATTTTTATCAGTGTCGATCGTTTCTTGTCGCGTCTTTTCATTTTTGTTTTTATACTGTCTTTTTGATTGCATTTAAATGAAGTTTTACTAGCCCCCACGGAGGATTTCGGTTTGATCTCCTATAGAGTAGCTGTTCGATGTTCTTTAATGACGAAACTGGTAAAAACTCTAAAAATAGATGCCCGGCGCACTTTTATCGCCCTCATTACTCCGCTTATCCGACTGCGTTACGCCATATACGCGCGGCGTGTACAATTGTGTCATAATTACGAAGCCGCGGCTGTCGGGTTTGCTTCTGCCCGCTTCTTTCGCCGGTCGTTTGATTTTCGTTGCGCTCCGCTCGCGACGGTGCTTCTTTCAGTTAATTCGAAAAGATTCAGTCGCTCGAACTTCACCTCCTAGAATCAATCAAAACGATATGAAATGACTATCGTAGCGATAGTCCGCGATAAGAGTGAAAAATTCGTATCAAGTTCACAATATGCACGCGCCTGAGTATGAACTCTAGGAATAGAATTAACGCGATCATGATGGTATAATTCTATTCACTAAATGCTCATATTGCATTCGAAATACGTTAATTAAGTACACATTATTCCTTCGTCTCTTCAAAATTCACTCCCCCAAAGTGACCTAAAAACGTCACCTCTTCTTTTGGAGTAGATAGCATACTCCAAAGAGGCATTCTTCGAATTCTCTGATTCCAGCGGCATAATTCTACGTAACCCAGACAGCCAGAGCATTATCATTTAAGGGACGCTGATACGAACGAATTAGAAGCAATTTTTCCCCACAGTTTTCCGTTAAACGAGCCACGAATTAAAAGTGGCAAAGTAGGTTCACGTGTTTCCGCCGTCTGAAATTTAATCGAACGGCGCCGAGCCCGTTTCGAGACCTCCCCGTGTGAAAATTCACAGAAAAATCCCGGCGGTCCCTGCGGCTCTCGGATTTTTACGATCCTCCTGACACACAATTCGCATATGCCGTGAGAGGGTAGACCCTCTGGCGAGTTCCTCGAGGCTGCTCGGACCACGAACGAGACATGTGTGCGCTTCTCTCCCCCAAGCTGCGTGCTCGTCATTTGTCAAAACACTCGGGGCCCGTTCCTCGTGTTGCGTCATGTGCCCGCCGCGGCCGAATCTTTTTCCTAACGCAAGACTCCTCGTCGCTTCTAATTAAACGACGAGACCGCGAGCTGCAGCATTAGTCGTTAGATACGATGAAAAAAACACCCGCCACCGCTTTCCCTTTCGCGTCCCGCGAATCATTCTTATATTGGCCGAGACTCGTGTTCGAGCCTTACGAGACCGTCACCGAAATCTTCTATTTACGTTTTTTGTCCCTCGACTCGAAGGCTGTGGGTGACGGGCGGTTAAGTAGAAATCGAACTTCTGTGTGTCCTGCGGAGGGAATCTTGTTTCTTAGAAGCAGAATTTATATCCTCTTTCCTCGAGGGTGGAAGGTGACGCCTGGTAACCGAGATTTTTACGAGAAACTTCACACATCTGACCATTGGACCCGGTCTTTCCCAGCACGACTTCTCCATTGATACACGTATCGCAAAAGTAAAAGTTCTGTAGCGTGCTCGTGCTTCGATAAGCCTCTTACCAGAACTGATTAAATATCTATTTTTGACCATGTTAATTGACTTCATTCTACAACGATTTCTTAAAAACTTCTCGCAAAACGTAAACAACATTACGCCGAATCTACCGGCGGATGTAGAGACTCCGAAGGGTCCCGTAGGTCAAGAATCACACTGCCCGTCGAATCTGCTGAAAATTTATTCGAAAAGACGCACACGCAATTACGGGAATGGTTTAAATGAATTTTCATCGGGGGAGGGGGACGATTATCGTGCTTAGAACGTATTATCAGCACAATCCCTGGGATGTAATTGAGAGCCGGCAATATCTGGCCACCGATAATAATCGTTTAATTGGGGAGGGGGGAGTCGTAATTTCAGGAGCGGGCCGAATAGAATCACGAAATCGCGCGATAGGTTTTCATCCGATTTACGGTTATAACAGTACTCCACCTGCGGTTTATAAAGGGTTATTGTAGCGAGCTTTCGGATAGCCATTCCTCGTGGCCGGCTGGCTGGCAGGACAATGGCTTATGCTAATTCCTGCCCTCTATGTAGATGTCGTCCTTCCGACTAGTGTACACCGCCGGCTACGCGTGTAATGCGTCAGATTTTAAATTCAGACCGGGTCACGCTTGCGGCGAGCACGCGAGATTAACCGTCGAGCTTGCGGACAACGCGCCAGAAAGGGGGATAAAAAAAACGGGGAAAGAAGGAAGGGCGCGACAGGAGATGCGATTAATTCCACGTGCCTTATCGTGTGAGCGGCTGGAAAGTGGATCCGTGGGGCTTCACTCGGTTGGCTCGAATCGCCGGTGGATGTTGCTTCGGCTCACTGTATTGTTCAGCTATACGGTAACTGGCGATAGAAGGACACGCTAGGACTGGCGCTAAGTCGAATCATTGGAGTCACGATATTTTATGCCCTCTCACATTTAAGCAGAGGATCCATTAAGGGCAGGCGAACGCCAGTGCAGCTGTAGGATCACTGAAACATTAGGTACCGCCTTGAAAGATTCTTGACTTAGAATGGGACTGTGCAATGTTTACCGTTGTACATTAACACTTTGCACCTTTTATCGTCGATATTTTATCGTAAATACTCCATCCTACCGGGGATGCGCTTGCACTCGAGTATCACGCGACAGATTGAACGAAACCGAGTACGAGCAGGTCTGAGAGAGCCCCTTGATAACCGAACCGCTTCGGAGCCACTTAAAACGATTAGCCGAGGCCGCGGTTCCATTGGAAGAAGCGTGTCTGCCAAGGTTAATCGACCCTCAAACCGACAAAGACCTCCGCGGTTCCGCTTCCTGCTGGATCCCACGGGGAGGGACGATTTCTTTTCTCGCGACAGGGTGTCCGAGAGAGGGTTGAAAGTCCGTCGAAATGAATAACGTTCGCGCGTCGCGGAACGAATGGACGTCTGCGAATACGCGTCGACCATCGGAATTCCCATGTCGGGAGGAGAGCTTTCCGACGCGACCGGTCTCGCACGCCGCTGACAATCCCGTATTTCGTGGGTTATTTCGGCTCCCCCGGGCGAAGGATGTTATTTCGGTTCCATAAGTTAATACGCGCCGGAGCAGGCCATGCCCGGCTTCGTTCCGCGCGTTACTCCCGAAACGCTCGAAAGTATCGCGGTTTATTTATCATTGCCCGTCTGTTTGCTGCGGCGAGTTTTCCGCGTGTGGCGAGCTTTGCTAGGGAGGCAGAGTGCCGGTATCGAAATACCTGGTTAGTAGCGAAACGCTTTGGTCCACTGTCGAGAAGAATGAAGTCGGTTTTGATATTGATGAGGCCTCTTTTGGGCAGGCGGGCTTTCACAAGGGAGACGAGAAGCTGCAGCGAGATATAACGGTTGTAGTTTCAACGGCACAAGCTGCTAACTGATTGAGAACCGCTTTCAAAGTGTAGGGGATTAGCGTGAATTAATAACAGGGACTGCGTGTTTCTTTGATGCAGCCGACTAAACGTCCCTTCAGCGGTCACGTGTGCACTGCCTTTAATTGCCACCTATATTCTGCATGCATTGTACAGTAAACGAGCGTGAAGTGCATTACCATAATTCATCTTGCCTCGTAAACTCTTGATGGAATGACTAGACAGTTGCAAGGGTCGACGGAATTATGCAAGGGTAGTGGTTCGATTAATGCTACCGAGAAATTTATGAAAATTGATAAAGAGTTCACAGTGGCACTTGCTGTAGCTGCATATCACGTATGAAATTACAGCTCGTAGCTTTCAGGTTCTTATCGGATGCTGTTAACCGAACCGTCGATGAATTAATGACTCACCGGATCGATCCTCTCGCATCTTCTGTACCCTGCATTTTATCGCATAGCGTACTAGACTTTGCTTCCCGTATTTTCCCGTTCGAGTCGTCTCTAACCAAATCGACGATACATTTCTGTCACCGCGTCAAACGGCTCCTCGAAGCCTACTCCAATCAAGGGTCGCGTCGAAGGGTAGCCGAATTCGTGAGAGAGCGAGAGGCGCGAGGGACAAAGCGCGGTTTCGTGAATTAAGTAACACACGCGTTTCGGTACTTTGAGCCCCAACTTCCGCTGTTCACGGAACAACTCCGATATCTCTGCGGGTCGGGCGTAGCCCAGGGGTCGGGTTCTTCCTGAATAATTCGTAAGGTCAGGTCAACGGTAGACGCTAAAGTTTCGGCCGCCCCTCTCACATGTGCGCTAGTGTCCTCCCGCCCGAAGAAGAGAATGGTCAGCCGAAAAGGACTCGAGCGCGTTAGTTTCTGGACTTTCCAGGACACGACCTTTCCGGGCGTAGTCGGAAAGGGCCGCCGAGTGACTCTAAATTTCGGAGTCCTGGGAATACCGTCTCGTCTCTGGAGCTTCGCGACCGCGCACTGGCTGGTGTTAATAAACGATCGCCAGTGAGAATTCAATCCACGAAATTGTTCTGCGTAAACGGCAGCTGCATTTTGCAACCATAATTTGGTCAAGCAGATGGATCTATTACGAGCAGGATCAAATATTCGAAATGATACTCCCACACTGTCTTCTACCATATCTTTCATGACCTTTTGCTGAGTCCTAGGCAATTCTAGATCCTTCATTGATATATCCTCGTGACGTGATAAATATTGGCAACCCCCAAGGGTTAATATATCGAATTACTCAGTGATCAATACTCTCGTTTGAGGTGACGTTTCGACAATCTGCCTGGATCGTTTGCCTCCGCAATTTGCGGAAAAGGGAACCGCTGTGTTTTCATGCACAACGCTCACTGTTTTTCCGCCGAAATTGCTGGCTGTTACGCGGCGAATTAATTTGCATGGTTTTGTTACGCTATGAACCGAGCTTTTCACCGCTTTGAGAACGTTCGATAGAAATTCACACAAACAGATTTGGTAGTACCGGAGCGGAATGGAGAATTGGCCATTTTCTCTTAACTTGCCCTGCACCCCGCGCTATTCTTTCTAGAAGTTGAATTAGATTTAGGTAGGAGCTTGGAGTAAATAAATTTGGGACGCAAGTATCCGTACATCAAAAATACATACAAGGGGGAGTGTTCAGCAGGATCTGTGTTACTGTTCCACGTGGAAAAATACCAGGCCCTGGTTGCATCCTCGAATTCTCAAAGGTAGCAGCCGGGCAGTCAATTCTTGTCAGTGGCAATACCCAGAGTAAGATTCCATTATTTATGAACTCGATGGACCGAGCTCCATTATTTATAGAACTGGATTGATATGGGTTGTGGGAAAACGGGATTGCCCTGTGGTATTTTAGCGTGCCCTTGAATGTTTGCGGAGACGCCTGTAACATTAATCCTGTGGATGTATCAATTCAGGAAAGAACACACTTCGGGGGTACAATTTGCTGGAAAACTTGAGGAATCTGACGGAAATGTATCTAGGAGTTTCAACCACTATTTTCCAATGGAATTTTATTTAATACTCTCCTAGCGTACAGTCCAATAATAACTGCACCCCGAGAATGTTTAGTTTTTGTTAACACTTCTCGATAAATGTCCACGGTGTATCGTCGCGATTACTATAATTGCGGGATTGCGAGGTTGCTCGTTAGCTCGCAGTGCATTTTAATATTTCAATTCAGACTTGACTAGCAGGAAGACTGGGGAGAAACAATGTCTTAATAGAAAGTTCGAATCACAACTAATGAGTAATATCCTGCCCCCGATTCCTTCGAACAATGGCTCTTTCGATTGCGCTCGTCTGGTTCTTGCCCTCTTCTCAAGGGTTGCGGCATCGTTCGCTTCTTTTTTCTTCTCTCCTCTCTTGCTCGCCGACGTTCCATTCGATTTCGTGCGTCGCACGTCCGTGAGACGGGTCGTAGAGCCGGCGGCAACTGGTTCGTGTCTTTCGGGGGATGTCGGCTGGAAAAGTTCGAGGCTGACTTCACGCCTAAATATTTTGTCTGGTTTATACAAAGTGACGTGAAGCCGATAAGGCGGAGTGGAGGAAGATGGCAGCGGTGCGAGGGTGCCCTTTCTGTCTCGTTAGGCCTCCACTTGTGCGAGCTTTCGCTGTTAGATCAGAAGTTTATGGCCACGGTAGTGCGAACCTTGGGCGAAGGCTTCTTTGAAACTTGAGACCCCAAGGCTCTGACTTAATTTTTCAGGAAGAAACATTGGGTATTCCGTAAGGAAGGATTTGTCAGTGGGTAATGCGCTTCTACACTTCCCTTTCTCCTTCACAACGGGGAATTGTTTTTAAATTGCAACGTTGGCCAGCTTCTAGCCCTTCGTTCTTTCAATGTCAAACCTGAGGAGAGACGGTAATTAATTCCTGGAACTTTCGACCGGATGATCGTTCAAAGTAATTGAATTATTCTCCATGGGCAACGGAGTCAATGTACTCGCGAACGTGTGCCGTTTAATTCCCAATGTTGATTAAAATCTCTTGCAGTTTTATAGCAATTTACATTACACGGGGGACAACGTAGCACACTAAACAAAGTGATCAATCGAAGTTTGAACATTCCTATGTTTCTGAACGTATAGAACACTCCCCGTTTGAAATGGTCAAACTGCATATACCACGCGAGTAATCACAGCTGGTGAGGATTTTCCGTCGACACATGTGCCAGCGAGATGTTCCTCGTCATCCATCCCCCACATCCGTTTGTGCGTTAGAATTCTCTGCTCAGAGAGCATCGTGCAACCACAATGAATCTGAGGCCTCGACGGTGGTCGACCGTGGGATGTCTCGTCGAACCCTTAGACCCACGCGTACTCAATATCAGCAACACCACAAAAGAGCAATACGTACGTACGAGCATCGTTGCCGCCATTGCAAACATGTGATTCGCCGTTGCATTGTTTGATCATGGTAATTACGGGGCTCGCAAAATGCTCGGCAAAGGGGGGGGGGCAAGGGAGGAAAGGTCCGACGTGCATAATAGTCCCTCAGCAACCTTCTCTGTATACACATGGTGATCCTTCAGCTGGAAGGATGGTGATGCTTCCAGGAAGGGTAAACAGCGCGTACTATTTAGATTTGCAGGAGAGGTGAAATACGACGACAGGGATGCAACCCTTCGGCCCTCCAACCTCGAGTTTCGAGAGGGACCGTGAACGGTATTGATCTGGAAGGCACTGGATCCATTTCGTGGAAATGTGGCGAAACGTCAGCTCCGTAAATTTGTTTCGAAAATATCAGTAATACATACCGCGAAAACTCGTGGAGAGTTTAGATTTGGTATGAGCCTCGGTTGCAAGCGATCGATACAGTGGAAGAAGGGGGATAAAGGAACGCGAGGAGCGTCGTCGGATGAGCGCTGTTGGGTCTTCGTTTATCGAGGGACCTCGGTTCTACCGATCACGAACACCCAGATGACCGTGGAGAATTGCACTCTACGTGCTCCACTGGCGGCAAGCAAAAACTCCACGTTGCCTTGTGCTGGCCACCACGGCGGCCAGGGAGGTTTACGATCGCTTCTGATGCTCGCCGCCGTTGTTGCATTAAATATGATTCACGTGGCAACCGACCACGGCTGGTGGTGGCGAGACAGACAGTCTGTCTGCGAGCTGGGCGCATCCACGTTGCTGGTATTCCAATTACCATTAGGCAGAAACGAGACTTTTTTTCAGCATTGGAATTTGAAAGGTGGTCCTTTTCGTCTAACGAAACTTGCAGATTATTTCTTTCCTTCCATATAACGAGAGTCGTTTATTGAATATTATGATCTGTCCCCTCCAGGTATTTGAACAGTTTTCGTAGAAAGGAGTCTCTCCAATATACCCACAAATTTCGAAGATGATCGCATCGGATCTTGTCCCATAAACTAGGTATTCAGAGTATTCTGTGGGTACATTCTGTTCTACTCGATGCGTTAGAGTCCTTAATGGGGTGACAATCTTGACTCTCGGCTAATAGCTGAGTTGAATTTCTCACGGACTTAATTTTTCAGAACACCTGCTTCGTACAACTGCTAAGGAGGAATTGCCAGCCAAACACATTAGTGACTCAAGGCAAACAGCCGACCGATCATCTGACACATCAGCTCCTCGGTAAGCCCCGAAGCGCGTGTCACGATAATCACGACCAACCGCAATAATCTGCCAAGCCATCCCGTCACATCCTCCGATGTTTGCTAATTTCGTTGGACGTGTCGTGACGCGCGTACCGTGTGCCTATCACCGCGGCATTTCTCCGGGGGTTTCATCCCCGTTTCGGGGGAGAGAGGGGCGACTCTCCGATCCCCAGCAGGGACCTGTTGCTTCTAGCCGGAGTTCTTCTCGGTTCCGCTTTAAATCGACCGTCGGGGGCCGTCCGTCTCGCTCGTCCCAACGTCCGCGTCCTCGTCCATCCACCGCTGGCGTTGCTCTCTTTCCCGCTCTTACACGGTTCTTTCTTCCGCCAGGCGGCTCGGTTCCTCGTCTTTTTCCCTCTTTCCGGCAACGATAGAACGCCCTTCGTCTGCGACGACGCGACCAGGCTCCTCATGTTCTCCTGGTAGCACGGAGGCCTGTCTCGTCGCACTCTGTTGCTCCGTTCGCTCTCACTGTCCTCGTCGCACCGTCGCCGACGCCTATGCCGCTTTCTCGTCGATCCTCTTTGCCTCGTCCCCGACGACGGTGCCTCTCTGTCGTGCGTAGGCGTGCGACACAGCGACGAGAAAAGCGCGGCAGCTTCCTCTTTCTCGGCTCCTCGCCACTTTCCCCGTTCTTCCCGCTACGCGTCGACGCTCTAGCGTCGCGGCGGCCGAAACACGCTCGCGTCTGCCTCCTCCATCGACTACTGGTGCCTTGATCCGACGTTCCTGCTCGTAGAAGAGCGCGGTCCGAGGAAATCTTCCCTTTCTTTCCCTTGCGCGATTCCCCGGCTGATCCGGGATGTTCGAGGATTCAGGAATGAGAAATAGTGTTGAGATCGCCAGTGTGGGTGGTACAGATGACGGTCTTGCCGATAGTATCTAGTGGATAGTGGCGAATTTCTCTATTCATATTGCTTCTTATAAGATACAGATCTGACCTCGAATTTAGTGATCGAAAGCCTGGCGACAGCTTCCCTTAACGATCGCCATGGATCCAGGTGCGCGGATTTATCCCAGACACCGGTTTACACTCTGTACTGGCAAATCGAGAATTCACCTTTGCCATAAAAGCGCGTGCAGCTGCCACGGCCCATTGTCTCGAATCGCTTTTTCCATCACGGGCGCGGCGTGCTTCCCGTCAGTCATAACTGTCGCTCAAAAATTATTATCGTCGCCGAACAACGAGGCGGGGATCGAGCGTGTCGAGCGTCGAGACGCGTCTGCGTGACGGATAACGAGCGTCGAATGTGCCGAGACCCGTGGATTTTCTTTTTTTCTCTCTCTCTCTCTTTCCTTCTCCTGTTCTCTTTTTATCGTCGCGAACCAGCCCGCTCGTCGCTTTAATAACAGAGCAGACAGTTTGGAGCGATTTGCGGCACCGCGCGGGCGATGTTCTTCTCGTTTTGCGGTCGAAAAACCGCAGGACACCCAGTGCTCGAGCGGAACTCGAAGACCCGAGCGGTCGCAGATTCAACGGATGACGTTGAAACGATTTTCACCGCCATCGGTGATCAGTTTTTCGAAAACGTAACGAGATTTGCGAAGAGTTTCACGAACATATTTTTTAGAAATTAGTGCGGTTTGGGTGTAAAACACGTGTCCATCTGACGGAAGGATCCATTTTAAGTGTTGCACGCAATAAAATTTTGATAAAATTTCGAGAACTCCGTGACATTTCGTGAATTCAAGTACTAAACGGATATAATAGTTGAGCAAGCTCGAAAGGGGGGAGTTGCGAATTCTGTACACTTGTGAAAAATGGTTGAAAACTTAAAAAAAAAGGTACGGCGCCCTGGTCCACGCTATACGAATGGTACGCGTCGTTCTCTTCAAAGGCAGCACTCATTACGCGGAACTTCCGGTGCATAGATCGCAATTGCAGCAGCGGCGCAGTCTCTAACGTTGTAAGATGAGAACGCAGCAGACTGGAACTTCCATCCTCGAACATGGCACCGCTCTCCTCAAGCTTCGAATCAAATTGTTGTCGCTTCACGGGGTCCGTGCAATGTGGAGATTTTGCCGAACATCCTTCAATTAGTTTTTTTTAACGGTAAGCTATCATCTCGATGAGCGAAAATGTAGAATAATTCTTTGAATTAAATAATTCCAAATTCTTTGAGTGCTGGTTTATGTGTTTGATTTCTAAAGAGCGTGGTTCGCAAGGGTGATGACAGATTAATCAATCTTTGAAACGTTGACGTTACGTTTGCAAAAGGATGTGAATAAATAATCCATACTTGGTAGAGGAAGAACTTACATCACACCGTCGTACTCCTCGTCTATTTTAATTCATTCAATTCATTGCTCTCCTCAATCGCCACAGCCACGGGAGGGGGGAGGAGGGGCGTAGTATTTACTCCAGAGAAAATCGATTAGAATGTATAATATCCGTCTCGCTGCTTCAATTTAATTAACCTGAATTTTACTCTCGAAATACTGGTTCCTTTGCATTATAGTAAGTTCGCTACAGAGAGAGTAGTAGTTCAATAATTCATCGTCGATATCGCTGCTATAATTATTATTCCCGAATATTTATTTTTATTGCTGCTGGTCCAATATACCAACATTGACGTAACGTAGGTATCTATAGTATTAGAGATCATCGTCACATTTGACGTTCGGAGGACGAGTTTTCTTCACTTCCTCTCTGTCCAAGCCGAGAGGTTCGAAAAGTTGATTTTTATGTCTTACAATGTGGCAATCAATTGTACGGGACAATATAGCGTGATAAATGAGACGGTATTTGTGGAACTGAAGGACGTCTCCGTTTTGAAAAACGACTTATCCCCCTCGCGATCGAGATATTCATCCTCGAGGGAGTGCAGGCGATGATCCGTAAGCTGATGGTATGACGAAGTCGTTCTCAGTGGTTCTCGGCGATGAACTTTATCGAGAAACAACGAATCTTTTCTTAAAACTGGCTATGTTGTATATCATAGCCCAAAGCACGCGAATGCTTTTTCGTTACTTGATTGACTAGTCCACGACACAGAATAAAAAGTGAATAATTCACCAAACAGTATCCGAGTGACTGCGAACTTTCCATTCCCATTTTAGGAAATTTTCATTCAGTTCCGTGTACAAATATCAATCCTGCCCTTCCTCGTTGCTTTAGAAAGTTAAGCACTCTGCAAATACTTGGCGTGATTGGTCTGTCATAAATGCCACCGATCCATTAATCCAATTTAACATTTAATTCCGGAAATGCCGCCTCGCGAGTCTCCGATAGTTCGCCCGGAAATATTCAGTCAAGCTCTCGAAGCTCGTGGTGGCCGAGTGCCGGTGGCCTTTCAAAGGTGGCAATCGAGATCTCGATTTTGTACCTCAGAAGCCCCGGGATGTAGGACAGTAGGACCTGTTTGTCGAAAGAATTCTAAAGACCCCATTATAATAATCCCTCACGTGCCCACGGCGCATCCCCCTCTCGAAACCCTCCCTCGCACACAGTGGCCGTCGACTGGCTTTATACCGGGTGATCATGCTCGAATAAATTCCTTAGCACCAGACGCTGTCGGCTTTTTAGCTGCCGCAGCTTCACAGGGGATTATAGATCGCGTGATCCTGTTTGAATACGGAGAGAACTTAAGGCTGTTAGGCTGTGTCTAAATTTAGTGCTAGAATACGGATGTGTTGAACTGTTTATTCAACGCATAGATTTCCTTCCGCTATAAGTCTTTTTGCTTCTTCGACGAATAATTTCAACAAATTTCTCTAATCCCGGCTCACTTTGAAATCTCCGAGTTTCTAATTCTCCGGGTTTGTTGGTACAGCGATTTGGTGACTCGAAGAAATTAAACACATACTTGCAAAATAGCTGGAATACATATCGTGCGGGATAACTTTCACTTTCTTGCAGCGCGTAGAATTATTGAGTGTGTACCCGGTTGTATAATTCTAGTAGCTAACTTCCAGTGAAATTTGATATACATATATGGTAAGCAAGGTTCCTGAAAGAAGGTGACGCCAGCCAAAAATCGTTCGATCTCGTGGCCGAGGTCCTTGAGTTTTTACTTAAACCTGTCCTTGACCACCCTTCCAGTTTCCGTCCACACGAAACGTGGCACAGGGAGGGAGTCGCTCGCTCCAAGTATACCAAAGGTGCCATTACAATAATCCCTCACGTGCCCAAGGCGAGCGCCTTCCGCGCGAAATGTCCCGCCCTATCGTGGTCTTGTTCAAACGAATGCGACCGAGCACTCGACCGGCGACTTCTTTAAACCACCCTCGCCTGCATTATGACGCGACGCACTCGCACGGCTATATCCTTTCGAACAAAGCCAAAGATCCTTTGCGCATTCCTCGAATAACTGGGCAGCGGGCCCTCGTTTACGACACACCGGCCACCCGATACACGTCTCGCGTGCTCTCACGGTGCTTTCGATGGGGGTCCGGTGAAATTTTCAACGACCGTTGGTTCGGAGTGTTTCGAGCATTGGCGGCTAGATTGCAAGTGTTTTGGGCTAGCACAAATTTTGATTTCGGAAGAGTTAGAAATTGAGTTTTTGAAGTAGCTATAGATGAATGCTTGGATTCCACTTGTGATTTTGGAGTAGCCCGTATTTAATTATTCGAATAACTCAAGTCGAGGTCTTGGCCACTCTAACGTTGAGCTTTTTACAGCTTTGTACACTACGTGTTGTATAAGTCGTGGAATTTAGAAGTGGATATTCCGGGGAAAGGTAGATTTTGAAGATGAAGAATTGGAAGGAGGGTATCGAGCTATCGACTGACTCGTTTTCCTCGGGCTTGACTGAGAACCCACGAAACTGTTCACCGTGACAGAGCACAATGCATGTTTCTCGACGACTGCCCTATTCGTACGTGTCTCTATACCGCGTTGATATACTTTGGATCGAGTGGAGGATTACGGGCGTCCCGTGGGCGATCGATACATTCTCAGAGGGTTGAATCGACTGGAAATGGAAACGTGTACGTGTAGCGGACGATTTCAACTGGTGCCTAGGATCATCCAGAGATTTTATCTTTATGACACTGTGCTCGCCAGCAAGTGACTCTATCGCGAGCTATCGTCGCGCGGTGAACATGTTTGGTGGACGCGCGAGGGAATAACAAATATATTACAACTAGCATATTGAATGAAAGGAAATTTCTTCCACATCGTCTGTGAAAACTTACGACCATGCTGAGTTTCAAAAAGGAACATCCAAAATATAACAGAATACTTTGCTCTTGCAACGTATATAACTCGAATACTGAATCAACCATAATGTGTATACTCGTTTCCTTCACTCCGAAGGGTAAAAAGTGGCTAATACCACTTCAGAAACAACTAAATCCCGTTCGTATACGATAGTTCCGAACATTCCATCCTCCCGAAGCAGAGGATGAAAAAGAAAGACACACGGAAAGAAAATTAAGAGGAACTAGAGTTATGAGGGCCCCATTATCAGGTAACAGATCGCCGATCGAGCGCGAATGCACGCGCGGGGATCCAACTTCCAGCAACGAGCATCGAATCCTCGCGCTGATTGCGCGCAGATTCCAGGCTCGATTGCGCTCCAATCTGTAATAGAATCTACCGGGTTTCGCACGCAAGCGAGCCGATCAAATATAGCGGCGGACGGGCGGGAATGTCGCGGAACCGAGCGTTTATTGGCGAAATATCCGGGCCGGAACCGTGGCTCGCGGTTTTCGCTCTGACGATAATTCGAATTCCCGAGTTTTATGAGACCGTTGACACGCCGGCGTCCACTCCACCCTTCCGAAAATCACGGCCGACTCGCTATCGACACCGGCAATCGCCTCGTTCGCTGACATCGTCGCGTGCATCTCATGGGAAACGTTGCTATTGATACGAACGTTTACCACAAGTCTTTGCTTTATAACGTGCTCGTTCCTTCTTCAAATATTCATTTTCTGTCCCCCTTATTTGCTCGGTTATACGTGCTAATATTCCCCTAAGTGACCCTTGAATTCACTGCCGTTTCATTACGAACTGTCCGTACACGTTAATAAATATAGCATCATGAGAACATTTGCTTGAACTACGGTGTGCTACTCTATGCCACCCCCTCGCCGCCTTTCAACCTCGCGTGGACAAATGCTAAGGCTGGCCATTTTCCACGGTCTCCAAGCACCTCCGAGGCCCGTTGCCCTTTTACCGCAAGCTCCCCCAATTATATGTCACCGTCATACATCTATTGCCGCTTAGAGAACGACAGCATCGGCCTATATTCCTCGCGATTCCCCCGAGTATCGCGATAGGTCGCATTCACGAGCGGTTCTGCAAAGGCCGCGACGCACGAGCCCTCGTTATCCCTTTTTTCCTTCTTCTTCCTCTTCTTCTTCAACGACTACCGGTGCCCGAAGACAAGTCCTTCTATACACAGTGCATTAGCGAAGACGCGTCGGAACACACACTTCCCCCATAACCTCCTTAGACAAAACGGCCTCGTTGCACCTGCAACGCGCGAAAGTCCGAGGTTCGCGGGACCATTTGCATTTCACGCGAGGCTACAAGGTGTTCGGGACTCATTCTCGCCGTTAGTAATAATTGTACCGTCGCTAATCACGGGCTCCGCGCCGTCGTCGCCGTCCAGGCGTTATTAAGTGAAATTTACGGGAAACGGGGGCTTGCATCGCTGTCGGTAACTGGAATTAATCCGCCGCCGCGACGGGCGCGCCCGAAAATCCGCGCCTGGATAGTTTTCAGCCGGGCACCCAGAGATTATCCTGTTATGTATAGAGACGGGCTATACTAATTCGAATAATGCCTCGCCTAAGATCCTTTCCTCGAAGACAGCTCGGCTTTTCAGCTGGAATTCCAAGCATTTCTATCGCAGCAAGAGAATCGCCAACCCCGATTCTTGCTGCAGTGATTTATTTTCCATGTCCATTCTGTTTTAATATGGAAACGCTACTTTGCCGAACGCAGAATTCCAGAGGAACTATTATGCCACCTCGTTCGGCAGGCGAGCTGTAGCCGGCGCAACTTGCAGGCTGCAGTCGAGTGACGCGTGCGTTGGCATTGTCGACGATTCATCGTTCTTTCGATACCCCGTGCCCCTCGGACTCGCATGAATGAAGCACCCTCGCAGGCGCAGAAAGCTTTTTGACACTGGCAGAAAATATTTGCCCCGCGAGAGGAGAGGGCTCATCTATATAGCCGCCGAGGGGCAAACAAAGCAGCCCGCCCTCGCCGTGAATGAAAATCTTGCCGGTCGTTGTATCGTAAACGCGGAAGTATCCGGCGGGGTCGTCGGCCCCGAACCGAGACAATGGGCGGCTTCTTCGTGAATGGTGCAATTCGTCAGGCTCAATGACATTATTGGTTTTTCTGCCAATATTTGCGCGGAATTTATGCCCGCCACTTACCAGCCTCGATCTCGCGTCGATTATACGTCGCCTTTCATCTTTCCCTTTCGTTTTCCGTGAGCTTTCTATCAAGCCGGGAGTCGGTAGCTGATCTGCACGCTGCCATTCGTCCGCGATTCTTTTTCCAAACGCGTGATTGGGAAACCGAGAGGATATCGTTGAGAGATTAAAATAAAAAGTCATTCGGAGTGCTTCGAGCGTTGATTGAAAATTTATGGCGGAACGGCGGTACGCGTCGAGATTAATTAAATTCATTTCTAATTAATCCCTCCGCGTCTCCGGCCGTTAACTATTCTCCGAACGGGGAAAGATTTACGATCGAAATTTTCTTCGCCGCCTTTCTGGCCGACTGAAGAACAATCCCTGACCGAGTTTCCCAGGCTTTCTTCAATCTGTCGCCGGTGCAGCAGGTGCATTCTTCATGGAAGCCTATTTCGTCCGACACGTTCCACGATTATTTTGTCACGCTATCTTTCTACGTGATCCTGGTGTTCCCTTCAGGTGAGGCACTCGCGGTGCTCGGGCCTCTTCAGGTAGAAGACCCTTTCCCTTTCTGCGCCTGCCCGACCTCCAAGAATGGTCTTACTGTTAGCTACAAATTAGTTCTCTGGTCAGTTCTGCCAGCGCACAAATCCTAGCGAAGCGAAAGGCCGATGGTCGGCTAATTTTCTGGCAATTATTCGGCGTAGATCTTAGGGAAGATAGAACGAGCCTACGTCTTTGTACTTTAACCACCTTGCGAATAAAGAGAGGGCTTATATGAGAAGGAACATTATTAGTGAGGAACGACGGGAAGATCGACAAATTTTTATTACACTAAACCAGATTTGACGCCTAACGTTAGGTGTCGTAAGTTCATGATCTCGATTGGCTGTGCCTATCGATAATTTTCGTGGATATAGCATTCGAACTTCGATTCTGGGAACAATGATCAACGAACAGTTGTACTTATGACTCTTCAGCTTCGATGCATGGTGTAACCGCAGAAAAGAACTCCAGCGGTGAGTAGTGGGCAAACAAATCCGCCGCTGATGACTATTGATTTAGGATGAACGTCTGTGTATTCAGTGTTTTGCATTCTGCGACGCACACCGTCCCAGGCTTCTTTCACCGTCGTAGAGACCGCCATAACGACGATTAAAACGCAATGCCGTTTGCGGTAGGTTTCACGACTACGCGAAAGCTCTTCGCGATACTACATTCGTAGGAAACTTGTATTCGAATCGACTATAACGTAGAAAATGAACAAGTAGCTACCCCAAGAATTTTAATGCTTCTACATGCCCAGAGTAGAGCATCTGAAATTCTATTTGGCAAGGTGAGGGTCAGGAATGATGGAGCAACTTTCACGGAAGCCCCCTTTCCTCCCGCTGGCCGGATATAGCACATGTGTATCTAGCCACAACGACATACACCTTTCCAACTGGCTAATCACGGCCTGGACAGCCCTAATACCGGCGGTTCGAAGAAAATACCAGCGTAACGGTGTTCACGGATGATTAATTGGCCGGTTAAGTACGTACACGGTGGCCGGGGGCAAACGTCAGCCCGCATTTCGGCCAACGGGAGAATCCAAATGGCCGTGGCACGCGTGATTAATCTAATTGATGTGGCATCTCCCGTCTCGCGCCGCGCGAGACGCGGTACACGCGTGCACAGCTGGACTCGACATTCGTGCATGAGTTGTCGCTCCACTGTCTTCATTAATTAGTGTTTTGCCACGATCTAATGTGCCGAACAGACGCCCGTTGGCTCGGGGCATTTTCGCTGCCCTGATCGGTGCCCGTTGCACATACTGGTCACGATTGCTCGGTGCCGCGAGTGTAGCTGCCGTCCCGACCGAGTATCAGAGATTTTCAGCCCCACTGCTCCACTAGTAATTACAGTGCCACTATCCGCGCATCAGTTCTGCCAAATTCCGGTAGAATTGCGAGGAATATATAAACGTCCAGTTCTTGATTTAAAAGTGATCTTATTAACGACGTAGGTACTGTATCTGGATGGCAGGCGAGCCAAGCAAAAAGAATCGCTCAAAGAAGACGCGAACTGAGCCTTAATGTTAACAGCGGATCGCATCCCAAGAAAATTTTAATTAATGCAAGCGTTCTCGGACGCTCGGAAGTTCCGAGGCGGCGGCCACTCAAAGAGTACGCTCCGCGAAACGGGATCTCCATCTTAGGCCGCGTAATTGACTTATTCCCGACGAAAATTCCGGCGTCTGGCCGCGTCGCTACTGATTGTGCCTCTTCATTACGAAACTCGCCACTGGAGAGCAGGTTTCGCGCGAGGAAGCCGCGCAGAAAGAGGATCGACGGCGAATAAAGTGGTCGGTTCCTGCAGGAATCGCTCGTTAGCGGGCGAACTTCAGATTTAACCGCGATCTTTTTGTCCTCGCGCATCGCCGGCTTTCCGGGAAGCGGCGTCGGTACTTTTACGCGTTGGGGTGCGCTTTTTTGCCCGGAGAACGCTCCGCCACCGCTATTACGTCCCTTTATTAACCCGTCTCGCTGGAGGAGGCAATCCTCTTCGTGGAAACTCGATGGGTTATCTGCGTTTCCGCGGTGGAGGAGCCTCGGCCAATGTTAATAATAAATCCTTGCACCCTCTTTTGCGCGAGCCCCCAAAACTAAGTAGTTTTCTGTAGATGTGCTCGTACGAATCGCGTTTACTTGGTCGCCTTGCAGCGAGGCGAAACGTTGACCCTCCCGAGCGAGCCCTTTGGTGCTGGGAACAACCGGAAGTCACACGGAGCGAGATTCGGCGAATAAGGTGGCTGCCTGGTGACTTTTCTTTGTCGAGACGCTGCCGTGCCACGAGAGAACGGCGTCAAAATAAACGCAGAGACAGAATTTGTAGGAAAGGATAAAGTAGAATACTGAGGAATGGCGATAAATCCCTTTAATTGACGTCCTCGAGCTTTATTTCAAGAATGGACAAATTCGAAAGATCTAATCCCATTTCTTCTGTGCATCCTTTCGATTCTCGTTTAAAAAATCCTTTCGAGTGCAGCTTAGTCAACTGAGAATTGCTCAATGACGCAGGGAACATATTTCCGAGCGACACCCGCGGTTTGCAACGACCTAGTTCATACGCGCCCCCGAAGATCACGCTCTTCCATTCCATAGGAGATAAGGAACCATGAATAACATTTTTGTCTCCTCAACGAGCCGCTTCATGAAAATCCGGTCCCACGTTATCTTGCTATCGTTATCATAGACGGTAGTTTGCGGGTTACACGATAAAGGGTAACCTGCTCCTATGTTTAACCAAATGTTATGGGAGAAGAGCGCTGCTTCCGAAGACTATGATATTCGGTTTAGTGTGACACGAGGAAGATAGCTGGCAACTCCTTCGTCCCACGGTTTTCCGTTAGTTCCCACCTTGTTCCTCGATTAAAATAAAATTCGGAGTATTTAGGATATTCTCTGTTGAACATATATTCCGTACTCGAAACTGTAACACAGTCGCAATTTAATCCGCAACCTTCTAATTCTGGGCAAACAAATCCCTCCATCTTGGTCCTGTCAATGAAAAATTGTTTGCACACACGCACACTTTAGGAATAAATCTCCTCGTACCGTGAACTTCAGCGATATCAATAACCATCACCGTGCCACGAATACTTCTCCGTTACCACGGCAGGTTTCCTCTTCGGTCGCGCCCTAGCAGGCAATAAATTCTCATTTTCCCAGCAACGTTCGATTCTCCGCGTTGCGGCTGCGATAAACCGCTCCGCGTTCAGCATCAGTTTATAATGTCGCGATTGCGACTCGCGGACGGTGAGATGAGTATCTATAGGCGCAAGCAATTCCAGCGCCCCAAGACAATGGGGGGACCCCCGCGATGGCATTGATACATAGAGCGGGATAATCATCGACGAATCGTGGGTATTCGGTGTATTCCGGGAACTGAAGGCATTCGGTGGAGTAGGCCAATGGAGAATAGAGGCGCATACATTCAGACACAGGTGAATAATTAGATACAGCGCCTCCGATTTAGCGAACGATTGTGGGATATAAAATGTTAATTGTGTAGCACATGACGTCGATCTGGATGACGAGCTTCACAGATGGAATTTTAGTATCGCTAGACGAAGTATTCGTCTGCTAACTATGTCTACTCTAGACGACTCGAGTTTCTGATAGCGTATTAAAATATGCCCCCTCCTCCGTCATTATTACTTTGTCAATTAACCATCAACTGCTGCTTCGATTAAAACCGGGGGTTGAAAACGGTTATGATATCGGCAAATATCGCGGTGTTCGGGTTTACTCCGCGTTCGCAATTTCCTTACTCTCTCTCCCTCTCTCTCTCCCTCTCTCTCTCTCTCTCTCTCTCTCTCTCTCTCTCTCTCTCTCTCTCTCTTATTATTATATTGGTTATACAGTAAACTCTCCGACGCGATATCTACATTACTGTTATAAAATCGATACGTAACTGCTATGGAACCGATACAATATCGATTCTGTAGAACCGTAACCGAAATCGATATAGCCATAAATTTCGTTTCCATGTAGCATCTATTCGGATTATCGGTTCTTCAAAACTGTTTCATTCAGAACCGATATATAACAGTTTGAAGCAATTATTTTCGGAACCGTTCGAACCCCTGATTAAAAGTCGCTATCACATTATCCCCAGGTGCTGACTAATTGCACGCCGAGCTCGTGCGATGAACGGTCCAGTGTAAGAGGGACCCGAGGAATACGTTTCTCGAAACCGTCATCTATCACGATCAGACCTCCATTCTCGTCCACTTATTTTCACACGCCGTGAAATCGCTGCTCCGATGACTTCTCCGATTATTCCGCGGCAGAAAATTTATTCACCATGTATGGAAAGGATACAGGTCGTCCCGAGACATTGCCTACTACCTTTACGTATCTACGGCCCGTATCGTTTTCCGTGTCGAACGTGTTGCTCGCCGCGGCCGATGGTGCATGACAGCTATCCCGCGGCACTTTCTACACGTTTATTAAACCGCCTCGGTGAAAGGAGTCGCGCGAAAGGCTTTTCAAACGTTCCAAAGGTCGCCGTCGACGGCTAACGACCGCCACCGCGGGTGATTGAAATACCGAGAGGCCTGTAACGTTCGTTTAATTAATCTTAATTAACCGACGTCGAAAAGTTCCCCCCCCGACACTGTTTACTTGCCCCGCGCACGTTCATGTAATCATTTAAACGGACGGGCTAGGTTTTCTACGAAATATATCTGTCCAACGTTCACTCATTCTACTCGCGAAAATCGAACATAAGGCGACAAACGTCGTTCAGCCGAAATACCGTGGAGTTCGTGTGACGAGAAATCGATAGAGATACAGAGTATAGAGAATCGAAGTTAGATTAGATTTGTTGCGCCACGGTTCTGCAACGATGAATTCGCACACTGTACGATCGCGCGATTATGCTAACGTTAATAACAAGTCGGTGCCTCGAACGGCGTTTGCTGCCCGCGGCATGCTCCGGAGCGTTGGAAAGAGTGGTTTCCCCGTGACGGGAATCCCGAAGATTAGAGGGGACGTAATTTCCAGGCTGACCCGACACCGTGATATCCGCTCGGGGGATCCCGAGCGCGTCGTTGATTCGTCGAAAACGCCAATATCCTGGATCCGTCGGATCATCTGCTTCCTTATCTTCTTTTTACGAGACCTCAGCCGCTACGAATTCCGTGCGCGGCACGTGTGGTCGACCGCCTTTGATGGTTCGTTTGGAGGACGAGGATCGCGATGGAAATGATCACAGTTATAAAAATTCCACGTTTCGAATTGACGGTTTTCCGGCGACGGAAACGTGTGTAGAAAATTTTCGCTTCATAGCGGGCGTCGCTTAGTCTCCAAGTTCGTGAAAATTCACGCGAGCAGTGGAACGCGATATTTTTCGATTAGCCGGGTGGGAAACGATCGAGATCAAGCGCGACACTCGCGTGCCGGTTAATTAGCAGCAACGCGGCGCGTGGCAATCGGAATAAAGCTCCGTAAGTAGGGTTACGGGGCTCCGCTAATTAATGTGCGCCAGTGTATAACGTACATCAAACGTCGTCGTTCTTGCTCGTTCGAGGCAACGTTAATGGAAAAGTCAAACACTGGGGGAAAGAGGTAACACCTTTCACGGCGGTTCCGAAAGCGGTGTGCAAGAGTTCCAGGTGTTCCAGTACGTGGAGCGTCTTTCGCGATGGTGTTCCGCGAACGCGGCTGGCGAAAGTAAACAGAGGCGTTTGAAGGAAGACGGGGAAATTGGTCGAGCCACCTATGAGTTCATTTTTATGATATCTGTTGATGGGGTGCTGTTGATTCATTTCGAGAATGAATACTGTTACTTCCATTTATAACGAGTAGTTGCATAGATCACTAATTTTTATAAAATTACTGTACACTTTTAATATTCTCAATGTAGATAAATTACTTGAGAAGAACAATCCCAGAGCTTCTGTAACATTATACTGACAATGAGACATTACCAGCGTTAGCTTTCACACAATGATTTCGCGAACGGGCGTCCAAAGACCGGCAGACCTTGGAGATATTTTAATAAAAATCTGGCCCAGTCGAAATCGACGTATTGGACAGTGGAGAGGCGAGAATCATCGCCAGAGCCAATCGTGCATATCCAGCCGGCTGGATCTTATATCTTGGTGCAGCCGCTGCTCCTGACGCTCCTTGTTCGCCGAACACCGTAAGGCAGAGGATGTACCCGTGATCCATTTATCACTGACCCGGCCAGGAGGAGCCGGCCGGAAGTACAAAGCCACGAATAGTGGACTGCCGGTGTTCTTGGTACGGCCCGGCGGTCGCATGACTTAATTACTATCCGAATTTCGTGACGGCTACTCATACACGACTGAATAGGAGTTCAATGATTAATAGAGACTTTACGCCGATAGAAAATTCTAGCAGCCCGTTGTACCGTTCAAATCGACTGAAAAGAAGTGCCATTTCTAGTTCCTTTACTGCTCTGCTATGGCGGGATTGGTCGCGTGCGAACCAATTTATGAATACTTTCAGATTTTCGCAATGCACAGTTAAACTCGAGCGGAAGCGTAAATCCCCGTTAGGGACGTTTGCTCAACCAGGAATCTCTGTCACGCGACTACAGAGATCGTTTTAGAGGAATCGCCCTGCATTGGTTTCTAACCGATTGAATCGCAGGCAGAGAGCACGCGATTTACAGAGCCGGTCCAAATTTAGCAGAACCCAGCGCTCACACGTCCAGCAAACCGCGGTTTATTTCTCCTTTCCCTGGCTACGGATTCCCCAGCGGTCGTCGACGACACGAAACACGTTGCCCGAGGAAAGCGCGTCCCACCGATAATCCCGATTATTTTCCTTCAAAGTGCGCCGTAAATTTCTCGGACGTCACCACCCGCTGAAATCCACCGTCCCCCGAAGACCTGCGACGGGGGCTTTTCGCGGTCGCCGATGGACCAGAAATTTATTTTCACCGAGTTTCCTTCCTTGCAGCGCGCCGGGAGGGGACGGTTTCCGGCCGCGGCGGAACTGGCGCGCCTCAACGGTCCTCGATTTATTACGAAACTTCCTCTTATTATTTTCCGTTCTTTCCCCCGTTCACCCTTGAACGCCCGCCGCTCCGCGGCGAGAGATAAGGGTGGTACGTCGGCTGCACGACTTCACGCTCAATTGCGATTGGTAGTTATGGCTCGTTATCGCGCTCATGACACTCTTTGCTACGAGAGATATATACCCTCGAGTGGGACGGCACGTCGAGCTCACTTCGAATCGCTCGCTCGTTACTCGTGCGTCTCCAAATTGGAGGATGTCGGAGACGTTGCGATCGCCGCGACCTCTTGGTCAGCACGTTACTCGGGAACTTACGTTAGTAGAGGAGTTCTTCAAGTGTTAGTTAAATGGCAGGAGGCTGGATAGGAGCAGGAAGATTGAATTTCGGAACCGTGTCGCGCAGACGTTGAAAGATACAGTCTGATTTGCTACTTCGCGTAGAGCCTCGAGCGGAGTAAGTATGTATGAAGTTGAGAGGGCAGAATAGAAGCGTAACAAGTATGGCCCAAACGAAAGTGATCGTAATGAAGCGGTAACAAAGAGAATAATAGCCGAGTTAATCGTGCCTGTTACGGTTATCGGCTCACGATACGCCGCGCCGATCGGAAGCGAGTGACGATGCTGTTCACGTTGCTTTCACGGATGTCACATCACCGCGGCGACGGTCGAAGGCATGCGGAATTCTATATTTGTCCGTGAAACTATTTATACCGTGGCGCTTGACGTGATCCCTAATGAGTATTCATGGCCGTGCAAAACAACCGCGGGGTCAATTATATTACTTTATAAAAAAAATGTATCACGCGAATTAAAGTGCCTCCAGTACAATAGTAGGTAGATTTATACTTTGAAGATTGCCTTCGATACTACTATGTATTTCTTTAATAGAATCGTACATCGATTGACACTCTATAGAATATTTTATGTTACATTTATTACACCCTCGACTTTATTATTCAAGAGAATCTGGCACATTTATAGTGTCAACTTCATTTTCTAGCAGTAGTTTGTCTCGAGTTTCGTGTGTTTGAAAAAGAAAATTAGCCGGGATCTTTTGGTTGACGTAGCAGGTGGTAATACGTCGGGCAATAATTCGAACGGGCGATTTAATCGCCGGCCGGCAGAGGCGGGGCTGAAGCTCGCTGATTAAAATATAAATCGCGGTGTCCACCGAATCAGATTAAACCGGTTGACAGCGTGGTTCAGTTTGCGTAGCTCCGACGATGATTTAGAGTCAAACAACGATGTTACATGATTTAAAGCTATACAGGCTTGAACGACGGAAAAGGTAGAGGCAATACAAATCCATCGGATATTTATTCTCCCACAATATCACGTGGTACATCGATTGAAACGTGTGATTGACAAATCGTAACTCTCCAATAATTCAGTAGAAAACGTCAGAACACTTATAGACATTGTTGGCAGATCTAAACTGTTCCTTTCCATTTACCAGGTATTTTTTATTTCGATCAGCTAAAACTCAGGGATACACAGGGCAGCATTTGCGATTGCATGTTTTCGTTTCCAAGACGACACGAAAACAGAGAAGCGATTCTCGCTGCCGGAATCGAAATATAACTCTCGTGAACGATCATCGAAACAATCGTCGAGTGGACACAGCACGGTTCAACGTTATCTGCCCGCACACGAGCCAAGAATAGCCCGCTGCCGCGCATTTTTACGGTTTTATTGAATCCGTGGTGGCACGTCAGCTGGACCACCGCGATGCCCTCGCTATCCGCCGATCGTCCGACGGAACACGACCCGGTCGGCTCATTAGTCGGCAAATTATGTTTTCCGATTGCCACGAATCGATATCGGCGACCTCCAGCCGCGCTCCCCGCGTGCACGCCGCGCACAAAGTGAACACCAACTATTTATCTCGGTATGCGGTAATTACGATCAATTAAAGGCCGAGTCGTCAACGTTGCTGCCGATTAACGAAACTTCCCCCGATGCTGACTGCTGCTCGCGTACCGATGCAAAAATCGGGGATAAGTCTGCAGGATGATTCGTGACATGTTAGGGAAGGGTCTGAAAGTCAGGCGGTTACAGGTTCGAGAATGACTGCAGAGTTCGTAATGCTTAGCTTCTCGACAAAGGAAGCTGCAGGTAACCCGTGCCCGAGAGTGAATGATACCTTTGAAGACGAGACCACCAATTGCGTTCCCGCAACGAGGCGTCCTTTCACAAGGCTGAACTGCCAGAGAATGTACCACGGAACGAACCTCGGCAAAGCCAACGGTCCAAGAAACTATTTACCAATTTCAAATATTTGTTGAGCCTGTAGGAAATTAATTACGTTATTCACAAAGGGTAACCGCGTGTAGGAAAGCTACGTCCACGCTGCTGCGAGTACGTTCCTCGTTAGATGTATCCTGTAGTGAATATTTCATTCGGGGGAAAGGGGCAGAGAGGGAACTCGATAGCAGCTGAAACGAGAACGCTCGTGACAACTCCCTTTTCCACGTGAAAAGATTCGCTCGCCACGGATTTTCCTCCACGAGCCGGAATTTCGCTGCACGCGGCTAGAGCTCCCGATGCATGCGGGGGATTCCAGCATCGCGAAGAATACCTTACGGCGGAATTCCCGGAACTTCCTCCCCCGCGGCCGTGGAGCAACCGTAAGAAATCGTCTGCTTGGTCGGTTAATGTGCGCGAGTAGATTTAAAGGAGTTTCCCGATAAAAATTGCGCGCCAAACACGAGTGGGCGTAGATGTGGAGTCGTCGAAACCAAAACGAATTTTACCTTATCGCGATGTTGCGTTCGGACGAAATGGCCACACGTAAAATTGAGGACGAAGGCTGAGTATCGGTCCCATGGATTGCATACACTTCCCAAACCTCGATTCTCTATCTTACGATCGAGTAGGCAGATTTCAATAAACGTTGGTCTGAATGTACAGTATTAAATCATGAAATAGCATCCTTGAAATCTAATTGATTCTATCGAACTGTCCATAAACGCCAAGCCCTAATTGTTTTGGTAAAGCCGGATACGCATCGTCGTCAATTTGCATGCCACAAATTTCGCCAGTGCTGCACCGCAAATCAAACAATTACACACAGAAGGAGTGTCCGCAGGAAGGCCGACTGAAGTTGAATTGCCGGCAACGGGGATGGTATTATTTATAACGTTGAGGCTGGTCATAGAGGCAGGGAACGCTGGTTTCCTATTCGATCAATAAAATTCTCTTTATTCTATAAAATTCCCACGACAACGGTATACCCATAAACCTACATCCGCGCGAGGTTTTACCGCGACATGAGCTCCCTGAAAAGAACGTCTATACTCTATACCCTGCCCTACCGGAGGTGGCGCGAATTTCTTGGCTACAGAGCGCTGAGAACATTCTCGAGCTGCCTTGGCGAAGCTAGCCGAGGAGGTAAACGGCGAGAAAAATGCAAGTGACAGGGAGAAGGGCAGTTGGGGCGTGGAAAGGGTGTGCGGGGAAATGTAGATAACGGGCGAACGGTTGCAAGCGGGGGGATAAAGGGGTGAAATGTGAAATGAACAGGGAGTTTCTTTATTATAATCGAAATCGTGAAAAGGAAATGAAGTATGCAAAGAGGTGGAACAGTGACGAGTTACTGCGATAAGGAATTCTTGAAATCGATGAACTAAGACCTTAGAAAATGCACACCGCGCGTATACTTTTCTCGATTCTCTAAATCTGCCCCCCATGTAAACCAAACTGCTTGGAAGATCATTGTAGATCGCAACAAACCGAACGAAGTGAGCTCGAATGCGAGATTGTTATAACGAAGAAGGCACTGTGGGAGACACGAGGCTACAGTGGCGATGCTAAGGTTCGCGAGGGTGGAGAAAACTTGGCGGAACAAGGAAGAGCACTATCGTTACGGGGTGCGCCAGCGATCACAATGGAGATCGACTCGCGTGTCTCCGACAGGGTGCAAGAAGGAAGACGTTGGTATATAATCCAGGCGGCGGAGAGGGTCGCGTGGAGTACGTTGCTCCTATAAACACCTCGCTGCACAAAATCGCTTCAACGATCCTCCGCGAGCGGATCGCCAGGGTCTGGATTGTTTGCGTGCATTTAGAGTTACCCGCGGAATCCTGCGCGCTGACAGAGGAAAACTAGAGGAACTCGAACGCAAGAGGCGCGAGAGCTGGAACAGTGTCCGCATTTACGATGCTGCTCACGAATCGTCTACATTCTGCGCGTGTAAAATAAATATGCATTGTCGGGGGAAACCATTAATTAAGAAAAGGGCGGCGAGAGAGAGAGAGAGAGAGAGCGATTAGAATCGAAGTTCTTCATTAGGAGCCCGAAGTACAGATGTCCCGCGCGTTAAATAAATTTAAAAAATAAGAATACTCAAGACGAACTGTTCGATAGGTACAGCCACTCCGATACCACGTTCCATTAGACCCCATTCCAAGCGACTTATCCCAGTTGCAAACATTCGCTGGCGTTTCGCCAAGCATCCACGCGATCCTCCATTCAATCGATCGTATCCGCATCAATGAGTGATCTCGGTGGGACGTCCGACAGCGTCGGACGTCCCCAACACGAGTACCACCTCTGGAAACCTAAGCTTCTTATTAGCTGGCAGCCTCTCGAGGAAACATTCTCACGATGTTGCGCAGAGGCGAACGCCGGTCCACAGCTTCGGCCAGATGCTGGATCCACGCGCGTAACCGCACGCACACACGCGCGTGCACCCCGGTTTCGCGCTGCTCGCCGTGCGTGAATCACTGGTGCACTTATCCGCCGGCGGATAAGCCGGGGCGCATTGTTGCAACAAGTGCATCGCGATGCCGCCTTGCAGTCTGGTCGGCGCAGACAGCTCGGCGCTCACTTGCACGACCGGTGCCCTCCGTCGTGTGTTACGCAACGTGGAATTACGTCGGGCTCGCTTGCCCTTTCCTGTGCAAGGATTAGCCTTCTCCTCGTAGACGCGGAATCTCCCGTTGCAGCGCGACAGCGACGAGACTCCGCGAGATGCATCGCTAGCGAGGCTGACGACAGGCCGACGCAACAGCGTAGCAACGGTAATGGGTCCTGTTAATAGAATAATTTCTAGCGACATAATCCTTTTTCACTCCTGAAATTTCATTCGTTCGAGGAGTCTGGAATCGTAATCCTTTTCAACGAACTTCGGCAACAGTTACTCCTTCCTGAAAGTTATCGTAGACTTAGTGACTATTACATCTAAGCTCTCGAGTCATAAGCAGAAGTTGTGAAAGAATCTGCAACGCGGTCCGTGACGGACAATCGCGTTACAGCACCCGCCTATCTTGCATGCAAATGACACGCTTGCAACTTGTTTGAACCGCAAGCCCGTGTCAGCGATAAGAAGCCCGAAGTGTCTCTGACAAGCGACAGCGGAATAAGTAAACAGACGTCGTGACCACGGGGCCCATCGATTCGCGGTCTCGTCGCAGGAGACCGGGACGAATTTTATCGTCGCCATTACATCATTTACAGCGGCACGACCATCGAGTTACCACGGGTCCCTTATGGCAGCACGAGGAATTTCCGCCGGAGCACTTACGTCCGCTTTTAGCGCGACGCCGTGAACGTTTACCTCCACGTACGACTTTATCGTAGCTTTCGCCATCAGGGCATGCTCCGGACCATTCGGCCTCCACTACTTTTCCGCGATGACAGTCGTGCCAGGGCTGTCGCTGTGTGCAAACGACATTAAAAGATGCAGCGGAGCAAACTGCACTCCGAGCTGTTCATCAATACTACAGCGGATGTGCTCTCTTATTATCTCGAATGGTGAATTTCTACTGCTTTTAATGTTCGATGGTTTGCTCCGGCACCACGATTTGGTCGGGAACTTGCCATAGATCATCGCGATCGATAGAGCTGGTGTAGTCTCCCCGGCGATGGCAACGTTCACGAAAACGTGATGCACGTGGTGCAACGGTGTCCTCGGTTCCACGACAGGAGATCGATTTTTCGCCAAGCGTGCCTGTGACCGAGATTTATCTCTCTCCTCCGTGCGATGTGGCAATTCCGTGGACCGTGTGCTACGTGCCCAAAAGACGCCTCTTTTTTCTTGCCCCGATTAATTAAAATCCGCCCCTAAAACTGCACAGTCATGATTCCTTCGGGCCACCTTCCTCCATCGGGATCATTTTTTGCCGGTCCGACGATTATTTCGGTACCTCCCAGCGCCTTCTTATACCCCGAACTACGGTCAATATTTTCTTTCCCGATTGTGTTCTTAAAACCCTATCGCGATAGCTTCGGCGTCGCGAATCGAGGACAGAAGAAATATTGCTCTGGATTAAGCGGATCGAAGGTCCTACTATATTAGTAGAGATCTGCTGGTACGGATCAAACATTATATCAGTATTAAGAAACACTCAGCTAACGGTGTTGTAATTGTTTTAATTCGTGCTTCAAGACTTGTTTCCTACTGCAAACGGAGCATCCTCAATTTATAATACTATTTAGCTCTTTAATAATTAAAAGGTTCCCACGACTGCGCGTAAAGTATATCGCAAGTCTCATGCGCGATACTAACCGAGGCACCTTGAAACGATTTCTGTACTCGGGAGGGGTAGTTCGAGCCTTGGAGAACGCTGCGTTATTTCGACGAAATGAGCCGGTGGGGCCTGGAGAAGAGTCCACTTCCGGTGTCGCGGTGGCGTCTCGATCCGCGGGGTCGGAGCATTGTGCGATCGGGACCATCCGTCATTTATCGCGGCGAGCCTTGAAAAGCTCCTCGGCCCTTTTAGCGGAGCTACAAAAGCCAGCCCCATGGAATCCTCTCGGGCGGCCGTCTCGGCTGGCTCGCAATAAATGCCGTCGTCCCAATTAAAACCGCCGCCGCTCTAACGTATATACCTTTTTATCTGTTTCAGGTAAGTCCCGTCTGGTCGTTCCTCCTGCGACTCGGCGCTTAAAGGCTCGCCTCTAAAAGGGTGCCAGGAACAAACGCGCGTCCCCCCGGCGCGTTATCGTCGATTTTAAAGGACGAAGGTCTTCTCACCACCACGAAATTTCAACGCCTCTCCAGAAAACCGGATTGGAATGCGTGAGTGGGCCTGTATTGCGCGTTTGATCGCGTCGGGTTCTGATGGCAGTCCATCGTAGATCACGCGCGAGCACAAGTGTCGTGGAAATTTGAACTTTAGTCCTGAGGTTAGATCTGGGTGTTTGAAATAACACCGTATCAACGAGTTGTAACTCGTGATCCCATTAGCACTTCAAATAAATAGGTACCCGCGAAATCCCTTCCCCTTTCGCGATCTTCCGTCTTACTTTCCCTTCTCCATAGCCTAGGATCCAAAGCGAGGTCTCGAGTAGATCGACCGTGCCCTCGTCGGTCGACTTAATTAGTAACCATTATCTCGATACCGACGGTGCTATTAATTACTGTTCAAGAGATCCTCGAGCATCCCCTCCCCTCGGATCGCCTCGACTTCCGTTCTTTTCCACCTCTTTCCTCCGCTCGTCCCGTGTCTTATTTCCTCCCCTTAATCCGGTTATCCCGTCACGGGGGTGAAATATCGTTTCCCCGTTAGCTGGCATATGCTTTCTTTTTGTCGGAGATCGCAGGTTTCGGGGATGACGGTTGTCCTACTCCCTTGCCTTTCACCGACTTCTCTTCGGATCGCCGATGGGCCTTGAAGAGAAAATCGATAGGGCTGCGAGGGATCGAGCTAATTGTGTCTGAAAAGGTTCCGTCGATGGGGGTTGCAGCGACGCTCCTAGCCCTCTTTGATCGAATTTCCGACACTTTTCGGTACTTCGGAGGACATTCTCCCTTTTGTGAGGGTAGCCTGATCTCTTCGCGAACTTCTGCCCGGGCTCTGTAAGGAGTATCCCACACAAACCCGTCTAGTTTCAACGATCAATGCATTTTCGCCTAATCCAAACAGACCTAATATATACTCCACTTATCCGGTCATTATCCAGACACCAGACACTTCGCAGCAGATACGACCCCCGTACAGCCACCCTATTCACGGCCTCGTGGAACATTTCGCGCGCTACGTCGGCCACGATTTCGCAAGCCGACGCGAGTAACAGCGTCGAAAGCCGATCGTTACATTTTCCATAAAAATGCATACCTATATGCAGGTGCACGTGCGCGCGCTTGCATATTGTGCCTGAACAAATAAGACTGCACGACATCACGGGCAGACTTTTGCATTCATACCTACACGGCGACTGCGAGCGACGTCGAAAACGACGCAGCCGGCGAATACGAATGCAATATTCAGCACTGCCGGCGTTACTCTTTGTTGCTTGATTTTTCTGTCTCCTCTGATGCTGCTGCCGCTGCTGCTGCCGCCTCTCCGTTCTTTCACCCTTTTCGCCCTCTCTCCCCGCGACCGGTCTTCGACATCCCTTTCCTCGCTCCCGCTGTCCAGCGCGCTTCCTCCTCCTACGTTTCTGCCCGCTTTTTAAACAGAGAGCCCACTTTCTTCGTTCCATTGTGCGTCCCTCCTTCTTCTTCCTCTTCTTCTTCATTTTTTCGCCCAGATTTCTGGCCGTTTCTTACCCCTGTCCGCCGGACCCCTTTGTCTCTCTGGCGTGCACCGTTTTGTGTCGCCCTCGTAGCGACTTTCGGTCAAAAGTTATTCCTCGCATTCAGCCGTTTCCGTTGTTCTTAATATTTGAATAGCGGGCTTTAGCTCTTAACGGGGGGATTTAGCGAACGGTTAAAAACAGTAGGAAAGGTGGAATCTTCTTTTAATTCTTTAGCCCTTTCTTCCGTATTGTTTCTATTCCCGTCCGCAGAGTTTCTGTGCTCCAAGAGTGGCTTTCACGAAAACAGAAATTCTGTTGTACTTTCATCGTTCGCTTCTTACCTTTGTTAACTTCGCTGTTGACTCCGCTTCATTCCCTTTCAATCCTTCTTCCTATCGCTTCTTCCGATCCGCCATATAAAGTGGAACCGATGTTTGCCGATTCGTTGTCGGACGTAACGCTCCCCCACGGGAGTGCGTATCACGCTGCGATTAAACGCTGCACAAAGGGTCGCCTTCAGCGATCGTCGAAGGTAGCGCGAATAAAATGAATCGGAGACTCCCTTTGACGAGATATCTTGAAGGGAAGTTTGTAATGGCGGTGCAGAGTCAGGTTGTTTGCCACAATACACGGGGGCGTTTTCTCCACTCTTTGATTACTTCACGCAACTTGTCGAATATCCTTCTGGTTTTACTTGAAACGTCGCTCTCTGACGGTCTACGCCGGAAAACAGAATTTCACTGAAATAATGATGCACCTTGACGAGAGGATACTCCATTCGTTGAAGCATTATTGAACGCGTAACTATATATATATTTGTAGAGTCACTGGCCAGTCCGCGCTTGAGAATTATGATTCTTCTCCACCCGATGCGCACATTTCGCGACCACCTCGGACTGAGCACCATTATTCGAAGGTCTCGTAAATTCGACGGGGCTGTAATCAGGAAATACTTAGGGTGACCCTCGTAACGAATGCGCAACGTAATCTGTGCATACAGGTACGCGAATATCTGCGCGTAAATCGCGGCTGAAACCGCGGGGACGGTAGAGGGAAGGAGAGGGACGGGCAGAAATCCTTTAAGAGGATATGCGCCGCCGTTCGAAACAATCCGGTTAATTTCCCGCGGCCCTGCCTGTCGAGGGTCAAGTAGATAGTGCATCATAATCGGAATCACGGTGGAAATGAATTCCTGGACGAGTCGGATTACGTAATGAAATTCTAATTGCGCGATTTATTATACTGCCGGACGTGTGCCGCGTAGTTCCTATCTTATTGACGCTGAAATCTTCGCAAGAATACGACACTGGATCCACGCACACGCCGTTTAGTAAAAAGACCGGGAAGTGGGAGATGAGTGTGACGTCGGAGGATTGGAGTTCAGTTGGCGAAATTTTTCTGCCTATCAAGTTACATAACTGGAAGCTTTTAGTATGGACGTAAAAATGAAGGATATACGGCGATAAGGGGACAGTGTTTGTTCAGTGGCGGTACATCTGCAAATAACGACGCAGCTACGAATTCCTTTCAAACTCTTTGCCCAACGATCTTGCGCGGATAATTGAAATCTTCTGGCCGGTGTAAGAGCTGCGAAAGGAGGTGATCAGGTTTCCCTATCAGATCCACGCATGCGCTCGGCATCTCGTTATAAGCTCGCCAGTTTAAGAAGCGAAAAAGTAGGACGAAATCCTTTCTAAGAGGATGAGAGCCACCGCTCCAAACAATCCTACTAATTTTTCCGTGCCTCCGCAATCGGCCCAAGATCAAGAGGACGCGAGAGTATCCTCGTGGAGGAGATAATCCCCCTGAACACTCCAGCGACAGAGAGTACGCCGTCCTTGTTCCTCCCTCTTGGTCGCCGTTCCCCTTTCCGCACCCTGGTGCCGCACACGGTCGCTCTGCAGCGGCGGCGAGGCAGCCGCAGAAACGTGTCCAGCGAGTTACAAATGTCGCCGCGATCCGAAACGTACGATATTACCGTGGCAAACGCGGAAGGTCGACCGCCGACACGTGAATGTAATTAACGTTGATTCCGGCGTGTTCGACTCGATTGAGAGTCCGCGAATCCACCCGACCGTGTCCCCCGCCGGAAGTTGGAGCAACTTCGCGCACTCGCCGGACCGATGGCGGCGTAATTGTTCCCGCGGAACTTGCCCGGCCAACGTTTCCGTCGCGCAAGATAAATCCCGGTGAACGTTGCGGTTCTTTCGTTCGCGGGGCTTGGAAAATGCAAGCGCGGAGGAAACTAATTTACAGAACTGAAAACGGAGCGATTCTCTGTTCGAAGTTTCCCGGGGAGTTGGAACAGAAAAGTCGCACCGTGGTATCTACTTGGGAAGGGAATTATCCTCAAGGACCACCGGTGACTCCTGCGCCACTTCGTATTCAGGCGATGACCCTAATTCCTCATCGAGTTTCCATCCGCTGCGCGTCGGAATCCCGTGTGCCCGCCGCGGACGTATAAAGATGCCAAGTAACGTTCCCGTTTATTTTACAACGAGCATCGAGATATCCGGAGGTTCCCGTCGGGGATTAACAGTTACGGTATCGTCGGCTTTAATCAGTAACGTCCGCCCAGCGGAACTCTCGAGACAGGGGAGCAGGTAAGAATGGAGGAGAGCGGTAGATATTATCACCGGGCGAGATGCCGCGTGACGATTATTGTCAAACATTTCATCGACTAAGTCCTTTGGGTGGGCTTCTATAAATCCGTTCCTTGATGGGCCTCCTCGAGGCCGTCATGGTCAGCCTTGTATAATATTTCTTCCGGAGATCTGCCGTCGCATCAACGCGAGAAGGAAAAGCTGAAATTAATACCTCTTACCGTGGCCGCTCCGCTCGGAAATTCCACGCTAATTCCTAGCGGATATTTCTTAGGATAATTCTCAATTCGTATTTCCTACTGATATTCACTACAAGAGCAGACCTATTCTCTTCGCATTCGTGACGTTCCGTATGAAACGATTCTGTCCTCCTGTCCAATTTAATTTATTCCGTTGCAGAACGAGGATCTTACGCTTCGGATAGGAAGCAGAGAATCGCTATCTCGATGAAACGTCGGTTGATTTCAGCGGGAGGTCGATCCACCGACGATTCTTGCGCAAAATTCGCAGGTCGCGTTACGTGGCAGTGCGGAATTGCATTCATTGAGTTTTACGTAATTCCTCGAGGGTTGGTCAAGAACGATCTCGAATTGAATTTCCGCCCGCGATGGAATTAGCAGTGGCTTTGACCGCCCTTCAATTGCAATGGGAACTGACGACTCGTATGACGCGGCCGTAAACGAGTTGCGTCCGTTTTGCAGGAACAGACTGGCAACAAAAAAAAAAGAAAGAGTGAATGGAAGGGTGCACGTGCATCGGCGCGAATGAAAATTTTACGCGTTCGAATTGGCGGACAACGACGATCGCACGCTGGCGACAGCGCAGCCGGAAAATCGTCGGTCGAGGCGTGAAGGCCGCGCTTCGATGCAATTTCAAAGACTAACAACATCGCGAAGGCGCGTATAACCGAGGTACGAGTGGAGTACAGGGTCAAGTGAATATAACGCATCGAAAAGTCGGGCAGAGTTGCTTGGTCACTTGGAGGAATTTACGTTTATGGATCTCATTTCACATCGGTGCCATTTTTTTTTTACCATTTGTATTCTCGCAATTTCTTTGGTAGTCAGAAATCTTACTCCATCTATTTGCCAGCAGGCTGGGGTGGCGGAGGGTTGCTAATAAAACTCCCGAGAAAGAATTTAGCAACATTTCAGCAGCTCGCTTGTTTGTTTTGCCCGCGGAATCCGGTTGGTGTATGTTAATACCGAAACTCGGCGTGTCTCGTTTCTCACACAGTCGACTCCCTCGTATTTTTTCGGAGCTTAAAGAGCTTCCGAGACCTCTTCCCTCTCTGTCTCTCACGGGACGCGGTTCTTCCGGGAAGGTCCTTTAGAGTCCTCTCCTTGGAATATACCCGCGGCTCTTTATCGTGCAAAAGGGAGAGGACGAGGTAAGTGTATCGCGTGATCCTGACACACCGTGGCTGTTCCCCTTACTTCTCTTGTTCTCGTGTCGGTGCTCGTGTAACGTTGTATCCTTAGGGCCGTGCGTTCTTATTCTGCTGGTAAAAGTACGGTCGGGGTACCTTTTCCCGCTTATTACTAGAATTGTCGTCGAGATGTTAGCGGAAAGAATATATCTGCCCGCTTTAACGAGCGATTTCAAAAATTGATGGGCGGCGGTAGCCGGATTCGACGAACTTCAATTTCCTCCAGCTCCTGCCGGTCTTCCACCGGCCCCTCCGCGTGGCCATTTTAATCTTCGATACCTGTCGATAACAGCTGCACAAGAGAATCGTTCGTAGTTCGTAGCCTGCGCGGACTTTCCTGCTCGCGTTGACGCCAGCTAAGGGAAAGAGCTGTGCAGAAATGTTTGCAGAGGGATCTCGGATGCAGGCGGTGGGTAGTTTCTAGAGTACATCCAATGCGTGTAAATCCTGGGGCAGAGTGAAAGATAACCCTATGGCGGAGGGCACTCGAGTCAACGGGGTTAGAGGGAAAGGGGTGGGAGTTACTCGTGGCCACGTAAGGAAAATGTGGAGTGGCCGCGTAGATTACGTAAGAGGGAAAAGAGAGAGGTTACCCCTAAAGTGTTGTTGACGTTGCTACGGAAGATAGCACTCTTACGTTTCACTTCTGCACGGGCATTCGCGGGCTTGATAACGCTGAAATTTCGAGCGCCACTCTTCTCTCCCCCGACGCACTCGGTGCACCACAAGAGTAAAGAGAACACGAACATTCGTGTTTCAAAGGGAGCTTTGGGATACTTTGATATGACGATGTAGCGCAGGGATGTTCAGGGCCTAGTCTTTTAAGGCTACTCGTGGTCGAAGGGAGGATTTTTCATCGTACATAGGGATGGTGGATGATATTCTTAGGTGGAAGGGCTGTTGAATCTTTGGGGACCTCTAAAGTGGAGCCTGGATGAGAGAACTTGATAGGCTGAAATCGAGAGGATGGTAAGAGGAAGAATTGAAGGGCAGAATGCCACTGGGTAGTATCTATCATTTATTGACAATTTAACAATAGTGCCCCACAAATTATAAGTACACGTGATCGTAACGAATAACTGAAAGATAGTCCTCAACTAAATACTACATATTATAATCTTGATAATGAATAACTTTCAGATTAATATCACACGTAGCTCGCGATTCGCTGAAAGCGATATCAACATAATTGCACGAGATCAATAGTTCTCTATCAGCTCATAAGATAGAGGGTTTAATTGATTCACCCTGTGGTGTGACCTACAATGCACTAAGTGGTACTACGATACACTACATGTTCTGCTGTTTGCAGATATCTGTCAAGTCGCCGTGGCACGTAATCCGCCGGTTGCCAGTAATCCACAAAATGGAATAATACATGATCAGCCACACCTTAGTAGCTAAGAAGCTCGACACGTAGTCCAGGGCCTCGAACACTGACATAACGAGATCTAGAGTACACTGTTGACTTAGAGACGCAACAGTAGACGATCCGTGTTTCACAATTCAAACGTTCAACTCATTCGTGTAGTACTCATTGTCTCGGATGGAGGTTCCTCTTTACCATTTTGGTCCCGAACTTTCTCCATCAAGGACCACTCGTGCAAAGCGACACACATTCGACTCTGCAGAGTTTGCCGAAACTTCCTGGCTGTTTGAAAGGAACGATCCACTTGATAACCCAAAGGCAGGCCAGGTCTTCACTCGGGCATGGAGCGGAGCACATTTTTCGAATTCCGTCTAGCGAGGTTCGCGTGGGTAGGTGAAGAGCAGAACACACATATTTGTCCCTATTACAGTTATGGCCAACGAGCGTCTCTCCTATGCCTCCGAGTGTTGTCCTTAAAGCGTACTTTACGTGCACTCGCGTATAGCAGTGCTCCCGAAGATCCCCGGAGTGATGCTCACCGATGAGATACTTCAGAACCCCTTTTACCACAGCGACCTCCAGTTGCTTTCGTGGAAACAAGATGCTCACTTCCTGAACGTTCCTGACTTTTACACAGTGCCAGCTGAAACGGAATAACGAGGGACACGTTCGATTTCGTTCAATTGAGTTTCACTCTCTGCCTTTGGAACATAGATTCCGTATAAATTCTGTTTCGAGGCTTCGCGGGAAAATCAGATCCTCGCGTGGCAGCAATCTCCAGACCGTTTGCAGCATTCCACGGTCGATTTCGTTTCAAGAAAATCTTAAAAAGCTGGAACGACCGCCGATTCCGGGTGAAGTGACCGTGGTCAAGCGCGAAAGAAGAGCCTGCCAGTTCCATTCGGGAAATTTACCCTGCCCATAGAGACTTAGAGTGGTTCGCGATATATCTACGCGCATGGAAGTCAATTTCGTTGGTAGCGCAACACGAAGAACTTATTGTATCCGCGAGTCGTGCAGCTTTCCGACAAAGAAAAGGAGCTCGTTAAGGGAGCTGCGAAAGGTGGCGCCGGTGGCACACGAAAGCCCTCGACTCTTTCAAAGCTCCGCGACTTTCAAATGTCTACGGAGCACGCGTGGAAGGTAAACGTTTGCAAATGCGGAAGAGTTCTCGCGGAAACGAGTCATTCACCCCCCTGTGAATTGAAAAACATTGTCACGTAACACTTTCTCGCGATCTTAATTAGTGAAGTTCAAGCCTAACAAGTTAGAAATACCGAGGATTTCGTATTATAAAGGACTTCGATGAGATTCGGTACGACTTAATTGATTTGGCGAGTAACGCGAAGCAGAAAACTCGAGTTTCCATTGAAAGCAAAGCGCGAGGTTGAAGAATTCTAGGAACCTCTTCGGTATCAAACATGAAAGGCGCTCGGTGTCCAATCCCGCAAGATGTGACTCGTTCACGAAACGTTGAACCCATCAAGCCGCGAAGGCCTTCCCCCAAGCATCGAACTCTTTATCCCAGCGAAAGAACTTTCAACGGCACCGCGAGCAGACTTTTTTTTTACTTTCGTAGCCACGCCGAGCCGCGGACTCGGGATAATGCGTTCAAGAAGAGTTTTATCTGTCGACCAGAAATAACCGCTGCCCGAACGGTGGGCGGTAAAAGCCCCGGAAGTAGCCGCGCGAACTCCCGAACGTTTTGATTACCGAATTTTTAAATTCAACCGTCGCCCTCGAACCCGCCCGATAATGTCTCTACAGTGCCACCCGCTGTTTTAAACAGAGAGCTGACGCAAGCCAGAGCGTATAAGTGTCGTCACTGGCGCGAATTCGGCACCAGCGAACGACGTTCGTCCGCCTTGTTCCGTTCTCGAATTCTTTCGGCCAATGATATAGAGCCCGGCTTTGTGGCTCGCGCCTGTTTTATAAGCCGAAAGTCTCGTAAATCAATAATTCTGTTTCACCACGAAATCACCGCGTGCTCTTTAGCATTCGAGCACGTTCTGGATGGTTGTGGGCGGGTGAAGAATAAGGGGCCATTTACTAATTTGTAAGCGAAAAGAAATCGGTTTCTCTCCTCCCCAAGAGACTTTTCATCGCGAGGCGATATTACCTTTGTCGATACAGAGTCCGATACAGTATCGATATGCTCCTCCAAGGAATTTCTACCAAAATTTCCCTCGCTGTAAACCGCGATCACGTTTCTGGCTCATCAGCAGACACGTCGCGAGAGCCCCATAAAATAAAGAAATTACCCTCTTAGGCGGCCTCGTAAACCGAAAAAGAAAAGACTTGTTGGTCGGTCCCGCGTAATGTTTTCGTAACTTGTGCCACGTGTCATTAGCCCCGTTGAATGCGCGTGCCGGCGGGGAAACATTGTACGAACCGCGGGCGCAATTGCTCGTAGACGGCGGAGTTAGCAGAGCGTCACTCCATCAGCATACCATTAGAGGATCACAGAAGCCTGTCTGTCTATCGCGCCGGTCACTATTATAGACGCCGGGGATTGTTTATCGGGTGTTCTAAAAGTACCAGCTACGGAGACCCACGGGAAACCGGAAGCGCGGCGATTTCCTTCGTTGCCCGTTGATTGCGCGCGCGTTCGTAGAGACTTATCGGCTCTTCCTAGACCGTACCACAGTTTTCCTCTTGCGTTGCGCTCCTATTCCGCGGCTGGACGTTGGTCGACGCGAGCCGGGCTGTTTTATTAATCATAGCTTCGGAGAATCCATTGCGTGTGATTGATAAGGAGCGGGAATTTATGTTGTGTTATCAGTAGCGATACAACGCGGTTTGATAGTAATGTAATTGGCTGTATATCACGTAAATGTAAAGGCTAATAGCGGGGTTCGGTTTTCGGATAGCAAATTAACGCTCGGAGACCGCCCGTTCATTCATGAACTTTTAGGGCCATTTTATAAAATACTTAAGGGCTTATGCCTACCTATGAGGTCTGAAGAAACATGTATACTTGGGAATCTTTTGGGGGAGAAACTTGAAGGCCTTATTAATCAGACCTTTATGTATTGGAAAGTGTACATGTTAAAGTACGTGTAGTAATTTTTGCGATGGAAAATATAAATAAATGATTTATAAATATCTAATTTCGACCTGATCCATCTGAAATAAAAAATTCGCGGGAATTTAATTAGTATATTAGATTATTTAGTCTTTAATCATTCATTATCTGGAAAAATTATTTTGCTACGAAATGACGGCTTCTAATAGCAAAAGTATCTATTCTCGCCACAGAATCGCTTTCATTTTTATAATTTTTCATCGGTAAAATAAAAACTCGGCAACGGAAATGAAAAAGCCGCGGTTAAGGTGTAGATTATTTAATATAGTAACTAATACTAACGAATTTTTTATTTCTAATGAACCAGGTGAAAGCTGAAGTGGTCACCGTAAAGTGTTTAAATAAAAAACGCTACCCGGAGATCGCCTATAATTCCATTATTTATTTAGATATCGCATTGCAAAAAACTAGAAGAATATTTAAAAAAAGTCTTCAAGTTTATAAAAAAATCCACAAAATACTTGTGTTTTCAGACTTCGCGGGTAGGCATAATCCTTTAATGAAAGGGAATGTCTTGGATTGGACCCTTTGGGTGACAGGGGAAGCCTTGCGCGGCGATCGAACCTCATATAGGTACCTATTATGTCTAAAAAGAAATAATCTTCAGGTTTCGAAAGTCTCTTGACGCCCTATCGATACGTACCCTGTTACACAAGCAACGAAGAAGATCGTATTCACAGCGGAAATCGTGCGTCGCGGCTACTTACCTTCGCTAATATTGCCATTGAGATTCCTGGTGACTGATTGAAACGCCCACTATGCCTAATCCGGTCTGAAACTAATTCCGAAAGCGCGTGCGGATTGCTTTGTCCTCGAGGCGAGGCGATTGGGAATTGAATCGAAGCGATGTTGACTCGGTCGCTTCGTCGCTCAACATTATTCAATACGTAGCTAGCCAGGGGCAACGAAGCAGCGCGGAGGAAAATAATTCGAGCTTAGCCGGCAATTAAGCAAGTCGTACTATTTTTCGTACGTCGGTGAGGAAGCCGCGAGAATCGCGCCTCGAAACGAGAGCTGCGAAGAGACTGTTTGCGCTGAACAACGGTGCGAATTTTTGCGCTCATCCGATCATATTATTCGCAAACACTCCGGGCATCGCTAAAAGCTCCAAGGTCGCGTTCTCGTCGTCGTCGAGTCAATTCGAGGCAAATTGTGAGGCAACTTCTGGGTTACGGGACTTATCAAGCGAGCGCGTAACGACGCTATCTGGCCCTCGTTATCAATGATTTTACACGGAACAATGCCGGGCTTCGGTGTTAATACGAGTCTGGCCGCGCGCGGTTCAGTTAGTGACGACATCGCCCGAGCCATCTGCATACATTAGAAGACGTGACATAACGCACACGACCGGTATGCAATGCACTGCAATCACACCCACCGCGACCGTAATCAATAATTCATTCAACTCGCCAATGAGACACGTTTAAAACGCCAAACATAAGCGTACACCCGAGCGTACTTACACGGCCGTTTAATGGGACTCGTCCCAGCGAAAACGTACCTACACGAATAATTGCAAAAGTTTGTCCGAAGATAAAGTAGCTGCAGAGTTACACGTTTCTGTTCGAGTGGGTTCAATGTAAACTGTCCCCGCCGGCTCTTGTTTGCTGATTACAGCGAAAGCGTTTATTGCTGTTTGGATCCTGCAGGAACTAGGATCAATGAACGGGGAACGGTAGAAGTGGAATTTATTGTGGTTCGTTTAATTCTTTGGAGTAGGTAAGCGTGCCTCGCGAATGAATGGAAAGTGCGTGCAAGCAGGCTCTGCGTCGAATGTAGCTTCATCCCCTTGGAGCAATATACGATTATACGTTCCCATATTCGAAGGCAAACAAGACAGAGTGGAGGGAAAAGATACACTCGGCTTCGATTCTAAAATAGTATTCGAGGGGGAACTATACACCAACCCAACACGAGGACAAGAATTCGCGAGAAAAAGTGTAGCGGTGATTTACCGAGAGCACGAGAGCAACAATGATTTACCAAGATTCGCGGGATCTCTCGCGGAATTGCAAAAACTCTGTGATGGTTTCAGAAAAAATCGAGGGTAAGTTGTGCGCGAGTGGGATGTCGAATTTCGGTATCCTCGCCACGTGCTGCTACCGCACAAAAATAGTCAGGAGTGTCTTGCAGGATTACGTCACGTCGATCTCATTGCTGTTGCGAGGCATGGTATCAAAAATCCGGCAGGCCCCACGTGTCGGTCGTTGCTTCCACGTCTGGCGTTCGCGTTTGCGCGGGTGGTCTTCCGCGGCCCTGAAACGTGGCGTTCCTCGTAAATTGCTATAATCGTCGCGGGGGCTAGACGAAGGCGAGGCAGCAGATATCCTCTCCGGGGAATCGTTCGACAGGGATACCTTCGACTGGAGCAAGAAACGTTTCGGTAAAGGACAGCACGAGCAGGACAGTGTTTGTGAACTTACGTAAAGAAACGTTCGAGGATTCGCTTACGCAATCAGATTTCGTAAGATTTCTTTTTTTAATATGTTCGTGCACGGACACCGATGGTAGCAATGATAGCACAGAAATGCTAGGGCGTGTAATTAATTACCGAAATAGTCACAAAAATGCTACAAAAGCTTCCAAGTAAGAATAATTACAGAAAATTAATCGAATCCGGATGACCACCCTCGTCATTTAATTTTCCCCGTTATTCAATTACAGCTGTTTCATTAGGTGTCCATGATTCGCGTGGTCGGGCGTGTTCCACGAAAATCGACCGGAAAGCTTCCAAGGATTTCATTCCAATTACATTCACGTCGCGAAAGGCGGCACTTATAATTAAAGCCCCGGCTCGTTTCTGCCATTAACATAACGACAACGGTGTGAGTACGGCTGGTGGTGTGCGTGGCCATCATTCCGCAACCTTCACCTGTCGTTCCCGTTGTTTCCTGGCAAACAACGAATTACACCGATTTCCCGATATGTGCTGATCGGCCGCGAAGCACCGCGGTAAACGAAATTGTTTAACGATTCAATTACGAGGCGCGGGATCGAAAGGCGTCGCGTTCCATTCACGTTCCTCCCCCTGTTTGGAAATGTTAATACCGAGAGCATTAGCACTTTCAGCTCGGGGCTGTCGAGTGGAAAATCTGGATAATCTCAGTTAACGTTTCATACTCCGCTGTCGGGTACCTGGATGGATTGCTTGCTCGATAGATGCAACAGTCTCGTAGTCTCCGAAACGCGCGAGTGTACGCAGAATAACGCATTCTTCAAACTCTCCACTCTCTGGAATCGCCTTCGCATATTCGCTCATTCAGATTGTGCGCGGAGTTTTATTCATTACTTTAGAATCACAGTCACTGTGTGTACATATCTTTAAATACCGGTTCTCAGGATACTGCTGCAATATATGCCAGTTGCTATTGAAGTGTCAATGCACGTATATCCAGTCGAGAGATCAGTATTTTTGGATTATCGGGGATTTCTTGTCGATGGCGCTGTGCCATCGAGTCGAAACGAGCAGAAAGGTTAATAACGTAACGAAATCGTCGATTCATTGAGCATTTATTCGCCTGGCCTCGCGTAGGCCGCGATACCAGCCTCTGTCCGTTTAGATAGCAACCGACATCCCGGATGCTGGGACGATAGCACCTCTTCCTCCGCATTTCCTCGCGCTCCATGCTCATCATCCTTCCTAAATGACGGAATTTCGCGGCCTTCGCGTTTAACGTCCATCCCAACGGCCGCGCGACTCCCTCGATTCTATTTCCAGTGCAGTCTCCCCGGTGAATTTGTTGATATCTGAAAATATTCCAGTATTTCCATTGGCGAGTATTTGAAAACACTGAACAATCGAATCTGGTTGAATCGAAGTTGAATCTGGATTCATCGATGACGCTACACTGGGAATATCACTAATGTCGTTTCTTCCTTAATAAAGAATAATACCTAGTATTACCCGAAAGAGAGCCCGGTCTTCAAAGACGCTATAGTTCCATTCTTCTTCTACTTGCCATCGTTGTGAACCCCTGTCATCGTTACATCGTCACAATGAGTATTCCAGACGAGTTGGAGGTTCTTTAGAATCACCACTCCTCTTCGACGACCCTCGATTAAGAGGCACCGTCGATATGCCAGACACGATTTTAATGCACGTGGCGCGCACACGTTCCATCGCTGGAAAGACGAACCGAGCAGCAAGTTTGTGAACTTATTACGAATGACCTAAAGCACTCGAGATACATAGTTGGATTGCCGTTGACAACTGGCAGACGCAGGCCCTTCAGAGCTGTCAATACTCCGTTAGCGACAGGATTCTCTGAAACCGAAGGCTTTAATCGTGTTACTGTGATTATATTAACCGATATCCGCGAGTGCTGTTTAACGGAAGGGAATAAACGCGTCGTAGATAGCTGTGTCTCAGAGGTACCGAGTTGTTGCTTTTAATTTGCGCAGAGTGCTAAAGAATTCTCTGGTTCTTCATTTTAATATTGAATGAGACAAAGCTGTGCACTCTGTTCAGTCTAATAATCTGTCTCCTCGGTAGTAATAGTAATTTTTCGCTGCTCGAACGTGGAAGTAATTTTATCCTCTTCCGAGGAGTCTTCTACTCCACTCGAACGGAAGAGTAGCGAATTCTTAGGCCAAACGGGGGTCCGGCCGACGATCTTAGGGGGCCCTTTTTCGACACTGAAAGAATCCCAAAAGGGCTAGTGAAAGAACGGCCAACGGAGGCAGCCACGTTATACATTTCGGAGAGGGAATAGGGATACCGAAGCGAGGACGATCGAAGCTGAACCCTCTTATACCTATTGCTAGCCTGGGTTCCACTCAATTAGCCCCGTAGTAGAGACAAAGGGGCTACCGACGATTTTGGTAGTCGACGATGGATTCGTTTTTTTCGTTCCTGTTTCGTTTCCCTTGGCCCTTAAGGACAGTGGTTTTCTGTTCTGATAGGAGAACTCCATCATGCAATAGCCGTTATTTCTTATTCCTTAACACGGTGTATAACAGTTTATAGAAGAAAGGCTATATTCACTCTCAAACAGAGGTGTGCATTCATTTCTCACGCTTCAATGCATTTCAAAGTACCAAACGCGTTGGCATTCAAATTTAAGTGATGGTTTTAGGGTTAACATCCTAGAAACATGCGTGGGTGGACTTAATGGCGAAGTCTGTCGGCTTCGTCATCTCTAAAGTGCTTGATCAAGAGGAGAATGTTCCCAGATACGTATAGTCCCACGTAAATAGTTTTATAACCCCGTTTCCTTCAAACATATTCGCACTGATTTCTGCATAATATTAAGTACTAAACCAAGCAAAAGCACCGTGCTATTCCCTGCGAAGAACGCTTGAAAAATCGTTAAATATTTCAGAATCTTGCGCATATCTGTGCAACGGGCCCGATTTCTCCGCCCATATTTCAATCACGAACAGCCCATTCCACGGGGCGCAGAAAAATAAAACGCGGCCCGCGGTCGATATCTTGCAAAGCTATTCACCGCGAAACGCAGCCTAGAATTTGCGAGACCATCCCTTTTGTTTTCCCTTCCTTTTCACGTGCCCGTGGCCGGGACACTTGTTTTTACGGCAGCCGAGCGTGAAACTGGACGTGCTTTCGAAGCCGTTGAGTAATGTTGCCCGCAATTCCGCATGCCCCTCTTCTGCTGTATTACAAAGCGCCCGTATCGTTCGGCGTATAATGGAAACGCTCGTAACCCTTAATGAACGCTGTCCGAGATTGATTTTATTACAGCTGGGTGTTCATCAAACGGGTGATCCACCAGCACCTCTCGGCGTCGTTCCACGAATTACTAAGCAAACGTGATACTGAAAATGATCATCACCGAGTCCCGTCGCTTCTTCAGCATCGTTCATCCGGTGGACAAGAATAATTTTTGCCGTTCTTTATATTTAATTATAAAATGTGACATTAAATTAAATCATGTATTATCTACTGTTTACCGCTTTATCAAAAAGTTGATCTTTCTTACTGATTTTATTGATTTCAATTGTCCCTTTCTACCAATTTTGCCGCTCTGAGCAGTCGCCCCGCTTGCGTCTCCCTAGATCGAGCCATGATTGAATTATCACGCGTACGATACGTTCAAGTTTGCAACGATCGTGTACGATGTTACCACGAATCTTCTAGCTGTCCAGGTGTCCACTTTGCTCTAATATCCAAGCCGGTATATGGGAGATTATTTCCCCTGGTGGCTATTATTCTTCGGACAAGGCCATCCTCTCGCCAAACTTGGAGACTTCGTCGCGGTGCTCGTCGATTCAGCGGGCGGCTCGCTCGAACGAAACGAAATACGAAACAAGCTCGGCCAGCGATGATGGTGTGTCAAAGAGTGCCAGGAATAAGGATGTACGGATGGAAATGGAGAGTTTCATCAGCAGAAGTAGGATTGGAGGGCCGGCGACAGGAATAGGAAGCAGAGGAAGAGACGGAGGCGCGTGACGTTGGAGGAACAGAGACGGACTACCTTCACCCTCTCGCTCGGGCTAAAAAAAACTCTTGGAATCGGTTTCTTTGTCTCGGCCGGCAGACAACAATGTATCTCCACAGACGGTCCCGTTTTCTCCCTTTTTTTTTTGTTTTTATCGCGACAAATATATTGCGAGCCGTCCCGACGCGACGTCTCCTGGTCCTTCTCTCAGCTGAAGGGTTGATTCTGAGAGCAGATCACTCCTTCGGAGCAACAACAATCTGAGGGCGGTTGGGAAGGTTCGTCGGGGAAGGTTGGAAGAATTCGGAGCCCCTGGAGTATCGAAGTTGCGGGAGTTTCGCGTTCCAAGTTTCTCGCGCTGAAAGGGTATTAGGAGAATGAAGTTAATACTCGGGGCTGGAGCAAAAAGGGGCTCGTGATCGAAGATTCTTCGGGCGCTCGTTGCAATCGAAATTTCATCAGTTGAAGTTCTGATGGGTCTTAAGAATAGGCCCCTTGTTCCTATAGAAGTCGTTACTGCAGCTTTGATAAGTTGCTTCCTCTTGCCCGAGCTGGAGCCTCCGAATCGGCAACTCGTCCCGCGGTAGCTGTTGCAGTTTATTAAAATCGCTGCCACCTCTGTATTCCAAATCTCTTCAACCGCTACGGGCACCACAAACACCGCAAAATACACTGCGAAAGCCCCTTTCTAATTCGTAAATCATACAAGGCAGCTTTTCACGACGGTTCGCAGTTGCGGCAGCTCGGTGTTTGCATTCTGTTCCTTTGTCTACCTCGGAAGGGACTTCTTCGGGAGATGCTTTCCCATGCGAGGCCGTACCGGCAAGAAACGAAACCGCGGGTAACACAGCGTCGCTAATTGGCGTGCGTTTCCGCGAACAATCCGACGGACTTCACTTCCGTCCAATTGCCAATAAGTCGTATGTTTTACGCTGGAACTGTTCGCCGACATCGCGGGCGCGACAGCTTTACGAGGATCGCACCGCGGAGATCCTCGATCCGGTTTTACAGCGACGGGGACACCGTGGATTCCTCGCGTCCCTCTCGATTTTAATGACGGAGCATGGCGTGATTTTCTCGTTGCCATCGTCAAGGAATTAGATACGCGTTCTTCGGCGGATGATTAATTGCACCGGTCGAGTGGAACGGCCAGCGGCTCGTAAGTCACCACCGTTTTCCCATTGCGATAAACTCTCACCCGTGGCAGAGGACTTTTTCCTGGGGCTCGCATTAAGCCGCGCGATTAGGAGGATAATAGCGGGGGGAATGTGGTTTTTCAGCGAATCTTCAATCACACCATGAAACTTGTCTCACTTCGTCGGGAACCTGAGTTATCGCAGCCTCTGCACCAGAGAATCTGACTCTGTCTTTTTAGTTACTTCTAATTCGATTGTAGGTAGGTACTTTCTTCAAATGAAAGTTCCAGGTAAAATTGAATATCATCATTGCTAGAAACGCAGCCCTCTGCACATTCTTGAATACATACGCAGTCTTCCCCCTCTCCTCCCACGATAATTCGATCTGTCCGCAGTAAAGTACTCGAAGGCAAGCTTAACGTGGGTATATTTAGTTACGCAGTCGGATGAGTATTATTACGAGGGAATCTTGGCAGAATATAGGAGTTCTGAGAAGCATCTAGGAATTCAATCTTCATTGGGTCTCATGGGTTCGATGAATAGAGTTTATCCCGAAGGCGTTTGCTTTCGATGGCGCGCCTTGTTACCTGCCACCCACCGAGTCTTGAAGATTTTCCGTCAGGCCCTTTCCTTAGATACAGTGCCCCGTTTTTCAGTGATACATTCATTAACCTTAAATCTCAAACCTTGAACCGTAAAATGAAAATCGAGCGCTCCATTGGGATCCTTTATTCCCTCGGAGAAGATTGGTCATTCAGTGACGTTAGGAACACCGTTCGAGCGATCGATTAAACAGCCTCGAGAGCAATTACGAATATAGGCGAGTCCAGCGTTGAAGGAGAAAAGACACGCGTGCCTTTTGGACGCGTATTTCAGCTTTCAATTAACCAGAGTCGCAGCATAGAAGCCCTCTTTTATTACCTTCCTCGAGATACGAGTGTCTCCTCGAGATCGCCACCAGAGCGCAAACCTATATTCGATCCTGACCTGGGTCGTTGCGTGGATATTGCTGGAATCCTAATGTGATTATATCACGAGAAAATTAAGCCGCATCAGCGGATTCGATGAGCCGGCCTCACTCTATTGTTCTCGAAAGGATACTGGTTAAGCGATCCTAAGATTAATCGTAATTGCGGAATTCGACAGCGATCGGACGATGGCCATACGCGCGTGGTCCGCGGTTTTTTCCTCGTAATGGGTTGTTACAGGAATGTAAATCGCGATGGTAACACCCGCCAGTTCAATGCCCCATGGAAGTCGCTCGCGTGTATTTTAATATTGAATTAGACAACCAAAGAGGGAATTATGTCGACAAACCTTACTCCAGAGACATTGTATCTGGATTGTTGGAAACGAAACCCAAGCTGATCTTTAATTATGGCATTCGTGAGTTCGAACTTCAAAATGACTGTGAATTAGAATTTCAGTAATATTAAGAATTCCTGTTAATAATAGCGGGTGTCAAAAGAATTTTCTCCACCAATTCTAACACTATTCCAGCCTTACGACAGAGGTGCATGCACAGTTCGAAATACCTATCGGTGCCATATGACAAACGGTAACAAGACCCCGCGGCATGGTGTCCAAACTTTCCGGACGCGTGTATAACCCAGTCAGGGAGTCCTAACCGCGATTTTACGGGGCCCTATAATTCTGACCATCCGCGCTGGCACGTTCCCAAGAATCGGCTGGCGGTTAGATGCTCATTCGGATAACCGGCTAATGCCGGAGGTTCGCGCTCTTTTTCGCCGGCGAATAGGATAGCAATCTTCGCGGCAGGGCCCGTCGAAGACGCCTTCGACCCCGAATCGAGTAATTGGATACCGAAGTCGAGCCGTATAATGAAGAGATTATGCGCGATTATGAGATATAAGAGGCCCGGCGGATCTTCGCGCGAATATACGCAAGATCGCGATTCTCCTCGAATTTTCACGGATCGAAGTTACTTTAAGGGATCCCCACCTCTCCATCGCTCGAAGCTGGCACCGTGAAATCGCCGTGATAACACGTCCGGCGCACTAATCTCGTAGCTTGAAATTCCTCGTAAAAAGAAGCCATTACGAACAATGGTTGCAAAGGAAGCGAGGAGCTGATTCTGAATTGGCAATAAACTTGAAAAGCATGGCGCGATGATCAGAGGAATTACATAGGAGCGTTGTAATGAAACTCTGCGGCAGGTTACGAGGAAACTCTAGGGAAATAGCTCAGTATTCGGTCAGCCGCGGTTGTACGCGCGTCCACTTTTAAATTCTTCGATAGAACCATCCACTTTTTCTTTCTCGTCTTATCGAAACGAATTGGTGAAATTGAAAGCGGAGGGCCCATAGAGGATGTTTGATCATATTTGCGTACAAAGATGCTCGCGGGGGTGGAAAGAAACCTGCACGCACGTTTAACATTTACGCCGAGCGGCATGACGGCGAGGTACAAAGTGCTCCATAAAATATTAAAGCTGCCACGCTCCCCGGATCCCGTCTGTCCGGTTAAGAGTTCGAAGTTAACACCACGTCTCGACCCATTTACCAAGGCGGGAGAGTGGTCGCGCTCGTTTATATTCCCGGCGAATTCTAACGAAGTCGGAGCGTGCATTAAAAGAAATTGATGTAGAAATCGTCGCTGCTTCCGTTATTATAACGGGGACGGCGAAAACACCCGGGCCCGCCTAAATTAACTGTGACGGCCTGAGCGTCGGGGACCCCTCGTCTGCATAAATCTGAATTCGCAAAAATTATTAAGGCCAATTTGTCACGCGGAGTCGTCGGCGATTGGGGTGCGTGTAATCGCGCTTATCGAGCTGAATTGCCAACTGGAAGTTTCCGAGAAAGTCGTTGAGGATAATTGCCGCGTCCGCCACCACCTTGATTTATTAGAACTTTCACAGCAATTAGTGCAATGAGGTATTCCGAGGCGGTGTAGAACGTCCAGCAACAAAGTATTTACACTCCCTCCTGTAACACCTCGTGCAAATTACAAACTAATATAACTCGCACGTACAACGAACTCTCATAACTCTTATTCAAGCCTGTTCACGCCTCGCTATATTGTCCACAGTAATTACACGCGATGAAGCGGCGCGAGGGGCAACAGGGTAAAAAGGGATCGATTTCCCCCTGGTGCAATCGTGAAAATTACACGTCTCGATCGAGCCCTCGAATTACTCTCCACGCGCGTGCACGTGTGCATCCAGCCACGAAAATCATACGCCTTCGATTCCAACCCCGAGACCGCGACGAAATTCCGCGGAAGTTAATTAAACAGCGCACCGAGGGAACTCTGTGTTCGACCTACATTTTGAAGAAGAAAAAAAAAGTAGAAAAAGAAGAAGGAGAAGGGGAGATTTTACAGCCAGCTTGAAGCGAGCCGTCGGTGACATAATTGAAGCCTCCAGTCAAGGTTCTATAAAAGTAAAAGCGTAATGGGGGAGGATGGATAATACGGTTGAACGATCGGAATGAGGGTTACCGTTACGGAGCGCTCCGGGCCAGGATAATTGTCGCGAAATATTTCATCGCGACGCTGGCCGTGGCGGAACGGGACGGACCCGACTCGAGAAACCCGATCCACCGTGTCGTTAATTATCGAAACGGGGGCCATTTGTTTTTCAGACGATCGTAATTGACCGGAGCCGCCGACAGGGCGCACCTATCCATTGTACGGGACGCGGCTACATCGGAAAGGTGGTGCACCGTGGAGGTGCATCAACCAGGATGCACCGGGATCCTCCTTGGTTCCCGCGCAATTCGAAAGTCCGTCCAGTCGGTAATATCCACGTTCGTGCGATCGATCGGCTGCTCCTTGTACCTTGCAGAAGAACGACACGTTAATTGTCGATTGTTACGGGTCGTTTATAATAACGTGGACGGTTCCATTGATGATGGATAGTGGTCACTCGAGTGGGGTCATGGCAGGACCTTTTCGTCCAGTGATTTGTGTCGAGGAATCGTGGAATGAAGGGCAATCGATGGCTGAGAAGCTGGGGTACAGGCTGGGTCTCAACAGTGGGGCTCGATAAATCTCCATTGTCTTTGATGTCAAGAGGGAACGTTTCTACTTTAATTCATCAGAATGCAACGCGTCCGAGTTGACTTTCACGGTCCACCCTTAATTGGCTATTGTCAACCACCCCTCGCCAGGATGTGCGCGTACTTGACCATATAAATTTATAATAACTGTATTACCGATGGTATAGCTGGTGAAGGGAACCAGGGGATAAGCCCTGTAATAAAACATGTGGACGGTTCGAGAGAGATATTCGCAAGCGCAAACTTTGCACACGCGATCCGCCGTGATATTAAAACCGAAGTTCGCCGGGGGAAGGATCTCGAGCGCACGCTGTTAATAGGTCATTACGCAAGCGTAATGGAAATCGATAATTAATTGATCCGGCGAGAGTGCACGACCCTTCGCGCCCGATGGTAATTGACTCTTGAATATTTATGATTAACGAATTAGCAACGTTGCAGATCCCGCGATCCGATGCTCGCTTGGAATTTCACTCCTGAAATGGTCTCTCGACTTCTTAATCCAACACCTCGCCCTTTTGATCACTGTTCGATATATTGGTCCATGAAACACGTTCTTACCAATCGGATGAATGCCTCGACGGTAATCGAAGTTCTGGAATTTATTTCCTCGTGCGGCTTTAATAGCACGTGTCCAGCTGTAGATCTCGGACCTTGCCAGCTGTTTCCGTTTCGTGCGTAGGGCTTAGGAAGACCTCAAGGTTCTTTTACTCGAGAGGAGGGTAAATGCTACGAAGAATGTAAATACTAGACAAGCTTTCACTTATCAAGTGGCACAGTGTCACAGAATGAAAGGCAGCGTTGCGAAAATCGTGGGAACGTGGTCCAGTGGTTTTCCGTTCGACGAAGAATTTCATCGAGTAGACCGCGGGCCGGCGCAGCATTATTAATAGGTAACTGATAAACCAGTTAAAATGTTATCGGCTGGCTGTTATCCGCGGCACAGGCATGCGCGAAGGCACGTGCAGCCGTTACCGGCTGCGATCAGATACGATGGCCACTTTCGCCATGTGCATGCCGTCGCGTTTTTGCAACTTTCGGTATTCTGCATATCGCTGCGCGCTACTAATGAGCCCCTTGTCCGCGCTGGGGATGCGCCTTGGTGCGGAGATCGCATCTCGGGACTTTACTTTCAGTTATCGGGATAGTATTCCATTCGAACCGTGCAATTTGCGGTTTCGGCTCGGTCCTGGAACGTTTCGCGTGGGCGCAGCAACGTAAAAGTCGAAATGTCGACGCTTGGCTGCGGCCACGGGCTTTCCTTCACGGCAAATGAATTGCTCCGCTTTTTCTCGAAAAACAAAAAAACAGAATCTCATAGTGATTTCCTTGTATTCTGAATATCGAATAGAATTGTTCACGCCTGTACTATTCCCACGTTAATCGCAACACAGACCACTCGTTTCGACGCGAACACTGCACCCACGCTAACTGGGGGTTGATTTAAGAAACTGCAGGACAGACATGCTTCATTACGCCCGTTTCAAACGCCTCGATCTTCGTGGAACGCGGTGCTCCTTATTCGCACTGCTCGGCTACGTTTCCAACCGTGCTGCACATTGTTTCATCACAATTCGCGTAATTTTCACTGGACCATTTACCTGTCTGGGCGTTAATTAGATTTGAAGAACTGTCGTTGTCGAGGGACCTTTCGAAATTTCGCGTTTCTAGTAGATCCTCGGTAAAATTTCAAAATTGACAACACCAATGATCGCAGGGGTGGAATATTGTTACCGAGTTAAACTGAATTACTTACACTTCGCAACCCTCCGAATTATCGTCGAATCAGTCATAAATGGTAATTGCAACTTCGCGAAGCATGCTGAAGCCAGCATCCATCGTCGGCCATGGGGTTCCCATTGTAATTGTTCCAAACCCCAACAAGAGGGTCGACCGGTATAAGCCGACCAACTTGTCGTCTGTAACGAACCCGGCCCGCAGGAGGTCCTCGTTAGAAGTGTTCTGGATGCAGGTCCGTTCAGCCGCGCCGCTTTACATATTCATGCCGTTCCAGATCTTGTTCGACGTATCGTGAATTTCGCAGTTGGTAACTGTTGGGCGTTTATAAGCTCAGCCCCGGAATCATAAAAGATGTTACGTGCTCGCCCCCGGGGTCTCGATAGCTATCAAAGCGTAAACTTGATCCTTGGAAGTTTGGAGCGCAACAGCGTAGTCGCGTGACTCCGTTTCGGAGTTGGTCCAATGATCTCTGGTTAGCTCGCGAAATTGCAAATTATAGACTGCAACGGTTTTAAGAGCATACCTAGGACGCAGTCTCCGGCAATTTCTTTTCGATTAAATACAGTCGCATTCAGGATGGTCGGTTAAAGCTTCAAGGATGGCGAGGAGAACGCGGTGTCGAGCAGTATGCACACCCCGTTCACGTAATTATATCGTCGTTTATTATAATACGACGGAGCCATTTAATTCCACTTAGCATCAATATCTCATCCGTCGGCCAATTAAAATTGTTCACCAGAGATCAATTACCGCACCCACGAGGCGCCCAGCCGTGTCAAGGGCGAAAGGCGATAAACCAAGCGTGTTTCGGCGAAACCGGTTGTCGCGGTGTTCACGCACGAGCAGAAATATCGCAGGGATTTCGCGGACGCAATTAGAACCACTGAAAACACAGCGCCAATTAACGCCCCCCTGGCTCGCTGTCACGTTTTCAGCGAGTAGGTAGCTCGCTCAGGAGGCCGCTCGCACCTGCTGCTAGTTATGTACAACGATTTGTACAACAAACTCGCGTCCTTGCACTTTCTTGTACGATCCATCGGAATTTATTGAGGCAGATTTCCAGATACCATGGAAACATCATACTAACGCGTGCAACGTTTTCATTCCTTATTCAGGCGATTCAAGTGAAAAAAATCCTAAAACAGTGATCCCTCTTAAAAAATTCATAAACTCCCTTCCTTAACACGAATCTTCCCCCTCATAAATCCCAGAGGGGGGCGTCCAAGCACAAACCCTCCCCCACGATACAACTACCAGCAGGAATAATTCGCGGAGAAGAAGTGGCGCGTAATTCACGAGAGCATGCTTTTTAGCAATTTATATCCAGCCAGGGAAGATTGTCGTTGTTGTTGTCCCGTGGCCGTTAGAACGGCCGCGGCATCCCGCATTGTTCGCGACCAATAACATTGGGCAATCCATTTTTCATAGGGGTGCTATACCCTAGGACCGATAGCAGCCGCCTCGCGCTCGCACACAGAGTCCTCCGATTCGAATAGCGAATGACTCTCGGGCAATGTTCCAAACCTCTGAATGACGCCCACTCAAAGAACTTACGCAACAACGCGCGCTCCGACGCGCCAGAAAAAACACGTTCATTCACGGATTTAACGAACGCGCATAGCCGATACATTGGCTTGTTCGTGACATCGCCGGCCCCACAGCGGGCCTTGCGTCTTGAATGGAACCCGTCGGGAACAATCGGTGCACGCGCGGTGGGAACGATACAACACTTCTACCGAAATGAAAATGATCGATGGAACTCTTTATTAGCAGATTATTTTAATGTCTTAGGCTTAGGGGCGGTTCTAGGTCGAATCTTCAGACGCCGTTGTTGCAGCTAAGCAGCCTTTAATTATTAAACTTTAATACCTGTGAATACCGGAGTTTGTAGATCCGTAAACCTAATTCTCTGTATCGGTAGTCAGTAGTAAAGCTCCGTCATAGATCCCCCAATCCGACGAAATTCTCCAGAGATCGGTATGCACGAGCAGCTCTATGACACTATCATCAACGCGGGGAGAAACGCGCATCCCGCTCGGGTGAAATCTCCCTTCGAGCGGTTCTCGACAATTTCCCCCGATAAATCAGGCGAGAAAGTAGCGGGCGTCGCGACTAATTCATACAATTTCAGACACTCGGTAGATTTATCGGGCGAGCGGGCGCGTGCTCGCATGTAAATAGCGAACAACGCTCGGAGAACCGCGACTGGGAAATAATTTATCGCCGCCCTTGCGGCACGGCCGGGGAACAACGACCCTGAGAGGCGTGTACCGTTCTCCATAAATCGGCGAGCAATCGGCTCGATTACCCGGTGGCACGTTCCAGTTTTCATTTCTCCGGGCTCGCGTCGCCGGGCACGCACGGTCCGAGGAGATTCACTTTCCTCCGGCGGAGACAACGGCGAGGAACGTTCCGCGTGGCGCGTAACTGTCTGCCCACGCTGACGCAACCAGTTGCGGAACAACTTTGCGGTGAAACTTGTCCCGACGTAACGAGCCCCATTGACGCAAGGATCAAAGTCTGGGTCAATGTTGCTGCGACCAGTTCCACTGTAGACTCCCGTGCTTCGAGGCTTTCTGGCTGATTTATTGCCGTAATTTGTCGCTGATAATGACGCGAAGCCGATGGAAGGAATATCTCGAGGGGTGCTTCATCTGTATGGGGGTGAAAATCATTGAGTGTTAAGGGAGGGTGGGATTACTGTGTCCTTTGGGTTCCATTGTCAAAGCTGGCAAAATTTTCTACTTTGTAATATAGGATCTAACGAAAACCGTTCTTTCTGTTTCAGGTCGTCGGTGGTGCTTATATTTATTGTAGGGCTCTGTGTACACGACACCTTCGCGAAACACGTGAGTATATCGGCCGACTGCTTCGCATTCCCCGAGGTCGATGCTGGATGTATAGTTACGAGATCAATGGATGCTGATGATAACGTTGAAACAAGGGCTTCGGGGGAACACCTTTGGCTGCATTCCTTTAGGCTTTATTGCTGCACCGCTTCGATAGTGGTTTGGTTTTCAAAGGGTCTCGGTTGGGTCGAAGTATCTTCAACAAATTACGAGAATCTACCATGTAGAATTTATGCAGATGACTCTGAAACGAGCCTCGCCCATTATCCACTAATCTTTATTTAAAAATCATGGGCGACTGGCAACGAACCACGCGGAATATATAAACGGAGAGCATCGGGTTTCATTAAAAGAGATCAGTGGTAATAAAAGGGAGAATGCTGGATCATTAAGAAGAATGCTAATATCTTATAAAAAAGAAAATCTGTAAAGTGGATCTGAACGTGCAGTTCCGAAGGATCTAACATCTACCCCTAAACTCTCCTTCCCCTTTTCCCACAAAAGATGCTAATTTAATTAAACTCCGTCCAAGATTATACATATTAAGCTTCACCGATCACGCACATCCTCTTACTAAATGCTACACGGGTCTTCCACCAGCGCCAAAGGTATCTCAGCAATCTGTTTCTTCCCATCAACGAAAAAACAAGTTTCCTCAATTCTTGTCGCCGCCTGCGCCAATCTCCTCCTAATGAAAGACTCCGTCAGATAAAAGGAACAGAGGAAGACACTCCTTCTTGATAACTGAAGTCGAAATAGCCTGCCAGCTCGTGCCGCGTGTCACCTAATCCCGAGAGGAACAGCTTCGACAAACGAGGGGCACGGGAAAAAAAATGTGAGAGGGAAGCTCGAACAACGCGGATCGCGTTGCCTTATTGTGCCGACGAATTCGCGTACAAAATGGAAGACGCGGTCTACCCATGGTCTCGCCGCGATCTGCCGGGGTCCTGGTGAAACGAGAAAATAAGAAGGCCAGGCAGCAAAGGATAACGGACGTGGAACGAAACGGCCCGCGGTATAATCTCGTTGTATGCGCGCGCCTGCTGTTCCCGTCGTTCCTTTTGCCGTTCCGCGTGTGTACCTACACCTTGCATCCGTCTTACACGGGAAATAACTTACGGGAGAAATAACTCAGGATCGTGTTACCCGCCGCCTTTATAAGCACCGTTTTGGCCCTTGGACGCGCGCGGCCGCTTGCGCGAACGAGGAATATTTCATTTCGACGAACTCCGCGGAGGAGACGACATTGTTCGGGACCATCTTGCCTCACCGAATTTCGTCACGCCGATTTTGTAAATCGGGATTCGCCGGGTTTTATACAATTGATCATTAAAGCCAAGAGGATCGGCAGGGAATTAATAAAAACGGAGATACGCGTATCAATATCCTCGCGTCGGGAGAGACTTTCGCTCCATTTCCGCGACAATTCGATTAGCATCGATGGGAAGGACATCCCACGTTCGAGTAACATGTCTGACGGGACGGGACATCGGGATAGGGGGCGATACAAAATCCTGGCCGTCTATTTCCAATCCCAAAATCGTATCGGTTTCGTGGCTGTCACGCGGCTCGATATTTTAACCGACACCGGGAAATTACGTTTATAAATCCACGGATGAGCCCGTGGATTTTTGCCGCGGAAAACTGGCGCAGCCGGGCGAGGTATCTCGGCAATCGGCAATGAGATTATCAACGGAGGGAGCGAAAGGGTGGCGGGGCTGAGAAGGAGAGAGGGTTCCTGACTTATTGCAGCTTTTTACCATCATCAAGGAACCCCATACCAGTCTGCGTGGCTAATCCGAGTTAAGTGGCCGTTAGCGGGGCGAAGAAATCTTGGAAATGCTCGCGCCAATTTCGCGAGCCTTGGCTCCTCGTGGTCTGCCGCCATCCTCTTTCAGCGTGTCGAGTGAATGTAAATGATCTATCAGAGTCTATTGGAAATTGAGCGTAAAGCCTGCTGATTAGGAGGCTTTTAGGGCAGGAGAAAGTGTGTCTTGCACGGATTCGAGGCTGCAATTCAATTTTCTATGTAGCCGGGCAAAACTAGATAGGCGCGAGGAGACGCATAAAATTGAAATGAAAATGGTATTAGAGAGGAGTTTAGTTTCGCGGTGGGCTTGAAGCACGCTTCCTCTGATTACAGTGCCTGCATATTGAAATTTTAACGAGCTCGGGGCAAAATGGCGATAAGAATAACCGACAATTAATGATTCTGATAATTTTGTCAGGCCGTCGGGTTCGTTTTGCTCTACCGGCGATTCAAATGAGCACACAGGGAATGATTACGTAATCTCTGTTTTACGGTGGAAAGTACTGCTCGCGGAATTTACGAGGAGCTTAAGCCTGGCTATTAAGCACGACGGATTAGGGATGAAGTAATTGAACTCCTTTTACGAGTTCCTTTCTTTACCTCGCGCGCGCGACGTCCGGCTCGTAAAGCGAACGTGAAAAGGTTTTATGGCTTTTTTAATAGAGTACATTTTCCATGGACGCTCAACGTGGGAAAGAAAGGGAAAGGATTTTTTTTTTCACCTGGAGAAATGCAATGTCGTCGACGCAATTTCGAGATTAGCATCGAGAACTAGCCCTTGCTGAGCAGTGCTGCTAATTTCGGTGGGGTTTTATTTCAAGCGCTGTTCGTGGCGTTTCTCTTTATTTCAGTGCATCCCTCCTTCCTCTCGCGATTAAAGCGCGCTTTTATATCGTCGCCGCGGAGAACAAAGTAGCGGTTCGAAAAGTTTTTACAGGTGTTTCCGTAATTACACGGTCTACCCGTTCCTGTACATTCTTTATGCTTTGGAAAACGTTCGTTTGTTCGTATTCTGCCGTACGATTGGACGCTCCTTTGTGCCCGGTTCCGCGAACGGTGTATATAATTTGTGAAAACAACTGGACCACCATTTAACAAATTCGCGGACGTGAATGTTATAGTATTCATTTTCATGATGATACAGAACGACATGAATGCTATAGCATTCAAATCTTAAAGTCGATTATTTTGAATTTAATTGTATATAACCAGTTGAAAAATCTGTCGTGGATGCTATAGCATTCATTGTATATAACGATTAAAACATGATAATCTGACTACCCTTATAAAATGTGTTTAATCAAAGTTCGGATATCACAACCAATTTCAAAATACAATGACTGTCAATTTTTGCATCTCGCTGAAACTTTTACTGTCCGCGAACGTGTTAATTATACGCCGACATCGAAAGGACAGCGAAATGCAACTGAAATTTTGCACTTTCGAAAAAGCTATGGAAATGTTCGTTACATGGAAAGATAAGTCATCCTATTATGAGAGGCATGGCATCAAATACTTCGATAATTGTAACAATACTCCGCAGAGACAGAAATCACAAACCAAAAACTACATACCGCTTATCATTCAAAATCTAATTTTTTCGGGCCACGTTCTGGGCTGGATTTAACCAAAAAATTCACAAAGAGTCCTCTCGCTATCTGTGACCTTCCGAATGGGAGCGTGCATCAGGCAGCAATCGCGAGTTGCGCAAAGCGTCGGTGACAATTTCACACAGCTCTCCAGCTAACGATATCCATAATTCAATGTTACGTCGGGGACACCTCGGCGGACGAACGTTATCGGGGATCTCGCAGACGAGATCGCCGTCGCAATTTGCACGGTCCAAGCGCTCGTCCCCGCGAGCAGCCGGGCAACCAGAGTGCATGCACGACAATTATTATGAAAAAGGCGTGGCGGTGTTCACGGTTCATCGGCTGACCCCGACGCGTCCAGATCCACTTCCACGAACCCTTTAATTAACTCTTCGCCACGCAATCTCGCCGAATACTGTGCGTAGCCTCGCTGAATTCCATCTTCACTGTCTCTGGCGACGACACGATAATGTCGCACTCCAAGTGTCCTTGGAAACACTTGTGGTAGACTGCTCCAAACGTGTGCGAAGAAAGTTGCTTCACCGTGGGTCAGCTCTGGACCTATTCAATTCATATTATTCTTCCATTATTCACGAAGGCACGTCCTCGGTGCACAGTAAATCGATGTATTTATATCTCTGTCTTTGCCTTGACCGCTACTTCGTTCTGCGCGACGCGAATTCACGGCGTACATGATTAATGAGTACCTTTTTGTCACGAGATGTTATCGTATTGCGGCGACGCGGCCAGTAAAAACCGTTCGTGGTTATCTGACCGCTAATGCCGCGATTATTTCACCTCGCTTGGCGTCTGTATAGAAGCTTTTCGATAGATACAGGGTTCACATTCACCATTCGGATAACGTTGATCGATCTGTGATGGAATATAGCGAATAAATGAATGAACCGCGTTCGAGTGACTTAGAGAGAAGCAGACTTCGCCATATCAAACCTACGCGACGTATTTAATATGGAATTCCTACGTGCTCCAATCTGCCATTACTCCGAAAGAATGCAGAAGCAATAAATCCTCCCCTAATGAAAACTACGATACAAAGTCTTTAGAATTGAAAGCCTCCGAGCTTTTCCAATATTCCAGATATTTCTGGCAAGCTCGGTCTCTACCGAACGGCGAAGAACTCTACGGGCGTGCTGAATCGGCCTCGCGGGGAGAAAGGTTCCTCGGCGGATAACGCGATTAATGTACACAGCACCCGTTTCTATCGGCGTGCGAACGAACGACTCCGACAGGTAGGCGTACACGATCGACCAGTCTAATTCACTGTCATCGAGATTATGTTAATCTCGGGGGGAGAGAAGCGTTGGCATGGCAGAGAGTCATTCGATCGGACGGCAGAAAGCCTCCATCGCGGATCGTCGCCCACCCCAGGATATTGGATTATGTTTCACTGTTAACAGGTTACGTTTCGTATCTCACTACGGCAGACATGTAACGCGGCGGAGCCAATGCCACGCCTAATCGACTGCGGGATCGATCATGGGAATGCTGGCGAGGATTCACGATCAACGGTACCAACATTCGCCCGTGCTCCGATCTTGGTCGATCGATCGGAGGCACGATAAAGTCGAGGCTTTAAGTGCTGACAGGCACGTCTATTAATTGACGGAAGATCTGTGTGCTGGGTTGCGATTTCTGTTACGGGTGCTCCGAGCTTTGGAGCCTCGATTACCTTTTTCCGCGGAATAATTTATTTTAAGGGTACTGTGTGGCTTTCTTTTATTCGTCAATATTTGGCCATTTTTACGAAATATGCTCCGAATGCATTCGAGTTCGAGCAGGGTCGTCTTAACAAATTTGAGCGCCCTGGCCCCCAAGGGTGCAATTTCTTCGCAATCGGTGCAAGACAGTACGTCACAACGCCGGGTCTCCATCAAGGCAAACGCGAACAAAAACAATACCCGCAAATAAAATTTTTGTCTCCAAAATTGAAGAGAAAATAGCATTTCAACGTATTGGATTCTTAAGCGCCCTTGGATCACGGGCGCCCCTGGGGTATAGCCCGTTTAGCCCATTGGTAAAGGCGGCCCTGAGTTCGAGACTCAGAATTTCTACATCCACTTCCTCCGACGATTGCACGTCGATCTTTGCTAAAATAAAACTCGGATCAGATAGGAGTAGACACCGCAAAGTGGCAAAAGCGATTTGTGAGCAGTTTTCGTAGACACTTCCACAATACTGTGCGCGTCGTAACAATTCGCCGAGGCGCACAGGTGCGGACATTGCACTTCCTTGACGGGTAACCATTCTGTATTAGCATAAATTAGTTGGCCGCCCGTGGAGCGTCGTAAACCTTCGCAATTGTAAGGTCTACGCTTTGGTGTCAGAAGCGGTTGAATGATCGTCGCCGCTAATGTAGCCAACACCGCATACCGTGAAACATTGCCGAGGTTAAACGCATTCTTCGACATAATTCGCGTAATTGTGGCACGGTATTCACGCGTCGCTAAATGGTCACTCAGGACGGGCACGGCTAGAAAATGGACAGTAAAACGATTCTCTCTGCACGAGCCCTGCCGAAATTCTTCTATTCGTTCTCCGCGTCAACCCTTTGTATTGTATGAACATCCGCAATTCTCATAGAGTTCCTCCTTTTCCACACTTTTACGACTTACGCCGACCGCAGGTGACACAATTTAGGAAATTCCAATAAAATGCGAGGTTCAAAGGAGATGTTTACTGCATAAGAAAGTACTTACTAGACTATGACAAGTAATAATTTGTACAATCCAGACGGACCTTTATGGATCATTGACAGCGTTCTCTGAATAATGTTCCTTAAATAGAGACCGGTATTAATAAAAGTCGCGGGAACTGGGTTAAATTGAGTCTGTTACTCAGCAATTAACGCGAAAAGACGTGGAAGGGTCCCCGATAGTCGGCGGAGTTACACTGGTCGTGTCATCCCCGTCGCGGAAAGAACGTCGCCTCGCAATTAGCCAAGCCACGTCTGCCCGTCTGGCGCAGAAATGTCGATCGTTTCGCGCGCGTGTCGCCCGATGATGTAAACCGTGTTGCACAGCTGCCTTGGTTTACGCCGAGGTCGGCGTGACACGCGACGGTTAGTCACCGCTTAAGACGCCGGTCTAATTAGCTGATTTATAGCGGGGTTGGTCGCGATCGCCGGCTACATTGCTGTGAGAATAGCCGGAGACCCAATTCTTCCCTGAGAATGGTCCCTTTATAGCTAGAAAATGAAGGAGAAAGCTCGCCGGCCTGTCATGAGTCATCGGTATTCCCCGTCGGACTGTGCGCCGCCATGTGTGCTCGACTTCGCGAAATCGGCGCAGCTGAGGGATCCCATTTCCCGCAACAGATGCGCGATGAACAATCCTCTAGAGGAGCTTCATCTGGGCCAACCAGCCAGGTCGACGCCCCGAATTAAAAGACAAACAGGGAAACAAGGTCCTCGGAGCATCGCGCCGCGTAAATAACATTCGCCGAACGGCTGGAAAGCTCGACCGGCGAGCGTTTTAATCCAGCGTTAGTTGGACCTCTTAGAGAGGTGTTTCGCAGCGGCGAATCGCGCCTAGAGGTTTTATAGTCACCCACGTCGCAGACGTGCCGTTATTATCGTCGTATATTCTCACGTTACGGTCCACGCGACACGTCGCGTCGCGGCCGCGCAGATGCTCGCCGGGGAAGAAGAAAAGCCTCTGGTGGAGGAAGCGACCGTGCCTCGCAAGGAAACGCGCGCCTCGCGAGAGTGCCCCCATGTGCGTGAACACGCTCTCTCCCACGCTCGAGAAAAATCCACGTTACAGCTGGCACCGAGCGGAGCCGAAACTTATTTACGGCCTGGGGGCTCCCTTTATTTTTTTACGCCGACTCCCCCTCCAAGGAGTTGGCACGGTGAAGAAACACGAAGATGCCTCTCTTCTCCCTTTGAAGCCCGATACCGTGCACGAACCGGGAACGGGGCTCCGCGAGGTGCATTTCTATGTAATTGCGCCTGTGGCGCGCGCGCTACCGATGCAAATCCCTCCGACAGACCGCAGCTTCGCGGAATTACATTCCTCTTTTCGAGAGGAACGCTCCATGCTTTCACTTCCGAGAGCGCCCCCCGGTGTTTTCAGATATCGCACGGAATCGTTTCTTGATTGATACGCCGATGATATGGAACACGAGCACGGTCTACTATCGTCAAAAGTCGTTTGCAAGAGTAATTTTATTATTCATTCGTCCTTTGAAGTTGCTCAGAGAATGCATGCTTTAATCTCCGTTGTCTTAAGCTTGAAGCCATATAGAGCGCGAAGAGATTTATTCTGACACCGTTAATACGCTAAGTAACTCCCGGAGGATCTCGTTTCACGATCCCATCAAAGTTGGTACATAAGGGACATGATTTAATGCCTGCCGCGAGTCGGGCGCTTGTAACTTGTTAATCGGATGAGTTCCACGCGCGGCATAATCAATAGAAACGCAATAAATCCGCCTTCCGTTAAACACAGCGCAATTACGCGGTGAAACCAGACCCCTGCTCTCTCTTTTCCGTCCCCCATTCGTTATTCGGATACAAAGTAGTCGTTAACCCGCGGGTGAAGCTTAAATTGGTTCTGGCGATACCCCCAACGAAACAATTCCGAAACAATTATCCACTGACGCTCGAAACACCGATTTAATTGTACAGGCTTAACGATCACGCCGGGATCAAACTTTCTTCTCTCTATGTATCGTCAACGGTTCTATATGAAGTGCAGTATTTTTCATGTAACGTAACGTATTATTGTGCTTCTAGAGAATTGCCCGATTCTATGTAATTCGTCTATTATTCAAAGTGGTCGGATTATCTGCTAATTCAAGAACCATCGAAGTAAATGTTATTGCACTCGCAGGGGGAATAATATTGAATATATAGCCACACCCTTTGCATCGATTTGTTTACGAAATTAAACCAATCTGCTCTCCCGTGTTAAGCCATTTCTCATCGTTCTTCCACTCGCGATATCGACGAACGATTACTCGCAACGTGTCTCAATCCAGCCTGCATAAATACATTACCTCGGTCTGGCTCGCGACGCCCGGGCAACAAGAAATTTAATAAAGTCGATGAAAAATGAACGGGCCCCAGGAAGTTCATTTATCACGTCCATTTATCGGCTACGAAGATACACTTCGATCAAGGAAACTTTCCAAATTGCCCCACGGGACAAGTTCCGGACCGGGGCTAGCAACAACTCCAACTCCCTTCAAAGACCAATAATCTGGAGCAAGTGGATACGAGGTCGGCGCAAGTTCTACGACAATGTCGAGGCTTCCTTTCCGTCAATCAGAGTTCCGGGAAAAGCATCCTCGATCCTCGAATTTCGTACGGGACAGCCTACGCTGGATCCTCGAGCGGCTAGAAACTAGAGGGGGACGTGGTAGATCGTTAAACGGGACGAAGCTGTATCTGGGGTGAAGTCGAAAAGCAAAAAGTGGTGGCCGATAATTTTATTTGGAAACCGCGCCGTGCACTTTACCACCGAGCGAATGCAAACTGCTTTGGAGCTGGGCCAGAAGGAGTCGACCATTGAAATGTTATATGGATTCTCCTTTAAGGGCGGAAGAGGAGGGACAAGCGTGGAGCGAGAGAGGGCAGGAGCGCTTGCAGGATCGCCGGATCGTCGTTCCATTTGCTTGGATATTAATCTCAAGCTTTTTCTTTTTGGGTCAACCGCGCAGGGCTGTGCTCGCCTGGCTGCGATATTTCTTTGCGCGACTCCTCGTTGGTGGGTTTCAATGGTCGTAGAACGACCGATGCTCGGTATCAGGCTACTATATAGTTTCTATTTTCAATTCAATACAAGAGAGTGAAATGCCTGGAACCTGGGGTGTCCAAGGAAGCTCGCCATACTGCGACTCCTTCTACGAGTATCCATTAGATAAGTACACCGTATCCGAAGCGATCGCGAAAATTCGTCCGATGACGTGAGAATCCTGGCGCGAGCGGATTCCCAGAAATTCAGGGTGGAAGCGCGGTTTCGCGAGCGGGTACTGCTTAACCCGCGATCGTCCCATAAACCCATGGAAAATATATCCGCGGCTGGACGATAACGTAATTCACGTTTTCACCCCCGTCGAGGCGCGCCGTTCATCACCGCTAAAAGCCTATACCTTATCGAACGGAGCCGATAAGGGGATCACGCCTACGCTGTTCCCCCCACGAAGGTCACCCATGCCTCCACTGCAACGCTCGGTCCGATCTGCAGGTAGGCTGCAGGTGAATAAGGGACCACTTACCGTGAAACGTTCCCCCGGCGTTCCCACGAGGGAGCGCGTCTCCTTTCGCGACTCCAGCCACGACCTCGGGATGCCTACCCGCTACCACGCCGACCGAGACAGCTGTTACATAAATTTATGCCTCTGCTCCTGTTGCAGCATCATATAAAATTGAGGCACGAGCGACACCGCCGACAACATGGGGAGAGCTACCTGCCTAGCAGCTTCCTGCTCGACACGGACGAGCCTGAACGAGGGACCTGGGGACCGTGGTCGTCCCCCAGCTCCTGCTCCAGGTCCTGCGGCGGCGGAGTCGCCCATCAGACCAGGCAGTGCCTCGACGTAGAGTAAGTTGGACAGTTCTCGCTGTTTGCTTTCCGATTCAGGGATATTCCGATTTATTATAGTACAGTGTCGCTGCACCCTTGAAACTTCAAAGTACAGTTCCATTAGCAACCGTGACCAGTCATCGGCTCCTCCTTTTTCCCCTCTAATTGCGGTGCTAATATTAATTAGAATATAAACGCCAAGAGACAGGCAAACAGGGGTTTTTAAATTTGAACGGCGTGGAAAACGCTCCGAGGGTCGTCCTCTGATGGGAAATTAATTTTTTACCCCCTCATTTCCCGCGAAGATGGGTTTTCTTAAATTCAATCCAGCTCCGACGAGCTTTCCACGCTTCAGGGGAGTTTCGCCCGGTATTTTTGACGGGCCAGACAGAACTTCCGTCGGAATCGCGGTGAATCCCTCTTATCTGGGGTCGGGGCCAGGATTAATTCGCCGCTACTTATGCGCTTTTCGCCGCTGGAACGCTAGCCTGGGATTTTCACCTGTCCCCGTTCGAACCGATTAAAACTCGCGAGTTTTACGTAACGATCTCGCGAGAGGAGGAAAATCGGCCGATCCAGCGAGGAAATTGAGAGCGAATGTTGCTAATACCACGTTACGCGGATCGAGAAACCGGGCTAATCGTATCGTGAAAGTATTTAATGAAGGGAATAATTTCGTGGCATCGAATAGATCGTGTCATGGGTCAGGCACGCTCTATTCCGTGCACGTGCTGTAATTGCGCAGCGTTTACAGACTTTTTTTTTTCTAATTTCCGCCTTCGGTCGTGCACTGTCTTTCGACATGATTTTTCTGGACTCTGCTATTAGATTGATATTGCATCGCAACCGGTCGCTTATTGGATAATTCCGTAGTTAATGAGACAGGTGGAAGTCGCGTTGCAATGTCGGGAGATAATTTTAAATTTGAAGTTCCACACTTTCGAATTATTCCTGCCTGATGAAACTTACGACTGCGAAGTTTCGAATTCATTACTCTTATTCTACAACTCTTCTTCCACCGTTCTGATTTCCCATGTCTGTTCCTTGGAATCATCAAATTCTAAAATCTACGAATCCATTGAATCAACCAAACATAGAAACAGTTTCTGTTTATGTTTTATTGTCTCGAATAGATTCTGTCCATGAAGATTTAATTCCTCAGAAGTGTACGCGAGATGGACAAATGTAATTCCTGCGGGAGCTGCGCGAATTATTGAAAAACCAACCGAGCGGATCAGACTTTTCCTCGGGTGTTCGTTCACGGTATAGATGGTGCTGGTAGGGTATACGATTGCGAGAAAAAAAATTCGTCGTCCCGCGTCTCCTTCGAGCTCTCTCGGAAGAAGCTCGTTAACGGAAAGGTATGGCCGATGCGCGATTTAACGGAGTGTGAATTCCCGATTAGAGATAGGAATCGCGTCGCGTTTCCATGCTCGGAGCCAGATCTCTGGCTGGAATCGGCCGTGTAATCGGGATTAGAATCGATCGGGGACTAGACCCGTTCTGGTATGAACTAGAAAAAGCACGCTTCGCTTATTCGGTTCCGATGCCTTTAGCAAGGTCTAAATAAATAATAATAATAATTCGTATTTATTAGAGTGCGTTAATTAAGTGACGAACAGGCGTGATTCAACGTTCCTGCTGTTTTTCAAACCCAACTCTAGAAAATAGACTCAAAGTTAGAGAATCGACACACAAATGTGAGGCAGAAGACAAACAGCCAAAGAGAGTTAAGGAGAGTGGACAAAAATAAAGGAAAGGGTAGCACGTTTAAAAGCGGAGATAGACGACGGAGAACGAATTTCCAAGGGAAGAGAATTATAGTAGAAGGAGGATAGATGGGAGAAGGATGCCGTAAATTTAACCGTACGATTAACTGGGACTGCCAGAATGAAAGTAGGCGAAAAGTAATTGTGATGATTAAACATTTAACCACTGGCAGGATTATTAATATTATATACTAGAGTTGATGAGAGTTAATTTTATTATTATTCGTTTAGAAAGTTAAGAACGAGGTGAACGTCCAAGTCGGTTCGTTCATTTTTAACTCGGGGTAAATGGATCCTTGCACCGTTATCCTTTACAAGTTACCCTATCTGTAAACTCACAGGACTTCAGCCTCACTGCCCTTTCACCTTACAACGCTTCCAAGAGTCGAGAGAAGAGAGGTTAATCGCTGTAAAATCGTTTCATTGTTACAGCGACAATGGCTACGGCAGGTGTGGCGGGGCATCGAGGCGATTCTTCTCGTGCAACATCCAGGTGAGCACTGTTCGTCAAACATTATCCGTAACTTGTAATTGAATGAAAACAAAGGAGGACGGTAGGAAGGTGTTTGCTTCGTTAATATTCTAGTGGGTGTGCACAGAAAATATCGTTTGCCCAGTGACTACCTACCTCCATTCTTCTATCCTAGTAAAACTTTGAACTGCTGAAAACCTCTCAAAAGCTCTCCTAATGCTATTCTTAAAGTACCTAAGCAATACAATGAATGTTAGATCGAATAGTCATACTGTAATAAAGTTCACACCTTTCCTGTTCTTCCAAGTAGCAAAAATAAAAATCCCCGAAAGTCTCACCGTGACAATCGCTGCGTGAAATCGAATGCACACTAGAACTTGATTAATCGCCGTGTAACAGTGGGTGATTTATGCGATTTGCTTTAATAGATCGAACAGCTTGACAGTCTATCAAGAGGCGCCGCCGCATCGACGCGTGACGCGCGCTTCAATTATTCGCATCTGTACGGGAACTCAAACCAATGAATCGAAACGGATAGTGTATATTTTCTAGAGCAGTTGAACATTCTCACTTTCACAACACCCACTACAATTGTTTCGAATCGAACTGTCTACCGTCACCTTAACTTTTTCTGTGATTAATTTTATAAAATTATTTTCATGCGAATTACTTACCTTCCCTCCTTAATTTCATAATCAACGGTTTTGCATAGCTTCCAACGTCAAGTTCACTAGCTGCTGTTTTCGTAATACCTCGCGTTGCCACTAAACGAAATTCTTTCCAATTGGAGAGGGAAGGATGGCCGAGCTTTGACGGTCGAGTCTCACTGACAAGGACTTACGATTTCTCAAGCTCTTCCATAACCTTTCGGTATATCGATCAATTTCTCTGGAGTCATTCAAGGGTGTTTAATAAAATGATTTATATCATTATTTAATTCAGTTCGTTAAATGTCAGCCGCAGCCGCGATGAACTCTGAACCGCGAGACTTTCGAGCGACGCCAATTGTTTACGTGTGGCCCGCTGCGAAAGAACTCCTCCAGCTCTTCAGTTCCAATCGATCCGATATTACTCTGGACGCTTCGATATTCGGCACACGTGCCGAGCCCCGTCAGACTTTCATTTCAAACTACTTAATCAACGCGATCCTGGTTAATCTGGTTTCTTTTTTCTCCGGGCCCCGGTGATTTTGACGAATCAACCGAATGGTCGATTAATCTGAGAATCGATGGCATTCCGATGTATCTACATACATTTATCCACAACGATGCTAAACGAACTGCCTCCTACACCCTCTCTAACTATTTATCGGAGCAGTACAAGGAATGTAGTTTCAATGCTTGACTACAATGAACACCGCATAAATCCCACTAAAACAACAAGAGATTTATTCATAAAATTGCGAAAAGAGACGTAGCGAAGGAGAACCTGAACAGACGATCGATTCTATCGAGGACAGGTCTGGCCTCGATAGACCAGAAGAGTAGAAGTAGAATAGGATTATAATAATTAGGAGACAAAGGATGAAACGGCCTCTGACAAGCAACCGGTCCCTGGAACGGTGCCCGCCGCTGTGTTTGAGGGGGACGAAGTTTACGAGGTTCCCGTGACCCCATAAACTCCCGTCCGGGTTGATATATCCTCGATGATATTCGTGAGCCCTTCTTTGATCGACGCGCTGACCCTTCCCGAGACACAACGCAGGGGATTAAAAGTTTACAGCGACAGTAAAGATCGTCTCCCGCGGGTCTCCAACTAAATCCTGCCCGAGGACGCTCGGGGGTGTGCTCGAGAAGGTCGTCGGGGCTAAAGCCGCAGGATCTCGAGACGGCAATCGTCGACATACGCGACCTATCTATATACGCGTTCGTGGATCGTCGAGAGGTCTTTAACTTCAGGGATCAGCGGCGCTTCTTCCGCAACACCGAAACGTTAGGTGCACGTGTAATCGGTATCGTTAAGAGCTTCTCTTCTTCCATCGACATTCGAAGCGTGTCCCAGGATTTTCAGTTTAAAATCAATGGAGAATTGATTTCGTGCTGGATACTTTGAAAGTTTCCCCGCTCCGTTCATTAAGTATCGAATAATCCTGTATTAAATTAATATTTCCAGCATTCGAGCGGGGCATTTTGTTTCGACGATATCAATCAATTTCTCTGTAACAGTTTTCTGTTCCCCCAATGTAATTGAAACAGGGTAGCATCAATTTTCACGAACACCGGGCTCCGTGTATCAAGCCTCCCCTCCTCGGGCTTTAATTTCATTTTCCTTAGTCACGAACGGTCGACCCAGTTGACGTAGTACCGTTTCTCAATGCGGAATCACATCCTTAACCCACGTTATTTCTTTATAAGGGCGGATATCGTGGTGAAAATGTATTTCTCAAAGTCACGTAGGCGTCATAAAACTATTTTCGCCGCGTATCGTGAAACTTATATTGCGAATCACTTTCCTGATAAGTCGCCCGGATCGAGGATCCTCGGTCGTCGATTTCAAACCTGCCAAGCGCAATTAAACAACTTTTTAATACCATTGCGTAAGGAGTACCATTCTTTCAGAGTTATTCGTAAACAGGCAGGTGGCTTGTCGATACGAAGTCTCGTTACGATGCAGAAAGGCGGACGAAAATCCTCTATGGCTTAAGGGTGCTTTAATGGTCCTCGAACTCAACGATATGGCCTGAGAGCGCGATACTGCAGCGGTGCACTGTCGGAGATGCTAAAATTTATGAACGACCAGCCATTATGCGGCATCAACTCGCGAAGTATTAACTTGGTTAAAGCGACGTGCTAAATGAAACGCGCCGCAAGCCTCGTCCCTGTTAGCCCTCCGCTCGCAGACCCACCGGTTATCGATTGCTGCTTCCATATGTCCGATAAAGATAATAGATTTTAATAAAAACACACCCCTATTTCTATTATTCCTAAAGAATTCGCTGGTATTCTAAACACAACAATTTTCAATACGAAGCTGCGCTGATGAAAGGACGAGGCTCGGGGTCTTCCTTTTTCTGCTTCTACTTCAAAATATAATTAAACTGTTTCACCAACGTTGTATAATTGGTACCTGAAGTGTTCGTTTGAAAAACCTTTATATTCCATTGAAACACATAGTTACACTTTGCCGCTCGCCCAACTATTCTCACTCCTCGTTCAACCGAGTTCGCGGTTCGTTGGTACATGCCGCGTTAAACGTAATTATCTGCATTTCTTTCACCTTACCGTAATACGGTCTGCAATTGTGTAAAGATGTAGTGTCATTGTCATTGTGCTTCGCGGGTTGAACGACCCAGTCCCGGGCCACTTTAGAATCAAACGAGACGATCGGTTCGAGCGCGAATCGCGCGCCTCTGCAAAAATTCCCCCCGAACGCGGCTCTATTGTTCTCGCCCCCCTTTGTGCAGAGGATTTCGTAATTAGTAACAATGCCTGCCGGCTAAACAGAGATTATCGAACGGCGGAAACTCTCGAGGGACTTCGGTTTAACGGCAGATGAAACTCCCGAGTAGCCAGAAGCCGAGTGGCTTCGGAGAAATAAATGGGGACCGAGAGGGGCGGGGGCTGTAGAAGACGGATTTCTTTAACGAGGCCAACCGTTAATTACGACCGTCACCGTAATTGCGGGAAAGCTCGGCGCCCGTATTTATGAGGCTGCTCGTTGATTTCCACTTTTCAGTAACTTTTCTACCCTATCGGCGGTGTACTTGGCGCCAAGTTGCCTGAGGGGGCTGGTGCTCGCACCGAACGCGATTCTAGTTGTCAAGCTGGTCTTGATTTCACGTGGAGATTTATTTTATTTTACTTAGGAATCATGCCGATTCCCCTTTGTGGTACGATGGATTTTGTCGTCTACGGCTGAAACAGGAAAGTAATTTGGGAAACAGTTTCATGTACTGGACGCCTACACTTTATTTATTGTATTTCTTTCTGCCCCCTTGAAAATTTTTGACACTTGAGCGATGAACGTCAGCTGGATAGTGTAAAAAGGGTCGCATAAAAGAGTGGAATAGATGGTGTAGATCGGTTCACGTATTTGCGTCTCTTTCGAGTTGAAATATTGCGCATCCTTCGTAGATTATTGTTCCTCGTGTGTTAGGCGAACGATAAAACAGTAGTGCGAGCTTTATCCCTTCTGTAACCATCAATCACATAAAAAGGACATCCGAGGGTCGCGCTGCTCTCGTCGATGAATGTATTCGTACCGTATGTGTGTTTCATGCCTTGTTCTTTATGTATTATCTGATACACCATCGCGAGATTATTATGCGAACACCTCTGTATTCCGTCTTCATTATCCTTAACCCGTCTCCAAATAAATCAAGCACCATTCCTCGCGAGAAGTTGCATCGCGGACGAATACATCTTCGACGTTTCGAGGCTCCTACAGGATCCCGCGAACCCGAAAATCGCAACCTGCGAATCGTCGATTTGAATAAGCATCAAGGTCAATACCGGGGGATATCGGAAACTCGGTAGAAAAATGGTCCCCCATAAATCACGGGGTCGTGGAGCAACATTCCTCATCCCCTAGCGCCGTTTCGGGATCGCGGGTCTCATGCTCCATCTTTTTTTCCTTTTGCGGTCACCAAGCAGCCCTCCTCCGCCTGGTTGGCCCGCTCGAAACCCTCCCCCTTGCTCGGGCTGGTGTCTCCGCAAGAAATCTTCCGTCATAAATCCTGCGTATCCCCACGCACGCGTGTGGCTCCGGTCCTGCTGGGTATATCTCTTCGTCCTTTTGCCTCTGCTCGATTTATCGACATTACCTGCACACCCCGAACCTCGCCCCTCCAGCTCGCCCACCCTCCTCTGGCCACGACGCGGGCCATCTAATTTCTCCGACCAGCCCATTGAACCTGGAATAACGAGAAACACGTCCGATATTTGCGCTGGGATCACATGTTAGGGGATACGCGCGTGTCTGTGTGTAGGTTTGGCCCGTGCGATATCATTGGAGGTATTGGGAATAGTGTTTGCTTGTTTGACTTGTGGATCGATGAGAGGTAAACTGTGTTCCCGTTCTGTGTGCCTCGTATCGAACAATGATAGGAGATGGGGAGGGGGCAAGGTTTGATTAATTGAGCTCGATGGATCTCTTTTATTATTCGGCACTTGTCGCCGGAGGTTTGTTAACCCTTTTCGATGAACTCGTCAGCGTTCTTCGAGTGTTAGGAGTACATAGTTACTTTGAGACAGGTAGAATTATAAAGTACTCTATTGTTGTACTTTCTTGGAATATTGGCTAATTATAGATCTCGATTAAAAACAGAGGTGTCAGCGATTTACGGATTTCCATCTAATAAGTAATTAGAAATAAACGCCGCGAGGGCTAGGGAATTCTTCCGTTTAGGAACTCTAAATCATTCGCTGCGTCTTGCAGGCTCGTTTAAAGCTAGTAAACCAAATTGGCGGAATGAAGAAGATGCCAGTGGCGTTTGAATATAATTCGCTGTATCATCTCGCATGCATCTCCAGTTCGTCCCCGACAGGAAACCAACCCTCCCCGCACCGTTCCGTGACGAGACAAATTTTCCAATCTTCAACGACGCCCCTCCCTTGCACATATTTCTCGGCGTTCGGAAGGGCCCTTCTACGATTTATTCCCAACACGGCGAAGGAGCACGCACGGCGAAATGCACTCGTGCAAACAGGAGGGGCCGAAGAAAGGAAAACACGCGAACGCACGTAACTGAGGCCACTCGTAACCCGCAACCGCAAGCTTTTCGAGTGCTTTCGCATTGGGGCTTTTTTCTCGGCCCGTTCAAGTTCCCTCGCGACCCAGTAATTACCGTCAACCCCCATGTTCCAGTTTCGACGGAACGGTTTCGAGGAAGGGTCGGAGGAGGACACGTTAAGCTCAATCAATTCTTCGTTTAATGTTTAATATTACCGTCTTAATCGTTTTTAGAAGCAGAAACATAACGAGGCGAGTTTTGAAGCTTTCTTAACATTTATTTTTTTTACTTCTTTGGCTAGGACTGTGCTGAAGACGCGACGGACTTCCGGGCGGAGCAGTGCGCCGAGTTCAACAACGTCCTCTTCGAGGGGGTTTATTACAAGTGAGTATCGAAAATGGTTTCTGTGACGCGTCCTCCCGAGAAAAATCGTCCCGAAATCTCGACGGGGTTCCCGGATACTCGGCGAATGTAATTCATCGTTCGTGTCATACGCAACGTGTACTCCGGCCGACTTTTCCCATCTTTGGATGGGATCTAATGATCGATCGAAGCTTAAATTTGCTGACGTTTGAATCTTCTTTCGACGGACTGCTTTTTAAATTGTTCCGAAGACGTGCATCTTTGTCAGAATACGAGTTGGTGTTACAGTGACTCACAAATTGGTTCGCGAAAATTACTTTTCAATATTAAATTAGGGAAATTAGACATCATCTAGTTATAGTAACCAAAAATAACACACGTAATAGAATCCAAGTATCAAACGAGCTTTCGAAATTCTTCTAAATGCGCCTAGCGTCGAGTCAACCATAAGTCAGACGGACGTGGAAGCGTCAAGCTACTAAAGGCAAGAAATTCTGCAACATAATTTTGCAGATTACTGATAACAAAAAGTAAAGAAACAGAGAGTAAACACCCCTTGTAATTGATGAAATAACTCAACTTAACTTCCATTCAATCTGAACTTCTCCGAAGAAGAATTTATCTGCCCCTGGCAAGTAACGAACGAGGTACTTGAATGTCGTCGAAAATGTCCATAAAGAACGTTCGATCGCCGAATGGTTGGCCACTTGGCCGCACGACTAATCGCGTAAAATGATTTTCTTGCGCCCGGCAGTTGGATCCCTTACACCGGCGGCCCGAACAAGTGCGAACTGAATTGCATGCCACGGGGCGAGCGTTTCTTTTACCGGCACAAGCTCTCGGTGATCGACGGAACGCCGTGCGAGCCCGAGAAAAACGACGTCTGCGTCGAAGGGAAATGTATGGTGAGTTAACGATCCGCGATTCATCGCGACCGCGCTCGCGCGACACCGTTGCGCGCACCCCGTGCACGCACAGTGCCGTTGTCCGAGCGTGATAATTATAGAGACAGACACCGTCGTCAGGCGGCGTAATATAAATTGCGATATCGATCGGCGAACAAGCGTTAATTTGCTTTGATTGCCAGCACGTTGGATGCGACATGATGCTGGGGAGCGACGTCAAAGAGGACGCTTGCAGGGAATGCGGCGGCGACGGTTCCGATTGCAACACTGTCTCCGGCGTATTCGACACGGATGATCTCCAAGTCGGTAGGTTGCCGATCTCTGGCTAATTAATGAGCGGTGAAATGGGGAAATCGAGAAATTGAGATTGGAGGAGCTCTGTAAATCAGTGGACCGAGGGTTAAAGTGCAATGAGCCATCGTGGAATGTTTGAGCGTGATAGATATGTATGTTCATAGCTGTTGGTAGTGTAGGTTGATGTGTTTAATTGAATTTCCATCAGGGTACATCGACATCCTGCTGATACCCAAGGGAGCGTCGAACATCGTGGTGAAGGAGATCCAGCCGTCGAACAATTACTTAGGTCGGTGAATTTGGATGTTAGAGGTGTGGGAGGATGTTATGGTGATTCGTTACGCGGGATTTTAATCGGTTTTATTATGGTAGCCATTAGAAACACCTCCGGCCACTATTACCTGAATGGTAACTGGAGGATAGACTTCCCTCGTAGCTTGAAATTCGCTGGGACTATATTCCATTATTCGAGGGATCCGCAAGGTTTCTCTGCGCCTGATACCATCACCGCTTTGGGATCCACGAATGAACAGATTTACGTGGTGGTGAGTGGCTGAGTCGCTTCCAACTGACAAGGTTCTCGGAAAACTTCCCGTTCCTTCAAAGCTTCCAATTAGCCGCGGAGTTACGCAGTACTCTTCGTGAATCGTGTGTGGATTCTTTATTATTCACTTATTACAAATCTGTCGATCTCCGTTTTCGATAGCTGCTCTACCAAGACCATAACGTTGGGGTGCACTATGAGTACAGCATGCCAAAGAGGTTGTCGCACCAAACTGACGCGGATAGCTACGCCTGGATCACCGACGAGTTTTCAAGCTGCAGTGCCAACTGCGGTGGAGGTACTGCTTCTAAAAATAATCCCACTGTTCAAATCTATAATATTTGTAATTCATAATCGAATAGTCCGTGCTTAATATTTGGAACTATCGGTTCTAAATTTGATAGTGTTATTTGCGAGCCGCCGGGTGCTTGGATTTAACGAACGTTCAACGATCGTGTGATACGCTTTCCATTTAGCGTATAGCTTTACAGTTCTGTAAAGTTATTCAATTTATAACATGTTCGTTGTAATTCGTTTTTCAAGAATATCATCCGAATAATTTTATCTGTTTCTACACAAAAGCTAAATATTTTAATTTTCAAAGTGTCGAAAGTTTAATACCTGTTATTCACTTAAATGGAAATCATATGTCTGCTTTAACAATTGCCGGATAATTTACAATTTCTTTGAATATACAACACCCACCATGCCTAGGCTCGGTGCTTCACGCGACTTTTTCCGTCTTTGAAAGGTTATCAGTCGAGGCAAGTGACTTGTGTAAGAAGAAGGGACAGCCAACCGGTGGATGAGAGCCTATGCGATCCACAGATGGAACCAGCTGACACAGAGGCCTGCAACGTGGACCCCTGTCCACCTGTGTGGGTGGAGGGCGAGTGGGGCCCTTGTAGCAAGCACTGCGGGGAAGGAGCCGTGCAGAGCAGAGAGATCAAATGCGAGCAGGTCATCTCTGGCGGAATACCAACCGTGGTGGACGATAGCCAGTGTGTGAAGAAGGTGGGCCCAAAGGGCCCAACTAGCCAGGAGTGTAACAAAGACGTACCGTGCCCTCAGTTCCACACAGGACCTTGGAAACCGGTACGATTCATTCGATTCACATACTTACGCGTCAGTTCATGATAATTTGAAGTGGGTGAGGGAAGATATGGGTAATACACTAGGTATCTGCTGATAAGAAAGCTGATACACGGATCCTTGAGAGTAACATTGGTGTAAGGTGATTTCACCTGCTTCTGAGAGAAAATAGTTAAACATAATATCAAGCATGAAGAAGAGTAAAATGGGAGTGATACAGTTGTTCAAGTTTGATCACTCGCATGGCTGTTTTCCTCAAGCGCTACGTTTTACGATGGGGTAGTTGAGGTTAACGAGTGTTCCGAGATTGGAAGTTTGCAAAAATAACAAAAGTCACGTTGCTCGACAGTGCGATCGTTTGTGCGGCCCCGGCAAGCAAACCAGGAAGGTGACGTGCTACAAGAAAGTGGACGGTAAGATCCAAGTGCTGGAAGACGAGGCTTGCGAGGCAGAGGTTCCAGAGCGTGAGAAAGCTTGCGAGTTGAGGCCCTGCGCCGGACTCGACTGGGTCACCTCGGATTGGAGTGGAGTAAGTTCGCAATTTTTTAATACAATGCCACCCAATGTACACCTTTCACCTTTCCAAAGTAGAAGCTCCTTTCCACAGCTTCTCGTCTCATAAACACTCTCTTTTTGGCAAGTAATATAAAGAGACCGCGAAGCACCCGTTTCGAGGTGTCCAACTGAAAAGTGACCTATTTTCGCGCCATCATATCTTTCATAATCGTCGTTCGACTTTCTTCATTTCTGCCAGTGCGACGACAAATGCGGCCTGACTCAAGAGACCAGGGCAGCTTACTGCGCGACCCAGGACGGCACCGCTTATCGGGATGACAAATGCGATGCCGAGAAGAAGCCGGAATTGACGCGGGAATGCGAGACCAAAGAGGACTGCGAGGTCCAGTGGTTTGCTTCTCAATGGAGTAGTGTAAGTGAAACAGATAATTCAACCTCATTTTAAAGGTGAAGCCCAATTGTTAATTAATTTAATTTTTCAATGTGTCTTCATCGAGTATTTGTCGAGCAATGTCCAAAGATCTCTGTAAAGTTCAAAGGGCAAATAAAAATAGTTGCTTCCGTAGAAACCACAGCCAAGATCATTTTTGCCCCCACACAGTGCTCCGCGAAATGTGGGTCCGGCGTGCAAACGCGCAAGGTGTTCTGCGGCACGTTCGACGACGAGACGGTGAAGAAGGTGCCAGACGAGAAGTGCGAGGCTGACAAGAAATTCAATGACACGCTGAACTGCACTGCCTTGGAGGAGTGCAAGGGTGAATGGTTCGCTGGACCATGGAGCAAGGTAACGTATCCCGCAGCGGGTCAAGCTTCTCCCAGATGGAAAAGAGCTGGCCCCTCTGGCCATCAATTTTCCTAGACTCTTACTCCCCTCCGAGGGGACACATTTGCATCCGCGAGAAATTCGCCGCGCGACGCTCCGTTGGCCGTTGAAGAAACTCAATATCATCGACGGCTTTCGCGCCCAGCCTGGCAAGAACCGTGCGCCTCAAATTTCCTCCATTAATCACCTTACCGTGTTGCAGTGTTCGAAACCGTGCGGCGGCGGCACCATGAACCGCAAGGTGATTTGCATGAAGGACAACATGACGGTACCGACGAGCAACTGCGACCCGAGCACGATCATGTTCTCGTCGGAGGATTGCAACAAACAGCCGTGCGAAGAAGGTACGAGCGCGGCTCGCTCTTAGTCGGCGCCAGCTGCTCGAGTTAACCCTCTGGAGATTAATTCGCGCCCCACTCGAGAGTTCCGTCTGATTTTCTGCTCGTTATGCCCGCTCGGCGGTGTTGGCCCTCGCGACGAGGTCCTCCTCTTTGCAAACTGGGTGCAACCAATGCCTCCGAACGTTTTACAATCAGTTGATCTTGAAATGAAGTTCCGTACGGTGAAAAATCGTCTCGCCCACAGACCGGTAATCAGACAGACGTCCCAGATGTTACCTGTATTTTCAGACGAGGTGATACCAGTCCAACCAGAGAAGATCAAGGATCTCACCGAGGAGGAGGAGGAGGGGGACGAGGAATGCGAGGTGTACGAAGACGAAGACTTCGTAACCGTCTCCTCCAGCTTCGCGTCCGGAGTAAGTGAAACTGGGTCGCAATTAATCAGACACGTCTTGCGCCGTCCTGTCTCGCAATTCGTTACTCTAACGTTACGTTTCGCGCCGTTTTCGTGTAAATGGGATCGGATCCCATTCCATCGCGAATAGTTTATCAATTTCGTGCAGTGACTGTTAAAAATTTTCTTTCCTCCGTGATTTATCATTGCAACGTGACATATTCGAAAGATTCGATGTAACTTCTTCTGTTCAGAAGGACGAGAAATCCAGCGCGATGCTGGACGTGACCGAAGCGAACCTTCTCAGCTCGTCTGATAGTGGATCCACAGGAAGTGATCTGTACGACATAATGCTCGGCGATGCCGGTCACAGCAGGGGAGACATATCGCCTGGGGAAGTAGGAAGTGGCGATGGGGGAACGGACTTCAGTGACTTCTTCACCAACACTCTTGAATACGGGACCACGTTCGAGGGTAGCGGGACTGAAGAGACGACGGATGAGAGTGAAGATTTCACGACAATGTCAGGAAGCACCGACTCCATGGGCACCACAGAGTCTGAAGCCACCGATGAAACGGTCGAGGGCTCGACCGTGGGCTCTTCTGAAGAAACCACCGTGGAGGGATCAACTGTTGAATCGATGACGGAAGGGAGCACGGTATCAGGTGAGACGGAAGTGACTGAATCTGGAGCGACCGAAGAGTCAGTTGCCACAGAAGCGACAACGTCGAGTGACGTTACATCCGAGACATCAGAATCCACTGACTCAAGCGAAAGCACAGCTTCATCGTCGGCGGAATCCGTGGAAACTGAAGCAACGGGCTTGACAGAGTCTGAGGAGCCAAGCCTCACGACCTCGTCGTCCGAAAGTGAGAGCGAGTCTACGGAGGAAACCGTTTCGCCCGTCACTCAAGCGACTGAAGAATCAACCATTGGAATGTCGACAGAGGAACAATCAACGGTGCCAGGGGAGACTACGGAATCTGGCGCCACGGAAGGCACTACCGAATCGGGGGTTACGGAGCCAACGCTGTCGACCGAAGTGTCAGGCACAGAAGGGTCCACCGAATCTGGAGCTACAACGGAGTCTGGAGCAACAGAAGCGACGGAAACAACGGAATCCGGAATGACAACCGAAACCACTGAATCTGGCATCACAGAGGCTACCGAATCTGGTCAGACCACTGAGTCTGGTATGACTACCGAATCTGGTATGACCACTGAGTCTGGTATGACCACTGAGTCTGGCATGACCACTGAGTCTGGTATCACCACTGAGTCTGGCATGACTACTGAGACAGGTATGACTACCGAATCTGGTGAATCTACCGAGTCTGGTGAAACTACCGAGTCTGGTATGACCACCGAGTCTGGCATGACCACCGAATCAGGTGAAACGACGACAGAAGAGACAACGGTATCTGGAGAGACGACAGAATCGGGAGCTACAACAGAGTCCGCGGAATCTACGGAATCTGGCGTCACGACTGAATCAGCTGAAACCACTGTGTCTGGGGTTACAGAGACGACCGTCTCTGGATTGACGCCGTCCACGGACGAAGAGGAGACGGAAATGACCGAGAAAACGCATAGTAAGTAACTGCATTGATTCTTTATTGTAATCCCTTGTACCGAGTGAAAATTTGTGGTTCACTTACGTTGTGAGTGTTGTACTTTCATTCCAGTATCCGAATTCTGGACTACGGTCACCCCAGAAGGCAGGAGGCCCAAGCACCGCGTGTGCAAGGTTCCCAGGAAGAAGAAAACTTGCAAGACTTCCACCTTCGGCTGTTGTTACGACGGTGTCACTGCGGCAGAAGGTCCATTTGACCAGGGTTGCCCGACACCGCAGACCTGTAACGAGACCAAGCACGGTTGCTGTCCTGACAATGTGTCCCCAGCTACTGGACCAGAGAACCAAGGATGCCCAGAGTCACATTGTGGTGAGACATTGTTCGGTTGCTGCTCGGACGGAGTCACCGCTGCCGAAGGCAACGATTTCGAGGGTTGCAAGAAACCTTGCAACGAGACAGAGTGAGCTAATGATTCTTGATCCAGCGACCTGGCCAGTCGGCTCCATTCTTCCTCTCTAAACAGCTTATTTAATTGAATATTTCAGATTCGGATGCTGTCCAGATAACGAAACTCCAGCCAGCGGAGCGGATAATTTCGGATGCTGTAACGCCACCGAATTCGGTTGCTGTCCGGATGGAATTAAGGCAGCTTCCGGCGCAGAAGATGAGGGTGCGTCGAGCCTCTTATATAATCTAATGTTGAGGATCTATATGTAGATTTTAATACTGATTTGCAATATTGAAAAACCTGTGTAATATGATAACAGGTTGCGAGGAAGAGATCACTTCCGTCACTCCCATCACGGAGGAATACGAAACGACCACTATGCAGGAAGACTGCGCGAACACGACTTACGGTTGCTGCCCAGATGGAGTTTCAACAGCAACTGGCACGAACTTCGAGGGATGTGGTGTCATCAATACCGAGAACTGCACCTCGTCATACTTTGGCTGCTGCCCTGATGGTGTTTCACCAGGTGTGACACAATCGTGTTCTACGCTCCTATCTTTTCTATAATATTAGCAGCCAAGAAATTACAGTAGATTACAGAAAATATTTACGTTAGTTGTACATGCATCAGTCTATATCGAATGGTTGAACCCACGCACTTTGAATGTTTACGAAAACGGTTGCTTTTTGATAGCTCTGGGACCAAACAACTATCGCTGCCATATGCCGTGCGAGAACAGCACTTACGGTTGCTGCGACGATGGCGTCACACCCGCACACGGACCGAACAGAGAGGGTTGCTGCCTGTCGACACCGTACAAGTGCTGTCCGGACAACGTGCTGGCGGCACGTGGACCAGATTTCTACGGTTGTGGCTGCCAATACACAAGGTTCGGCTGTTGCCCAGATAATACCACCGCGGCGCGTGGACCCGGTAACGAGGGATGCGGCTGCCAATACACGCCCCACGAATGCTGTCCAAATCGTTTCACGCCGGCCACCGGACCGAACTACGAAGGCTGTCCATGCTACACATACCAATTTGGATGCTGCCCCGATGGTATCACTATTGCCAAAGGACCTCACGGACAAGGTAAAGTTGATACCAAAGGACTCTGAATAAGTATACACCTTCTATTTGACTTCTTCTAAAATCCCATAATATGGGAACTTATGGAGAAGATCACACTGCTATGCAGCAAGATCGCAGAAAGTGGATTCTCCCGTCGAAGGTCGGTTCAAGGTCGTCTAATGGTACTATCCACGGAATTTCGCAGGCTGCGGGTGTGAGAGTACAGAGTTCAAGTGCTGCTCGGACAGCCGAACCCCAGCGAAGGGACCGAACTTCGCCGGGTGTACTTGCGACGCCTCGAAGTATGGCTGTTGCCCAGACGGAGTCGAGGAAGCGCAGGGAGAGAACTTCGAGGGCTGTCTCACGGTTCCGTCAACCCCTGGAGCGGCGTGTGCACTCGAAAGGGACAGAGGTTCTTGCAGGGACTTCACCGTCAAGTGGTACTTTGACACGGAATACGGCGGTTGCTCGAGATTCTGGTACGGCGGCTGCGAGGGTAACGATAATCGATTCAAGACTCAAGAGGAGTGCAAGGAGGTGTGCGTATCGCCGAAAGGAAAAGGTAAACATTCAAATACATTTAATCAAGATCGCACTACGAAAGTTTTATTGTAAATATTTATTCGTTCTGAAGTACCTATTCCGACGTTACTCCATCAAATACCTTTGTTACTTACAATTAGATTTTACTTACTTAGAGTTTTTTCATTGAATTCACTGTAGATTTAGGAAGCAAATTTTGTGACGATTTTATAGATGCCTGCTATCTACCAAAAATCTCTGGACCCTGCGAAGGCTACTTCCCCACGTGGTACTACGACACTGGTAGAAAACAGTGTGGTCAGTTTGTCTATGGCGGCTGTCTTGGAAACGCAAATAAGTTTAAGAGCAGAGAAGAGTGCGAAGAGCTTTGCGTTACTCCTGACGATCTTGGTAAGCCCCCGCGTACTTTACTGATGTTTACCAATTGCAACGGTATCCTCCACTTTGTCGCATCGTCCATTTCTTAATAGTCTCTGTGCCATCGAGCACATCTCAAAGAATATAAACTGTGTCAATGTATAATGGTAACTAAGTGTACCGCAGCGCTGATCAAACAATTTATCCAAGATCCCTGCGAGCAAACGAAGGAACCAGGCCCCTGCGAAGGCAACTTCACCAGGTGGCATTTCAACGCGGAATCGCAAGCCTGCGAGGAATTCAGGTACGGTGGCTGCAAAGCGAACGACAATAACTTCGCCACGGAGATCGCATGTCATCAGCAATGCCTGCAGCCAGGAAGAAGGCGAGGTAAGTCCTCCACTCGTGCCCCTTTTCATTTCAGGACAGCACGTACCATGCTCGATTTTTCTTGCCTAAATTCATCATCCCCGTGAGGAGCACAACCGAACAAGGGTCAGATTTTTATTCATAGATTGCGTCGAAGAGATTCTTCCCCAGTTACGGGTTGACTTTCCTGATTATTGCTGTCATGTACAGAAGCCAGAGAATTGAAACTAATCGACAGTATAATTAGATAGTGTGCAAGGTATGGTGTCTCTAGAAGGGTCAGCATAATTTATGGGGATGGGAATATATATATCTGAAAAATTCACTCGATGGTTTATGGAAACTTCTTTAACCAACAGGCTCAGGAATTTACGTAATACTCTTTGGGAAACTTTGAATAGAATTTAGACGATTAATAATTGACAAAGCCCCTATAACGGAGTATTGCCACACACCTAACATTTTCAACTTCAGATTTATCAAAAATTATTCTAAAATACTGTTACTATGTTAAACCTCGGTACACGACGAAGTTAAACCGCCGGAGACTTTAAAAGAATTTCAAGACCAAAGCCTATATGCTTTCGTACATGGTAAACTGAATTCGAACGATAGCTTTGCATCCGAGTTACCGGCGACTTAGCACCGACTAAAGTATCCAAGATTCTATCAGCACTAATTCGTGTCACTGCTTTCGAGCCGTCAGAGGCTCGACTTCCACGCGTTCATCTCACTTTCGAACATTGATAGGCACCAATCATCCTCGTCGAGCGGAAGGCTCGTGTCAGTAACGAAGCATAAACGTATTTCCAGTAAAACTGACAGACGTGTGCGCCCTGGAGAAAGATCCCGGGCCCTGTCCCGGCTCGGTGTTGCGCTGGTATTATGACACTGCGCGTCAGACGTGTAGCCAATTTGTTTACGGCGGTTGCAAAGGCAACGCGAATAGATTCCGTACGCGTGCTGCCTGCGAGCAGCGCTGCCCTGTGAAAGGTATCAGAACCACCAGCGAAAATGAAGGAAATTGCGAACGAAAGAGAGATGTCGAATTGTATAAGAGGAGACCAGAACGGGCTTCGCTGTGGAAGGTAGTGCTGTTACTGCAAGGCTTGAGTAACCGAGTATCCATGTACCGGAGCATAATATAGAAAACGGGAGTTCTATGTTTGAGTAATTTGGAAAAGAATGAGTACTCATAGGTACTTGATTATTTAGATCTACGTTATTTTAGAGATCGAGTCATAGGTGTGATAAGTACCGAGGATACTTGGATATCATTGCAGTAAGGACTCTACTAGACGAAAGTCGTTTCTATGGGGATCGTGGGTGGCGGTGGATCGATAGATGATTTTGACGTTGTCATTGGTGTTGGCTCGTTTGCTATTTGCCGGCTTATCGCGGCTACATTGCCCTGTAATATCGTTGTCGCCTATTTCTCGGGCAATTAAAGAGCACACGTTGCCTTTCACGCACACTTCGCGCTGGGCTGCACACTTGTTCGCTCATTGCGCGCTACATTTCGTTGTATGTACCCACCTTGTTTCTTGCGGCGACTCGTTCAGCTTTGGAGTTCTCATTTGAGAGTGGAGTGGAAACGATTGTTCCATTATTCCATTCGAATTAGAACACTGGGCGAACGGAGTGAGGTAATTTCCTTCGATATCGTTTTTGGTGAATATTTGCGCCGATGATAGAATTTTAGTATTAATTTCTTGGGATGAATTATGATTGACTTACACTACTCAGTTCAGTGGTGTATCCATTTGAAGTTGATAAGATTCCATAAAATAATAATTTCGGATCACTGGTAAAAGCTCGACGCAAATATACGTCAAGGATGGGAAGCAGGAATTTTTTCATATGGAGATACCATACTGAAACAGGAAATGGCAAGATTTAACGCTTACACATTCAGGTGTCCAGGAGATCTAATCAATAAGCATAGTTTACACCACATCAACCGTTTGCGATTCATACGTTTGTCCTTTTAATTATAACACGTTGAATCGCGAGGAAGTAATTGATTTGGGGAAATCGCAAACGATTGATGCGAGGAAATATCTAACTCTGCATGCTGTAATAATCAATGGGATTAACAGATAGTTGCTTGCTGCCGCGCGAGGAGGGTAACTGCGTGGAGAAGCAATCTCGATGGTACTTTGATCAGTCGGAGAATCGGTGCATGCCATTCTATTATACTGGTTGCGGTGGAAATAAAAATAATTTCGAGTCTAGGGACGCATGCGAGTCTGATTGCCCGCCTAAGATCGGTAAGACTTCACCTAATCACTGTGAAACTATCTTTCAAAAGAACGCGCAATACTCATTTTTCAAAATGTCGTGCAAGGTCTGCTTCTTATAATAAAATTAACGCTTCTCACAGCACGAATGTTCAATGAAACACTAATGTTTCTTTCGTGCTATTTACTCAGAGTTTGCACCACATGCACGCGAATGTTCGAGCACGATGCTGCGTTTTGAATGCGCGCCAAAATTCTTTACATCAAAGAAAGTATCTCAAATCTCTTCGTGTACGCGAATCGTGTCGCGAGATTCTTGTGCGTTGTACGCTGCTTTCATTGTCAGAAAACGTGACGTGGAAGCGAGGAATTCTTACCAGTGCAGAAAAGAAATCGCGATGCTTCCGACACAGGAGAGGGTTGATTCGAATTCATATTTTCGAAATCGGAGAGGAAGCAATCACTTACAGGACTTCTCGTTTCCATCGTCGAGCATGAACACGACTGGTTGCGTTAACATTATTTTCACTCGGATACAGAGCAAGACATCTGTCTGTTGCCCGCGCTGCTGGGAGAATGCCACAACTATACTCAACGATGGTACTACGATTCTTACGAGCAACAGTGCAGGCAATTCTATTACGGTGGCTGCGGTGGTAACGATAATAATTTCCAATCCGAACAGGATTGTCATAACAGGTGCCAGACTGCGCTCACCACGCCTGCTCCATCGACGGGAGTTGAATTTAAACCAGGTGACATATCGCGAACTTGAAAGATAGCTTGTTGCTCGTGAGATATTGTGAAAAAGACACGTGAAACTTCCCAGACTTCTGCTTCCTTCCTGACGAGCATGGGTCGTGCTCCGGCGATGAAGTTAAATGGTTCTACGACAGCAGGGAGGGTGTCTGCAAGCAATTCAGATATGGCGGTTGCCAGAGCAATGGGAACAACTTCAATTCCAGGGAGGAATGCGAGTATCGGTGTGGAGACGTTCAAGGTTCGAAACTTTATGCTATTATGACATTGCGTTGTGATATTGTACTACATATTCGAGGATTCATTCAAAATGATTACTTCACACACGAATGTACGCAGATCCTTGCACCCTGCCCAAAGTCATCGGCCCTTGCAGTGGCGTCGACAGTCAATACTACTACGATCATCGTACGGATTCCTGCTACGGTTTCGAGTACAGTGGGTGCCAGGGTAACAAGAACCGCTTCCAGGACAGGGAATCCTGCGAGAGGAAGTGCAAGCAGAAGGCCTCCCCAACGGAAGCTGCTCCGAATGTCACCGTCACAATGCCACCCCCAGTCGAGGGTATCTCGAAGAGTCCGATTTGTTACATGGCTGTCAATTCTGGCTCTTGCAACGCTGACATCACTGCCTATTATTACGATCCACACAGCCAGATGTGTCAGGCGTTCCTCTACGGTGGCTGCGAAGGAAACGCGAATCGCTTTCAGACGGAGGAGCAGTGCGAACGACTTTGTGGAAGGTTCCAGGGACAAGGTAAGATTTCGGAAGAGTATTTTGCTATTTATCTATTAATGTGGGGGTTTATCGATCTACTGATCTACTGATCTAATAATTTATTGCTGTACACCCTTATATCATCCTTTTTGTTTGTATACTTACTTTCTAGCCATTGTCTACTTTTTAAAATTTCAGCGTTTCTTGTGCCTACATGTGTTCGTACCATTCTCGAGTTTTAGACTTAAAGTGGCATTTATCAACCACCCAAGTAGCTGATTCCACTCCAGTACACTTCCAACAAACGAAATCATATAAAATGTTGAAATACATTTTCACAGATACTTGCAACCTGCCAGTGGAGCCTGGCGACTGTAGAGGCTCCTTCCAGAAATACTATTACGACTCGGTTAGCCGTATCTGCCGCGAATTCGTGTACGGTGGATGCGAGGGCAACGCGAACAGATTCAGCACGATGGCCGAGTGCGAGTCGATTTGTATTCATCACGAGGAGCCTATGCCACCTGGAAACGACACCAGCGTTTCGAATCTATGTAAGTGCCTCCCGTTATCTACGGAGTCAAGCATCTGTTCAATCAATCGAGCTTGATAAGTTTCGGTGTGAACTGACAAGCTTTCTCGAGATAAATAACAATCGATCAGTGATTCGAATAACGAATTTGAACGATGATGATCCAGCGGTGTGTAAGGAACCGGTCGACATTGGGTCCTGTACCTCCGGTTTCACGATCAAACGGTTCTACTTCGACGAGGAACAACAGACCTGTCGTGCGTTCATTTACACCGGATGCGGTGGCAATCGTAACAGATTCAAGACCTTCGAGTCTTGCATTAACACTTGCCTTGGGAGTAAGTCGAGGAAACTAGATCGCCAATACAAAAACGATTCTTTATTAATATCGATCTTCAGCTACCAGCTTCGATCGTGGTGCATATTTCTGCACACACACACACAATTGCATATCGCATTTTTTCGTTTTATATTGTTTTATATGTACAAGTTCCAAGTTTACATGCTTCTTTACAGCTTCCAAAGAAATTATCTATACATTCCTGCCAGACACATCCTTGGCTATTTATCCAATTCTACATTTCATCTTATATATACACGAAATTTTTCACCCTCAAATTTCCGCTGAAAGCAAAGATGTATATATATCGCTTACACCGCCGAATATACCTACCACCATGTGGTCTTTTCTCTTTCTCCTTCTGTAATTCTAATTTCGATACTTCTGATCTCATTATTTCAAGGAAATTCAGTTTCCTATTCGGTTTAACCGCGAAATAACTTTCTAACAGCCACTAACGAGATCGACGTAGGCGCCGGGGAAGATACAAAGGATCCTTGCGCGGAGGCTCGCGAGGAATGCAATAGCGTTCGCTGCCCTTACGGCAAGGAGGCCTTCGTGGACTCTGAGGATTGCGAGCGATGCCGCTGCGTGGATCCTTGCAGGACACAGATTTGCCCCGACGGCAACAGATGTGCCATCACCTTGGTCGCCACCAAGGATGGCACCGAGTACAAGGGTGTCTGCAGATCAAGTAACTGTCCAATCTGTTTACCCACTCTCCCCTCTGTAGCGTTGAAGAAATTTCATAATATCTATAGAAATTAACGAATACAAAGTGAAATTACGATCTCTTTACTCACTTCCCTCTTCTGCACCGTTTTACCATTCTTAGCTCCTGTAAGGAAGATAACGTAATAATGTACTTTTCGAAAAGTCACGAAACCAGGTCGCTGTCCAAGGGTGTCGAACAGTACTGGATGCGAACAGGAGTGCATCACGGATGCAGATTGCACTGGAGAAATGAAGTGTTGTAACAATGGCTGCGGCACTTCCTGCCTGGAACCAGCTGCTGAGGAGATTCTAACAACCTCGCCAAGGCCATTGGCCACTTCTCCCCCGGTTGGGGCGGAAGCTGCCGTCATTCAGCAACCGGAAGAGCCACGGGTCAGCGCTCAGGAGGGTGGTTACGTGACGCTCAAGTGCGTGGCCACAGGAAATCCCAGACCAGTCATCACGTGGAGGAAGGACACGACATTGGTGAGACTTTTTTATATTCACAAATAGTAGAGTAATCAGTTGAGACAATACCAAGGATTTCAGTTGGAAAATTGTTTCATAAGTGCTACCAAAGGGTTTTCTTAATTTCCATCAATGATGAGGGGGGATATCGGTCTTCTCGGTATTTGAAACGAACGTTGGTGTCCGCAGATCGGTTCTTCAGAGAACAGACGGCGTATACAACTCGATGGATCCCTCCAGATCATCAGCCTGTACAAATACGACGGTGGAACTTACGTCTGCACCGCTGACAATGGCCTAGGGCCACCGGTAAGAGCGGAGTACCAATTGGTGGTCACAGGTACGTGCAAAGCGTGTGTTATTCAAATGTTTGGCCTTGTTGCCTGGACAGGTAATGGGATGGGTATGAATTTACTGTTTGGTGAATGTTTCGTCATTTGGTAAAATAACAAGAATAGTTATGGTAGTTAATCTAATTCGATTCACCGAATCACCAACGTGTTCGTCTTGTCTTGCTATAGTAAACATAGACACTAATTTCGCATCTGGAAGAGGGATTGTAACACTGGTAGCGTTAAACAATAAGCTGAAGTGGAAGTAACACGGGCCTCTCAGAAACGAAACGGGCATTAAAGACTTTTTCTAAAGTTATGCCAAAATCTGCCTTGTTTTCAACCGAGGGGAAACCGATTGCTTAAATTCGAAAGAATCAAGCGTCGAACAACACTACAGCGTTTCTAGTGGAACAGACGACGATGTTGCACAGCGTCTCCCTAATCTCGCGCTTAACTACTTGTTCCATCGCAAAGTACATCGAACGCTCCGTTTCTAAGAGATTCGGTCTCCACTTCTTCTTCGCCCTTTCTCTAACAACTGGATGACGGTTTCCAACGCCCTCTGTGCATGCTGTCTTCTTGCACCCTGTTAGATCCGCAAGAACTGGCTGCCACCATAATCGGGGAGCAAAGCACGCAGTTGACGGTCACCATGAACTCGCCCATAGCCCTGCATTGCTACGCAATGGGCTGGCCGCGACCCTTCGTCACCTGGTGGCGAGGTGATCGCATGTTGCCGTTGTCCTCGGAGACCTATGAGCAGGACTCCGATTACACTCTCCTAATTCGATCGGTGACACTGCCCACCCTCGGTGTCTACACTTGCCAAGCCTTCAACGCAATCGGCAGGGCGGCATCCTGGTCGGTCACCCTGCAAGCTGTTGGCCCCGTTTACAATGTTAGACCCGAGTACGAGCAGTACACCAAATACCTGGTCCAACCGCCTAGGAAACCCACCGTTGAGAAACCACAATATCCTTACAGACCCAATCGAACGCAGACTCCCGAATATCAGACCTACGCTCCTGTCCATTCCTCCAGACAGCCTCATATTCCCACTGTTAGTCCTCTTGGAGGAAGCACTAGCTTGGAGCCTGGTAACTCTAGGTACAGAGGTGAGAGGGGATGAATACTTGGTTCTTTCAAGCTTCAATTGCACCGTCGGTTTTTGCGCTCTTCATTAAGGGTAGTTGTGGAGGGTGTGGGTTGATTGAAGTTCCTAAACGGAATTAAGGAATGTGTGTCTTTATACTCGTTTGTTTAGTAGAGAGGTGATAGATTTCCTGGCGAATATACGAGGTTTTATCTGGACTATAAAACGACGATGCAATTGGGCTTGGTCTTCTTCATCATTTGCATCCTTGACTGCGAAAGCTTTGGTCATGTTTTACGTTGCTGGGCTACTCTAACGATTGCTTGCATGCTTATTAACAGCGCTGAAATTGATAGTAATTTTTACAGAATCGAAGGAAGAGGCTGGTCCTTCAAACAACATTTTTTTTTTAAATCGCAAAGTTGCTTTTCCATATCTTTCTCGTTTCCATCGATTTTACTAAGTGTCCTTACTAAGAAGGTGATTTGTCTGCAGTTCCCGTCAATGTCAGCATATCGGTAGGACAGAACCAGTTCCCTGAAGGAAGCGACGTCAGTATTGCCTGCAACGTCGACGGCTACCCCATTCCACGAGTGTCGTGGTACAAGGATGAGGACTTGATTCAGCCCAGCAATCGAATTCAGGTTACTGGTGTGTACCCGGATTAAAAACTTGCTGCTACGTCGCAAAGTAAGGGAAAGAGAAGCAACATTTGAACACGCCACGTAAATTGACTTTTCAGAAGTGAACAGACTCGTGATCAGCGACGCGAACCGAGAGGATTCGGGTCGATATCGTTGCGAGGCCAGCAACGATCACTCGTCGGCCTTCGACAGCGTGGAAATTCAAGTTGCTGGTAAATTATTATTAATTTCATTCCTTATTCATCCTGTACACCTATCTTTCACTTAGTGAAACGCTTGAAAATGTACACGGACGATTTTATTTCGGGAAATCGAAGAGTAGGGTAGCAGCAAATGCCCGATACTTTTTAATTGAATATTTATTCCCTGAAAGTCCAGTTACAGCTTCAATGTTCACACCCACCTCCACCACATTTTCCCCACAGGCAATACAATAGAATTATTGCAGAAAATCGAAGAGAACCGTGTCTCTTTTCCAGGAATCTTCATCCACCCGAACTGCCAGGACAACACGTTCTTCGCCAAGTGCGACCTGATCGTGAAAGCCAAATACTGCAAGCACAAGTACTACGCGAAATTCTGTTGCCGTTCGTGCACGGAAGCCGGCCAGCTGCCCTCCAGGGGACCGCACCTCAACAACGTGAGAAGGAGGCGGAGGCACACCCTGAAGAGTCTCGTCTAACACCCCGAATCGAGGGTTCGGTGCTCGCGGCGTGGCTGACACGCCGACGGTGACGAGCAGCGATCACGATCGGGCGAAAACATCCACTTAATCGAGGGCAGACGCGAAGGGAACGACGACAGAGCAACAGAGGATGGAGACGTCGAGTGAACACCTGCGTCTCGGGGGGTGCTGCGTATAATCGACCTTAATTCACTGCCAAAGCCTTAGAACGTCTATACATAGGTATCTTAATATATTAAGCAACAGCGGAGAGAGACGCAGAGACGCAGAAATGCGCGGCGAATCAGGAGGAAACGGAAAGCAAGCTATCCACGTTTCGTCGCTGATTCTATCGGACGTCGTCATCCATGTATATACGATCTGACGCTGGATCCTAGTCGGTCGAAGCCATATTAGGCGGGTTAATCACTGTTCTTGGGAAACGCGAGGGACCTCGTAAGGTACTCCATTTTATATTCTCCCCTTTCCCAGCTTCTTCTCTTCGTATGCAACGTTGACCGTTTCTGGTGTCCGGTACCTACCTGCGACTGCGCTTCAAACTCTGCGACGTGGTAGAAGCCTCGAAGGTCTATCGATATCTATATTACGTACTTGCGTTCAAATCGTTTCTGCTTTCTAACGGTAGCCAAGGATTGGCAGAATTCCGGCGTTTTATCTGCAATTTTGTACCTTCGACGAGAGATCATCGCGCGATCCTGGGAACGCAGTCGCGGCGCATCGAGAATACGCTACCAATCTGTCTCGTGCCTCGGGATACGAGCCACTAACGCAAGAACTCTCGCGGAACGCAAAATGTTAGGGGAGAAATGAACGCCACTGGAAATCCCGCGAACACACTTGTAACCCTCGTTGTTCTTGTTGCATAGAACTCTGAGGTCGCATCTCTTTCTTACCTAACGGCCGTCGCGTCGCGCGATCGAACGAACAGAGGCAGGAGACTTGTACCTATTTGTATGAAGCATATACGCACGTTATGTTGTACAATATGAATAGTTTATTAACGCTGTATGCCATTTATATACTCTATGATACTGTTATTACTTATTCATTATCGATATTCGGACGTGCCGCCAAGTGTACCGCCGCCAAATAGTCCTCGATCACGATTGAACGATAATAATCTTAGGGGCGATCGAACGTCGCAAAGGTGCAACATCGGGGAGCGATCGTTGGCTTCGTTCGTGAAGCCCGCGTGCATTGGGGAATTAAGGGAGAGGCGTTAACAGCCCGGGCTTTTAATCCTTGAATTTTGGCTGTCGACTTTTTGCAGAGAATTCGTTGCATCTTTGCGCGATTGTGCCGTACCATCAGTTGCGGCACTGAAACCGCGTCATATGGGCATATTAACGTGTTGCATTTATATATTTGTTCCTGAACATTTTAATCGTAATGTTAACTACGTACCGTTACTATGTATACTGTGTCATCTATCGTGAGCCTTTGGTGTTGGGGGATGCGAGTTCATGTTGCCCCGGATCATCGAGTTTTCAAAGTAAAATTGAAGGTAAATTGCAAATTGTAAATTGTATTTGAATCTGAACTATGTCTAATGTTCCATTTAGAAAGCGTAATTCTGGTTAGTCAAGATTCTGTTTGAGAACGCCATCTTTCCTGAATGAATTTTAAGTTCGAATTGAAGTGTTTATGTATAAAGTACTGACTAGGCAACGTGGACTCTTAAACCCAAACGCCACAGGAATATTAGTAGCTCGTAGCATATCAGGATTCCGAAGGGAAAGGTACCAAAAGCATTTATATAATGTATATCGTAGACGTAAGTTTTACTTAATCGATACGAGTCGATGGAATATCCACGGAACCGTAGGGAAGGACGCTCTTCTTTCAACTTATCGTTTCAGTCACAGTAAATGACAGTGCCTTATTAGATGCCCTTCGAAAGTGTCGGGGAAAGAGTGCTAAATATAAATTTGCATACGGACACCGATTAGTGTAAATACAGCGTAGTGAACGATCAGAACGAACAAGTCCTCTCGAGATGTTCAGTCGAGGTTCGAGAAACGAGCACAGCATCAACGCTTCGATTTCAGATGATCGCACCGAACCAATTCCTCCTATTCGATTTCCTTCCTCTACCTTCCCCTTCCTCCCCGTTGGTGGACACAATTTTATCGAAAGCTTCGGACTGAACAATTCAGATGATACGCCAAGTGAAGCTTCGCGCTTATACCTTCGACCAAATTTCAAAATTAAGACAATCTCGTTGCTGCATCAGAAACGCACGCATATCATGGAAGAAACTAAACATTGCCACTCGAGCGATACTTTCTCGGGGGTGCGATTGACTTTTCCAATTCACTCGGAGGAATCGGGCCAACGGGACATAAGAATAGATAAATACATATTGAGTACTCTTCTCCTCCGTGCTCCTCTAGATCTGACCAAACTAGATATTACACGATTGTGACGGATATGTTGTAACGTAGCGACACGACGACTATCTAGCGAATGTATAAATTAGTTTCAGTATAGTTTACGAGTCATAGATATCTTACTGATCGCATATCGGACGTAGAAGGAATAGATCCAACGTAGGTGGGCGAGGAATCGATTTTAACGATACGCAAGGTACGCGCAGTGAACGTCATTTCAGTAGATCCCCCCACCCCAACCCTTGTTCGTATAGTAAATAATTTATATTTCTACCGTGTGATTTAAGTCTTGTACAATGCCCTACCATTCACATACTGTTACACTAGAGATGTATATAATTCTCACTATCACCTATATACTCGTTAAAAACGACATATCTTATGGGGCAACGAAGCTCCTTGTAGAGACTCCAGCGTCTGTAGAAGTGATCGTGACAAGGTCGTTCGATAGTTTTAGTAAACGCCTTTCGGGAATATGTTCTACTTTTAAGACAGGATAATTTTGAATCGTTAGATGATGGGGTAGAGCTGGTCGAGTACTCGACATTTCAAATTATCTGAAGCGAATAGAGTCTGTCTAATAGTATTTGAAACACTTGGTTAATGTGATCGGAGTACTCGAGAGGCTCTAGTAACCATATCCTGATAGTAGAATAGTTGCCTAATAGTAGTGGAGAGATTGTTAATACAGCATTCACTTTGTAACATAAATATAGAGTCCCATAGCGTAGGAAAGCTCTTCAAATGTCCCAGTTGCTACAGAATACTTAACGAAGTTGGTTAGTGTAGAAATTCCAGGTTCAAATCGGCTAGAAATGTAAAGCAGAATGCTCAGATTCCGTGCACCATCGCTCCTTTGTTTCTTCAGCCGTTGGAAGTACATAGGTCGGCCTTCAGCTTGGTCATAGAAGTATCGCAGAGTTGAGGAAAAGGATTTCGCAGCATTCAGTCCCATTTCATTCTCGTAGGGTAAGATTTCGCAAGAACATGGAACAGACCTCGCGTATAGACAGAGAGTTTCCCGGGATTCTTTCAGTTCGATGCTTCTTCGATCCCCCGAGCATCCTGTCTAGCATTTTAGACACGTTCTGGGAGTCGATCACGTTCGCGATCATCGCTACGGACCCGGGCGAAGGGTTAAGCGTTTCACGAGAAGGAGAATTGCCAAAAAAACAAAAAAATGGAAAAAACAAAAAGAAAAGTTAATCACTTATTCGTGTCTCCAGTGTATTATTCTATACGTGCATAGCTCATCGCGACAGTGCTAAAGATTTTAGTGAGTGTATTTGTAACTGTAAGTATCCTAGGTAACGATTAATATAATATATAATTATAAAATAAAGGTAGACATAAAGGAATGCCACTATACAAACAATGTATGGACAATAATAATATATAAGATCCTTAAATATACGGTTAAACAATCAGCATGATTATTCTTTGAGGAAGACTCGGTGGTATCCTAAAATTTGACATATTTTTTATATCAAAGAAATTGTACTTTTACCGTGACTTGAAGAGGTCTACTTCACAAGCCTTTATATCATTCTTCAAACCTTTATTTCAATGTAAAAATTAACACAGCACTATATCCCCTTATTATCGATAATTAACGATTCACTATCTTCTAGTACTATCACGGAATATATCACTGAAAATAATGTTGAAGCTTGTCTTTACAACACGCCGGCGAATTTCAGGATCTTCCACCATCGATCAAGCCCTCCTCGATCTTCTAGACTCGTCGATGTTCGCGGAGCTGCGCATCAGGTATCGCTTGTGTTGTTCCTCGATGACCACCGCTCTCTCGACCCTCTCCGTGGCGATCCTCTCGATCTTAGCGAACAGCTCCGTGTGCACAGCGATACACTTGCGAAAATCTCTACGATCGAGGCGATACACCTCGCAGACCTCGATCGCGATCACGCTCGCCACCCTCCTCTGGTCGGGGACCAAAAGCGCCACTTCCCCGAAATGTGCACCGTCGTCCAAGTGACAGATCTATTTAATTCCGACTTATTTAGCACAAGGATCTAGCCTCATTCCGCTGGTGAGCACTAAGATCTACGTCTAAACCAGGAGGAGTTACCTCCTTTCCAGTGGGCGTTAACACAGCGACGGTCCCAGCGGACAGAAAGAACATGCAGTCACCCTGGGCCCCAGCTTTCACTATCACGTCGTTTGGCAAGTACAGCTCGAACCTCAGGTTCTTAATGATCGACCGGAGGACGTTCTTCGGCAGAGCTTTGAAGATCGATACGTTCTCGACTAAACGGTGGCTCGACTGGAGCGCGATTTCCTGGCGCAGTTGTTCTAATATCCGAGCAACTCGTTAGAGGGACCGCAAGAGAGATCGAATGGAGCTGGTGTACCTGACAAAGTGGACAGGATCAATTTCTCGCGGAAGTAGCTGTTCCTGAAGCGGTGATAGTAGTAAGCCAATAGGCGCTTCTTCATGTGCGCTGGAAGCTGCTTCTGCCTCGTGTAAGCCGCCACTTGGTTAACGATCTCCTGGAACTTGGACTTTGACGACTTTCTGCCAGCCTTTATCTGGATAAGCATCACTGAAGCGAGGCGAATGGGAAGATGATTACCTCCATTGGATGATAGTCGGAGGAATATTTGGTAGCTGGATTGGGCGAAATGTTCACCTAGGATATAGCACTCGATAAATCTGCCTGTTACCATAAGAATGCAGCTCAATATTGTGTGGCCGTCTGTTCCCGGCACGAACAACCCGTAACCGCTAGCCGAAAGTTTCTCCACGACTATGAACAGGGCGTTCTGGAACCTGCCGGCTATCGTGTTACCCTGCAAGCCAGTTACCCAGCACTCGGGGCAATCCTGCGAATTAAACGCATGGTTCAAACACTTTTTTACTCTTTCACAGTTTTGCATGGCGAGGCTTCGTTGTTCGGCGATATTCGAGCGGTTACCTCGGGCGGGGAGTTAATGAATTGGAGAACCATGATAGGAATTAAGTAGCACAGGCAGGTGAACCAGAACATCATGTAAAAGGCCAGCATGAGGGTGGTGACCATTTCGTAGTAGAAATGCAACACCTTGAAGTACTGAAATGTCATGTGCATGTCATGTATCAGGATGAAATCTACTGACATTGAAACGGCAAATCGGTACCACTTCGATAACCGTAAGCATCGTTTTACCGTGAACATCTCCAAGATCTGCAAGTTCGCGTAACCGTAACGAGTGAGCTTCACGAGGGGCAGAAGATTTACTAAAACGATCAGGCGGCTAGAGTTTTCTCCTGGTAGCCGCCGCCACGGCAGCGTTATGTAATCCCATGGCAAGGAAGAAAGGATATCCGGTATAAGGAGAGTCTTAAGGTACTGTCTGAGCGAAGAATTTTGTGGAAATCACGAGACCGGTAAACGTAGATAAAATATTCCGATTTGATAAAATACGAGGTACTTTAATATCTTCGATGGTTCCAATACGACCCGCATGCGTTTCTTCTCGTTGTACCCAGTGATGCAGTTGCAAACAATGTCCACCCAGCAGAGCGCGTAAATTAAAGGGTTCACTCTGTCCAAATAGATGGCGTCGTGGCACATCACGACGAAGCAAATTACAAAGGGTATCGTCAGAAAGGCAATCAACAGTACCACCGTCATCGTTACATCCCAGACGAACCTGAAGATATTCTTAAACAGAACGTACCCCTATTTACTCGGGAATCGATCCACCAATAGCGATCTGGTACCTCGAGTGGCTGAAGGGATGTACGATCCACCAATGTGGAAGGGCAGCGTGCCTTCTTCTTTCAGCAGACACAGCTGCCATGCTGAAGAGATACATTTTCGTCCTCGGAGTATTTTCACCGATCCTGCAGATGTTCGTCCATATTTGCTTGAATGTTAGATCCTTCGAGTTATTCGCGTTGCCACTGAAATCGAAGCTTTCTGTGGTCGTTGGTAACGTACAAGCGTGTTCCTTCATTTCAGAACTCTCTGTTTGCTTCTTTTAACCTTTACTAGTTGGATTGAATCTCTGGTTTCGAGTCACTGAATCCTCAGTTTGAGAATTTCAGATGAAGGAGGCTTCATGAAATTCGTTTATCACTTCGAGTATATATTTAGTTCCTTTTCCCTTGCTGTTTTTAATTTCGAATTGAGATTCTTAGCAGTATTGCATTTCCACCACCGGCCTGAAGTTGACGAATCCGGGAACGGCATGAACATTGGGAAGAATGAAAGCAGGAGGGACGAACGTAAAGCACCAGGGGCAGTGAACTGTCGTTTATTAAAAATCTCTCGACGATAAAAAATAGAGCCAACCGCGTCCCGTCATTGTAACACAATGAACGATCATTTTATGAACTAAGATACATGTATACAAACGAGGGTGCAACCTATTTATTCACAGTGCGTATGATAGTGTTCGATGACAATGTGTGGTTTGCTACAATTACGGGAAACGAGCGTGACGATTTGTGCGTGTGTTGGTCGCCTGGACCAATGATGCTGTAATTGACGAATCAAAATTTCGGCGGGGTACAGAAGCGTGTTGGTACTGGCGACTTTGAGCTGGAACAACGGGAAGAAAAAGGAACGAAACTCGTGTCTTAACCGTCCAACTGGTTTTGTTGTCCAATGTACTTTGAACCTCTCAGCTGATAAAAAATTTCAAAAGTCTGCAGGACATGGTTTGTCAGACATTTTGGGTATTTTTATATCATTACAGTCGACGTGAGGATAAGTGGGGACTCAGTGCTACTGAAGGACAGGAAACCTCAAAACTCTATCTTTTATGTGCAATTGTTGAGACCCTCAGGCTATCGAAAGTTTTAACCCTTTGTTGACACTCTGGGTGTGAGCCACCCATAAACTGATCTTGACCCTCTGTGTCTTCAATATGCAAAATAAATACCTTTTTTCCAAAGCTGACTTACAAACTATTTTTCTCTCAAAATATTATATCTGAAAAACAACTTTGTAGATTTTCACAATCTAATATTGAAATTTGTAGAAGTTACAATTTTTTAAAGATTTTCTTCGTATTTTCTCGACATATGGGAACCTAAAATTTTTTTGTAAAAACTCTGATGAAATGTCAATCAAAAAGAGAGACCTTAAAATTGACCCGTGATTTTTTTCATAACGATTGGATTCTTTAAATGAGAATTGTAGTTGTTAAAAAATTGTTCTGAGTGTGAGCTACCCAGGTATGTCAAAGTTGATCGAAAAAGGAGGTATGTCAACGAAGGGTTAAAACAGCAAATTTCTCTTATAAGTAATTCAACTTGAATATCGAATGTATCTAGGAACCATTCGGTTACTGCTCCAGACTTTACAAACTTGATTGACATGTTGATCTGATTAAAAACAGGGGTTCTGATTAGGAACAAGTAGTCGATCCTATATTATATATTTTAGTATCGAGAACACGAACGAAACTTAATGAAGTTGATTTACAAGTAAACCGTTGGAAGGTTGGAAGGCGCACCTAGGAAAACGTCTCCGTTAAAAAATAACTACCTGATTAATTTAACATCAACTATCAGTCTTGCCAGATATTCCTGTTTGTCGTTTAGTATATCCTCTACTCGATTAAAAAAATACGACGCTCAAGCGTGAGTCTGCGTTGCTTGCGTCGCGATTACAATAAAATTCGTATAGTCTGCTTAATTTATAATCAGTTGGATCGATGACGCGTAAAATGTGCGAGGAAATCTTGCAGATTCACCTACGATCGCAGTTCCCGTGGCTACAAAATTGCACGACCCCCTAAGATCGATTTCCTTCGCCAATCGACGGTTACATACATTTTTCGTGGCGTTACGATGACTTTCATGTTACGTCTACTGGTACAAACATCAATTTGTGTGTGTGTGTATATATATATATATATATATATATTTTACAATCGAGGTCAGAGTATTGTTCTGTCGCATACATTCATATAAATATAAACGATGGTTAACGAGATGTTCTCAATCTCGGGCGGATCCAGATCTCGACAATCGCTGTTGCTTTGATTTTCGTGGAGCTAGATTCATTTGTCTCTTATGAGGGTTGCTTTATTTTATAGCGTGTCGCGTTAAAATCGTACGAGTTGAATTTTCCCAAAGGCCAGACAATACTTTATAAACATAAGACTTGAAGGTACCTTAAGCTCAATTAGATCTTTGCTACTAAATGCGAAAGGTACACAGTTATGTATATGTATTTTCATAACTATTTTTAATACTCTACCACAAAATCCAGTACACCATTTTCTCCAACGTTTCACCGTGGTAAAAATGTTACTCTTTCAAAGTCGAAAGCAAAGTAACCCCTCTAAGGGACGAATGTAATCCCCGGTTCGTGGAGGAACACCGATACGACACGAACTTCGGTAGCACGTCTGGAATCCGAAGTTCGGTGAACATGACTGTCCCGCTGAAAATTCGTTGGATGTTGCGTGGAGAACAACCGGTACCTCGGAACGATACGAAACGTACGAAATCGTTAGAAAATCGTCTACAAATCGTCTCCTGGTTCTACGCCTATCCAATCGGTATAATACAACATGGATCGTGTAATTCGTGAACTGCTACCTTAAAATTGTCAGCCCGTGGTGGGAGGGGGGGGGGGGGCCTTCAAAATACGTCTTCAAAAATCATCGAACGCGTCTTCGAACGTGTCCTTGAACGCCTTAAGGTAGATCCTAAGAACACAGTTGCGGATACCATCCGGTGAATCACCCACAGAACCTTTTCTTCCTCTTCTTCTGTCTTCGTGTGAAAGTAGACCCGTGGCACTCTCGATTCGAGTTGATTTTACACGTCGATACCGAGCAGCTCCCGGCTATCTGCCCTCGATAGTCGACGGCGTAAACTGCGACGACGGAACTCCTTCCATCAGACGGATGCGCGCTTCTTGCGGAGGCTGGCAGAGGCCGATGGAGACCTGTAGCCTTGGTAACCCTGGTCCAAGTGCTCCGAATTTGCCGGTCGCAGGCACGTGCAAAAGCATACCTTCACGCAGTCGTCCATGTCGTGAATTATCGGCACGTGACCGCCCAGCAGTCGCCCATTCACCGCGATTACCTGCCCATCCAGCACTGGAACATGATGAGGAACAACTACCAGCTCGTTGTCGTCGCGGCGAGCGTCCCCCGTGTTCCTGTTTTCCGAGGGAACGAGCGATTAATGGAGTCCAGGCAATTCTACTATATTATGGAACAAGCTGAATACTGGCAAAATATTTCTTTTCGTATTCTGAATTAGTATAGAAAATTCGCAGCTTCTGACCATTTTCATATGATCGTTTGAATGAACAATTGGGAAACGAGTACGTACATCGTCATGAAACGGAGTACAAGCAAGTTTATGCTGGCAGCGACGACGGCCAGACCGAATAGGATGAACACTAGACTTAAGGCCACGTATCCTGGTTTATTGGAAAGCGCATGGTCGTTCTGTAAAATTTTACGGTGGAAAGATTCATCGAGTGAGATGTAATTAGATATTTGTCGGTTCATCTTTACCTGAAGAGCGACGTAATCGCCGAAGCCTATAGTGGTCAATGTGACGAAGCAGTAGTAGAAGCTATCGAAGTAGCTCCACCCCTCGTAACGCGAGAACACCGCTGCTCCAGTGGTGATAATTATACTCGAAAGCAAACCGGTAGCGAACATCAGATTCAGTTCTGTCGCCTCTGTTTTCAGACATCGTAGATACGTTTTTGCTCTCTTGATAACCACAGAGGCGAACTTGTTCAAACGTTCGCCGATGCTCTGGAACATCACCAGGCCCAGGGGGATGCCAACCATGGCGTACACCATGCAGAATGCTTTCCCGCCTATGGTGACTGGCGTCGAGTGCCCATAGCCTGCGAACGAGGAGAAGAATTAGCGAGGAAAGGTCAGGGAAGTATTTTTAGTCAATCTATATCAATGTTTCCCAACTTTTTTTGAGTCGCGATCCCCTTATGTAATATTCAAATAAGCTGCGACATCCCTCCCCAAATAAGGCGAGGCAAAGGAAACGCATTAAAAATAGGTATTACAGGATATAATTCAAATTTAATAATATTAAAAAGAAACCCAGAAAACAGTTCGCGAACCGCAGGTTGGGAGTCACTGCCCTACATTCACGATGCATTTCACGAAGCTGACTCTATCAATATGTTATGAAACGGTATCAAAAAGGTGACTCACCGATCATAGCAAGCACGAGCGTGGAGAAATAGAAGGCACCCGCGAATTTCCACTGTGGGCCCGCCTTGTGCGGCTTGTTCTCTATTATAACGATCTCCAGCATTCTGTAATCCTCCTGCGTGATGTTGTACTTCTTCATCATGTTACGGCGAATCTCTAGTGAAATAATCGCGCGTGAATAAGGACTCGGCGTGATCCCGTGAATTATCGAATTCCGGGAGACTCACCAGAGAGGAATTCCCAACGCTTCCTCTCCGTGTCCGACTCGAATGCGTCGAACACAGCCGCCCCGACCAACAAGTACGTGAACGTGCACACAACCAGCGCCAGAGTCCTCACGTTCGGCCTCTTCATCTTTCCGTTCCGAGTGCCCCAGCCTCACCGCCAACGAACTGGACGAAGCCTTCCAACGATCCGTCACCCTTCTACGCACTTGTCGAGACGAACGCTCCTCGCCGTTTCTCACTCATGCCTCTCGCGATGGAACAGGATCAACGGAACCGACGGCATTCTCGTTTTCGACGCGACGCTATCGATTCCCAGGCGACATGTTCCCAGGAACGGCCGTGGAAAACGTCGGGACGCGTGTACGACAAACCGGAGGCCCAGCAGCCACGGCACCCTCGTCGTTCGACGCTCCTTCAGACGCGACGGGATGAAGTATTGATCAGACACGCGCGCTGGGATAAGCCTCGTGGGCTACACCCCTGTATCGGCCGGGTCGCCCCGAGTCTGCGTGTATTTAATACCAGAAGAGTAACTGCCATCTTCTCTCTGCCCTAACAGAATTTGTATTCTGTTCTCGCCTGATTTTCTGCTTCTGTATTTTAAGGGAGGAAAAATACCCTATGCGTCGGGTGTACAGTGGATTAAAATTGCGTGTCTGGTATATTCAAATGTCCATCCAATGTAGGCCTCTATCGTGGACGATGTTTCGTGCACAGTAGTTTTCACTGAAATAAGTCCGACCACTGGTAAGCGCAGGTATGTCCCGTTTCAGTAGTACAGGTCGGTCATTGGTATGGCGTGGCGCTTCTGAGCGAATGGGAACGGGATGATGAAAATCGATGTCTGTGGTAGCTACTACTGATAATTTAGGGGACTCTTTACCGTCTGAAGAGTTAGGGAAAAGTATCCTTTGATCGTTTGGATGGTGGGTGCTCCTGTAGGAACTTGGTACTCGATAGAGTTTCGAGTTAACTCTCTCCATGGCTGGGCGTAATTAAGTTGCATAGAGCTGCGTGTTCTTGGGTTCTTGTTCCGTTGCTGAGTTACGCCGCAGCGTTGTTGTTCGCCTAATTATTTGTTGCCCGTAGTGGGCTATTGTTCAGCTTGAAAATTGTTTAATTACCATGTAGGGTGGTAGTTTGAAAGCGTAGGTTCTCGGTTGTTCTTTGAACTTGAGTTCGCTGCAGCTTTGGTCGTTTATCGTGTAGCACAAGTCGCTTTAGAAGTCTTTAATTCATTACTGTTATTGTTACCGAGATAATTAGGAAAAGTCTTGGGAACATTTTCCAATAAGCTTGCAAAAGGCGTCGTGGTCTTCGTTCGCAATTCCAGTGATCTTATCGTGAAGTGTAGTTGGAAACAGAAAGGATGCAAAAGTACGAATTAAAAATTAGTAGGGCGATCCAAGATCGTCCGACGAGCTTCCTTCCTTTCTTCGTAGTTGTCCTTCGGGCTGAAATTTCTCCGGTGCTGCTTGAAGGATTACTTGTTTACCATGAATGTAGAACACGGTGTTGTCGAGCTTGAGCTCGTCACGGAATTCCCTTGGCACTCGTCGTGGCACCACGAGACAAATGCGAAAAAATAGATAAAAAATGTATGAGATTCAGTGGCAGGTCCCTCGATCTAGGTTGAATAAAAAGAGTAGCTGAGGTCTATTTCCCAGCGCGTTTCAGGGATTGGAATCAAACGACGCTTTGATATCAATTACATATTACTATGGATTTTGCACTCCCTGCACCGCAGATGGATTATTTGAAAAATTCCCTGGACACGAACGGGATTTGGGAGTTATCGTTCAAAGGAGGTGCTAAATTAACGTTACGTTCACTTCCCGAGAATTTTTAAAGGACGTTCCTGCTGCTGGATACATCGCAGAACCGTTCCACGTTCATACGTGCTGCAGTTTTATTGCAGTTACATGTCTTAAGAGGCGACATTTACGAGCAAGAGTTCTGCCTCTTAAATGGCTGAAGGAAAAGGCACGATCCTCGTGATAACTGTTGCTGGTTCCGGTGCTGGAAATCCGCATTGCCGTCAAAATACGAACCAGAGTTAGAATACTCGAAACCTAGCGTGCACTGGCAGCGCTATTTTCGTCGAGCTCCTTTCGAAGGTTTAAAAAATTTACGCTCCTTTGGAACAGCGAAACTGTCACGCTTTCGTTTTAAAAAACGACGGAGAGTTAGGTGGAGCCAATAAACGTAGGATAAACGAAAAATAAGAATTTTCTCGCCCAGACGTCGGGTTATTTTAAAAAATGAGGATGTCCGAGACCCGTCTCACTTTCTCGTTGTTTATAGATTATATTTCAGAGTCACGAAACGAATATCGCATCAAAAGCTCGCCTTGTCGATAGGTACGCGAGAAGCACGCGATCCGAGGAGAAAATGCGCAAGAGTAACCGCCACAAAGCACCGGATGAAGCTTTTACTGAAGCGTCATACGTTTTTAAAGCAAAAAAGGCTGCAGGAAGTAGTACATACATTCTTTTATCTGTAGTACCTTCATCAAGGATGAACCTTAACTATTCCACTCTCAAGCGTACCAAGTACACTCGCGTCTTAGACTCCTCTAAAATAATACAATAATAACATTGCTAATGAACACTACACTCTCCTCTAACAAACACACCTCACGATTCCATCGAGCTGTTTGCCCGACAGCTATTTTATTCACTAGCAGGGGTGCAAGCACGTGCCCGAATCCTGCCCTCTGAACGAATTCGTGAAACTTCGTTAAAAGTCTGTGACGCTTTAACCCCTAAGCGCACGGATGATCTTTTTCCCTCGTCCCGCGCAAATGTAACTTCTATTCGCCGATCGAGAACGTATCTCGCGTGATATTGCTACGCTTCGCTCCGCGGGGAGCCTTCATCCCCGCCACCACGTTAACAGACTCATGCTAAACTGTGCGTCGAACGCGAGGAGACAGTGGTCCGCTAGCATTTGCATACTCATATCCTACATAGATGATCCTATTTGATCGGGTCGTGTCGATAACGAACACCGACTATATATTGCTAATAACACGGGGTGTTGACGGCGAGTTAACACGGCTGGGGAATTAAGGATAGGTTCCATGTTTCGTTAAAACTGTCGTCTTATTTGTCAGGAGAGTTGCGCCGTGTTTCGGCTCTTACGTCAGAATTCGCCTTGGAAACGACACGCTCCGAATACGCTGCACCTACACCCTTTTCCTTCGCGCCCCCTCCCCTCTCTACCCTGCCGACTTTTTTCTTCGTTAATTAAAGGAAATAATGAAAGCAAACGGCGATTCCCCTTGACTGGCTGGGTAGTCGGCTCGGACACTTAGACGGTGATTAAAATTTGATGCCGATGGAGTGACTCCGGCGACGACTGTGCCCTGGCTGAGGAGGAATCGATAGTCGATTAATCAATGCGCGTGCAGAGACGTTTGCTCGGCTGTATTTTTAGTTCGGGTTTACGGAGGGTGTAAAATTAAAAGTGTTCCTTTATCCTCGTACTTTCTGTGCACTTTGCTCGACAGTTCTCGAGGAATCCATGCGGCGATAAAAACGAGACGAACACGCTCCCGAGGCCACGCCGTTCGTCGACTCCTCTTCAAGGACTGCGCTTCTTTGATCAGACGTTTCTTTGCGATCGTTTATTTTGAAACACTTCTCACCGGCTACGCTGCTGCGAGCAGGGCACTTCTTATTCTCCCCTTTTTTTCCTCGATAGCTGCTGCACCGTCTCCGCATAACTGGAAATCTTATTAAATTTCAGATCTCACGCTCCGTTGAAAAGCGACGCTTCACGGAACCTTGACATTTTTTAAAATTTAATAGAATCGCTTTTTCCGCGATTCGAATGACCGCTGCCCGTCCGATGGATCACAATCGTCGGTACGTCCTTCTGGTGGGTGAAGAGCTTTTCGAAACGTTTCACGGACCAGCATGTCGGAATTGGAAATTCGGTTAACGAAAGCTGAGAGTGGCGCGTTCGTAGGGACGCGATGCAAATTTCGTTGAAATCGTAACGAACTGTTCTGTACGCTCGATCGTGAATTTTATGCGCAAACTTCTGCGTGGAATAGAGGCATGTTTGATGAAATGTTTAGCAAATCGAAATCTCCAATGAAGGTTCCTTGGGCAGTTCTCTGAATTTGTCATTCACTTTGATGAACCACGCGATCTGAAGACTTCTCAGGCGTCTTCAGTCTGCAAGGCTCACAGGCTCCAGTCACCATTTGGAAACCTCCGTTCTCATGAATTTTCAACGTTTCAATCATCATCGAAGAATCGAAAGGGAGCTCCAAATCTTCCGTCCGCTAATTAGAGTCTGCAGCCCCATCTCCAGTTAAATAAATCGAAAATCGCTCTGAAATCAAGCGTTCGTTTCTTCGTCTTTAGAACGCCATAAGACACCGTGTCCACGTCGGAGAAAAACTTTACACCACAGTCTCTATGTGTCTTTCGTTTCTTCGCGCAGGGAGGCTACATCAAAGCATCGGTGTCAAGCTTTTATGTGTGCCACAAAAAGGGCGTGGTAGTGGCTGAAATATACTATCAGCCTGTTGTCTCTCTTTTCCGCAGCAAGAATATCAGCTAACGTAACGGGGAATTCATTCAGGGGAAGAAAGGCGGGTTTATAACGCGGCCATGTCACTGACATGCAAATTAAGTTTTTCTTAAAGCTGGCTCGCAATTTCCAGCGGACGTACGTTGATGAGGAAAAAGCCAGGGATTCCTCAGGAGAACTTTTAATGAGATGCAATTGATTCTGGACTTAATTTTCCATACGAAAGCTAGGCCGCCATGTACTAGAGTTTTCCTGTGAGAGCAGAGAAACAGATTCGGGGAACGTGAGGACAGAACTGCTTCGATATCAACGAAATCTGCAATGTAAACACAAGTTTTGTTATTGAAAATTTAAAAGCTAATGGTCGACATCGGAAACCCGATTTCATGTTCGGCCCTGACGTAAACATTTTAAGTTTAACACGTTTAGTGTACATATGTGATATTTGTTTCAGTACATTACTGAATTACTCGAACGAGTTTGTGTGAACCGCGGAACTCACTGAGAGAAGTATTATTCAATATCGCAGTCTCTGGTTTCCTGCCTACGCGTGAACCGAATTGTGCCTTCTGGGATGAATTGTTTTAAGAAGCACGCGCATGAAATATCGCTCCACAAAATCAGTTGCGAAAAGAGGAACGTATTTGCAGGAAAATCTTCGATAGCGGGAAATCAATGAATACTACACGAAGGGCAGTGGGCGTACAAACTTGATTGCACGTGTTCCCTGGTTGACGGTTCTAGGAACGAAAAAGGGGAAGACGCGAGCCCGTTACTGCAAACAGAAGCAAATAGAAGTCGAGCCTTCGAATTTGATCCGAAAACTACCCCCAAGCGCGTCCGCTGTCTCGAGTCCACAGCCGATCGTTAAATTATTCGTTGAAACAGTGAACTAATTAAGAAATACCCAGTTGCAGGGAACAGCATGGCCGTGAGGCTGTAATTTAGACGTCGGTTTACGATATCCCATTCCGGTGTTGCACGTAACGAGGTAAAACGCTGCGAGCCCGCAACACTTACAAACATCCTTCGCGTAATTAAATGGGAGGCTGTAATTGCGATCGTCGGTTAACGACGTTCCCGCGTCGACGCTCCTGTCATTACGTTCACTTTTCTGCTGCCTAACGGTCCCCGGGCCACAAGCTTCGACCTAGCTTTATTACACCAACCTGACAAATAAAGCTCGCGATGACGCATTACTTCTTCCTTACTTTACCACCGAACATCCCACTCGTTCATTCTGTACTTGATCAGCGAAGCGTCTGCGAGACACGGACGTCGCGGACTAACAACGTCAAGCCTCCATTCCAATGAACCCAATTTCTGAAATTAGAGCTTTAATGTTCGTCAGAGTTCCGAAAGTTATTTTGCCCTTTCTTCGTTCCAGTCGTCCACCCTCGATCCACAACCGCCACGAACCCGCAGGTGAGACGCATCGACGATACACTGAATTATTCCCGACAAGGTATCGCCCACTCGATTCCTTTGCGTACGCTTTCCAACGGGCAATAAAGCTATCAGTTCGAGACAGCCCTCCCTCGTCTCGGCGACGGTCGTTCAGGATCGAAGAGTAATTGAACTTGACTCCACATCCCATGCATCGAGGCTGTCCTTGAATCTTGAGGCAAGTTCGTGCCACAAGTGTGCAATAAATCAGCGCGGCTTGATAGGGTGTGCACCGGCCGTGAATTAACCCGCGCTGGCTTCGCTTTTCCGTTGCATTTTACAGCAGCCGGGGGAGGGGGGGGGGGAGAGATCTTTGTAATTCAAATGCGCGCAGCCCGGCGTCGAGCGAAGTCGCTGAATAAATATTCAATATCCGTTGTATTGGTGTTTCCTGAAAAACCTAATCGAGGGAAGACGGTTACGTTAGGGACGTACGTGTTTGGACTTGATAAATTTCCATTATTCCGAACACCGAGTTCGCTTGAATCCTACTTCCATTCATGTCGCAAATAACAAACGGGGGCATGACCGTGCAATTATAGAATCCTTGAAAGTTTCTATTAAATGCGGCATCAGCTAGATATCCATCCAGCGGTTTGCGTAAAACGTGAAACGGTTCATTGATGCTCGGGGTATTTCTTGTGTAAACGAACCGCAACGGTGTCCCTGTTTAATCGTTAACATTAAGTGACGCCGCATTAAATGATTCCCCGATGCTTGACCTGTTTTTACAACTTTCCAGACGCAACCAACGACCTTAAGAAAGAACCGTTACCTCAGTTTAATGCCTTTCAGCGGGGGAAAAGGAAAGCCTCCCCCGAGGGCTCTTCGGTGCTTCGACGCTCCCTTTAGTTTGTCGTTCTTCACCTGCAGTGCCTGAGTTTACGATTTCTTCCAACAGCCGAGGAAGACATTACCACGGTACATTGCTTTCACCACGATCACGACAAACTTTCGTGTCTATTGCCACCTGTCCTTCGGGCCGCACGTTAGATCCTGGAATGGTCGCTCTCCGAATCGGTCGGCTTTCGGAATGGTGGATATAAAGGTAAAGTAGACTCAAGGCTTGCGAAGAGAGCTAGTACTTCGACGTCGCTGACGTACAATTCGAGACGTTTCAGGTAGATATAGGGTTTCGTGTTTCTCGCCTAATGGGGACGATCATCAGCTTACGCCTTTTAAAACGCTTTCTTCGAGACCTCTGCGTTAACCCTTCGAGCATCGAAATAATGGACCAGCGATGCGGAAGTAGGGTGAGATCCATTTACCTCTCAGAGAAAAGGGACCGAGAACACAAAGAGAATCTGTTCTTGGGAAGATGTACACCGGGTCGTAGTGAAAATATAACAGAAAATATCGTACAAGCATTTAGCAAGGCTGACAATACAGTGATCTTACCACTGGCCATTTGAAACATTAAATTAAAGTTTTGTAATTCATGCTGCTAGTATAAACCGATCGTGATCCTCTATGCATTAACTAAAAATGGATCGGTTTTTTCTCCCACCGCCTACAAGAGGGGACTCATGAACCCGACTTTCAAAGTAGCCAACTATAAAGAGCAGGAAAATTAACTGATGTAAAATACGAATTCCGATTGTTTCCAAAGAATTTTCGAACACTGGTCAGCGTCGAAGGTGCTGACAATCAGTTCGTTGAGCCAGAATTGGAGGACTGGTGGATGCAGCCAGTCCCACGAGCTAAGTTTTATCGAACCGATCCGCGCTGCTAGCCGCTAGAACGAAACGGAAATCCGCGATAATCCCACCGGAGAGCCATTCACGGGGCCGCGGATCTCCAACCTGGCCAGCGGAGCGAAAAGAACATCGAATTCGTGGGCGAAGGGTGGCTTCCGCAAAGTCAAGGACGACGCTCGAAAGTTTCCCGTCCGTGGAACGACATCCTCGGTCACGGTGATCGATACAGAGACCAGGGTCTACATAGCAAAGGGTGGTACACGAGCGGCGATCTCTCGGCCGTGGTTTCGAGCAGCTACCAACTCGGCGAACTCCGTTTCAACAGCGATCAAACAACAATAAATCTGACGTCCGCCGTGGCACTGTTATAACGACGCCTCCAGATAAACGTCCACGACACCTGTTAAGCGCGATACGCCAAAATCGTTCGATAAGAAGTAAGAAAGCCTTCGCGCGGAAATAAGGCTTATTGGGTTACGAGCTGATAATCTGAAGTTGTAAGTCTCTGATGCATGGTTGGTAACGATGGATCAATGAGACGTTGCATTTGCTGGTAACGAGCCACTGAATTAGCAGACTTCCCGATTATCAAGCCGGATAGTGATAGAATTGGAGTTATGAAACTCGACACGGGTGATTACAAAATTGTACTATTGGATGCAAGAAGGCTGCATCCTCAGTGCCAAAAGTCAGCCAAAATGAAATCAAACATCGTAATGTAATTACTATGGTAGCACATAACTAATGTTATATAGGTACTATTTATTTTAACAGATATTCGTCTCAATACCGCAGGTTTTGCTGTAGTACAGATGAAAAGTACCAAACAACGAGATGCGCAGCTTCCATATTACCTAATAACAATCAGCCACGGTTTCGTCGTTCATCAAGCATTTTAACATTATGAATCAGTTTTTCATACATAAATTTCATTAAGATCGGCGTCTTACACATCGGCAATGTTCATTCTTCAAGCTCATATTATATACTCCGAAATTGCACATTGATTGTACAAAATATTACCTACAACATACTACGTACAAATAAATAGATATTGATACACAAATTAGTATTGCTTCATCGACATCTTTCCTTCCTTCACTCCCGAATCTCTCTACCTTTCATTATTGCTATCCTCTTTTACGTTCAGCGAGACTCTGACGCGAAATGCGTCGGAGCATTTGCCGTATTCCTTCAAGACTTCTTGATAGAAAGAGAGGACTCTATGGGAACAGCGTGACAGAGACAGAGTACAAGTTTTTTTTCCCCAACGCAGTAGTTTCATTAGGGTCCGTCTGTTTACTAGGGACCACTTCGATCGATTAAGAGCATAACGAAAATGATACGGCACCCATGCTGAATACCGGACGTTCGTTTTTTCGGCGCCGGCCGAGACTCCGCTGTTTCAGCAAAAAAACTCGCCATGGAAAGGAAAGAGGAGCGCTACTATCGAATAATGGCGCCACCGAAAAGGAAGACGAGAGGCAGGACCGAGAAGGAGCGAATAATAGGGGCGCGCTACCTCCATCGACAACATCGTAAACGGCCAGCCCTTCCGCGTCAAGTGCAGGCACATGGTCCTATCAATGTACCGGAATTGGTCTACAAATTGTTGACCGAGAACAAACATAACCAAGGTGGCCCATTTTTCTCCTTCGAATCGGTAGCATGACACCTACCAGTCTTGGTGGGATGCAAAGCGACGATTAGCTTCATTACGGGGGCGCTTGCTCCCGATGGAAATGGAGCACCGGCATTAAAGATAGTCGTCCACGCATCGATTCTCCCCCTGACGCCAAAAGTTCCTTACCCGCGCCGCTCGTGGGGAGAGGAGGGAGGAAATTGTCATCGCGAAAGAATTCCAATCTACGAAGTGGTTAAAGTCACTTTCACGGCTAAAATGCTTTATACGCTGGTTGGAGACGGGGAGGAAAATTAAATTGCTTTATAAGAGCGCCACATAATGCACGGGGAGAGCCATTAGAAATAGAAACGTCCTTTTCGAGGTTGCCGTGGGTCAATTCGGGGAAGTGGAATTAATTTCCAGGCTTTCTCGGGCTCCTCCTTGTTCGTCGCGCATCATACAGTTTCTTTAATTACAGGTTTCCAGGAATCACCGTCTGCTATCGAAACTAAGCGTTCGCTAGGGAACGTGTGCTAGCTTTACGCATTTCGAGTAATCTTAATTACTAGGAAACATAGATCCAGTTCAAACAATTTCATTTTAAATTACAGATACGTCTTAGCGTAAACAAATATTTGATAATTCCTTTTAATCTGAAATTCTCACTCGTGCCGATTACGTAACAAATAGCGTCCACGTTTTAAGTAACATCACTGATTTCGATTACGTTCTATAACAAGAGACGTTCCTTCAGGTGGCAGAGGTTTCAGAAGCACGGATGAATTCCGAGAGAAAATGCGGAAATACCAAAATCATCGCGAACCCTCGTACGGCACCGTGTCCCATCGCGACAGCTCGGTGTCCGTCGATGGGTCGGGGTACACAAAATCCGTGACGACGTCCATGGAGAACTTGTCAAGGGTGATGGAGGCCACAAATAGCTCGGGGACCACGGGCTCCGAGAACAGTAGCGTATCGAATGTCTCTGTGAAACGGATCACGCTCGCCAACTCGATCGATAACACCAGAGCGCTCTTAAAAAAGAAATCCCTCGTGCAGATCATCAACAATTACATCAAGGCTGGCATCGAGGAAGGTACGGCGCATTTATCGTTCACCGGGTCCACTTTCTCTAAGGGAATCGACGCGAAAATAGTCAGCCACGTAGTAGTAGACGAGTTCCTTCTTGCCGCTCGAAGAATCCTGATATAGATTCCTTCAGCTGTACGCCTTCAGGCTTCTGAATATCATCTCTGGCTTGTTGAAACTGTGTCGCGATATTTTCTTACCATTGCGTGGGTTCTCCAAGGGCATCACTCTTGAGAACCCACGTTTGAAAGCCTGGAATTTTATTAAGCATATTGCGCTTGACTTCCTCTACTTTCACTTTTCAAAGGGATATTTCGTTAGGGGTATTTCAATTGTTGTAAAGATAGGTGTAGATCTTGAGGGCAGTATTAATTTTTGAAATTTGAAACGAGAGACCCGTAGTCGAGGTTGCGTTCACTTCTGTAATCCTATTGCAGGCAAACGTCAAGCCAAAAAGTACATACGCAAGGCAATCTCGTTCGGCGTGAAGTCTGGTTATTTAATCCCTGCGGACCCGCAAGGTCAAGTGATCCGTGTGTCCCCGATGTTGGCGGAAACGAGGCGGAGCGCCGCGGAGTCGCGCAAGAATCGTCGAAGGGCTCGAAAGGGAGAGGATGAGGACCCGTTCGACGACCGCAAAGAACGTCGTCGTGGGACACCCCCGCTGGCCACGAAGAGGAAGCCTCGTCGCGAAGTGACGCCTGAACTGATGGTTCCACGGAAACGAAGAAAGACTTCTGCATCAAGGAACCCTCGTCGCGAAGTGACGCCTGAACTGGTGCTTCCACGGAAACGACGGAAGACTTCTGCATCGAGGAACCCTCGCACGAATTTCAATGCGACAGAACGGATCGATAAGAAGAAGAGTGTGGACCGAGGTCGTAAAGCAGGGATGAAGAAGACAAATACCGCGAGGACGAAGAAAAAGTTAGTGGACAATTTAAGCCTGATACCCTTCACTTTTATTTTATCTATTATTTTATGCGGAACACTTTGTGGCGTCGTAGTTCTTGCACGTGTAACGTAACGAGTTCTTCGATTCCCAAAGTAGAAGGAGTAGGATATATTTGCTACGTCCCTAGACCCAATGGAACGTGATTTGATAGTTTCCTTTTAATTACGCATTTTCAGAGACAAAGTGGTGTATTCCAAAAATTCTGTCCCGCCGAAGAAGAGCGAAGAGAACGTAAGGAGACAGAAGAGAGAAGAAGCGAGAGAAAGAAGACCGCGAAATAGACGTGGAGAGGAAGTGAGAGAAAGCAAAGAGAATCCCAGGTTTCGAACGACCAAATCTCCGTTCGTGCGGAAAGTTGGGAATGATAACGCCAGGAACGACCATCGGGATTCGAGCGACGAAGACAGCACGAAGTCCAACGAGAATGAAGTCAATCAAAGGGCCGTGATAGAGCGACGAAAATCGACGTCCCGTGGTCGAGAGGTCTTACCTGGAGAGGAAAATGAGTCGCCAGGAAATCCTGCCAGAGAAATGGAAGAAAACTTGGAGCCCTCCAGCATCGAGGAAATGAACGAAAACAACGTAGTTCAGAACAGCATTTAACTGCACCCTTCCCTACCTCATGCTTTTACTGTATTTTGTAGAAAATGTACATCCTGTATTTTGAGAGTATTTAGAATTGCCGGTGAAATTATTGGAATAAAGTTTACCGTGGAATAAAGTTAGATCGAGATGCAAGTCGATATGGACGATGTTCTAGCGGTTCGAGTCAATAATAACGACTTCAGAGTACATTAGTAACCGACCTCGTGAATTTTTAACAGTCACATCGCACCATAATTGGCGTCATTGACATGGTTCTGCGACACGGAACTCGTTTCTATTGACTTTCATGTTTGGGAAAGTTCAAAGGACGAGAAATGATTCTATTGTAATAACTGTGCCACTTTTAGGTCAAATAGGCAACAAACGGTTCTGGGATAATGTAAATTGCCGAATGAAAAGCATCTTTCTGTTGCAGGAAGATGTGATAACCATTCTTACTTAATTGAATTTAATCTGGTACATACAACCTGAAAGTAGTCGATGCCGTTCCTTCTGAGCGTAGTTGTACGAGTGTGAATACTATATTATATGAATTAATATATTATATGAACATCGCGACACTAAAGTCATGCCATTCGTTGTCGCGGCACTGTATTACAACCTTAGAGCATATATATATATATGCTCTAAGATTACAACGTGAATCAAATGTGTTCGATACTGCATGGTTACTTTTGATTCGAGCCAGCTCAGTCCGCGGAAAATTCCACTAACTTCAGGCAATAAAATAAAAAGGAAGATGGCGAAAGCAACGCCTACTTGGCAAGCTATATTGAACCAAAGAAAAGCAAAGGAACGATCTCGGGGAAACGAGAAGTCGTTGTTTTAGGAGAGACGGAAAAAGGAAGAAGACAACGACAGATTGGCATCGCCAGTCGTGTCTCTCTTCCTTTCATCAATGTCCTGGAAATTCGTAGACAAAATTTCGCGTCACGACCGATTACAAAACCAACAAACATTTGGAACAACCGACGAGCCCCTCTGAAACTCTGATTGCTCGCGGAGAGCGCAGGGGATCCCGGAGATACCTATTCCGGATCGAACTGTAAGCAGAAAATGGCCCCTGTAAAGAGACGTCCTCCCGCGCGAAGCCATCACAAGTCGAGTGAGTGATCCGTCTTGAAAATAAGTTGAGAGAAACGAATTTTCGATTCCGCCTTGAGGAATTCCAATCGCGTCTCCGTTTCACGATATTCCTATGCAATCTAGCGCGCACGTCGCTATTTTTCTGACAGAATAATAAATTAAATAATGCGTGTTACAATTAAAGGAAGGAACGAATAGGAATAACCGAAAGGGATCCACACATCCGAAGCTAGTTAAATTTCGAAAAATGGGGCGATTGATAGAGTCTTTTTAATTTCCCCCGTGAAACGAAACGACAGGCAGAATAGTTGCAATTAGGGTGGAACTTTTCCGGATGTAACACTCCCGCTATGGACTCGTTGAAACGCTATTGACCAACTTCTCGATTGTCAACAAACTCTATGGAACCATCCGTCTGTCGTCTGGATATCTTTCTTTTTCTATCTATATTTAGCCAACGTCACCCACGCCCCAGCACTGCACCTTTTACCATACCAGCTTTACTGGTTTCTTCGAACCCCGATGTCGAGGTTGCTTCAATATTCGCAACGGACGCCTCCAGGCGAGGAATCCCGTTCACTCTTCCTCTCATGACTTTTCATAAGCGCGTACTTATTTCTTAAAATCAGCTCGGTCGTTTCAACCACCGCAGCGTAGAACTTTTACTTCTCAGTCAGATTTATTTTCTTATTTGAGCTACGCCGAGTGACACATTACAGCTCTACGTAGAAAGTGATTCAGAACTTGTCACTTTATGTGGAGAAAGAAATTCGATGTTAGGAGCGACCTTCCATTCGGTTGATATAAAATCGCGTTCCAGAGCCCCGCCGTCGTAAACCAAACATCCCCGAGCTGGTGTACAAGTTCCTCAGCCTGGGGAACAGCGAGTTTGGAAGGAGAACGGGACATACCTGCCACGCGAAGTGCCCCTTTTGCAAGCGACAGAAACGCCGCGGCGAAGTTTTGAGTCCCCTGGATTCCAACAGCACCGACGGCAGAAACATGGCCAACACGCGGAGGAACTCGGGCAGAAATTCCAAGATCCACCGCGCCAGGCGGCGACAAACATTTAAAAACCAGACTTTCCCAAACTGCGTGCGTAAGGACGGCGGAAGTGAAGGTTAGACATATGGGTCACTTCTGGCAAGAATAAAAATTCTAATTCTTATATAATAAATATAATTAAAATATAATTATTTTGAGGAAGTATTCAGCAAGTAGGCTGGCTGCAATCGTCCTTAGAGTAACAATTTATTGCAATAGCTTACGCGTACCTTGCAGGGCTCAAGAAAATGAAGAAATACATCCAGAAGGCCCTGAACTTTGGTGTGGAATCCGGTTACCTGATCCCAAAGGACGCTGCGTACAAAGTCTTCCGCGTATCGTCCGATCTAATGAGCGACGGCAATTATGCGAGCAAAGCGCGAAGCCCGGATAGAGCGGTGTCCCGAGACCGGGATAGAAGTCCTCAGGGAACACCGATTAGATTCGAAGATTACGAAGTGCAGGATGCCAGCAGACGAAGACGGAGACGGAGTCGCAGGAGGCGGAGTCGGAGGAGGCGAAGATCGAGGAGTGGATCCACGAAACGAACGAGGTCTCGCCGGCGAAGCAGGTGATTAAAATAAGCGATATATTTGTGGGCTTGAGATCCTGGAATCCTGAGGGTTTCAGATTTTGTACATTAGAATTCCGAGATCAAGAGAAAGCTTATTTTTTTTTTTTAAAGATTTAGAGACAAGTAATACCTTCCAATTTACGATTGCAGGTCTGGAAATGCGGATGAGGTAGTGGAGAACGATATCGATTACGAGTTCAGTGAAAATCAGGATGACAAGAGGGACAATCCCAAGACTGCAGACGGAGACGAAGGTAATGAACGATTGAATCAATCGGACGGTGAGAAAACCACGGCTAATAGGGGCGAAGACGGGTCAGATGTGTCCGTGGACGAGGACGAAAGCGATGAAGAGGAGGAAAAGAAAAGAGACGACATAACCAAATTATAGTGGTGGATATATCAAATTGGTTGTTTCTTCCTGAAGGATTTCAAACGCGTCAGAATAATTGTCTGTCTTGTTAGGAAAGTGATAAAAAATATTGTCATACTAGCTAATTATAAATTGTCCTGTGAGAAATCATGATTTCCGATTAGAACGTGGCCGTGGCTCATTCGAGTATACATTATCCGATACACGCTTCCCTGACAATAAACCGATACTGCCATATTCTCAAGTCCCGATTGGATCGCAATTGTATTATAATTTCGTTTGTGTCACTTGGGCAGTACGTGTCCATTCCGCGAATCGGTTCTTACCGCAGGTGTGAAATCATTTAAAAATAAAGGCAAGGACGATATTTATGTATATCGGGTCGAGGTGGTACACGTCACATGTGTTATTGCAAATAGAGTCCAAGGATTTTACGGGGCAAACCGTCGCGAACGGTAAATATAATTTTGGCACTTGAGATGCGATCGAAATTATGAAAGCAATCTCGTGTTGTTCGGTACGCGGTGCGATTTATCAGATTCTTTCATATCGATGGGCTATAAATCACAAGATTTGTCGAAATATGCATATACAGTTTGGTAACTTCTTTTAGAATCTACGTAAATATTTTGCGGGTCTATTAAAATCATGCTTTATCAACGATAATGAAATTTCAGCAAGATCACGAAGGAAGGAGATAAATTTCACAAGCGACGTAACCAGAATTTCTACCATTAACGAGAACCACAGAGAAAAGGGAAGATAAATGATAATCTGAATAAGCATTTGGTGTTCTAACAAAGTTCATTGTCAAGCCTATTATGATTGAAAGTCATCTTTGTGGAACTCAACATTTATTCCCAGCAAAATGTATCCCTAGGCTGTTGAGTCACCCCTACTGCTTCAACAACCCCATTATTATATTCTTTCCATCGGCGAACACGCGAACAGTGCAGTTCAGAGAAGCACTTGGGGAAATTACACGAAAAACATTCTATTTACCAGCGCCAGAGCCAGCACGCCGGTCCAAGCATCCCCAAATCACCATCCAGTGAGCTGCAGCCGTGGCCAAGCACTTGACCTTCACCAGCCCGTGAACTCCAACTTCAAAATTTACGACCGCTGTTCCATTCGATCCTCTAGCTTTCCTCCCCTCCGCCCTTCTCCCCCTGTGGATCCCAATCTCTTCCTCTACATCCGCCTACCACTCACCCCGATTCACCCCCTCGCCCTCGGGTTCTTGCGTTACATCTTCGTTCACCTCCCCGGACTCTCTTGCACCGTATTATCCTCGTTCATCGCTGAACGTGGTGTGCACCGATCGATCGTCTAGTGCATCGTCGACGACAGGCGCGACCACGTTTCCCGGTTCGATGTTTGCCCACACTATGCCACCATAGCCAGTGTCTCTGTCACAAAAACTTTCGCTTCGCCGTCTTTTAACAAGCTCTGATCCGCCACCTTCTAAATTCTACGATCTTACCGTAACTGGCTTAATGTAAATTTCTTTAGAAGAACCGAGCCTGAGAGGCAATGCATTACCAATGCACGCGAAATGAAACGTCCCTTAAAAAGGGGGAGAGATTCTGTCGAGGCACCCATCTTTGCCAATTGTTCCCCACGAACTTCCAGCGTTGCGATAGCCACCCCCCGCGAGGAAAGAATGTACCGTTGCGAAACAAATACTCTGCCGCGGTTCCCTCACCCGCCGAAAAAAAGTGAAGTCGGGAGTGCATTCGTGCCAACACCATTCGACCATCGATGTCGCGAGCGACGACCGGTCCCGACGATTGCGCACCACGTGGATTCGAATTCGCGCCAGCAGGGGGTGGATAGAAGGGGTAGAATGCGCCTGGCTGGGCGTGGGAGTACGCGTCGTCGTGTGGGGAACCGTGGCGTCCAGTGTCGGCAGACGCGCCCGCTCCCCACCCTTCGACTCGATTCTGGGGAAGGAAAAGCGTCGGCCTCAGTCGACACGCGGCGTCGCGACGTATCACATCGTAAACGTTAGGCAACTAGCGGGACGTCGGAGGCGTTCTCTTTCGTGCACCTTTCTCGTGGATCCACCGTAAACTGTGATCTGTACAAAGACTGTGAAGTGAAGGGAGGATTTTCTTGCCCGCTTTTCCTACGACCACCCCTTCGACCGTCCTTGAACCTCGGAGTGCAGGCGTCAGTGAACGGTTCCACAGTCCTCGCCGGTAAGTTTGAGACTATTTTTCACAGCATGCCTCATTGATATCCCGGTTGATAATTTAAAACCGTTCGATGTGTGATTATGAGAGACAGTTTGGTATATCTTAATTCATTTCGGACGTTTCCAATGGGGTTGAAATGGGGAAATGATTCCATTGCGTTCTGAGTGGTCAAATGAGGAGATTCGCGTGTACCGTATCATATATTTTTGGAGAGTTATTGGGGCAGTGTTATACATTTCTATTCAACTTACTTATATAATATTCAAATTTGTCAATTGTAGTTTGCAATAATCATAAAACATTCGTCTAACAATGTGGTGAGAAAATTAATAGAGTACATTTGATGCTATCAGCGCAATAGTGGCGTAACCCACTTCTTAGATAACAAAAATTTGATTCCATAGTGTCCTGAGCAACCTTTGTAAAACATCCACAAAATGTCAGCATAGAAACGTGTTTTTGCACCGAGCATTTTGTTGATTTACGTAGGCCAATTCTGGCCTGTGCAGCATTGGTTATTATTATATATACTGATAATATACACCTTACCATTAACATTTTTTAGAAAATCATATCTATGTAACTAAAAATAGAAATTTTAATCAACGATTTTAGAGTGTCATTAATTTCATTAGTCGTTACTTCAAAACAAGAGGTTTGTGTTTACGCTACTATTGCGCTGATAGCCTCATTTATCAATCCATCTACATGGATTGCCATTAAAAGCAGCGGAAGAAGTTTATCGATCCGTGTCTCCGTAATTACTATTATAATTAGGGAAAGGATTTTAATCAATCTCTCCTCGCAAATTAACCATCTACCCAGGTTCTTCCTACTATTTCCAAGATCAATTGAAAAAAATATTTATCGCTACGAAATGATCTGAAGAATTGAAGATGTAACACCACAATGGTCTCTGCATACTCGAACTTCATCTGGCACGAAATCCTGAATTACATATTCATTTCAAAATACCTCACCAAATTTCCAGAAGGAACGGATGTGATTCAGCGTTAGCATCTCTGCATCCTCTCGTTAATTCAATGATCATCAGCCGGAAAATATTCCTACCTCTATCATTCCCGGTTCGCCTTTCTCGTAATCCGACGCCCACTGTTACTCGTCCCGATACATTTTATCCCGCCCATGAGCCCTTATTTTCCAGACGATTTTCTTTCATCCGTTTTCTCGTGGATCTGATAAGTACAGGCGTACCGGGCGTCGCTAAAGCACGACCAGCAACAGAAGAAATTTTCCCCCGTACACCCTCCTCGGCGGACCATATCGCGTTTAGGAGAATAAATTGGTCACTTCTATGCAATTGCGTGGACCTTCGTTCAATGAACGCACGCTAGAACTGGATTCGATCGAAAGTCCAATGCCCGAGTGTATTTCCTCAGAATCGTCTTCGGGGGATAAATTATCTTGGGTTCAACAACTTCTGACATTCGAAACGTGAAAAATTGTAATGCATTCCGCAAATTTGAATATCGATCACTCGTTCCCCTTTCTTCCATTCCGTTTATCATGTTTAGTAATTAAGTGTTCCTTTCGGCGACAATTAAAATATGCAATGGCATCCACCCTTCGGTCTAGGCTCAGAAATCTCCCGAGGGGTTACGTCACCGACGCCAGACGTTCGTCCCTCCCTTCGGCTGTTCGTTAATAATTATGCAACCTTGTTGAATCTTCCGACGAGCAGCGTATTAGGGATCACTAAGATCGTTGTGTTAAACGTTGAGAGCTCCCCTCAAATTATCTTCCAGCTTATATCATAAGCCTTCGTTGTGGCGATCGACGTTGGAATATCTCCTGTCGATGGAAATCGAGGCAAGTGTGGACTATTTTAAATTCATCGCGCGCGGAGATAAGAACAAGATTCTATCGATGCCCTACTTGATCCTGTTTTTATAGTATTGAACGTGGATTAGATATGAAAAACCACTGGAAGAAGGAAGCGTGCGTAAAACACGGTTTCAGACCGAAAGTTGCTCAACCATTATACGTATACATGCACACCGCCACCTAGCCCTCCTTTTGGCCATAACATTTTATCCTCGAGCCCCATCTCGTATCGCAGCCACCTGCCACTTATATTTACAGCGAAAGTGCATTTTAAAAGATAGCGACAAGCGCGGAACGCGTTGTCTGAAGAATAATGTCCCGGAGTTTAAGAGCACCGCTTGGCTACACATATGTACGTGCAGAGTGTGCGGACGGTGTAATTTCACGGGGGAAGATCATTGCCAGGGGTTCCAGGATGAAAGTTTCGACAGACAAGGGTCGTTACATTGGGAAAGTTCCGATGATGCCTCCTCCGTTATAAGAAAGAAAGATTTAGATTGTGTTCTTGCGTGTTTCGTAGCTTTAGACTGAGTGTTAGTCTGGTTTATTATTATTATCTCATCACCGACTAAATTGTTCAATTCTTCATAATGCAGTGCCCTTAACGTTATTAAACTCGAATGAGGTTTCATTATACACGTTCAAGTTTTAATCAGTATTAACCTATACACTTTATTATGTTCCATGAACGAAATACGCATCGAAAGGCTGTGTGTTCGATTTGCAGGGCACATTTTTCATAATCTCGTCACAGTGCGCCAACGCTTTTAAACGTACGTGTATAAGTCCCATTCACCAACGATATTGGTAACACTCGCACCAGTCACGAAACATGTTCGAAACCCGTTCGACCGTAAAAATGTGAATTCAGGATGACAGGTGGAAAAGCTTGAGCGGGTACATTAATAACAGAAGACTGTTTTCTTATTTAAGGGGCGAACCTGGTTTAGGGCGTTGAAAAAATTGATTTTTTTTGTTTAGTTTTTTAATCGATGGTAATACTCGTGGAGAATATATTCCCAAAGTTACAGATAGAAATTTGATGCAGCTTCATAGATACAGCCGATAAATTTTTCTCGAAATCACGTTTACTAAACTTGTATAGACGATAGAGAAAAATTTAATTGATCGATTGACTTCACCCGGGGTTTTTAGTTACATATTGACCAACCACCGTCGATGAACAAAAAACGTTTATGGAGAAATTAAATTAAACCATTTTATTACATAAAATCGTTGAAATTTTTCCGTCAAAACCTTAACGTTTTTTTTTTTAATGTCCCATTACTTAGTTAATTTTATACTTTTGTCTTATTTTTTTAATTCATCGACGATATAAATTCATATAAATTAAGAAAAACTGCGGTTTTTTATTTCTGGCAAAATAAAGCAATGTTAAATTCATTATTCTTGAATAAACTTTTGTTGTTGTCTGAATATACAGTAAAACAACTTTAAAATTTTGGAAAGATTCGCTTTATACTTGTTGAGAAAATAATTCTTAAACATCGTGTTTTCAGCGTCATAAACCAGGTCCCCCCCCCCCCCCTTAACATGTGCGCACACTGCAAGCAACTGAATAGATTTATTCTGTCCATAACGGGTAAAATAAGCGACGTTAATAATAGTAACAAAGTTGCGATGACCGTAAAAAGAAAGTTTAACGGTGACATGTAAAGAGGAAGTTCCTTAAACTACACTACTCATACCAACACGACATGTAAAGCCTATTTATACATACCTATACCTATCGATATCACTTTGAAACTGTTGCTTCACCACCACTGCACAGACTATATCGGTCACTCATTTCAGGGGTTACCCACCTTTGACAGATCGGAAACTAGGGTCAGTTCTATGATTTTTTTTACAAATATTGGCACAGAAATAACTATTTCAGACGAATGAAATGGATGGATACCTACTTTTCACAAAGCAATCTCTACTCTTCTCTCAAACAGCCTCTATTCTTATTTACAGTTCTACATTCATTGACCATACATGAGAGAAAGTCATTAAAACGATTCGTACATCGACTGTCGGGCGAACTTGTCCCCAGACAGACGTATATCACGAAAGTGTTTATTCATTCCATTTACTTTCTCTATTACATTGTGAGGCAAGACCGTTCCGTTGCAGCCCAGTCGCCCAGGGAGATCCACTCCAATAAATAGTAATTTACTTAAGAAAGGGTGGCCTGAAAACGAGACATCAATTTTCTCCCCGAGCCGGGCAATTGGAGCCCGTGTCGCGCTCGCCCGTGTCGAGGGCGAACACGTGTCGTCGCGAACCGTCCGTGCCTGCACCGGAAACGGCGAGGGCGAGAACTGTACAAATTGCATGTGCGGTGGCAATCGTTCCCGTCACGCGCGGATATGTTTCATTCCGAAGATATTGTGCCACCCACGGAGGAACTTTGAATAGAGGGGGTGGGGGGGAGGAGGGCTGTATTCAACCGGGGCGGTTGCTCGCGAGGGAAGTAATAAGAAGAGTCGGCTCTTATCGGTGTGTCGATAACTGCGACGAGCGCGAGTGACACGCGTGTGCAGGCAGCGCGTGCAGCTACTGAAACCAAACGAGCCCAAGCGCACACGAGATTCACGTGCACAAATACGAAAATCCGCGATAATTCGGTGCTACTCGGTGTGCCTGTTTGCTTCGTGGATCTGCAGAGTTGGCAAGTAAGGGATGGCGGATGATTGCACGGGGAAGACCGAAAGGTTGGTGGAAAATGGGGCGAGTAATGGGCACGAAGTTGGAAAGCTCTCTCGAAAAGTTGCTCGCGAGAGTTTGACGAGACGGAAGTGGAAAAAGGAAATTATCGCCCGCTCCCCGTGAATCTTGCAGTCCGATAGCAGACGGGAATCGTGCTGATGGGCGGTCAAGGATTTTTCGGCGAAGCTAGACATCGTCTGGTTGTTCGGTGCAGGCTCGTGTGCCCTTCGATTGTTCGATTCGAAGGCATTGACACGTGCGGCGAGCTCGCGTGCTTTAGAACCTCCCGCTGCTTTCTATGAAAAGAAACTTCCTATCCACGCTTATCTCCGTCGGCTTCCCAGAAATCTATCGAGAGAACGCTCGAAGAAAACCCTCGATTTGTTTCGGTTACCGTGATAGATTCAGCGAGTATCCAACAGATTACTGCGATTCAGCGGGAAGATTTTTTAGAGAACAGCTTCAGTTAAATTTCTTCGAAGCTACAAGTAATCAATGAAGCTGTCGACGGCCGTCGAAAGTGGGAATTCTAAGCTTCGCACGAAAACGTTTAGGTAGAAAAAGCGGCTCGGATTTCCGCTCTTAAATACCTACGAAATGATCGTTATAAACGAAAGAATAGACGCAACCCCAGGGTTATTCGAAACACGACAGCGGTGCAAACATTTCGTGGCAAACAGGAAGCGTCCCACCGAACGGTAAAACGGTAAGAAACTCGAGGAAACCAGAGAAAGGTAAACGAAGCCAATGTTTTCTTGTTGAGGCGGAAATTCGGTAGCTCTAACGCGACTTCCGCGGAGAACAATGTATCATCATGCGTTGAATCCGCCCAAGGATTGCAGCGAATCGCACAATAGGAACGTTCACCGGGACAGTTGGCTGGGACGAAGGGCGAAACAGTTGGAAACTTGGGGTCGGAACCGACGAAAGTTCACGGTCGGGGTGGTTGGGCGTTAACTTCGTCGCGATCCAGAAATTAGCTTCAGCGGTCCGTGGTAAGTGGCGCGGATCCGAACAGTAGGGGATGAAACTTTATTTTCACCACGGGGCGAATCGGCGTCGTATCATTGGAGCTTATTCCTCCGTCGTGGTACTTAAACAACAACAATAACAGCGACCGCGCGGGAGGGGAGACGCGCGTTCTCTCCTATGAAACGTACGACGCCATAGAAAGTTTGTAAATCAGGCCACAGGTGTAGGTGTACCTACGTACGTAACGCCGCGAGCCGAAGCCTTGCATGGCTTTCTCGCCAGGAATCGCAATTTTTAAACATTTTTTATCCGCCCGGTGGCGTGGGTTTGTCGAGAGAAGTTTCGACGGCACTCGGACCTTCGTTCTTCGTCTCTAATCCTCGCCCGTGCACCCTTGTTGTTGCGTAAATCAGTTACCGTGGGTCGTGTTTGGTCCACGCGTCCGCTCAGACTCGCCCCCGTATTAAATTTACAGGTGAATTTACGTCGGGGTGGTAATTCACTGGCCGCGTCCCTTGAAATTTATCGGGCTCGCTAGTGGGTCGTGAATTTAAATGAATATCGTAAATCGTATCGAGGGTATTAGTATCAGAGGCTGGTAGGCGTGAAAATTCAATTAAAAGCGGCGTTAAGTCCAATCTGTGGCAGACGACTGTAGAAGGAAGAATAATCTGTAGCAATTATTGAACTGCGAAACCAACGATCTCTGATGCCATTCGCAATTCATTAGGATTCTCTACTTCAGCCTTGTATCGCATAACTACGTGGCCACAATTACCGCTAAAAGGAACAGCGAATCGAGTTGTCTGGGTCATCGGTAAACTATCTCCCGGAGCACAATTTTCCAAATTGCCACGACCTATAAATCTTGAACTCAGTCACTTCGGCTAATCCCAAAGCGGGTCCAACTTTGTCCCTGTGTTAGACCGACGAGATTCCGCAAAGGGAATGCAGAATTGCAATAACAGGCGTTGCGTCAGGAGCCAAGGTGGAAGACTCGGTATATGTATACAAGGAACATACAGTTACACGACCCATTTAGGAAGCATTTGTTCAATTTAAAAAGAGATTTCCGTTGGACTTCTTGTTCCCGTTGAAAGCTAAACTCGTCTGTGAAAGTGCAGCCGGATTTAGAGGATTTTACAGAACGGGCGACGATGGCGTACGACAGTGGAAAGTTGGCGAAGGGGTAGCGCAGAGAAGGTAGAGAATCTTCCGCGGAATGTTTGCTCCAGAGGAAAATAAGTGGATGGTAGCAGGCTCGGCGTATTATAACGTAGAGTCCTGCCAACGTTCCTCGAGAGACGTTGCCCTTGTACAACCATTGCCAAGAGTCTATGGGGTTGGTGCACGCTGTCCGAGCAGCATAGACTCAAAGGCAGCAGGACGGCATGTTGGGAGCCACTTTGACGAGCTGTTGTCTGCTTATCAACCCCGACCCGAACCCAGACCCTCGTGTATCCGTATTTAACGACACGCGACCATCAGTCGATATCTTTCGACGGAGCCGCACGGCCGAGTGCACAGCCCTGATATAAGGAGCCTCGTAGACGATGATGAGAGGATGGTTCTCGAACATTTGAAAGCGGAACTAGAGCGGAACCGCCGTTTAAGGAGTTGTACCTAGTCAGGAGGCCGAAAACAGGCGAATGTTTGTGAATTTTTTTTTTGAAAAAGCGGAAGCATATATTCTTACAGAATTTTTTGCACTTAAAAGAGCAATGTTTAAACAACATTTTGTAATTTCTTTCGAATCTTTTTGTAATCGAGGATTACGTTTATAAGTACGGGAGACCTGTGTTTTCTTCTAATTTATACATGTGACGTTCGTTGTGACTTTATCACGAGCGTCTTTCATACTCACGGGGGTTGACTTCGAGGTACGACGTTGAATTTGATGGGAGATTACATATTTATAGGATGTGGGCGGAATTAAGCAACGCGCACAATTTGTTAGTGACGGAGAGCAGGTGGGTCGACTTTAATTACCCTTCAAAGTTTCGACTCCTTTGATGCCCTCTCGGGGATCGTTGAAGATAGAAATAGGCCTGCAAGAGTTTCTTCCGCGCGAAGGACCATGTAATATTTGCAATGGCTGGAAGCTTGCAATTAATAGTACCGGTATGAAAAGTAAAGGACTGGAGGGTGACTAGAGGGCTGCAGCGAGCCGCTTCGTTTCAGCCTACTCGCTTGATTTTTAATCAACGTTCCAGACACGCTTTGCGGCCCGTGATAATTACGCAAAGGAACGAAAGGACCGACGAATTTTTTACCCCCTGAGTGCTCCGCCGTCTGAGCAAAGACACTTTTACTATCACCCTGTAACGGGTCAGTTCCGTGATCGGGGCAATATCGTGGCTTAATCGGCGCGGATAGAAGTCTAATCTGCAACGTGGACGGTTCACGGCGAAAAACTATGTATCGTGGAATTAATGAAGCTTTTGATACCGCCCGTGGTGGATGGTGAAACTTTCGTTTACCTCTATCACTGAGGATACCCAACGGTGAACGATAAAACACTTGAGAACAATGAAAGCAATTCCTCTCTTCTAAACTACTTCAAGATACTTCCTACAAACAAGAATATTGTATCGCAAAGTACGTTAAACTTAACGGAGTACGCGCACTCTCGCATCGACAAACGTGAAACTGCCATTGAGAGGAAAGATCATATTCCCAGCTGTAACTAAACACGATTTAATGGAGGATATTAAGCTTTAAGGTCGTTGAACATCCAACACTCGAAGATATTCTGCGCTGAATGAAGAGCAGAGGAGGTGAAGCGAGCATTAAAGGGTTGTCTTTCGCCTGGCTGCCTGCGATGCCCTAGGTTTGTTATCGTAGCAATTACGGTGAGCTTTAAGCCGACACGTAATTGCTCAACACCTGGGGTTGTTTCTGAAAAATTTTCCGGTTCGTCATCCGCCGTCAATTAGATAAACGTGTCTAGACAGCCGGTACAAAATTAATTAACTCCCCGAGGATTTTGAAAGCGTTCGACTAATTAGTACTCGTCAGGGGTGGAAGCAGCGAGTATGGCTCATGCTGGTCGGATCCTGTAAACGAGGAATTCCCGTTAGAGTCTCTGCCCCTCTATTGCCGTCGCACTCTTTGTGGGCGTCTCTCCAGGCAGATTGGAACGGTAAAAACGGGAAGTGGACACTAAGAGCTTCGAGAAACTTTCGTAGTCATTATCTATCTTCAACGATCATGTCCGACGCCAGGAATAATGTTGCGCCTCGTTCGAGATGTCGCGTAAAGACGTGCTGTTAAGTGGAACAATTCTCCGCGAGAGAACGCGAAAGAAATCTACGTGGCGAAAGGCAACAGTCTGATACCTTTTAACTTTACCCGATAGCAGATAGTTATTTTACAATCGACGCGCGATCAACGCTGTTGGATAATTGCAGGCAATTATGAACCGCGAACTGTCTTCAGCGTCTGCCAGCCGGAAAATCCTGCCCGTCGGTGTTTTACGTAATGCCGGCTGCACAATACACGTTCATTAAACTTTTCAATCAATTGTTTAATCATCGTCGGTCAATATTTCCCAGAGACGGATGGTGGCGATGAAGCATTCATCGATATTCGTTCACCCCGCGCACCAACGGGAACAGAACAAACATCCGCTTCCCTTTTATTACTGGCGGAAAAGGGTGGAGGGGGTTAAACAGCCGCCGACCGCGCCGTTTACGTCAGGTCTACCGCCTGAATCTGAATCAGAATTGAATAAAAAGTCGCGGAGGGACAGACAAAAGGGGGTGGGAGAAAACGGTAGAAATGTCACGTACGGGTGTCAGTCCGCGCTCGATACTTAAAGAGGGTATTGCTCCACTATAAACCCAGATTCTATTTCTGGTACACGCGATGCTTAGATGATGCTCGCGATTTAAGTCGCCGCCGTGCAATTGTCTCCCGGCTGCTTTTTACTCTTAAACGTCCGGGCCATTATCATAAACGCCCCTCCCCCCCCTCCTTCCCTCCCGGTAACTGTTCACTACATTACTATCATTTTCAAAGCACCCGCCTTTTTCTTCCGCCGATGCCGCCCGAGCAGCACGCTAAAAGTCATTCCCCCCAGAGAAACGTCGCCGGCGTTAATGTATCGGTGAACTATGAACTGGGATGCCCGTCTTTACCATTTTTACGGCCACGGAAGTTGCTGTATTTTCTGCTCTATTTTAGAATAGCGAACAAACTTTATGACTATTGAAAAATGGCTCCCATGGGAATTAATTCTTAAATCTAATGGAATTTGGAATATATCTATATGGTGTGAAGGATTCAAATGTTCCGCGAGGATTTGCAATTTTTTGCCCGGAACGGGTGAAACAAATGTCGACTGATAGAATACAGCGATGTAATACCACGAGATGTTTTCCGAAAAGGAAACTGTTTGCATCCTGCGATGAATTCGCCACGAAGAACGCGTTAGGGGTCCATTCTCAAGCGCGCCCTTTACGCCATGCTACAGATCGAGATAGATATATTTCGAGGTCATCGGTGCTCCTGAAAAGAATCGCGCGCAGGGAGAGTGCTCCATATCTCATCGACGCACGTGCTTTGGACAGGATTGTGTGCTTATTCGCGGAGGGTCTGTATCGTTGGCACAGGCAGACCAAGGCGAAGACAGAAAAACTGGGCGGTGTGCGGCGGTAGTAATAGATTGAAGCCGTTTGATACGGTGGCAAAGAAATAACGAGAACTAGCACACCCTACTCGCGATATCTGTACTCGTGAAAGTGCCTAAAAGCAACTGCCTAAAAGCAAAGCAAAATTCCAGCGGAGTATGCGATTGCTTAGAAATCTTAGAATCAAGCGGTGAAGTGGTCGCAAGAATTAAATCGAAAATTGTCTATGTTACATTTGAAGGAAGTGGAGGAATAAAATCACTGGAAGAAATAGCAAACGATATTTTTATCCTCGATCGCACTCGAGGTATATTATCCTCAGTTTTAACCAACCATCCGATAATTCTCGAATTATCCCACTTTCTAAAAGAATTATTATCGCGGTTTATCCTCCTAAGATCACCGGGGAATGCTCGAGGATATCCGTTTTTTTTAGTGTCGCCGTCGGGCTCAAAGGCGCGAGAAAGGGGCATCAGCGCCGCAGAGAGTGGCTCCCTAATGGAGGATTATTCGATGGAGCCGGAAGACACCGAATAAAGAAGGAATTGAATTCCTCATGAAAAGCGTACGTCTGTTATATACCGAATTGACATTTGCTACACGAGGCTTTGATCGACGTGGATCTCTTTCACCTTTACACTTTTCACAGGGCTGAATCAAGAAAAGATTGAGACTTTCTTGTCTTTAAATGTCACCTATCCTTCGTGCGCTATTTACGGGTGAAAAGGCTATTCAACGATTGCCCAAGTGAAACAGAGATTGCGCGTTTTCGTTTGAAAAACTTTGCACGAAGGCGAGTATTAATTCGAAACTTATCGCCGGAAAGAATAGCCACTGTCGACTGGCCTCTCAGTGCTTCTTGAATGTTCAAACGCAATTGATTATTCCAGTGAAGAAGCTGCTCATTCCTGACTTGTTCGAGTAAGTTTAATAATTGATCTTCTTGCTAGGCATATGAGCATGTATATGTTACGTGTTCTACACTTCGCAGTGGAATTAGGAAACTAAGAACAGACAGCGTTTGGCTTCTGCAGTCGAAGATGGAAATGAATAAATTTAACTTTAGAACCGGTGTTTTACCAAATTTAGATAGACTTTGTCGCTGCAGATATTTAAATACATACTCGAATATCTTTTTGGGTAATCAGGCGCTTCGTGAACGCGACTGTGAAGGTGAGATTGAAATTCCGTGACCAGCACGTGTGCCGAAATTTCGCCAAAACGGTCATGGTGCTGGTGTTTACATAAACAGGAACGGTGTTGGTGTAGCGACGAGCAGTGACAGCTCATCTGGAGTGCATTCAGCCGGTGGCGTAAATGAAACCAGACGTGCTCGAGAGAGTTCGGTGCTAATTATAATTCGCCCGGTGGTTCGAAACGCGAGGGGTCACGTAACTGGCGAAAATCGGCGACGATCCATTTACCGTGACTCTGATAATTAAAATCTGTCGCTACCCCATTCTTACGCTGTCCACCTACTAGCTCACGGTGTCTTTAATCGCAAATAATTGATCGCTGATTGGATCCCCATCTACACGGTATTTACGCTGAAAATGTCAACGAGAATCTTATCGAACTTGTTGTTGTCAATTAAAACGACCGTCCCATTTTTATTTTAATAAAAGAAACACCGCCTCGCGGTGGACGATTAGATAAATCGAATATTTAGTGGGATAGTGTGCGCAGACTTCGATTCCTAAAAGTATCGCTTAAGAAATACACGAAGTCTCTCGTGAAACAATTAATAAGCACAAAGGAAGAAGCCACTCCACTTTACTCGCTTGCGCCAGGGCTAATTAAAGTTACTCATTATTTCCTTCCTGGTTACTTCTAAGCAATATTCGCAGTCAAATTAAGGAACGGTGCATGTAATTTAATTGTACCATGCGCCAGAGTAATAAACGGTACTCTTCATTACTAATTAAGTGCTCGGCGAAGAAGAAGCAGTATACATAATATCGTTCTTTCCCTTCAGTGTTGGAGAAACTTGAAAGAGTAGCCTAGATTTCTCTGAAATTTCTAAAAATCCGTATTAATTTCTGAAGTTTTAATTATTTCCTACATTTTCGATACAGAAGAAAGGGCATCCTTGCGTTCAATCTTGATTTACCAGATGCACACAAAGGGAGTTCCCACCTATCCTCCTACACCAAAGTAGAATATTTTCCATCGCGGGGCGTCCAAGGCCCCTACTCTGCTCGACCTCACTAATTCACCCCCTGTTTTTTACGCGCCGAATTATCGAGAACCCATAACACCTAATGCTCGATCTTTCGATACAGAGTCGCAGAAGCTTCGTTAAGAGGAGCAAAAACGTCATAATCTTTGTTGGAACGCGAAGAAGCGTAAACTGAAGATGGTTACGTAAGCGATCCAAGGTGTCCGTCTTGACTTCCATTCTTCTCGCCTCGGCCCCTCAACCCCTCCCCAGTCCCCTTCGTACCTTTCTGTCGCCGAGAAAGCTACCGATTCGAGGAAAAAGGAACTCGCCTCGAGGTCGTGTCGTGGTTCGGTCAAACAAAAATTGTTGAAACGCGCGGGAATGGGACAACGGTCTAATTTAGTCGGCGCTGGAAGCCGACGCCCACACAATGCCCAGTCTCATCTCGTGTAACGCGTAATTACGAATTATGAGCGGGTAGACGCGGCAGCGACGAAAGTTGCGGCCATTGAATGCATACATTGCGAGAGGTGGCGTGGACGGATGAAAAGCCATCGTCCCAATTAAAATAGAAACGGATAAATACGCACGGGGATGAAGGTGGGTTGCATCGTTGCTCGCTAAATTTCGCGATAATTTAGTATAGCAACGGAGCTCGCGCGCAGATAAGTTGGACGAACCTTTACGTACGCTCCAAGTACACAGAAATAAACGAAGAATTCTATTAGAACTTAGATGTTCAAGAACTTCGTTAACCCGAACGACTCGATTGCTCGGATCTAATAAAGGAAACGGGGGTGTTGGTGTAGGTCGGGGGCCGTGTCTGCGAGCGAATCGTTCTTTAAAATTCCACGAACGATCTGCCCATTTGTCTTCGTTCACCACGAATGTGTTCATTGAAATTGTCTCCGCGTGGTGCATTAAGGATTCCCCGTGGCAGGTAGCGCCGCCGCTGCCAAGTTATCACTCCTTAAATCGTTAATGTCGATGGTAACTGGCTCGCCATGGCACGGTCCGATTGTTCCTTTCCGAGGCTTCCGCTCTGCTTCTTTCGTCGGCGGAGTTTGCCAAGACTCCTGCTACTCAAGCAACTTCGTATTTACTTCGCTTCGAAACTTGGACTAGCTTTCGCACTTTAATATTTTCTGCCCGATACCTCTGCCTGCCGCGCTGTTTCCCCTACATTCAATGATTCAGCGTCTTGCCTACTAATTTCTTACGCAAAGAATACTACCCCCTCGTTAAACGCCGCGATCCCTCCGCTCGCTTTCACTCGAGCGTTGCCAGTCGCGGCTATTTGAACGAGGAAAACCGCTTCCGACGCGCAAATCCTTTCCTGCGGGATGTAAATATCGGAGCACGCCAGACCCTATTAAGAGCCGCAATTAATCCCTCGGGCGGATGGGCTTGGAAAGTTTCCCTCGGTTTCTCTGAACTGTCGTCGCTTGATCTTTGCCAATTCGAAATCCTGTTAACGCACTTTACAGCTTGCCCCTATTTTCCTTCAAACGTTCCCTGAAACCAGTTATTACGGCTCGTCGACGGCGAAAACGATTCGTAATCTAGAATGCCCGCCGAATTAACGGCCGACCGTAAATGAGGCGCGATTTGATCGATAGCCTGTTCGAACTTGGATGACGGGGTACATTATCCTGAAACTCTACGCGCCATCGCCGTAGATTTTAGACTCTGCGAACGCCCCGAAGCTTAATCGTGTTCCCTGGCATGTAGCGGATCAACGTGATACGTATAATAGTCACGGTGGTTGGCTCTTACTGCCGACCTCCAGTTATCCGATTGATGAAATCAAGGGATCGGTTAGTCCGTCCACGTGGAAATTTCGCCAACCTATCTAGTCGCCTAGCCGCGTTCATTTAACGGCACATTTACACCGGCGGGGGCACATGGAACCGAAAGGAATCGCGGTTCCGAACACGTGCCGCCTTGTGTGCTCAATATTTTCCACGAACAACGAGCCAACCTATCGAACCCGTACACGCCGATTTTGATGAGGCTCTGCAGATGTGCAGTATAACGGAAAATATTTGACACATATTTTTTATTATCCGCAATCGATCATGTTGAAGGGGTGAAAGCAGCCCCTGAAGTCGAGGGTCGAAACTATATATTCTGGAATATCTCGAGAACTATTAGGCGTAGATCAAATTTTCGTTCGAAGTGTGAATTTTTCCAAGGCAAATCCACCCCCGCTCAGTTTTTACAAAATTTCAGAAAATATGTTTTCGACCTCCGCCTTTGGGGGCTCTTTTCATCTCTTCAACATGGACGATTGTTGATAAGAAAAAATAGGTACCAAATATTTATCAATATTCTGCAAATCTGCAGGTTTCGTCAAAAGCGAGGCGTCCGGGTTCGATATGTTCCCGTGTAAGCCTCATTCGATTAGTATTCATAATTCAAATACACTGAGGCCTGATACTACTAATTCCAACCTCGTGGAATTTGAAAATCAGAATGAGCTGGATGATATAGTCTGAGCAATTTCACATTCCAACGTTCGCATTAAATTTGTCGTGAAACGACGAAGACGGCGGTGCAACGTGACTGTGCGCCACGCGAGGCAAAGTTCGTTTCCGTAGGAGGCTCACTTAGCTGCCTCCGCGCGAACACCACCCCGCAATGGATAATTAAAAGCGCGGCTGACTATGCGGCGGCGGCCCGTTGAAATTGATTAATTGCTCGGGCGACAGGATACGACACGGTTACACGTGCGTCCGACCGACTGTGGATATACTCGTGGTCTGACCCGTTCAATAATTCAACAGCGTTTCGATCCGTTTCGTTGGCCCGAGAAATATAAATCCACGTGGGGAGAACCGCGGCCGGGAAGGGGGCGCGGCGCGAGAGGGACGTCGAGGAGCGGTCGAGATTTAATACGGGATCGTTTGTGTTTGACATTTCGGGATGAAGACCGCGGATGAAGAGGTTCAACAGCGAGGAGAGAGGGTGATTCGAGGAAACGTTGCACGATCGGAATAGTTAGGCTTGGTTATTCGTAGATTCTTTGTTTATTTGTACATACAACGGTGAAATTTTCGGTGGCTGTTGGAGGTACAAAGTGTTGTGAGCTGGAAATTTTCTATGCTCAATCGGGGCGAGTAGCACAGTTTGAATATCCAGCGCGGTAGTTTGGAACGAATCGCCGGCCGAAACGTTCCTGCGGTTATTTAAAACGAGTCGTGAGGTAATTCCGCGAGAATTGTGTTATCTTCCATTTCATCGAGAAATTATCAGATTCTGGTCACTCGGCTTTGAGAGATCTACGAATTAGGGGACTAAAATATGGAATTTGCTGATTACCTAGCTGGGGCATCAAGTGGTCCAGGCTTTTAGCAGTGAAGCCTCCACTGTTCCCGTTAAAGGAAGGATAGGTACCCTTCCACGAAAAATTTAATTTCCTTAGCATGCCCCGGAATTAGGAAGCTATACCAAAAATGCAGAAGAGAGCCCGCTCCTCTGGGAGTCTACTGTCATGAATTTATAATCCCTCAGGAGAGAAAGGAGTGGAGGGAGAGGCCGTAACCATGGAGGGTCTAGAATTGCGGTCTGCCTCGCGCGATTACCCCGAAACAGAGCCGAACTTTACATTATTTCACCGAGGTAATTTCGGCGTCGCGCGAGAATGGGTTGGAGAAATCCATTCCTGGGAATATTGCTATGAGTATTTACACTGTCGCCGAACACCTGTCTCGGGCAGAGTTCTCCGAGCCAGGCAGCAGAAACGTTACTGCGCAATCTGGATACGACATGTTCGCGCTACGCGGTACAGTTAATTTGTGCGGAATAGACTTGCAGACAATCTGACGCTCGGGAGAGCGTGCGGAAATCCGACGGGAAGAAATTCGGCGCGGCGTAATGTTCCCCGGGCGATATTACAAATTAGATTGTACACTTGTAATCCAATACTGATATTACACGCGAAACTGGATCCTAGACCGCGCGATACGTGGAATTATTTGAAACGGTCGAAATTCCCGGGAAGCCTGGCGAATCGCGCTTTATGCGCCACGCGAAATAATTAGGAGGCTACGCCGTGCACCTGTGGTATTCGTGAAACCTCGGATTCCAGGAAACGAGCCGATTGTCCGGCACACGAATGACCAATTGGACACTGAATCGGGAGAAGCTCGACAACGAAGTCAGTTCGAGGAACGATCCTCAGAATTTCCAAATGCGACGCTTCTCGTTTGATCGATGGAGTTGGTTCTGCAACCGCGAAGAGGCGAGAAGTATTTCGCTCCTCTGATGTTTCGCCTGTGTAGAGATGAGTGTTCAAGGAAGCAGAAATTCATCAAGGAAGCCGGTGGAAAAATTGGGAGCCCCCTTTGTGCGTGCCGGGCCCTTGTCCGACCGATGTTCCTCGCTTTCGGAATGAAAATCTTGTTGCTACGAATGATGTTCCGGTCACTGGAGCTGCTTAATGCGGTAAAGTGCATCGTGACGAATTTTCATACGGACGATTTCTTGTCGCGCCGTTTCACGCTCAGGTTCACACAAGCGGAAGCATTTTAGCACGAGTTCACTCGTTTCCTGCGTAAAGTGTAGACTTTTCAGGAAGTATAATTCTCTTGGGGTATCAGAACATTATCGTTAGGGAAAATGGCTGCCATTAGTTTGCGAGAAATGTTCTACGCACCTCCGATTATCATAGATAACATTTTCTTGGTTAGAAAATAGCTCCGGTCATTTAGTTTTAGTTGATTTATACATAGACTGACCCAATTTTAGTGTTTATTCACCTTCCTCTTGGTGAGCATTCGCTCACTGAATAATAAATAAACATCGCGATGTTTCGCAATAGCCTGCAAGTCTTAGAATAAATGAAGATTGGAGGAGAGCCGAGTACGTGATTTATAATTTAATGCGATCGATAAATCTGAAGTCGCAGTACGATGATTAGCAGAAAGAAGCTGTCTCAGAAGATGGACGATCTGAGACTCGTTAAATTCGCCATAAAGCATTAAACCGAGAGGACATTGTGAGCTCCAACAAGGATCATGTGCCCATTAATTAGAAAAATGGACCCCCTTGAAGGCACGTGCATAAAAAGCGCGTTGATAATGACGTTTCTCTTGACGGATACTCTAATCCTCTTCCTCCACCACAAAGACAAAAGAAAGTGCACGAAATGTTCCCTTCTCCCGCGCTTCTGCGTAGAGAAACCACTTAGTTAAGGTCAATAGGCGTGCGCCATAGTAAAACACTCAAGGTAAGCTACGTCTTCTAGTTAACTATGTAATTACCGAGGCCTCGTTACGCGACATTAACGCGCAACTTGGTACCTTCCACGCCTGTATCACTATTCGTGAAACTGTCTTTCACGAAGATAGCGTGTCCCCGAGAGATTCAAATTTCGAGAAAAGTTAGCAGCTTCTGATGGAAGTTTTGCGCGAGAGGTGAAGCAAGAAGTAACGATCGTAAGTTAACTGTAACGTAACATGAATTAAATTGTACGTTTCTTTTTGTGCGTCAGGATCCACGTGAAGTCGAATGTCTGGAAACCTGCGAACGCAGGCATCGACGTCCATTATAACTTTCGAATAATCCAGCTCCAACGGTCCGAAAGTTTCGGCGAAACATCGAAACGGGCAATTTTAATGCCGATCTTCACGGGTGAATGGTAAAATTTAATTTAATCGTATCGTTCGAAATCAGTATAAAACGATGTGTTGTGAGAGTAAACGAACGCGTGCCGGATGCATGCCGTATGCTCGTTAATAATTCCTTTCCAATTAAAGTTCGAGCGACGAAAAATGAATGCACACGGATTTAATGTATCTGTTGATTTTTTGATCGTCACTTGGACGTGCCTCTAATCGAGTAAAGATATTTAGGGTGCTTAAGAGAGTATTACAAATTGTAAGTATTACAGTTGTAAGGAAAGGAAAATGAAACGAGCTTTAAGGACTTCCATTGAAAGAGCAGGCCGGTTAAATGCGTCACGTACCTACTTCTTGGCAATTAGTAGCGCTTCCAGCAGCTTCGGGTGAAGGCAAAATGGGTTTTCCATGAATTCGCCGTATCATCGGAATGTAGGTCGGCCAATGGCGAATGGAATTCGCCACGATCCATTAACAGTATCGAGTCGTCCTGGTAACAAGAATCTCTGTGACTTTGTCCCCGATCCACCCCCTGTATCGAATTATATTTATAAATTGCATCTCTGCCTTTCCACTCGATCAACGTATCATCTAATTTCCACTGTACAGTCAGTATTCTCGTGATTCATTCAGAAGATTTAATTAACATTCAGTTGCACTTTCTCAGTCGTTCCTGTCATATATCTACTCTCGCTCAAATTTGTTCCTAAGGTACTTCCCGTTTCAATACTGTCCCCTAATTACTACGATATTATTAATGAAAATGGACTTTTGAAGATAAACGAAAGTCACGTAATCGCAATTACCGTAAGTCCACGAACGGAAGTAAAGTGAGAGAGGCAGAGATGGGGTGGTTAGAAGATGAAAACTGAAGCTGTATGGAAAAGGAAGAAACAGTATTTGGGTTACGTTATTTAGTATTTACAGCGAGAAAGGAGGCAATTCAATTAGACGGGACCGGGCTAATAATCTCCATGTAACCGGTCTCGACACACTCTTAATTTCCATTCCCGTTACGCCGCTGCTGGTGCTTCCGCCCCGTAACTCGTACCCTAATAAGATTATTCTTGCCACGGTGTTATTTCCACGGTGCGATTCTTGGCATTTATTCAACTTGCGCCTCACCAGCGTGTAACGTAAATTTCGAGCTGCACCGGGTCGCTTGATATCGTTCCGTCGTTTGCATCAGCGGCCGCTTATGCTTCCCCATCGTCCGCTCCATTGGTCGCGAATAAACTGCAAATTGATAAAACACGCGCTCGTTAAATCGCTGGCTACCATTTCACGTGGTGTCGCGTGGAATACGGAGATGCCGTTGAATGAAATTCACTGCCTCGTATCGGAGCCAACAGACGTTCTATCCGCGGAGTAAGACGAATATATTTGCTCTCTAGAGCGCGGCGAATTTAGGTACCAAAGCAGTCTGATTGCAAGGTATCCGGATAACGCGCGTCTTTAGAAAACACAGTTCCCGGCGGTAAATGTCAGCCGGATGCCGAATATTAAGCTTCAGAACGTACTCTCGATCGGCCTGGAGGGAGAATTAATTTCTACCTGAGCGTTTATCCCCGGAAAGGGTATCTCGAGTCTTTTCATTAGAGCGCCGCGAGAGATATAAGGCTCCCGTGACGCCATCGCGAAGACCTTTAAAAATAAAACCGGAACACGGTGTCTCGCAGAAGAAACCTGGCGGGAACTGCCTCCCCGCCCAAACGAAATGGAGACCACAGGTCAGAAGTGGCCGGGGCTTGTGCAAGAGCTCCGTACCGCTGTGCAGTTGCAGCCCCGCGTACAGAAATAACCATGGACACCATGGAAGTGCATAAAGGGAGCCGAGGAGCGAAGGACGCCTCCCGTTGACCCGAATAACGTGACCTGTATTCCCCGCGAGCAGGACGCTCGTAGCGTCGACCTGCGGGAGAGCGCGTCGACCTGCGTGGGCGTTCGTGGTACGCGCGCGGAGAGAAAGGCAGAGCGGCAGGGCGGAATTCACGGTGGATTAATTGAAATTCGATCGAGTAACTTGCGTCTAATTGAACCGTAACTGGTGCATTCGCGTATCCCGTACGTGCTCGATTGGCACATACGTTCTCCTCGATTACATTTATAGGGCCGCCCGATTGTTCCCCGAACGGGGCAGGATCTTCGGCCGCTCATCGCGCGTTCATCCGTGGCCCTCGCGAATTCCAGCTGCACGCTGAAACAATGAAACGCGGATGCACGAAACTTGCCGCGACCGGTCCCGTTTTGTGCGCCACCTCCTACTGGGAATGTAATATTGTGTGTTTAATTCGCGGAGCATTAATTACGCCGGAGGCGACGTTACTGAACAGAATACAAGAGGCACGCAACACAAAACGAGGATTGCACATTACACGTGGTACAGGCGGTTCACAGTTTCGCGGCTTGACGGGCTCGACGAATTGTCAGAGGGAATTATTAAAAGTGATTTCGGCGGACCGGATAAGTTATTAATTATTACGGTCGAAATAAAAATTTTAATTTTTTAGAGGGAATCATTGTTACGCGAGGAAGGCGATAGTAGATTTTCATTCCTTTCAGTACAGACGCGAAGCAGCTCGCGGGACGCGCGGAATCGAAGGAAATTACAGCGAGGATGCTGACAATAATTGCTCACCGAATGATCTATTGCAGTGAACAGGGTATGTTTGCCCAAACATTGACACGTTCTACTTGACGGTGACGAGGAGCAGGCATTCGGGTCTTCATCGTCGATTGTGTTAATAGAAATGTTTGGAAGGATTCACGAGCTACTAACGCGTCCATTAAGAACCCTTAATAGGAACGATGCATCAGCCAGCAGCCTACTTTCCCGGGGCTGTCCTATTTAGGCGACTCTCCCAGTAAACTGTAATTAGCTCACCGGGTCCTAATGGGGCGATATTAATGATAAAATTGATAGATTATCTTATTCAGAAAAACAAAGGAACAGAGGAAGATGCAGTTGGATATACGGGATTAAAATTTAAATGCGTTTTGTCACCCAACATCTCTCGATTCTCTAAGAAGACAAAGTGGAAGACCAATCATCGGGTGTCTCACTGTCAAGCTTGGATCAATAGTACAAATATTATTACGGAAAGCGTGGTAGCGTTCTCCTCGTTTCTTCAGCTTCTTCCTCTTCTTTCTGTCGTTTATCGTGAATTCGGCGCTCCCTTCGGCTACAATAAAGCTCGAATGGATTTTTCGCTGGCATTCGGGTAAAGTTTTTCCTATCCTGATAACGACGCCAGCTCCAAGCCACCTCGAGATTCATTGCCCCCCCCCCCCTCCCCACGCCGAAGGGTTCTCAGCATTTAAAATTTGATTTACGATTCTGTGGAGTTGCACTCGCTATTCAAGCGGAGGAAATAAAGAATTCTTTCTCGAGTTTGAAAAAAGACTGCAGGAATCCGTGGATCGAGGTACTATTTCCCAATGGAAAATATTCTTTCGCGCCTTTTCCTCGACTCCCTCGCCGGGCGCTAGAATGGCATGTTTCGTTGCGAGGTGATATGACGATCACTGTGATGCCTTTCCAAACTCTGGTCACCTGTCCTTTGCCTCGAGACCATTTAGAATGGGGTTCGTGAACCTTGACCGATATTTTAGCGCTTCACGGGAGAGGAAAGAACACCGTCGAAACTCTCCCGGTCGAAACTTTTAATGCTTCGGCCTATTTCGGGGCGAGCAAATTTAGTTGTCGCTCGAAAAGCGGCTTAACACCGAAGGTTGCTCCCCGGGCGACATGTCTTGGCAAATGTGAGCCCAGTGATTTTTACTGAACAACCAGGAGTCCTGCCGAGCAATTAGGCGGCCAAGGGGAGAGGCGTTGCTACACCGTGACAAGCGGAAAATCGTTAGGGTTTGAAAATTGATCCTTTCAGCTTAAGTAGCCATACTTTGAACGCTCCATGAACCTACGCGTAGGTCTTCAGTTGGATGCTCTTTACAATGTGTTTGAGAAGTGATCTATACCTTATTCGATTATAATTCTAACTCTATCGACAAGGGCTGTCTAAAATAGCCGTCGTTCAGGGACAGACAGACTGCCAAGGTGCTTTCATAAACAAAATCTTACTTTGATAAAGGGCTGTCTAAATGTTTGGCCTACAGCGGCATTCTCCAGACAGGCGAAGACTCTCTCGAAATATCCACCAAGGTCGACGGTCTTAATCAACTTCCCCTTTCAACGGCACATTTTCCAGTCCACTTGTTCGATCCTAAAAGCGTTAAAACTGCAGACTTACATCACATGACTATGAAAATAAACCCCAATAGGAACTAGCTTGCGTGCAATGATTAATTACCTACCATAAAAATTTCCAAATATTCCTTCCGCGAAATATAATTCTATACGATATTCAAGACTACTTAGCAATTCACGCACGTTATACCCTCATATATCAATATTTAACAGGTACAACGAATAATCCTCTCTGACGTCTGCACCTCCCTTTAGAATTCCAATATAATCGTAGAGAGTAAAAAGGAATCGTGGAAAGGACTATCAGCAGACCCGAGCCCACAGCTTCCTGGGCCATATTAGAGAGGTGAGAAGAGTGGTCGGTGGACGTTGGGGAGGAAGAGGGCGCGCGATCGACCGCAAAAATAAACGTTCCAGTTTTAGCGCGTAACAGGTATTGTTTAAACTCGCGTATCGAGGTCGATTAAACAAGCATTCAGTTGCCGGAGCAGGTTCGCGCGATCGGCGTCGACGGTTCATGCCCAACCTCTCCGTCTACGTCGAATTGACGTATCTTCCGACGAGCCATGTGTGTCAGGGTTAAATCACGCGTATACCCGGTGCGTAAGTGAATTTACAGTCGGCGGCTGACGCACGCGATTACGTTCCCATCGGCCTCGCGAGTCTACGACCCCTAAATTCGTCGATGCCATTTACCAGATTCGTCGTTACGGCACGAACACGAGCGCAGCTAGCATTTAGGGCAGTATCGTCCCCGCGGACACGCCAGCGCGCAGTTTATGGCGAAAAGTATGATTGCCAGCCCTCTGAAATGGGGGATAGTATTGACGCTTTGGGGGGGGGGGGGGACGGGGTAGAAAGTTGAGGTTTCGCTGTAGATTTATATTGATAATAATTCGATTTCAATCCAGCACATTGTTGTTGCGAAAGATTCGACTGGCGTGTATCCCGATCCTTTCGTAAGCCAAACGTTCGACCATTTATGCGATCGATTCCATTCCCTGTCGTCCCATGGCGCAATTTTCATTAGGGAAGCAGACGAGCCGTTTAATGCGCCTCGGATAAAATTAAGGTAATGGAACCTACAGCCTTTTTCGGACAGGGCGAGGTGAAATACGCTCCGCTGCTCGAGGGGATGAATTTCAATAAAAGTCGTTTGGAGGGTGATTTGTCGAAGGACGATTTCAATGAAGCTCTAGCTTCTGCCAGAAACAAATACAATTTCACATTTATTTGCGCGCTTGCCGTATCCCCCCGGCAGTTGAACGCAGAATCGTATTTCTTTGTTTCAACCGGCACCAATGCGCGCGAGTGTGAAAATCGAACAATCGTTACAGTATCCATGGCCAATTTCGATCCCCGTACCCGACACCGTCTCGATCTCGTAAACTTCTACAGCTGCCATTCACCGGCAGATTTCCATGCTCGACACCTGGCTCCGATCACGCCGTAATCGTTCAAAGCCTATTCGAAGCGAAAGTGACCCAGTTTTCGCGATCACAAATTCGAGCATGTCAAAAGCCGCGTCTGTGCTTCGATTCGACGCAAAGTGGGATCCTCCCCGACCGTGTATTAATTCGCGAGCGATATAATGACCGAGCTCTATCGAGGCCCGTTCGACGTCCTCCGCTTTTTCCTGTCACATGATCGGTAGCTCCCCCCATTATTCACAGCACTCAAAGCCTTTGAGTAATTCAGCAGGCACGGGTTCGTTTCAACGAACGCGCAACGAGGATCGATGATTATTACACGAAGCCGTACCTGATCCTAATCCTCTGCTTCCAAACATCTATCCTACTTCGCAAGCAAGAGTCGACAGGAGGCACAATTGTTAAAACTGACATTCACCATCCCTTAATCACGCCCCCGATATTCGCAAGTATTAAATCCACTTTCCATCTGAAAATTGGGTGAAAGACGCCGAGTTGGGAGGTTGGATCAGAGACTGCAGTTCGCGGGGATCCCGTAATTCCCCATTATTCTCCGAGATTCATTAAAACAAACTTCCACGATCAGTCCGAGTGCCAGTGGAATCCTTCGCGGCGGGTTTAGCCTGCTATCGCTCTAATAGCTGACTGGCACAGATACGGAAGATGATCGCGCTGCAGCCTCTGAAGCTAAATAGAGTCGCTCTCAGCGCTGGGGCTCGTATCACTCGAGTAGCAACTTTTCGAATTTGCTTCACCACGACTTCAACAGCTGGCTGGGGCTCAGCTGATGCAAGTAAGTGTGTACCGATGCTTGAACGCTGGAAATCGAGTTAGTGAGTTACGAGAACCAGCCACCCTTCGCTTGCCCAACTTTCTCCGACGCAACCCAGACGCCGCGAATAATTCAATTCCTTTGCTCCTCGTGCGCCGTGGACGCGAATGGTGTGTTTAAAAATGAAAACCGGCTTGCGAGAATGGCGCAATGCAAGGGAGCCCGTGGTGGCCCGTTGAAGGTTTTCGGAGGACGCGAGGAGTCGGTCGAAACGGGACGCCACCGGGGAGGTTCTTGAATGAATAAGAGCCGCCGGTTAGTCACTGACGTTTTAAACTTTTACGAAAATGCCGGTGGAGGGACTCTCGATTCCTCGGCTAGTAGTCCAGCTCTATTACAACAGAATTCTGTGAAAGCTCACGCAGAGTCTAGTCCGCGAGAACCATTGAATCCCCTCGATTATCGACTCAAGAGGAGTTTCGAGGGCCTCCCCACCATTCAGCGGTGTCCATGGTTTATCGTTCCGCCCATGAACTACATTTTCCCCGCGATCTGCCTGAACGACGCGACGCCTCGGAGGCATATCGATCTGGCATCGATTTCAATTGGGTGATTCTTCACGGGAAACGAGGGGGATCCTCGTCTCTGGCCGGGAAAGCCGATTTTCCGCGATTCCCTGTCCCTCCCCCTCGGCCACTGTTCGCCCGCTGATACGAGCCACTCGAGGGAGCACGATTTTCGCCATGACCATGAACTACATTCCGTGGCCCGAGCATTGCAGTTAATCGCATTTACGCAAGGTCTTCTGTTTCCCTCATTTGCGTCTCGTTATTGGCGATAACATAACAGCGGTCGCGATAGCGAAACTATATTAAGGACGTTTCGATCCGAGCGGAGGAAGTGGCTGTAAAAAGCTCGATAGCTCGCGGCCAAGGGCGGGCGAGATGATAGGACGCAGCGCAGCGTACCATCGCAAGCGCGACGCGGGACCGTTCGTTTTAATGGCGCAACCAGGCGGCTGCACCTGGTCCCCCTGACGCGAGGTGAAAAGAACGTGTGCACCAGCGGGAATTTAATCATTTTTCAAGGCGAATCACCGCGGTCGCGTCGAAACCTCGGAATTAAACGGAACGATAAGTGAATGCGGGGAAAGTATGCGGAGCAGCTGAAAGGCGGTTCGGATGGGAGTAGTTGAAGGTTCGGCGAAGAGGGTTGCTAAAGAAATGGGGGCATTTGGAGATATTTGGTATAGCGGTGCAGCGATAGTAAAATGGAGCGCCCTGATAAATTACCGCTGTTTCGAACTTTTTTTTTTGCCACAAAAAGAATGTTTCAGTATGACTGTCGCTATGGCCCGAACGAAAATCTTTTCTCTCATTCTTTTTCATATTACACCCACTTATTTTGGCGCAAGCAAGCATAAAAAAAAATATAAAAAAAATAATCTTGTATTCTGAAAGTACGTATTAATAAATAGAAAAAACTTCAATTTAGTAAACAGATTCTTTTTGTGATAAAAAGAAATTCCAAACAGCGGTACTTTATCGGGAAGTGGAATGACCCCATAAGGGACAGGAGCGGATTCATCGCGCGATAGAAGGGGCTCTATTAGTAATCGGTATTCATCGGGGTCGAAATGAAAAAGTAGGGATTTTGTTTGCAGAAAGGTGTGCTCCGCGCCCAGATGGCTCCGAGGTGATTTGGAGCTGGGCCAAATCCCCGATATTCCTTGCATAGCGATGGCTAATGGAACAAGTGGCACACGTAACGCCCGCGCAAGAAATACCACCCGTGCAGGTGTCGGAATTATTCAACCGCCCGCGCTCCCTCGATAATAAAAAATTCGTTTTCGAGGTATGGAAATGTCCTGCCATCCGGCGGGCAATCGATAATGGCAAACCTATCTCTGGTCTTCTAGGGGCTTCCGGCATTAATAATACCGAATTGCATGTTCCGCCGGGTGGCGAAGAAGATGCGTGGAGTGTGTCTTCCGTTATCGGACAAATTGAGTAAAAACACCCTTCTTGGAATCCATTTCTATTTTTTTTCCATGAAATTTCGTAGAAATATTTATGGAATAATGTATCCCATACATTAATATTGTAGAGATTAATATTATATATCCATTACTCGAAACAGACGATCGAATCTACCCCCCACCGCCGTGGTATTTTCATCGATTCAAGGCTTTAGGCTGTCACTTCAATCTTTCTGTCATCCATTATTTATATCAATCTCCATTAGCATCTCGAAAAAAGATTCCACGTAACGCACCACAAACACGAGTTCTTGCCATCGTAAGTCAGCTTTATTTACATCGATCCGAAAAAGCGATCGTCAGGTCTACGTCAGTTCTATTCCTTCGTCATCCCTTTTCGCGCGTTTACCCTCGTCGCGTATCATATCGCCCGTGCAAATGTCAAGGCTCTGTTATTGGCGCTTAATTACCCAACGGCTGTGATGAATTTCCGTATCGGGCTCGCGACATTTCTGTCACGCTCCCATCCCCACCCACCAAAACCTTCGGTTACGAATTAAGTGCGTCTATCGCCGTTTGATCGGTGTCAGACCCACTTTACCAGCTTCTGACAGGGACATCGAATACTCGATCCTCGGGATGGAAGACACTTCCGAAATTAGATTTATCGTTTGCAAACGTCCGTCACGGGGACAGTTCGTTAGTCAGCCATTTTCCAACCTTGTTTGCATGATTTGGTGCAGTCGAGAAAGCATCAGTCATGCGATTGATGGGCACATTTTTACAAGTAACCAATAGTGTCCGTTCTAGGAGCATCCCCTATTCCAGGAATCTTAAAGCGGGTTGCACTTTCAATTAGCTACCAATCAACTAGTTGCCTTTCTGCAGTCACTTTGCGGATATAAAAAGTTGCTTATTAGCGCGTTACCAATTGGAGAGCTTGCTCCCAATGTGCAACGATTGCACTACAACGCAACACTAGTCAAGAGCCGATGGTGTGTCGATCGGAACGAATAAACTTCGAAGAACCTCGATTTCTTTCTCGAGTTACGTGGAGAGTCACGTTGGAATCGTGTTCTATTACTTCTATTGCCAGGGAACGAATGTCAGAACGTCATGGCACGAAGGACGCCTACTGCGAGCCGGTGTCTACGTGCGTGGGCGAGGCTCGTGCCTTATTCTGTACACGCCGTTCTGTTTACTGCTCACTGTCACCCCTAATCTTGGTTCGACAGCACCTATAATGGACGGGGTTCGGCGGGCATAAAAGTTTCTTGCGATCAATTAGACGTAGGAAGAAGGTCCAACACGCACTCATTGGTCGAAGGGGATGGACCAAGAGTTGTGACTTTCGATCGTTCGTAACTTTCTGCGATAGTAAAGTGTGTGTAACAATGGACTGATTAGCTAATGAATGAGACGAAGATAAACGTCTCCTCTTCGTAGTTCGTCATAATCCATAAAGGTTATTCAAACGGCCAATTCAAATCCTTTACACAAAATTTAAACGATGATGTTTTGAAGGTAGCTCAAAGTGTAATGAACGCCCCACAGTTGATTCGAAACAAGAGATTTGTTGGGCGAAAAAAATATTCCCCAAAGTGTCGAAAGTGTGAGATACTGTCTGAAACTTGATCCACTAATTATCGTTTATGGCGAACTAACGGTTTCCAAGGGAAAGCCTTCCGAAAGTCGGTGGGAAGAAAAAGAATGGGCCATTTACAAAGGAAGGGCTCGGTTTTCTAGACGACTACTCCACGTAATTAATCTACCCAAGCCATTTGTAGGTCTCTCCTTAACTCTAATGCCACAATGGTCTGCCCTCGCGACTGACGTAGAAATCCCCGGTCGACGTATATACGTACACGCAGTTACGACGGCATCTCGTCAGTATAACATCATAACAGAATATCCACTCGTACAAGGGACGTCCTACTTCTACCTATATACCTTGATACAGAGACTTATTTTGACAAGTTCAACACGTACGGATTAGATGAATTAAAACATCTTGCGCACATTAATATCCTTCAACATACCAACAGCCGCTTAACATTTTATGCACAAAGATTTGTGCACAGAGACTTAGAGGAATGAAGCACCTGTTAAACGGAGACGCATTTCTAGCCTGGCTATTCTCAAGAAATATACTCCCGAAGCGAATACTCCGCGAGGACCGCGAATCTACATTTGCAAGACGAATGCAACGCTTCGTTACGGAATATTCGCCCCAGTCTAAAGTCTAAACGCATCTAAGCTTACAAGCCACGGAGGGTAATCCGTTAATAAGGAACGTTCCGCACCAGAGGCTCCCCAAGCATGAAGCAAGGCATCAAGAATTAATCTCGCTCAGGCTCGGCTGTCCATCAAAACCGTCGAGCGGAAAGTTGACGCAATTACAGGGGGAGCGCGTGTTCGTTACGATTAGGAAAGCCCACAGCAATCAAGCAGAGACACGTGACACCGTGGTCCGGATATCTGTACGCTTCTGCACGGCTGCCAGGGATCCGCAATTAGGCGGAGGACATCGCGATACGGGCTCGATTATCATCATCGATCGACCCACCATGACGCACCTTCCTCAATTCCTATTACAGGGTCGAGTTAACGCCGCGTATCTCCACGTTATCAATCAATTTATCATTTAATGAGTTAATTTCTGATCTTCTGGAAGCCAGTGGCATCGACAGCCTCGAAAGGTAGAATCTTCGGGGCCACGGTAAAAGGGAAGATCATTCGCGATATAGGCTTGCCGTGGACGAATGTATTTAGGGAGTAACTACCTAGCCGCTGTGTATAGCTTTTCAGCGTGATGCCACGGAAGCCTCATCGCCAGCAGCGATCCCAGATATCGCAATGTCATGGGCTATTGACGGAACCCGATAAAAAGGAGCGTGTATTTCGTGCACCAATGGTGATTTTTACACGAACACTCTGCCCTCCAACCACGCCTATTCGTATGATAAATCCTGGACTTGGAAACAGCCATTTGCAGTGACGGATTTTCAGGTTCCCATTTTCCACAAAAGAATTATTACTTCATCCAAACACGGGGATTTTTTCTTTTTGTTCCCAGTAATTTTCATACTAATTCTGTTACGATACAGGGAGTCCCGGAACATTTGCCGCCTGGGCTTTTTCTCTTAAATCCGCCACTGCCATTCTGTATCGCCAATTTCTCTGCTCCGTCGATTTCATACAGGCGAAAGGTCAGCGCGGCGAGGAACGACTTCGATCGTTCCTCGCAGCTGGTGTCTTCGTACCACGCGACAGACATGGAACTACGCGTACGAAAAAGAACCGCCCCAACTAATACAATCCCGCACTCTCTCCCGCCAGGTCGAATCGACTTCTGAGAAACCACACCGGGCGAGAGGAACTTTGTTTACGAGGCAGCGAAGGGATCGTTAAATCCATCCCCGCGACGGTTGGCGGGAAAGATAAAACTGGAACATGACGCCGCGTATTCCCCCGTCCATCGACGGGTAGTTTTAGGGCCGCTTAACGAGTTGCCCTCGCGACTGGGCCCATAGGCGAGGCCGCAAGGCGGAGAGGGAGACGCGACGGATCGATCACATGCACGCTCCTGGATCCATTCTTGCGAGTGGCTTCGCCCTCCCATCGGTTTCCCGCTTGCCCGCTCCTCCGTGTCTCTCGCGGTGAGCCCTCAGAACACGGGGAGAAAGTTTGCCGCGCGAAATTCACGATTAACGAGAAGTTGCTCGAGGAGGTGTCGCGACGCAGCGGGGGCGAAAGAATGGCTCGGGATGGTCGCTCTCTCGAGGAGGCCTAAGAGCACGCCTCGGCGGATTTCACCTTTATTTGCCACGGCCACGTGTGTACGCAGTAATCCAGAGGCAGAAACGGAGACGTAGTATCGTCGTTTCATGATCGACATCGCGCGAACGCCACACTGGGGCCACGCCCGATCCACTGGAGAAAAGCTGCGCGTTCTCGTTAACGCTGCTAGCGACGGCCACGCTAATCTCGGCGTCCGTCCCCCGGCGAGCTGTTGACTGTGTCGGTTGAATGGATCTCTCTGTCCGTCGGATAATTTTCTGCGAACCGACCACGGGCGAGGTCCAGTACGGCGCAGCGAAATTAACTCTCAACCTTCGAGCGCTGTCGTTCTTCCTCAGACTCTGAGATCCTACACTGACGGGGTGCAGAGGGGAAACGAGGGGCGCTCGAAGGGTGGCAAACAAGATAGCGCAAGGTTTACGGCATCTGTCGCGAGAGTCTTACTAGAGCACGGAATATGCAAGACTGTCGTGACAAATAGAGATTTCTAGAGGTGGTTTCATGGGTCTATGGAGTAAACTGACTGTGGATGATTTGAATTTTCTGGCCATACACGGGGATGTAGATTAGGTACTGGCTTACGTACCTATAATCGTGTGTATTATAAAATTGAGCGTGGAAGCTTATCTGTAGGGACCAGATTTTGTACCTGCTGTTAATCCCTTTAGGTACTAACTCATCCGCTTTGTACATTCGTTTCATATATTAAGTATCGTACGTTCGTCGCACAATCGACTTGCTCCGGAAATTGTTAGTGTTCACTGCAGCTGGATTTTCTAAAAAAAAAGACCACCAACTAGGAGATTTATAGATATAGTCTGTACGGACGATAGCATTCCATTTGCATTTCAGTTTCATACAAATTGCGTTGCATTTTCGGGCGTGTGTGTCTGGTGTTTCTGTCGTGTTTCTCGCGAGTGAGTGAAAATTTGGCGGTCGAGCACGCAGCCACGGAACGAACGAATTGTTTGCGCTCGATCCAAGGGGCAGGGGTCGTGTCTTCGCCTAAGTAAAGTAAAACGATTCCGTAAGTGAATTGGATCGAGTGGATCAAGGAGAAACGTTAAACGCGACGGAGGAAACCCGTTCGTCGTGAAACGGAGCACGATGCAGTTTAGAAAATTGGATTTATCGCTGACGGGATCGATGGCGAAAGGGGCTTTCCCTTTCGTTCGAGAAATTCACGGCGCGGCCTTGGACACACGCACGCCCGCAGCGGGTATGTGGAGATGCGTCCCATAGCAATGCATCTGGGGAAACGTACACGATTGAAGAATTATCGTATAACAGCGGGCGCGTTACGCAACAGTGGTTGGAACCTTCGAAAGCTTGTTCCAAGGGCAATTTCGAATACTGTGCAGCGAGATGGAGTGGCGCACGTGTACGTTCAAGGAAATGTCTGCGAAATTCTTCGAAATACGACACAATAGCTTGCGTCACGGTCTCGGAAGAGAGATAAACAGGAAAGCGATTCATAGGGATTATTGGAGCTGGCTGGATTTGTACAAATTAGAAGCTAGTTAAACTATCTGGGTTGAGTTTGTTACAATTGCATCGAGGGAAGTAAGGCACGTGTTGCGAACCTTTCAATGGGTGAATATAGTTTTCTTAAGATTCAGAACAACATCGAAAGTATCGAGGGATTGTGAAATGATATAATAATTATCACGAAGGCCGCAAAATACGGGCTTGCAGCAACTCAACAAGGAGTATGAAACAGCTAATCCCCCGGCACATTAAGAATAGTTGGAATATGGGATAAAGGTGCTTGATCGTGAGAATTTCGTCCGTGGATTGGCGATGGGATGTCCGTCTGTCCTCCTCGATCAAGAGCACGTTCTCCAGTTTATACACCATCCCCGTTTCACGATACTTCGTGACAAGTTGTCGAAGAGGTCTTCGATACACGTACCCTCTCCTTGTGAACAGGAACACTGGGAATTTCAGCACAGGTGTCGGCAACGTGTACATACGAAGGCTTCTATTGCTCCTGTAGTCCCAGTTGATTCTGTCCACGGTGAACTGCTGCAGCACGGCGATACCGTTCTTCGTGAATATACTGTCCATCGCTTCTTCCGCTCCCATGATTTTGTACCTGTTGCAAACAGATAGGCAACACCCTTCAAGGCTGAATTTGTTGAGGAACCATTACTGGGAGGATTTTGGCAGATTTCTATTGACTATTTGTATCAAGATTCCCCAATCGTTTAGAGGTACCTACACGGTGTTTAAAGTATGATGGAAAGTTCTAGGCATTAATTCTACTCTCATTGCGTTGGATTTGTAACTACTATTCTCTTGTATCTGTATCCACTATTTTATCTAAAATTAGAGATTGTAAACTTATCATTAATGGAAACTACAAAAAGTATATCAGAAAAAATTTATGTCAAACGATCTTATTAAAAATGTACTAAAACTAAATTAAAATGCACTAACAAACTAATTATTTTCTAGTACTACAATTCCGATGGCGATGTAATACGAACGCCTGCAAAGTTTCAAGAAAATTGGATAGTTGGAAGTGGGTTAAATTTGAGTTGCCAGGTTTGAACCATAGATACATACATTAAACAAACAAACGGAGGATCGAAGCGGAATAAAATCGTATAATTAATTACTAAAAATCATTTAAAAATGAAGATGATTAACTGATTACGAGAGCCACTGCCAGATAAAGCTGATGAAACGAGAGGCTAAAGGGAGTAAAAAATGTACCCGCAACCACGAAATTACCTCTCGTATAAATCTCTTATGAAGCCGTGGGTGGCATTGTTGAAGTAAGAGCGAACGATGGCTGGTCCGCCGAGCGGTTGACCAGAGTCACGTACTTGCTTGAGATCCCGCAGCAAGTCCTCTGTCTCGGCTTCAGCCAAGGAGCTGGTGAACGTGCTGTTGTAAGTGATGCTCAAATAAAGCGAGAACACTATCCACAGAAGAACCGCCAGCCTCAGTCCAATGTTCCTTGGCAGCGCGACACCTTGGCCGAGCATTATCGCATAAACGTGCGCGAGCTTCACTCGTTCCTTCATCAAACCCACATCGGACAACCTCTTAAGCGCGATCAATAGGAGAATGTAAGAAGTAAGTAGAAGAATCACGCACAGCCAGACCAAGTAGTGGAACGGCATCAACAGCTTCGACATATCGGTCTGGATGGACTTGACGCGCACGAGACCGGCGAATACCATTTCGCAGTACATGTACCAGCAAACGATCTCCAGGTTGGCTAAGATGCGCAAGTCTTCCGGCTTCGGGCCAGCTATCGCGTCTACGCGACGGTTGACGAGCATCGATAACGCATCTGACCATGTCATGTTGATACTAGCGCTGGAATGCTGATGTCGTGGTAATCGCCAAAATGCTCGAGGAGCAGCCCGCCGACTGCTTGCGGCGTCTCGTTTCCTGGTAGAAAATGTGATTTAGAATGAAAAGGAAGGTAATGGAACAGTTTTTACATTAACTCTTTTAGAACCACAGACATCTTTATCGTGAGAAATATGGTAAGCTTTTATACAGAGGAATTGAGGTGCATTTTAGGCGAACAGTGGTGGCTGAGATTAATAAGAAGTGATGATAGCGTGTCTTACGCAACGAGAAAGCATTTTAATAGATTCACCAGAGTTGGGGGCGCAAGTGGATTCGAATTTAAAGCCAAGGCGTTGATGAATGTAATTAATTCGCGGCGGGGATAAGATCGTTTAGTGATCACGATACATTATTCAATAGTTGGAGAATTCGGAAGGTAATTGATGTGTCTCGTCCCTCCTCCCCCCCCCCCATCCCTTTCCCGAACACCGTGATAAATCACCCGAATGAGTAAGCTCCATTTTCGGTACTGCTTTGGACAAGGCTAGTGTAGTATATTCATTGCCAAGGAAGCGACCTTGTCGTGATCATTTTTCAAGGCACACCCCCTGTGTCAGAGTCTCGCGATATAAGGGAGGATAACGAAGAACAATGGTTACTAAAAATTCACGGACAGTAGATACAAAGTCCTTGAGCCAAAAGTATCAGCAGATAGCATATTTCCCCTAATTACTATAAACAGACCTTTCGACAAAATTTCTGAAGACCATAGACACTGCAGTTAGATTCGACCTCCCCTACCCTCGATTTTTCACGTTCCGAACTCCCTTGACTGGCGAAAAGCTGCCAAGTGAAATTTAAAACGCGGCCTCTCGCATATCGCACCTAAAATCTGAGGAAACTAATAAATCTTTCAGGAGGCTCGACACTCTGTTCCCCACCGATAGATCTTTTTCACCCTTTCGTCTTCCCACCTTAACATACGCGGGGTTAGTGGCCAACGGCTGGACCAACGCGATATCGCCGTGGTTTGCTCACGTTTCAGCTTGAGCGTGTCCTCTTTGCGCCAGAATCTGACGGTGGCGTCCGCGACCATTCCGTACTTCACCGCGCATCCTCCCCTGGGCCAGAACCAACGGGAATCCGTGGCGAACGCTGGAATTCGATCCGCATCGTTCGCGTACGGATTGCACGATCCTACAGATTTCAATGTAATCCCATGCCCCGTCACGTTTGCACGGATGATCGTACCGTTGCCCCCGTCATCGAACACCAGAAATGCCACGTCTCGATAGTCCGCGTTCCACAAATCTCTCGCGAACAAAGCTACCTCCTGCCTCGTGCTTTTGGTCACGATCAGATACTGCGACGTGCGTAACCGAAACTCCCCCTGTAAAAGCGCGTTCCTGGTGTGGACGAATCGACCGTGCTCGATAACGATGTAGCTGGGTATTCGTTCGCCTTTGATCGGCACCACTCTGTCTCCGATTAAAATCGGGCCGTTCCGCGTGCACACTCTCGCGATTGCATCCCCCAGGCCGTCGAGCTGGTTGCATATCACGTCGACTCGCCTTTCGGTGTTAAACAGACGCTTGGCCGTCAGGCTCGCGCAGAAGGCGATGGTCTCGATGACGGCGGAGCTGTTTGGATGGAAGAATTGGTATTCCCCTCCTCGAGATAGCGAGATTGCGCACGTTAGAAGACAGAGATATGTAAATGCCACGAGCATGGCGGTGTTCTCTTGTTCGCGTGGGAAGGCGACGATTCGCTGGAAGACCGACAAGGAAATGGAACTCCAAGTGGATGCGTGCCAATATATAAGGGAATAGATTTTATCGGAAGAGTGCATGTATCGTTCTTGGAACCGTCGATTACGAGCCTCGTGGCAGCCTGGCAGAGATTGTTGCGAAACTTGAATTCCACTTTGCAACGCGAATGGGGATGAATTGTTTCCACTTGTCTCGATCCTCGATAAGGATAAAGGGTTCCAAGCATCCTGTGATTCACTAACCATTATCTCCAGAAGCTCATATTCCAGCTTTAGCGCTGTTCGAGGAATCGTTCGCGAACCTGAAGCTTCACGCTGATTTGTTAAACACAGCCGTTGTTTTCCATCCGCTATAGGCCACCGCATCGAGCATTCAGTTATCAACGCAGAGCCGAGGCCTCGCTCATTTGCAACACAAAGTGCTTCGCGTGCGCGCGTGCAGTTGCGTGAGAAGCCACGGAATCGTGGCACGTGTCGAAGCATGTGAAACGAGCTGCACGGGCGTCGGTGTGCGGCTCCGTTTAAAATACGGAGCCGACCGTGACCCTGGCCGATGCAGGATCCGCACGAGCTCGGGGTGCAAGTGCAAGGTCAAGTGCAGCAGGCAGCCAGCCAACCGCCCACGAACCCGTGCACTTCTCTGTTCGCTCGAGGAGACGATCGCGATCGTGATCCAACCGCACATTGAGCAGACGCTTCTAAGCCACGGAATAGCCTGTGGATGGTCATCGGGTGAACGCAGGGTGAATTCGTGTTAACGAATCAAGTCGACTTGACGAATTGGCGCGTCGAAATTCCTCGCGCTGATCGAACCGAGACGCGGGTTACTTTTTTATCAGGTTACTTTCACTAGCTATGAGGTATTGATCCGGCGGAGTGTTCCGTCCGAGGAAAAGTTTCTCCAGTGAGTTATCGAATTCTTTTTCTCCTCTTTGCGCGATCGCTTCGGGATCCACCCTAACTCGTGCGCAATGCACAAGTAAACGCCTCGAGCGTAGAGCGATTTAATCAACCCCGGGGGCATTGGAAGTTCCCTTTCTGAACGTTAGATCAGTTGGTAGCTTATGATAACTTGGGGTATGATTTTTGGTGTTTGATCAGTGAGTAAGGGTGGATATTTAGGTTTCGAGGCAAACTGCACTTTGTGCTTTGTGTATCAATGTATAACTTTGTTCATTACTTCTACGTCCAGCTAAATCAGTTTCATAATGTTAAAGATTGATTTGCGGGGCTCCAATTACATTGATGGATCTTGTCTATCTACACCCATCCCCAGTATATGTCACGGTATTTTATCACTCCCTATAGGTTCGGGGACTGAGACAGATTCCCCTAATTTGCTCCCTTTTATGGTCATCCCCAAACATTGGATCAGTCAATGCAATGAGGTCGTCAACCATCGGGCACACCCTAATCTCTCCAACATCGGCACCCACCTTAGCGTCCCTTTAAAAGGAATTGTCTCCGCCCTTGCAGAAATGCGAGACGCAGGAAATGGTACCGACCAGTGCAAGCATCAGGATCGCACATTATAAATATGATTTATCCTGAATGATGCGCCTGGGAATATCAGTAACTTTCGTCACGAATGATGGACGACTAATTACAGCTTGGTTTCCCAACTATCAGAGCACAGAGTTCTCCACAGTAGCCAGTATTCCAAATATATGATCGATCGTTTAGAATAACGTGGGATCTCTCAGGAAATGGATATAACCTCCGGAAGCGCAGCGATATTCCAGTGATTTCCTGCTTAGCAGCGGCAGTGTGGATCGTAATAATTACCCAACAATGATCTTCGCGATGACACATGATTGGCACCCGACTGGACCGCCAGAGAAGAGAAGAGGGCGAAGAACGAGGCGGACAAAGGGACGTTTCGTATTCAGGATCGATCACGTGGTTCCGCCCCTCGTGTCTCGGTGTGCCGCGTAAATATGTATGCAGTTTTACGTGTGCACCGGGACGGGACGAGCGACTGGCCGACAATGGAATTGCATTAAGCACACGACCGCGGGGGTCGGGGGCGAATAATTAATGTCCACTGTGGTTCAATGCACATTTCTCCGGGGCTCGTCGCTGAGCAGATCGATAATCAAAGCAAACGACCGGATGGTGATCGCGGCCTTCTGGGAAATCTAGAAAACGCCAATGGAGCAAGCTTATTCGCAGCGGGTTCAAGGACGCCGACGCCGACGCCAGGCGGCACTCCGTCTCCACGAGGAGCGCCGTCTCGCGATTATCCTCTGACAGGGAATCACGATGCAGGAAGTCAATTCATTGTTGAAGCTATTCATCTGTTGATAGGATCCTTCTGAAGCATGTGGGAAATTGTTCCCATTGGGCCGTCACCTTGCTGAAGTTGGAAGCCTTTGGACATTTCTAGGGCTTTCCAAAGCAGGGGCTCCATTTAGAATCACATATGGGCGAACTATTCAGGACATCGAAACATTTGGACATTTCTGGGGTCCTGCAAATCTGGGGACTATTCAGGAGACGAATATCATTGGGCATTTTTGAGGCTCTGCAAAGATGAAGTATATACCATTGGGCAGCATTTTAGGCTGGGATATTCAGAAGACTAATTATAATTGATGTCAGTGATACAGTGGCGTGCAAAAGTATTCAGCCACCCTTTAAAACAGAATAACTTGTTTAAAATTGATCCAAATGGCTTGAGTTTTTTTTAGAACTAGAAGGATTAGTTTGATAAGTGACGTGATTCGTCGCTTTGAAGAGAATTCCAATTAGTCGGAATAGTGAAAAAAAGAGTAAATGTCGTGTTTTTAACTTTTTTGGTCTGTGCTCGTAATGAAAATTTAAAAAATGCCTTCTGCAGATTTAAGAAAGCTTCATATTTCGGCCGAAAACTACCGAAATGTGTGATTTTCACCAACTTTGTAGCTCATAGCTGCGTTAACCGATTTTGACAAAATTTTCAGCACGTATACCTACAACTTACTTAAATCTACAAAAGGCATTTTTTAAATTTTCATGACGCGCACAGACAAAATGATTAAGAAACACGAGATTTACTACTTTTTTGGCTATTCCGACTAATTGCATTTTTTTCAAAACGTCGAATCACGTCACTTACCAAATCAATCCGTCCAGCTTCTCGAAAAAACTCAAGTCTTTTGGACCAATTTTAAAGAAGTTATTCTGTTTTAAAGGGTGGCTGAATACTTTGGCACGCCACTGTAGATAGTCTCAAATGAATTGTAATTTTAACTTCTCACAGGTCAAACGGTGCAATTTTTGTATTTAAACTTGTTAGATATATTTTAGTTATCAGCTCGGTAATGGTTTGCATAGGGTGCGGTTGGCGTGCAATAGGAGGAAGCAAAAATCTCTTTGCAATATAAACACTCGCGCACGGTTAAGCTGCAGCCGGTGATAACGCGATGGACAGCGATTTAGCGGTGATTAACACCATCCCGATTTATTCTCGTGCTGGACGAGCTTTCATGATAAACGCCAACGGACTCTCGCGCATAATCGCGCATCTAAATGTATGGATAAATTGGGCTGAGCCGTGATCACATTCCACCAATGTTATTTAAGCTTCGGGATAAATGACCACGAGCGAGTAGCGATGAATCTTTTGCACGGTGATTATGAAACGTGAGGCGCGGAATAATAATTTTGCATAAGGCAATTGAAACACACTGCTTGGTACGATTAAACGTGCCTGGGGCGAGATGAATCCACCAACATTTTTAAAATTATTCGTATTCACGGTTCTGACACATTGAAATACCCTTCGGAACAGAGTATTTAAATATTTATTTTCTGGAATAAGAATCTACTAACTATAGATACATATACCACAGATAATTGAGATTTCAAACTGTTCCGGAACGATGGTAAAAATATAAATCTTACATTCCTAGATCCCCGATAGTCGCAAGGACATCGTACGTCTGTTTCTAAACCAGAAACCCTCACCTTCCCTACCCCCTCACCCCTCCTCATAACGGAAAAAATGTTATTCCCCGACATATCGTTGGGGACTATCCACCGTCATGGAAGTGAGACAACTTTGCAGAAGCTTCGGCGAGCCAGCAGATAACCACACTGGAAACGGCACAATGCAACGACATCGGGGAGTTTGCTGCAACAGATAAGAGTCCGCGCCAGCCACTTGCCGCATGGAAGATGATCTTGCGACAGTTTCGTGCTTGGGGTCAGAAATGAAACGGACCTGCGAGTATTATTTTTATCGTCCTATTTACATGCTGATCGGTAAGCCGCCTAGCCTAGATAAGATCCAAGGAATGGCGACGTTGAAAGGAGAGAAAGAACGGGACGTCGAAGGGGTTCAATGATCGCGGTAAGGTCCTCGGGAGACACGAAGGTGGCGCGTATGCGGGCGATTCTCGTTTACCTGCAGGTGCGCACCGCAATGGACGCTGCGTGCGCTGGAAACGTCGATAGGAATTGCCCATGAGGGATCCCTGATCGAGGAGAGCCTTGCTGCGAAAACGCACACGTGACGTCTGTTCGCGTTTGACAATAGCGAAGCGTGCAAAGTCTTCAGCCAGATGATTCCTGCGGTTCGATTTCACCAGGGACAGCGAGGGGGAACCCGGCAGATTGGCAATCTTCCTACCACAGCTCGGCGTATTGAGTTAGAAGCCGGTCACATCCGCGCGAGAGCGTAACGCGCAGCGTGACGATGCGTGAAAGTTTACTGCATAACAGGCGCAGTAATTAAAAGTTCTCGAGGCTGGCTATTTTTCGCCTTCTTCCCGCGACCAGCAAATTGCTCTGGGCAGCTGGTGTAGCATGAATGAGCGTGGCATTAAAGTACAGGTTGTAGTTGCCGCGCATACTTGAACAGGGTGAAAAACTTGATGCCCCCTCTCTCTTACTTGAAGCAACTTCCAACAAAATTAACAACTCAAAATGAATTGATCATTATGAAACCACGAAGACTAATCAAGTTACACAAAAATCGTAGATAATCTGAAACGGAATATATTCGGAAGTGGAAGGAGGTCGTGAGCACAAGTGGACAATCAAATCTAAATACAAGTGGCCTGCGTAGTTGCAGATATCAGACCGGCACGAATGAAAAGTCGAAAGTACATTGCTCGTTTGTCAGGAATTTTTAGTTGCTGGCCGCGGAGAATGACGCTCGCATGCAAATAGGTTTTCGACAGGGCGTGTGGGTGAGCGACCATAGGTCGCGACGCGTGCGGTTTACAATACTCGATCGTTCCCGTCGGGAGCCAATGATTGCACCGTCAATTTTCAGCCGGCTGGACGATGATTATCTGTGATCCGCGGTTATTATTCATGGTACACGCGCGGAGGATGGTTGTGTGCCGTGGGTGGTTCGTGGCGCCGCGACGCCCCGGTGACGTAGGCGTACCCGCGTCGAGGCACTCCACAATTCCATTCATCGAGCCGCAGCCTTAATGATGTGTAGCGAGCAAACATTTTCAGCGCGCGCGGTGTAACGATTTCATCGGTGGATTTTTGGCCAACCGGATTGCTGGCAACAATACCCGATCTTCTTTCCCTTCTCAACTTTCCAGAGCGACTACATTAATCCCCTGTTTTATCCGCCTCTGATGTCACGTATATCTAGTAGGTGCTGGTGGTTCGATTAAAATTTCTGATTCTTTTAAGCAATTGTAATTCGTATTCATAACAGATTATTGTCGATAGTGATGCAGACACCTAAAGTCGAGCTTCCTCATTAAAAGGAATAGATATTGCTAAAAGAGGGAGCTGCACAGATTCGCCGAGGATCCTTTTACTGTAATCTAGGAACAGGTTAATGTAGCTTTCAGCGACTGAAGACCTATTCTTCGAGTTCTTTCATTCATGAATTCTCTGTATTCCGGCCAGTCGCTGTAGCTCGCTTAAAAATTCCACTTCAAGCGTCAGAGAGCCTGAGCGTGGTTGAAGTTCCGTAGAGAGAACAGCAGAAGCTGGCTCGGCAATGAGAGGGAACGTCAGCGTCGAGTATGCTTGATTTCAAGTGTGTCGGATGTTTAACGCGTAATAGGTAGCAGGAAAGAAATTAAACTTCACCGCACGAAACGGCCATTTAATTATTAACCGTTTAATTTTTCTCGCTTCCTCCGCGCTAAAAATCTAGCAGCAGCGTAATTCAATTTCCGGCCGTGCAACCCTTCTCATCCCCCGGAGGGTTCCCTCGGGGCAAGCTCCATAGACAGCTCCCTAAAGTCGGATGTTTAATTCACGCTGTGTCTCATCGTCGATAATTTAAACGCTTTACATTATTCAAGCACCCTCTATCTCTAATTGACAGTCACTTGCTACCCTTTGAGTTTTACCCGACAAAGCGTCGCGTTCCGAATATGATATACATACATAACTATGTACGTATAGGACCCTCGTTTTATTACCGCCAAAGAGACCACAGGTCCCCCACGGAACGAACAAAATGTTAATCTAGGTTTTAACTGGAGTTAATGTAGTTCGTAACTATTAATTCGATCAATGAAATTGCAAACACACGGTGACCTGCCAAGTCTACTCGTTCCATAAGTTCCTCGGAGAGAAGATTACACTAAACAGATTCCATTCAAGAGATTCGACTAATTCGTAGCGGTATTAACACGCCAAGATGGACCCACCCCAGGGTGGGTGACCATTTCCCGCGCGGAACTTAATCAATCCGCGGTTCGCCCATCGATTCAGTTGGAATTCGACGATACATTCCTGCCCTCCTTCATCTACAATGTCCACCGTGCCGATCCAGGCAGATTAATTCGACGGTCGCCGGATATTTTCCAGGCGTATCGGATCGTGAAAGAAAGAAATACTTAGGCAGGCCACTTCAATTAAGGACCACTGATTCACAGCGATTTCATCGATGGAATCCTAAATTAGCGTGCCATTAAGGCGCAGAAAGAGACCTGAGCTTCAGACTCGGGGCTTTGTATTCCCTTATCTCGAATCACGGTTGAATTTTGGTAGAAAGACTAGAAAGTCGATCGTACGGCGCGTGGACCAGCGAGGACCCACGAAGCGCGCGAAAACCACCCCTTGACGTTGGTTGAATACGTGTAAACTGCAATTAGCTTCAAGTGGGAGGAAATTGCACAGTAATGCACATGTAACTCTTGCACGCATCTGTCGCAGCTCTGGTTGAGTGTGGTGGAGGTTATTGCTGAGTTGGAGTAGGGAACACGGGGTAACGGACGTGGGGAAGGTGTAAGAGATGCAAGAGAGCCATTAATAGATCCATAAGTGACCGTGGACTGAATCGAGTGTTTCATCTAGTTAAATTCATTTGAAGTGAAGTGGTGCATCGAGTTTCTGAAGGTTTCTGGAACAGGAAAGTCTTAGGAAATTGATTCGGGGTGTATGAATCGGATTCGCTGACTCAGGGGCTAAGAGCAGGCGCAGAGTTAAGATAACAGCGTTCAGATGACTCAGGAGAAAGTTCAATTTCGATTAGATAGGAAGTATTTATTTCTAAGGGAAATACTTAGCTAGACAAGATTGGCGCGCCGCGAGGACTACGAGGAATTCCTTTTGTCCGTTTGTTATTGTTCCCATTTTGGATCAAGCGAACCTTTAGTACACCCCCATTTCAGCGACACTCTGCGTAGTACTGGTCCCAGTACTTTCGATCGAACAAGCCATTTGCGTTTCCCTCTCGTGGCAGTAATATGTTTACGTAACGGCAAGTGGTTACAGGGTTGTGGCGCCCTATTGTTTGCATTATTAACTGTATTCGATTCTTCATAAATAAATCACGCGACCGTTCCCAAAACTTCGTTTCGACCAGCAGCATCGGGTTAAAATGATCGGATGTCGCGTCTGACGAATGATCGGAGGATCGAGGACTTTGTCTTCGATCTATTACTCCACCCCTGTGTCAGCGGGTAGAATGCATTGCACATCAACAACTGTTTCAGCTGATTTTGCAGCCCTAATCTCCTAACAAACATCTGTCACCAAAGTTATAACACGATGCTTTCAAATCCTACTGCTTCCAGTCCCATGGACCATTCAGAAAGTAAACGACGGCGTTCGTATAAAGAATCCTTAGCAGGGGCACTACGAAAGCAAGAGAAACGAAAGGGCCGACCGACGCAAAAGCATTGCCAGTGTTACAGGCGCATAGAGCCTTATTAAACGATGTTGAACACTCGTAGTTCTGTCGTGTGATGAACGAGCCACGCGAGATCGCTGCAAGGCCACCGCCAGGGGATAAATCAGTCGAGTGATTTGGTATTCCTCGGCTTATCGCGCCAGAACTTTTTGCTGTCTGCTGGGTACAAGGGAACCCTCGCGAGCAATTAGTCGGGCGCCGTGGAAGGAAAATTTATTGTCTCGCGGATGCGACCGTGGGCGATCAACCAATCCTTCGGCTGATAAACTCTCCGAGCTTCTGCTGGAAGCAAAAGAAAGAGCTTCCGTTCGCCTGGCTCCGCGAAGCGTTCCCGTCGAGTCGGATTGTGCGCTCACTTTTAATGGAACCTTCGGATACAGCCGAGGAAACTTGTTCGAATCTTCTTTGATAGTTGACGAACCCCTCTGACCAGACCCCTTCTTTTATGAGTAAATATATTTCTACCGTAGCAGTCAGTTTAAATCTGACAAGGTGAAGTACGGAAGAGAACGGCTCTTATAATAGGATCGTTTAATGTTTAATGAGTTAACAGTTGAAGGCAGGTTCAAAGTTGTTGAACTTTCATGTCCGAGTAATCGATAACGTCGATACGATGCTAATGAATAATTAAGTTGTCGGCCCCCCTCCCTCCCGCTCCAGAGAACAGCCTACTTCCCATTCCTCGTTTCCCGAAGCGAAAAGGAAACGTTTTCCTTACCAGTTTCTTTATCTCGTTTCCGGTAAACGCCCCTCCCAGCGAGCCAAAGCGTGCGGGGGCTTTAAGCTTCTCTAAATGCATTTGGCGACGTCTTCTTCGCTCGGATAACCATTTGGAAACAGGTTTAAAATGCAAAGGATACGCCGGGCTCGGAGGAACTTCAATCGTTGCTCGTCCCTGTCGCTCGGCGTACGATAATTTTTAATCATCTCGAGACCTTGGCCGTTCATGTGGAACCTATCTCAAGAGCAAGGGAACCTAGTACGGACTCGAAACTTTTAGCGTAAAGCAGCCGAACGACTTGATCCTTGGAACTTTATCTAGAAGTGCAGCGATTCTGTGCGCGGCTCCTTATTTACATTTACTTGCTTCGCACGCACAGACGTACAAAACGCGAGAAGCAATTCGTTTCTGTTTCCTCTGCGCGGTGGCTAGTAGAGCGCGGGGAAAAGCGGATAATCTGTTTTATAAAATATATTTTATAATGACAGTTTTCCTGGCTCGATGAAGTTAGGTTTTAAGAAACTTATCCGAGCGGCAGGCGTGCAACGCGAACGAAATTATTTCCACGGGGCAGACTGCTCGCTGGGAGGAGGTATCGCTCGGAGAAAGTAGCCGTGCTGCCAAGATCCCATCGCCCCGTCATGAATAAGTGAATTCCTATGCAGTAGAAGCAAGTGTTGAGCAACATTCCGCGTCAATTTCGCTACGCCCACGTGGCACATGCAGCCCAACGGAACGTATGCAAATGTATGCATTCTATGCGCTGTGCGCGCGGCCGGGGAAGGGAAGGGGCATAACTTGCGATACACGGGGGAGGGCCGGCGTTATTGGCGAATAATATACCGCTAACCAGCGCGATATTAGATGCCCCGACGGGGCAGACAGCAAGGAAGAGTTAAAAAGGCTGAGTTTATTCGATCCTCCGCGATGGACCTGCGGATGTGACAACCCATCAATTTGCGTGGGGAAACATGAGGATTAAGCATGTTGAATCGTAACGTTCGTGTTCCTCGACTCACTGTTAGGAAACAACTTTGATTGCTTGCCTTTGTATGCTAATTGGAATCAATGGCAGTCACGACTGTATGCCATAGAACATGAAATGAAACCAGGGGAGGAATTGAGTATTGTCAGCCCCATAATGTAACAGAGCATTGTGCAGCTGATTATTTAGCGATCCTATCTAGCTCGTGTACCTAATGATATATTGCGGGCTATTAAAGTACATACTAATTTTCAGTGGGCCTCCTTTCGATGCACTTATTTTTCGAACCGCTGAATCGCAGATACGCGAGTTGCAGGTAAAAGTACAGATTGGATGTAGCAAAGAAACTGGGCTAATATATTTAAACGTCTTACTGAAAGAAAAGTATTCGATCTCGAGAAATTTAACATTGTAAGGGACCTGTACTAAACCGTAGAAAACCGCATTAAGCATGAAGATGGAAGAGGTACTTGAAACCTCAACAGCTGATATCAATACCGACATGAAAGAATTTATAGCCTATCAAGTTTGACCTGAGTGGTCTGATTGCATAATGTGTTTAGGAGTATAATACTCAAAGTGCAATTTATTCCTACGCTTGAGGTACAGGGAGCATTCTGCAGAGTTCTACCCCTCTTAAAGAATTGATATCAATCCTTTCTTATCCATAGCAGACAGCTCCACATCGGATCACAGCCACATCTGAACTTAATGCTGGGGGTTAGTTAAAAGAAACTAGCAAGATTGCATTGTGAAACGTCTACTTAGGTCTCATCGTTAACCGAGTTTACGTAAGCCACTTTTATTTTTTCGGGACTTACACCACCCGAGTGTCTACTTCGTGCACCGGGTCACGTCGAAGTAAACGACTGTCCCCAGTAAACGCGATATAAAACCGCGTCGCCCTCGGTTTTTTCACGTGCACAGAGAGTTGCCTTATGAATATATGTATATTCATCCAGGGGATTGCGAGCTGGCCCGTCCTTGGTAGCGAGACTTTCCTCCGAGTGGCATTAATAATACCCCTTTCGCTCGCCCTTCAGCAGAGCTCGAACCAGCGGCAAAAACTGGCGCAATCTCGCGAATTTTACACCTCCGGAGCAGGCCTTCGTCGTTTCTACATCCACGGCAATTATTATCGCCATTTACGTGCGACGGATCGGGACAAAGGTGGGATGGTTTGTGTGTCGAAGCGGCTGGAGATAGACGGGGCGAAAGGATCGTTTTCGTGGGACTTCCTAGCGGGGGCAGCGCGAAATGTTTCATTAAGGCTAAAAAAAACTCTACTGCGTGTTGAAACATAAACGTTGCTCTTACAGGGCGAACTGGTATTTTAGCGTCGGGGCGTGAAATGAAAAGGGAAGGCGAGATTGTGATCTCGTGTCGCGGAATTCGTTCGAGTTTGAACTCACCCAGATTTGCAAATTAATTTGCAAAATTGTGGCAGTTGGAATTAATCGTATAAACGAAGTGGCTTTAGCATCTTCGAAGTTCCCTGAAACACTGGTACCTATACCAATGTTAATGTAGCGCCATCTTTTTAGTAATTTTATATAGGCACATGACATTCTACTCTCGACTTCTACTATTTGATTTTTAAAATTTATTCCTCACGACACGCGAATCGAGAATTTCATCCCATCCTGTTTCTCACGGTCCCGCGAGCACAATAATACTGGGCATTATCGGCTAAACGGTGTTCTGAATTTTCTATCGCGCGCGGTATTGATTATTCAAATGCCTCTCTTCGTCTCAAATAGATCCGAGTTCTCTGTTTGAACGTCGCGACGCAGCATTCCTGCACGTAATATTGAAACTTCTTTGCCCCAGTGGCGTATGTTAACACCGGAACTTGAATTCAAATAGTACCCCGTATTGACTCTTCGCGATTGCATTTTCACATTCTGGAGCAGCCCGTCGCACGAGCAACGATACACAAAGGATGATTTTTCAGTATCCCAGTGCGCTCCCTCGGTGCAACAGACTCTGAGCGCCCTTTCGCCTTATTTCTATTAAAACAATAGCCACCCAGCAAGCAGCGTGCCTTCGCAAGACAAGAAAACGCTTTAAGAAACAGTCAGACCCGACATTCCAGACTTGGAAACAGAAATACGCAGCGGCTGGCCAATGGCGCGCCTATACTACTTAAACTGGTAGAGTCACCGTAACTAATCAGCATAGAATTATAACGAGATGGACCACTGCACAGAAGGAGATCCTGAATCTGTAAAGAATGCATCCAAGAATGCATCGCTTCGGCAAAAACCCATTTCAAGATTTCCCTCCAAAAACAGAACAGAATCGAAGAATTCCGAGCAGATGAAAAGCAACGCAGAAGGGAACAGAGATTTTCGATTCCCCAAACCCTCCGTCGCGCGAAGAAATATCGTGGAAGGTATCGGGAAAGGGAATAAGGCTCGAAGGATAAACTCATTTGCATTACTTCGTTTTCCTTTCGACCCTGTCGTCTCGCTCGCGTTTGGTTTCCAACATTCTCGCGTCTCCCCGCGTACACTCGCGTATTCCGCAGGCCTTGGTCGAATTTTCTTCCCGTTCTTCCGTCGCGAGTGATCCCGTAAGCGTAATCTCATACCGGGGAGACCGTAAACGATAGACAGAACAATTAACGCCCTTAATTTGATTTGTCTCGAGCACGTTACCAGCCTCGTTCGATCATCGCTGCGGGTAGGAGAGGGTAATTGCCATCCTTGCGGGAAATCAATTGGAAATTCCCGTCGCAAATGCGAGTTGGTTAGCGATGCGTTAAAACTGAAACCGGTCATTCGTCTCCCCTATAAATTTCACGAAGGGTGGCAACTCCTGTACGCCGAACATGTGCGTGTAATCCATGATTTCTCTTCGGGCTTGTTTACGTGCGCAGAGGATTAAACAGCCGACATCGCCGGGCATCTCTATTCGTTCGCAGCCGTCGAAGTTCGAATATATCAACTACAACAGGGGTTGCATGAACGGCGAAGCAAATATAAAAATCCTTCACCACATATGTATTCCATTAAATCCTACCAGAATGCCAAGCCGCACGATGTAGCAGGTAAAGTTGACCTCGTAGTTATCTATTTCGATAGCTCGGAAACGATATCGACTGTTGGATAAAAGCGCATTAAAAGCGAATATTTCTCGTATCTGGACGCGGTATCGCGATTCGATAATTTCCGTCTTCCTATGGCAATCCAGCCGCGTGAAATTAAATTAACCGAACTTTATATGATTTCGTTTGAAACGCGGCCACCGACTCGTACGCGAATAAACTTCGTTCCGAGCGGTTTAATTCGCAAACGAATCATCGCCGATTCCGCCGCTAAGGCCGCCGAATTCCTTTCCCGATGTTAAACATCTGCGAGTTCGCTTCGTTCGAAGGCCTCGGCGCGGCGTACGTTCACATCCGGCTCGTTGAATCGGCAAATAGGCTCGTGAGCGCGAGGAACTTAAATATTAATCACCCAAGATAGAATTTCAAATACTCCCGCCATAAGGGGACGGTGACGATTTTCGTGTAGTTCTGATACCGCCATATGGCGCTACGGCGAACATACATTGCCTTTTAGTCGGTCTCTATTCGCGGCCAAACGGAACTTACCCGACAGACAATCTAAATACCTCTCCAGTCTTGTTACTTATGCATTCACATCGCTTCTCTCCAACTTCCCAATATCACGGTTGTAAACTATTATTCCTCTAGCACTATTTCTAATCAAAGCTGGCAACTCGGCAATGCAAGTTAAATCGGTGCGGCAAGGTATGACCTGAAAGTATCTACACCTGCAGAAGATTCCGCATTATAATTACTATCGCAGGATCGCGGAGTCGTAAAGCTCGAAGCTACGCTCGTTCTCTTTTTAAGCGCGACCAGCGCCAAGGCAGTATGCAGAATCGATAGTAACGCGCAGAAAAACTTGGGAAACGAGGCGAGAGCGGAGGAAGGACAGAATAAGGGCGGGGAAGAGCGATAATTGAAGGCACTTCTTCGCAGCGTTTCCTTAATCGCGTTTTCAGAATTTGCAACGGCTGGCGTCGCCCCCGTTCCGATCATCGAAGGGTTTAATTGAATCGTGAAAAAAAAGGTGGAGGCAGAAGCGGGCGAAACGGGCCAGCCCCCGTCGAGACGTCAGGGTCGGTGAACGGCTGAACTGGATGTTCAATCTGAAAGTTGATTATCGAACGTCCCCCAATCAAGCGTCGGTTATATCGGAAATCGAAATGGTCCCCGGTTCGAGTCAACAATACAATCGACGGAACGGGAAAGGCAGCGCGTGGACACCAATTTGTTGCACTGTTGGTCATACCTTCCGGATAAATTCGTTCCCCGTTCGGATGATTGGTTCATGGAGTACTTTTGAAACCGTACCTGACGAGCGCACCTTCGCTCCAGCGGGAAAACTGCGGGGATGGCAAGAGAATTCGTCACAGGTGACACGGGAAATGTGCGTGCGATGAAGGCTCTCCCAAACCAACGCGATTTATTCGCAGACGTAGCGGCTACAAAATCTTCGCAGCGGCAGCGGAAATCACGTGTATGCCCTGGTACAAGAAGTAAAATGCCATTTAGGTAACAATTAAGGCCAATACGCTGTGCCATTTCTTGCGAATAGATACTCTGCCTGTCTGCACGTGCAGTATTTAAAAGGGATCGCTAAACGCCGCCGACCTTTCATGGAACAATGTTCGTCTCATCAAGTTTGAGATTATGATTCAAAGGCGTGTTATAATTCACAAGTACTTGTTGAGTACTTTCGAGGGAATGGTAATCCTTGATTTGTGATTAATGGTAAATTTCTGCGAAGTTGCGTTTAATTCGAATTAACTTAGAGACATACTTGAACGACTCTCCCCAACACTTCTTCATAGTATTTAGGGCAGAAGCTGGCATCTGTTCCAGGCTCGATCGATCACAAATTATTCACCCATGTCCGTTCGCTACCTCGAGCACACTGGCCTGCTGAAGGCGTTATCGAACTGATGAAAGGTTTACGTAAATTTCCGTGAGTGACAGTTGTGGATAGGGGAGATAAGCAGAGAACGAGCCCGTTCCGGTGTGTCTAGAAATTACGATTGTGGAACAGGTAGCCAAATAATGTCGGTCGGTCTGGCAAGAAGATCGAAACGGTTTGCTCGTCTTTTACCATCGCAACTAGTGCACGCGTGATGCACCCCGGGGGTGAGGTGAGAATAGCAAATATGTAGACGGGATACAATTCTGTCTACGCGTCACCTGTCTCCTTGCTTCTTTCATCATGATTTCCACTGAGATCTCGGAATAAAGCACAACTGCGACTGTGAATAACCCAGATACTTCGATGTCCCCAAAGAATAGACATTTCTCATACCGTTCCAAGTGTACGTAGAATTCCGATTGTGTGATTAACCGTGATCTCTTGAAAGTGCATTGTGATCCTTCTTTCCTTGGATTAAATGGCCGGGGATTGGTTCGCGCGACCCGCTCTTTTCTTTTAACTTGCTCGACGGTACACGAACGCAAGCGTAAGGGCCGTTCCAGTGATCAACCGACGTGGAACCTACCGCCTAGCCCGAGCTAAAGCTGAAGCTACCCCGCGATGCGTGAAAACGCGATAGGGAAGGCCAGCCGAGGAGGCACGGTGCAAAATGCTAGTTAACTTTAGTACCACCTTTGTCGACACGGAACGACTAGGTTCTAGTCGCCATGATCGAGGGCGTAACAATTTTTCAGTGGCACGAAAAGATCGATATCGAGAAAATACACTTGAGACAGTGCGCGAGTAATTTCGCTGTAAACATAATCGCATCGCTAATAGCTTCTGCCAGGGTTAGCTACGTTTATCGGCTCACATCAGTTTCTACGTAAAAATGATTGCATCAGTGAGAACGAGCATGTTACGAACGAAGGTGCGCCTTAAGCACGTAACACTGGCCGTGAGTAACAAGCTCGAAAGCCTGAGAGCTCTCTAAAGTATTAAACGAAATTTGTGGAAACGTTCTACCCGCTAAGAGCTTCAAAAGACGCGGTTGGAAGCCTCGATGGTAGATCGAAGAGAAGGGATCCATTAAATTCAACCCGCAGGTCTTGAGGGCCGAGATTGAGTTGGACGCGGAACGGATCGTTAAAGAATTAGCCACTGAGTATTATACGTAGTGGTCGACTACCTTCAAGGGGTTTCTTCGAATAAAAATATCTAGTGTCTGCGCCAGCGATTTAGCACTCCGCGAGTTTTCGAGAAACGCTGCGAAATAAACGGACGAATTTTTGAAAAACTTCACTCGCCACGAATATTTCCAATCTAACAGCCTTCGCCTTCGACTGCGAATGCTTTCGATACTCTCGCGTCCGAAGAACGATCACGATCGTTAACATCATGCGATAGATTAATTCCTGAGCTCGTGTTCATCTAGCCAAGTACGAGCTGCCACGTGCCCCACATATCTGTCAACCCCGCGTACACGTGGGCACGATTCACTGGCGCGAGATCAGCGAAGTTCGTCGAACGTGTCGCTGGCCCGCAAATGAAATCGCGTCGGTGTGGACAGGAACATATCTAGTGGGTTTAATTACGATGTCCACGGGCGCGGATCGGGCCAGTAATGGGCGGAGAGACGAGAAAACAGTCCCTCGCCTCGAAATGTGCTTTCGCAGGTCGGAATTAATTAAACGTCTGCCACTGTCGGGGAAAGAAGCGGAGCCTGGGGACACGGTGGACCGCTCGTACGTTGATTTTGATAAGCTCGAAACGATCTCGCTGAACGGTAGCGGTTAACCCCGCCGGTGGTCATTTGTCTCTAGAAGCTTTAACACCCCGTGCATCCGAATTGCAAATTCTAGGTAATGGAAGACGTGCGGGTGAATATAAACGAGCAGCCGTCTGTGCGCGCCAACTTGGCGTTTCTTTCACGTGGTGGACGGACTCTGTTACAATCAGATCTACTTTCCGGGGGGGGGGGGGGGGATTTAACGCTCGATTTTGCGTTGAATATTTTATAGCAAAGCCGCCGCAAAAGCGACGCTTCGTGGTACAAAATTTACCTCCTAACAATATATAATTTGAGGAATTAATTTTCTACGTACCGGAGATTCTATTCATTCTTGCAAACCAACAACCCTTTCAGCGTGAAAAAGCAGCGGGGCACGCTACTGTAACGGTCACGGTCGCGAATTGCAGTTTATAATGGTTTATAATAGTAATCCATGGAAAGAGTACGATTGCAGTGTCCAGGGAGGTACTTAAAGTGGTCTACGAGCTCGATAAACACGGCCGCGATCGCAGCTGTTGCGCGTAATCGCGTGCACCCTTGATTTATCGGGCGTGCAACTGCGCGTGCGATAAAAATCGTTTCGTAACTGGCCGTAATACCGTCTGAACGCGGATGTTTGTTTCAGAGATTCCGAGGCAAAGGTGAAACGGCGCGAGTCGTAAAAGTGGCTGGCAAACGATGAAGGAAACGGGGCCAAGGGCGAGCTGTTACCGAAATCCTGTAGTTTCCGGGCTTCATCACGCCGGACGACGTTGCCTTTGGGTTTCACGGCGATTTCACGAGCAGTTTGTCGCCACGGTTAAAATCGCCGTTCGAAACGTTACAGAGGTCAATGTCGAATTTTACTATGGCATCGAGCGGTGCGTGTGAAAGCTTGAAAGGTTAGTAGAATCGATCCCCGTGCTCTGTTGAATCTACGGCTAAGCAATATCGATAGACTTTTCCGCTCGAGCCGCAAGCTTACCATGTAATAGACACTGTCTTGTTAATTTTAATGATAGCATTAGAATCTAAACGGCAAGCTGAGGGGCTGAAGCTGCGGCTGACGAGGACGATGTAACAGCGATGTCCGATTGCTGATATTTTCAGAACGTCTGCACGTGCACGGGCGAAGGTATCACGCGTTACGTAACGGGCACGAGACGGTCGATTGTTAATTGGAATCTGGCAATATTTCTACCGACCTGACCGGATGCGTCATGTCGTCCTACGAGGGGCACGTTTACGAGCGGAATCTTACTTGAAGGCGCAGTGCACGGGGGAAAGGATCGCGTCGGAAGTTTGCAGATTACAATGTCAACGCCTGCCACGGACCCGCTTCCGTCCACCGTTTCCGGGGAATTGACCACCACTCTTATACCGACGGTCACCAAAATCGACACGCGGCTGGATGTCAATCCTATTTCGGTGATTCTGGCGGTGTCGATCGTCTGCATTTTGTCGCCGATCACCGTCACCGGCAACTCCATTATTCTGGCCGCCTTCTATAGGTACAAGAGGCTCCGAACTGCCTCCAACTACCTGCTGGTCTCTTTGGCAGTCAGCGACTTTGGGGTAAGAACCAAAACATCTCGATACGTCGATACTGGCAGATTAAACATCGGGAATTTTAAAGTTTCAACTCGCTCGCGTGTTGACCGGCCGGATTCAGTTCTTCTCGGTGATTATTCGGCACTTCGGGATAGGAAACGATAGGCAATAATGTAGCAGAGAAATTTTAGAAGTAGAAGCACGCTTTATTCTACGAATTAAGAAATGTAAGAACACTTTCATTGTCGCAAGAGGCACTGCAGCTCAAGAGCCTCGTTATATATATATTTTAAAACATATTGATTAAAAAAAATTTCTCTTAATAAGTTTTCTCTTAATTATTCTGCTTTTACGTTTCTTCCCTAGTTTTAGTTTTAGTTATTTAGCTACGGTTAGGCTTCTAACAGTATCGTACTGCAACCTCGCCTTTTACGTCGCTATTCTTCATGTATTACTGTTCTTTGTATGTTCCAAGTAATAAATACGAATAATAATAATAATGAAGTAATAATAATATATCAAGCTCGATCGATTAATCGGGTATTCGAATTAACCAGCCAATCGATTAGAAACACGGGACAATCGCTCCCCAGACATTCGTGTCATATCCTCCGCCTCGGTTGGCGTTAGTCCCTTCGCTTTCACGGTTTCCCGCGTTATCACCGTCCTCCTCTAACTACCTGCAGAGGAGAATGCAACATTTTTGCGCGTTAATGGAGTAATACCTTACCCCGTCTGTTTTGAGGCGTCGCTGCGCGTTTACACGTGCCCCGTATCGCTTCTGTGTCTTGTTTAATTTCATATCCAGCCATCGTCGTAGCTTCGAAGCGCGGGCTCGGGCGACCAGGTTCCAGGCGCACGATATCATAAATCTTTCATTCTCCCGCGTGCATTTCCTCCGTTGTTTATTGCATAAGTTCCGAAACAACGGAAGGTGGAGAGGATGGCGGGCCGCGCCTGTACACCAACCCTCCGGTTTTCGTTTATAAATCCTGGTACACGGAAATCTGACGTTACTCTCGCGCAGGTCGGAGTGTTCATGCCCTTTGGGATGCAGCTGGAGCTGTCCGGCCTACCGGAGAATGGCGTCTCCACGTTGTGCATCCTGCCGTACTGCATCGTCATCGCCCTGTGCAGCGTGAGCGTGCTGGTCACCGTCGCGATCGCCGTCGATCGTCTCACATCACTGGCGCAGCCTCTCAGGTACAAAAACATCATCACGCACAGCAGCATAGAGAAGTACATCGCCGTGTTCTGGATCTACGCGATCGCTGTCGGCCTGTCGCCTTTGATCTACGCGAAAGCGATCGCGGACGCCCAGCCCCATAGGTGAGTGCAGCTCGAGCTTTCCATCATTTCTTCCGCACCCTTTGAATATTTATTAAGCAGGCAGGTAAAGCAGATGCGTCGAATAATTATCTGAAATTAAGCAGGGTATTTCGGATTCGTGGCACAAATGATATGGGTCCATAGATTAATCTCTTCTATAGGAAGCAGACTTTTATGTAGCCTTTGGGAAAACGTTCGTGCTCGTTACGTTTAAAATTCCGATAAAACTGGAGTAGGTACACAGTTCCCAAATGAAATTGTTTTTCCCCAACCTCGCGATTACTTAAATTACAAAATCTCCTACGATTTTGTTGAAGCCCTCGACGCGCTAACGACGGCATCGATTTCAAAGGCACGCTTTTCACGGAGCTCTCCCGAATCTGTCAGGCAGCTGGTATATATTCGACAAACATCTGAAAAATTGTTAGAACCAGGTTCCTCAAACAGAAATGAAACGTTCCTCAAACAGAAATGAAATGGACAGATGGAGGAACGATGCATAACCGATAGTGCATTCCTTGTTAAGAACGCGCCCCTCTTCCTCCCGTTTTCCAACCCGCGTTATCGCGATGAAACGAACCGAATTTCATTTAAGTGATCATTTTAGAGATTCATTTAAGAGCTTTGTCAGTTTCTACTTTTTTATGTTTCGCTGGAAAGGTTAACGTTGCGAGGAAGTTAAGTGCCTCGACTTTCGACGAGTTCGCCGTGGCGTCTCGTGCGCTTTGCAAACTTCAGGCCGCGTAAGCCGACAGACAAAACGAGGCATAGAAGTACGAGGAGGTAAACTGTAAATTCTATACCGTGCGAGGTTCCCAGTTAATCCAAATTTATCGTTCTGTCATTATCGTCGCGAGCATTGAATAAATTGAGAATCAACTCCTTTCGACTCACCCACACCCTAATAGAATCCCTGTGCCGAGCGTGTGACGAGTACGAAGTGTCGCTGAAATCCCTTTGAAGAATATCGATGCCATGTTATATTAAATATAAGAAAACTTTCCTCATAAAAGTTACGGGCCCGAATAGTGATCGCATATAACTACCCGACCAATATAAAGTGACATAGTTTCGACCTTGACACGTGCCCCGTTTGCATCGATATAACAAGCACGATTCGGTCCCTTTGTGCCCATCGAATATCAAACAATAGAGGGATCTGTCGAGTTTGCAGAATTGCCATTGCTCGCCAAGCTAGAGATCAGTGTGAAAGGAAGGAACAATTATGTGCAATTTGGATAGATACCTTCTACGTCACAGACACAATAAATAGACGAATTAACATCACATACGAGCGTATATACCGATGATTATATCGACGGAATGAAAACAGCCACGGCAATACAAAGATTCTGGAATGCCGCGAGCCAATGAGAAGGATCTCTGCGTAACAAGATCGAATATAAGGAATCCTAAATCTCGTCGACCATTACCTTTGTATTTCTTCGCATAATCATAACTGTTATCTGATCCCAAGTCTCTGAACCTCATCGGTATCTCCTCTTACACCATCGCAGTGTGAATTTCACTCTGCACAAGTCGATAACCATCGACGTCGAGCTCGCACAACCCCTTCGTCGATACTATACGGTCGTTACCGAGGAATTTCTAAAACTCAAGAACCATCGGAAGTTTAGAAGAAGCTTCTCAAGTTCCATCTTGCCTCCTTAAATTCGCCGCCCCGATGGCGCGTGGCGGTCCCTCGTGATCGATATCGAACGCTAGGCGTACGCCAGCCGGTTTCGCGCCGGCGAGCGCTCAACGGCGCACGTGTGCCTCTAAATTAACGCGCGGCGTGTGCAACAAAGAGGCGAATTAATTAGCCAGAAGTCGAGTGGCCATTACGCAACGGGGCTGGCTAACGACAGGTAAGACCAATTTGTGTTTCTGTCACAGTGGCAACTGCCGGTTCGGGGCGGCCGTCCTACCCCCCGTGAGGGTGTTCCTGGTGGTGGCAGTATGGGCGCCCAGCGCCCTCGTCCTCCTCGGTTGCTACATGTACGTGTACCTGGTGGCGCGTGCACACGCGCGTGCAATCTACACGGTGGAGCTATCGTTCAGGCATCAGACCCAGACACTGGCGTTGCCCCGTTACGGTCAAACACTGGCTGTCACCGTGGGTGCATTCCTCATTCTCTGGCTTCCCTTCCAAGTGAGTATAGCGAATGGCTGGTCAAATAGGGGTGTAATGATAAGTATCCTTGGGGCACGTTCAGGTGGATTTGAAGCGACATCCACGAGGGTAGAGAGGTTCGATGCGTTTTAACAGACACTGGTAAAGTGAAAAGGACTGTCAACCTTGATGTGCCCGGAGCATCGAGGAATCGAAGTAGAGGAATAAAAGGGGAAGTGAAAGTGGAAACGGAAATAAATATGTCCTGTATTCTGTGGTAGACTGTAGATGGAGCCTCTTAGGAAACTGAATGACGTAGGTAAGAGAATAGGGGCAGAAATTTCACATACGATTATTCTTCTGATTCTGTGCGAAACAACGCGAGTTACTGCATAAATTTTCATACTCTATGAGGGCTGCGACACGGATGTAAACCATTTTTTACAGATTAACCCGCGCTCGCTCGTGCGGCACGCGTTACGGTCCGGTCTGACTATTATCGCTCTCGCGCTGCCGGCGCGGCGTCTGACATACGACGCATCAATTCTACTTTGTCAACTGCAGCCCGGTTCCGCGCTGTCTGATAACAAAATTTAAGAGTCGCGTGGCCTGGACGCTGGAGCTAAATTTCTCTTCGCGCAAGTATACCCCCTTGACTACGTCGTTGCCTTGAAATTGCATCTTGATTTTAAATATAAGTAACAAAAGGACCTCGTTCGTCAGGATCGTCGCTTTGATCGTCGTTGCAGAGTGTTTAAGTGCTAGTACATGAAAGGCACTGTCACTTTCTGTATCGCGCAATCATATGTCGCGCATTTATTGCCTCGTCGATGGCTTCGGATCGTTCGTCACAGTTTCAAACGATAATTTCCAGCTCTAAGGAGTAACATCCAGTTTGTTCCTCGTTATAAACAATGACAAAGTGGTCCGGTCGTACTTACCCTGGCCCGCAACACGTAGATCGGCCAGTAAAAAGTTTAATAAGTAATTTGTGACGTAACACGGTACATAAAGTTCTGAAACGAGATCGTCAGATTAAATACTAATACGGGTAGCTGCAAACGACTGTAACAAGCTGCGAGAAAATAAATCTTACACGGCAAACGATTTAATTCCTAGAATAACCGCGATAAAAAGTACTAGCATAAAATTTCATTTCAGTCTGTGTTTGAACGATTTTCACTCCCATTCCCCCTGCATTCAATGACGCAATGTTTGCTTTTACGTAGCTATGGAAATAAACTTTAAATATTGCTCTTTAAATTGAAACAAAAATGTAAAATATCAGCTAAAACACTGGGAAATAACAATTTATAATTTCATTTTAATGGCAACTGTTTCCCGTTCAATTTCCCCAGCGTTTAAGTGGCATCGATTTAACAAACGTTGCAGAAGTCGCTTAAATAATGAAACAGTAAAAATTCATGCACGCTTCGTGTATTCGCCGACTATTGCAAAAGATTCTTTCATTTCGTGAAAATTAAGCAGCTCCATTTGCCCGTTAATTGTACGTGAACGACGTTTGAAATTTACTGTTGCCGATTCATTAGAGAGGAATAGAGATCGAGGTAGCTGATGATCGATTCACCGTACGAGATTCGAAGGGGTGAGAGTCGTAATGAGGCCCCCGTCACGTGTACTGTCTCTCGAATCCACTTTGGGGCGAAACTTCCGCGGCGCTGAAGGGTGAGAAACGATGTAACTTTCGAAATTGCGGCGACAAAGAAATTGCGGAAACGAGCGTTCGCTAACCGCGAGGAGAGAGAAGCTGAGCTTCTATAAACTTGTGGCAAAGCGTTCCAACTTCTACTCTTCCTATGGCTACGCTTCTCCTCGGCAATCGTGGAAGAGGAGCCTTCCCCAAAGACAATTACAAACTGTTTCATCGCATCACGAACGAACGTGGCTGACACTATAGGTATTCGCCGCGGTACGTATTCGTTTTGGAGACATCTGCCGCGACGAATGAATTAAGTTAGCTTTGTACAGGAGAATTACCTGGCACCCCGGGGCGCCACGATATTTCTGATCGCAGTATTCGTAACGTGAGCTGCCATCTGATTCACGATCGTATCGCGATTTTCCACAAGCTATATATTACTTGGCCGGGAGAATTCATTTTCTGCTCAACATTTCCTCCGTGAAACTTTAAATTGCATTGTTTGCACGTGGTAAAATATTCATCGGGGGATGTAAGTTTCGGCGACGATGATCTGTACACGCGATCTCATGCATATTTGATAAACGTGCGGCGGGAATGTTAAGCCACCGGGATCTCGTTGAAAGAAATCAATTTCGATCGTCATCGTGAAAATTTATGATCGGGTTTCGCGCCCGGATATTGTCGGACACGAAATGTCGGGAGTGCCCCTTCCTTAATTGCCAGCATCGAGGGGATGGCGTAATGCTGTCGCCCTTTCCGTGCTCTATGCGGGAATGAAAGCAACCGAATGCCAAACACACGTAGATTTTGGCTTCGTGCGCGGCCCAGCAACTTTCATTAATGGAAGCCAAGACAAATAGCCCACGCTCCCGTCCGTATATCACACCCGTACGAGCGCGGAACGATGGAGTCCGATCGTATTGTCCATGCTATACAGACATTAGAGTCGCCCACTCGCGAACGAACCGAATGGAAGGCAGATACTCGCCAGGGCAAAGAGAATTTTCTGACTTCAGCAGTGCGTACGATCACGACCGAATCTGTAATCCTCGCGGCATTTCTGTAGACAGTAACAAGAGAAACAAACACTAGAATTATGTACAGAAATTAAGCCAAATTACTCCGACTTATTAATAAGTTCGCTAGCTTTTTATTAATATTAAGCAATTCATTCGTGCGCAAAGAAAACCCTTTCACTTCCCCAATGCAAAAGGCGTTCATTTATTTATTTATTTGTTTAAAGGGTAACGAACCCCTCAAGTTACACGATATTTGAATAGAAAAGGTAAAGTGTTCCTTATCGGAACAAGGTACCTCGCGAAATCAGCTTAAAAGCTGTTATGCCCTATTGAATCGCAAACATACGTAGACACATCTGGACTCGAAACATTTCCGAAGCATGATCCGAATAACCTTGTTTTACAGACTTGCATGCTGCTTGATATTTTCTGCGGCACCGACATCCTCTCGGAATGGGCAGTCATGTGGCTGGGGCTGCCCATCATGGCCCACAGCGGCGTGAATCCTTGGATCTACGCGTTTCATCACGGGGAGATGAGGGTTGCGGCTGGCAAGATCACCGAGCAGCTGGTCGCCCTGTTCGGGGTGACCCCCAGCTGCTCCCCCATGAGACGGGGCTCCAACACGAATATGGAACTAGCGGAGGTGAACAACAGCAACGACGGCAGGAGGCACCATCCGGTCGAGGATTGTTTCGCGACGAAGCAGAACACCACCCTTTACACCAGCAGGCGGTGCCTCGACGCGTCGGCGAGGCACACCGACATCTCCCCCGAGAGGAACATTGACCAGACGTCTTCTGAGAGCAGGCAGGTGGACATCATCGAGGAGGACATACACGACTTGACCAAGATGCTCGACCTGAAGTACATCATCGATCGGAATCACATGATCGACTCCAATCACAACATAGACAAGATCAAGAACATTAAGTACCTACTCGACCCAACGTTCAACAAGATCCGCCACCTGAGACGGCTGAATCACAAACGACTCACCAGCAAGAACTTCACCAAGGCGTCCGAGCCGAAGTTCACCTCGTACCAGAATCTGAAGACCGACGGCACATTGAACCGCAAGTCGATGCAAATGAACACGATGTCGGACCCAGTGTTGAGCGCCGACAGTCCCACGGTGCACACTAAGGACTTCAATGACGGTATAAGCGCGATGAATACTAAGAGAAGGAACTCGAATCTGTGCTCCATGTCCGATCCGAATATTAAAGCAGCCACCGGTCACTCGTCCGAGGTGAACCTCAGGCTCCCGGTCGCTGGGCACGCGATAGACGGCCACAGGTACTCGGTGCAGAATTTGGATCACAGCAGGTGCGAGGGCGGCTTGGCCAAACACGCCATCATGTCCCGGCAGATGGAGAACCAGAGGCGATTGCACGTTCACCCTCGGCCGCGTTTGAAAATCAATAACTTCGATCGGACGAGCCCGAATCTGAATCTGCGTCTTCAGAGCAGTTACACGTCGCCGTCCACGCCGGACAGCGGAAGGTCGAGTCTTCTGGACAGCCCCAGGCAGAAAACGTCCCCCAAGTGCATGATGATCACCCCGAACAGGCTGGCGAGCCTCGTCCATGCGGACAATTGTGCGTCTAGGAGCCTGGAGCACAGGATGGGCCCGGTGTCAAGGGTGCTGCAGGCCAGAAGGAACACCGAGAGACTAAAGCACTCCGAGTCGATCAACACCATCGAGTCTATGACTCGCGTCCGGCTGTTAGAGCCGTGCAGGATCATGGAGACTCTGAATGTTCCGACGATACACTCTGAGCCGCCGAGTCCCATAGACCCGCTTCCCCTGGCGTCTTTGGAAGAAGAAGACGCGAAGCACCCCGAAGTATCGAACCCTTGCATCAACCACGAGCGCTCGAAATCCCCGCTGGGCAACAGATGGAGCCCGGTCAGGCACTCGGACCCAGTGATACCATCCGTTTTATTGAACATCGAGGATTACAGCGACGAGCGCGACGCCAACGACAGATCCAGTCGCGGCGGTTCCTCCAACGACTTACCGTCGTCGGGCTACCTACACTCTATGGAACCTATAGATCTATTCGAGGCTCTGATGAAGAACTCTGAGAGGTGCAGGGACGGCCGACTGCCAGAGCCAATTTTCGCGGAGCACGACTCCACCAGGTTCAGCTCTAGAAGACCGTCGGACTCGAGGTGGTCGGAGTCGTCGCGGAGTCAGGAAGTCCTGTCCAACGTGACCGAGCACACGGCCTTCCCTTTGTCCTATTCCGTGAACAACTTCCAAGTTTGCAACAGCGGCAGCGATCTGAACGACCTGACGTCCCTGGACCCTTTCATGTGCCCCGACGCCTTGACGTCGTCCCTTCGGGAATCATTCTTCAGCGCCCCGTCCGTGCCCGACTCCGAGATCTTCACCTCCTTCGAGGACAACGACGAGACCATCTTCACCCCTGACTCGGAGCGAGACATGTCCCCGTACAATTCCCCGTCCGGGAAGAAGACGATCGAGGCCGACCTACAGAGCAAGTCCACCGAGTCTGTGTTTCGCAGCAGGTGCCCGTCGACCAGGTCGTTCACGATCCTGCGGTTGGAGCCGTCCTTACATCGAAGCAGATTAAGAGTCAGGCCTGGGACAGACTATATACTGAAGGACACGTCCAGTAAGAAAAATTCTCGCTTGGCGCCACTTGCCACGCCGACGCCTACGGAAATCTGCACCCCGACGTTCGAGTTCGTCTCCGAGATAAAGGGGGACAGCGGTGTCGGCGTTAGAGTCTGAAGGCACATCTCAGAAGTTCGAGGGAAGTTGCTGGGAGTGCGATAGATGCTCGTCCATGTGAATGATTTCGATTAATAGATATCGACGTGGTCCATTTACAATCTCATCTGGATACAATATTTTACGTACCATGACCCGGCCACGGTACGTCTGTATTTTTATAATGGTTCAGGGGCAGCTGGAATATTATTCTGTCTACCCGCTTAACGGAGCGCACTGAAGTAGATAATTATCGTGGTGTATTTGGAATCGAACTTTCATGTTGGACTGTGATAGTATGACGTGTCTTTAGCGGGATGATAGAACGATCACGTCGGAGAGGATATTCTATAATTGTAGTAGATTCGACGATGATTAATCCTTCGGCTCCTGAGGGTGGTACTGAGAGTGCCGTGCAGAGCGCATCGAAAGAGTATAATAAATACAATCCTGTTAGGAACGATAGATTTAAAAGCGCGGGGTACGGAAACGCCTCGGAATCAGACTTTTTTCCAGTACAAATAAATAAGTTTACATGTCGGGCTCGAACTATCTCTTGGAATTACTGAAGCTTTAAGAGTCCTAGGATTAAAGTCGTGACACAAGTCTGTAATATAATACATAATCCGACACTTACTATTAATGAACAGTTCAAAGTGTGGAGTAACAGAATATGGAAGATGTCGAGTAACGTAAATGGTTAAATTAATTGTTCGTGGTTGTAGGAGATTCGCCGTGAGAGAGGTGTCGATAATTCTAGCTAACTGTAAATCGTATCGACTGTACTGCAGAATTTGTCTCGCTGATCGACACACGGCAAAGGGGAGCACGTCTGAGCCTTTTCTATATTTTTCTTGAACGTTGCCGAAACTGTGCCAACCGACTTGCACAAAATACAATTATTCTTTTCCGCATGTAAAAAGAGGATGAAAGAGACTACTAACTATATTACCGCCTGCGTACCTGACTAAAATCGATGATTTATAGGCGAGCGAAAAATGGTATCTGACTTTCGGAGGCCCTGAGTTCACAGGCACCTCTGGGAAAATAGGAGAGCATCGATATCTAACTTTAACACAGCCAACGAAATCTATCTCGTACTATCTAAGTTTCACTTCACACTTTCGTTTCTCTTACAATTGTCTAGTCATTGTGTAACCATACTTTAATTATAGTTTAATTTAAGACGCGTGACCTAACGTTCGAGGGGAGGCGGGGTTATTCAGCAGGAGCACGTACGAACAATCAAATTCGGGTTCTTTCAAAATTTCGGGTATCACCATTATTATCAGCGTTTAGGTGCAGCACGGTGAAACATGAAAGCATTGTAGATAGGTACGTTTAGCTTAGAGTAACGAAAGGAAAGATCGTTTGTTCGAATGTTGAATCGCGTTTAACAGGGCAGAGGTTGCTTTAGAATTGTTTTTAGATAACACAGAGGCGTGTAATTTCGTTGTGGGAACTGTACAGTAGAATGAACGTAAGGACCAAAAATTTTAAAACGTTCGGGCTCTGGTAGGCATCGTCACTCCTTGATTTCGTAGCTCGCAATTGTACGTTAGGGCATCTTCAACGTGGTTAATTCTGTTCCTTTGTGATACCTCTGTATACCCCGACAGTCTGGCATCTGTATTGATATCCCCAGATACTTGGATCTAACTTTTATATCACGTCGCTGTAAAAGTCGCTTTGCTAGCTCCGACCCTTAATACTATCTCGGGATCGCGTGGAACGTCCCTTCAACCACTCAACGCCAACTAAATGTTTAAAATGAATCTACTTTTATACATAAGGATACAGTAGTTGCCCGTGAAAAGAAATTATTTTTGTCATGCATCTACGGTATTTTTTAACTCGAATCCTACGCGGGCACGCCTGCGTGCGAACGCCATACTATTAATAACAGGCCCCTATTTCTCGGTTCAGTTCAATAGAGGTAGAAAAAGGTTGTTCGTGGATAAATGGTATATTTAAAGAAACACATGACAGCAGCGAATGGCAAAACGTAATTGAGCCCATAATCGTTTTCACCAGTTCCAAAATACTGATTGCTTTATGAATGGGTTAGGAAATAATAAATGGGGATTAGCAATGTTGTTCGAAGGAAACGATATCGCGACTCATATCTGTTTTATTTTTATGAATAACATTTACCTCCTGCGCTTAGACAAACGTTTTCAAATAGTCCCGTACATAAAACCTCGTCGTAACTACTGAACTCGATATCGCGAGGTATAAAGGAGTCACTATTGAAGTATTCCCTACTAGTCAAATTAGTTTCTTATCTATTTTATGAAAATGTAACATTATTCCTGAATTCCTGTTGCGAATACAGTTCAGAGAGTATTTCCGGAGACACGCGCTAACGTTCCGCTCTGTTGACGACTGCAAACGATGTACAATCAATTTATTAATTAGCTATACGGTATGATACGTTTCATTTCTTCTGACGATTCGTTCTACGGACTGTCTTCCATTCATGATAGCGCGGTGGCGTCGAGGAAGAAGAACTACTGTTCGAGTTTCAGTTGCGGTTCACGGGACACTCGAAATGGAATCTCTGTACAAAGATACTATTCGTCGGAATGCCCGGCACCGATATATTTTTATGGGGGAACGTATTACCGTTCTTTGTAGATACGAGATGGTGGAATATAAACGGAATAGCGAATGGCGATTTCACGTGAAACTGCTTCATATCGCGCTTGGCAATTTAATGGAATACATAGCAATCTTCGCAACAAAGTTACCGTGAAACGATCCTATGTGTTTGTGCATCTCAATGAGAGATAATTTGCCGATAATTTTGACAGGAAATCGTATAAACATGAATGTACTGATTCGCTTTAGATATATTACATGTATGATATCTTCCTTTTCATAGTATTTAATACTACTGATTTGCAATACGATGTATAGATGCAGGATTCAGCGTACGGGGATGTATGCAATCAGTCATATGTTTTTGTATATATAAAAAGAAAATATAATATATTGATTAGATCAAAACTATTCCAAGAAATTATTTTCTACATCTTATACTTTGCTCTACAAGTCCCTTTTCTACTTTCCCACAACTTTTGCTGGGCTTTAGAGTCGGCGTACCATTCTTGGGTCGCACGCAGCATTATCGATTCGGAATAGAATACCATCGCAACGCTACTAACGGTTATGGTTAACAATAAATTGCCACAGAGCTCCCGCATGTTGTCTACGTTACCCACTAGAAGTCACACTTCACACTTCACGCATCATACTCCACAAAATCACGCTTTACAACATCACACGTTGTAGAGTGTTTGTAAGAGCAACGTAGATACACATTAACTATCTTTATCGCATGTGGTAAGTGGTAAAATGGGAAAGGTGCAAAAGAATCCATAACCACCTGATTTACAAAATCTCTTTTTTATTGATGCTTCGACAACATGGGCTGAGACACACACATTTGCTCATATGAATTTTATACCACTGCGTGTTCCAACATATACATACACAACTCGTTAAGTTATTGCATCGCGCGGCACCTAGATCCAAGAAATAGATTAATTTAGAATCGTGTATTTTCGATATGAGGATCAATGGAAACGTATCGTTCGAGAGAATCCTAGTTACACTTAAGCTCCTTACAATTCCATAGTTTTATTCGGTAAAACAAGCCCCAAACGCAATACATTTAATTGATAAATTCTCCCCAAAACTATAGAAAGTATTATCAATAATCTCTAAGCATTACGGTCTTGGTTCGAACCACGATTGAAAAAAAGAAACCCAAGACAACTTAATTTGCAATCCGATTAATATCGTCGCGTTTACTTAACCACGTGAAAACAATCGAAACAAAATTTTTCAAAAAGAAACACATTTCTTCTGAAGGTAACTAATAGAAACTTAATATTGCCATCGTAATTCAAACCCCAGACGCTTAATTATAAACACTTATGTAACAGTGAAAGATATGTTTCACAAGATTACTTTGCGAGGTTCCATTAATCAAACAGACGATTTCTTTCAAAAGAAATTTCAACTAACGTATCGAGTAACTGCGTGTGCGCAATTGCGTGTTACCTTCGGATCCGATGAGCTCCTTTGCACAATTAATTGTCAAACGATCTACACCCATAATAATTCTAACAATAATAATAATAATAATAACCCGAGGTGAGAGCGAAAGAGAATTGTATCACGTTCATCTCCGATACGAAACGTCTTGTCGTCTTATGATGTGTGCTCGTCTTTTGCAGCATCGAAATATGAAAAAGTTCATTTTCGACCATCCTATATGCATACATACATGCATACACACACTTACATATATGTATATACATATATATTCGAGGAGACTCACATGGGTCGCAAGAATAGGTTCGACAGGATAGACTCTTCTAATAGACTTTGCAGACGGACATAATAGAAATATTTAATATATAGCATCATATATTAATATAATATTCAGTAATAATATAATATCTATTATATATTAATATGTATATGATATTTTTTTTCGTTTTCAATATAGCGTTCCCATTTTTTTTTTATTCTCGCTTTGTCCGAGGTGTGATAGCCAGCGATTAATTTTTCCTTCCTTTCCCTTTTTCTTCTCGTTTGAATTCAATCGTGGGTGTACGATGCGAGAGTACGTTTCGCTTCAGCCTTATTCGGATGCTAAATCGTCGTGGAATATCCGGGATATTTTGTTCACGACACAATTATATCTGCTTCTGTTCGAGCTGCTTGGGAAACGTGGTAAACGAGGCGGAATGCTTCGCTTCATAGTTTCGCTTGAAACAAACTGCACAACTAATCAAAAGAACGCCCAAACGAAAGACTATTGCGGGTTGTTCTGAATTCTATCAAATTATCAGGAAGCAAAGGCGAATACTTTTAAGTTACAATCCGTAGGTTTTCGAAATGGTAGAAAGTTTCTTAGCCTTGTGAAATCATTTGAAGAATTCTTTACCGATCCCGCAATTATGATCTGGCTGTTTCACAAGTTCAAACGATTCGCCACCCACTTAAGATCAAAGTCCAATTGTAACAACTATCGAAGAATCACATTGAAAACACGTCGAATCAAAATTACATTTCACCTTCGATACACGGCACAACCATTGTCACCCGTGAAACAACCCGACGTGTGAATGAATACGTATGCATCGGTGCCGAGGAAACATTTTATGGGAAATAGCTTGCGACGCAAGCAATTATCCTGGCTTAATCTAGCTCTTTTAAGAATCGATCGTAAAGTGCAACATTTACAGAAGATACACCAAAACGAATTATCAAGCAAATGAACGTCGTTACTTTGTCGCTATGCACGCGGCAGCAAGAATTATTCAGGAACCTCATTTCAAGCGTGCACAGGAAACAAGAGCGCAACGAACGGAGCACGGGAATTAAAACCAGCAAATTGTATTCCTTATACGCGACAAGACTCTTTTGTACAAACGCCCGCGCGTTTCGTAACGTCGCGGAAAGGAACGTGCGCGGCTACGGAAAATCATTCCCACGCACAGAAGCTCGGGGAGTCGCTCGAAAGTGGATACACACACACCGACGTGGCGATGAAATTGTGCACGGAGAGATAGTAAGAAAAGGGAAGAGGGTTGCCCTCGAGACAGGCCAAAATATCCGCTTCACGTATCGCTAGACTTCACGAATATAATCGTTTTTATATTATATATTGTACTTTCTACGTAACTACCATTCACCTTTGATATTCCCATCCTATAATTTCAAGAAAATAACATCCGTACAAAAATTGACTACAGCCGATTGCTTTTATGATGTGTGTCGGTTCGATCGTCCGTTCAAATCATTCCCGTACAAAACGGAGAAAACTAAACTGTACCTTCGTATCCCCCCTTATATTCGTCGTCCACTCCTGTTCTTCCGCCTCCTCCTTCTCGTTACGATATGATACGTGTGTATACGTATTGACCTGGCTGATTGATCCCGATCGGCTCCCTTCTTAACCCTTCCAGCACGATTTCAACCAACTGCACCGACAAGCGCCTCGATCGGCTAGCATCCCTTCAGATCCACACGAACGCGACGCGTTTATGATTCTGTCCACTCGAATGGAACAGTGCCTGCACCAAAGTATAAATTTCTCTATAGATTGACTTAGCAGTGCAGTGCGACTTTGACGGAAGATTTTTCTGTATACTCGGCGCTAGCGTAAAGGAACAATTAGAGGAACGGGGAATGAAGGATCTTGTAAATCAACGGGGGCAGAATATCGTAACCGAAGTTTAAAGGGGTGAAATATTCCTCGTGCTGCAAGGGTTAATATGTGTATCAGATCCGATGGTTCAGGGTCGCTTGGAAAAGTCCTACCGAGTTAAGAAAATATGCCGGGATATCTCCGTGATTAAGTCGCTAGTTTTTCTTTTCTTTTTGTTTTTTATACAGATATTTAACCGTTAGAGGGTGCGACTCGTGCTTCTTAAGCGGAAACGTCGAGGGGCGTACACTGCCGGTTGCGGAAGTACAGTTTACGAAGCAATGGTTGGTTCTCGCGAACGCGTCGATCTTCCTTCACGCACACTCTCCATCGAACCTCTTCTTCACGCGTGCCTATCGATTGTGGACGCAAAAGCAACGAGAATTTATTTAAAAAAATCGATGTCCGTACACGGAGGGGGTAGTCTCGTCTCTTCAATCGATGGTCATGATTCCCCCGTGTTTTTTTTTTCTTTTGTTCGTGCACGGTTAAGAAACATTCGAAGGACGATGTCCTTTAAAGGTGTTTCAGCCTCGAGGTGTCGCCACGAATTTTGACAAGCGGCCTTGCCAGCCAACGTCGAAGAACGTATCGCTGAACGGCGAAGGACACCCCCTCCGCGTACAGTCTCTCCTATTCTCGACGGGAAACTTTCAACTACGTTTTGCATCTGTAAGGATGTCGAATTGCTTTTGGTCCTTCTTGTACCTTTCGTAATTGATTTAATTCGCTGTTCGATCTACCCCTTTCCCGCGGCCGTCCGAGGTGCTCGCTCGGACCCGCGAGGCACTGCGACGCCGCTAGAGACGGTGAAGCAGCTGTATGTACAGTACGTTTCATCTTTCACCCGGCTATCAAACGAATCGTGCGTGCAAAGGAAACCCTTAGACGATTAGAGCGTAGGATGTGCCTAGAAGTGCCTTGGACGTATTACGACGCGCGTCTCGACCCGAGTCTCGAGCGCAGGTCCTCCAATTTCCTCCCTCGCGGCGGGGTTCGAAACCGGCGCGATGCCACGCGATCAAGAGGGGATTCGGCTCGCGGTACATCGCGAATCGTGCGGGGCGGCGGTGAGGGCGGAGGATGTTTAATAAAAATTGACGCGGAATGTGGGGGGCCGTGCACTTTCTCCACGTACTCTGTATAATCTTATTAGGCCGAAAGCCGTCCTCGAGACGGGCTCCGTCATGTTCTTAATCCGGCCCGGAGACACGAGTGTCTGTGACTAGATGCGCCTCCCTCGCGCAACAACGTTCCGTCCAGCGCGGTAGGAACTCGGAGAGGACACCAGCGGGGAGCCCCGATTGAAGGAATGATCGTTCAGGATCGGATAGAGAATATCTCAGTTAGCTACGATCGAGTTTACGATGCAGACGGGAAGTTGCACGCACACGGAACTTCCAACACCGCGATTACCTTTCGTTAATATTTACAGTAAGCTGTCTACTAATCCAACTGCCCTCTTTCCTCTCCCCTCTATCATTCGTAAACCCCCCAACCCAACCACCCACCCTCCCACGTTCGTTCTTTCCCCTATTTTTTATTCCCGTTCGGGAGAATTTTCGTGTCGTTGATGAGTGTCTGTACAAAATTGATGAACCGTGTGATCGGTGTATAAATCGCACGCCGGTGCACGGCGTGCGCGCGACAATGCGCTCAAGGTGTCCCATGGCCGTGCACCCCGAACGCGTTGCATCGCCGTTCGCCCTGGCTTAGCCAGCAATTCGTCGCGATGTATTTTCATATACTAGTCGACGGCCCGCGCGGACCACACCACATAATGACGGACGGTAACGGATGCATTTCAGGGGATGCACGAGTGCGTGTTGGTGGCCTGCCCCGGCGACGACAGGGCCACGGAGAAGTCCGAGTCCAGAACCAGGTCGCTCACGCAACCGACGATGCCCTTCGTGTATCTGCCTCCTGTTGTCCTCACGATGTCTGGCGCACCGCCTGCAATCACGCGTCATCGGTGTAACAACGCCGCTCTGAAAGCGTACTTTTCTTCGAAGGAGTTCCGAAGGATCTCGAGGCGTATAGAAAATGCGGATACCGAATAGTATTGTCCTCGCGTGTCCCTTTAGGCCCCGGGGAGATTCTGTATTCGCGTAATTCACTTTGGTTCGTGTCTAGCTCTTTAACAGGGCAATCTTCGTGTTATCGATTTCATAGGGAACTTCTAATCACCGGCTAAACGCGGAACGGTCTGTTAGTTAGAATTTAGGTCTGGGCAAATTTTCGCGAGTTCTGTAACATGACAAGCCCTTTCTTTACGAGTTGAACAACTCGGTGGAAGTTTCCCTGAATTTGCGACCCTTCCGGTCCAGGACGACCCACTTGGTAAATTTTGGTAATAACTCAGAGACAGCTAAACGCGATTGTACAGGTCGGTTCAGGCAACTTGGCCACAGTTAATCTACGATACAACGGGCAGCTACTGTTTGACGGAGAAATGTACAGTTTTGCGAAAGTTGAAAGCATGGGAAGTTGTTACTCCCTGGAAAATATGGTACCAACAACATTTCAAAGGAACTGTCAGTGCGCAACCGTTGTACTACTTCTGCTCGTACTACTTATTCATTTACACTGACTTGAATTACGAACTTTAAGAGAAATTGCCACAATTCGGAAAGCACTTGGTACTCGTAAAAGTGACTGCAGAGAAAGTGAATCTCGTTGAAGTTGGAAAGAAATTCTCACTTCGGTCACGACTATTCTCTGTTTTAAATCCTTTCTGTAGGTAATACACGTTAAGTAGATGAAATTTTCGGAGATACGCAGGTGGCAGGTTTAATTATAATAATTCGCTTACCAACGTAAAGACCTGTGTCAGTGTTCAACTGTCTCAGCTGTCCCGGCGACGATGCCGAGACCCCCGTACCGCTGTCGACCACCAGCGACGCCCACTGCTCGTTCCTAAAGAAGCATCAGTCAATTTCAGTGCATCGGAACTCGATTAAAAAGTCTCTAATCGAATTAAAACTTGCTGATACGGTTACGATCGCAACTTTCTAACGTGGTTACCTGACTGCCCGGACACGGTGCCATAGATCATCGTCCAGTCTCGTTAGATTGTACCGCAGAACGGCTTCCCCGGAGCCAAGATTATAAGCTAAAGTCAGATAACCGCGATCCAGGCCGAGGGCAAGAAAATCGTCGTTCTCGTCCCTTTGTTCCTGCGGATCTGCCTGTCGCCCGCTCCAAAGCAGCAGACCGCTACTGCTGCTCGCCCGGAATCTCATATTGATGTCCACCCTGTAGCTGATTATCCTGCAAGAGAATATTTTCTATTAACTGGAAGAAGCACGGAATATTCCTCGTACTATTACCCCTGGGAAGTTATCCTTTGGCGGTTTGAAAGGCGAAAAAGTATACGCAGAGTCACAACGTCTTACGGAGAGTATAATGACAGTGAAATAATAATAACAGTAGTATAGAGGATGATACTATGCAATAGGAATAGTAAAGAAACTACGATGGAAGTCAGAGATATTGAAATTTCTCATTGAGAACGTAGACAATTGCAGGGTAGTACTTACACCAACACCGTGGAAGTTTATCAAGTCGGAACTGTGCGAGACTAATGTAACCAGGGCGGGCAAGAGTTACAGGAAGTTCGATTATTAAAAAGACGAAATGATAGCCACGATAGTTGTACCTTTTCATCGTGTCCGCGTCGTTGTAGTGGAGGTAGCTCTCGCTTCCAGAGAAGCTCGGCACAGATCTCTCGTATCGCGTGCCAACGATCGACTTCGTCGGGGAAGCGCCGAGGATCGTGTTGTCGTCCGGTGCTGGACACGGGTGCGGCATCCCAGGCCGACAACGACAGGTGAATCTGTCCCGAAGTGGGCGACATTCCGCGTCTCCGCAGGGCCTCGCCTCGCACGCGTGGCCACAATTCCCCACGTTCACCCCGCCGAGAGCTTCGGCGAGGATTCCGATCTACACCGAGAGAATAAACGTTCCCCTAAATGTGTCTTACTCTCTACTGTAACTAACAAGCTAAGTTTGGTACTTGCAATTCCCTGATCGTGGAATTGATCGTAAATACTTAATGAAAAAATACTGTGTCCTCAGCTTCAGTAATTTGTGCGCGATACACTGGATGTAGCGTATAGAGACTTGATTAGTAGCGAAGATAAATTTTCGGAGAAGGTGTACGATAATGTTTCAAGGTTCAGTGGTAACCGTTTTGTGATTAATTGCAGCCGTCTTGTTTATGTTCGCACGAAACTACCGAATGGTCGTAACACGTATTTATGATTTCACCTTGTTTACATTCACTGACTGACTGCTCGCGACCGACCGACCTATATCGTACCCCCGGCGCTCGCCCTCACCTAAATCGGCTAGCTGCTTGCGTATCTAACATGAGAACAGATCTTTTATGTATAAAATACTCGATTCTCAACAAGCATTACCCCCTTGCTAGGGGTGTTGGGGCTGTATGCTTCCAAAACATCTGTAATTCACATTTAACCCGTGAATTGGCAATCTTTTTCTAAAAGGACGTTGCAATTAGCTTTAGTACATTTCTGACTATAGGTACTCTCATTTCTTCGAGAAACTAATTTCCTGAAAAGGTGAACTTCAAAGAAACGAATTTCCAGAAGAATCCGGCGTTCAATATCCGGCCGCGTAAATTTCAAGGGGCCCGTTGCAACGCTTTGAATGCAATGCTTACGTTTAATATTCGTGGATTTATAAGTAGACAATGGTTCTCCTGCGACAAAGGGAAATGCAAGTCGGGTGCACTTTGGCGCAATAAAAGCGCAAGCAGCTGCCCCCGGCCCTCGTAGGGGATTTAACTCTCCGAACCCGCCAGGAAAAGTGGCTACAGCGCGGAATGCGTGCATTCATACTGCCTAATGCCGTACAAATATTTATGCATGGCCTTTCTGCAAGATAATTTCCTCGGGAGTGGAATCACACGGAGCGTTAATAAATAACTTCGCTCCCTTGGCCCAGCCATTTCGAATATTAAACTTGGCCAGAGGGAATTCTTCCTGAACCCACAATACCTTAATCTGTTTAATTATACGATACCATTTGCTCCGTAGTTCATAATATTCTTTGAAACTGCTACATATGTGCGCGGTCTGAGTTGAATCGAGAGTGTCCTTAATAGATGAGCTATTAAATCTCATTCCGTGTGCTAATTTTGATACTACATTGTTTTGTAAAGTAAATATTCCTTGCAACAGATGTAATTTAAAAGGGTGTGTTTAGAGGAATCTCGAATCAGCCCATGGAAAGCTCAGAACATCTTAGAACTAGACTAGTCATTCGACGATTTAAAGGTTCGAACCGAGGTTTCCATGGTTGTTAAATAGCAGACCGAGAGTCTTACCTCGCGACGGTTCAGAATGACGGTCTGAACGCAGCCGACGAAGCTGGCGATCGTCTTCATCTTCGGCGAGTACATGTCCGTCGACGGAGCGCCGCCCAAGTACAGATTAAGCGGTAAGGATAGCTGCGTGAAAGCACCTGGTGCCAGGATCTCCTGAGGAGGATCATCCTCCACCTCGAGGGATGCCAGGCGTCCTGTCCTCGAGACTCGAACCTCGACCCACTCGCCGAGTCGGACCGGATTCTCGCTTCTGCAATATCGATCGACAGTGTCATCCCTCTATCACGCGAATTCCAACTCCCCTGTTCGATTAAAGGCAATATACCATTCGAACACCTTTGTTCTTAAAATACGCAAAATTCTATCTATCCCCCCCCCCCACCCCCACCCCCAAAATGACCCGTATTTCTAGTCGAATTTACCATTCGCCCAAAATACCATCCATTCTGCTAATTATATGTAATTGACGTATGAAGTGACAATTGCAGTACCTAGTGCTCTGGGGATTGTATATTTTCGATTCGAAGTCCGTATTCGTCGCATCAGAGTGTGTTAAAATACCCCCACTAGAACTATGTGACAATATATAATTCGAGTGTAATCGAAAAGAGAGTTTTGGACCCTCGTACTCTGGAGCGTTGCAGGAACGTGACGTTTCCTGCCCGTGGTTATGAAACCCCGACGGATTGTGAGCGAGGGTCGCAAAAATCAGGAAGAAACCGAGGAGAATGGAGTCCCTTCGCCGTGATTCCGGCCGAACGTCGTGAATGCGAATGAAGTTTGCTCGTGGATAATATTTCGCTGAAGTGGGCACAACGGGGACGGAGTTCGAGGAGGGTGAGATAGTTGGCAATCGAAAAGGGCGAGTGATTCATCGCAGATCGAGGAGCGGGCTTATTCGTCGCGTAAAAATAAATGGAAATTGTTGTACAAATTTTTTCCCGAAAAACACTGAATTTAGAGAAAATTCGCTATGATTAAAGCGCGCCTGACTATCCCTCGAGCTTTCTACTTGCGCGTCAGCGTTTCTAACAAGGAGAGTATTTTAGAGAGTATTTTATTTACTCACCAGATTTTCAAAAAGTCCATTTGTTTAAATAAATTTATTTGAGTAAATGGACTTTTTGAAAATCTGGTGAGTCAGTCATATTTCGCATTCAAAGACACAAAATTCGTCCATTGACACTATTCCCCTATCTCTAATAGTTCTCGAGATATTCCACAAAAATGATTTTTCAACCCTAACTTTGAACGCAGTTTTCACCCCCCCCCCCCCAAATATGAAAACGGGGAAAAATAAAAAAACACGTATTTCTTATTTTTCGGTCCTCTATAACATATCCAAAAATCAAAATGATCGGAGGCGGACACCTAAAATACTCTCCTTGTAAGTACACTCCGCGCGAGAAGTAATTAATTCCTGGTGGTACATCGATGCAGTTCACTCCGCAGACTACGCGCTACTTCAATTCCCGATCTTATCAAATATTTCTGATCATTAATTAACCCTGTCAATCGAAGCACTCGCTTTTAATAACGCGAAGTAGTGCCTGGATAGTACCAAACGCGATTGCTATTTATGGATTGAATATAGATTTCAGCGTTCGCTGTTGCGTAAACGGGAATGAATTGAACATCCCGATATCTCCTCTGATAAAATCCACGAAGCTCGACGGGAGGTTCGCGTACTCGTCGAGATTCCCGTCGTTCGCCAGGGCTGGTTAATATCGACCACGGAAGGTCGAGAGGGTTTTCAGGGATTGCCGGGGTCGTAAGGGTGAAAATAATGGCGGAACCGTTTCGTCGTCCGACATGACGAATGCGAATGAAGTTTGCCCACGGATATTATTTCGTCGCGGCAGCTCCGTCGCGCTGGGAAGATCGAGGCGGATAAAAACGATGTTTATCGAAGAGTTTCATAAAGCGAGCAAACACCGCCGCTTCGCTTCCGCGTGTAAAACGGGACGATGTTTGCGTTGCGCGAAACTAAAAACACACCATGGCCGTCCCCGCCAAATGAATCGGGATTAATTAACGCGAGATATTTTTCCAAAGTTATGACAAGCAACGCAACGGCTCCCCCATTGCCGCGAATCGCGGAAAATTACGGGCACGGCGTCGATCGATAAACATAAACCCAGTACTGTTTAATAGAATTCCTCGAATCGACGTTTGCCTTGCTCCGGCCTTCCTTCGAAGGCAAGTTGCAAATAATTCGGAACAAACTTTGCAAATAGAACTAGAAAAGTTTGTCCTCCAGTACTGCCCTATAAAATGTGCGATAAAGATTTATACTCTCGTGGCAATGAAACTCTCAGCTTGCACAGCTCGGGGAAATATTTAAAATCCTTCCCCTTCACGCTTCGTTCTCCTTCAGCCCTTAAACGTTCTTATATTCAACATTTTCTGGCAATTACCACCGTCGACTTTCCACGGCCCCGCTCTATTCCATTCTTTCGCGGTTCGCTCCATTTTACCGCTGCCCGAGTTAACATTATTCTCAAGTGCCATTCACTCACCGGCTCTATACTCGCCCCCCTACAATTATAAATCTTCACGCCGCTCTATTACGCCGCTGTATTTATATTGTTAATTTTCAAGCGCACTTCTCCACTTCCTTAAAATTTCCCAAGCTCCCTCTCCCGTTAGAAATATCTTCGCCTTTCTTTACGCTCCTCTCGCCGAGTTTCTTACCAAAATAAATGTAAGGGCCGGTAATGGAAGGCAAATGATAATTTAATGTTTGTTTAAAATGTTTCACTCAAAGTGGCATGAATTAACGTCTTCTAACTCAAGATTCGGATCGAACTTTCCCGGCGAATATTACGGTGAAAAAAATCACGATCTTGGGTTTAGCGTATTTGCTCAGGTAATACGCATATTTATTAACGACACGGAAGGAGGCCGGAATATTCTCGATAGTCCTCCAGTCGGTGGCCCGATCCTATGCGGATTTCCTGTGAGCGAACGGTTAATCCGTACGCAATGAAAATAGGAAGAATGAAGCCTGGATCGAATCCCCGTTAGACCGAGGGCCTTGGAGGACGCGTACTGATTTTCCGTCATGAATATTCAGAGGCTTAATTCTCGATGATGCCGATCCACGTCGATACATCGTTACCAGCGATAGCACGGATTAAACGATCGGCCGGTTCTTTCGGCGCCGACGGCGGGCCTCGTTAATCGATCGAATCGCGCATAAACTCGTTACACCGCGCTGCAACCGCGACGTAATCGACGCGATCTCGCTCGCAATCGCGATACACATTCGAAACGAAATCAGAGAGCTGATTCTAAATCTCAGGATCAAAGATCAAACGTTCTCCCTCTATCCTTTCTTTCATATTTGTGGTACGATTCGCTATCTACTTGGTCCTAATATACTTGTAAGAAAATTCCAGCAAGTAGTGCTTGTCCTTACTCGATGCCCTCTGAAATACACCTGTACCAGTGTTCGCCGAATAAAACACAGCATGAAGCGTGATTTTGATTGCCCAGAAGCTCTGCCCATTCACGGAACAGGGTAAAAGGAAATGGTTCCAGAAATTTCAACAAATTAAAACCCACTTCCCCGTCTAATCAAGCGCGAACGTGCCACAGCACCCGAGACCCACTTCCTTTTTTTTTCACCTCAGCTAGTTCCATGCGAGCGTTCCCAATAAAATTGCAATATCCATTCACCTTCCTTGGTCAGGTGGCCAGAGGCGAGCATGCAAACGACTCAATTAGACGCCGGCCCCTTTCGAAATGAGTAACGAGATAATTGAATCGTCGCTTCGCCAAGGGGAAAGCAGCCTCGTGTCGAGCACGGTACGAAGTCGATCATAAGCAGGATGGACTTACCTCAAAGTGGCGGGTCCTGTGCCCAGGTCGAAGGTGAACTGAATGTGCCCCGACGAGATGTACAGCGCGATGAAGTCCCCTGTCGCGTCGCTATGGTGGCCGTTGTAAAGTATAACACCATCCGAGGCGGTTGGTTTCAACGTGACGGTCAGTTCCAGCCACGATAACGACGTGTCCGCCAGTCCTGGGTAACGTAGATAGGAGGAGCCGTTGAACGATGGCACCTGTAGACAGGGAAGTCGTTCAACGCGGTCGCTTCTCGAAATTTCCAGTTTGCATTTTATAAATCGCTAGTCCATAGACGTTAGGGTCACTTTCCAGCTACGGTTTGTATGCTATCAGGGGTGTTTCAAGGCTTGCAGTTCGCGACAGGCGAAGTATTTCGATCCCGCGGCTGTCTAGAAAACGTTAGGCGAGAACGGTTCGTAAATCGACCGATTTCTCATCGACGAAAGTGAGAAATCGCGGGCAGACGGCGCCCATTTCGCTCCCCGAGATCTTCTTCGTCGGCGGAGGCAGCTCCAGTCGCTTGGCAGCGACATTATTTCCCCAAGCGCTGGCTGGCCCTTATTTTTCCCCGTTATCTGGCGGCGTCAATTTCCGAAATGACGTAGTTACCGAACAGGAAGGCTGTTCCGCGAGCTAGCAGTTTGGCCTCGTAGATACAGGCGTTAAATTAAAGCCAGCCACTGCGATCGCGTTGTGCCGGGCGTTATATCTTCACCTGTATGAAACATCGGCGGCCGGGGGAACGAACGGCACCTTCCGAGAGGGTTAAGGAACAAGGCAGGGCGCGCGGCGCTCCGGGGATGATGAGAATAAAAGTCAATTTCGCGCACTGCGCTCGAGAAGATAAAGTGGAGCACTAGGGACGGATAGTTTTATACGGACCTTTTGTTTTGCGGCTGTTTTTCAATTTAGGGGGAGAGGAATAAAGGGAGATCGTACCATGAACCTTTGAAAGTGGTGGTAGATAACGAAATAGAATTACGACAAGGGAAATTGTAATTTACGATGAAGAATAGTGAGCTAGCGGATAGAAGAGAACGAGGTGCAAATTAAGAAACGGAGAGGGTCGAAGGGGGTGAAGATTAAAAGGGAGTACGTGACAGGAAGCGTAGAACGAAATAAAGGAAATATCATAAAGGAACGAAAGAAAGATAGAAGAAAACGTAAGAAAAGGGCTTGATTAAAAAGAAAACAAGAAAGTAAGGGTGATTGAGAGAAGCGAGGGGTGGGGGTGTTCGATGAATGGTTCGTGGGAGATAACGACGCGACGGTGCGTGTAAGGAAAAATGAAAGAGGGAAAGAAGGGGAATGGAGGATCGAGAAACGGGGGGGGGGTATCAATTTCAGGAATATACCCATTCGTATTAAAATTACTCCCCAAGTGTCCCGGAAGTAATATCGGCCGACAAGCCGATAGCAATTTTATCAGACGCGCCTCCACGCGTCTACGCGGGCTCTAATGCTTCCGCCATTGTTATAATCGATATGATCCTACAGCCGTGCATAATCCGCCGTATATTTCCCCGCACACGTGCGTGCACACGCGGAGTGCCGTCTGCGGATGAGAGGACAAATTGATCGGCATTATACCTCCGTGTCCCGTTGAAACGCTTAAAATCCTGAACGGAGGATGGAGGAGCCGGGCATTTTTATCCCGGGGAAACGCGGAACATCGCGCTCACCGCGACACCAGCTGCCTCCCTGTAAAATATTCCGTCCGAGGACACCGACGTGCCCGTCGGTTCGACGCGTTTAAAATCGCCGGACAATTTCCACGGGAATTTTTCAAATGTTTCTCCTTCCTTAACGTGCATTCGTATCTATTCGACCGGACGCATACTGGAACAGAGAGTTCGGGCTTCGACGGAATAGTTGACTGTGTTCAGATTCGGTATACTGTTTCTTCAAAATTTCCCGACGAAATTCGATCGATCGTCGCCCACGGCGAGACAACTTCCGCCGCGGATCCCGGATAACTGTATTTCCCGGTGAACCGGAACTTCCTTTAAACTGGTCCCACAAACAGCCACGAAGGGCCGGGAAGTTAACAAGTGTCACTCGAAACTCAAACTCGTTCTGGAACTCCGGTGTACCCATACAGCCAGCCCCTTTAATTCCATATAATATACACTGTCGACGATTGGATCGAATTTTCTCAAAGCTTTCATCAGCGAATACCTCGAAAGCTCGTTTCACGTTGCGACGGCCCTTTCGCGTCGCCATACAGGGTCGAACGTAAAGCCCGTTCAGTCAAGATTTAATTAATCGCGCTTTCAATATATTCAGGGGCCAGGAATGTAACTATAGCACGGTTGCATTCGATGGCACGCGGTTTTGTCTTGTCATCGGAATAAAGGGAGAGCGGCTTTCTATTAGGACCCATTGTAACAACATTTTTTTGAGGCTATCGTTGTTCGTACAATACATTAGCGGACAAAAAAGTTACCACTTTTTCGATTTGTTCTATTTTTGTTGTTTTTTAGCATACGTTTGGGACAGTGGTATTTGTTTAATATGCATATTCTGATGAAGAATTTAAAGCTGTATAAAACCCAGTTAAAGTTGAATTTATTTAACTGACAAACAAAAGTGTTACATGACATTGAATGGGGTAAAATTTTTGGGACCGACAAAGAAGTTACCACGTTTATTAACTTTGTGAGGTTGTCCTAAACGCAAAAGGTGCCACCACAAAATATTAGATTTTTTTTATTAATGTTCAAAAGTGGTAACTTTTTGTTCGCTTTAAAAATGTGTTGTCTTGTTTAATGTTATGTGAGGTTTTTGTTTGTTAGTTAGATAACTTTTACTGTAACTGGATTTTATACAGCTTTTAATTCTCTTTCAGAATATGTATATTAGGCACATACTGCAGTTTTGAATTGATATTGAAAAGTAATAGAAGTAGAGTGGTTCGAAAAAGTGGTAATTTTTTTGTCCGCTACTGTAGGTACTACTGCAATTTCAAGCATTGCTTTGACGGTTGCTAGATAATTCCTCCGGGAGTGAATTAAATGGATCCTAGTTCCATTCTACAATTAAGTGGAAGCTAAGCAGTTTATCCAATTATTCTACCTTCTTCGACCAATAATTTCTCAGTTTCGCCTCTTCCCCTTCACAAAATGAAATTGTATTCTCTGAATGAATGATTCCTTGAACACCTGCAATGTTTATGCGAGCAACGAGCTCTTTCTTACCACAAGAAGGAAGAGGCGAGATTGCAGGGTGACTGTTCGTCACATCGAAGGGAATGGTGATAAGCAAAGGAGGAGGATATCCTCTCCGCGGCGAGGACCTTTCTCGCCGTCACGGGGAAATGCTTTTTTTCGCAGGATCTGTCGCGTTGCTGGTCTTTCGTATAATGCAGGGTCACTTTCCTGTACAGGCCCGTGGGATCAGCTTATCACCTGGATGTTGCTTTGGCCCGCGAGAAAGGAAAGGAGGGCAACGATGCGTCGGAGGTCATAAGCGTCGAGCGAGCTGTTGCCCGAGGTCCTGCCGCAGCTCATAAAATCTTTCAAAGAGCTTCCAGGGCTGTCGTGCATAGATTCAATCATCCTTCCCGTACCTTGATTTTTACCGGTCTCTCAGGGCGAGAAACTTGAATATATACTGACCGTGCTGCTCCCGTATAGAAAATTCCTTTAGAAAATTCCGAGGTCCAGTGTTTGTTGCGCACGGTTGTGGTACCTCTCGAGAAACTGCACGCCACGATGCAATGAGGCACAAAAAATTTTCACTATCGAAGAACCTTGATTCTACTTTTCTAAAACCTGCTAATCTGTGCATTGCGAGGCAATCGATTGCCTTTTCCATTGCATGCTAAACAGGAAGAATCGCGTTGCCTACCAAGCAACCCTTGTACTTGTAAATACAAATATTTACCTGCAAATCCACCCTGGTCTCGCACAGGTCGCCGGTGTATCCAAGAGGGCAGAGGCATACAGCTGTGTCACCGCCAGTAGCCAAGCATTTTCCGCCATGGGAACAGGGCACCTTGCTGCACCTGTCCGCCGTGCATTCCTCTGCAACGACAATGACAAATCAGACGGCGATCGAGGCTCTAGAATTCCGTATCGAGAAAATCGACGAAAACAAAGAGAATTGTCGGATCCTCGCGGTCCCTCAGAATCACCTCGGTAGGCGAGAAATATGGCTCGTTTTTATTTTTTTTTTTTAGCTTCCTATGTTCGGTAAATACTTCATAAAAATACAGCAGCCTTCGTGCTCTCGTTTCCCCGGAAAATTGACGAGACGCTTGCAGAATTATCATTCGCTGGTGTTCGCGTGGCTTTATCGGAAATTTCTGACGAACCAACAGGAGATTCTTTCTTTTTCGTCCCCGCGAACGAGCGCTTCTGGTGCGAAGCTGGGAGCAGAGGTTTTGAAAAATCGTTTTCGGTACACGAATCAGTGGAAAATCGATATTCCCGCCGACACCGACGTGCTTCTATCAAGAAAATGGGGGAAATTCGTCGAATGTCGCGGTCGTTTGGAATCCAGCTTCAGTTCGAAATTGTTTCTATAATTCTTTCTCCCCACAAATTCCAAAGTAAACGCTACAAACTTTGGAAGCAAGTTAATTCCGCTTCCTCCCAGCGAGAACGAGAAGCTGTGCCCCCTAATTCGTGAAATTTAATTTAGAGCAACCCCGACGCTCCGCGATTTTCGAGGCACAGCGAGAATTTTCATTTAACCGTTTACCCGCACCTGATTAAAAATAAAACGTGATAAAAGGAAAAACCTATGTTGCTCGTACGTGCCGCGTTTCAGTTCGATGAAACTTCGCCGCGTCGCACATCGACCGTGTCGCTTAAGAAAAATTTAATCACGCTTCGCCAGAATAGAAAAAGAATACGAAGCACCTATAAATTTAGTATAGCGAAGCCGGCCATCGGATTTTTCACTCGCACTTTAATCAGCAGAAATTAAAAGGGATTATCGTTGAACGTTGAGCGCGGCACGGAAATAGAGGACGCGAAGACGAAGCAATCTGGTGGGACAAGTAAGACGTCGTTCGTCGTATCGTATCTATTCAGAAGGAAGCCGCTGGGTGAATCGGCACGGAAACGATTCCCTTCGAAATAACTCGATTCTCCCGGAGAAATTAAAGTTAAGTTCTGCCGGTACAGTTCTGCCGTTGCTGGAAGTAGCTCTTCAATTCGGTCCTCCTTAAGGTGGCGATCAATATGAGTCAAGGTAAGCTCGGCGCACTCGAAACGGTTCGCTTTCGTAAGTTACTTCCCACTGCTTTTCACCTGCTCTCTGTCCAATCGCCCCGCCACGCGGCCCCCCGTGAATCTAGTTAAGTCGAGATCGATAGAGAATTCTTCGAGAGGTTCGAGTCACTTTCTTTCAACGGGAACCTTTGTCCCCGTGATTTTCCTCGACACTGTGGGGGCCGCTAAAAGGTAGACGCTTTTTCCATGCAGCCGACATTTCACGAAAGTTCAAAAGATTTATTTAGAAATAATGGTATAACCAATAAGAAACTTTCCTTCCGCGACAGTAATGACCTAAGTTCGAGTTAATATATGTATGTATATATTACGTATCGAGATATCTTGCTGTATATTATCGATTAAAAAATAAGCAGGAGGCGTGTGTGCTATTAAATTCAGAGTGGCGATGTGGAATAATGTGGTAATGGTAAGTAGTGTTCCTGTTTCTCCCGCTTGTTCTTCAATCATTCATTTTTTTTTGTTGCATGCGGCTCAAGATAAGTCTGGGTTCGTGCCGGCATGCACTTCTCCGCGAATCTAGTTAAGTCATGGTCGATAAAGAATTCTTCAAGAAGTTCGGGTTACTTTCTTCCCACGGACGTATCTTTCATCTTTGCAACTTCGTTTAATAACGTCTCGGAACTTTCACGTAGAGTTTCTTGAAACGTGCCGAAGGGGATAAAAAATTGTTCGGCAAACACGTATCGATCTTCGTGATTTGCGATCCGGCATGTAAAGGAGTGGGTGTGCACATTTGAAAGATTGCAGTCGAAGTAGAATTTCTATTAAACCTGCAAGATAATAACTCGAAACTTGGATGTATAGAGTAGAAGTTCACGAAGGAGGTACCTCCGGATTGAAATTTAACACACTTTTCGATTATAAATTTAACGCGCGTTTCAATTGTTCTACACGATAACGTATTACGCGAAGTTCCCGAGCCTCTAAAGTCCACTTCACTCGCCTGCCCTTACTAATGCATAAGGAACTTCGTCCCCGTGGAAGAGAAAAAAGTAACGCCTTGGTAAATTGGGAAACTTCGATCCAGACGATTTCGGTTAGTCTCGAGTTCGCCGACCCCACCGAATCGAGTAACCTCGATCCGAAGCCCGAAGAAAAGAACTTTAAAAATTGTCTGGGTCATTCATTATTACGAAGCCCGTAAAAGTCACGTCCCCTCCGCTTCCTCCCACTGTCATGTACCTCGCTATTTCTCGCCCCGAATCGTACATATTTCAACCGCCGAAACTAATCACAAGCCCGGTAACCTTCCTCAAAATAGCGAAAAGGGTGAAACACGCGTTACGGTAACTTTTACGTTCGCGACGTCCATCTTCGGGGCTTACGAGCAAGTTTTCTGTATAACATACGCTCCACCGTGTCTCGCGATACTTTATCAATGTAAACTCCTCTCGTTCGTTTACAACACATGTTCCCTTTGAACTTCGTACCCCGTCCAGCAGAGTTCAGCCATGAATCTTAAAGTGGAGCTGAATTTTTCACGCCCAACGCGAGCTGGTACACCGAAGCCTCTAACGATATCACCAACACAATTTGTCTTTTCCGCCCCCGTATTCAATCTTGCTGTCCCATTAAATTCCAGTTTGCTCGGGGCGACCAAGCTCCGCTGCCCAGCGTTCTAGAGTGTCCTGGATTAGAATCTCCTCCTCGACGGGAGCCGCTCAAAAATTCAAGCGAGCATCGGCGCAGAGACGAGCCTCTGTTCCACTTCGAAGGGCTCGAGTGCCTCCGCCCTTTCCGCGGTCATTGATCAACCCAACACCGGCGCAGCGATCGTAGGAATGCGTTAAATGAAATTCACCGGCCGGACGAGTTTTCGCGCCGGATAAGTAGCCAGCGATCAAAGTCAGGACGAGAGCGCAGCTAATCGTGCGCGCCGCTCCATCAAGGGCCGGCGTTAATTGCCGGGCGTTAATCAATTATCGGAGCCGGCGTCATCGTTCCACGGGGGAGGATCGCCGAAATTCCTTCTCGGCGAACAAACTGAATAGCCTGTCCGTCCGGCGAGCTTTTATTTCGTCGCGTCCCGAGCCGAGTAGTCGGCCAACAGGGCGACGTCACAGCGCACGGTATATTATCGAGACGGGGTAATTAACGTGCTTTCGTATACGTGGCTGTTGGTGTGCTCGTTACACTACTGCCGTTAAATTAACGACCGCGGGGATTATTATGATTGGATGATGCCGTTGCTCTCTATCGCTGTGTTTAGAAGCGACAACTATGGCTTGTGTCAGCGAGGAGCAAGCTGTGGCCCATAGTCGGCCAAAAGTGGAAACGTAATACTCTACGCGGGCCGCGATATTGAATATTCCAATGGAAGAATTTTAATTTATGGTGTAAATTTGTTACTTCTCACGCGGATCTGCAATTGAAACAATTGCCGCCGCGGGTTGCTCGTCACTGGTTTATGTTAGGTTTCTTTGACTGAATCGTGTGGCCAGGGAATACAACGATATTGGCTTCTGCGAATGGAGTATAGTTGAAACAGATTTTTGTAGAGGTTCGTTTAAATTGCATTCCACGATCGTTGAGCGAGTGATTCGACAGACATATTCGAAGTGGCACGCTTCAAGGGGCGACGGATACGTTACCGACGCTCCGCTAACGAGATGCATCTCCCCCGCGTGAAAAGCTCGCCGCGTACAAGGGGAAGAAGATGTTTGTCGGTGAATCGAGAGCGTGCACAGCGAACGTTGGTGGATATCCTGGCGAAAATTCATGTGACACCTGTTGTGTTCCGCCATATAGGAGTTAATTCGAGCGGGCCGATACGGCGCGGTTTCCTACGGCCCACGAACAAAATGTAACTGTAAAACGTCTAATTATGGAACAAGGTGTTTTACCGCCGTCATTATTGTCCAGCCTGAAATCGCGGAATCCGCGCGAATCACCGAGCAAATGTAATCCCCTGTTCATGACGCTTTTATCCGGCACGTTTTACCGCGAGTGCCTCCACCCTCGAGCTTCGTTGTCGCTCGGACCTGTTCCCCTCTCCTTGGCGCTCGCGCAACCGAACACAGAGTCTAACGTTTCAGGAATCGCGGCAGAGGAAATTAAAATTCCACCCAGGGAGGCGCGATGGAATTCTAAGAACGGCGATACGTGGAATGAGAAGTACCAGACGCGAAGCTGAATGCGAAAGGAACGCGAGAAGGAAATTAGATTTTGCACGGGGGCGTTCGTACCGGCGAGTTTCGTTAAAAGATCACCGCCGTCGAAGGAGAGGAACGCGATGACTTATTTTCTCGAGCAAGCTGCTGGGGAGGGAAAGGAAAAACGGAACATTTTCCCAGCGAGCATTCGTGAAACGAAGTCGCCACGAGTGGGGTAGCTACGGGCGATTTACTTTGATATCGTCCGCAGCGTCTCCCTTTTGCCGCGCGTTCGCCGTCGCCGCATCGTTTTCCTTGCCGAGGTACCGTGCGCGCGCGCGCGCACTCGACCACCAAAAAATCCACTGGCCCCAGGAATGCCGCTCTTTGATGTATCGTGCATTCTGTCCAACAATAGAGATATGCGCGGCGAAGCGAGTGGTCTGGACGTCTATCGTCCGTAGGGAAACCGAGAATGCCCCTAAAAGCTATCCCCCCCCCCCGGCGATGTTACGCTCCGATGGATTATACGTATCTCCTTGAACCGTTCAATCGAGATTTGGTAGTCGATAGACCCGTCCCGAGACGTTCCCTGGGCATTCCGTGATAAGAGGGCACGGCGACTCCAATCGGTGCTTCGTTCTTAATGGCTTCCTTTTGCCCGTCGAACGTTGGGCGCCAAGGAATTACTTCGTTGTATTATTTGCCACTGTATTATCATCCAAACGAATGGCGCACATAGGGGGAGAGAGACAAGGGCCCTTGGCATCCCCCAAAGAACGGGCTTTGTAAAAATAAAGTAAAACGTGATTTTATTCTTTAAATGAATTTTTATAATCGCCTAACGAATTCTATTGAATTTGCATTAATAATATTTTCATCCGTTCAATTCGGCTCCCCCTAAGATTAAATTCTGACCGTTCCACTGATCCGAACTGTACTCTATACAATAATTAATATCGGCAAGACTGCTTCCACGTTTGGTCGCTTCAAGTACACACAGTGGCCTATTTATTTTCCAATTGTTGTATTCGACGATGGGGAAGGGTGGAAAGAACTCGGTGGACGTGGAAGTTGAAAGATTTCGCGTGACGGTGGAGAGAAGGAATTAGCCGCGGAGAGGTCGAGGGACGCGCGAACGTTTAATTAGAAAGTTGTACTCACCGACGTCGAAACCATTCGCCGCATCCCCTTGCGGCGCGAGGGGGAAGCGATAGCGGTGCTCGTTGGCTTCCAGATGCCGGACGCAGCCCTTAAATCCGGTCCTCACCGGAAGTCGCTCGAGGCCAGTTGTGTTTCCGGGTCCGCCTACGAAGAGAGGCTCGCGAAAGGTAATCCTCGCAAACAAGCCCTGCAATCAAACACAGAATCGTCCGGTTTACGCCGCTGTATAAAAGCCCCTGTATAATTCCCGCTGCTCTACAACCGTTTTATCGTTCATTCAATTATTTGCGACAATCTCCTCTCGCGACATCCTCTGCTGCTACCCTTTCATTCGTCCAATTAGACCGTCTTCTATTTTGTGGAGTATTATTGTGATATTGTTAAGAAGGGACAGTGCTCGGGGCTTGGTGTGTTTGAGAATTTCCAGGCTTTAATTAAATAGATTTTCAGAAAAATAGGCGAGGATTGTGCTCTAAATATCTGGCTTGTTAAAAGTTCGCTCGCGTACGAGTATGTAAATGCAATAGCATGGGTTTTGGATTATTAGGGAGAAATAGCCACGCAATTAAAATTTCTTTAGTCCTCGGTTAATTGAACTGTTGAATTCTTCATTAAACTGTGTACGATAGCGGTTTCAATATTCTACGTTCTACTTACAATTAGACGCGTAAGTTTTTCAATAAATGACAGGAATGAGAAACGCTTTCCACGATTATATGTAGAGCTGTTCGAGTACTCGAATATTCGAGTAGCTCGAAATTCGAGTCGAGCCGGGACTCGGTTTCCGAGCCGAGCCGAGTACTCGAATGAAGCGAGCGGCTGGAAACAATCAGGTGGCACGAATGATCCACATGTTTCGTTCGTCAATCGCTACCTTCACTATGCAATCTACTCGCTTTTTAATCGAACCGCTCGCTTTAATCGAGCCGCTCGGTCCTTTCGAGCGCTCGGCTCGGATCGGTTATTCGAACCGAGTATATCCCGACTCGCTTGTTCCGAGTACTCGAACAGCTCTAATTATATGTAATTTCGAATTGAGGAGAACAAGCTTCGTTCAACATGTTACGAGGTATTACAGTCGCCACATAGAACGTACTTGCTGCACGGTATAGGAATTATTTTCCGGACAAGTAATTACCGAGGAATTCTGTTAACGTAGCAGAAGACGTGTGCTGATATCGACGTAGCCGAGTGTTCGAATTTGTAATAGCTCGACGAATTTCGCGGATAAACGCCTCTAGTTAAATATACCTCCCATGCAAGCTACATCTCAACAAATCGCGCGCGACTGACATAATAAACGTAATTGGTTTAGCACGCCCTGCGTAGCGTGTTCCTAAACGAAACAATCTCAGACTTCAGCCGAAACGCACGTTCGCATAGAAAGCGCGGTGGAGAGTTTTCAGAGACTTGCGAAGTCTTGTACATTGGATCCGCCTCTATTTATTCGTTCCGAATAATTACACCGCCCCACTTCTCCAGCGACTTTACATGAAAATCTCAGTTCCAGAATAGCCTCGCTACAGCCAATCAAGATGATCTAACGCGTTCAGCGGTAAACGTAACCATCGCTTGGTGCGAATATGTAGCGCGGGAGGTTGGATCGTCGAGAGCGTCGGTTAGACATCGAGGCCCTGGCAAAATGCAGTTGGAAATGGCAGCAATTTACGTGGATTATGCAGCCGAGGTGGCCCATATTTGCCCAGGCGTCGTCTAAGTGTAGCGACGAGAGATTCTTGTATCCTCGTCCCTCGGAGTTCGCTGTGTACGTATCAAACACGCCCCCGCGACGGTGGCGGAGGGTCGTCGTGCACGTACGACTGCGAATCCTGCCGACGCGACGACCCCGCAGTTCCCAAGTTAATGCACTTACAAAAGTCTCGGAACTTTCTCCACGGTGCATCGGCCTCTCTTCTTCGCTGAAAGGCTTCCGCGTTCGCTGAAAGTTACGTGGAGACCTTTCGACCCCACCCCCTCCCCCCCCCCGGACGATCGAGACAGAAAATAATTTTAGATCGGGAGCCCGGCGACAGGCGCTGCGCAGCTTCCGCGGCAACATTTCCAACATCCTATAACTTTCCTCCCGATTATTGTGGAGATATCGCGCGAGATTTTTGCGCGGCGTTCGCGCTTCCCAAGTTTCCGTTCCTTTCGCTTCTGTTTGACATAGCCTCGGCGAGCTTTCAGAACTGTCTGCTCAGAAATGGAAGGCGTTTTCGTGGAGGTTCGGGGCTCGGCGATCTTTCAATAATCATGGAAATCGTTTGCATTTAAAACGGCTCCGGCTCGTGTCGGAATTGCGCGTAGATTGCGCTCGCAGAGGGAAGCCTGTTTGTTTAACGTTAGCTGAATAAAGGCCAGGATTCTTCCTCCTGATTACCCGCCAGCTAATGATAAGTTGTAATTGACTTCGGAGTTTTAATTTCATTCAAACACCGCCGGTAACTGGCCCGCCCGGCTCGTACTCATTTGAAAGTTCCCGTTAATGATTTCAGAACTGAACGAGCGTTGTTTCACTTGGAAACTAAAACTATCGCTGCTAAGATTCGACCAGACTTGACGATACTTGTGTTACCCAGGTATCTTTGGAACGGATACGCAAGGTAATTCCATTCAAGGATTCCATGATGATATTTCGCACGTAGATAATTAACGCGACACCCACGACAAACTATAAACCGATAATATCCCGTTAATAAGCATCGCCGGAGAAATGTATAAAGTGCAGAGAAGAAATATAGCGAACTCGGCGGATGTAGGGAATATAGAGGCGAGGCAGGGAATATACGGTGGGCCTGTAGAGAACCCAGGGAAGATTAAAAATATAGAGAGGCACGAAGGCTGAAAGCAGAGAGTTCCCTTAAATTACGTACCATTTTCTAACTAATCCTCGGCCATCGCGATAACAAGGTTTCCCCATTAAAAGCGACAAAACGTACACCCGGAAACGCGGCTGCCGATGAATGAACTTCCGAGAGAGCCATTCGTAATTGTATAAAGTTTAAACGATCGATGCTTCAGTTCCCGTGGCCTATGAAACTTTCACGGAACTTTTACAGGCTCGCCGAGGCGGACGAGGTAAATCTTTTGATCCTACACCGGGGATAGGGGTCGTGGAAAGCTATTACGAAAATATCGCTGGGGGACCCCCGCGCGAGTCTTCCGCATTGGTGTGCAACGGGAAGCGAAACGAGCACGATTAACATTGGGGGTGCGAAGAAATACTCCGAACATCGGCGTAAATGAGATCCGCGCGGAGGCACGGTTATCAAAAGATACACCCACTTTCAGAAATTCAAATTTAACCTCTTCCCTTTTGGATCTCGGTACCGTTCGCGGTTCGGCTGACTGCCGGCCGGCGAGTAATTCGCCACTGAAACACGCGAGAAGTCTCCACCCGACGGAAGGAGGGCGACGGGATGCCATCGATTATTAATTATTAATTACGAGGGCAATAATTCATTTCTGATATCCACCGTTGGTTCCCTGTAAACACACACTCCGCTTTGTGTATATTTGCACGGACTTCATCGATTAATAGCAAACTCAGCGGACGTCATTTTGGGGAGGCGCCGAACCTGTTGGTTTGCGTCGTCATGAATTCTAGTAATTATTCAAAGTTGTGTATCTGTCCGGGGCTGTGGTATTATTCTTGTACGAGGCTCCACGGAATGGGGACGAAATTTAGTGGTGGCAAAAATAATTTCTCTTTTAATTAATGAACGATATCAGAACTATTGAGACTGACATTCAAGTCATCCGCCCTTCGATTGCAGTTCAGAAAGTCCCCGCTCTGAATAGCCGTCTTAAAATCCCACGAAATCAAGAAAAAAAAATCGTGCCGGTATCGCGCAACCGAGTTCGTGTCAGGAAGCCTCTCCGAGATTTAGCGCACATAATTTAACGCGCATCTAATTTATTAGCCTCGTCGCGATAAGCCACGGCCTAAGACCCATTATTTGCGTGGAACGTCGGCCGTTCTTCCGCTTGTTCGCACTGAAACCACGGGGATCAGGGGCGGACGAAAGGGGGAGGGAGATAATCCGTCGTTTGTAGGCGACTTTATAAGGCGGCGCGATACAATCGGATTCCCCGATGCTTCTTTGAAAAGGATGCTCCGTGGAGAGCCCGCTGACGGAACGATCAGCCGTCAGATGCAGTTAATCTGCTCCTCCTATCTGAGGGGGAGGCTAATTTTCTGCAACTTCGAGGGTTTATAGAGCCTGAGGTAAAATGGGAACAGCGAAGCTCACTTTTTAATGAATCCCTTCACTTCTCTCTCTCTCTCTCTCTTTCGCTTTCTCTGCACGCCGTTGAACATGGAAAGAGGGATATTGTACTTTGCATCCCTTTTTTGCCGCGTAGCGCCTTTCTCGTTATCGCGAGGGGAGCGCATCAACGTGCCTTCTTTGGTGAAAGGGGACGATTGAAACGCGTTTCTGATATGAGGAGCTGATAGTCATAGAAGTACAAGTCTGATACTTATTTCCTGACGAATTTCGCCGCGCGTAATCAACGTGGAAAAGAACTTGGGTTAAAACGCCATCCTCCGCACCCCTTGAATTTCATTTGCATTCTTTACTTTCCATTAGTATTTAAAAACAAAAATGATTTCACTGGAATGAACCCCTAAATATCTTCCTTTCGGTTTCTAATTGACACCTTCGATAGACGAAGATTCACGTGTGGTAGAAAAAGTTCTTTAACTTCGATACACGGTGCTTCTCTTCGCTTCCATTGAAACTTCTTCGCTCTTTATTTATACAGTGATGGATCGATTGAGTAATCTAGACCGGTCAAATGAAGATAAAACAAGCAGAGGAGATGAAGCGAGTGATACGGGTGAAATAAACAAACCTACTGTGACAAGTGAAGCAAAATGAAACAAGCCAGTCATAGCGGTACCTGTAATACGAATATTAAACGTAACGCGCAGTGAAAAATTAAACGAGGATTAATCAAGATTGGCGTGGCGATTGTCTGGAGGCTGATAAAACGAGGTATTGTATTCCGATTATCGTATGAAACGTTACGCCGCGGTTTCATGGAAATCTCTCTTTTGTCAGCTTATTTCCTTTTCCGTGTTAGCTCGGTGTTTCCGGAGAAAAAAAGAATTAAAGCAGCTGCGAGAAGATACCAGCTACCCTCTGACCCGTTACAGAGTCCAGAAAATTAGAAGCCCGAGAAACACGCTTTGTGTCTCAAGCGACACATTCCTGTGTTATAATATGCTTTATATATACTATAATAAAGCACGCTTAAACAAGCAGCAGAATTTACCGATTGAATGCGACGTTTCTCGCGGAAGTGAGCTAGATTTGCTTGTTCATCTGATGCAATGTGACATTTACTGGAAGAAAGGACTTAAGATTCGTAGATATGAATGATAAAATAATGATAAAATCAATGATACACCAGTTGATTTCTGAACTACGAAGGGGTGGCACAAAGTCTAGCTGAAATGGCCAAAAGTCGCGTCAACTTCGCGGGATATGTCAAGCCCCGTGTTTCGAGTCGTGTCGACAGTCTCGTGGCTAGACGAAAAATAAAATAAAAAGAACAATCGCGGAGGGTCGAAGGAAGTCGAGAAGAAGGGACAGATGGAAGAAAGCCAGGTGGCTGGGTCCTCTAATTACGGGGCTGTCTTTAGGACACCGAATGCTTAATGGCACTTCGGGATGAAGTGGGCTCGGTTCGCGAACCCATTTACTAGCTGATTTTAAAGGTAATTAAACTCGCCCGCTCCCTCATCGCGGGATAAAAAATCAGGGAGGGGGTCACGGTTTTCAAGTCACGGGCGATCTTCGAGACCGCCCATCGATTAACGCTTCTTTGTCGATTCTTCTTGCTGAACACCAGGCCAAAACGACGGATACACTCGTTCGTTTCCTGGTTTTTATCGAGGGCTTTCCGCAAAGAAGGCTGCTGATTCCCTGTTTACGTGTGAACTTCCCGCAGTTTTTCAAGAAGTTCGTGGATGTTTGATGGTTTTCGTTTTAGATCAGGTAATGCTTGCGAGAATTCAGTGGAAGTAGCAAGTGCTTGGAACTAAGTAGCTCCTCCGAATTAATATTCAAGGATCGATGCCTGTCCGTCGTAGAAAAGGGCAATTATTAGCTAATAAAGCATTCGTATTCTTGCGCACGAAAAGCTGCACTTTTGTCGGCGGAGTTTAAGATTTCTTTTCGCCGACGAGCCGCGACCGCGAACAATATCCTCCCCGATTGTTCCGCGGAACTTGCTGGTGGACGAACTTGGCTGTTTTTAAAGGAGCACTCGAAAGCACTCTGGTTCCACGAGGAAAGTAGCGCCTCTTTCTCCTTCTGCCGAGGCGGCGTGCTAACTTATTACGAAACAATTTGCAAGTCTTATGAGAGGGGCCGAGGGAGAAAGCGCGAAGAAAACAGGCGCAGAGGCAGCAAGAAGGAAAAGGTGAGATACTTTAGGGGGGAGAGATGGGAAGAGAAGGGGGGTCGCTTGGAAAGTAGGGAGCTTTTAAAGACTTTTAATTCGAGAGCGAAATGCCGGCCAATTCTTCGGTGTAATTTAAAGAAAACGTAATTCCGATGTAATAAAACGTGCTTAATTACCACGAAGTTGGCCGAAAAGTTGAAGGCAGCGGAGTGAGATGTTTACAAGTGATTAAAAACGCGAATAGCTTCGCCTCAACGGTTAAGTAGACGAAGCTCGCGCTTTCCTGTCGTGTGTCGCACAGTTCTAATTATGGGAAAAGTTCTTCTATTATTCTATTATCCTTGTCTTCCATTTATCAAAATGGAGCCCAGTAATAAGAGAAACAAGAGTACTCATTTAGGTGAGGTAGCTAGACAGATTGCAATGTTCATTATGAAATGAAAACGTAATAGCAGGCCACGACGCATTAATTAATCAAGAGAGCTCTCTACATTACTAGGCACTACGGGGACTTTAATAGAAGCGCGTTAATTAGCGCGGGTCTGTTTAACGTTTAATCGAACGTCTCGTATCGATGCTCCCTTAAAGAGTCTTCGCACCGAACTATTACACTATGATTTAACAAGGCGAGCATCTAATAAAGATCGAAACGCCACGAAAGCCTCGTTAAGGAGATAAACGCGCATCCCCGTTCGCGGCATCGTAATTACCGGGGCCGTGTAAAATGAATCAAGGAAATTTTGTAGCCCGTTATGAAACGCCGCGCGATATTAGCCCACGACGCGTTAATTAACCAACGGATCCCACGATGTAAAGTATTACGAAAATTTTAATAAAACCACACGCGCGCGCGCGCGTCCGATGTCACGCCACGTCCGACCCAGTTTCATTACAGCGACGCACATAAATTAGGGTAAAATTAGCTCTGTGTAGCAGTGACGGGGGAGGACGGGAAAGATCGATAAACAACACGACGCGATATCGCGGGAGCCGGTGAATTTCCTTAATCGAGCAAACTGTGGGGGCAACTTTTACGGGCGGCGGGTACATTTTACTGATTACACACTGGCTGGCGCGGTCCCTTTCCCGCGGGTGTGGTTCGATTATTCATCGCTTTCAGCCACCGCCATCTGTCTTTATTTGAATGACCACTGCCTATAAATGCAGTAAAGTCACGTTTCCACGTGCACGGAAGCACACTTCGAGCGATTGCAAGACGTTTCTTAAAAGCAGCTAGCTTAAGGTGTTCTTCCTCTGTAACGCCCGCGGGAATTGCCGTTCTTTGGAATTGTTTTTTGTCACAAAAATAATGGTTTTGCTGGGTTCAAGTTTTTTTTATTTGATAATGCATGTTTTTGGAATGCAAAAGGATATTTGTCATATTTTCTTGTCGAGGCGTCTTCTTTTTTTATAGCACATATTACACCCACCTTTTTTTGTATTCTCAAAACACGTATTAATAAATGGAAAAAAAACTTCAATTTAGTAAACACATTCCTTAGTGACAAAAAGAAATTCCAAACAACGGTGATTTTTTAGGATGTTACGACGAACAGCCCCTTAAAGAAGAGCCGTTAACTTGTTCCTAAGAAGCTTCTGGTGATTCTTCAAGAGTTTGCGATTCTTGATTAATAATTTTACGGTACCTATAATGAACGTACAGGATATAATAGTTCAGCACTTGGCGAATCGTGCATGAAAATACGCAAAAATGAATCGTGCTGTGCCTTGAACAAAATCAAAAGTCGGAATGGATCGCTAAGATTTTACGATCCGTTTGAGAGCCGTAATGGGTACCGCAGGGTACCGTTTTGAAATGTCGAAAGTCGAAAGTAATATTCTCCACCTTTCTCTGATAGAAACATCAGAAAATCTTATTTGACGCGTCTCTCCGTGCTTCGGCGCTGTAAGTAGGATCCTTTTTCCCGACAAAAGCGCACGTCGGCCCTATTGTTAACTACACTACGCTCTGTTTTAATCGCGATGGCACTTACACGTCTCGGTTTTATTTCATGCTAAGCCGGGTTTTATATTTGTCCCCCTATTTCCCTCGTTTATCTCCTCTCCCCTTTCATTTTATTATACAAATGAGAGACAATGGCAACGAAATGAAAGCATCCTTTTTTCCTACCACAAATGTTCGTCGTAACTCAATATCCTACTACGATCTGAACATTGCGTTTACAATGTTTGAATCCCGAAATACAGAGGCTTCTATGGACTCCTTGATGAAGCTTTAATGTAGCTCGTTTCACGCGCCGTTTGAGGAGAAATTCCTCGAACACCCCCCAGTGGCATCGCCCTGCTTTTATTCCCGTCGCGCAGAAGCTTCATTAAATATTAATTTGCCGCGGACAATTACGCACCGCGCCGATAACGAAACGATAAGTGGAAAGGACTCATCGAATCGTGTAGAAATTATCGTGCAAATTGACAGGTTAATTACCGAATAGCAAACCAGCCGAACGGTGATACAGATACCTCCTGTTATCGGTAAAACACCTCTGCATTTATGTCGAATTTTGACTGTCAATTTTTTCAGACACTGGTCGAACAATTTAATCCGAAATTTATACCCGCGGCAGAGATGAAATGCTGCTACCAATCGAATTAAAAGATACGTAATTAACGCGGTGAAATTTCCGCCGCGATGCTGTCTCGAGGAAATAATCGCGGGGCACGGTCTCGCGGCCGTCGTTAAACGGACGATTTCACTGGAAAATAACATTTCCGTGGGAAACGCGTATCGCGGACCGAATTGCATGCAGATGAATAACGATGACGTCGGCGCGCACCGAGGCAGGAATACACGGGCAAGTCGTGAAAAGATTTGCTCGTCTCTAAAGACGTCAGTCGGCCTGGAACTTTAAAGGGGAACACCCGCGCGCGATGTTGCCTCTTTTAACTGGCAGAAAATTACTGTCGAGGGAAACGGATTCGCGTGGATGTCGCTTGCGCGTTCCGCGCCGCGAATCTTTGCTGGAAAAATTGTTGCTTCGGATGAAATTGAAGCAACGACGTGGCTAATTTATCAATGGCCTTCGACATAGTATTTCAATTTAGGGGATGCATAATATTCATGGAGAGATCGGAGCAGGGGCACTCCTAATTTATAGAAATAACAGACGTGGATTATGGGACCCAGGAGACTCTGTTCCTAATAAAATCCTCAAAATATTTGGTCTTAAAATCATTATACGTATAGAAACAACAAACAGAAAAATTAAACACTTTAATCGATCAATAGTTTTATCACCTGATATATATATATATATATATATATATATATATATATATATATATATATATTCTATACTATATAATAAAACCATTGAAGAAATAACTAAAAAACAACACCTAAAAAAATTATACTCTTTCTCCGTTTTTAGTCGCTCGAATAAGTAGAAGATTTAGCGTAATCTTGAAAGTCGTGGGCACTGGAAAGGTTTGGTAATTATTTACCTGGCATGTACAATATATTAAGCAACATGTCCTCGAGCTCAATCTCCTCGAAAATCGCTCGTTCCTTTTTATCTCGAGGCACCTACACGCCATCGTTGGATTCAACAAGCGTCCCTCGGACGAGGCATCCTTACCTTCGATCTTCCCTCCACGCGTTTCTCTTGATTCAGCTGAATCCAGGCGTCCCATCGATGCCTGTAGACAGTCAGGGTGTTCCATTCGTTCAGTCTGACTGTTTGCGTGCTCCTGACGGTGCCGACTCCGCTACCGCAATCGAACCTTTGAACAAATAGGACGATTACGTCGACCTCGTTCTTTCGTTCGGTACAACGAGCCTCCTACCCTTGGCACGCTCGAGGGGGCTCAAACGTTTTTTCGATAAGTCGCCGATGACTTTGTCAGGACCTCTCGAATATCGAGTTCGCGATAAGGACGCGGGAGGGGGAGAGATTATGAATCAATCGACCGAGGACTTAAGGCTCCTTCAGATGAGACATTCAATGGCTTGTAACCGGTGTTCGAGACACGTTCGCTCGATGACAACTGTCCTCCAAATAGATAGGAACACAGGGTGAATATGTGGAGCCTCGACAAGCGATCGTAAACCACAGGAGTATCTTATCTGGAAAAGGTCACAACTCACCTTGCGATGCACAAAAATTTTCTATCAGATTCCTATATAATCATGACTCCTCGTGTTTATAACAATTCTCGCACAGTGTCCCAGGTAAAGGCACAACCTGCTACACAACGAAACCCAGAGCGAAATGCGATTCCTCTTCCCTCTTCTCGCAATAATCATTCATTACGCCGTCATCGAGTGCGTTCCCACGACGCTGAGACATGTTCCAGTGAACGCATGAGCCATTATTCGTAAAGCACGTCTCCCCGAAGAGACTGCCTCGCGTTCGCCCAACGGATCCTTAGCCAGCCTCGCGTAGATACTCGACCGACTTCGTCCCGCGTGAAACCCTTCTCCTGTTTAACCTGTCCCGAATTTCCCGCGAGAAACGTAATTCGAGGTAAATGGGCCGCGATGCAACGGGAGAACTGTCGCAGCGGAAATTAAAAGGCATTATCTATTAACTATTCCATAGCGTGGCCGCCCATCGGAGGCGGAACGAGAGATTAATGCGGTTGCGTCCCGCGAAATGTCGCGAAAGAGAAATTCATCGGAACGGACAACGCGATTCGTCGCTGGAATTACTCGCTAATAGAGTTTCGGCCTTGGTTTCGCGATTATTCGTGATTATCGCGCAATCTTCGCGCCTCCTCGTTACGTCAAACCGATGAACTGGGTATTGGTGCTGGGGAAATGATCGCAGAATATGGTCCAGACGCGTTGATTGAAAATTTGGAGAATAAAAATTCTAGTCTCAGATGGTCTATTTGATGTTCGTTTTAAACACTTTGGAGTTTTGAAGAGCCGCGAGTTCGAGGCAAACATGTGGGTACCTAATTGTATTATCTTCTCCCTAGAAATGAAGAGCTTCCATCAGAGACACGTTTCCCTATCGCCAATATAAGTAGGAACATTCGAGGTGGTTTAGGTAAATGGAAGGAGCGTTCTGAAAGAATTCGCAAGCTTCTTAATAATACCTTGCTCTTAAATGCTGAAGAATATAGTACTACGTCATCGTGGTTGCAAAAATGGTGAGGGCAGGTTTAAATTTCGCTTGCCGAGAATTATCCTGGCTAATTACTTCGCTTATGATTAAGGGCCCTCGGTTAAGCGCAGGCAAATGGGCTTGCTAGCGTCCAAGGAAGCCAGTTTATCACGTTGCCGTGCAATAAAGTAACTTTCGCGTGCCATTAAGCGGCGATCATCATAATTACTTACACTTAATTTACAGACTAACACTAAGCGCGCCCGGTTCCCGCGACTGGGGCCGCCAGCGCTAGAAACAACCGACGCTTTCCTCGATTCCCATTAATTTATTCGCGCGCTATTAGTCGTCCTCCCCCCGTTCCTCTCTTCAGTTTACTCGGCTCGTCTCGCGGCGCGATTCTGCGTGAGTCGAACAGAAAGAGGGAAAGCTTCCTGCTTAGTCACCGAGTCTTCAATTCCAAGGTTTCGGTAATCATCGCCGTCGGGGGATAAACGACATGTTAATGAGATATTTTAACGAGTTACACCGCGCTCGCCGTAAATCTACGCGGTTGAAGTACGCGCGTAATTAATAGCCGCGCCGCTCCGCGAATTTTGAGCCGCGGCTCCAACCACTCGCGAATTCGAGCTTCAAACTGATAGTGTTTCGGATATGATTGTCGGTTGATGCGGTCCAATCTCTTCGCGTATCCATTAATCAGCGTGGATAGCATTTGATTGACTGGGTCCTCCGTGGTCCCTGATTTTATTGGTCCGTTTCCGGGTAACTTTCAGATAGAGTTGGGATTTCAGGATTCTTTTAAAAACTATCCAAAGCAAATCACTTGTCGTGGCTGCCGCATTTCCATAACACCCTCGCAATCGAACGCCCGAGCGCTACCTGAATTAAGTTCGGCCGCGCGTTTTGCATGCGACAGGATCGCTAGAAAGCCGATTAGCGAGCCAGGAGGGGGATAAGTCGAGGCCAGAAGCCGTGAAACAGAAATTCAATTTCGGCCATTGTTGCCACATATGTATGAGGCTCATGCCTCTTAAAGTCCCACTGTGGGATAAAGGAGACCGAGGAACGCACGGGTATTGCCCGCCTTCCGTTCGAGAGCCGTTTAGTTTCGCCCAAGAACCGCCTCTCTCGCGGAGAGGAGACCCTGGGAAATAATTAAGCGCTCACCGGGGGCGTATCGCGAGATCCTGACCCTGACCTTCTTTCGGGGTGACACTTTTTTCGCAATCCGAACGCCCGGCCGCGGTGCGCGCACTTGACATTTTCGCGATGACGGTGTGACATATGAGACTGGGGCGAAGTCACGTTCTGCAGCTTCAGCCGCGGCTGAGAGCAGTAAACTGCTAAAATTACGAGCACCGTGATAAGTAATTAATTGCCAGGACATGAGGCTTTGCTGGATTTAACCGCATCTCATCATACATCTATACCCCCCGTTTCTGCTGTTTTTATTTATCATTGCTCCTAATATTAACCTATTAAAACACCGGCAAATTGAGATCCTTGAGATTATGGACACTCAGACCTGAAGTTACCTTAACACTTTCTGAGATTTTATTATTTCTGGATTCCCACAGACACGCCTCATTCATTACATCCAAACCTCCCTTCCTCCCTCTACTTCTGCATATGATTATAACTAGCATTTAAGTAAAAATAGTTTTCTATTACTTATCTTAATTAACTGGGATCTACTGCTGGATAAATCCTTAAGTATTCTCATGGCTTCATGTCCATACAATCTTGATATAAACGAAAAGAAACTTTCCTTAACAGTGGATGTTGATGTTTCGCCATTCATTTTAAAAAATTAAAAATTTTTATTTCGACCGTAATAATTAATAAAAGTGATTTCGGCGCACTGGTTCGGTCAATTAAAACTTATAACTAGCATACATCTCATACACCGATACTAAAACTCTACTTCCCCCAAGGTGCACGAAAAGAGCAAGAAGCTCCACAAATACCGAGATACACCTTTCAGAAGACCAAAGGGCTTGGTCTTCGTTCAGGAGGTCACCGTTTAAACAGTTTCTTCCCCCGATACACGATATTCTCTCGCGCGAGCGTACGAAGGGGCAAGGAAACAGCCACGGTAGACAGACACAGGCGCACACTTGTACACGTACCAAAGTAGCACGTTTCCTTTAACGGAATCTTTTGGCCACCTTCCAGGACCCAATTTCTATTTTTGTCCGATCCTCCGCTCGTAGGATATTACTTCCGTTTCGAACACGACGCCCATCCGCGCGGGCCGGTGCATGTAACCGTAATGCGGACATCCGTGTACGTGAAAGTGATTCTTTGAGCCCCCGACGGGGTGGATCCGCCCTAGGAAGACACCCCAACCCACCTCCGCACACCACTACGTGATACGTGTACGCGGCTTAACCGAAGAAAAGGCTACTCGGATCGGAGATAGGTAAGCCGGAAAACTCGGGCGGCGAGATTTTGTTCCGTTCGCTGAGAGCGAACGGTAACTACGTACACGTATAGGATAACGGCGGATCCTTCTTTCACATCGGGTCCGTTCGCGCGAGAATTTCATTTTCGACTGAAAGCCCGCGAAATCTTCGATATTTCCGCGGAGAAAAGCATCGTTTAAGTGGCATCGAAGATTATTAGCGTATAGAGCCGATATTACCGGTTGGAGCTTCGCGAGAAGGCCAGCGTGATCGTTGACAAAGCGTGTTTTAAAGGATTATAGTTTGTCCGAACGGCTTTTCGATGTTTAGGTAGCCTCGCTGGAGTCTCTGGGGGATTTTGACAGTGCTCCTTTCAGTATACACTCCTTTTTGTATTTCCACCCTTTTTGGCGTTTAAAGTCATGCGCAATGTTCTTGCACACTTTTCCAGTCATTAATGCAGAAGCGTTCCGCGTCGATACCCACTTGACAGAACGATAAATCCCTCGGCCAGTCGTTTAGCGTTCGATTAATGAATTATGGAAACGACACCGTGGAACAATGTACGATCGCCCCGGCAGTATTGAATAAATTACGCCGACAGCTCGGTCGAAGGAGCTTCTGTGATCACGCGTCTCGATCATTTACAGACATCTCGATAATTAACAAGCAATTTTCCTGAACGAGCCAAGTCCTTCTATCTGCGTCACAGGAAAATATAAATATTCTTCTTAGGGGTAGAAGATTCTACTGTTTTCATCCTGAAAACTTTTGATCGCGTTGCTCGTAATTCGAGACCGTGTACTCGCGATGGTGGCGTTAAAATTCCAGCGAAGTATACATTATCGGCAACATTTCATCGAATAAAGGGTACAAGAGGCGAGGCGTGCCGTGCGTCGGACGTGTTGACAGGGAAATTTTCGCGCCATCCACGGAACTTTTGAATTTCATAAATCGGCTGCTACTCCGCCGGCAGTCACGGGTTATTAAGCTGTAATCGAAAAATTAGACCCTGCTTGGAATTCTTAATTAATGATCACGTCAAACTCTCGGGGAACGACCGCCCAGTACGTTACGTGGATAAAGTGTCCCGTAAAACTTTCCCGGCACAACTTCGTCGTTCCCGTGCCTTCGACGTTAGGAAAATCCACTGCCAGCGAACTTCATTTATACGATACCACTCCCGCCCTTTGCAGGCTGGATTCTATGGAGCACGAGTCGAAGTTTCATTTGAATATTTTTCATATTTTTTCGAACGCGAACCAAGCGAACTCTAATATTCTTAATAAGAGAAACAATCGACATGCCCCATTGCGAGACCTGCTTCGAAAGTTAATCGACTCGGTGCACTTAGATGCTCGCTCATCTTAGCGATCTTTCACCACGTGCAGCTGCAAAGATGTACGTATCTTCAGAGACCAAAGCATGCCTGCACCAAACATGCGACGACGCCAGGAGACGCTATCGCAAAGTGAAATGTACCTACATCTAAGCGCGACTATAGTCGAAAGCTAGTTACGCCACGTAGCCCTACGAACGCAGCCGGAGACACAGGGCCCTGTCGATGGAAATTAGCCTTCGTTCCTACCGAGACGAGCTCGGTGAACAGAACGGCACTGTCTTCGTACCGAGTTCAACGGAAGTTCCCCAGATCGCGTCCTCCTCTGACGAGCGACGGTGTATCGCGGTAAATCGAAGTAAATCGCGGTCTCGCGCGAATCCTTTGATGTCCTGCCGCTAATAGGGCAATGAAGTCCCGTAGAAACTTTGTTTATTGCCGGTAGTTGGGGAAAGTTGCCAGGCATAATTCGGCGATGCACGTCGGCGACGGAGCGTGGCGTGCAGCGAACACCGGGCTCGTTATACCGTTCCGATCGATCGACCTCGAGCATCCTCCTCGATTTTAGGGCGAACGCGTTTATCAGAAAGCAAACTCGCGTTCGACTCGCTCTTTCGCGACGATTTAATGGCACGGTGGATTTTACGAGATCCAATAATCTACGATTACCTCCGCGAAGGCGAGTTCACTCGCATTCCATTGAAATGCGCAACAAATCTGAACCACGCTCCTTAATTTCGTATGCAGTTATTCGTCGCGAGCAATCGCAGCTGGAAAATTGATTATTAAATGTAGATCGATCTTGGAAATTATCCTGAAATTTGAGAGACCCGCTTGTGAGAGGTAAGATTTCCTAAAATTCGAGGCCCATTATAACACTCGAGGATTTCGGTACGTCGCCCCAGTTCCGTGGCACAATTATCGCGACTACGCCCTTTAAGCGGGCGGAAGGTTTATGACGTGATATCGTTACCTGAATTCGATAAAGCCATGATGCAATATCAAGGCCATGAAGTCACCCTGGAGATCGTCCCTCTCCCCAGCAAGAAGCAAAATTCCGTCCCACGCCTCCGGGCGAAATTCCAGTTCTAATTGGACGTGCTTGTAAGCAGCCTTTAAAGCGGGGAACGCCAGCCAGCCGGAGCCCGTGAAACGGGGTGATCTCACTTCAGCCTCTGCAAGCAAAAATTACCATCGTTAGAGGGGGAAAAAGGGACAAGGAGGGCCTCGTTATTCTTATTATTATTATCGCCATTCTACATCGAGCGTGACACGCGTTAACGCGACGTAAATGCGCTTGATAAATCGTGCGACCCGCCGTGGATTATTCGCGGACATCCTGCTCGCGGTGCCCGTGATATTATCAACGTCCCTGTCGCAATTTAACAACAGTTCTGCGCTCCCTTGTAAGCCGTTTGCATTGCATTAATGCACCTTGCCTTCCCCGTGGGAGCACGTTCCTTCCAGTGGCTCAGAAGTGCCTGTAGACAGCATTCGCGGTTCGACGCTTGAATTTTAAAAGGAATTGCTCTATGTTTTCTCCAATTTAATTCGTAATTTATGTGTATTTAATGAGACTATTTCTGGCCAATGCGATGGATCGCGGTTGCAAGTACTAGTTCGACGCGATGCAAGGATAATGCAGAAGTTGCAAGTACCAGTAGCTTCCAATTCAGTGTGTACAGACGTATAGATTTCGTTATGTACATTCGTTTTAATTATCGCACCCCCTATTAGTCTCAAGGGTCGCCGACGACCCCTTCAGTCCTCCCTCCAATCTCCTTGGAGCAGCCGAGGAAACGAAGAAATATGGTTAAAGTCCGGGGACGGGGGGCGGGAGAGGGATAGACAGGAAGCCGGGAATCGGGAATTCCAGGGACGTGCGAAGCTTACGGAACATCCGTTACCGTTGGCGATGTGGAGCCGACTATCAGTCAAAGGGGCGGCGCGGTGCAGAGGAGAAGAAGGGCCGTGCTAGTAGTACAAGCGGGTATAAGGGCAGCGATAAATCAGCTCGACAAAGGGAATGGAAAAACTTGGGCCGGAGGAACATGGAAATAGAATAACATCTACTGATCTTCTCATGTGGTCGTATAATAGAGCGTTACTTGACGAACTCCACTATATTTTGTGGTTGTGAAAAAAGGGGAAAGTGCGCGAGGAGAAAACGTGAAGCAGGGGGATACGAGGTTGGATGGAAAGCGATGAAAGCGAGAGGGACCTGATGGAGCAAAGACGAAAAGTGGGAATATTGGAAAAGGAAGAAAAGCATAGACGATACGCAAACGGTGAAGAGAAAAATCGCATAAGCGGACACGCGCGAGCAGAGAAAATAGAACTCTATTTTCATTCCTCCTTCCATTTTAATTTCATCAAGTTCACAAGTATTCTACTTATCAAACAGAATCCCGATGCACAGTCAGAGAAGCGACCTTCCACTGACAAAATCTCCCACCCTTGCCACAGAATGGCCCAGCAATTTCTGACCAAAAATTTTAGAAGCGCCGAGTATGCGCAATGCGGCGCGCGACGAACCGAAACATCGGATGGTTTGTATTCCAACGTAGGAAGAATTCAGCAGCGGCATTTCCACAAAACGAATCCAGCGATCAATCTTTCCAGTTCACCGTTTTGTTGGTCAGCCTTCGTTACAGCGACGAATACGAGTCCGGCTCGGCGTTCCGCATTTTTAATCGTTCGGTGACGGCCAGGAAAATACGGGTCGGCGAAAGTAGCGACGGCGTAATGTTACTCCGAAATTACGGGGTACGACGAAGGGCTAATCGAGCGAAATCGATCAGGGAACGGCGATCGTCTGCAGGCGGGGGCGCTCCTGCTGGCCGTCACGTGTGACCGCAATGCACTTCCGCTCGTGCCCTCGCATTTTTACCGTCCACGACGAAACGGACACGACGTGTTTGCTCGCTGTCCACGAATTTATACAACGGATTACCGCGACCCGACGAGACACGTCGCCCGTATCACCGTTTATCCGTATTAACTTGCGAAACGCGGGAGGCAAGCGAAGAACCGCTGGGTCAGATCGGCAAACAGGGAGATTCGAATCAGGATCGCTTTGGTTCCCGAGGCTGCCGCGCGAAATGGTCTGTCAAGGTGAACTGCATCCACGGAAGTGCCAACGCTGCGTGAAATAATGGAAACGATCGATTCTTGGTGGGAACTAGAAGGGGGTGCTTTTGTGGATTGCTGAATGAAGTTCGTCGAAATTTGTCGATTGAAAAGTCGAAAACCGCTTGCAGTTAGTAAAGATAAAGCGTAAGAAAGATGTGTATGAAAAGCTTTTTCAAGCTTTCTACCTTTATTCTATTAAGGGGTCATTCCACTGTCAAGTCGTGAAAAATTGTCATTTTTTAGTAAACGGAATGTCCAACGTACATAATGCTTTGTCTACTTATTAATACACTTATTGACAGTATAAAAAAAAATCTATTTTAAATTTTTAACAGTTGTTTAAATATATATCGCGCTAATGTGAGATCCTTAAGAAAGCGATTTGGTGCTGGGGCAAGTGATTCCGGAAGAACGATGCATTTGAATAAAAGAATTCAAAGTGTGTTGTAACCATTATGAGTGCGGTTATCTCCGGAAGCAGGATTATTTTTACCAATAAAAAATTAACAAAATGACGGCTGTTTGAAATTAAAGTGTCGACTTTTCAATCATTTTGCCTTGTATAAAGTATGAATTGATTGATCAAAAAACGTTTCTGTGGTCCCGGCAATAGCCACTGATGTGCCAAATAAAAGGTAAAAATGTCAGACTAATTGATCAAGTAGTTTTTTGTAAACACCTGCACCAGTTGAAAAAATGTTGTTTTGAGATAATGACGTTTAAAGTTTTAAAATCAATAAAAAAAAATTCTTTTAAATTTTTTTTGTTTAATATAAGAGTATCTTAATAAATACCAAAATAATTTATTGCATTATATGTTGTATCTACGGAGAATTTGTTTTGAATTATAGTTTATTTTTTCAAACCGTCACAGTGGACTGATCCATTAAAAGCTTGAAGGAACAAGAATCGAAAGCAAAGTGTACTTATGTCAACCGCCTTATTAGCTACGCCGTTTACTGGGATTTTTCGACCGCGCGATATGAATAATCGCTTGAATAGCACCAGCAACCTCCGTTTTACTGTTCCACGCGTATGATCCGTGACTTTGGCTGGTCGCCAGGAGCAGTTCCTCGCCGGTTGCCTCAATTAACCACTTCAGTTGCCCCGGGCCACGGGGTGCGATTTATCGCCGGCGAAGATTTGCAAGCCAGGCTGAACAGAAGAGTGTCGCAATCGACAAGTTTCCGCGCGACCTCATAGCGTTGCGGTTCACCGATTCCATTCCAAAAGTTTGATAGAATCTTGGGAAATGTTTGACAGACATTGGTATCTACATATAGGGAGATCGTGGAGCCTAGTACCTATCCAATCTATGTTTACGACTTTTATAACTCACATAATCGATAATGATCCTCCTTCTCCCACCCCATCCAACATCCACCGATTCTGTACTTGTTTTTTATTATTCGAAATGAGTGAAGCCACGCGCCGCGAATTTGATACGCAAATAACCCAGAGACCAGCCTCGACAAGCAAGAAGGGTAAACGAAACTCACGCTCCCGTAAACGGAAGTAAAGTTCGACTACTGTTCCAGGCAATCCGACCCGTAAACTCGGCAGTTTCTCTTACCTTTACTCATCGACCTTTTCATCCCTTTATACGCATCCACCCCGACTGTCTCGCTCGAACGCCGAATAGCTGCGATGGGCCGCTCCATTAACGCGCTCGCGCCCCCTCCCTTGTTTAACCCGGCGAACAATTTCGTTACGATTTTCGCGCGAGAGCGCCGCGCAAAGGTAAGACCTTCGCTCGCTAACGAGTTCGCGCGGCGAAACAAGCTGGAAATTCTAAAATTCGCGGTTCTAATGTCCGCTCGCCCGCCCCCCACGGAGGACGGAAAAAAGAGAATTCGGCCACGGGCAACCGCGGGCCCTCTATTTGCATGCAAAGTGGCTAACAACGCAGCCACGTTATACGGCGGGGAGCGCATAAAAGCGGAAGCTCTAACCGATTAATATGATTCTGGCGCGAAAGCGCGGTCAATTTAAGATTCACCGAGGCGTGCGGGAGAACTAGCCCGTTGAGGCGTGGGTTGCGGTCGATCAGAGCTAGACGAAGGAGCTTCCACGAGCTTTCGCCGAGAACGACCGTAGCCGGCGACGGTGCTTGTTCACCGCGGTGACTTGATTGATCGCTTTACCATTCGGGGCGTGCCTTCATGCAAATTAGCAGGATCAAAAGGCCTCCCCGGTGTCTCCGACACGGAGCTTTCGCAAACTGGCTGCTTATGTCGCGATGTCCTACAACACGAATGCTAATAAACCTTTCCCCGTCTGCTCTTTGCTGTGGCCACCCCTCTCTTCCCACTTTTCCCTCATATTCTTCATCTCTCTTCCTCCCAACTTTGGATTTCTACTCAGAGCACCCCTCAGTCGCCGTTCTCTTTTTCTTCCCTCGCTAAATCTGGATCTTGTTTCCTTGTAGTCACGATTTTATTCTTACTCGTTCTTGGACTTATCGTTCGTGGCGGTCCTGTTTTGTAGCAGTAATATCATTGCAGCGTCTTAAGTTACTTTATTCAACTCCGACGTTACGGCTTCGAGCTTCGTGTGCATTGTTTCTTTAGAGGTACTAGGGAATGATAAGGTCTCCGTGATGTAGAAAGTTACGTTGGGAGGAGCCTGGCGGAGGGCTGACGTACGCGAGAAAGCATCGATATCATGCGCCTTGTAATTATGCAAAACACGAGATCTCGGAGGGAACAAGTTTTCTCGATTCAATCTGATCCAGGCGCGTCAAATTAGCGCCTGGTTTATCGGAAATTACAGCGCGCGCTGTGTGATTATGAGATTTCCGCGATACAGGGAAATAAGAGGTTAACACGATTCTGCTTCAATGCCGGTGAGGAAGGAACAGGTTCGAGGCACCTGGTAAAAGGAGCATCCTAAGAGCTCTGACTCGAAACATTGATTGTTAGAAACAAAATTGCAATGCCCATTCTCACTTACGATTGCGGCGAATGAATTACCGATGCAATTGGTTAAATAATTTTCAATAATCGCCGATGTCCCCATTCTTAATCTGGGATTTTATGTTTACCCAATTCACCGAAGCGATTCACAGCACAGCTGAGGCACATTTGGACCGCGACAAAAGTGGCAGTGTAATGTGTGAGTGATGCAAACACTCTCCGTGCACATTCAGCGATTAATTGTACGATTAAATTACAACCGCAAGCGACCACATTCAAAAAGCTTTACACTCACTCAAAATTATACTACCTCGACGAATAATGTCAAACTTCATTAGTCATATTATCATTCGTACATAGAGGGAAGCCGGATATCTTTATCATTCCACGCACAGGGGCAATTAATGAAGTTTTAGTGACACACCTGTTAATTGTTACGCCGCGGTGCATTCCAAGTAATCGTTAATTATAAACAGAGCGACTGGCGTTTGTAGCGCGAGCAACGAGGGCAGAAATCCTGGGGACGTTTTAAAAGAGACGTGTAATTCTGTGGAAATCAAGGAGAGCCGGAAAAATTCATTATAAAGGGAAGGAAAAGAGGGTAGCATGTAAATTGAGAAATAAGAAGAGCGTGGGTCGCGCGCGTGCACGGAAAAACCGAGCGGAATAAATGGAGGTGAACGTAGTTTTCCCCGTTGCCAAAAGTGTAGCAGTAAATAAAGTCGATTTCTTTCTCTCATTCGGGGATTCCGTATTCTCGGCAGTCCCGGTTTTGCTCAATTTAATTTAAACAATGTGTTCGCCGTTTTTACGCCCGCTCCCTATCCCCTTGATCCAGATTATCTCGTCTTCATTAACCCTGCCGTTTCTTCCGCCGTGCACACCGATGTTACGTCGACGATCCCCCACCGACAAACGGGCAGGATATTTCAAAAGGCTGAAAGACAATCCATTGCATTTCATACAAAAAAACATTAATACCATCGCGGATGTTTCATCTGTAAAACACATTCATCCTATTATTAAATGCTTCAACTCAACTACCTAATTATCTCAGTCACCATAACTGCCGCAGTAGAATCACAATTTGGTTAATTACGATTTGCGTATCGTTGATTGAACCTATTAACGCCGACGAACGATCCATTAGAACAAGAACAAACAAACGAACAAAAGCATTGTAATATTATCGCGATGCTTGCCACAGGCACCAGAATTAATTCCACTGAATCAACTGCCTTCGACAACGAAATTCGCCAAGGGCTGCCCAACAAAACGTTGGCCCGCGGCTAGCAGAATTGCGGGGCCAGCCGAAAGTGCATCGTTTCGTGACGATAAAACACGCACGATGGAGTAGACGGCCAGGCGGGTGCTGGAGAGATAAAAGAGGAGGGTTCGCATTCGAAACGCAGTGGAGGAGGTCGGCGAGTGGCGCGGCTGCGAGAGGGTAAGTAGCCGCGAGCCTGCGTGCACGCGCGAGTTCACGTGTTCACGGGGGCGATGAAAAATGCAACGGGCGAAAAAAAGAACGTCGGATATATTCGCAGCGGCGAAGGGTCGCGGACCAGCCGCCGTACCATTAATGCCACCCCAGCGCAATTTCGCCGGGGGATAATGGTTTTGAACACGCTCCTACTCGCGCCGCCCAGTCGCCCCTTGCTCGGTAAAAGTGCACTTTCTCCCGTGGACAGGGTGCGCCCTTAACCGACGCCTGGATCCCCCTGCTCCTCCGCCACGGATCGATCCGGGGCCCTCGCGAAGAGCAAGCCGAATCTCCGCGAGACCATCCCCTTTGGGTCTCTGGGCCTGTTCCGGGAGCTGGGCGAAGTATAAATAAGAAACTGCAACTGACCACGGAATCGAGATTGATTTCTTCACGGTGGGAAGTGGGACTTTTAAGGGGTGCCATTTTTAATTTGGCCCGTTGGAGTGTTTGAGGGTAGTTACGATAAAATTGATGTTGTAGAAATAGGAAGAATGGAAGAGGGCAGAGTAACGTTTTTGTGAAGTTGGGTCAGAGGGTTAAATCAGCACGTAATTTCTTGAATAAACTCTGTCTTCATCTCAAGAAAAGTTTCAGAACCTCGCATTCCCACGCGTTAATTACTCCCGTCTTTAATTTTCCACCAGAATCAATATTAGGAATAATTCATCTCGCTACATCTTCCAATAAAAGAGCCAACTCATTCTACCAGTTTCCTCCCTCAAGTTGGCACACATCTCCTCGATGGAAGCGTTCGAAGTAACTTGAAATTGACCAGAAACAAAATCCAGCTCCACCTGGCAGCTCGCCAGTATCCGCGTCACATATCGATCTATCGATTGGATTCGATCTTCCATTTGTTCGTTCGACCCATTAACACGTACGACTTGGCTTCCAGTCTGGCGAGACGATTTTAATCGCCGTTAGTGGCTTTTAATAGCCAGCGTCGCCAGTGAAATTAATGGAAGCCCGACGACTTTAATCCCGAAATCTCGCGTGCACGGCGAAGACAATTACGCGCCCCTCCCCTCGTGCCCGCGGTCGAAAATGCCCTCATAATTAGTTCCACATGCCACTGACAATTAACAGACTGGATGGTAGCGGCTCGTGACACGGACACCGCCAATAATCGTATGCTAAATCGATGGTCCATTAGAAACACGTGCCGTCCGCTGGTACGTTTTCTCCTGAGAGTTATCGCCGGGGATTACGTACCCATATTATGGATTAATATTCCCGTGTCGCGTGCGGATGTATCAGCGATTCCCCCCAACGTCGACGGGTAGAGAAAAAGGCCACGCCAGGGGATGCTAATTACATCGGAGACTTAATTAACCCCCGATCCACGCGCGGCATCCCGATTCCCTAATTACATTACAAAATTTGCCCCTCCAACGCGCTGGATCACTGTTACACCAACGGTGCATTCGTCAGCCGATAGCCCCCATTACATCCACTGTCATTTAATTTAAACGATAGGAGAAGAATCACTGTTCTCTGTGCAAATTTAACGAGCGCGTGTGTACGGTAGAATATATTCGACAGTGAGCTGAAAATACATAGCTGATTCCCAAAGGACCCGAGCGAACCCCGCTAATAATCACACGCGTCGACTAACCTTCAGAGCCGGAGCTGGAGCCCCGGGGATCCTCGGCTTCTAAATTTCCACCTCTGAACCGAAAAACACCGCCAGTTGCTCGTCGGAGTTCTCCGCGTTGTTTTTCCTCGTTACGCATAACGAAGCGGCGAAACGGCACAGCCCGACCGCTGCAACAGTTACCCGGGGCTGGGGAAAAAGGTGGAACGGAACTTTCGAACAACCCGTTTTTCCTGGCCGTTCTTCCGGGAACGAGCCGGGCAAACTTCTCGCAGCGTGAACGATCGCCAGCGATGCAACTGGTGCAGCTTCTTCGCGGAACACGCGCCGGGAACGAGTTGCAGCAACATCCTGCGAACGGTTACGCGGCTGTGCAACGAGATTACACTGCAGCGGGGCCTCTTAAACGCCATCCCTGGGCGTGCACAGCCTTGACAGTTTGCCGAGATCTATTCGCCCTTTCTTAGTACCCTCTTCTTTAAATTCAAGGGATAAAAGTGACGCTGGTTGTATTGAAACTTTAGTTGGACAGTAAGAACGTAAATTTTGGTCATTTATTTAAGTTTATGGAATTTTTTTACGTCTGACCATACACCTTTGGGTGCATACAGCGGTGGTGAAAAGAAAGTTGGAACTGTGAACATAAAGCCTAGTATTAAGTTAGTTATACAGACTTGCAGAAATGCGAGCTTTAGTGTTTCTTTTGTCCACCACTGTACGCGGACCGCGGGTCACGGAAGTTTGCAAGCGTGGATGGTAGGAAATTTCATTCGATGACTTGGCTAGCTTTCGACCCAACGGTCGGCGCAGTTGCCAGTAGTTTCGCGGGCAACATTTTCCCCATGTAACATTCCAGCACGTAGAAAGTGCCGGCTGATGGCTAATTCTACCCGACGATCTTTGGCAAGCCGCCATTGTGCTCGTTCTTACCTCCTCCCGGGAGTTTTTCGTAGTTTCTACTGTCTTGCCGCGCTCGTTATCGCGAGTACTATTTATGCCGCGTGAAACGAGGGAAGTGGAGAGTTTTTGGAGCGAGAATTGTTATCTCCAGTCTAATTTCAAGGCGGATGAGTAATTCCAGAAAGTTACTGGCTGGCCGTTGGTGAATTACAGGTTTTCAGGGCAGTTCTTTGGTTCGCCACTCGTGAAGCAGGTACATACGATAAAATGGCTTACTATATAATCCAGGACAAGGGAGCGCAAGGTATGTGCAAGTGAACACAGGCCCCTATTTAATAAATCAATGCTGCTGAATTATTATTCGAGTAGGACTATTCCCACGGCCATCTTCCCGGTTCGTCTACCCCCGAAGCCTCTTCAAGCTATGTACATAAAACCAGCGCAGCCCACAGAGGAACGGTATCAGGGGGTAAACGAAAACTTGAACCTTGCCATAGAGGGCGGAGGAATGAAATTCCCAGGTATCTGATTCTCGTTAAGGTCGGTGCAATTGATACGCGGATAGTATCAGGCGCGGCAGCGTCTAATTGGAACGGTGCATCGACTCGTTAGTCGTCGGAATTATGGGATGAGACTGCGAGCGGGACAGGCGTAATCCGTGGGCCGCATGTGCTGCACATGCACCTGTGGCGCGCCCTGCATCACCTACCTAATCGATTCACTATCCGCTGTGACGCGACAAATTGCGTTTGTACGAGCCCCGCTGTATTATGCTTGACCATAATACTCGAGGACGCCGCGCGGCGCTCCGTGCACCTTCTCCTGTCCCCCGGTTTCCTCCCTTACCTAGGCCATCCCTTGTCTTCAACCCCCTGGAAGCTGGGTGTAACGCGATAGCCCCCTTCTCGACCCGGAGTGTCATCCCAAGGTAACACGAGACGACGAGTGCGAGAAGAAGCTACGCGACCGCCTGCCACGTGGTATAACGAAGCGTCCGTTGTCCCCTGTTCCGTAACGAAGGGGTTGCGAATCGTCGTTTGACTTTACCGAAGCGTTGTGGAAAAATATCGCAAAGGCGAGCAATCGAGCGCTAAATTTTTTAGAGCAATGCCATGGTCACGTTACTTTCCGCTTCGATACCGGGTCGAGGGAGACGTTGAAGAAGGGTTTACAGTTCTGTTAAACTGTAATCGTTCCGCGATCGCTCGCCCTCGAGATCCTCTTTGTTCGATGTGGGGGAATGACAAATCGTTGGGCGCGAGTAGAGGAGGATTCTCAGGAATCGCGTGACGCGGAAAGCCGAGGCTTTTGAAGATATCGACGAAACGATTATCGTTTATGTACGGAGAGAACGGTGCATACAGGCGCGAGTGGTCGGTAGTAGTCGAGTGGTTAGACGTTTCACGAGGGTGGAGGCGTAGGGTCGAGACAGCTGCTCGTAATAATTGCTCGTCGGTAGGTGGTGGGCTTCCCAGCGCCTCCGCCCTCGGAAAGATGCCTCCACAGACAGCGAACAGGAGTCCACGGAAGTTATAAATATCACAACGCCCGGGCGTCGGGCGAACCACCGCGACGACCCTCTTAATTTCCCCAATATGCATAGCTCTGTCGTTCCAGTGCCTTCCCGCCCCCTCCTCTGTCCCTCGACTGTCCCGAATAATTCGGCCGTTCGTGCGCTGATGAATCATGGGAGCCCGCGAACGAGCCAACTTTTCATCCAGAGCCGCGTGTCGAGGGGAAATTTCGCGACGAAACCGGAAACTCTTGTAGGAGTTGTTGAATACTCGCACCGGCTGGTGTGCTCAAGCATTATAATCTATCCTCTTCAAAACTATCGAAATACCAAATTTGGTTAGTTCCACGATAGATTCTTCCAAGTGTTGTCTGAAGTCTGTGGACTCGAGGAACAATGTTTCTACGATTGAAATCGTCAGATGGCTAATGTATTTGCCCCACGGAATATAATATTTGCGTTATCGAATGGATTACACTCGTACCTCGCAGGCAATGGAGGAGCCAGTTCAATGGAACAGAGCGAATCGATGTTTGCATGCCTCGTCAAAGGAAGGTTGATTCGATGAAATCGAAGATGGGAATGGGGGAACGTATCGAACGGCGTAAAGTCCACTATGCTGGCAATCTGTGCCCAACGAGCAGTCCAGGTTCATTAGTAATGTATAAGTTAAACTTGGGTAACAAAGTATCTAAAATATGCAAATCACTTATCTGTTCGTTAGGGGGAAACACCCGTATAAACGGCTTTTTTTTGTATAGATTTTTAAGAATTTTTTGCAAAGATACTCAGTGCTGATCCTTTTGGAACTTTAAGGGTACTTTATTTAACATTAGAACAAATAAAAAGAAATTTTATAACAGTAAAATTTTAATAAATACAAAAGGAGTAGAGCAGTATCTGAAACAGATTTTTTTCGAGATACAAGACGGCGCCGGTTGTGGCGTCTCTGATAGTTATGTAAAACAGACCAATCAATTTCTTTTCAATTCATTAATTAGGTGTGATTATCGCCAAAAATTCGCATTTTATTTGTTTAAAAATAGTGGTTTAAAATTAAGAATTTGGTTAAACCTTTCGGTTCATATTCTCAGGAATATTATAAACTAAAAATGTGTAAAATTTTAAGTTCATTGGTCAAGTAGTTTTTGAGTTATCTCCGGCGCCAATTTTGAAAACGTGGTTTCGAGAAAAACACCAGGCTATAGTATCGATACGGAGTTGAATTTCAACCTATAACTTTGAGACTATAGTTTTGAAATGTTTTAGAAGCAATTTATGAATAAAATTTTGTCTTCACTTATCTTCGATTTATACGGTCTTCTCCCCTTAATTGTTTCTTTTCTTTTTACCTGCTGGTGCACGCGAATCAAAACAAAAGATATTTGTTTAAATAATTACTCCCATGTCGAATATAGCTTGAACGGGGACCCATACATGGGATGCAGCGAAAATTCTGCGGTATGCGCTTTTCGGGTGCATTAGGCTGCGGCCGTAAGCGCTCTGTGCGCGTGCATGTCCTCCAATCTTCGCGCCATTATTCTCTTACGTGTACCCGACCAGAATAGAGGGTGGTAGAACATAGTAGAACATAGTAGAATGCCGTAGAACGTATCAAGTAGAACGGCCCGACGACCGCCTGTTCACGTTTCTCCAAATTGAGTTAGTGCCGGCTGAGGCGTCACTTAATATCGTTTTTCTTAGCTTTAGTCACGTTTCCGGTAAATTGAGTTTTCACACGGCTCGTTCGCCACGGTGTGTATAAATAATACAGGCCCTGTCACCCTGCGCCCCATAGAATTACACCTGAGGTAATCATTTTTACCGGGTATTCCATTTTCAAAGCTGCAAAACAGCCCGCTTGGGAGCACATTCCCGAACAGAATATGGTCCTCTCCTTTTCGTCACGTTTCGAGAATAATTTTGCGTGTCTATCGATGGTCCATTTAACGAGTGCGACGAATAATCACGTATTCATTCCTAGTGCACCAAATAAGGGATTTTAAAAATGCCAAAACGCATGAATAATATCGACCCATATCTTAAGCTACCTCTGCAAATTAATTCGCCTCATTTTTTGTAAATTACGCAGAGTCAGAAGCTGTTATTCGACACGCTGAACACAGCGGAATCTAGGCGCCCGACTAATGACCGACCAATTCTACTTGCCCGCCACCGCGCTCGCCCGTCGCGTTTAACATTTCCCGCGAATAATGTACGTGCCGAGGGAGGCGGTATGAAAAAGTTTCGTTGTTAACTTTCGCCGTCGAGATGCCATTAAAAAAAGATGCGAGAGGAGGGAAAAATCTCAAATTTTCCCTGCAATGTAATCTCTCCCCGGGAAAAAGCTCGCCCTCTTTCATTGCCATCGTTCGCCGGTGTCAATGCTGGAATAATCAAGTGCCAGACGCGCGACTGGGGCTCGCGGAATGTACACAACAGGCGAGATTAACGAAGAGAGTGGTGGTTCTTTGAAATGCTGTACGAAAGAAGGGAAACGCTAACGAAACGTCCCCTTAGTTACGCATTGAAAGCACGAGTATCTGCATCGGACCGCCAAGACCTTCAAACATCCCCTATTGGTGACACTATTTCAATCCAACTTTTCGCGTTCAACGTAGGTACACATCGAACAGGTAAAAAAATGTCACGCCCTGAAAGCCTCGCTTGAAAGGATTCGAGTGGTGCGTGCTCCTCGAGACCCTTATTTTTTTCTCAATATCCCCATACGCTGCAACGACGAAATGAGTACAAACAATGGTATTGTTACAGTTTCTAATCTAGAAAAAGGGGGGGTTGGCGCTGGGGAAGGAAAAGAAGAAAATCGAGGCTCCGCAGGTCTGAAAGCGGGATAAAGCTCTCGCGGGGATTTTCGCGATAACGACGAAATTGCCGATAAGCCGGAGCGGGAGCCTGGCTTTCCTGGTGCGTGCCGTATCGCGGGCTTCGATGGAAATGGTAATAAGCTGGCGAGTCAGACATTGTCGGCGTGGAGGCAATATCGCGCTGGACACGCGAACTCGTGAAATCCCTTTAGTCACGGAATCCGCCGGCCCTTCGATCCGCCCGTCCCTCCCCCTCGCTCGTTTCCACCCTCCCTTTTTCCAGCCCCAGTGTAATTCCATGCACGTAATTCCATCCACCTTCGGAATGGCGCTTTTATACGGGCGACGGTGCTCCGAGACACTGGAGGAACGTTCGCGTAACTATTATGGGATATCGTTCGCGAGATCATCATGGAGGTCCCGGGGGCCATCAGCAATTTTTGTTTGCGCCTGCAGCCGCCATGCGTCGCTGCGAATGGAAAATTCGCTTTTAGGGAATTGCGGGAGTTGCGGGAATTTAAAGTATGATACGTGTAACATCGTTGCGATATGAAAACTTATAATCCAAATATTTCTGCTATTAAAAACCTCTGCTACGAGCATCGTTCGTTGGTAGAATCACGCAACATTAACGACGTCAGCATTAGCAACTCGAATCAATTGAGAATGTCGACGGTGCCGTGTTTTCAACGATCGTTAACGTTCCCCGAATACGCGTATTCGTCCATTTCTCGGCGTGCCCAACTAAACTCTGAAAGACTGAAAGGAAATGCTCGACGTTCCACTCGAACGTTCGGATCCGTTCCTGCGCGATCTCTTTCCCAATTTCGCTGGGAGAGCTTCCTTTTCAGAAAAAAAGCTGGCTGCCGGCGAGGAGGAGGAAAGGAAAAATGATACTGCGTAGGTTCGCCTGGGGAGCTCGCTAACTCCTAGGAAGGCTGTGTAAATCGTTGTATACCGGGAACGACGGGCTTGTTCGTTATCACGGGGCGCTCGTAAACGTCGCTGCGTGAAAAAAGCACATGGGGGGGTGCGTGAGTTACAAGACGCGGCCGCCACCCTCGCCAAGGTAACCCTTCGCCGTGGCTCAGCCCCGATACTTACCCCCTGACTTTGTACGTCTTCTGGCGGGGGCAGAGGGAAAGTACGTGGCTGCACGTTACGGCATGCGCCGCTGTAAAACACGCGAGGGTATGTTTTTTCCGCGACGTTTCGCGCGATGAAAGTGGCTCGGGGCCGCCTGAAGGGCGACGAGCTACATCGCCCGCCCTTCGAGCGGAAAATTGAAAGGACTAGCCTCTGCCTCTCTCCTCTTCAACCAGCCACTCGTAGTTTTTGACACTCTCGACGGGCGATTAATTTTAATGCTCCCCCAGTCCCGTGCTCCAAGGACCGGGGGTTGGCCTTGCGACGGAGTTCGAGGCTTTTGAAACTGGATACTACTGCGATAGAATTTGGGGGACAGAATGACAAGGATACTTGATAGTCTGAGTGGAACTGCGAGGAAGCTATTGTGAATCTACTTGTATTTAAATGAATATTTCCACCCCTTCCTAGATGTTGAGATATAATTAAGTGGCTACTCTTGAAACCGAGGCTAGAATTCTCTACGAGATTACGTTCCCTAACCCATTCTCTGATTTCACGAATATCTTTATGAAATCTTTGTTACCGTCCTGTTTCAATCGCGTTATCCTCCCGACGAAGGTAAGGTGGGTTTAGAAAGTTGCGTCGAGACGGCAGCAGGAACTTGCTCTCGTTACCCAGAGCGTTACGTAACTTCCCTCCTCGGGGGGGGGTGTGATCCTCGACGAGGCTCGTTTCCAGCGGCCGAAAGTCGGCGCGGCGTAGGTGGAAAAACGGTGTCGTGCAATTATACGGCAGGCCCTCCTGCTCGGCGCACGCTTGCCAACTTATTCGCTGAATTACCCTCGTGGTGGCATCGGCGCCCGTCGACGCGGACACGAGTTCCCAGAGCGAAACGAGGCTCTCCCTTCAAACTTCCTTGCTCGTTAGGCACGCGCGCACGCCTCGCGGCAAAGTTACGTCGTTACACCACGAACAGAAAAAGCTTCCGGGACAAAGATAGCTCGAGGGTGGTGGCGAATTGTCCTGCCTGTTTGCGGAAGCCTAAACGACGGACGGCGATAGGCTTCGACGTACTTCTAATTGTTTCTAACGTACGTCAGCTTTGAATCGCTTCGAGCCTCGGGAATATTTTCTGCCCTGATGGGTGTCGAAAGCTATGGCGGGTTCTGCAACACCTGATACCAACGAAACGGCAAGTTGGCAATGGAGAATATCTCCAGCAATCTAGCAGGATGAAAGACTCGCCGGGACTTTTTGAAATATTCGGGATTTGGATTTATTCGAGATGATTCGAAGTAGGGCAGCGCTGAATTGGCTGAACAGTTGGAAAAGAGCGAATGGAAGAGCCGTCACTAGCGACAGAGTATTTCGACGTACGTTATTCACGATCCCCTGCCACGCAATCACGGGTGAACGAAACGATCGAGCCTTTTGAGGAAGTATCGATCGCCGGTGTAGAGGATCGCACGATGCATAGAAATTCTCCAGGCTGGAAACGTCAAAGATGTTCGGTCTGAATGGATGACGTCGGATTTCTGGCCACCCTCCGCGTGCTTCAATTTCTGACTTTCGAGTTCCGGCCTCCTCGAGTTCGGTTAACCCGAGGTTGGGAATTTAAGTCGGGGGTGAGACCGACTTATCTTTCGCTTTTGTAGGTACTTGGTAAGTTTCTATGTTGAATTTTCCATGTTGCGGCGTTCTGTGGTAAAGAAATTTTAATCTATGATTTTTGAAATATAGATGTTGCCTGCTGAATGTTACGTCCCGCCTCCCCCAACCCCCTCCTTCGATTAGATTTATTCATTAATGTCGAACAAAGAAGCAATATGTCTGCGTGACTCCACCAATTCCACCCTCGTTACGAGACAAGAAACGCGCAAGAGAGGGGCATAGAAGGAAGAAGAAAAATCGATCACATTGTTTGCCGAATGGCACGCGGAGCTGCATAACAATGCGAATAAAATCCCGAAGAAGGATTCCTCGCGGCGTCCAGTTCGCTGTCGCGTTTATGTAGGTCAACGGTGCAAAGGCGAGGGAGGCAAAAAAGAACATTCGCGTCACACTTTCCAAATATATATTCAAACGATGCCGTTGCAACGTGTAGCAAGATCGTTGGGGATTCAGAGGCAGGCACTGCCGTAGAAAGACGTCTGAAAAGAAAGGAAGTTTCTGCCGGGGAACGATACGCCACTCGACAGAACGACTGGCGCCGGCTTTGAATAGAAAATAATCGAGGGTTCCGCGGAGAATAACGGGAAGTGGTAAGGCGACACCGAAAAAGAAGACACCGTGCTGCCGTGACAATGGGGCCGAATGGAGGCCTCGCCCGCCTTTTTCAAACGAAAAACAATGCCTCCGCATTGTAGAGCCGCGAAGAATTAACCGCCATGGAGAACGGAGGCCCCGATAACTTCGGTGACTTTGAATTTTCACCCCTTTTCTCGCCATTCCTGATAGAGTTCCCCGAACTTCGTGCAGAGGGGATTTATTTTTAAATGACGGAATAGCTTTAATCCCTGTCATTATTACACGAAACATGAGTAATTTGCGATAATACCATATTTAAGTCGATTCTCGAGGAGACTTATAAAGAGTAATTCTACTGTAATGTCAGATATATATATACATATCTGGAAGTGTATATCAAGGTTCGCGGAAAGCTCGTTTCACTTCCGTGAGGGGAACAGCACGCGCGAGCAAAGACAGACGGAAATTGTTGTTGCACTGCTTTCCGCTTTCCCTGGCGCAAAACGGGAACGTTGTTTCGATGCGGGGAATAAGAAGGGCATGTTGTTACCGTCGCGAACTACTTACTTCTCGTCGACGGTCTCAACCTTCCTCGCGAGCCGTTCCCGAATGATGAACGAACGCTTTCCCTCTCAACCCTCTGAATTTATTAAGTTTCGTGTCCTCGAAGCTGGAGCGTGGATTCGAGACGAGTCTGCATCTAGATCGAAAACTCTATGGAGCTATTGAATCGCGATTGAGTGCGATTCAATGCGATTCGATGCAATGCGAATTTTTAAGGAGTTTCAAGAATGTGAAATACTCTAAGTAGTACGATATAAGTAGAAGCAGTCAGTATTGGACAGACGCATCATTTAAATCATAGGTAGCCCACTTAATTGGACGAATCTCACAACTTTCCCTCCACATTCTCAAATTCACTCTCGCAACCATAAAATCGTCGTCCTCCCTGTAGTGCGACGAATGCAATGAATTCCACCCCACCCCGCAGACAATAAAGATCCACATTGCAGTCGCGCGATTGTGCAGCGTGAATGGAAGCTCGAGCTTCTTCGCGTGCTGACGCTCACCAGTCATACGGGCTGAAAAACATACTTGGTCCCGAGTTATGGAAACGACAAATACGCCCCCTGCCGGCGGACAAGCACTTACGACGAGCATGTGAATCGTATGCACACGGCACGTATGCAGCCAAACACATGTCGCGGCACGTGTACGGCCCAACAGCAGAACGGAAACGTGTGCGTGGATACGAGCCCCGGACTGTTCTTCTTGTCGCTGCCGCTACCCCCGCGCCATTGTTTTGCGGGCCAGAGGCCAGCCGCGAGCTTCGTTTCGGCCATTGTTACCCTTCAATTTCCTTGGCTAGCTTTTGTGCGCCGTTGCTGCGGGGTAGTGAATTTTCGTGTACGCTGAGAACACAGCTGAAATCACTTTTATCGCCGGGAAAGCCGAACGGCATCACGCTCTCGGGGTCCTTGAGCAATTGTATCGACAACCTCGAGCTCTGTCACGGTGGTCTTTAAGGATTCGAGGGTAGTTTCTACCAATACGAGTCATCCGAGTAGACGGAACAAGAGGAACGGTGGTTTTCCGAAAATAGTGGATTTAAATAGAGAAAGTAGATGATTCTTCGCCTCCATAGGAGTTTAACGGAGACCAGAGGGTTCTCAGCTTGTCGCGGGCTTCGATTTCATTCATCAAGCGCCATTTCCCAAGGAGATGTCTCTATTCATGCATCCCCTCTCGGCCACGTTCAAATTGAATATGTAAATTCGCGTAAACAGCGCGGAGCTTCGCGTCACGTTCCCCGCCGTCATAGAATTTTCAGAGAGCGTCTGATCTCCCCTATTCGTATCGCTCCGAGCAAACCTGAAACTTGAAGCGGCTAAAAGGCTGGGCGGTAGGATGGAGCTCTCGCTCGTTCGCAGGCGCTCGTAAGAATAAATCGTGATCTAGAGGAGCATCTAGAATCTAGAGGAACATAGGCGACGAGCCTAGAATAGAAGTCTCTTCGTAAAGCGCAATCTCATTTTTCCCTGTTGCCACGCGATAACGAAAACGGACACATCTCGAACAGCTGTTTATTTCGCCTACGCCTGTGTCCCGTTCATAAAATTATCGCGATATTTCCTCGTCATCGCGGCTACTAAGGATGCCCACCCCGTTCTGCTACCGTGAAATCTTCCAAAATTACCAGCCATTCTTCTAAAACTTCCCAAACATATTGCTTCTTCGCGCCGGAGGGAGAACGCTACGAAAGCCAGCGAGCAATTTCCCCGATGTCTCTTATCGAAAATTATTACGTCCTGGCGGGAAGCTTATCAAGCCCAGACCTATCAATTTACCTTCTAGAAAGTAGCTTTCCCCGTGATACAGCTTGCTTCTGTTTCGTCAATTCGTCGCTTGTTTCCTCCATTTACTGAGATCGATTCCGAAGACACCATTCACATATAACTGTATCATCTACGTATCGCAGTGTACAAAGCATTCGCGGTTTTTATCAACCTCTAGCTAGACTCTGGATGTCTAGCAGCCCGCCAGTGCGTCTAGACGACTCCGTGGAACAGTGAAGGGGGCTTTTCGGCTCGTTGCGCGAAAGGAAAGCCCTCGGACGGGAACGCGGCGAGGGGGCAGCAGGGATCAACGACCTCGAAGTCCCCAGAACCGCTTCGCGTCGCCTTTTTTTGCTCGCAGAATCGGCCGGGACCAGCTGGAATTCCGCTTGAACAATTGTGCGGGGATGGTACGGGCGTACGAATTGTCGAACCAGTGGGAACAGGTTACGAGCCGATATCATACGACAGCCGGACGTCACGTGGAATTACAATATCGAGCTGGATACGATGAAGTTCGCGCTCGGGCCATTTTCCCCTCGATGAGCAGCGCGCGTCCCGCGAATTTTCCAGAACCTCGCTCAAACCCCGATGCGCTATCTGGCAAATGAACTCGTACGAGTCCTGGTGATTCGCGGCTATCGCTCGTTTCACGGCTCTGCGCGGGGTATTGTGTTCATTCGTGAAACGCGAAACGGGAAACCCGAGGAACACGATGGTGGACGACCGACGAGGGTTTCGATCAGCCCCCACGTGGATAGAGCGAATGGCGGAAATTAGGGGTGCGATGTTCCTACTTTTACGCTCTTCACCCGGGCGTCGATTCTTATTTTCCTATACGAGCGCGCGCGTCCATTGTCCGAGGGAGAGGTGGAACGGGGAAAAAGGGGGACGAGAAGAACGTAGCTGGCAAAAACTTCAGACAGCGCTAATCCAAAGCCTCGGGACGCAGCGTTCCTCGGGAACTTTGTATGCAGCAAGTACGGTCTCGTCCCTGGCCGTAGTGCAAGAAACCTACATCGCCCCCAGGCAAAGTGCCGGGTCTAATTATCCACTGACCTAACGAACTACGTTTCTCGCATCGTCGGAATATCAGAGGCCGCGTTCGGCCGACAGAGCCACCGCGGTCCACGAATTCCTTCGCGCAAGAACTGCCCATTATGTTACGCGCGACAAGGGCGCGCGCGCTCCGTTGCGGCAAGTTGCGATGATTGGGTGACATGGTTCTTTCGTAATTGACCTTCCGATCTTTAACGGAGATCAGGTGCTTTCTAGTATCACCCTTTACGATGGGAATTACACGGGGTGCACAAGTAAAGTGGTGGTCGGAATATTCCAGATGCTTGCCGATGCGGCCCCTAAATTAGGCATTTTCGTCGACTTATGTTGTAAAATTTATACAACAGTGTGATATGATTGCTATAATATTTATAACGTCTACCTTAATTATGCGGACAGTTAAGATATTTATAGTGACGCCACCGAATAATAAGGCAAACTTGGAGCAATATTCCCCTATTAAATAAGGAAGCTGAAGTGATGCACCGAGAGGAATTAGAACGGTGGTACGATATTCATAATACCGTCAATGAATATTTCAAAGGAACGACGCCGATGGCGGCTGACGACGGCGAAGTTACGAGCTGATAATGTGACAACTGAATAACGGCTACACGCTGACGTTCGCTAGGAGGATGCACTTAGAGACAACACGGGAAGAACGGTATTCAATATGCAAGACGTATACGTACGTCCATGGAACGCGGGCACATCTCCGCGGGATATCGCCAAGTTTCCGACTCGTTGATGGTTCTTGCCCATGCTTTTCGTCAGCCACCAACGTTTAACTTATGAAAATGTAAATTACAAGCCCGCCGCCCGCAGAAGCGACGGTAAATTGTCCCCGCAACTTCGCTGGCGAACGCTGTGCCGTTGCGAAAAGAAGAAAATAAATTATAGCCCGGTTTAAGTAATTATTCGGCTAAATTGTGTTCCATTGTTCCAAGCTCTTTCTTCGGCGTAAATCAAACGATTAATTGTAATAAAGTCCCATTAGTGTACGAAAGAAAACGGGGGAAAAAGAACAAAAAATGACGATACAAAGCATGTAACAGAAAAGCATGACGCTTAAAGTCGGTAAATTAATAGAATGGATTTGACTAAAGATCGACAGCTTCTCTTATACTTATTAAAAACAAAACTTCTATCTAAAAACAGTTGTGTATCCTACAATTTAGCAGACACATCCACTAAACAATGCTCCTCGCCAGAAACACCATTCCGTGAAGTTTCGGGTCTCTACCCTCTCGTTGAAGGATAATATAGAGGTAAAAGTCCTTGACTTTATCATTTCTTTTCACGATTACGACTTGAGATAAATAAATGAAACAAAAGAGGGAAAATAGCTACGTATTAGCTGTACTTCATATAATAATTGATTTACGATCCCGAACAAATATATGAAGTACAGCTAATAGGTATGTAACTATTTTCCCTCTTTTCTTTCATTTATTACGGGTAGATAAAAAATAATTTATTCTTTGGTGGTTTTTTGCACACAATCCTTTGAGTCACACCTACCAAAAAAATCAGGAATAATACCCGAACTATCGCGTATAAAAGTTGTAGGATGATCGGGTTGGTGGAACATAGTTAAATAATCTCACAACTACGACGACCGCGCCTCACAATTCATCATCTTTGAATCATTAAGCTAGCTTAATTTCTTCATCCCACCTAAGAGAATTCTCTCCTCCACAAAATCACTCAGCATAACAACAGGTATAACACCCAAATCGCCCCCCTTTTCTTCTCACTAAACATCATACAATTCCCTCTTGAACTGCCTCCAGCCATTCGAGGTTCAAGCTGTTAGCTTCCCGTTCCAATAGCAGAGGTCCGCGAATGCGTTTGACGGGGGCGAAAGAATAGCCGGAGTATTGCATTTATGAATCGAGGTAGCCTGTTGCAGCTCCCTCGGACGTAGTTTCCCGTCTGACGGACGTGGCGGAAAGGAACGGTTGCCGGGCACTGGAAAAGTGGCAGGGAAACGGAGAAAAGGCGAAGGAAAGTCGGAAACGAACGGACAGGGGCCGAGGGGCGAGAGGCGAGCGACGAACGACGTTCCAGTGTAACTGTGAACGGGAGAATAATGGAAAAACGTCGTTTGTCGTGCTGGTCATTATGGGGCGTCGTGACGCCTGTGTTTCCCGACTGGAGACGGGCAAACGACGCGGGCCGCGCGGAAGACTCGCCGCGACCAATTAAACCGCCGACAGGATTGGATTTATCGACAAACAACCAGCAATTACTAACGTTTAAACTTGACGGGGAGCCTAGCCGATAGCAGCTGCGGGCCCTCGTTAAAAACGGAGAAATTCCTTCGATTTAATCGCGCCCGTCCCCCGTCGCTTATGAAATTTCTCAAAGTGTAGCAATTACGATTTGCTTCCGCATCGCTTTCGTGGTTTCTTAACTTCGGGATCAGTGTCTGGGAATTCTGTCACGTTGGATTACTATAAAGACGTCTATACCGAGGTAACGACGCACTTGATGCATAAAATTAATAAAATTTTGGAATCCCCTCCGCGGCTATATACATTTTAAACGCTTCAGAACCTGGAAGCTTAGAACTATGCGAGGACGCCACCTTGTACCTTGCACTAGTATCCAGCGCAAATTCTAACAATAATAGGAAAAAGTTAAACCCATATTAGCGATGAAATTCCTGCGAAACAATTGTAAATTACGAATATTCCGATTTATCGGCAAACGACCGAAGTTTAGCGATATTCAGACCGCACTGGCCCACGATACGCGGTACGCGTACAATCCACAAAGGCAAAATGCGGTTAATCCACTTAATCTAGCGTGCGGACCAGCACTCTGGCCGTTCGCCAGGCAACCTGGCTATTCCTGGTGGCACCGGGCGTCCAGATAGTCCTCGAGAAGTTCGTGGCCCTGGTCGCTACGCTTAATGGGGGCCCACGACGCTGGACCTCGCCCTGGCGGACAGCTTCGAGGCTGTTTCCCTTTTTACGGGGGCAGCCGTTGGACCGAAAGCACCCGACGCCCTGCACGTTCGAGGCACGGGGAAATAAAAGCTCCGTCGGAAGACGCCAGCTTTGATGGAGACTTAAAATCTTGTTGCCTCGACGGAGGTCGAGGTTTTTTCGTGTCGCGCGCTCACGGCGAAGATTGCGCCAGGGGATTCGTAGCTGGATGCTTCAGCGTTCGCTTCAAGATCGACCGTAACGTCGGCCGTTCCGAGGAGATCGCGCGAAAATTAGGGGGCATTCTTTTCCCTGCGAGGACAGATCGACCCTGATGGAGAATTCGCCGAGAGAACTCGTGCCAGCTTTAAAGGCAACTGTTGCCGTCGCCTGTCGTGATATCAACGCGTTCATTGCTGCGGATGATCACGGTCTGTATGGAGATCTCGCGATTGGGCTGAGACTTTCTCGCTATCACCGAGCTCGCAGAATTTCTGTGTTCTTTTACCGAGGCATTTGCAACTTATTCATCTACAGCCAGGTGATCTTTAAATTCCGCATCTGACTCCGCTAACACGATACAGCATACCTAATGTGATTCGTTTTCGGAACGGACTGGGAGAAGTTTCATCGCGTTCCCTTCCTTTCCTAACGTTGCTCGCGATCTTGTTTACGCGTTTATCTTATTTATTAGCGTTCCCCGATGCTCGGCGAAATTTCTGCCGCCCCGCCGCGGCGGGGTCTAGTTAGAAACTGCGTTTCTTCGCAAAGCGAACCGTGCCGCGGCCCGGTGGAAACCATATTTCCACGTCGCGGAGCCCATTGTGCCGTACTTTCCCTCCGCGTGCGTCATAATAAGGGTAGCAATAAACATGGTTTATTGCCGCCGCGTTATTACAACTCTCTCGTGACTGCGCGATGGAAGCTGGTCACCGATGAAACGAACGCGGCTGAGTACTTAAACGGATTTGGCTGCAACGGTATAAGGATAAAAAAATAAACGGGGATACCGTACGCTGGGCATTGGGGATAATAAAGTGGAGAGGAAGAAGGGAATAATAAGTTCGTAAGATCCGCAGGAAATTTGAGTAACGCTGGAATTACGATTTAATGCGTCCCTTTGATAGGAGAAATGTACACGCGATACTGGGGGAACTATCATGCAGTAGTAATTTGGTAAATGGACATTTCCTCGCGAGACAAAGGCACTTTCTATATGTTCATAATCTCCCTCGGTTAGGTATTTAAATACGGGTAGGTACACGTTCTTTTCCATCGCGGAGCAATTAAGATTAATACGTAACTGCGAATGGGGATAAGCATTTGCTAAGATTCCTTCTCCCTTAAATTTGGCCAGTGAAAGACGCTTTTGTTACCGGAAATGCAACCTCTAGCCTCGGTAGACGGCGATTTAAATCAAGTTTAAGCGAAGTAAAATAATGAATATTTCAGGCGATTCAGTTGCACTTCTTACGCCCGAACTTTAAACTCCAGTAAACTGGTTTAATTTAATACTCCCTCCATTACACAAACGCTCCCTCCAACTTCCACATTTCGCAGATTATAGAGGTACTAGCTCGATCATATTACGGGACCAATGTTTATTCGTAAATTTCTCCACTTCTTACCGAAGTTGAGAATCATGGCCTTTTCTTATTTGCATCTTCAATCTTCATGTCTGACTAATCCCTAGTTTCTCGAATTCAATAAAAGGTACTGCTGCGCTTCATCAACAAATATATTAGTCACTGTAACTTTCCGCTAGCCTATTTGCTACCATCCCTTCTACGAACACGGAGAAGATCCTAGCAAACGAATGAATGCATCGCAACACCGTGCATAAATTCCGCGAAGCCTGTTTTGTAACGCAAAACGCAAATACGGAAACTCCTGCGGCTGTGGAGTGATATATGGACAATGAACATACGTGCGGCTAGATAAGAACTCTTTCACCTGCGCGCCTCGAAATTTCGCCCCGTATATCTCCTTGCTCCGATAACCCCGCCGATTTCGCAATTTCGTGCGGAATTAATTTAATCCACCCTCCCAAAATCTGACTCCCAAATACGTATCTGTTCCTTCTCCTCCACTCTTCCGTTTCGGAACGAGAAAAGTCACGCGTTACTATTCCACCGAGGTAACTCTGAAAATGGACCGACAGCTGCTTGGCCTGTTCAAAGTGATAGAAACAAAAGGCGAAGGGACGACCAAGCGGGCCAAGAGCGGAAAATACATATCGACAGACGGGGAAAAAGGAAATGGGAACTGAATCTAAGGCCGACCAAAGAGGACCGGTAAGACAACGTGGCCGGGCGAAAACGTGAAAGCGGAATACTCTTCGCTGGTGGTATCAGTCTAAGGAAATACGAAGAGTAAACTCGGGGGGTAACGGTAACGGGCTAGGAGAACTAGAAAGACGATGACTCTACAGGACTGGGGGCGAAAAGGAATCGCTGAATTGTGTCTGAATAAATTGGTGGCCCGATCCATCCGCTCTCGCGCCTCATTGCATTAGCTTCGTCAGCCGATTTTGATTATTTACAACGGCGGACGGCAAACGGAGATGCAACCCTTTCCATTAGAAACTACATTACTCGAAGCACAAAATAATGAGTGTAAAGAAACATCTCTGCTTTCTCCGTCAAGCCACCCTAACAAGATAAAAATATGAGAGATCGGGGCTAGGTGATACAGAGGCAGGATGAATTATCTCGATTACCGTATGTATGTAGCTCCATTTGAGCGAGGCATATGGAGTTCGTTGTTCAATTATTTATACGTATGTGTGCCTTGATGTTAGCAATTATTTTTTAACTGTTTTTGTTTATACAGTAAAACCTGTTTTTGTGCGATTTTGTTTTTGTGCGATTAGTTTTGTGCGATTTATTTTTATGCGGTATATGAATCTTAGCGGCGTTAGCACCAGTTTAATGTTTCCTATCAATGTACATATACATGTGTGGACGAACTCTGATTACGTGGTTTCCTTGACAACGATGTATCTGGACTTCGGGATGCTCTGTTCATTTATTTCAAACAATCACTGACTTCATGGTACCAAAAAACAAATCAATTGAAATCCTATCTTCAAGCGACGAAAGCGATTTTCAACCAATTCGTCACAAGAAGATGCGCGTTTTGGATTACGACGAGTAGGACCAAGCTATTTAATGTATAATTTGAAAACTTCTCCATGTATATGTACAATGAAGAATTAAATATTTTTACAATTTCTTTAAGTCTAATTTAATTATTTAATTGAATTGAAAGCATTCTCTCATCTATTTCATAAGTCATTGATGTATTTTCTAAGTCCGACTTTTTTTATGCGGTCCCTATCCACCGCATAAAAAAAATTTTAGGTAGTATATCGTACAAAGTTGTTTATTATATGTAAGAATTTATAAAATTTCCGAATATTTTTTTGTACGATTTCTTTTATGCGGTCCCTATCCACCGCACAAAAACAGGTTTTACTGTATAGAGAAAAAGTAAATAGCTGTGTTCACTTTCCAATCCGTCTGCAGACGGTGTAGAGTACTTCGAGAATTTTATAACCCGAAGTCTTCGTTCACTTTTAGTTTATATTGTTGGAAAGGTATTTAGATTAAAATAATGTTTTTCAAATCTATTAGTTATTCATTAAATGGATATTTCACAGATGTATCAACATACCTCAGAACAGTATCAACTTGCCTCGCAGTGGGGTATATTGATACATTTTTTCTTCATCCAAATAACATTTTCTCTATCATTTTGTATGTATTTTATCAAGTTTTCGCTTACTATATATTAAAGAGGAATAACCACAGTATATTTTAGCATTTCTGTTATTAAATAATTAATTCAAACAAAAATGAAAGAAATTGAAAACTGGATAACGTATCAACTAGCCCGGTCTCCCCTACTAAATGCTCCTCAATGCCTGAACTCCAGAATTCCAATCGATAACGCAAGCGCACCCCCGCGATATACTATTTTCCAAAACGCTAGCATTCCTGTGTATATAATTTTCGCAGAAAACAAGTGCTCCTCCCATATAACAAATGTACAGAGAATCCCCAGGTATCAAGGGTATTATCCTCTTCAACGTCCACCAACGTGCACACCCGACCTACTCTTATTATAAGCGGGTTTCCTGCAAGAAAAGTAGCAGCGTCGTGTTTCCTCTTTTATGCACAACGAACGGGGATGCCATTTGTACGTAATCAGTCATAGTAATCACGGCCATAAATTCGTCCCGACCTAATTCCGTTGATTTATCACGGGCGTCGGGCTCTCTCCACACTTCTCGCGTACGTCTTCGCAGCTGCACTCTGTCGCGGAAAACACGATAATAACTCACCTTCGCTGGCCTGCCTCCCCGCGACCGTAATGAAACTGTAACTTCGGCCGCGTCATTTTTTTTTTTTTCGCCCCGCTGTTTCCAGCGCCCCGACGATTATTTACTCCCTGCCAGCTAATGCTACCCGCGCGCTGAAACTTCGCTCCTTTCCCGCGGATAATGAATCGTTCAAGCCCGCTCCCCGCGACGGGGCCATTATCGACGCCTCGGTTTTCGTCGACGTAGCCGGTTCCGCCGGCCGGCTTTCTATTACGTTCCCGGGTCCACTGAAATTCTTCGGTGTCGCGGGATCGACCGTTAAGGAACCGTCTGGGCGTGGAACTTGTGGGGGAGTTGGGCGGAGACTTGGATGAAAGGGATTCGTTTATGGGCCGGGTAGACCTAATTGGCGAAGCAATGGGATTCAAATCCCAATGGGAAATGTGGAATCATATTATATTCTAAATGTGGAATTACATTCCATGCGCAAGGTATTTCGAATTCAGATTTGCCTACAGCCTGTATCAATTAACGCGGTCGTCGTTATCGTTTACCTCCACTACTGGCGTCGCCTCGAAATAAGGCTACACTACTGAACGTTGGTAGTACCGTTCCACGAAACCACCTTAAATGCATCCACGGAGAAATGAAAGGGGCGAACATCGATTACGAGAGCAAATCACTCGCATTCGGTTAGCTCCAAGCCTTTCGCGAGCTATCAAAGTTCCTGGAGCCCTTCCTCATTTCCATCTTTATCGAAAATTCCGACCACTACCACGGGACACCGTCCATCTCCGGCCAATCTTCCCGCCTGTAAAAAGAATCCCTCTCCCAGCTCGCTCACCCCCCCCACCCTCGTTCTCTTCCCAGAAGAAGAAAAACACAATTACAAGGACCCCACGAACGCGGCCGCCACGCCGGGACCGTAACTTCCGGCTTTGTTCGGCCGAAAAATGGCCGCCGCCCCCGGGGGGGACGCAATCAAATTCCTCGTCGATCCAATTTCGCGGACGGGGGAGACGGATTTCCGAGAACACGGAGGAAAGCGCTTGCTCCGCCCGCGGTCGTCACTCGTGTCGCGTGAAAACCTAACGTCCCGCGGAGGATCTATCCATCTATCCATTACAGTGTTAGTGGTCCGTCTACCACGGGAAGGGAAAGCGTCACGACAGTGTCCAGAATGGGACAGGTTCCGACGACCCATTTGTTGCCGCTACCGATCGGCCATCCGTCCGTGTCCCCCTACATCTTCGGTGTAACTCAATTTCCAGACGAGGGGGTGGCACGAGCCGAGGATCGTCCACGCGACCCTCCCGCAAAGACGAGCGATCGTTTCGAGGGAGAAAGCAGACGCTCGTCGTGGCTGGAAATTCAGGGTGTCCACGAATACTGGCCCAATCGATAACCGCAGCAACGTTATCTCGTTGCTATTAATATTGATCCTCGGTGTTTGCTAATTTGTTGGAAAAGCCCCGCGATGCGCTGCCTTTATTTCTGCATGTTGCTCGACCAGCAATTGGCTGACTGGGAGTGGACAGACGTTGAACGAGCGCTGAATTTTACCTTCGTTCACGAATCGTAAACCAGATATTTTGCTAAACGATGAACGAAAAGTCTCGAGTAGAGGTCTGAGAAATTGATACAGCGTAAATACGGGTACCCCTTTTGCAGAGAGCAAATGGAAATGACTGGTGTCGTTCGTGCCCGGTGAAAAAGTTCAACGCGCCTCGTCGCGTCACTTCAGCCGCAACGGTAAATCACGGGCGACAGGGAGTCCGCTTCACGAAAGTGGGTGACGCACTGTTCACGAGTCATGATTGAAGCATGCACTTTGCGAAATTAAAGCGGCCCGCGATGTATTAGCGTTACACTCCGACGCGTAACAGCTGTTTACTGGCATTTACTCGCTGGAAACTTGGACCGCGCTACGACGACTGTTCTCCCGTGGAAGTGCCTACCCCTCGAGTTCGTCCGAGCGACGAAGGATCGGGGATCTTGATTGGCACTTGTCCGCCTTCGCATTCACGCGCGTTTTCGCGCTACTTTATTCGAAAAGTTGCGGGATGGTATCGTGCCTCGTAAAACCTGACCCTTGCTTTCTTCTCGCCAAGGTGCGCCCTCGCGAACGGCGAGCTCCACAGGCATCTACCACCGCGTGAACTTCCTCTCTTCCCACGCCTCTGGCTGTTTGCGCGACGCTGAAAACTACTCGGTTTCGAGGATAGAGACTCCGGAGAATCGGGGATTCGACGTCCACGGAACTCGTTACAAAAGTTTTACCGCGATCCCCAGCGAGACTGTTGCGCCACTGTTGTATTCGCCCGCGTGTCTTTGTCCGTATAGTACATTACATTTCGCTCTAAATCTCGCCCGAACGACTTAGACGAGTTCCCTTCCCCTCCTCGTGTTCGAATATCGCCTTACTTCTTGGCCCCCATCGAAGGAAAATCGTTCTGTGTCTCTACCAAGAGAAAGGAGCCTCCTCCATTTCCCAGAAAATATATACTCGACGTTGCGCGTCTGCCTTATTGATCTGTTTACACCTACTTACCACGCAATGGATTGATGCCAGACCCTCGAGACGGCAGCAGAGTTCCCGGCTGCATTATAGCCTCGAAGAAAGTTTCCGTGTCCCCGATCTCGAAATCCTCTTTAGATCTTTTTCGGTTCTACGCTTTGTTCCACTTTGCCCCCACTGTACAAAGAGTGGATAAGTGCCCGCTGGTAAGCATCGCGACTGGGACGTAACGTCCAGAGACCGTTCGACGGTACAAAAACTGCTAGCCGAGTAAATAGAACGAAGTCCCTCCAACTTTCGTATTTCCTTGGAGGAGGTAGAATCTTACCAGCAACGATAAACTCCGCCGATTCGATCCCTATCGACCGAATGGTATGAACTTTTCTCTTCTTTCGCGACTCGATCGTGGATGGACAGCCCCACCACCAGGACCACGCTAAAATACTGGCTTTAATTGTTATCGATGCTTCCCCCGGGGGCCCAGGAATTTCGTCGGCGTAATTCTGGGACAGAGCAAGATGGAGGGCGATCCGGAGCAGCTTAAAGATCGCTAAGCGTCGCGTATCAAATGGCCGACCGAAAGGACACTCCCCGTGGATCGAAAGTTAGACGTTACACGAACTTCGAATCGAGTTTCCACGCCGGTCTGGCGGAAGGGACAAACTGATCTACATAGCGGATCCCGAAAACCAGCCTGGCGAATTAGACTTATTGGGGGAAGACGTCGTTTCGACTAGCCTGGATCATTTATGGTCGGACGTGCTCCAGAAGTTGTTGGGCCGATGAAAGGGACAATTAGGGAAAGTTCCCGGCGATGGTCGTTCGCGAGAGATAACAGATTCTGGGTAGCGAGAGGGGAACCTTTTTCCAGGTAAGTTTGCTTCGCTGAAAGGGGCCGTGGGAGCCTTGGAGTATATCCACAGACGTACATGGAAATGATGGCCATTTCGGAGAACGAGGGTCGAAAACGTATTAGAAAGTTAGAAATACACTATCGAAGTTCGCGCTATCAACCAAAATCTACTATCGCCATCGTTTAACTATACCACTCAGCTGTGCCGTTTGGTTATTTTCGTCGTGTCAATTTACTATGCTCGGCAAGTGATATTGGGAAAGCGGCGAAGCGAATGTGAGATCGATAAATTAATTCTGTGACGGTGGAGGTTCAATTCAGGATACGTTCACAATTATATCCCGTGTTCTCGTCAGTGGTACAGTGACACAGAGTTTTCGAGGGCAGAGTTTAAACGGCAAAATCAGGCGGAGGTTGGAACGGAGCCCTATGAGCCCGAATAGAGCTTTGACCCACAACCGCAAATCGAACAACCGCAAGTGGCACCGGCGCCTAGATTCTGCCCTTTCGACCGCTTGGCTGCTAGTGATACCGATTTTTTTGAAACCGCAATAGACACGACAGTTGTTGGCACTACTTCCACCTCCATTCGTACACAAAAGTGCGATTTCACGCGAGCCATTGTAGCCTCGTCCACTTTCTTCCCTCATCGAGGCGTCATTGCATGGGAGTGTGATACGTCCGTGAAAGATTTATATAAATATAAACTATTTACCCTCACATACATACTTCTATCTCCCTTCAAATGAAGGATGAGGGGAAAAACAGGGAATGTCCATTTTTAGTGATTCTGCGATGTACATAAAAACAGGTGTACTGGTTAAAAACAGGAAATGCCCACCCTCCACTGGAGTAAAACAATGAATGTACCCAGTCTTCTTATTTACACTATGTATTTCTGATTAGTGTAAGCTTACACTACGTCTGGACCCCTCGGTCGTCACTGTGCACACATCCTAGTTTTGATAATAATAGAAGTGGACCCTTACCCTTTCAAATATTCTTATACTAATCTGTAATAAAAACTGCAATTCTACTGTCGCTTGAAATGTTCCCACCAATTTCGCTGAGAATAAAATCTACATCAAGTGCTCCATAAAGATTTCATCTGTAATAGACTGTTCCCGAAATTGTATAAAATTTCTGAAGATCCCTCTAAAAAGGAAAAAAGCTACCCAATCATTTGTGCCGCGTAACAAGCACTTGTCCCCTCAAAGTACCCGTGCGAACGGAAAAATCCCAGGGGAAGTTGCAGCGGAACAGCCGTCGGACGATCCCAATTAGCATAGCTGATTTCAGAAAACCGCCGTCTCGAAACGGGCCAATTAAAAGGAGGCTCGCGACTCTTGCAGGATCATTCATGGCCAGACGCGGGCCGAAACTTTCTAGCCGGCACGGGGGGACAATTAAAAGCGACAAACTTCGCGGAGGCTGGCCATACTTAGCCAGAACAAAGCAGTTGCTTAATAATTTCGAAAGTTGCCGGATACCAGCGGCTAATTCTCCCCGGCGAACTTTCGTCTCCCCGGGACACCTGCTCCGATCCCTTGCGCCGTATGTTTCGGGCGGTGTGTTCAGAATTGGTCAAAGATTCGCCTCGGGGCAGACGGAAGTTTCACGAAAGAAGACTGGCTATCGTTGCTCCTTAGCCACCCTCTCCTCAACCTCCGTGTACCTCGCAAGTAACGAACCGCGGGGTAGAAGAACGAAACTTCAATTCCATTAAAGCAACAGAAAAACGAAAAGCGCTTCACGATGTTTCCAGAGAGATCAAAATTAGGGAGATCCCTCGAAATACGCAAAGTTAAACGTTACGCGTTACATCATCCACTGTTACGACTTCCCCGATTGTATTCTTTTAAAAAGAAATTGATCTGCATGCTAAGATACTCGGGGGATGACGAAGTTCCTCTGGATGTATTTTCTGGTCGTTTCTAACTGTATCTTATCGCGGAGTCGGATGATTGGTTGGGAAACAAGAACGATCTCCGAGATTAAAACGAGGTCGACGCGCGAAGAACACTTCAGAGACATTCTCTGATCTCGAATCTTTGGCAAGTTTCTCAAGCTCGGTGAAAAAGACGGGCGAAAAAGTTGTCCCCGCGTGGCAGAGATTTTATCCAGATTCCGCGAGCGACAAGCCAGCGGGAACTTCTCAGTTTCTACTTGGCAGCAGTGTTTTAGACGCGGCGAGACAAAACCGGCCAGTTTTGTCCTCAAAGCTGCGAGATGCGATGGAGAGATTAATTGCTATCCGCTCTGTTATGCCCCTGTGGCCATTCTCTTTTAGGATCGGGGCCTTGCAAAGAGGAATATCGTTTTTTCTAGGCGTGTCCGTGGGTGGTTTAAAGTTTGTCGCTTGTAGGAAGCTTGTATCTATTATTATAATTGATAATTGAGAGATTCTACTGGTAGCTGTGATTGTTTAAAATTGAATTCTGTTGGCTTATTGTTAGCTTCTTGCAAGCTCGTTTTAAGGTAATGGTGACTTCGGTAGCGGTTTTGCAATAATTGATTGCGCCGGTGCATTCCAACATGTTCCATTATACTTTCAAATTCGAACAAACCATTTCCTGAAGCACCCCTCGTAATAATGCCGTCGAACGGAGGAATCGATCGAAAGCTCATTTCCAGAGTTCATCGTACCTTGCTAGCGAATGTGCATTAGATCTTCCGAAGTAAATGGGGGTCCTCATGCAAATGCATTCTCAATCTTCATGAAACGAAAATCGGCTCCCTCGGAATTCGAAGGAATTTAAGAGAAAGGGAGTTAGATCTAAGGACCTGCCCTGGATTCAGAAATGGGTTCTTCTTCATGGAAGCCCTCGACATTAATTCTAAGAATAGGGGGGGGGGGGGTGGCTGTCGAAGACTAAATCGAGATGCGATGATATTCGGATTACAAGGCCCGAAGGCAGAAGGTTTAACCCTGGGGTCGTGGGTGAGTTCAGGGTTCTCGGCAGCTTCCAAGAGGTTTGAAAGCTTCCAAAGATCTCGAGGGATTCTTGACAATGTCACGACTCTAGGAGATGCCTATCTCCATAGACATCCTAGACTCTCTAGACCCCTGGGACAACCTGGACATTGAAGACCTCCCCGAGATCCCGGAACTCCCCCAATCTACGATTAATGCAAATAAAGTCTCCAGACCAAATAGACTCCGCTCTATCAACTATATCAAATTTCTCTCGAAGATCCCCAACGCAACCGAAAACCTTTCTCCCCCCAAAACGAAACACACCACAAAACGTAGCGCAGACAAAAGCAACAACTACGCCCCGCCAACAAACAGCAGACAATCGTCCGTCGATTTTCGCCGGAGCGGAACGTCAATACAGATCTCGAAGGCGAGTAGTTAAGTTTCGTTAAAGTCATCGAGCAGAAGCGGCGGGTAACTACGTAAGGGCTGTCTCGGAGAAGTTTAAGAAGCGCAATTACGTGGCCCCTCGATCGAGTTCGTCAGCGGTTGCCTGGAAGCTGATGAAGCCCGCTCGAGAACAAGTACAAACCAAGAAGTGGCTTGCCGGCGAAAAAATCCCCCGCTATGGTACCGTGACGAGTGGCCAGGTCCGATGTCGGCGGATCGCATGCCTGCCGATCATCGAGGAGCTTCCCGGGAAGCAGCGAACAAAGGGAGAGGAAAGTTGCGCCGACGGACGCGATGCGATCTTTTTAATCTCTGTCCAGCCGCTCCAAGGCCGAGGCTAAGCTTTTCCCTTGATTTCCTCTGAAAGCTGGCGCGCGGACTGTGTACGCGCAGAAGAGAGATTAATTGCCGCAGATAACCGCCTCTCATCTCGCCCCGTCACCGCGCGGAATATATGCCGCTGGCAAATACAAAGGCCAGCGAAGGTGCGCCTCCGATCAGCTAGATTCTAGACGTTCCTATGTACGTGCTCCTCGCCGTCCGGGGAGTATAAACGCCACTCGAAGCTTTTCATTGAAAAATTCAGCAACTCTGGTCGGAGACGTTGCAAGTTTAACGACTGTGATTTTGGCAGAGGGACTCCCTGAGGGAACCCCCTCCGGCATTGTACGCCTGTGCCAGATACTTCGGGCAAGCTGGCTTTAATTTTTCAACGTCCTCCTGCTGAAAGCTGCAGGCCTCGGTGCATCATGGGAAGCAAGTATTCCCAAGTGATACTCGTGATATTGAGAAATGATGCCGCGGTGATATAAATATTCCTTCGCCGGGTTGACGGCAAGAATTCCAAGAGTCTTGCTACGCCACTTTCACTGGTCACCTATGATTAAGTCAGCGCCGTCAGTTCTCCCGAGAGACCACTCTCAGACCGATCACGCAAGGAAAAGGAAACGCATCAATGGAATCTCATGAGAAACCTGAGGAAGTACGAGCGACGTTTGTTTCCCACGGCAGACGCCATCTTCCCCAGCCACCGATACAAAGACTTTCCTCGAATATCTACGTCCTCCCGCCACTGCCTTCCTACGCTTCCGCCAGCGAACAATCCTGAAATTGAAAAAGTTAAGTTCGCGGACGAGCCTGCGACATGAATCACGGTATCGAATGAAAAGCTGGCTCGAAGGAAAGCCGCGGCGAACTCTCGCCAGCCGTGAACCCGGACGAACGTTCGACGCTGCTCGGTATGATTAATGTTGCTGCATCGGTGGGCGCGAATGTGAGAAACTGAATAGCGATAAAGGCGGAGGAGCTGTGCTCGCGTAAGCCCACCCCCCGTGACTAGCAAGATGGTCTGTCATCGCTCGACTGGTAACGTTTCAGCCACCTATGAATCAGGCTTAAACACCAGCGGGGAAGCTGGGAAGCTGTTCTGCCAGTCAAGACGCCCTCGGCCCCGTTAATTTCGCGATATCGCGTTTTAAGACGGGCGATACAATTCGTCGGGGGATTACACTCGAGGCGATAATGCGCGCCTCGGCGATGTAACGCGATTCACGCGCCAACCACCCTCGGAATTTGCGGCCCCGTCCTGTGCATCTGGAGCTCTGGAAGTTCGGGGCTGTACGTCAAGGTGTGATAGTTTCGGTGGTAAAATGCGGCTTAAGCTTCTGGGATTTTGCGGAGAAATCCGGACGACGCACGAGGGTTTTGAAGAGCTTTTGAATCCGTGCAAGACTTCATTATGAAATGTTTCTATTGATTTGTAAAGAAGAAGGGGATGCAGTCGAAACCCTACTAGGGATGCGCCAGTGCAATGGGGAAGTATCTTTCTAACGCGTTGCATCATGCGGCTCCCCGTCTATTCAGCAAACAGTAATAAATGGGAAACATCAATTAGAACTGTTTGATTCCGTGCCGAAGTTCAACTCCGAAGTTCGTACAACTAACGTCTGTCAAATATTTGCCCGGCGAGTTGCACACAGTCGCTGTAACAGTTTAGCGCAAATAAATTGTAGTTTCATTAAATCCCGGGGCTAACTTCATCACCGAGGGGATCCGAGGAAATTCGCCACGGGCAGTTAAAGGATCGCCGAGGGATCCGAATGGCCCTGCGCCATGATTTCGCTGCTCTGACCAAATATGTGCTATCCGATGTTCAAAGTAAGCCGATGGGAGCCAATAAGCCACGTTTCCGGTCAACATACACATCTGTAGCAGGCGGCACTATTACCCGATGTTGATGAAGCCCGGGCGATGATTCGCTGCGTAAAGATTTACCTTTCTTACGTACTCGTGAGCGTTTAGTCTCGCGCGATTATGCGATATAGCAAGTGATTTATAGTTCACCTCATCAAACGATATTGAATTCGGCATCGTGGCTTTAAAGTATAATCCACCTTCCAACCTCCACGTCCCTGGCATGTCTGTTACTTTCTTTAAACAAAGATTTTTTAGATTAGCGTGGGTACACCGATGGGTTTTGGTAAAATCCCGACGCCGTGGCAGAGTTGACGAGTGGAAAAGCATCTGGGCATGCAAAAGGCAAGACCCGCATAGCATTTTCGCAACGAATCCCGAGGCATTCGGTCTGACCGTCGAGGCCGTGGCACGAATCTTGCGAATCTCGTGATTGCGAGCATTTTATCTCAGCGGGCGTGTTGCGCGGCATAGGCGTGCGTGGGTGGTATATTGCTCGTTTGCATCGAGCCACCCCGAGTTTAATTTCACGAGCGCGCGCGCGGAGATGATACGCGCCGGAACGCGCGAATAATTACGAAGTGAACGCGGTGTTTCGGTCTTTTAGGAACAGCAGTGTTTATGAGACCGCCTCCAAGTAGGAATCTCGGAAATACCGCCTGGAATCGTTTACGAGCTTCTGCCACTCCATTCGTTGTTCGAAAAAATTCTGACGCAAGTTTTTAACGGCACCAATTACAGCAAATGTCTGTCGTTGGACACCTTCAAAGCCGTATTATCTAGAAATCAATCATCGCGTAATTATCGCGACGTTTCCACGAGCAAAGGCGGGACACAAATCCCCGGAACGTGACGACGCTCCGTGGCCCCTCAGATTACCAATCGCCACTGCAGAGATCATGCCTCGCAGCTTCGATCGCTCTGCACATCCGGGCCCGATAAATATAAATAAATCCCGTTCAACGTGAATTCAGCGCCCAGCGCCAAGACAGTCGTGCGTGCAACACGGGGGAAATCCTTCGTTTCCCCAGCGGACGGTCGCAAATATTGAAAAAACCACCACTACCCTTCGCTGTTTATTTATTTATCCGTAATATACGAGCTTGGCGCGTTCAGCCTTCGTTCGAGAACGGAGCTGTTCATATTCAACGCGTTCCGGGTCAGCCAGGACGGCAAGAATCCTCCCCTCTCCTCGATTATCCGCCGCTTCAGAGGTTTAGTCGGCTTTCGCTCGACTTTCCCGATGCATTTCCCTATCCGTTGCTCGAGACCGCGAAATCGACGGCCCAAGCGAGAGATAAATAACTGGCTGGCGGACGGACAGAGATTTCGCGCGATCGATGGCTTGTCGTGGAAAGTTCAATCATCGAAACTAACGAAAATGGGATGTTAGATTGGCTTCAATAAAAATTGAACGTATCTGGTTAATGCGCAAGCGGGAGGTGAAAGATTATAGGAGCTCGAGCCGATCCGTGGCCCGTTTTCCACTTAGTTATGGATATCCATCTGGCGGGAATAAATATTGCACGGGACAGTCGAGGCACGTTACTGATTTCGCGTAGAACGAAAGATTTTTATTTCAACGACGACACGGCGACGCGATAGGCATCGCTTGTTTGCAAATTTTTCTGCTGCTATCGCGGGGAAACGGCATCTGTAGCCGTACGCGGGAAATGCACGCGATATCTGCATTTTAAACAAAGATGATGGGATCGGATTGGAAACACGAACGCAAACAGCCGTAATCGAGTTCCGATGAAGCCTGAATCAAGATCACAATGGGGCCACGAAAGAGCGGCTTTAATGAAATTACCATGCGCAACGTATAATCCGAAGCGACTGATAAAAAATGACAGTTATTAAATTTGCTTGCATCTGAATAGAGCGCGGCGTGGCGTATTGTCCTGCTTGTGAACGGTTCCCATGAAATTTGCATTCCTCTCGTAGGTACGTACGTGACAAAGTCGTGGAAAATTTAACGTAACCAATAGTTTCCTTTAACAGTGACCTACCGAGTGACCTTTCGATGACTTTTCGAGAAAGAAAACTTAATCCCTCTGGTCCCGTCGTGAACGGAAGCTGAATCCCGCCAAATCAAGCTCCCCCGCCGTGAAAAATGATATTCTCTAATTAAATAACTGCCCGTTGAATCTCATTTGATCGATTTCTCCGTCGTCGCTGATGGATTCCGACGGGACTCGAGCACTGGCTCTCATCCAAGCGGGGACCCTCCTAAGGGTGACGCCTGATGCCAACGAACTCTTCGACGAGATACTTTCACCCAACCCCGCAGACCGCCACCCGCCCCGCCCCCCCCCCCAAACACGGGGGCCAGGGTGCGATATACTCGGCGATACGGCGAAGGCGAAACTACGTGGTTAAATAAAAATCACTCACCGAGCTGACATCGATCGCCGCCTCTGCCAAGGGGGCATTGACACCTCTGCCTGAAGGACCCTTGCCTCCGTCTCGGGGTGACGTCGTTCCCTTCGAGATCCATCGCCATCGAGGCGTCGTCGTCGGCCCCGTTGTCGATGTCGTCTGCTACCAGCTCGGCGTCGTCGCCCCTAGACTGCTCGATATAACAATTTCCAGCCGGCCCACAGTCCAGCGAGCAGGCGGGCTCCGTGCTCACTATGCTCTCCATCGTCGAGGGAAGCTTCTGCTCCAAATTCGGCCCCTGAACAGCGAACCAGGTGCTCGTTACTTTTGGAACAGTTAATCGATAATTTGAAAACGATATTGTGGTTGTTGAACGTTCGAGGGATATGTGGCCGTGGTAGGGATGGGAGCTAGTGTCGGTCTTTCTTTGGCTGCGAAGGGATGGGGGAGTGTTTACGTTATTTGGCCCTTTCTGCGCTTTATTGGGACTGTAATCTCTATGTGTTTAGAATTTTGGGGATTTTAGTGGGGATTCGTCTGTGTGGGTAGAGTATCTTACGATGGTCCACAGGAATGGTTGCAGACGAGAATTTCTCGAGAAGGAAGGTGAACAATATTTGTCTATATTTACACAAATATCTTAATGTTTTCTTTTTTGAATATTCTGCTATGTAATTATATTAGTTATACTCTGTACACAAGAGCAAAGCTAAATCGTAATTTCTAGTCACGTTCTTTAGTACTCGTAGGATACCTTTTACAAGTATTCTGAACAAGTCTAAATATTGCAGACGAACAAAGCTTAGATAGGAAAGCCTCGACCACTATTGCCAAATCCATATTTTTCCAAATTATGGCGAATTCGGAAGAAACAGCGAGACCCTGGGCAAACCAAGAACGAACCGACGCTGGTACACGGACCTGTTGCTGGCGTCCCGACGTTTTTATCTGCTAGACCTTTTGAATCAGGGTAAGGGAAGTCCAGGTTCTGGTAAAGACGGGAGGTTTCTAAAAACAACCGTGGCTTGCACGAAGATACAAGTGGATTTGAGATTAATTGGAACGGTGTGGATAAACATGAATGAAAGCCAAATATTTTGGAGTCTGAGTCAATAGAAAAGTCTAGTCACTTGTGTCAATCTTGCAGCTAGTAACGCTGGTTATATTTCTAATTTGTTGATAAAAAAAAGCAGAGCGTGATTGCTAAGTTACTCATTTTTAATACGATGTGCTGTTAACAGTACCTTGTTCTTCTCATAATTACTATTAGTTGTTAGCTAGAAAGAGCAGAAGAAGAACTGAGAGCGAGCTAGAAATCCCTTAAATTGAAATTATAATATTTTTCCACAATGAAGAAACCCATTTTATACCATTCCATTCGCAACATTCCCGACATCGCAGCTGCCCGTTGCAAATTCTGGCAGAATTTTCGACGCAGACAATAACCAGCGAACACGATTTTCAACGAACCGGATACGAGGGGTGGGGAGATTCGAATGCATTGCGGAATCGAAGGAAAACGGGTTGCGTGCACAGCTCGCGTTCCTCCCGGCGTATAATTACACTGAAACTAAAATCGAGATCGAAACCACGCCCGGCGAATAACTTCAACAATTATTGGTATAAAAAAAAAACTTCAACAATTTTCCAATTATCAGAACAGAAATGAAAAAAAACAGCGCAGAGAATAATAGAGAAACCATCGACGAGCAAAAAGCAATAATAAATAAAACTATGAATGAAACGGAGCGCAAATGTTTCCAGCTACATCGAGAGCTATTCAATCTTTGTGTGCGCAACTGTGCGTTGTTGATTTAGTGATTGCCTATTAACAATCGCGTCGAATGGTATCAACGAGCGTAAAAGCAGAAACGAGCTCCTATTATCTCTTTGATATTCTTTCGAGACGCCGATTTCGAAGCGTAATCCAAATTGGAGTCGTGAAAACGTGGCCCGTCGAATCGCCTTGCCCCTTTCCACGGCAAAAGTATTTTAATGAATCGGATCACCTACCTGGGACGTAGCCCGCAAACCGACGCGATCGAGAGGCACGCTGGTCTCGTCATTGTTCTTCGTCGAATTCGACGTGCTGTTCTCCGGCTGCGGTTCCAAGTGTATCGTAAAAGAGGCGCCTCGCATGTAAAGGATGTCTTCAACAGCGTCATCGTCGTCGTCCGTGTCCTTGTTTAATTCGTCGTTCTCGACGTCCTCGATCAATTCACCCAGCTCGTTGGTCGAGGACGTTGAGTTCAGCTCTGGAACAGAACCAAGTTCTAAAGAACATTGCACCGTTGGACTGGTTTCCTGTCTGAAATAGAGGAAGCAGAAACCGCGGGATCGATCAAGTCCAATCGAACTACTTGTAGTCATTGGGCGAAGGGTACAATGGGAACCGACAGCAACCTTCTGGATTTGAAACATTTCAAATGGCGAATAATACGTTTTCGTTGGTGAACGAGCGTTATACAGTAACATTCAGACGATCATTTTGATATCAGTGCCTGAAGTTTCTATAAACATCTAGGGATGCTAGACATAGACCCAAGATCCTGAAGATCCTACAGATACCTAAAGTAAAACAATAGGAATTCTAGATTGATTAAACGGCAGAGCGCCAAAGTGGCAAATAAAAGAATCGCGCAGGCCGACTCGGATAGACGGAAGCGGAAACTTTGCAGATATAGGTACAAAGGGCAGTTCCGTTAAATTAGCAGTTGAAACTCGATCCTACTCATTAAACACCACTATAGAGAAACCCGTGATTCCGACTTTGCTGCGTCCCTCGATTTCTCCAGGGCGTACGAAACTCGAGGTTCGCGAGAGCGATCGACGGAAAGGCTTGCAAACCGGGAACGAGCCGAAGAAACTCGCCAGCCGTCTCCCGCTCGTGCTTTTCGGGGGTAAAGAAGTATTTCATTACTCCAATGGCAAGTTAATCCCCTCCGATCTCGGGGCTGATTTACGAGCGCCTCGGCTCGCGGCAAACAACATCCCAGCAAAGCCGATTCATTCGCAACTTCGGGCACGCCTGTATAAAATGCAAAGCGGCGAACTTCTGGCGGCCAACATTGCCAGCGGCGGAGCCGAATGGCTGCGCAGCGAGTGCCCGTGGCGTAGAGGCGATCGAGTTTCGTTAATTGGCGCCCGGCGAAACACGAGAACCCGGAAATTCGATCGAAAAACAGCGCGGTTCCTAACCGCGGAATCGGGTGCCTCGCGGCCGCGACGATCGACAAATCGCGCTATGAAACAGAGCCCGACCTCGGCTCGCGTTACTCGAGACTATGACAAGGTGCGTTCGCGGGGTCGAAAGTATCGGGAACGTCAGAGTGTCGAACTAGTTTAGACGTTCTATCGCGGTGTAGACACTGCGTGGACGTGGTTGAAGAAAAGTGACAATGGAGGATAAAAGAGAACGTGAATGAGACATTATAGAGGACCATATTTGCACAGATACCTGCATACAGTACTGGAAATATTTATTTAGTTTAGTATCACTGCTCGGAAAATACAAACACTTAATGTACTAATACTTGTAATAAATACAATGTAATAAAATACTAATACTTAAAATAAGTTGGACACCAAGTTGTTGGTAGTTGATTTGCAGGTGATGCAATTAACATTCTACACGTACCTATATTCATTTGACGCGCAATGGTGTAATGCAGCTGTAACGCGAAATAAATTCTTTCAAAGAATACCATCAGAAGCGTCCCAAGGTAGCCAAGATTGCGCTCTAGCGGATCTATGACAACGAGACGCTGTTTTGATTTGTCTGTGCCTTACCATCGCTCTTGTAAATTCACTGCATCCTTCTCCTACATATCTTCTTATTATTATAACTCCATTCCTTCTAATATACGTTCTATGTCGTCGTTTGCCTCATTCAAACTTAGTGCTCGGTCTTTCATCCTCTTGCGGTTTCCTATGTAATTGGCTTATTCTTATTCTTATCTTATTTTATTTTATTTTATTGTATTTTATATTATTTTATTTTGTTTTCTTTCCTTTTCTTGCCTCCCAACGGCTTTTTAGGTTAGGTTGTAGAGCAGCAGTTAATGCTGAACCTCGCCTACTCGCCATTGTAATCGTAATTGTAATGGTGCAATAAATACATTTTATTATTATTATTATTATTATTATTATTATTAAATCCAAGCTTGATTTCAGAATGAGCAAGGTTCCGCGAGGGAAGGATTAAAACAGCAACAGCCTAGACCACCGGCTCGAACTCGGCGAAAATTAATATTTCGCTCGAACCGAAGATCGCATCCACCGACACAAGCTTATTAAATTTTAAGTGGCCGGCTTATCGTCGTGTCCTCGTTTCCTCCTCGCCAGAGGATCCGTGGCAGGCGCGTCTATATTGTGCATGATAAATCGACGGGAAAGCAGGCGCACAAGGCTCGCCCGTCGGAAAGAAAGGAACGCTCGAGAGCCTGTTCGATGTTCCGAACGTTTCGCCGGTCCGAAGCAGCGGCAATTAAGCGCTAATTGCTACAATCGTTCCGTCTCGACTCGTCTCGAGGAAGAATCATTCTGAATGCTACTCGACGTCGAAATCGTCGGGGAGCCTCGATTGGCCCGCGATCGAACAGTCGAGTGCACTGGGTGAAAAGGGAAGAGACTCCGGAGAACGGCGTGGAACGAGAAGAATGGTGAATATAAATTTCTGCGGGAATCTCGGTAAACGTCCGGAGCCGCTGCTGACTTGTAACATTACTCATGAGGGATGTAAGAAACTCAGTGGCTACTGTTTTTAAAGATGAATCAATGCGGTTGGCTCGGTGAAGATTTGCTAAGGGATGGTAGCACAGAATTCGCCCCGATCGAATTCTTTGAGTCCCTCTATACGTCCTACAGATTTCGAAAAGGTTCCCCTGCAGAAGATCGATGATATTCGGATCGGTCAGTGGGCGTGGAGTTTATTTTCGGGCATATCCGATGAATGGACTGGCGCGCGGAATTCCCCGAGACCGCGGGAACGGAACGGATTTCGAGGGGCGAGGCGTCGAAGCGGAAAAACAGACGCTCCGTAATTGCGCGATATTTAATGAAACCGCGGTTTTAATTTCAATAAATAAAGCTCGGAGCGGAGGCATTCCCCCGGCCGTCGAATTAACGAGGAAACACGTAACGACGGACACATTAATTAAAACAGATTGTCATTTTTCAATTTGCAACGGCCGCGTTTGTCCCAGCGGCGTGGCGAAGTTATTTAATCTATTATACTCCACGGCCGGTCGAGGGATCGGTTCCGAGATGGGGGGAAAAAAAAATCAAGCGCGTCGAGTCGCCGTTTCTCGCTCCGTCGGATTGCGAATCGAGTGCGAAACCTTTTTATCGTCGCGCATTCACTCTGCTCGCTGATGAACGAGAATCGATTTCATGACCGTATTGACGGTTCTCGAGCGTCGAACGGTTCCGCGCTTTATCGCCCGTAACGAATGGTTCTTGAAAATAATACCACCAACGATCTCCTTTGGCGCGCGCACGCGCGCGCGGATGAATCGCTTAATATTGCCAAAACGAACGATCCTTTCGTCGTTCGTTACTCGTTCGTTACTCCTTTTCATGGGATTACACGAGCAGCTGTTATTTTAATCTTGCCCCTCGTCGATCGTCTATGCGCGCAATCGAAATTCAATCTTTCAGCTACAACCTCTCTTCCGACCCAGCGCTTAGTATTAGGAGGAACAAAGAAATTAATTAGAATCGTTGAAATTGCTGTTGCCACTACGCAAAGTCCCAAGCTCACCTGTCGTGACGGAATATCGTGAACCACTGACCTCTGTCTCCTCTATTAATTTACATACATCGTTAATATCCACGAACGTCCTAAAAATTCCGGTGACCGGAAGCTGATTCGTCTCAACGAAATTCCGCGCAAGCAGCTGTTACAGGAACAATGATTTTGTGAGAGTATGCGACGCAGAAGGCTTAACTCTACAAGGGTGGTAGCCGCCCCGATGCGCAAAGTCCAACTGGAGTTCGGAAGTTCGCCGGAGTGGTGTCATCGGCTGCAAGGAATTAAGGATAATTCTCTTTGTCGCGAATTGCCGCGTATGTCTCCTGAACCGAGGGTCCCAGACGGTCTCCGTGTTTCCCACTGTAATAAGGCTAAGTGTCAGAGGGATCTGCCACGTCTCTCAGCATTTCGAGCATCGCGAAACGGCGGGTGAAGCAATGCTCGACTTAAAGCTAACATGATTCGACAGCTACAGCTTGTATGCCGAATCGTTTTATTCGATGCGAGCATACATTCGGTGGAACAAGGTCGACGGAGGCGTAAAATCGTTTTCATAGTAATACAGGATTACCGGGGCTGTTTCATGCTGTGCTAAATGCTCGTAGATATACAGAGAGCATCGATATTGTAGGTACGGTTCATCGCCACTCGAAGCAGATCGCCGAATAGTAGAAAGTCTCGTCATTAGTCAGACGTACGCTTAGAGAAAATCTGGTCGAAATTCTCTTAGCCGAATCCTACCATAGCGCGTGGGAAGCTGCTAGATCCGGAAGTGGCAGGAACGGAGGTACGAGGATAATCTTGAAGGAGCTGAAGAACCATCCGTTTCGACACAAGCCAACGTTTATGCGAACGTGTTGCTAATCCAGCCGGTGCATTTAGCCGCCTCGTAAAATTTGCATGAATTTAAGCGCCCTCTTATGAACGGCGCCAGGCTCGGCTTAGACGGCTCTTTCGTCCCTTTTTCTCTCTTCAACTTTCCATTTCTCTTGATCTCGACGGGACCTCCTCGCCGGGATCTTTTCTCCAGACTTTCCCTCCCTCACCTTTGACTCTTCACTTTTCCTTTTTACCCCCTCAGCCCCCATTGTCCGCCGCCCCTCTGCAACCCTCTCTGCATGATTAATCGCGACTCATTGGACGGAATTTGGAGTTTTCTTTCGGCCCACTGTCGACTGCCGCTATCGTTTTTAATCCCACCGTCCTGGTGAATTACCAGTGTCCTCCCTTTGTCGATGGATTTTCAGAGCTTCCTTAAACATCTACTACGTTCGTTACTGTACCTACGAATTTTTTAACCTGACCTGTTCCATCCAGAGTAAGTAGGTACTGGAAGCCATTTCGCCAGTATAAGAGGCCGAAATTTGATGATACGTGGTAACTGGTTTCACCAGCCTGAAGTATCGCGACGCGCGTCGGCCCGCGCGACGCTTTACTTTTAATTGAAACGTTTACGAGACGGACGGCCGGGAAACTACTGCGCTACATCACCCCCTCAAATGTTGTATTTCAAAGGGGTAAACGGCGCGTCAGCCCGGATGGGCGCACTTATCTGCTAGATTTAGCGCGTCGCTTACGGAGAAATTTACAATTTCGCTTAGAGAGCGACGGGAGAATGAACGCGTGCCATACGTCAGCCTCGATACTGAAGCAGAGCTTGCCGCGTAATTTCGCGATGCCACGCACTCTCGCCGCTGTAAATCGACCGCCGCGGATAAAACCGGTCGTCGGACTACCCCTTTATCGCCCACCTTGAGGGACGCGCCGCCGATGAATGCAAATTAGTGACGTAACGATAACGTCCTGCCGCGCCCCGTAGCTAACGTTCACCGAAACGATAACGCTGGACTATTCCCGGGGCAGGGTCTTTCGGATCCCGTTTCGCGCAGACTTAGAGGTCGATCGTGGGTATATACACAGATAAACAGTAGCGAGTACGTGTAACGAAAGAACTGGGGGAAATGCTGAAGAGGTAACTTGGGGCTGTGCTAGTCAACGCCGGCGAACTTCGATTAATGGGTCACGGTATCCGAGTCGGGGGACATGAATACTAACAACCCCGACTCGTGACAGTCGAAACCGCGCTACAGGATCATTAAGGGTAGAATCCCGCAGCCTACTGGTGTTGCCGCGCGTCGAGTTCTGTAACTTGGCAATTGTCACAGTTGCCGTTCGTGACTGAAGGGCTGCGAGCGCCTGGTTCTACGGCTCGGAGGTCATCGGTATTCGATCCTACCACTGCCAGACAGTCGGCGCTGGCTTCCGTAATTTTGGAATCGTCAGAATGGCTGTCCCAATTCTAGGATCATCAATATCGAGTTCTAGATTCAGATATCTCCAGCGAGTTCTACAAGATGGAAGTCGTGGCCATCGACGTCAATGAATTAACGATGTTCAATACCACGCTCTACCGTTCGGGCGCCGCTGCTACATTCGCCGACACGAGAGTCGCCGATATCCAGTTTTACGACACTAAAGGCAGGTTACTACACTCTTGGGTCGTCCATATTGAACCTTAAGACACCGAAGGTGTCCTATTAACGATCATAATATACTTCGCGGCAAGTATCCACGTCACCGAGAGAGAGAGACTTCCCTTCGGATTTCAATACGGGCGCTTAAATGTCCGTCCCCGATTGCCGCGACCGGTTCACGGCTGTCCAAGAATGCCCGGTTCGCGAGACTTTGTGACCTCGTGTGTGCGTAATTTGCGCCGTGACACACGGCTGGGCAACGCGTCGCTTTATTTTCCTCCCCCTGGAAGATTAAATCGAACGCCCGGGAAGAGGTGGCGTGCTCGATGGCGGACGCACGCCCAGCCCGTCCAACTCCGGTATACCAGGAGGCCGATATCCCGCGTGCTCGTGTAACGCGCCGTCTCGCGCCTAGGCGTTAGGCCGTCAAACTCATTTGCGGACAGGCGCGTACATGTTTCGCGGTGGGCGACGCGGACCGCGTAACACGACCGCGAGTCCATCGGCCCGATTGGCTTGTTCCGCGAAACGAGACGAGCGATGAGAGCGCAAGATAGCGCGAACGGTTTCCGGAGGAAATCGTCGCGACATCCCGGCGCTACTTACACGCGCGTCTGGATTTACGGGAATTGCAATGGGGAGATTGGAAGGTGCGTATAAGCTGGGGTACCGACAAGGGGGTGTTTGGATAACACGGTGGAGGGTGGGATTTACGTGGACGATGCGCGAGTGGTGATAGATAGTTGATGATCACTTGGAACTTCATAAAGTGGAATGTATCCTCCATCGTGGTTTTAAGGGTTACTACCCGATTTTCAACGCGATCTCCCGGAATTTATTTAACAAAACCTAGAAGTTTATACTATCTGGCGTTTCGCCTGCATATTATTGTATGTTTGAAGTAATACTCAGAATTTTTTTGAACTTTTTTATCGCACATGTACATACAATAGGGGACGAAAGAAAATTAACAACTTTTAAAATCACGTAACTTTTTTAAAATTGGTCCAAACGACGCGAGTATTTTTGAGAAGCTAGAAGGATTATATTGCCAAGCGAACTACTTCGTCGTTTTGAAAAAATGCAATTGGACGGAATGGCAAAGAAAATAGTAAATGTCGTTTTTAAACATTTTTTGTGCGGCCCTAGTGAAAATTCAAAAAATCCGTTTGTAGATTAGGTGGTTCATGAATGGATACTCGAAACGATTTTAAGGGGTGAAGGGTGGTTAATCACATGTAGATTCGAGAATATTGACGCAGTGTTATTGAGATCGTCTAATTGCATGAATAAAAAGGCGGTCGATCGAGGCGGTAACGGGATGTAGTAGCGAGCAGTATCATGTAATTAATTTATCGTTGCAATTAATTCGCTGCTTTTCTACTTATTAATACACGTTTATACGCTCCTCCTCATCTCCCTCTGATTCATCGTTCCCTGAATTCTACGCAAATATTACGATACCCGGCTTGAATCGAGGATACGGAGCCCAGCGAAATAAGCGGGTTCAGGCGGGAACTTTCGTCGCGGCTGTTCGAAAACGTTCCAGTTAAAGGCAGGGAGGCATTTAACCAACCTCGCGAGGAGCAATTTTGTCCCGGCGTTGAAACGTAATCCAACCCCGCCCGAGAAATTCGCTGGTGAGCGCGGCGCGGGGCCGGTTAATTGTTCGAGCTTCAGTTTCCGGTTATAATGCATTCGTTCGGGGCAAAGTAACTTTCCGAACAGGCGGGCGAGCGCAAATATCGCTGATAAAACCGGCGCCGCGAGCTGCCAGCCGGCCGTGAAATTGCGCGGAGATACTCGGGACGCGTGACTAGCACGGTTAAACCGAGCGTGGCCGTGTAATCGTAACGCGAGCCCGGCGAACAGAGTAATCCATCGCGCGAAGGAAAAGTGTCGAAGCTTCGACGGGGGCTGATGGAATCGGGGTGAAGAATATAAACGTTGCGTCGTGAGTCACGACTCGTGACGTTCGACCGGTTGATTGATATTTCACGAACGACTTGTTGTCTAATTGGAGTCGATCCTCGTTAAATTAATAGCGAATCGATCCAATTAAAACGTACGCGGTCCCGCGACCAGGCAACCCTCACCCGGCGGTCCACCCCCCTGACCAAGGGGGCGAGCGTTCCGCGCGGAGCGTCGTCGGTCGTTTCAATTGCGATGCACGGCTGTCAGGCGTCGATGGCGCACAACCTCGTTTATTATGCATTTGCATTCGGGCTAAAGAGCTGCTGCGCATCGCTCGTCTTGCCTGATTTCATCTTCGTCGCACGCCGAGCCGGGTCAAGTGAGCCATTCGCGAAGGAACGCGACGCGCGCGCACAGTGTCGATGTCGCGTTCCCTTTCGCGACTGAAAACGCTTACCGAGCGGTTTTAAGCGTCGAGACAGTCACGCCGTCGCTTTGACTTTAACTTATATTTCGGAGGAAAGACTGGGAATGAATCGTGCGATATTCTGGGGAGGTGGAGTTTTTGGCGGGAAGAAATTAGGTATGTTAGAGAGAGTAATACGGTCTGGGGAACTTATACACTAAACGCACCTACGCAGGTGAGAATTCTACGGCAAATCGACTGCGCAATATATTTCGGCAGGTATTGAGAGATAGGGAGGACACATCAACGTCAATGAGGCATCGATTTGCCTCATTCGTGGATCTATAACGATGGTGTCCGCTGTGTAATGGTGGTAATTTAAACTCGAAAAGGGGCTTGGGTAGCAATTATCTTCGCGCGGGTAGAGAACTTAGTGCTTCCACGAGTTCTAGGCAGTTCACCTGACCGTGTATGACCTTATAAAGAAACTTCAGGTCCGAAAGAAGTCTACGATCACTAAGGTTGGCAATTCGCAGGGTCGGATATTGAGTTTTTAAGACAATTTATAGTTTGTTCTAGGGATTCGCAGTGACAGAGTCTCGGGTAAATACCCTGAAGTTCTGACCAGGGTGGTTGACTTCGGAATAATCGACACAGTTAATACCCGAAGTTGGATTGTTCCTGACGCTTCAGAAATTGACCCAGCTTGCGTGAGACTTAGTATCCTTGCGAGCTGGCGGGTGGAACGGTGTGCGCAGGTTTGTCGAGATTTAACGTAGCTGCCGAATTGAATTCAACTCGAAGGCATGCTGGCGGAGATCAGGTCCTGTATCGTCGCTCGTACAATCCATTGTTGTACATCTTGTCCTCTTGGAAACACTTCTCCCGTGATTATTTATGAATGTACATAGCGACAGAGTGATATCGCGGGTCGAAGGCCTCTAACACGTAGGAATCGATTTTTAAAAATGGCCACGAGTTCGCGTGAATTCTAACATCATCCGCAGTCGAAAAGTCGCATTCGAACGCGCGTCACGTCCGATTTGTGTACGAAATGTGGTCGATACGGCGTGGCATCTGTGGATCGGTGAATTCATTCGACGGGCCCCTAGGGTGCAAAGATTAGAAGCGGTTCGTAAAACCGTTTCGCGCCAACGAGTTTGGTAATCAAGTTCGATTCGCCGCGCGGCCGAATTTCTCGCTTGAAATTGAATTAAATTTCCGGGCCGATTAGGCCACGTCGCGTTCACAATTATGATCACGTACCAGCCAGAATTTCGGACCGTAATGACGCGAGGAATTAAAGATTTGACAGATGAATTTTACGCTAAGAAGTGTGAACGGTAATTGATGATATATATTTGAATAGATGTGGCCCCGTGGCGTGTATCACAACGCGTCCACAATTATTCAACGTTCAATAAAACGTCTGTAGAATCAACGATAGTAATTTAATCATACGTGTCCATAACGAAACGTGCATAGGCTTTATGCAACCATTAAACGCCCAAACAGCCACGCAAAATGCGTCACTAGGGATGAATAATGAGCGAGGTGGTTATTAACGTTCGATAGATCTTATTACGCATAAACGTATTAGGGAAATTATTAATTGGTAACATCAGGGTATATTCGAAAATAAAACGGTGATTCGCTCGAGTTACACTCTTTCAACGTACCTAATTAATGAATCCATTAAACAGTATGGAATTCATGTTATCAATTACAGTCCAGAGTGAAGCTATCTGGAACTGGACAAATTACCACAGAAAGACGAGAGAGAGAGATATGTATATGTTGGTGTTTTACACAGCATTCCCGTGTACCCATTTTTCAACTCCTGTTTCCTGCTCTTCCTGCCCGCCACGCGCACAAAACTCCAACTATATTACACGTTCAAATTTTTCCAACAAGCCGAGTCAGTAATTAACCCCCCAAATGCCTGAGTTTCGCTGCTCTTGCATCAATATTAAACAAGTATCCAGAAGTGCGGCAGACCGTAGCAATTCCACACTGCGTGCATATCGCGATAGAATGGCGGGCCAGAGAAAGTTTTAAATGTCGATGGTAGGAGCACTGTTACAGTTTAATAAAGAGAAACTGTGTATAGCATAGTAACATGGCACAAGGGTGCCTCCAGACTACACCCTAGGGTCAAAGTTGTTCGCCCAAATATATTAAAAATTATTAAGAATATGGAGAGCTCCTTAAAGAGTAGTGCTAAATATCAAAATTCATCGAAACCCCATGAATTCTGCCCCCTTGGGTACATGGAACAGTTTCCAGAAGTCCTTGTTGAAACCACCATCTCACCGACACTTTATCAGACCGTTACTCCAACATTTCAGCACAGTTCGCTGACAGAGCCGTTGTTGACCCGTCACACGAACGAAACCCAATCTGCCAAACAGGAATTCTTCCGTCGTTCCTTTCGCCAGCTAATGCAACCCGTCGCGCCAGTTAGCTCCGCGGAGGCACTCCGACAAGGGTAACTTCCAGCTGGTCCGCAAAATGGAAGCGCACCAGCCGAAAATGAATCGCCCCACCGGTGGGCCCGTATTAAATCGAGCAATTGAAAGGATCGCAGAATTTCCTATATCGACTTCGCGCGGCGCCACTTCACCTTTTCATTCCCCTGGATTAATAGAGACGCTCGATAATTCGAGGCAGACGGATCGGGATTCCATCGCGGCCGATTCTGCTCCGGGAAAAATCGGAAGCCCCGTCGAGGGGAGAATTGAAGCGGGGCCGTTTCGCCTCGAGCGCGGCGATTCGCGCACTTCCCGGAATATCGAGTCGCGGTAGGCCTGAAGCGTCGCCCTCGCCACCGCCGAAACTGCGACTCCCCGCTGTAAAAATCTCCCGCCGATTGACCGAGCAATGCCACTGTCGCGGCGCGCGGCGATTATTTCCGGCGGGGAATAACCCCGAGCGGAAGTGGAAATTTCGGGTAGCGCCCCGCAGACTTCGAGGGGGGCGTGGAGTTACGAGGGATTTGCGCTGCCACGCCGTCGCGACGTCGACGGAGATCAGCATATGGAACGGTAATGGCACAAACTTGCTACCGAAAATGGAGAAACGGGGAATATTTCTTCCTGGCGCGAGGAGTTCGAACGCCCAATAGCCGTGCGCGGGGGGTCATGCACGGCGGAACGGCGGAAGCGAGTGGCTTGTGTGTAAGTTGAAAAGAGTAGCGGCCGGGACGCGAGGGAGCGGCTATATTGTTATTTCTGGAGAAAGACGTCGGACGTGCGCGAAAACTTGAGCCATAAATTCCGCGCTCCCCTGCCGCGATGGTGCGACGAAGGAGCACGATAAGAGCCGCGCGCTCGGGCCAGAGAAAAGCATTGGGAAATCGGTAGAAAAGACAGAGCGTCGAAAGTCACTTTGCGTGGTTAAGTCTGGTGCTTGTACAGCGCGCGACGTTATAAAGGAGTTCCTATCTCTTCACGGAACACGGGGTATGAAATTGGGAAACTGCTCCCGTAAAAATTACGCGACAGTTACGAGCAGACTCGTCCGCTGTGAATCACTGCCGCTGAAACCGGATCGAACAGCCCATCCATTTTCTGGCAATCAACGCACCACTTTTTTCACACGTCCGTCCAAGGTATTCTTCAAGGAAGGGGAAGCGTATACGCTTTTAAAAAGCAACGAGCCACTGGCTGCGAAAAAAATTCCGGAAAAATGCGACCAGTTGTTAAAGCGTTAACGGTTCCAGCTTCCGCTGAATGCAATGTTTAATGGCAGTGAATGTAGTCGGCGGAGCTGTACTAAAGGTGTACCGAATTCGGTGGTACGCGCGACATGTTCGAAACACGGGGGTCCCACGACGAGTATATTCAAAAATTTCCAAGAACCCGCGCTTAACGATCCCAGCCATCGATCGGATATGCGCGACGCTCTGGTAATTTCGACCGGAATGCAATTCCCGGGGTCGATTTAGGAATGACGCCCATAGCGGGACGAATTCCACGGACTGTTCGCAATTTCGTTATTAAAAAGGAACGCGGTCGATGGCATTTCTCATTTCCTATTGTCCTGCCTGCTGGCTGGCTGATCGCTGCTGCGTTTCCAATGAATCGATAATAATTACGTGAAACTCGCTCGGACGCCTGTGGAGTTACACGCTGATTTTTGGAAATTATTTACACTGGTAGAAATTAATCTGTATACCGAATGAACGGGTTAGAAGGAAAGCGAAGATTCTTTGAAATAAGAATTTTTCGATGCAGCCTGGAACGTTTCGAAGTTTGATTACAGTCCTTCTCATACTGCCAGCTTCCTAATAATTTATTCCTCCGTTTCGTCAAGCCTGGAAAGCGCCAGAGAGCGGCAGAGCTGTAGGTTTGCCGGGGCGGCGTTACGCAGATATTGCTGAGTGATTAATGCCAAACCTGGCGGCTACCGGTCGAAACACTGGCACTCGTGCAATGGCAAATATTTATCGTTCGACCCTTGCATGTAATTGGTTAATCAATGAATGTAAACCAGGTTATGTTTAGATTACATGCGCAGCCCCCGAACATTCAGGGCAAGCATGATTGAGAATGGGGTCGAATATCTTAGACTGATAGGTACTTTGATGTTTCGAGAGATCTCCGTTTCACAAGTGTGTTATTTCAAATGTCAGATCCTTTTCAAGATTTCACACGAACCTTTCGAAAATTCAACGAAGTCCCGTAATAGAAACTAAATAAACTCTCTAATTTTATATTCCGCATCGATGGCGCAAGAATACTCAGAATCGTCGCGACTTTCGATAGCAATTATTCAAATTGATGGTGTGCCCCCGCCGCATCAATGTAACGAGGTTGCAGTCGATCGGTGATCTGCAACAACGGGTCGGAGCGCTTCCCCCAGAGGAAATTCCAGGAGAAGTACTTCTAATCTCGGTAACGCGACGATCGATCTGTCAAACGCGGATTCCCGGGGCTCAACTTTTCCAGCAGACTTCTTTGATACGGGGATTTCGGGGCGGTGAACGTCGTGATTAAGATTAGCAACGTTCCCCCCAGCTTCCAACATTCTTCACTTCTGACGCCCTTTATATCAAACGAATCCTGCTGCAGTGATTCAAGCAAAACCGTAGACAGCCCCTGATCCGTTTCTACTGCCGTACGTCGCGATCGCCATAATTTTATCGGGTTGCACAGCGATCGAGATAGGATAGAAACACCGAGCCAATTACGCATTCGCCTCGTCTTGTTCCACAAAAACGAATCCTGCGGGAGGTGCGAACGGAGCCAATGGATCCGAGCGGGAAGTCGCGATACGGCAAGATTAATCAACGACTAATCGAGTTTCGTTCCCGAAGGTCACGATGAGTAAGCCTGGAAGGGAGGGCGGACAGCCGCAGGCAAAATAAGAGAACGATGATGCAAAATACACGAGAACACAGGGGAGACGTAGCGCGCGCGCGATCGAGGGGCGAGGACGGAGTAATTAAGCATCAAAGGCGGGAATAATAGCGTTCGTTTCGAATGCATGGATAAAAGTTGTCGCCGCTGGCGTTCGTTGCTGAACAGAGATTAAGTAAACGGAAGGAAAGCTAAAGACTCTATTAATTACACAGATAGTATCGCTTTAATCTGATCGGGGGTAGAATAACGTCGCTGAGGTCTTTCAGCTTACTTTGGAACTCGGATTAACGGATACATTGTAGATTAATGCTTCGAAGTCTATTTAGCACCACAACGAACTAACAAGCCTCTCTGTCCGATGATATTCCTTGCTATTCACTGACCTGGAGAATTTACACTTGCAAATTCTTATATTTTAATACTCCATTGGTAATCTGTTCGGAGAAATATGTATAAATTAAAACTCAACTCGAGGTTCTCCAATGCACAGCAAGTATCTACGCGTTTCGTTCTTCCGAAGAGCAATAAAATATTTATATTCATATAGTAGACATAGAATCTGTAAAATTATTGAAAGTGCTTCTTATTGAAAGAAGGTTTTAAAATACCTTCTACTTCCCCTAATAAAGCGTCACATTGCAGCCACCGTGCATGAATTTTGCACCGGTTATCTGCGGCGCACGGTTTAAGAAAAATAAAGCTATAAATAAAGTTTAACGTTAATAGAACGACGGGGTTCTACCGGATACGAGCGGCGTTTCCGCGAGTAATGGGAGACCGAACCCCAGAGGAGCCCCTGCGAGTGTTCATTTCCGCGCATCGCGCGTGTTTCTTTCGATACTTGAATCGAATCGAAGAAATGGAACAGTGGAGGGGGGCAAGAAAGGCTATTCCCACGATACCATCTATACAGTGATTCCCAGAGCTCGCGCGAGACCTCTTTCTCGCGCTGCATGAATTGCTGCACTCCGGGTCCCCAGGAATTCGTGCCCCAATATCGGCGGTTCGGCTGAAAGACCGGCAAACGCGCATCAAAATAATTAGAACAGAGCCTGAACGACTTTGTTGCTCAGCAAGCCATGGGATGACTTAAAACTCTGTTAGTATATCGCTTCATTGAAGGTTCGATATTCCTTTACTTCCTGGTCGATTCATGGTGCAGAATTATTCGGGTCACAGCGATGTACAGAAATTTAAACGCGGAGCGGAGAAAATATGTGCCGACAGTGTTTTCAGAGTAGCCGTAAACTGGGTGAACATTGACAGTTAATTAACATGTATTAAAGAAGGGAAAGGATACAAATTTTATGCATCTTGGCACTTGTAGTAGATTCACTAAATATGCAATGTTGCGATAGGATACGCGAAGCAAAAGTAAAAATGTGAATTTTTATATTACACAGCAAAATGTTCTAAAAACATGCCAATGTTCTCCAAATTTATGTTACCGTTGAATAATGCCATTGTTGCAACGCATTGGTTGCACCGAGAACTACCATTTCTCAAACAAAGCAGCTGAGTCTACCGTCACTTCTCCAATCTAACCTCCGTCATCCAATTTTTGGCCAACGACCACAAAGCCTGACTTAATCGCGCGATAACCAAGCCTGTCGGATAATGTAATTGCGTGATCGAATAAAGAAAGTGCAATGTCGTCGGGGCTTCGAAGTCAGCGTCCCCGACATCCTCGACCAGCTCGCGGAATTTCAAGTGAATCCCAACAGTCGCGACGTTGAATTGTTGAAGTGCCCCTTGTTGCGCTTTCCTTCGCCGACTTCAATCCGCGTCGCCCGTAAATTCAATCGCGTCGGGCCCCGCCCGTCGGACTTCTTCGGGACTTGAGTCGCGTCGAGTTATTGGGATCCAAAATGCTGCGCCCGGATAGATGTTTCTTTCGTATTCAAACAGACTTAATTGGCACTCGCCAGTCGACGGAGACGGCGAGGGGGGTCCATCGAGCTTGTTTGCGCCACTCTGCTCAAAGATTGCCTCCAATTAACCTACATAAAGAATACCCGCGATCCCCATCTCGGCATTGTGACGAATCTGATGTCTGACATTGATGGGATCGATCTACTTCGCGCTTGGTCGCTATCCACCGGCTCCACCTACAAACTGGGACAACGAATCGAATAAGACTTAACGAGTGTCCTGCGATCGAGTTATTTAATTAGCCATCGGTGGCAACCCTTGGCTGGTTCTCACAACTGTCCAGGCAACAGTCCACGGTCTCTAGCCGGAGCCGTGAATCGATCTAGATTAAGCCGCAACCGACGAAATTAGTGAGCTGATCCTCAGGCACGTCCTTCAGACACCGTTCTGAGATTATGCCGATGGATTGCTGGTGATAAAGCTCCAAGATCTCGCCTCCACTTTCCAGGTAGGACTTAGTACCTGAGTTCAGGAACGGACTTACTCGAGAGTGGCTGCTGCATCAATTAGACGTATGTAACACGCTGTAGGAGCAGTTCCATAGTTTGTACAGTTGCAGATTTCGAGTGGTTCATCAGGGACTATTCTCTGGAACTTCCATCCAATCATCGATCTTTTTACGTCGTGAATAATATTCATTTACTAACCTCAACCACCACTGCCAGCAACTCCAATTGCATACGAGCTCTCACGCCACCAAACGACCATTCCATCTATCCACAGACCTCCTCGGTTACGTCTTCAAAATTCCCAGCACAGCTACAGCATACCCTAGCAGAATTAATCCATCCCAACAGCGAGTCCCTTTCCGCTCTCAGACTTCCGCGCGCGGATCGACCGCGTAAATGCGCGGGGCGCTGCGATGCCGTTGTTAAAAACACCGTCGGGCCTCGCAAACGTACCTACGTTAATAACACCCGCGGAGGTCCAGCGGGGACGGCAAATGGACCAGCATAGCCCTGTGGAGAGGGCAAAAGGTGGCAGTGCCAGGGACCGAGCGTTCCCCGCGCACCCGTGCGCCGTTCCATTGTGTGCGTCGTCTGCCTCGCCGTGCACGGGTCTCGTCGAGTGGTCCAGCGCAGCGTAGCGCAACATCGGGACAATGTGCTCTCATTAGCAGCTGTCGCGCCTCTGTTTTTCCATTTTCGTCCTCCTTGCGCCCCGCTTCGTCGTCTCGGCCGCGCGTTCGCCAGCGCGGCGTTAACCGAGCGACGCGCGTTAACACGTCGCGTTTAGAATCGACCTTTTGACGTTTCACAGACGAGCCGGCGCTCGAAAACCCGCCGCCGACGGCGCTGTGTCGCTGCCACCACCCTCGAGCGTCTCGAACGGTGAACAGCAAAGTGGCTCATTGTCCAGGCTCCATCTTCTCGCTCGGTAACTGGTCCGCCACTATTCTGGGACGAACGCTCTTTGAGCGCCGAATGGAAGCAGCGACAAGATTTCGGTGGGAAATTCAAATGGACGAGCTGTTTCGCCGTGAACAACGGCGGGACGCTGTTCTCCGCGGTACGAAGGGCTCGGAAGAATATCGGTGCAGAATATCGTTGATCGAAACGATAAGGGCGTAAATTGGCTACGGTATCTTGGTACGGCTTGATCCAGCTAATGAGGCAGCGAACAGGATCCAACGACCACTTTCGCCGTGCGAGGGTAACGCGCCGTCTCGTTTTCCTTTTATGCACGACAAACGGTTTTCCGATAATCTTGCCGTCGCGTGCAAGTTTCAATGGCATCCCATATTCCCGTCGTGTAAACGGCTGATGCACAGCTATTTCAATGCGAGCGGTACGTGGCGCGATGAACGGGAAAATGCAGCCGAGGCGGCAAAAGGGGCAGCGCGCGTGTGAGCTACGTGTGCTTTTTGCGCTGAAACGATCGCCTGTCAAAGCTTGACGCGCGTGCCGTTCCACACTAGACAGATTCGAATGCCTTTCGACGCCAGGGCGCTGGCTACACCTATGATCCATCTTTCCATCCACCCGGGAGAGGAGAAGCATTCTCGGGAAGGGAGGCAACACGAGCACGCCTTTACGTAACCGACCCTCCGAGAGCTGGACTCCGTTGACTGCGTCGGATGGCAGAAATTTGAGAAGCAAGTGGAACAAGTAAACGTATGGAGCGACGGTGATTGCAGGAACAATGGTTTACTCCAAATTACAAATACAATACAAAATTTACTGAAAATCAATGTTTTTGTAACTACTGCCGCTCATCAACGAACTTTCGCGTTTAAAAATTAACGGTCTCTACCGGAAGAGGAAACCTCAAATTTCCGTAAAATGTCAGGTACATACCATTTGAAAGCCAAGAACTTACCGGCATCAAGCTCCAAAGTTAAAAAGCGGGTCCATTGGACCCAGTGTGACCAGGAAGGATTAATCAAGTTTGCGCGAGGAACTTGGAATCGATTGGTTTGTGGGTATTACAGAGTAATTTGTATAAAGTTTATAGAGGATTCTTTAGCAAAATGGAAGTCCAACCGACGTCACCGTGGAACTTTGGAAAAAGTGCATCAGTCCACAATCCGAAGACATGAAAGTTACGCAGAACTGTTGGAAAAGCAAAGCTACCGATGTAATACCACCGACACGAGACAACTATCAATAATTCCCTTCGTCTTCGCAAAGTCCCCGATCGAAACTATAAAAACGAAACTCGCTGGAATTCAGGCGACGCCCACGCGGAAGCCTTCGAACTTCGTCCAACTGGCTGTAAAGTTAAATAGCCAGTTATTTTTTTTTCAACAATTCCCCGCGAGCTTTCTGGTTAAGCGGAGATTCCACGCTAGCAGTTTCGCTTCGACCTCCGTTACTTTATTTCCGAGAGAGCTAGCCCAACGCGGGACTTAACCCGGCGAACTTCTCGCGAGCCTGCCGTCATCTACGCGGTGGGTGGTTCGTGTTTTCGATCCGAACGAGCATCGCCTCTCAGTGTATCAAAGATCCCGATGACGCGCCGTGTGTAACTACTTCCGATAAGTTTGCAGAAGCCCCGGGAACGCAGCGAGGCGGACGCCGGTCTTTCAGCCGCGCGCGAAACGGTCCGAGCGCAAGCTTGATGCAGTTCACGCGCGAACAAGCTCCCGTCAAAGTTCGGCGCCGGCGTTGCGGGCGACGCGACGCTCGTTTGGCTAGTTTCTCCGCGAGGGATCCGTACTTCCGACGGGCGAGGAACAAGAAGTAGCTACGCAGCGGGCAGAACTCGACGACTGCTCCTCGCCGTCGGGCAAGGCGTCTTTGCATCGGTGAATGCTGTCAAGCATCATTTACGATTTACTTTGCAAGCGACGGCCCCTTTGTGCGCGATTAAGATCGCGAAAATTGCGCCCAACGAGCCGGTGGCGTTTAACAACTGCGAGCAGAGCGCCGAGCCTTAGTATTATTAATAAGTGGCATAAGCGGCGTCGCTTCGAGCATGAATAAAAAAAGAAAGATCAGAGGACGCTTGATTCTAACGATGGACCTAGGAAGGAGGCTCAGCGCTTTCGCCATTATACTGGTCACATCGGGCGGAGGAAATTGTTGTCCTTGCATCCAGTAATGCTTTCATCAAAGGCATCTTGATACTCAGAATTCCAAATCCTCGAACCTCAGAACTCAAATTAAAAATCGTACCAGTGAAACCTTCTCTCCCTGGTAAACTCCATTTCCATGATATTTTTTCGTTCATACAAGGTAGTTTGAGAATGTCACGTCTGCCTCGAACATCCAATGATCAGGATGAAACAAGGCGTAGTTGTGTTCTTCAGCTGGAGGATTTTATGCCCGTCATTGGGACGTGCCGAAGGCAATTTCCAGGGACGAGGCAGCCCGTTTCGCCGAGGCTTCAGCGCCAGGAACATAGTGATTTTGACGGGATCGACGGGACGCTCGGTTAAGATTGAATTCCAGCCATCCAGGGCCGAGATAAGCGAACGGAAAAAAGACGGGGAACGCGAGGAAAGTGTCTCGGGTCGGGCGGAGGCTCGCGTGGAAATTGAACGTCGGATCGCGGCGTTTATCGCGCTCGAACGGACCCCAAGGTCCGTTTTTCCTCCCCCTCTAGGATATGTCGAGCAGGCTGCGACCTGTGGCGAGGAAGTAGTCGCCAGCGGGAACGCCGTGTGCAAAAAAAAACACTGAAGGCGAAAAAAATTTGCCGCTCGTGCACCGGTGGCGATATGATTTTCCACGCAACGGGATGGTAGGTATCCCCATCGTTCTTTTTCTACGAGCAGCCGTAGGCTGCACGAAGCGTGTTACGGACATTTCGATCGTGTCTCGGTCAAAGGATTTCATCTCTGGCCAGTGGAAACGTTACTGGCTGTTGCTCGTGTACAGGGTATGACCGGTTGTATCGGTGTTGGTCGTGAGGGTGCGGAAGACTGGTCGATGGAAGTGTTCTGTCAAGTGAATTTTAGTGTTTATTGGGTTTCTAATTGCCGGGGAAATAATAGTGTGGATGTTAAATAATGTACAAGTGATGGACAGAACGAGGATATGCAAAGTAGGGGAGACCGGGTCTGGTTGTCACACGGGTTGGTTGTCACAACCGTTATAATAAAGAAACTATAAACAATAGGAATGTACTAATGTACTAATAATCCATGGCGATGCGTAAGCATATCGCCGCCTCCCCCTCCATCCCACAAGTCGTTATGGAGTCCCATGGAGACACAATGTACCATTGTTTGTTTTCGTGCGCTCGAAGTAAATTTTGCGGCATTTTCCTTCAAGTAAGTATAGGTTGTTTCTTAGAATTGACTATAACATTTTTGGATTATTCTCGTAGTTTAGAGTTTTTTCTAACTTATTGTACTGATTTCTTTACATTTTTTTCAACTTTTTAATACATGAATAGCGAGGCGAAATTGTTTAACGGTTTGGGGCAAGTTGTCACAGAACATATGGGGTTAGGTATTTGCCGCGTGTGACAACTAATCCCGCTGTAACTTGCTGTACCTATCATGAGATATTATTTTCTTGTTTGTTTGGCAACAGTTCTCAATAATAATACCGCGAACTTTTAAGAAGAAGACGTCCAGAGGTGAGATGTCCCCGGATTCTTAATTGAATCGACTTTTTATTCATAAACTTAGCTATCCAAATTGTGTGACAATCAACCCCAGATACTGTGACAACCAACCCGGCCTCGGGGTACGTTGTCACAAAATAGTTCCTACAAATAATATGAATTAGCTCCTAATTTGGTTGACAAAATCCACAGGACTAATTTTTTTTATAAAGTCGGACGTACGTAGTTTATACTAATCTAAGTCTAAACAAACTTCCCTGTAGCTGTGACCCGTAAAAAAATCAAAATAAAAAATTGGGACAACCATACCCGGTCTCCCCTAATGGTCAGGAAGAATTCCTACTGGCGTGAATAAACGCTTCTCAGAGTCGAGAAGCAACTTCGAATTGGAAATCTATATCCATCGAAGTGGGCACAGAATTTGAGAAGACTAAGGGAGCAAGGGACAAAGCTGCAGCTGTAGTACGATTCACCCGTACAATTTCATAAACCACACAGCGTTGGACACCTGTGGGTGTCTCAAGTGTTTGCAGAATCCCTTCACGTACAGCCGACAGGGGCGAACTAGTTACCAACGGCAATTCTTCGAGGATCTTAAAGCTCCGCCAAGTGCGGATCCGAGGAGTCGAATAAACAAATTCGTCTAGAGGGAAATCAGAAGGGTGCAGCATGGAAACTCGAGATATCGTAAAGAAGGATTACCGCTAACTCTTCGCGGTAGACTCACCGGCGCAGCTGTATCCATTTTTATGAAGAATGTAGCCGTCCTTGCAGTCGCACTCGTACATCCCGTCGTGCAGCTCGTAGCAGAGCTGCTCGCAAGGCGACCCATGACCGCATCTTCCTGCAAATGCAAACAATCGGCACCGTGAGAGATGCACTGCTGGCAGAGGAAACCGCGACGCAACAAACGAAACGACCGATAAAGCACGTTCGGATAACGTTCGACGCGTCGGATAAGCCGAGCCGTCGACAACCGTCAAAGAGGCGCGCAATTTTCGCCACGGGGAATAGAATTTTCCGCGAATCCAGTGCCATTTTCAGTCCAGCACATTGCCCGGCCATTCCACTACCCGTACAGTCAATAACTGATACTGAATTCGAAGAAATTAAATTTTCAGAGAATAGCGAAGTCCCTTTGTCGAGTTCCGTTGCCACATTGACCGTGATAATGGCAATGGAATAAATAATCCAGTGGTTCCCATCCTGTGGGTCGCGAAATGTTTCCTGGGGGATCGCCGCGGTTATTTTTATTTGACGATTCATAGCAATTATTTATTTTAATATGGTTACGTTTTTCATAAATGAAGAAAAGGAAACGCTGGCTACCCAGATGCAAGCACAACCATCGCACTAAATAAGATAATTGAATATATTAAAAATCTTTAAGTACTTGTCAAATATCTTTAAGAATATTTAGTATGCGTAGGTATTAGGATAATTAAATATTAATAGGTTAGAATTATATTCTGGAATGCCTATTTTAAATGTGTTTTATTTACATGGGGGAGGGGTGTGGCGCAGGTTATTTAAAAAAAGATTGGGAAACACTTAAATAATCTATTCCCGTTTCCGATTCCATCGACGTGAACGGGATTAACGCTAGGAACCTGTAGAAATATATGTTCGATACCCAAGTACCTCCAAAAATTTAGGAAAATTTCCCACAATTCTGACCGTTCTTTTATTTTCTTTTTCAACGAAAAGGTGTTCCCCTTCAGTAATCGCGCGCAACAGTCCCTACGATACGAGGGTCGTGGTGACGCTGCTGTTTGGAAAGTCCACCACCGTTCCGTCGAATTGAATTCAGGTGCTGGGCTCGGGATTCACGGGATCGGCGCACGGTTGCGGGAAATCGAGAGTCGCTTTAAAGACGGTCACTATCGCCGTCGGGGAAACTGCCGGAGGTAATCAGGCTCGGGCGAACGGTCGGATGGTAAGAGGATATAGAGCGTGCCGTTACGACGACCAGGAAATTGTAATCCTGGAGGAAGTTCGCGGTTAGGCGTGAATTATTCCGGCGAACTGGGCGGTCGCTTTGTCGATCGACCGTCGCCGCGAGATCCTTGAAACGGGCGCGAAAGGAGTGACGCTGAGCCAGCGTTCTGACGGGAAGACTGGTGGAATAATTCAAGGATAAATGGGAACCGCTTTCCCCACGATTCTGAAAGGGTACGTTTAAAAACCGAGAGATTTACCTCCCTCGCGGTACAGCGGGGAGAGAATCGCGGCCATTTAACCCCGCCGTTTGATAAATTCGAGGCAGCAGACTGAGGATAATTACGCGGCCCCTCCCATCCAAGTGATAAGTCCTTTCACCAGCCATCGGAGATATTAACTGCCAAACAGATTTTCGAATCGTTCAGATAAATCCAAACTCGACTGTATTAAGAATATTGTTTGCGCGCGATAATATCGTTGCCGAGAATCAACGGACGCTCTTCCCGTCCAGCGCGCGAGCCGCGGGTGAATTTATTCGAAAAGTCTCTGCCGCGTAAACGCTCCATAAATCCGCGGGGCGAAGAAAAATGTATGATTCGGTAACTCCGCGAAGTCGGGGTCCGCCGTGTCCCTTTACTTCGTGCGTTTTTACGGCACCGCTGTTGGAATAACTTCGCCGGCACCCCCGTGAAAGCCGTGCCGCGTCTTTCGCCCTGTTCGTGTAATAAATAATGATAAACCCGCGGGCCAGTATCCACCTTTTGCCAGCCACGTTGCAAGCTGCCGCCGCCTCGGACCAACGAATATATACGGTGGCCAGCTCGTAACGTAATTTATGGCAGACCGTAGCCAGGGCCGCGAAATAATTCAATGTTTACCGGTCGTAATCAGCGAGTGATAAACGCTTGGATATCGACTGGTCGATAGGATGCCCATACCTAAACGCGTCCCTGATTAAAAATTCGGGGTGCTGTTTTTATCAAGCTTTCGAACACTCCGGAAGACTGCAGCGACTTAGTCTCCAGATCGTATTCCCAACTTCGATCGCGAGCGATTGAATTTTACGAGCGTTTCGAACTCAAGCGAGAACGAAACGAATATTCGTACCGTAAACTGGAGGAAAATTGGCATGTTTTTGGAACATATTGATATGTAATATAAAAATCAACATTTTTACGTTTTCTTTAAGTAACCTATCATAATAGTACAATTAACAGGACAATTATGTAAAAATCCATCAAGTTTTTGTCGTTTTCCTTCTTTAATACATGTTAAGGGGTCAGTCCACTGCGAAGTCACGAAAAATTGTCATTTTTTAGGATTTATTTTTTAGTAAAGGGAATGTCCAACGTGAATAATGTTGTGTCTACTTATTAAATACACTTATTGACAGTATAAAAAAGAATCTATTTTAAATTTTCAACAGTTTTGTTAAAATATATATCGCACTGATGTGAACGCCTTGAGAAAGCGATGTAGTGGTAGTGCAGGTGATTTCGAGAGAACGACGGATTTGACACAAAAAATTCAAAGTGTGCTGTAATCATTACGAGTGTGGTTATCGCCGGAATCAGGATTATTTTTACCGATAAAAATGAACAAAATGGCGGAGGTTTGAAGTTTATGCGTCGAAATACGGAGAATTTGTCAACCATTTTGCCTTGTAAAAAATATGAAATGGTTAATCAAAAAAGGTTTCCGTGGTCCCAGCCATAGCCACTGACGTGCTGAATAATTTGTGAAATTGTCAGACTGATTGGTCAAATAGTTTTCTTGCAATCACCTGCACCAGTTGAAGAAATGTTGTTTTGAGATAATCGCGTTTAAAGTTTTAAAACAAATTAAAGAATTTCTTTCAAATTTTTTGTATAATATAAGAGTAGCTTAATAAATACCAAAAAAGATTTATTGCACTATACGTTGTGGGTATCTACGAAGAAAAAATCTTTAAAAACAATAGCTTGACTTTTCAAACCGTCACAGTGAACTGACCCCTTACGGAACTGCCAATGCTTCCCCAGATTACGGTACCTCATCGACATGACTTAACTTACTTAGGTATTCAATTAAGAAGATTACAGAATAGGTTTGTAAACTCTCAGGCGTCGCTACTGAAGTTAGAGCTCCTAATCCACTGCTACCATCCACCACCCTCTACCAAAGCCCATCCGGCGAGGATCGCACCTTCATAGTAAAAAGCCTTTCGAAGGCAAAGAAGACCACGAGGGAAAAGAATCTGGCCTCCCCCCAGCCGGCGGATGCTCGCGGTCTATCCAGCCGTTTTCCTAACAAAGCCCGAGGAAATATGTGATTACTTTTACGCTTCCCCCGGCCAACATTCCCAGAGATTATTCCTTTAAATTCCCAGCTCCGCCGTGTCACGCTATTCTTCTCGCGGCCATTGTTCCACGGGTTCAAACGTTTCCTCCCGGTATCGTTACCTTGCATCGCATTATTCTTCCCGCGTTCCCGTCCGAGCCGCGCGCCGCCTTCTCCCCTACGACATCGAATTACGGCCGTCTAACCACAGGACACGCGAGACTCCTCTGCGGCTCGTATTGCACAACGACAGTGACAAAACGAAAGGACGGGAACGAGCGCGGCGCGGCGGCTCCCCGGCTATCAGCGGCGCTCGAAGATCGACGGCGCTGGGAGCAGCCGCGCGGTACAGTTTCGCGGGGATAATATCGTCGGCGGTGGTGACGAGCACCTCGTTCATTAGGATAATTAACGTCAGCGCTGCCGCCGCCCGTGACGTGGGGCGCTTCTATTATTATCGCGCGCGGGGGATTCCGCGTACGTCGCGAAACTTTCCCCTCGCAAGGATTCGTGACCCGCATTCCGCGTTCCCCGTGGCGAGCGAGGGAACGGAACAGGGCCTCCCGTTGCCCGAGGTGCCCTCGAGCGTGCAGAAGCAAGTGGAAAAGTTTGCGCCCTTCCGATCGCTTTATTGTCGTTAAGCCCCCAACTTCCTGCCCCCCATATGGGGTGCAAAGCTACGACTCTGGTTTCGTTGTACAGATCGATGAGGATAACTGTAAATGCTATCGTAAAAGGGAGATTTCACACGCAGGAAGTGCTATTACAGCTCTAAGTTCCCCTAGTTAATTTGTGTAAACACCATCCCGGTTATTTAAGGACAAAGCTCACGCGGGATAAATCTTTTTGGTGTTCTTCGGTTTCTGGCTCAAATCAACACCCCGACACTTGCCCCCTTTGTATTCGCCGCGAGAGAGACGCGACGTCCAGCACGTAACCACAGCGACAAGTGCAATGGATCTGCTGATTAACCTACATTAACCAAGGGGCGACGCGCGTAAACCCGGACAAAGCTGGGCCGGCTGTGCCGTCTAACTCGTAATGAGACGTCCTGAACAGGAATCCGATTGATGGGACCGCAAACATACTGCGCGTTAATCGTCGTTCGGAAAAGGTGTCCGTCGTTCCGCAGCGACGTGTGTAAAGGTGAAGCAGCGTCAAGAAATTCAAGGTGGATTCTCTCGATAATGAAGCGCGATATGAAAAAAAGTTACTGTTTCTTTTCAACTTATAACAAATAAATAAGTCGAGAAGAAGCAATAAAATTTTTTCATATTGCGCCTCATTTTCGAGAAAATCGCCTTTGAGACTCTTGACGTTGCGTGCAGTCGCGTATAGGAAACTTATGATACGGAAACGTTTAGCCGCGACTAGATGGAGATCTAACCGCAGTTCGGAACGTGTGGTTCGTGTATACGTTAGTCACCGTTCATTAAAAATGTGCATAAAAGGCAACGGTAACGAAAGCCGATGCATTCCGAGCAACACAGCCTACCCTCGGCGTCCCTGATCCGATCAAAGTAGAATGGCGAGTCGGACAAAGCCGAAATACCATTGTTTCTATTTTTCGTCACTCGTAACCGAAAAAGATACCGAGGAGAGGTCTTTCAATCTTCTAAATGGCTTAGCATCCCGTCGAATCTATCCCGCGAACCGTTGCGCGGAGAGGGAATCGACTCGTCAACAAATTCCTGTATCTAGTATTTCCAGTAACCGGTCACGCCGTCGGCGTCCCCTGCGATCTCCGTAATTCCGTGGAGAAAAAGTGCAAGCTAAATCACCGTGGCAGCGACGAAAAAGCACGCAAATCCTTTTCCCGCCGCGACATTAAACATCGAAAATGCACTTTTTTCGAAAACAATACAACAGCCATCTATAGAGGCGCTGTTCTAGCAAGAGAAAAATACCAGTGGTCGCTGTAGTTTCGGTAACAAAACACGCCGAAGGGAATCGATATTACTAACAATCCATCAAACACGAGTCCGTAGAAAAAAAAAACAAGGGGCGCGAGGGGGGTGAAACGCGGGGATGGTGTGCGGGGGGTAGTGGTTTTGCGTGTGCATCCGTCATATACACTGCGCGGTAACTGGTTTTGGGGAAATTCTTTTGGCCGTGTCACGGCTGGAAGTATTCTTCCATTTCGTTCGCAATATCCTCCAGAACGAAGTCCTGCCGCCTTCGTTTTACGGTTCGATGGAGCGACAACTGACCTAACAATATACATTTAATCCACCGTCGCGCAAAGCTTCGCTCGATCGAGTTCGGCTACGAACGTCACAGATACATGTATATAATTATCTCCCGAGTTTTAAGATCTAACTTGTAGCGACTTAGGCAACGAAAGAGCGAGACAGTACACTCTCGTGGTAAAACTATATTCATGGCAGAGCTCGAGCAGGCCCGAAGCATGAAGTAGTGGCGGGGGGAGTCGATCGAGCTGTTTGCGCTCTTTACGAGGGAAGAAATTCGCGTTGCGACCGGGCGCCCGTAAATACGGGCTCCGATTTCCATCTCCGGGCTTTATCGCAGTATACGAAGTAGCCGCAGGGTCAAAAGCCACCCCCTAACAATAAGTCCACGGTCCTGGGACACGGGCACGTCCTGGTCCACCATCTAGATTGGCTGGCAATGGGTTCCCAGGGAAATAGTCCAAGGGACTCCGTCGATCCGATTGTCCGAGAACTGACGTTGTGAGCGCGCTAACTCCTGTCTCCCCGTCGACAAATAACCCGAATTTCGTGAAGGATGAAAGAGATGGATCGTCCCCCTCTCTTACTCTCCCTCTCCCTCTCTCTCTCTCTCTCTCTCTCTCTCTGTCTCTCTGGAGGTATCTTGCCTGACAGATTCGTGGGGGTCGAAGAACGAGATGTGGCCCATTCGAAGGATTTTACAGGAAGAGTTTTGTTCGCGAAGGGGTTTACCATCCGTTTGCCCCCACCACGCCCCTATCGCCGTACGGATATCGCGTGGGCTCATCTTGGAAATGCGTCGGTTCGAGGGAAATCCCCGTGGCGATAGTGGAACATTGAATTTAGGAAAATGGCGGATCTTCGAACACCGAGATGGCTCCTTCGAACCGAATCTTTGAGCAGTTTGTCCTACTTCCTGCGACGCTGGATACGGAATCTTTCGCCATCGCGAGACGCAGACGTTCGGGGATATTGGAGGAGGTAGAAAGTATTTGGGGATTCCAGTTTGGTAGCTCGATTCGGGCTACAGTGTGTCGCAAAAAGTACTGCACACTAGGGTGGCCCTTATTTATACGTGTCCAAATTTTTTTTTTGTATTTCTTTGTCCTCGCCCTCTATAACTGTGCCATTTGATGAAAAAATAGTGCCTGGAAAAGTTTATTGCAATCGGACAACAGGAAAGGGTGCCGACCAGGCCTTAGAGTTTAGAATGCATCAATAGTTTGAATTTAAAGAATTTTGGAAAATTGGTAAACGGGTCAGCATTGCGCCAGTATAGACAATACGTCACGCCGTACAGGTTGGATGCGCGAAGTACGGACCTCTCTATATTCAAATGGTATTATCTAAAAAATGGTTCGAAGCGCGAAAAAAATATAAGTATAGTAATTGTAGAAAATTGAATGCTCTTTTAATATTATTTGAACAAAATTTCGATAGGGCTTGCCATTTTTGAGAAATTTTTCCAATTCAAACGATTAATGAATCGTAAACTTTAAGGCCTGGTCGGCACCCTTTCCCGTTGTTTGATTGCAGTCATCTTTTTCAGGGACTATTTTTGTATGAAGTGGAACCATATTAGGGAATGAGAGCAGAATAAATCACAGGCATTAATCACAAATAAGGGCCATCCTACTGCACACTTCGGGGGAGATAAATTCGATATTAAACTACCTAGTGCATAGGAATGAATTGATTTTAATTATGCATTCTATGTATTAAAATATCACTGCAAAGTGCCGATACCGTCATCGATAATCGAAGTATGCTGCTTCTGCATTCTAGTACCTACTCAGCTTTACACCGTTCCCGTATCACAGAAGAATCGCGGAATCAGGACCGGAAATAGAAGTGGACGGTGCAAAAATGAGAACGTGGCCAACAAGTCTGGCGCACTAAAATACCCCTGCCTCCGAATAGCGCGTTTCAAAGTTCAGTGACTTCTACGTCTTATGCTTTTATCTGTCCCCGCGGCACCTTATCTCATCGGAGAACTAGCCAGACAACCGATCCAAATCCTAATTCATCCTGCTACATCTACGGAAGCTTTACGCGAACGAAACAACAGCTACATAAATCATAGTTGCTCCATCGACGAATAGAGGCAGACTTTCCCCTGCCGGCTCTTTCGAGCGGTCTTCTTTCATCTTCTTATTACGTCCGCAGCACTCTCATTTCATTATCCTCTCTTCTTTGTCGCTTCCAGCCGACCCCAACACCCCTCTTCCGGCTTTTTGTCCCGTGGCCCCGTGATTCTGTCTCCGGCTTCGCCTTTGCGACCAGCCAGATTTCGATTGGCCCCGATTCGAGGAGTCGACGTGTTTTGAGAACCCCTGACACCCACCGCCCGCGCCACAAGCCGGGGGAGCGGGAGTGGGTTTCTATAGCAACGCGCTGTACTCCCTCGGACACGTCGTCTAGCCCTGAAATGAGTGGCATCGCTCGCGATTTGGGAACGGCGAATCGAGGAGCCTGCTCGTCGCCAGGTGGCTTACAGATCCACGAAGCTCTTCTTTCTATTTATCCTTCGGGGAGCGAGATCAATGGAGGTGAGAGAGAGAGAGAGAGAGAGAGAGAGAGAGAGAGAGAGAGAGCGACGCATCGACCCTGGACCTCTGGGCGAAACGAGCAGGGGTCCCATTGGAAACGGGGATGATATCGATCGGTGGTTAAACACGGTAGCCTTCCAGGAAATTTCGGCTCCGCCAGTAATCAGCTTAGCACGGGTAGGCGAGAAATTTCGAAACGCGATCCTCGTGACTTGACCACCTTCGTAAGTTCCGAATTTAAGAGACTATCTCAGAGGACTACTCGGCCTGAAAACTCTAATGGCCGTCGCGCATTTTGGCGAAGCACGGCGAAGCGAAGCGAATCGAAGAATTTAATATTAATTAATTAATTGTCGTTGCGCAATTGTTTATAAACTTTTCTGTTCCTATCGCTGCGCTTTAAAGGGGCATGGATTCGATTTAGCACTCGGGAGAACACCCAACTCCATCCGAACAATCCCTCCTAAAATGACTGGAGATCAGCTCAAGGACTCGAAGGAAGGAACGTGGCAAATAGAAATTATAGCGAGCAGAGATCCCGTCGTTGCATAATGAATGAGCCAGGGCGTGAGGCATCGAATTTCTGGCCGAGTTGAATTCCCAGCTAGCCACCGGCCGGGTCGGGCGGGGAAACCTGGCAGGAAACGAGGTTCGAAGTCAGACGCGACCGAGGCCCCAATCGTCACACACGCCGCTGCTGACACAGCCACAGACCGGGATGTTTGTTTTAGAACCTCAGATCGTTAATCCCGCAGCTCCGAAGGCGTGGGCGATTAACGGCTCGCCTGGATCTGCGGACTCGTCCGGGAGGATTTGTTCGCCGAGTTTGCGCCAGCCGGGAACGCCTCGAGATAACTCTGGTGTTAAACCGATCGTCAAAAATCCCGACCAAACAAACCCGTTCCCCAGCGCGTTGAATTTATTCGAGGAGCTTCCGTCCCCGACTTCACGGACCTACCAGCCCCGCCGAGAGGAAATATTGCTCTGGACTGATTTAACCAAACCCCCCCCCCCCCCCCGAACCGGCAGCAACCGATTTCTATGCGCGCGGGAGCTGTTTTAGCGTTCCGCTATGATTTATGCTACCTGCGTTCGAACAATCCGGGCATAACTTCTAAGTACGTACTCGAACATGGGTGGCTTGAAACATGGCTGGTGCGCGCAACCAGCGATTTTCTAACTCCGCTTGCGATGTCGAATTTTCCTTTGGGGAGCAGATTGAATAGCAGTTACTAAGCAACTAAACTGGTTGCTTGCGAAGATACTTGCGCGGTAAGAGACGAATGACTTACAAGGAAGGCTATGGGACCGTCCGCTCCCGATTGTGATGAAACTTTGCATATGTGTAGAACAGTGAAAGGTAAGAGACACATGTTTTCTTTTATCGGCGGATATTCAACTTTAAGGGGCGAAATCACCCTCTGAAGATTGACACTCTCGATACTATCTCGGAAACTAGTGGAGATAAAAATATTCTTCAAATTACAAAGTTGTCTGGTTCTTTATGTACAATACTTTGCAATTTGAAGAATATTTTTATCTCCACTACTTTCCGAGATAGTTTCGAGGGTGTCAATCTTCAGAGGGTGATTTCACCCCTTAAAGTTGAATATCCGCCGATAAAAAAAAACATGTGTCTCTTACCTTTCACTGTTCTACACAAATGCAAAGTTTCATCACAATCGGGAGCGGACGGTCCCATAGCCTCCCTTGTTAGTCTCCATTCACAAAGATATTCGGCTCATAACAGACCACTTTTGTCGCGTACTCCCCAATTTTCTATATTCTTCTATGCAGTACTGTCTGTAACGAGAGAATGGGTTGGAAATACTTGTCGCATAAGGTGTCTCATCGTTGCAGTTTGGCGAGACTTGATCGCATAATCCGAAGAAAGTGAGAAGAATCGCGAGGGGTGAGTGGTGGAACTTGACTCCCGACGAAACGGCAGAATAGCCACTTTAGTGGCTTAAAAAGGCCCGCGATGCTGGTAATAGGGGACGCACCGAATTCGTTTCGGTTCAGGAGGCTCAACAAGTGCCAGAACGCCGACGAAAGCGAGGCAGCAACCGTGACAGACGAAATAGCTTCTGCTCTTTTGATGTTCGAGTCGAGGGTGCATGGTGGACCCAGCCCGAGGAGCGTTGCTGAAGTCGTCTGAAGAGGTCAGACCGGCCTCCAGACAGGCCACCTTGGCCAGCAAGTTCAATCCCCGCGATCGTGCAGGCGCGTGCACGCGGTCAAGCTGCGGGCCCGCCCTCGCTCGGGGGGGGGGGGGCTAATTAATCGTTTATTTTAATTACGGCCGGAGTCGAGGACCGACGACGACGCGAAGAACGGCGGCGGAATCGTCGACGAAACGAATCCAGGGGAAACGAGCTGCTAACTGCGGAAGAATTGCCTCGAGGAACTTTGCAAATCTGAGCGGACTCGTCGCGAAAACGGTGATTAAAATCAGACTTGCACTCGGGAAGACCTTCGCGGAAGGAGGATTAAAATAGCAATAAAGGGGCATGATCGTGCATCAAAGAGACGCAGGTAAAGTAATTGTCGCGTTGTTCCGCGACTGTGGGCTCAAAGAGCCCGCTTGGATCATTAAATTAAGAAATTAATTAGGGAGAGAATCTTGACCGCGAAGATTCACGTTGTACTATGAAAATAAATTTAGTTTAACGTCGAAAAGACTAATGTTCCTTATACATGTACATGTGTAGTTTACGTTTCCTGTTAACGTTCAAGGGCCAATATTAAATACTTGTTTTTTTAATGCACAGTCTCCCAAAGTATCGATAATGGAATTATTTATCCAACAACGTGAGTTAAAAACGCTTGTCACCCGACGTTTTAAATGTTGAGATCGGACAACCCCAATAATTGGACAAATGCAGTTGCAAGTGACACGAATGTTTTCGCTCGATGCTTCCCCATCATCGGGATAAATGAATTTCTACCGGACGGGGTATTGGTGAATAATCGTGCGCCATCGGAAAAAAAAGATTGGGCTATTTACGGGATGGCTATTCTTGATAACCAAGAAAAGAACCGAGATAATCCCCTTAACCCGATATCGATCGTGGCGGAGCAGCTCCGGCGGTTGTGCCTCGTAAAAAGAAGAACAAACATTTTCCTATCGCTGTTATTTCCTCTTATTCTATCTAATTATTTGATAAGCGGATAAGCTAATCCCCGGCAAAAAGAAGATTATTAGCGCACTAAACTAATTGGGATGGGGACTTCGGTGCTCCTCCTCAACGTTGCCTGGCGATATCGAATTTCTATAGCAAGGTATTCCGACAAACGAGAGAATCTTTGGAAACGCCACGCCGCGCTAGGAGAAACTCTTTACCGTTTGCATTAAGAATACCCTGCTACGCGTCTATTCGACGATGGACGACAATTCAGGCAACAGAAACGCGTTTATTAAGCCCCTGTGGAAAGGTTTTACTCCCGTCACGCGTAATAAAATTGCGCGAGGAGAAACGAGAATGTAAGTCAATCACGTTGGCTTATAAAAAGGCGGAACAATTGACGAAAGCTTCTATGCCTTTAAAGACCTGCTCCGGGGACCTACATTGTTAGAGAAAGCTCGAGGATTTTTTTTCAAAAGTACTTTCAATGGGAAATCATTTACATGCACAGAGAGCACGACGAAACTACGGCGAAATCACGGCGATTTCTTCAACTAGGTATCGACCCAGCGGGGACAAGCGGGTCGCGGAGGGGTATAAAAGCACAAACATTTCCCGCTCTTATTATTTGCTCTTAGACGAATTCTAAGAGGTCGTAAGCCAATTAAAGTTTGAATGCAGCCTTTTTACCATTCGAACGCGATTCCCCAGTAATTTTCATCCTTTTACGATGCCTTTTTAACAATCCTACAGCGACTTTCGAAAGATCGAAAACTCTCGTTTGTGTGTAGTATACCTATGGACGGATGGTGGCATTTGACCCTGTTACATAATCCCAGGACAGAATGCGTCTTCATTATGAAGTATTCGAAGCTTTAGCTGGTCCGTTATACAATCCATCGTTTGGTTAACGTTGAACGGAATAATGTACACATTCGTGGCAGCCTTTGGACAGGATAAAGGATTAAGCGACAAATTTCGTGGTACACTAATAAAATAATGACATTTATGTCTACGAATGTACAATGATAGCGATAAGCTAATAGAATCATGATCGAGAAAGTTTATCCCGCAAATAAAAATTTCTCTCCTCCTAAATGGCACCACTCCAACTAAATCTCCAACAATTTACAGTTCCCCGTCGAACCACCGCTATTCTCAAGTATCCCGAATCTGATTCCTAATTTCCGCAGCTCAACATTCGCGACAGACGCTCCCCCACTGCGTGAATAATTTCCACCAGCCAATTACGCAACGCGCTAACTTGCACTCCCCGTGGCGAGCAGATTATTGCAACGTACGCAGCGACTTCTATCTATCTGGCGAAATGGCGGTGCAAGCAGCAGTTAGCGGAGCGGTTGCCTCGATATGCGGACCGGTTCCCGTACGGGCTAAAATTATCCGGCCAGCCGAGGGGGATGATTTATTGTCGCAACAAGTCACATTAGCGCGCGTTAATTGCGAGGGATCTTCGTTGTAACCGCGGCCCCGCGAGCCCGGGGACCGCTGGCAAGGTGTACGATGAATATTGCAGGACGCGTCGCAATCGGGTCGGCTGCGGTTTTCCCTGGAAAATCAGTCTATCGTCATCCACCGTCACGCTCCACTTCTCGCCGCGGAAACACGGATACGCGTTGAACATTGAATGAATCCTGGCTAGCATTAGCCACGCCCCCGTGCTGTCACAGCTCCCCAAGGCTGTCAGGAACGATGAATTGGTTTCTTCCCCCCCCCCCGTTGTTCCTCTCTTATCTTCAGCGCCCGAACACGGGGACAGTATCTTCGCGTATTTCAGGGGAAATAATTTTTCTGGGAATCCATTACGCCATGTAACGTATGGAGACGCTTGCAAAGGCTGGGATACGCGAGTGTTTTATAATAAAATTTATTGCGGAAGATTTCGATCTCCGTGGTAACGCTATGCTCTCTGTGATTAACTGGTACGCTGCAGTATCGAAGTATATAATATTCTTATGTTTAAAACGATCGATGCTATTTGTCGAGACGCTTGTACTTCCAGCTGGCGTTCAGGGGGGCCATGGTTGAGAGGCCGAGTATTTTCCAGCGTTCGCAGTAATGGAATATGTGATAGAGTATTAGCAGAACTGTGGGGTATTTGGACTTTGGAACGATAGCCAGAAATCCGATCGGGGGTGAGGGCCGTAAATTGCATTCGCGCGGCCGACGCGTACACGCGGCTCGTATAAATTAAACTGTTTAATTTTGTCAGGTGCCCCGTATAGGTTTCAGCGAAACATAATTGTTTTGACGTGCACACGTCGTGTATCTATCGCGCGATAAATTGGCACGTCCAATCTTGACAACTTCGTTACACCTCGCCTGTGTAGGCCTCGTCGGGGGATTAATAAATAATTGACAGAATGACGAGACTTGCCGCGCAAGACAACTTTCTGCATTCACTTCGCAAAATTACGGCAAACTCGAACGAGACACAATGCTCCTCGAGTGAAAAATAAATATTAAATAACGTTCCCCGTAAGTGATACAAAATTCTTCTATAAGAGAAGAGACGCGAGAGGGAGAGAGATCACCATGCAGAGCTCGTTCCCTTGTACGTAATTTTATAACCGTTCGCATCAACCTGGCGATCTCGTAACCGTGGCCCGAAGCAGTGCTCGACTCGTCTTCGCGGGATTTATGGCGGCAAGGAAAGAAACGGAAGTCCCGCGCATGTCTCAAGGACGTTATACGCCCCGAGACACCCCAGCAACCTTTTCGACGTCCAAGAAATAAATTAGAGAAGGAAGCAGCCCTGCACTCCGACCATTGGATTTCTACGTAGCACGCATTCCTGCGCGTATCTCCGCGCTTCGATTTTATTGCCCCGATAAAATTTTATCAGCCACCCCTTGCGTTCCAACCCTCGCTACGTGGATACACTTCTGAATGCGGGGGGTTCCTCTCGCGCTCCTTTAATCTCCGCGGCCTCGTATCGAATTGACTCGACGCCACCGTGCGGTCCACGTATCCGTGCATTCCGAATATTTGATAAAACATTCGTGGAAAAAGTTTTACGACTTTCGAATGGTCTCTACGCAGTCTCCGGGGGGACGAATACGCGACGCACAGTGTCGCCCCATAAACTCAAACTGCGCGATAGAGGGTTGAATTCCTTCGTTACGAAGAAGGGGAGGTTTTCTCGGGGAAAGAAGAAGTCCGTTGGTGCTCTGGTCGCGAGGGTGACATTGAATTACGCGGACGCGCTGGTAACAGGGGTGAAAACAGCGATGACATTGCTTATTCCGCGGCGACCGGCTGAAGTTCAGACTTAATCCCTCCCCTCCCCTTTGCGTAATTAATTTTTAATTACGTACGGGGTGTAATCTGTAGCTTATGGAGGACAGGGCCGACGAGCCGCGCTGCGGGATTAGACAGGCATTTCGGGGACGATGAATTTATCAACGGTAAATGCTTTATAGGGAGCGAAACTCGATTTGCAGGTGCAGCTAATAGACTGCGTTCTAACGTTCGATGCCAATAAAAGGGATAAAATGTGTAGCGATGTGAAAGATGACGAATAATTCGATTAAGCGCACGATACGAAGTACGTCAACGGAAACGCCTGCACGTCAAGAACTTTGTTAAAGGAACGCTGGAACCCAGCAAACAATACCTCAACGAGCTTCTCTCCTTCGTAGCTCGCAAAAAGCGGACAAAAGAAATTACGAACGAACCGCCAGTCTCCCTCGTGCACGTTCATCCCTCCGGCCGAGTTCCAGTGATATATCTGGCCAACTTAAAATAGTTGACAACGTTCTCGTGGAAAACAGCTCGCGTACATGGAACTCCAACGACTGTCAGAGTGATTAATTGCTGGCTTGCTATACGACGTAATGAACACGGGGAGATTAACTGTCGTGCGAATAAGGCTCTTGTAACGATTACCCATCGATATTAAATAAAGGAAACACATGTGTCTGACGTAATATTGGAATATTCTTGCAAACTTGCACACCCCACCTGGTGTCTACCCAAAAAACACCTCCGTTCAATTTCTCGGAGAAAAATCCTTTCCAACGATAGCTACCAACCCTCAAAATGACAAGAAGTTAATTAAACACAGTACGGATGCCATAATTTTGTGACGTTCATTTTGCAAAGAATTATCAACCCGCGGAACAACTCTTACATTATACAATTATTGAAACTACCAACGCATAGTTCCATTTTGGGGTTAAAAAACAAAAAGTACAGAAAATTTGAAATAATATTAAATACTCGCTATTAAATAACCAATTAAAAAGCATTGTCAGACAATAACGAGAAATACAATCTACCAGATAGAAATAAATCTACTTTTCATTAACAATTGAAACCTTTAAACTAAATTCACTCGGTTTCAGATGATTGATAGTTCGTAGGTTTCTGCATAACTAGGCCCAATTACAGTGCAACAGGAACATAGTTCTGACCAGACGTTTTCCCCCGTTGACGCAGGCAGACATGTACAGCGGAGGATGAATCTGGTGGAGGACCTGCGGAGCTCGAGCCTGGCGATTCAATAAGTTTATCCGGGTGTAAAGCAGTGGCTGCCAGTCGTTTTCCTTTTCATCGTGGAGGCGGTGAAACGGAAGTTGCTCGGAACTTGTTGCGCCGACGAATCGAGGTGTCCTTGCTGCGTCTGACGAAAAAACCGTCGCGTCACTGAGAGGACGGGCGACTAGGTCGACCGCGTGGCTGTCGACGTCCGGAAGGGCCGTGCAATCGGGCTCATAAGTGAGTTCGACGAGTCAGAAAGTAGGCGGAGGACAATTAACCGGTAATCGACTTCATTGAACGCGGTCGTTTGTAATTTTCAATGGGTGGGTGGATATAGGTGGCGATCGATTAAACGGTCGCCACGATGGCGGGCGGAATTTGCAGGTGGTTTGGGGAACGAAATTGTGTGTCACGAAGAAGGATCGGCACGAAGGGGTTTAGAAATACTGATAAGTATGATACAGAGTTCATTTTTAACAGATCGTGGAAGACACGAAGATTATATTATTCCTTTCTTCAGCTGCTATGATGTAACGAAAATCCTTTGAAAGCCTTCGAATTTAATATGTAACAACCCCCTATTCCGAGCAACGGCTGTGCTTAACAAAATTCACGGAAAAGCCCAACCATCCACTAAAGCTGTAATTAACTCTTTCAGTGTTTCACTTATAACCTCAGTCACGCACAGTTCCATACTGGGTCCGATGCAAATTAACTTCCCGATTGCTCTCATTAATAACGATATTCAAGCGGAGCCCAGTCACAAGTACGCGACGCGTCGAATTCATTAAATTGAACGGTGATGGAACTGCCAGTCCGTCGCGAAGTGGCGATCACTTCACACAGCGAGGACCCACGGTACGTAAATATTTATTGACGCTTTATTAGCAGGGACGGATTATCGATAAGTTCGCCGACCGCTTCGTCAAAGCACGTAATCCGGATTACGCGAGGGCCTGTGCCGTGGTTCGGCGACGATCCCAGAGGTCTTCCGCGATCTTCAGCCAAGTGTGGATAGACATCGAATACCATCGAGGCGGGCGATGACCTTTGGGAGCGATCGAGGGGAAGGGGCCGCATCGAGACAAGGCAAATTCCTATCGTTGCAGACTCTATCGACTGTAATGAGGACCCTGGCGTGCCAGTGTCGGAGAAAAATGAGCGATGCTTTAGAAATTCTTAAAAATCACTTATCTATCTGTGCACTGCGCGGGGCTTCGAGTAGGATTATTGGTAGCCGCGCAGGTTTAGAATTTGAATCGATAGAACACGATCCCTCACTCCTTACTCTTCTCAAAGTAATAACACTGGCTCGAAATCTTATTCAATTCCCCAGCTACGACTAAGCATCCAAGGAACTGTAGCTATATTGTCAATTTCACGTGCCTACTTGATCATGCTGTGGTTTATAGTCAGGTAGACGAGGCACCTGGGCTAACTTTATATTCATGCGTTTCCTATAATACAATATTCATCATGGATCTGTCAGAGCTACCCGTTACCTACACAGCAGTAAAACACACGTCGAACGTGCTGCGAGTTTCAAACTCCAAGAAGTAAATCGAAACGTCTGAAGAGATCGGGAAGGGAATTGCAAGGCTTCTAAGCGTGGCGCGGGCGTGACTACGAGTAAGAGTTCGTAAAACAATAATGAAGCAAATAATAAGGCATCATTACCGAGACAATCCTTCCCTACCACACCCAATTTATACCATAAGAAATCCGTTTTTACTTCCCCTTATCTTTCCTAGACATCTTCTTCGAAACTCCACTCGAGCCCCTCGCTGAAAGCTATGCATGCACAAGTCACAACAAGCAGCTATGACGAACAGGCTTCAGTCAGCGCGAAACAAAGGAATCCCTCTCGATGGAACCCCCGCCGCGGTGAAAGTCGTGACAATGATCGTCAAGGAAGATACGTCAAGGATCGTTCCGTCCTCGGGGCTATTTTCTTCGCACAGATCTCGCGCGCCCTTCGGAAAGCTGCAATAATATTCCGGGCCCGCTGCGCTTCGTGTTTCCGGAAGCTGTAACGGTGTCTCCTGTATTGGATTCCCGGTCCATTGAACGTCGGGGGTGTATAACAAGCGCGGAACAAAGAACACGGGTGAGCAGAAGGGAACAAACGGAAACGCTTCGAGGGGTGTGAAGCCGCGATCTTTCGCAAGCGCGTGAAATGACTGTACCCGAAGCGTATCCGTTCTGCGTCGATAGAACGGATCAACAGCGTGGAATTAATAAGTAAAAGATGAGAAGAAAATAAAACATTAACGTCACTTGAAATCTCTTACGTAAATACCAGCAATCTAAACCGAAGCTCGAAATTCAAAGGACAACCCCCATCATCCGCCACACACAATTACGCAACCTACATTCGCAACATTCACAGATCACGACGATCGACTCGAAATTAACCGTGTAATTCGATCTATCCCGCTGGCAAGCTCTACCAACTGCAATAACGTCCGCGATTCCCGTCGATGTGTACCAGAGATACCGAAGGGAGGGCCGCAGGACGAGGCGACAAGAGCCAGGGAATAACTCCGTGTGCTCCGGGCAAGGCCAGGCCGATAAAATCTGCCATCGATCCGTAATCGTGTGTCGTCTGCTCCTGAGCCAGCTTCGTAACTCGACCCTCTCGACCACCAAGAGGCCCGATCATCGCACGAACCGGATCACCCGGCTCGTTGCGCCTCGATCCACTGTACTTTCATGCTTGTTCGCCGTCCGTGCTTGACAACCGTCGAAAACTCCAATATCCGGCGGCCCGGCGTATCGTGCATCCCAGCGTCGCATTTTGTCCGGGTGGTGGAGGGAGGGAGGGGCGGGGGGGAGAGGACGCGCGAAAAATTGCTTCATCGACGTCGCGTTCGAAAAACTGCCGCTATTATTTCTGCCGTCCCGGCGGCGTGTCACGGAAACGTCCAATGTATCGATCACGTGGCGCGAGCCCCGTGCAAATGCAGCCGTAATAGCATCACCTGCATCTCCGCGTGAAAGTGTCGATATAACGCTGGTAACGACTGTAGCAGGTAACCCTCACTGCACTTATTGTTTGCCGAGTAAATGCATAGGCAGTGGAAGTTATCCGGGGTAGAGGAATAGGGCAATTTTGGATGCTGTTATCTGTTAAAGACGAGCGCAGTGTTCTTGTATATCTGGTTCTTGATGGTGGAGCTTTGGAAGGGAACATTTTTGAATTAGCGAGTTTTGGAATTTCCCCGTAGATTTGTTTCTGTGCAACGGATCGCCCGTCTCCCGTCTGCACCACGAATTCGGAAGCAGAGATTTTCGAGAATAGTTTCCACAGTCTTCAGACTTGTCTCTTGTTCCGTATATGCATCGCAATTTGGTCTTCGAACTGCGTTGCCTTGTAGTTTCGAGTGTCTTCTTATTATCAGATCTTATCACGTTATAGTTGAACAAGTTGCCGAAGATATTCTCCACCGTTGAAACGAAGTACGACACACGGAGTGCCGTGGAATAAGCGAAGGGGAAAGAAGGAATTGATATCTCGAGACGACTTATCGGGACGGTACGAAATAGCAGACGAGAATCGAGGACGCGTAGAAAAGTTTTATAGGACAAACGGTTTCGGGTTAACAAATACTTGTAAAAGCTCCGCCACGGTCCTGCCGTTCTTTTCAACTCTTCGTAGGTAGCGTAAGAACGCGCGTACTTCTTTGTTCCGAAAAGTCCGCGACACGACACGGTTCGGTACCAGAGGGGTGTAACGATGGAACGCCGGGACGAAGAATCATGCCAATTATTCTAGAGGCACGTAAATGCCATTCGTATGTTTCGTTCGAGCGACGAGTAATATTTTCTCCCCGCCTGTTTCCGAGTAGCCCTTAATGCACGCGTCGAGCGTCACATTTTAATCTACAAATGGACGTATTTGAAACCGTACGCGAAATTAGAGGAAGATCCCAGCATGTGGGGGTGAAAGCGGGTCGAAAGGGTCGTTATGAATATTTTCCAAGGTGTATTCATTTGTAGATTAAAACTGAGCTCTACGTACACTCGACAGCCAACGATGGACAATTCTAAAGAGCTGATACCAGGCGCGCCATTATTTCGTCAGTTGTAACGATTTGTACCTCGTAGCGTCGTAAAAAATGGTCCGTGTACCACGACCAGCGAGACCGGGATCGTTAAAACGCCGACCAGAGCGGGGCCTCCGTTTCTGTCCCCGGAGGGATCAAGATTAATGAAGTCCATCGGACTCGGATAAGGTATCACTTAACGCGAAGCAGAAGTTGTCCCCGCGCACCCTCGTAATCGGCGGAGTCGGAACGAAGTCACTAATCGATACCGAGGCTCCGACTGCCGCGACCTTTGCACGCAACCGGAAACCACGGCTAAACGAGCACCATGAATCATCGTAGCCCAATGGAATATTCCCTTCTAACCTCGAATCGCGGCTGACCATCTCCCGTATCCTTCAAGTATCATAGACAGACTCGTCGGCGCAGTTCCCCTGTGTCTAATTTCAAAAGTGCAGCACCACCGCCTCGAGCGGAAACGAGGACGCCCAGGAATACCTAGACAAACGCGCATTGTGTCCCCGATGCAACGTCAATCTCGGTCGCCTGCATTTTCCAATTTCATTCAACCCGCCCCCCCCCCCGTCCTGCCCCGCAGGCTTCCGACTTTCGTCCCCGCAGAAATCTTCGCGCCTTCCCAGCCGAATTTCTTTGTCCCCTCCCCGGCGACCCTCCCCCGAGTGGTCCGCGTCCCCGTTTCGGATCGCTTCGCGGAGGAAAGCAATCTCCCGCGTGGGTCTCGACGTCTCCGTCCCCCGTCTTACTTTCCACTTTTACGTTCCTTTTCCCAAAGCAGCTGTCCCGTCCCGTTTCCCTTTGCTTCTGCCCGTTTCTTTGCCGTCCCCTCCATCCCGTTCATTCTGACCGAGCCTTCGACAGCCACCCTCCGTAACCCTTCGCTCCTAGACGGACAAACTATCGGTAAATACTTGCATCGCCTCCCAGAGTCTCATTTGTTAGTGGAACTAACCGCGGGCTATAGGTGGCCGCCCGACGATGCTATCCTGTAGCTCCCCCCCCCCTCTCTCTCTCTCTCTCTCTCTCTCTCTCTCTCTCTCTGTATCCCATTATAAACTTGCTCGGCTGTTATATCGTTAACCACTCCGAAACACACCGGGCCCGACCATCGCGCTCCCCCCGATTCTCATCCCTCCAGCGCCTGCGAGGCAGCACCCCGCTTTACACACCGATCTCGCGCGATTAATCCGCAAGCGGTTATTCTTCCCGGTGTAAAAGGTCGCGTCGACTAATTACCCGACGCTAATGGCCGAAACGATTTCAGGCCGGACGAACGAGAGGGAGGTAACCTCTGGAGCACATGGGTGGATTTCCGGCGAAATTGTGGGGTAACTTTCGGGGCGGTGATTGGTGAAATTAGGGGGCTCGGCGCGCGAGCGTTTTAAGGCGGGTACGCGAGAATGGCACTCTCTGATGTCGGGGACTTTTTGGAAAGGAATGCTGTAATGGAAATTTAGAGCGACGGCGCTGGAGCTTCCGTAGGGACGGAGTGAATGCTCGGCGGCGGTCGTACGGCAGTTGCACGTATGAAAGGCGCAAGGGGTAAGGTGGTCGAATAAAAAGTAATGGAATAATATGAGGGCGGAGACCGAGTGTACAGGTGTTGCGAAGAGCGCATGGAATGCCGGATTCGAGATCTTATTACGTCCGTAAGCTGTACAATTCCCTGCTCAGCGGCACAATTTCGACTGTGCTTTGTGCCATCCGACACCCCCGGAACGATTTCGCCAGAAATTTCGCCTAGACGAGGATTATTATGTCGCCGAGTACGCGAGACGTTTCGAGACACGTAGTGTGGAGGTTCTTTAACGCGAAATGTCCAATCGAGACTGATCACTATTGCAATTTCAAGAAAGAATTGGAAACTATAGAATTCTGTTTAAAAATGTCTAATAAACTGCCGATACATTCTGATTTTCAACGTAATATATGCGTACCCAAACTGCGGCGATGACAAAATTATTTTCAGCATTCGTGCCCTTGCCACACTGTCGCCTGACTATCCACCAGTTCGTTCCACTTGCTGCCCGACCACTCGCCGACCTATTCCACTTGAGCTACGTCCGCCGCCCATGCGCTTACATATTCCGATTGCTCCTTATTCGTTACTATTAAAGGAAACCTCGTGCTTGAAACTTCTCACGAATCGATTATATAAGCGATATCTGCTTAGAGACACAAAATTGAACAAAGGAAAGGCTAGGAATACCCCTGGATAACACGCTGCTCGGAAAAGACGTCGTAATCTGGATGCTCTTAACGAGCGCCCCAACTGTGGCAGGAAGTCGGGGGTAGTTTCTCAATTTTGACGTCGAGCGAGGGACAAAATTAAACAGAGCCAAGTTTGAACCCGGCGACTAATTAAAATCGTGTTCGTGCGTCGACGGGGCGATCGACATTCGTCGAGTTCCATTAAATATCTGTGTAATTACAAGCGAGATGTCTCGGGAGCAGAGGAACGATCGTTGTTGCATTGGCGTACAAATATTTCCGTAACTAATTACACTATAATACAGAGTGAACTTCAATTAGCGTAGCCACGTTTGATTAGAGCGAAACGAAGGCAGTACGAAATCCGCTTAAAAAGCATTCATGCCGATTCGAAGAAAGGGTCGCGAATGAGCTACGTTGGAAAGGAGATAAAGTGCTATTTACCCGGGCCGCGCGCAACGAACCGCCGAGTCTTCGCCTCCTTTTTGCCAGGCAAAAATTGTTCGCCTTTTGCCGGGTAAGCGAGCCGCGGCCTGCGTCTAATTACCTAACGCTAATGGCCAGGATGCACGGTCTCAGGGACGGGCGTGTATAAATCGAACTAGGTCGGGGCATAAATAAAGAAACTCGAGCGTTAAAATTCCATCCGCGACGGTGTAGCGTTGCATAAACAGCCGCGGAGCTTCGTTATCATTTGAATATCGCTACCTTCAAACCCGAGACCGAATTAGAATAACAGGGTCAGCCGCGAAAACCGAGAGGCGAGGCTGCCGTGATTGTTGTAAGGGGCGTGGGAATAAAGAACGCAGCCTCCCGAAGATATCGTACATATTAATACGGCCGTGGTAACCGAATTCCCCCCCCCCCCCCACCCCGCTCTAGGTCAGTGGTTGTTAAAGAGCGACGGGAAGTCCCGAGGGCACGGGTATCGCATGTGACTTTTGCATAAAAGCCAGACTCCTTTTTACATATTTTAATTTGAATTTATCGCAGGTATGTGACGCGGGATGGTTAGGGTAAGATATTCTTTTAAAACGCGACCTGGTTTCGAGAACAAAGGCTCCGCCGAGGAAGAGAATGCGCTGGGAAGACGGACCCCTTGTTCGTTCATTTCTTCATCCACCGTGCAGTGGAATCGAACTTCATTATCCTCCAATCACTTACCGAAATGGAGTACCTACAATGTAAGAACTCTAAGGGATGCAGAATTTAGGGTAATGTGTAAACAACATTGGAATTAGGTATGTTGCTCGAGCAAGGTATTCTACTGAGCATATACGAATAACAGCCATCAACGGCTTGGATGAAACACAAGCTTATCCAGTGTCTGCAATTAGACCAGCTCGAATCGATTCTATCGAAACCTCCACGGCGAAACACGACTCTCAATCGGCAACATTCGACTGCACCTCGCGCAACAACGTGGCACGTCTACGTCTACCTCGGAGCCCCACTTAAACGCATCTTGGTGCCTGAAAGCGAAGGAAGATCATTTTATTATCCAATAACCTTCGGTTTACGCACACTCCTCGGAACAGCCGTCTACGGTTCGCTCGCGTCTCTCGATTCGGGTCCCTCGTTTATAATCCACTTTCGACAAGCTGCGACAAGCCAAAGGCTTCGTAGGTGCGCCGCGTTACCGCGCTTTATTGCTTTATCCTCGGCAGAAGGGTTTCAGATTCGAGCTCCGGATCGTCCTAGTAGCCGACAATCTTCGAGTCGTACTTCGGAACGATCGTGTCCGCCTGCCTTTACGCTGGTCGTAATTGAACCGCTCGAGTGTGTCGCGCGAGATGGAACCATATAAACGGAACGACCGTGGATAAATATACAGGGTGTTCTGCCTAATGGTTAGCTCGGATTCGGGGGGTGGATCCAGCACAACGCGGTGGCAGAAGAAATCTATAGGATCGTGTTTTCTAATTGACCCTGCTTTAGGGTTGTAGATGCTCTTCGGTTCGAATAGTTCTGAAACCTGCGTTTCTTATTTCTGGCTTCCCCTGAAAACTGTGGCTTGTAATGCGACAAGTTCGCGATAGGAAGCTTGGAAATTGTGAAACAGGTTCGAAGAAAATTTTCATTCCAGCCCGGGGCTGTCACTTTAATATCTTTTATATTACTCAACTCGACAAATTGTGCATAGGGAAACTTAACAGTACCGTTAATAAAGATCCCATGATTCGTCGATACGAAAGTACCGGGGAAAAGAATAAAGGAACTAATATCCCTTCAAGGAACAGCTCCGAGAAAAATCGATCTCAACAGTAGAATTCGCAATAACGCTAAGGCTACAGTAATTAATTCCCCCATCAGACCCGATCGAACCACATTACTCGACACAGCAGGGGTGACCTTTTTTACAACCGGCATTCCCTCGACGTCCGTCATCTTCTTTTTCAATTAATCCTGACGGACTAGCCGGGGGGGTTGGAGCAACTGACAAGCCGGATTGGTGGTCTTCCTATCGCTCCCAAGAGCACCTCGTCCCATTCTCGCGGAACTCTCGAATTTAAGGCTTTCCACTGGCCATATAAATTCCTCGCGTGCTCCAACGCACCGGCTACACAATGGCAATCCTCTAACGTTCTCCTAAGACCTAAAGGGTACACAGCCTCGGTCACTTAATTTCCTCCGTTTCTGGCGAAAATGTCCCCTTTGCACGTTTCCCAGGCAGCTGGAGCTCAGGAGAAACGAATCTCCCGAATGCGGTTAATTAATTAGTACAAAGACGCCCGGCGAACAGATTTCTCGATAAATCGAACAAATTCTCAACCCCGTCCGGTTGCGTTAAAGGACATTGGCGAAACGGGGGCAGCGCCCAAAGCGCGTCCATCCAAACCCCTTTTACATAGCGAATGGTCTTCAAACATCGTTTCGGATTCGTTCGTTAATTGATTCCCCGAGCGAAGGCGCGATCGTGTCGTGTTCGACGGTAATGAATTTCCCCCGTGGCATCGGACTCGTGTTTCTCGTAAATATAAGTCTGCGCAGCAAGTAATTTAATAATCGTGATTCGATGGAGAAGCAGTGTGACTTGCAGCGAATTCGCTCGTAAACACTCCGGATAATTATTGTAACATTAATGCTGCTTTTCCGGGACGATGAAGCAGAATTCAGTAGCGGAAAATTTTCCTCTTCGGATGTTTTTCTGCAGGAATTAAACAATTACTGGAATTAAAGAGACGCTGAGACGCTTATCATATATATTTGTAAGCCTAATCAACGTTAAGTGCAACGACTTGTAACCTAGTAGTAAGTTTTTTTATATTTTTTTCTTCTTATGTTGGATATAATGTATTTAAAGGGTTATACCCGTTAATAATAATAATAATAATAATAATAATAATAATATAGAAACAGGATTTTTGACTGTTTTAAAAAAGCTATAAATTCTTCTTTCAACTCTAAGGATCACCACAACTGTCATTGTAGATACTTACACTCCTCCCTAAAGAAATCATCGCGTCGAACGAGCCTGAGTATAGATGGGGGGAGGTTTGTAGCTAAACTCGGTGCGATCGATGACGAAATAGCAATTTGAAATATCAGAGTCTGCCTTCGTCGGTTCGTTACACCGTCGAGGAACTGGCCAAGTCCCTTTCTTATCCGCGGGACGCATTGAGTTTCTATTAGTTTCGGCTGATCGAGTTAGGAAAGTTTCACGGGGGACTCGCTTCTTCCCGACGCGAATGAGAAATGAAGTCGGCCATCGACTCGTGGCTCATCATTAGCTTCTTTCGCCCCGATCGATTCATCTGCCTACCGTGAAAAAGGGGGCAGAGGGTCATTCTCTCCCAACCAAGTTCCCCAGTCAAGTAGGGTTTCTTGTCGCCGAGTCGCCCTTTTCTTCGAAATCGAGAACCATAACGATAATGGCGACGAGCCGCGAGGGAATTTTACACGCGATTCTATCATCGATTTATTATTTCAGCGACGATAAACGACGCAACGGATGATTAAATCGCCTACGGTAAACTAACGCAACCCGAGGAAGATTAAGCGAGATTCAATTGGGCATATAAATTTATAATTATGGCACGTAACGAGAAAAGAATGATAGAGGAATGACGCGAATCATTAACGCCGCACTGAAAATATTTTCACAGGAAAAAGAACGAACGTACCCCCAATTACAATTCTTGATTCAATAGGGGAGTACTAATGAAAAATTCTGTTCCCAGTTTTTCGCAGAAATTTCCGCCGCTCCAGTTGCGGTACAATCAGGTTCCAGATTGTCAAGATCAACGAATCTCTAGTTCTGGAATCAATAGTTCCAGCGCGTGCATGGAAGATATTCCCTGTGACAGAGACACTCCAATATCGCGCGACGTGAAATCTGGGCACCCAGCCCGCGCGACGGCTGTAATATTCCATTCTAAAGCGAAGACACCTTATTCCCTCGGACTCGTATCGACATTGCACGTTCACGTGGACGTCTTAAGTTCGAGATCGATATTGCATCCGAAAAAGAAGCCGAGCACGATAACCCACATGCGCGCGCTCGCTTTACCCCGCACAGAAAGTGCAGACCCCATGAAAACGATATCCAGAATCCACGGCGAATTGATTATCCAGCCGGGGCACGGCGCATCGGAGAATCCGCGCTGCTCCGCGTTTTTCGCATACCGTCCATATATTATTCGTGATCGACTGATTGCGAATTACCCGCGTTCAACGGTGTATCGGACACCGAAAACGGCCCCAATTAGAATACACCTATTATGCGCCGGGCAACGCTTGTCCCGGGCAAAAATGCGGCGCATGAAAACTGCCGTCTGTCCCATTACGTACGAGTATTAATTCACAGCGGGGTTGCATTTTCGTGAATGAGAATATTCCATGCAGAGTCTCGCGCGCGATCGGCGGATGAATGCAACGCGGTGCTCGCTGTTGATGGGAAGCCCCGGTATTCAATGCGAATCCGAGCCCGTGATCTTCTATAAAAACTTTATTGAACGACAGGGAATTATTATAAAATATATTTCAGCAACACGCGCAAGCTGGCTCCGGCACGAAGCGAGCGCAACAAAACAAACCTACGATTAATCAAACCATTATGCACACAGGAGTCGCGCGATTGATTAAAGCGGCCGTTCCACGGGCGAGCGTAGGGCGGGAATTTAATTGGAAGACCTATACATCGATCCAAGTTGCCCATTTAATTGCATCGAGACAGCGCTCGCATTAAACATCGACGATGTTGCCCTCTTTCGCATGGAAACCGCGCAACTCCACCCCCCCCCCCCCTCCTTCCGTGGAATAAGGAAACAGGCTGTCCGAGCATCGCCAACGGAACAGACGTTTATTACCTCAAAACGTCACCGCGTCGCTTATTCCTGCCCGTTTATTTACTTATTTAGACTCATCCTGACAGAAGCACGCGCCAGAGAGTGGCTGCCGCCGCGACGAAAATGAAATGATGAAAAAAGGAAGTCGCGAAGGAGGCCGGGGACCTCTTACCATCCGTCGCAGGACCAGCTTTATTGCCGTAGGAAGCGAATAAAAAGGGACGGTTGACGTAGAGACAGGGGAGGTTGGAAGAAAGGGGAGGAACTGGCATGGAAGAACGCGGCAGGAAGCACCGCCTGCCTTTTCTCGGGATTGGAAGGCTCTTTGGAGAATTTCGAATTTGTTTTGGATGGAGCAGGGGTGAGTCTTTGGTGGACATGTTTGGAGGGTGGTGTGACATAAAGTTCCGAGAGAGAAAACGATGATGATAGGGTTGTATGTAAATTATTGCGAGAATTGATTATTAAAGGGGGCTGGAATTGAAGAGTTCTATTAAAAAATGTCAGAAATCAAATTCTATACTATAGTTGTGTTACCATTTGCACGTAGAACATTTTCCAATAGAAACTAAAATTTTTTAATTTTCCCACTTACAGTGTTTTCTACGAGGACTCTTCAATTTCGTACCCATCCCTTGCGACAATCGTGTTCTGCACAAGTTACTGGAAACAGGCTACTGGAAACACCCTTTTTAGGATCGACTTCGGACGACGAAACATTCGGGCAAATTAATGGACGACAAAAAGAGCTTCGATGCACTTTCCAAGTGCGCCGTGAAACTGACTGTGAAATCGCAATAATTCGCGTTGCACGTACCACTGTTGTAACGTGGCTGAAAGTGCTACATTTTTTACGACACACGCGAATCGCAGCCTCTCCCGCAGCAAAATGATCGCGACGTGTTGAGGCTGTTTTTCCGAGTGACTCCCGCGAACTTTGTTGTAATACCTAGCGCGTCGGTGAAACAAAATGAAAAAGTATCAGCTATTTTTGTTGAAAACGTACGCGTGTTCTCGTTCCGGTTTTCATATTTTCCGCTCTATTTTTGTGGGAGTCAATTCGACACTTTTCGAGCCACCATCCAAAGAGGGAGAAACGTAAACGGGTGCGGGATACTGGACACGCAAGAAGCAGCAAAGTGAAATATATTTAAAAAGGTAGAAAAGAGTGAGAAAATGAAATATAACCACGCAAAGTTATTCTAAGTTTGTTCCATTCTTTCGAATCTCATGACCTTTCCCTTGTAACCGTCTCTCTCACTGCCTTCCCTCAAATGTCAAGCCTCACTCATTCCACAAGAGTGAACACACATTTCTGTACAATTAGACAGATCCTCCACAGTATAGAGGTGTATATATAACTAGGGCTTCGCGGTACACAAAAGTGCTCTAAATTAAATATTTCTGAAAAACCAGGTGTTTAATTATTTTCCTTCGTCTTACGCCTCAAACCACCCTACGAAAACTAAAAATTCCTCAAACTGTTTAACAGCTTCCATCTAATTAAGAATGTGCTTCGATTCTACCTGAATACAACCTCGAACTCACAGTACACTAATTCTTCACCAGCTGCATCAATCGTATACCGAGCCCTATTCCGAACTATCGCGCAAGTCTCATCCGAAATCAATCTACCAAGTCGACTTCCGCGAACCCATAGCTCACCCCAGAAACAGAAATTATAATAATAATAATAATAAATCGACTTTATTCACAACAAAATACAAAATTAAGTGATGAATGGGCGAGGTTCAGCATACCTGCTGTTTTACAACCTAACCCCAAATTCTTACTCCCAAGCACTCGAAATCTCATTATCTTTAACGAGCCATCGTTCGTGATATTCGCTCCAGCCGGAATCGAGCCTATCCAGCACCCACGGGCACAGTTACGCGTGCACGAATGTCACCGAAGCGACCGACCATCATCCGCGGACAATGAAAAACAGGGAGGCCAAATGAAAGCTTTGTAAACCGAATGTACCAACAATGCTGCGTTTTTCTCTCGGTGTGGAAAAGCTCTGTCGCGCTTTCGTTTAATATTGCGCGGCAGAGGCAACGACACGGCTCGGTTCTGGGCCAAAGGGTGGGTCCATCGGAATGCGATCAATTTTGTAACGATCCAGGCGATGTGTAAACGGCCGGGTTGTTGAGCCGCTTCGAGCGCGTTTGCTATTCGCCGGGCTAAATAATTCGCCCAGTGAAAATATTCCCGATACGATCGCGATAAAAAGAACGGCTCGGATGAGTGGACCGGAGCGCGATGCGCGGGTCCGACCGGACGCGAACGTAAAGCAGCCGTGAAATTATTCAATACTCGGCAACTCGGCCGCGATCCTTCCCTCCTTAGCCCCGCCGCGCTCGTTTTTGTCGCTGATCGCGCGGTTAAAACCGCGGTGCAAACGTCTCTGCGTACGATTAAGCAGCGATTCGAGAAAACCTGTCACGATTGAAGGAATATCTGTCGTTACCTCATTTTCCTATACCGAATTCTGAGGCTTCGAAGTTGTAGCCGCTGACGGTCGAGTGAGAGAATAATTCAGGATCGTTGCTACGAATGCAAAGAACCTCCCCCTCTGGTTACGAATACGCGAAGCAAGGGAGTAAATAAGCCTGCATATGGAGTTAGCGTGCCTAAGGAGAAGTGAAATGATCGGTTGTGCGGTTCCAACGAGCCACGATAACAGAATTGATTCTCTGCCTGTAGGTGGTAGGTGAATCAACCAATCGGAATGTATATATGCTATCTGTAGACTATGTACAGCCTGTGAAGCAGCGATGCATTGTGTATGCGAGCTTCGCAAACTGTGTACCATTGCCTTAAGTCCGTCCTACGTACCCGTTCGATTCGATACGACTGGCGCAGCGCACGCGACGCCGAACCGTACACGTGTACCAGCGCGGCCAACTGTCAACGTCGTATGCCACGAACAAACATTAACATACAGCGCGGCGTGCACGCTAAACGCGCCCAAGTATTAGGGCCGTGTGCCTTAAACGTGCGGGGTGTTCGGCACAATGGGCAATCCTTAGTAAGATTAATCGGTATTCCAGCGATACGGCCCGTATATGCCGCAACGTATCCGCGGCGTGTATCCATTAATCAACGTTAAATCGTAAATAGACCCAAACGAACCGAGATGATGCGTTAAATAATTGAATAGAGGCATTAATCACGAGTGCGGCCCTACCACGGAGTCCGCGATCCTTTGCAAACGATTCTGATGCACCGACCTACGTCATCTGGCCACCACTTCCTTTCGAACCGAATACTTGTCGAGGTAATTTCTACGCGTTAATACACCGTCCGGGTTTCGGAATTGTATTTAGGTCGGGTATTCAGTTCTAATAGTACGAGATATTGGAAATATTCGAGGTATTTGGTATTCGGGATACTTAGTATTCCAATTGTTGGGGCAAGGTGCACCGGCGAATATTCGGTGCCCGATACTTGCTCTCCAGTGTTCTAGATCCGAAGAAGTCGATATCCCCCGCGAAGAAGCGAAGACACAGTAACTTGCATTCGCGGAATACGTTCCCTCGTCAGGTGCCTCGCGAAGAACGTGAAATGGTGCCGCGGACGGAACGCAATTTAAATTCCCTAGGAGCAGCCTATTCCATTATTCACCCGTTCCGTCCATAACGCGGGCCGCGTATAAAGAATCGAAGTGCCCCTAAGCACGAACAATGCCAAATGGATCTTTCGTGAGGGTAACAGCGATTACTTTCGCCTTACGTTCGTGCTCTCTAAATACGACCCCAAGTCCTCCCTCCGCCATCAATCTTAAAAATGATTTCATAAGAATATCTCTCCTTACGGCTATGTTTAAAGGAACGAGCGCGCTGTTGCGAGCTTTTTCACAACCATCGAAGGGTACAAGTAGAATGCACATGCATACTGGCAGCCCCTTCCCGTCGCGTTCCATCCAAAAAGCAAACGAGAAGAAGAACAAACAGCAATAAGTACAATTACAAAGCCGACACGTAACATCGCGAAGATACAAATTCCTTCGTCTATCGTCGCCTCGAATCGATTCGATTCCTCACGCACGCAGATTCGCCTGTCGCGGCTGGCAATCGTGGAGCTCTCGTTGCCAATCTCTCCTTATCAAATGTTAGACAAATATTTCAAATATTATTGTTACATGTGGAGGTTCCAATGAAACCTTACGCGGCTGCGTGCGCTTAATTACAATTGCAAAGATTACCTACTACGTCGCCTGAACGCCCACTCCTAAACGGCATACTTCTGTATTCGAAGCACCATTGATGCTCGATTAATGCCTCAGCTACTCAGCACCCATCGCGAGTAGCATCGACTTCCACGCGGATCCATCGCAATGGAACGCAACTCATAAAAGTCCCAGCAAATCGACTCGATTCCACCGACACCGGTGCATTTTTATCGCCGACGCCCGCGCCTTCGATCCGATCTCATAAGATTTTATCGACAGCGCCGATGGAACTACTTCTCGAGTACATTTGCGAGCCGATGATTGCTTCGCAGCGGTATCATGTTCGACGAGGTGGCTGCCCATCCTTCTCGACGGTGAAGGGAGGGAGGCTGGTGGGAAATAAGCAAGGGTGAAGAGGCCGGGTGTTGTCTTTTTTTGCCTCTGGCAAGCAGCGAGAAGAAGAATGAGAAAAGCAAGCAGACAGAGAGGAGTGCGCGGGCAGGAAGCTCGAGCAAACAAGAAGGCGGAACGAACGAAATTCGTTCGTTTAGAGGAAGGCGCATCTCGCTTTTCCTACTTGAAAATACATAATTCACCTCTGTTTGCCGCGAGACTAAATCGATCGATCGTTAATCCATTTTATTCCCTATTGCTCCGAGCCCGGCCAAGAATTACGCGCCGCGAATACGGAAGCGGGGGATCAACGCGCCTTCGTCGCCCCCGTCACCGTTTCAACCCCCGTTCGATAACGTTGTTCCCCCAAATTCTCAATTCCGCGGAACGTTCTGATCTGCTCGATAAGTAGAAATCAGAATGAATTCGAAGCTTTCAAAGAACAACGACTAGGTACGTAAGTATATAGTAAGACTTTTACGCAAAGTTTCGCGTCGATTACCTACGCGTCTGTGAATACCAAAGATGATAGACTTAAACCGAATTTTCCAAAAGAAAATGAAAAGGTGGCGCTATTTACTTAGAATTAGCGTTAAATCAGGTAGAGGAACTGTAGACCTCCGTTCGGAAGAATACAAACGGAAACACACACGGGCAAACTGAAACGGCTCTGAGACCACGGTTAGACAATCCCGTAATTTGAAAGTTTTTGGAAGCATTGTTGTACCGAAATGTTTGTGCCCCGAAGCGTGCACGCCGGTGGCTAGCTCGGTACGCATCCGTGAGGTCTAAAGGGTTGCAACTGACCGTGATATTAATTGCTTTCTGGCTATTAGCGAATAGTACCTCGGAGATCTCGCAAAGGGAGTGGCAGCCCCATACGGCCGTTTGCCATTAACATTAACGCGACGCAATATGCTAGCTTACGTGTTCCAAGTAAGCTGCTTCGCGTGTACGCGTGCTCGAATTACACGTGTCGATGAAGATAGCTTCGTCGAGGCTACGTATGATCTGAAAATAGTCAACCGACCTGTTCCTCGTTTAACCTACGAATCTACGGAAAAGGCCACGAAACACTTTAAAAAGACAACTACGAACAATATCCCACATGTACGTACGAAGTTAAAATTTCACTTTAATCGAGCCGCCTTTCATGTGACTCAAATACAAAACGAGACTTTTGCTGGCCGTAAAATGCGGAGGATACGCCGTGGAATCGACGGTATGAGATATCGCATCCCCAAGTGCGTCCTACTCGCGAATTTTTCGCTCCGTGACAAATGTCGCGTATTAACGAGTACCCTGGGATGTCGATTGATCACCCCCCGGTTGTTATCGAGCTGATAAGCGATCGCTGGGTCCGAGGCACGCTGTCGTGCCGCGACGATGAATCAATCCGCACGAGAGGCGTTTCGCGATTTCGTGCCCGTTACACGCGCAAACACTTCTCGCCCCCCACCCCGCAACTATTTCCCCGCCCGCTGCGTTTACGCGCCGGAAATGCTTCTCGAAAATTTCGCTAATGCGTTCGAACGACTTCGTCAATACGGATTCATTTGCCGGCCGATAAAACGGTCCGCAAATCGCGATCGTTAATTAAGTTTCCCTGCCCCGGACACGGGCATATTCGCCGTTATAAAAATCTTGCCCGAGATACTATCCGGCGATGACAAATGGTTCGGTAATGGCGGAACCGGAGAATATAAATCGAGACAGCTGCGTGAAAATTCTCATCCCGCCAGGACGGATTCGGGTCCGATGGAACCGAGATAAACACGTTCGGGGGTAGAGTAAATATAATTATTACACTTAAATGTTTGCTCTAATGATTAACGAGAACTGGATGTAACAATAACAGCATTGTTATTCCCCGCGTATAATATTAATAACGAGCGGGGTATTGCAATAAGTACCTACTATTCCCCGATAATTCGTTAATTCCCTGTTGAAAGGGGTGGAAATAACCTAGGGCCGGTGTTCCCGTGTCACGTGCAGGGTGCTTCGCGTAAACCATAGCAAACCGTTTGCAGTAAAATTATTTGCAACAGAGGTAACATTCTCTTAATAGCATTTTCTTAATGCTCGATGCTGTCCCATAGCCCAGGTCGAACTTCAAAAATCAAGGTAACGATGAATACTAATCCCGGCCTCCCTTAAATACCACCCCCATTTGCTATCGAGTTCCTAGCTGGTATCAATGAAATAATCCTCGATACACGCGAAACACGATACAACTTGCTTGCAACAAGTTCGAACGAACGTTACCGAATGCGCAAATCGGCTAGGCTTACCCTGGAATGCTGCTTCGAAGGTGGTCTTCTCCTCGATGGGGTTCTGAGCGAGCACCAGGACGATCGCTAGATGTGCAAGGATCACGAAGAGCCGGCAGACACGAGGTTCAGCCATCGTCCTGCGATGTACATGCACAACCCTCCCCGACAGTCTTCACTTTCGCATTTCACGGCGGCAGATTGCCGATTGATTCCCCCGGGGCTCGCCGGCCGCGAGGCAGCGCGGCACTGAATCCCTCGTGCGACGGACACTTATCGCCGCGGTACGGGCGCGCGACGAGCACCGCGAAAAGAACACCAACCGCCTCGTCGAACACTATTCGGTCTCGTCCCCTGTGAGCAGCGCGAGGGCACTCGGTCAAATGACGTCGCGGCACGACCGCGAGACCAAAACACCGACGGAGCCGAGGAACCGGGCAAGGGGTCGTGGCAAGGACTGGTCAGACCGTCGATAAACGTGGGGAATCGCTTCGCTTCCACTCTCAATACGAATATATCGAACCGAACCAACAAAAATTCTCTTAACCAGCCATACTGTGTAATTGGACGAACCTAGAACACACGAAGCACCTCAAGGTAACATAGAGGAGCATAAACTTTCTTTATACAAACGAGAAGGATAACTCCAATAGGGTTCGTAAGTATCGTTAACCGATTTATTTTTCACAACCAGAGTGCCCCAATGTCGCCTACAGTGGGTTACGCTGAAGTCAATTAACTATCGATTATACTCCTAGAAAGCTGGGAAAGATCGAATGAAAGTTTACGCCATGTCGCCTGGTAGTTGGTTACACCACGATTTACTAGACACCCCGTATCGGCAGTTACGACCGCGTATCTTTTACTCGTCCCTGCCCACCTATTTTCCTTTGAGGGATAGCCCTTTCGACTTCTCTGCAATTTAACATTCAGTTGCGCGTGTAACGAGACCCCCGCGATATTTACCGTTCCCGTCAGCGGTCTGCGGAATCATCGGCCTCCCCATTTTCCCGGGCGATGCCCGATGGAAATTCGCTCGCCGCGGCACGCATATCGATGCCGGTATGCATACTCCAGCCGCGGACCGGTTCAAAGGGCGATGTGCTTTGCCGAGGAAATAAAACGAACAGGGGGCCGTATAAATCGAAATACGTCGACATTTCGTGGACAGACGTAGCCACGCGACGTGTACTTTGAATCGCGACTACCGGAGTCAAGCTAACCTCCTCAACTCCCCATGTGTCTTACGTGTCTGGCGTCTAAATAAAAACCGAGACACAAAGAATATTCGGACGTACTATCGCTTATTCACCTAGCTACCTCCGACATTGTCTCGATTACTACGGTGTCGCGTGTATAAAACAATATCCTCGAGCGGATTGTAATCAGAAGCTCGATATTGAAAGGGACGTAGCGAATCGGCGGGCACGAAGATTACCGCGACTCCTACAAACGAAAGCCACCCAGCGTTCCCCTCCAACGCGATACCTTGGCACGAGTGACCCGAGCTCGAATGTCAACTATCCCCACGCGCTCTCCGTCTTCCTTTAATCTTTCTGAAGTTCAACGACCGCAGTCGGACTGCTCGGGAGCGTAGTTACATATGTAACGCTACCCGACTGCGTCGCGATCAGCCGCCGGGATCGAGCGAGCGGGCGAACGCGAGCGATGCGGGGAAACGGGGGAAGGAGAGGAAGCTCGATTTCGGAGGTGAAAGTAGCGATCGAGGGGCCCGATCTGACCCGGACGCGGCGCGCACGAAGTAGACGTACTCGACGGCGTGCAGAGGTGGAAGCGAGCGGCAGAGAGCGATAGGCGAACGGAAACGGCGCCGGTTAGACGGGTGAACACTTTTCCTCGGTGTTGATGTTCTACCTGTCGGAGAAGCCTCGCGGTCGTTGCTCGGGGACGGAAGGGAGAAACGATACGATGGCCAGAAGCAGTTTAGCGCACACGCGAACTCGAACGTGAAAGGAGCTCCGCGGCAGCCGTCGACGCCGGCCGGTGTCTCCAATCGAACTGCGGGGGTTGGTCGACGGTGGCGCCGCCGAGGGACGCCGAGCGTCGCCGTGCAGCATGCGTCATAACGCCACCGCCTTCGATCGGCCGCCATTTTTTTCTTCGATACCCGCGTTACTAACCCCTTGAAAACATTCCGCCCGGAACACGCTGTTTCCCGATCGGAGCACCGAGAGCCGCGCAACCCTCGACGCGGAGAGGTGGAGGGGGATGGAGAGCTGAAATCGGTCTCTGGAGAAAATATCGCTATTTTATGTATTTTATATGAGGATCGAGGAGGTCCCGCTTTGATTTCAATTTTGAAGTTCTTCCGGGGGGCTGTAAATCTTTTCAAAACCGGGTGAGGGTTTGAAGTAATTGAGATGCGAGGTAAAAGGAAGGGGGGGGCTCGGATCGAATGCGGTGGTTAATTTGGAAAAGGACGACGCTACTCGTGCACGTAATTCTAATAGAAATTCGATGCAGAAACTCGAATATGCCGTAATAGTAATCCCCCAACGCGAAAGTAAAAGCTATTTACGAGGCCCGAATGAATGTTCTTGGCGCACATCTGTGCGCGCAGTAAATTATACACAAATCGTCTATTCAGGTGCACCACGATATGCGTAAACAATGCAACGTATCAACGGGGAAATTCAAATTTCTAGTTAACAATCCAGCCGGGGGACAAAGGGCTAGAATTCGAGAGGATTTAGCTGGTTGGAAGTTCGAATACGAAAGGCGACGAAGAGGTTGCATCGCGAGGGGCTTTCGCTGTAAAAAGGGAGCGAGCGACGGTGGCGTGATTGGCCCGAGACTTTCACTCGTCGTTTGAGTAAATTCAAATTTCGCTTAAACCGATTAACAACGCCCCCCCCCCCCCCCCCGGTCGTTAATCGAGTCAAACCACCCGGCTCGTTCTGCGGCACCTTAAAGGATAAACGGATAATCTTTGCTGCTGGGGAACTGAAAGTGACGGGAATCTCGTAGCAACACGCGGCAGAATGAAAATCGTCGTAACGTCGCCGAGGGAGATCGACGTACTCCGAAGGAACGTCCCGCACACGCGTAGTATCGATCCTCGTACGAGGGCCGTGCAGTCATTCAGACACAAAGATATTTCTCACCGAATTATATTACTCTCTGCAGCATGTGCGATTGTACATATACATTCACTTATCTAACAATACCGTTAACGTACGAAAAATACAAGTACACCTCTGTTAATTAGGTAAGCGTCGTCCCGGGGCCGCGAGACGAACGGGCTGCAGCCGCGTTCGCGACACGGGACACCGCCGACCGTGGTACAATATAGATCTAAACACGTGTAAAAAAAAATCGAGAATACGTTATATAAAAGCTAATACTGTAAACGTTACCATAAATACGGGTCTCTGTGTATATCTTACCGGGAGAAGAACTTAAATATAGAAGCACCTTGCGGACGGATCTCTCGACGGAGGTTCTAAACAGGCAACAACGTACCGGTCGCGCTCGATATCGCAAATTATAAACGAAGTAATGCCTTTCTTCTCGTTCCCTGTGGGAAAATTATACGCCGCTTGTATACCGTGCACTTAGCTCGTAACCGTGTTGCCGGACGGGTATTTGTGCGGTTAGCCGATTCAAGAGGCTCGCAAACGCCAGTCAGCGTAGGCGGCAGCAGTGACGAAAAGTGCCATTGTCAACAGGGGTGGCGATCGAATCGTTGTGTCCCATTGTTCCCCGTGCCCTACTGTCGCTAATTACACGGCAACACCATCCGCCGCGGTACCTGCCTCTGCTGATTCCAACTTACTCTCCAACGTTCGATGTAGTCAGCCGATACTGTCGCGTAATCCACTCTCCGTTATTATTCTATAAACGACGACTTACGTCACTTCCAGGCTCATTTACATATAGACAGTCACTCGACGAATGTATATACTCCGAAGGCAGTTCGAAACTTGCCGCGATTACGGCGACACACCTGACGCCACGAGGCGTTCTGACGGCCTCGCGCGCAATCAGCCGATGCAAATACACCCACGATTACGGAATCGTCGCTGGGACGGTGCTTAGTAATTCTTAATGGTGTTCGTGAACGTGGCCCACGTGTCCTCGATGGGCGCCAGTACGGTGATGACGATGAGGGATGCGGCGAACAGGACGATCGCCACGAAGTATACGCCGAAGATGAACTTTCGGATGCCCGAGTGCTGCGGCAAACAGAAACTCGGTTAGAGGAACTCCAAGGGGCATTATTTGAATAGAGACTTACAGGCGCGTCCTGCCTCGCGTCTGGATGGACCATCGAGCCACGGGAATGCATGTCTTTCATCGGGAACGAGTTCACCCTCTGGCTGGCCTGTCTATCAGAGGCGCATCCGACGAACTATAACAGATATCGTATACCCATCGTTACGTCACCGAATTCTACGAATAGTTGGCCGAAAATTGAAAACGGTCCCAATTCGGAAGGAATTCGCGTCACGGGTGTAGAACATCGATTTTCCGTACCTGCACAGTCTATATAAAATGGATGCCAGTATATTTTAGGACATTATATGACGCGTATCAAACGGGAAATGGAGCTAATTGCTTTGGGATATTAATAACTAATGCTGAATCACTCTAATATTAAGTAGTAATATTAATTGAATGGTACGGACAATTCATCATCGGTACATACGTACAAGGCCGTGTTCAATTTCGATCTATCAGTCGATCTATCTTCAACAGGGAATTATTAATAAAGGAATATCGAGCATACAAGGGTTGAAGAATGTCGCGCGGAATACCCTTGACACCTCCCCTATCCACTTTCCTCCATGACATTTAAACCATTCCCTACGACCCATCCCGCAAACCCCCTGCGCGTTCCATTTTTTTTTTTCCTTCTAAAGATATCCATTTATAGATCAAACCGGGACACACTGTGCACAGATAAAAGAAGCCAGCGATGCTTGCACGGCTCGAGTGGGTGCGCGGGGAATGCTGCTTTGTAAAAATATCTAAATATCATCCTTACCGTGAGTACCAGGTGAGTCATGATGTGGAATACCACATAGGCGACCAGAATCCAGTCGACCCATTCCGGGAGTTTGGCCTTGTTCAGTCGGACCGCGAAGAAAATCGCGATTACTGCGAAAGGAATTTCAATGCGGCGGTTAACCCATTGTCCGTAAAATGAATAATACAAAAACACGGAGAGGAGAGAGAGGAAAGAAAACATCCGCCGGTATCGCGGGCGGAACTTACTGCCGCAAATCTGCGCTGCATTCCCAACGAACCAGTGAGCCCAATTGAAAAGGGGCCTTCGCGGGGCTCCCGGATGTGGCCTCGCGGCCGCCATAAACGGCTGAATGAAGGCCAAGATCGTGGTGGCTAATCCCAATGACGCGTGTATCACCTCGGAGCTCCATTCGCCCAATTCCACGAATATTATCACGAACGCCGCCAGCGTCATCGACCACGTCAGTATCATGAAGAATCTGTGCCACTTTAACAGAAACAGGACAATATTACGGGACAGTATTACCTCGCAACGGTAACGCGCGGGCGTACGGTGATTTCTTAAAGCATTACTTAGTGAACGGGAAGCGGGACGACAAGCCCAGAAAAGACGAGGGTAGTAACGCGGTACGGTATTGATACTCGAAACGTATTTCAAGACAAACGATCAAGGTAAAGAAACTTCGCGCTCAATTACAACGTAAGTATCATTCGGCCAGGTAAGAACAACTTCACCGTTATCCTTGGACATCAGCCAAGCTCGAGCGTTCCCCGGGAACGTTTACACCCTTCAGAGACCACTCGGCAGCGCGAAGAGTGGCGTTGCTTTCAGAAAAAAACGGAAGCGGGCTAAACACGAGCGCAGGGCTGTACAGATACCTACCTCGGATAATCGGGCGTGGAAAACAATAATTTCCGAAATGTCCCTCGAGCGTTTCGCCGATAACTCGATATCCGGCTGCGTCGCGCCGTATGAATATTAAGGCAGCGATAATTATTAACTGCGCGCTTTATGAAATAAACAGTTGTCACAGCGAGCCCCCATTAATTAATGTATCTGGACGCGATCGGACTCGGACGCGCGCCGGTGGCTACATTCTCTTGAGGTGTGGAATGACGGGACATCGTCGGATCGCAGTTCCGTTCGTGGTTCCCTCGGCTCGCCCCGATCAGAGAATCATCGACTCACGGACAGCCCGCATCGGACACCATCTCGGGGTCATTAGTTCCGCGGACAGGGATCTCGCCTCCGGACCCGCTCGGCCAGCCTGATTACGGGAAAGATTGGATACTTACGGCGAACCAATGGTCCTTTCCGCACAGCTGCGAGCCGACCCACGTCTGCCTGTAGTATCTGGCGAGGAGGATGCCGATCGACGCGGTGCCGATCCACGAAGCCAGCATCAGAGCGCCGTGAACACGAATCAGAACGTTGCTGGCCGTTGTGTAACCCCCGACGTCGGACAACAATTTCGCGCCGCCGGTCGCGTCGAAAGCCGTATCGTGAAAACCGACACCATTGTCTGAAACATTTCGGCACAGGGTTCCTTCAAGCACTTCGGGGATGTTTCGCGCTCGCTCGAGAACGACCGAGCAGAAAGTCTGATCGTGCGTTATGTTTAGTATTTTTGAAAGAGGTCGTTGGACTCGAGTTTTCTGAGATTTTTGGGCGATCGAAGGGGTTCGAGGTGATCTCCATTTCTTTTTAATTAGGAGTGCGACTTTATTGGGAGTTTGCGGAGGTATTGGCGAAGGTAATTAGGGTGTAGTTTGGCCAAGGATAAAGCAGCAAAGGTAATTCTGATATGAAGCTTCCCTTTTTTGGAACGGATGGTCCCGGGAACTGTTTACCCGCGTCTGACCACGTACGAGGCGTTTCTACTTGCCCGCCTTGCCTGGCGAGGAAACAGTTCCCGGAGAGAGCTAAACGGGAAGCCTCTTCCCAGTGTTTTTCTATGATCATTAATCCTGAATTCATGTGAGGTATGAAGGTTGTCGAGGATGCCCTACTTCTTCATTGTCACTTTAATTGTGGGGACAGAGAAGAATGTTTTGTAACTTACGGCTGATTCTTAAACCCACCTTCACCGCCACCTTTCTATTTACTTTTACGAATAAATGGTACAACACTATACCATGAATGTTTTTTTAGAAAACTCTGCACAATGCGTTGCAAACAGGGTCCCTCAAATGCAACTGTTCGAACCCAGTTATTAACCATCTTCGTATTAAAAATAATATTCAACATCGCCAGTTCTGCTGGAATTACGATAAGAAAGAATAATTACGCACTTTTCAAGCTTTTTCCAGCTGCAACGAGTAGGTTGTACGGCGTGTTGACGAGGTCGTACTCGCGGCCTTGGACGACCGTAGTCTTCTCTCGCCAAAATTTACAGGAGATCGTGTCATCTTTGATAGAGCTCCCCTCCAGCTGGACGGCCCCTTCCTGCTGCAACGGAATTCGAGAAATGGAGCAAGGTCGCGGGTGCGTGTTGCTCGGAAAGCCGCGTACGAAAGTTTGATCGACGACGGTGCTACACAGAAGCGAAAGTCGACCGACGCACCGCGGTGTTCGCTGGATCGGGATCGTATTAATCTCCCCTGCCGACGGGTCGCGTGCTCGCGTAACGTTGGCCTCGATAATTTCCGCTCCGAAGCCTCTATTCTGCCTTTTTACTGTTTACGCCGATTCTAATTAGCGACGACGGCGATATTAAAGCAACGATTCTCAGAGAATTATCGTAGCAATTATAAATTAAACCGGGGTTTATCCCCGGGCCGTTCCGCAGCAAGATGATTATCAAAAATTTTAATCAAACACTGGCACGCGCGCGGCATAGCGCGTACAGAGCGATAATAACGAACCCATTGATCTGGCTGTTTGTTAGCCCCGGACAATAACCGAATGAACCTTGTTATTTCGACGGCTCATTATTTCCGCGGAATGATATAGGTATACCGGCCGCGGTGACGGTTTCGAGAGAGCGAGCGCTGGGGTACAAACCATGGGTTGCCGCGTATTGTGCTTTCCAGAGTTCCAAGACATGTGCAACGCAATTTCTCCTCCTTCGTTCGTGCACTCGACCACGCTGTCGTCGCCCTGCGCAACAGACAAAGGGTTAAACGATCGTCGACGAGGGTAGCTACCGAAATCGGCGGCTGCCGCTGTTCGCCAGCCGATTCGCAGACGCTCCGCCCTAAGCGTGCAAACTTAATTAGCGCTATCGTTACGACACACTCGTTATGATTCGCGTTACGCGACTGCTCGGCCAACGAACGGTAACCTGAGCTAGTTGTATTGATCATAGAATTGATAAAACGTGTCTGCTTCAATGCGGATAACGTTACCATTTTACTGTCGTCGGACAAACCAACGGCCACGTATTTACTGTCACGTGCTTGCAGCTCGAAGAGGTATCGCTCGCCGCGAACCAGCACGGTCACCATCGCGATGCAGTTTTTAGTTTCTATGCATCCTGCAGGTGTGCCGAAGCAGTTCTTCGTTGCGCCACATCCGTTGTACATGGGATCCTCCGCCTCCTTCGCCTGAAACGCAAACGCGACCAACGATCACGCCTCGTTACGAGATTCATCATAGTTCGATCGGTTTTAATAATCCAATGTGCAACGTAGAACCTTCCGCTCCATCATTTTCGACTAACCACGAAGTACATTGCTGTCTCGTTAAAAGCATAATCTATTCCCTGGCATAATAACTGAGTATGTACAGGTTCGCAATGCGATACAGCCAAAGAGCCAGCACCCTCGGCTTTCCAAAAGGACCAATCCCCTTTCTCATGTCCCAAAGCCTGCCATTACAGTAAGCTTGGAAGCGTACGAAGTGAAAATAGAAAACAACAGATCCCCGAAGTTAAAATGGCAACGCGTCGAATGTGCGCGCGAATAAACAGCAGCGAGCGAGCAACAGGATTTAACTGCTGGCATGAATCAGACTTGGGATTATTTCCATCGAACGGCAAGAGTCGAACGGCCTATTCCTCGACGTGTCGCGCGTCTATGTATAACCAGCTCGCGTCCAGCAGTAAATGGAGTGGCGCAGACCTATTCTGGAGACTGTTCGATGAAGCTTCCAAGTACGGAGCCGAGATTGGTACGCGCGGCGCCTTTTCTCGCGGCGATCTTGTTTCGAAAGTGGAACCGGTTAATGAGGCCGATGAGCAGAAAAAGGCGTAGTCGACCCGTATATTCTTTTCGTTTACCCCGCGTCAATCTAGCCGAGTGTTTGCCCCGAATGCCAAGCGCGAAAAACGCTTCGCCCAGGGCAGTGACAGCCGCGACGTCGCGAGGCAAGGTCCCGACGAGTATCCAGCCGACTCCGTTGGCCCGGCTGATTATGTCGGACGGCTAATTGCGAGCGTGTTTGAACGACAGTGAAAACGGAAGTCGAAGCCGCGGCGGGAAGAGCGCGACCGCCAGCCTTCAACTTAGACACACCTCGTGAAACAGGGTAATCGCAGTGGCGTGGCTGGTGGCAGTCATTACCGAGCCCGTAGAACAGTTTCGCGCATTTCATTTGCATTCCGCTCGGCGTAATGCCATGTAATTGCAACGTAGAAGAATCGCCCGCGGAAAGGTGAGCGCGAGATTATTGGCAACTGGGTGTTTACTTTCCTCCCTGCGATCTCTGCACTCTCGCAGGCTCCGCTCTTTCAGCATTGGCTCGGTTCCACCTTGCCGGGTAAAGACGAGATGCGGTAAAAGTGGATGGACAATAGAGAGGCGGTGGCGTTAGTAAAAATCACAGGCGAGGCGGCGGGAAAGTGAACGGCGAAAGTACGTAAGCCATAAAGCCTGCGGCGTGTATCTAGCGGCTGGAATTATGCATTCGTACGTACGGCTAACTGCGACGGGCGCGCACACGTTTGTACATGCATAATACATACGGCCGAGCGTCAGGAGGCAATATTCGTTAAAACACGAGCGTGCTTTCGATTCGTGAATATCTCAACAGTGATCACTCGCGTTCCCCGAGCGACCGTGTCTGACTTCCCACTCCGTTCCCGCTCGAACGGAAACGCCGCCAATTATCTCGAAATAACGCCTACAATTTCTCGGGGCGAGCCTTCCCCCCTTCTGTTTACAGGAAAACGTTAATTCCGTTATCCTCCTTAATCGCGCTTGCACAGAAGCTAGTGCAGGTTTCGTCGGCTGCTCGCATCCAGGGCTAATCTTGCGGCGGGATTTCACGGCTTGTCCTCGTTACAGGCCTGGCGGGAGTTGCGAAACAGGCATCAAAGGGTCGGCCGGATATTTCGAAGTTGCGGGCCTCGATCTGAACTTCGCGCGATTATCGGGGGCGAAAAGCACGGTTGCCGCGTGATCAGCAGTCGGGCCCGTAATGGCCGAGTACTTACCTCGTAATCGACGGTCGGGCTATAATAGGGCGGCGTGGTTGTCCTGAGGGTGGTGACCGGCGTGGACGAGGTCAATACGTCGATGGATCGCTTGCCAACGTTCACTCTCGGCGACTCTACGTTGACCCAGTACGTACTGTAATCCTGCGCGAACGTGGACCTGCGAGGCACAAGGAAATCAGTGGTAGCGGCCGATATGTGCCAGACAGTCTGACCGGTGAAAAGGAAGTCGGAAGCTTTCGGTCAGACTGGTGTTACGTTCCTCTCGAATCTAGATAATTAGTAAGGTTAACTGATACGGACAAGGAACCTACTGCTAATGAAGAAGACAAAACAGAAGCGACTTATGGCGGCTGATACCTTCCTCGTATATTTTTAACCGCTACTGATACATGAACACCCCCAACTGAATTCACTATATGCAGAGCCGGATTGAGAGCTTTAGCCCCTCAACGACCGACCTCTGAAATGAAAAGCTCCACTGTTTTCCCGGGCGGTATAGGAAATACGGCTTTAGAGCCCGTACGAGATACGGAGGCGGCCGACCAGTGGAAAACTTAGAGCCCGTACGGGACATGTACTGCGGTGCTCGTTGAGGGGTTAAAGGCCGTAAGCACTTAAGGGGTTATACGTAGTCAGCAGGCCGAAAAGAGACGATTTTTTTTTTAAAAAGCGGGAGCGTATATTTTTACAGAACTTTTTCCACTTAAAAGAGCAACATTTAAAGAACATTTGGTAATTTTTTTGTTAAAAAATAATTACGTTTATAATAAAAATACAAAGACATTCAAGAAGCCGTTTCGGGCTTATCGTTTATATAAAAATCTATCGAATGACGAAAGGATTTTTTTCCGCTGTATAGTTTCGATTATATCAACAAGAAATTGCTTCGCGGTTATCATTAATCGCTGTTTTTCGTTGATAAAATCGAAACTATACAATGGCAAAATTTCAGTAGATTTTTATATAAAAAGAAATAAGCTCACGTGCTTGTTTCGCTTATTGATTAATCCAGCACTGACTATATATACAAGAATCAGGGGAAGCGGATGATACAGTTAGGTAATAAAGTCCCCAACGTTTCTTGGTCTTCGAAGTACCCAGAATTCGTTAACGTTACCGGCGATGAGCCGCACGTTGGCGATTAATTGAACGGTTAATTTCTGGGGGGGAAACTCGGTCTCGGGAGCATCGTGGATGTAGCACGGGCACGTAACGCGCCACGATCTGTCGGCATATGAATTACGATTAGGAACGACCGCGTGGCACGCGGCACAGTGTGTACGGAATACAATATAAACGGCGCATAACGGTGCGAGCGAACGCCCAGGACATTCGTTATAAACTTTTACGCTCATAATCGGCGGCCCAGGCTTCCCTGAATGCTCAATTAATACCGGCACAGAGGTTCCCTCCTATTAAAACTTGGCAAGTTCACGCCTGCAACCATAAATAAGCCGTTCGACGTAAATTGTCTTTCAACTTCGTAATTCTCGCGTGACTCGAACTCAACCCTTCTCCTCTCTCTCTCTCTGTTTTCTTTCGAGACTATTATTCGTTAGTAGCTAGTCAATGCTGATTGTACGCTCCCAACATTGTTATCTTCGGCTCCCACCTTTTCCCTCCGCGATCCGAGGGGTTCGATTATTTTGTAGATAATGCTTGTGTAGTGGTCTACTGTCGTTTTCCAAGATTGAATTTGCTCTTTTTGTATGCCAGGCTGGGGAGGATTCTTAGAGAGGAAGAGAAGAAAGTGGAATACCTTGATCTACATAGTATCGAGCACATACGCGTAAAGTATCGTAACAAGTTCACCGGCTTGCAACGATCGCGGAGCAATCGATAGCCTATGATTTTATGGCAGGAAGAATGGTGCGAGTTTAAAGCGGCGCTGAGACCGAAAGACCTTTAGAGCCAACAGGTCGTAGTAGGCCGACGCGGATTATGAGAGAAGTTAACGTGAAAGTACGGCTTGCGCTTGATTTTCGTGACTCGATTCACCTTGCTTCCGCATTCCTGTAACTTATTCCCTTTACACGCCCAATGACCGTAGCGGCGGCGCGGTGCATTTTCCGCGCTGCACGCCACCCGGTCAAAGTAAACTCGCTTCACTTAATTGCACTTCCGATAAAACCCAATAGCCTTTACACGTGTCTAACGGCGAAAGTACAGACACCTACGCGCCCCTTGAAAATTCGAAAACGTAAACCTGACGATTAATACTCCCATCCCGCTGACGGTCGTACCTTCCAGCCTGGCCCATAATCTCGTCAACAAGATCACCAGGGTTAAAAGCAGAATTACAATCGTTTAATACTCACTTGAAGACAATGGTGCCCTCGTAATCCACGGGCGCCTCCCAGTCCAACTCAAGATTGTGCTTCTTGCTCGTGTTCGTGTGAGTCACCGCGTTCTTTAACAAAACAAGGAAATACACTTTATCGGCTGAAAACGCGGCCGCAATGTCCGCGACCTTCTACAAAAAAAAAAAGAAAAGAACACCGCGCGACACATGAATCATTCAGCCTTGAATTCGGCCTCAACTGCCATCAAAAAGACGCCATTACGGGAACGTTTCTACGAGTTATCGAACTTTCTAATCATTCCAGGAAAGCCTTGTTGGCTTCTAGAAGGAACAATCATTATATTCCGCTGCAGACCGATAAAAGCCAAACGTTAATGGCAAGGTGGCATTACCTTTACACCCGGGGTGCACTCGATGGTCCTGGCCCATTCCTCAGGCAGATTCCCGAACTCCCCGACGAAATCGCCCGTGTCGGCGTCACGCGCTAGTATCATGAAGCCCTCGTAGGCAAGGCCATGAGGACTTCCCAGAATTAAGCGGACTCTGCCTTGTCCCGCAGCTGGTAAAACTTGGTAAGGAGGAGGGTGAGTCTCCTGGTTGCTGCTTCCGGGGTGGCGGGGCATCAGATCTACGCACGCATCCGGCGGCGCTCCGTTCGGTAAGCCGAGAATCTTCGTGGAGAGAATACTCAGGAAGATTAGGAGCGTCCCCCTCGTTTCTTCGGCAATGAAAAACAAGCAAATGTCTCGTTATTTATTTGCACGGCACCGAAACGCTTCGCTAGAAATAAAGGTAATAATATCTGGAGTAGTGTTCCCGATTTCTCGATATTTTCTCCTTCTCGAGAAATCAGAAATCAGATCATACATCTTGAGAATGCTTAAAAACTCTCGAGAAATTGAAAAGAATATTACGAAAATTGTATTTTTGGAATAACGTTGATAATATTTATCAAAAGCACAAGAAAACTTTAACTAATTCTTTATTCCTGCCCTATTTGCACAGAACTTATACTGGAAGGGATACAATAGTTTTGTCTCTTTTCTCGATATTTTTTCTTTCATAGTCACAAGAAATTCCCTACTTAATTCAGTAAGTATACAATTCTTCTAAATTGTTAAATAAGAATTTAAGAGCACCTTCACCACTGAATAATATCGCATCTTCTGTACTGAGATTTTCTATTGTAATTTATAGAGGTTCTAATGTTACTAACAGGATTTATTATAAATTGTAGATGTGTTTATACGCTCGCGACTTCCTCGAGAAAAACAGTATTTCTCGAGAAATAAGAAATAAGCAATTGTAAAATTTCTCGAGAAAGGATTCTCGAGATGGAACACTAATCTGGTGGATATGTAACACAGAGGTTGCAGGGGTGAAGTAATTGTTAAGATAATGGGATGTTTAAGCGTATATCGATCGTTCGACTTTTAAATTCGACGGTGCTTCCTCGAACAAGGACTTCCTTCGGACAGCGGTGCACGTCCGCGGGACTGGTTTTTCCAAGAGCACAGATCCCACCGACTATCTATCCTTATATGTGACAGCCGCGCATTATTCAATCTACTTTTTACGCGCCAAAGACCGAGGAATAATTGCGAGGAAGATACGGCGTACAAGGATATCGCTCCAGCTCCTGGGAGCATCTGCATGCATAATTAAGCAGGCTTGATCTTATGATGCTTAAGAATCCGCAGTTCTTTCGCTACGGAGGAATCTGTGACTTGCGCGGCTGGTTTTCCGCGTTCGTCACTCGTTCTCGTTAAACTGTTTAAGCAGAGGAATGCAGCGCGTTAGTCATCGCCTCTGAGCAGACCACAATTTCCTGGTGTTCCTCACTCTGGGCTGCTCTCGGACATTTAACGCTGACCCACTGTTTCCAATTCTTTCCTTGTACACCTGGCTCGTTCGATTCCGGACGTTGTCACACAAATCCACGACGGAGTGTATCTCGCTTCGCATTTATATTCCTCGCGCGTAACGTCACGTCATACGCGGCAATTATTATACAAGAGTTCTAGAAATGAGTATCCACGAATTGGCAACTCGTGCGTTTGTGCTGAAGCGTGCCGAATGAAACGTGTGTTCGATTTGTCAGACTTTCAGCGCACAACAGATTTCACGCTCGAGGCTAAGGGAAGGTGAAAAAGTATTGTTTCTTTCGCTACAATCGGCGTGACATTATCGCTTTGAGCAAGAATTTTCACGGCTTTTCTTCTGGGCTCGAGCGATTTATTACAATTTCTATGGATGCAATGGAGAAATTTATTACTGTGCCGCAATATAATCAGGGTCGCGTTTGAAACGGTTACATAATAATGGTAAGGTGTTTCGATGTCGTTTAGGAATGTGCAAGCAAAGAAAAGTTGTGGGTCGCCCGGCAAAATCCCGATTGGTGAAAGTCAGCGTCTCTCGTGCGTGGGTTGCACGCGACTGTTAGATCCTAAGTCATTCACTCGCTGCGCACACGTTGCCCGTGGACGCGCGTTGAATCATCGCGAACAGCGAATCGCGCGCTATCCGTTATAAGCTTCGGATCATCTCTAATAGAATACGATTCCATAAGCTCGCAATCGCAACAGAGAGACATTGAATTTTGGTTAATACTCGTTCCCGCTTGCTCCGTTAAGTATCGTTTATTTTGTATCAGTTATATTCTGCACAATCTGCCGGATCAATCTGCGCAAATTGCAGTGCTCTATTTATAATTAATCAAGCCTCTTTCATCTGCTGAATTGATTATCAGCGCTATGTAGAGCTACTTTCTCGCGGCGGGAATGGCCAAATTTCATGTTCAAAAGGTGAACTTCGAGGGAAGTCGTTCACGAGGTGGACATTAATGGGATCACACGTGACAGATCGACTAGCGTGAAGATTGATCTTCCCTTATTTTAGAACTCCCAAGGGCGGAGTCTAAAGGATGACGAATGACTTGTCAGGACTCCATCTTCTGCACGTAAACTGCAACAATTGGGCCAAATTATGCAGAGACCAGCCCTCGGAAAGACTAAAAATTACTTAAACACAGTACGGACCCATAATTTTGTGATATTTGTTTTGTAAAAAAATTGCCAGCCCCTGGAACAACTTTTAGTTCCAGATTAGGTTTAAAAAACATTTTTGTTTTCACCTACAACAAAACATTGCAGCTTTCCACAGAAAATTTAAAACAATATTTATTACACTACTCACTATTGAACACTATTGAATAACTCATTAAAAAGCATTGTAAAACAATAACAAGAAATAAAATGCAGTCGAACCCTTATAATTCGAAAACTTCTATTAAACGAAAATTTTCTTCATTCCCTTCTGCCCCGCTATAAACGCCTCTAGAACTCGAAATAAAACTTCCTTCACTCGAACTATATTTATATGTTAAATTATGTATTTCATCTCTACAACTCGAATTTAGAAGAACTCCGACCTCCACAAGTCCAAGTTTACTTCCACATACGTATTACAAAATTTCGTAGAAAAATCTCAAAATATTGAGGGAAATGTTTTCTCTGCATTATTCGCAATTAAAAATGTTATTGATTTACAATGCACTAAAAAACTAGCACAAAGCAAAATCACATTTTTTTTTTTAATATGTAATAAAGAGTAATATTTCGAACATAAAATGTGTCTTATAATTATTTTTATACAAGTAGTACAAAAGCTCTAGGTATGTTTGATTATAGGTGCATAATTGACCTTTAAAACTTGAATTTGTCTTGCTTTACAGCTTCAACAAGTCGAATAATTAACAGTCCCGCAAAGCCTCTACAACTCGAATTTTCGTTTGGTGAACCTCTCTTACTCGAAAACTCGATAAACCGAAGCCTCTATAATTCGAATAAATTTTTCTCCTCCCTTGAGAATCGAGTTATCGAGGTTCGACTGTATATCCAATAGAAATGAAGCTACCTTTCTTTAACATTTAAAATCTTTAAACTAAAACTCAATTTTCGACCATCGTGGTTTGGCAGCTTTCAGCATAGTTTGACCCAATGGATCTCTATAAGAGGGAACCCATTCGGAAAATAGTCCCGAATCGAGACACCTGCATTGCAAACGGAAATTCCTCGCTGTTCCTGTGGTGCGAACAGTAACGCTTCAATTTCAATGAATTTAACGCTCGATAACAACGATGATATTGAATTAATCACTTCTCCTCAGAGACTTCCACTTCGCGCCGCCTTTAATGTCCTTCAATTTCCTCGGAACGCGTGCTGGCGTGCAAGACACTCGCGGAACGAAATCTTTCTCCTCGCAGGCGGTTCCTTTGACAACGTCCCCCCTCGCGACGGATGTTATAAGCCCGAGAGTCACCGTATTGTCACTAGCAATTCTGGTGTTCAAGCTAGGAGAATAACCGCGGATGGAAGAATTAAGGGACAGATTGTTGCAAAACATGGAGCGCGCGAATGTAGTCGGAATTTCATGTTTCTCGTCGCGGCTGAATCAAAATCGTATAACTCGCGGCGATCTGCACCTTGAAACGTCAGAACAATGAGACTTTTTTTCATCGTCGTTGAACAATCGATCCGCGGGACCTCGTTCTACTAACTACTTAGCGAGCATTTAATTACGCCAAGCACCGATAGATTAACATCTGCCTCGAATCGTCTATTAGCGAGAATGGCACGGACGAAGAGGAATACAAGATAGAATGAAAATTTAATGCTCCAACGTGATATATTAAATACAATAGTAATTCCATCAATGCATCAATGATCGACCGGTGTTCGATTCTATTGCCAAGGGTTTCAAGAGCGATGCTTTGTGTGATTACGGGGACAGGTAAAAGTACGTGAGCGCGAATGACGATGGCATGAAACGGGGACATTGTTCTTTCGCCAGTTCCCGTCGCAATGTAGGAACCGGGGGATAAAAATCCATTCATTAAAATAGCGTTTGAATGACAGATCGGGAGTTAAGGTGCGCGGTAATCACGCGCTTCGTCGGCTATTATCATGTATCATTACGGCATTGTTCGAAGGAACGAGCACAAGGCTTCCCCGCCTCGCGTTCCGCGGCCTATTCTCCCTCGGCTCTGCGCGCGCTACGCTAGCGCGTCAATCCATGGATCCCGGTTGCATCGGTGCAACGGAGACTGCAGCCACGGGCACTGAACTTAATCCGCCAAGCTACGAGCGATCCAGCGAACCGCAATTTACTGCAATCTCGGTTCTGACACAAAGAAATGGTCCTCGCAGGGAGTGCAGAATTTTTGCGAGTCGATTATATTTCATTATCTCGTCACCTTTTCAAAACATCGCGAGGGGGATCAATGAACTTAGACTATTATTCGGAAGAGAAGGAACCATAAGTTAGGGTATCGCGATGCGAACTTCGACCTTCTCGCTTAATAATGGCGCCATATGCGAGCATTTTAAAAACAGAGACAGAAAGTTAATCGCCCCGCGTTTTAAGAGCATAATCATGTGCCTGCGCATGAATTATACACGACAGTGGAGAGTGGATGACTCAGCCATACTATACGCTGCGCGTCACTTGCACAAATAAAATAGCATCCAGCGTCGTTTCTCTCTCCTCCAATTTTAATTGCTGGCAAATACGCAGCGGAGTGTACAAATCCCCCGAGATACGGCGAATTTCGTTTCATGGCTCGAAATGAAAACTGAGTTGATATATTACAATTAGTACCTAAATATTTGGCCCGTTTAAATCGACCAATTGGTAACAACTATGCAGTTTTGAGATTGGAATACATAGAATTCAATCCCGAAGCTGACTATTAACATTATAAAAATGAAGTAATAAAATGTAAAACATTGAAAAGAGAAGTCCACCGATATATTACCCTTTACTGACTACTAGTAATTTAATTATTGATCGAACACTTGCTTGAACAGGAAAGGTACTTGACCTATGAAAACAAAGTAGGCAATGCCGAATATTTGAAAATAATAGTCCGATCAATAATTCACAGTCACTCTTGCGGCAGCTGCAAATTAGAGGAAACCGAATTAAGGCTAGCCGAGGATACGGCATAAATAAGGAGAACACCGTTCAATGAAAATAATAGATTTCCGCGTAACGTTTCGCGTATCCAGAAATACTTGGATACCTACAATCGGGTCGTAAACCTTGTGTTTGGCGAACATGTCGGCATAGTAACGTTGCTCGCTTGTCCTAGAAATTCCTCATTGAACACTGTGCCTAGATTCTTGCGCTAGCAAGTGAAACTGCTCATTGCTATACTATTCGACGCTTTATCCATTTACCACACCTTGCCTACTTATTATTGCTTCTACACCCAGCTATCCAAACGTTGCCCCGAGATCCTTGCGCTATCACACTGAACCGCAAGCTTGTTTCTTAATTCTACCACTGGCAATTCCCACTGCCAACCATAAACAACAGTACCTTGCACTCCATCTTTAATACTTTTAGAAACGTCAACCTAAATGCAACTACAAATTCGATCGAACGAGGTGTCTATACTTCATTCTTCCCGCGATCGGGGTCACACTGACCCCACCCTGCTAACAAGCGAGCTGGAGTAGTCTAGCCAAAGGGGCCCCCAGCGAGCTGTCCTAAATTATGCGTGACATTGACGCATTACCAGCGATCGATTTTCTCTCAGGAAAAATTGAATCTAGAAAGGAAGTTTCCAAGAAATTTATTGGATAATTCAGCGTGCCCCCCCTTTCGGCTCCACCTGCCAACCTAACAGATTAACGCCGCCCCCTCGAACTTTGCATTTCCAAGCGACTTCTGTTTCTCCCTGGACAGGGTTATCGAAAAGAGCTCGCTATATTTTAATCGCATCGGAGTCGGCCGTGCCGTCGATAATCGATTCCGAGCCAGTTACCGATGGGATCGGGGAAGAAAGTCCCGTCGGCACTTTCCAGCGGCGCGGCGAGCTAGCTTTCTAAAATATTACCGCAGCGTTTGTTTCTTAATCGCGGCGGAGAACGCTGGCTCGCTGTAACGGACCCGATCTCGCGTTCTAACTCAACGTTTCCATTCGTTCCGGCGTAGCAGTCGGTGGTGCCGCGTGCACCGACAGAAAAACGCTTCGGCCGGTGACAGGTGCACCAGGGAAACTTGTTTTTTTAAGCAGGCCACGCTGGCCGTAGAGCTTCCGTTCTAACGAGCGACTCCTCTGCATGCCGTTCCCTACGTTTCAAAATCCACCTATACACCATTAAATTTCCAGTTCCCCCGGACGCGTGGCTCAACTGTCGCCGCTGTTCTAAGAGGATCCCCCGTGGCAATAGCTCGAGATCGGTAGTACTCACGGTGCCTCATCCTGCTAGATTATCCCTCGTCGATCTCGATCCCGTTGCTCCCGTTCGGATTCTACTCGGAGCCCAATAAGCAGCCGAGTCGACGGGCGCACAAGTCACGTGCAGCGGAACCCCGACACGCAGAATCCTCGTTGATCCTCGCCAAGGAGCACGCGCGTCACAGACTCGCCTGGACGCGGAAAAGCCAATGATTCATCGAGCCACTGATCACCGAGGAGCCCGTGGCGCCGCGACTTTGGTCCCGATCGCGTTCCAAGGTGACCGAATCCTCGGGGGGAAAGGTCGCAGGAACGTTCGTGCGTGGCCAGCCCCTCGGTATCGTCCCGACTCGCGCCGATCTTGCGTAGCCACGGAGTGTCGACCGTGTTTCTGCCAGCTATGCGCGGCTACCTCGGGGACTATTTTCTCGTGGCACGCCGCGGGCCGACGAAACAGGGGAGAACGACGCTCACTAAGTTCGGTTAGGTCAAGTGTTTTCCCGGCGTAGTCTCGAGGAGCACTTGTTGATTCCGGGCGAGCATAGTTCTGACCAGAACGCCGTGAACCACACCTTACGAGAGACTGTAGTGGATATACGGATCGAGTTGAAAGGCTCTCGCCCGTGAGACCGCGCCAGGGACGTAGCCGACGTCCGGCGTGCCCGAGCCGCTCCATCGATCCACGAGATCCGTTACCGTCCACGCGGATGGGCGGTATAGATCGCGGTGAGAGTCCGCGGATCCCATCCGATATGCCAGATCGTTGAATAGCAGGGATCACGAGATCCAGGGTGTAGCTCGGTATTCGATGGAGGAATGCCAAAGCGTGCTTCTCAGAATTCACCGTTCGGCCGTGGACAGTACTGATTGTAATCGCGCGAAACTTGTTCGCCTTGGTGAAATCCCATTCCGCCGAATTCCGATTTTCAGGCTGGTGCATGTGGGGTACCGTTTTGCTGAACGGCCCCAAACGGCGGATTGAAACAGGTTCCCTGTGACGTTTTAACGTTCTTCGCGAGGCTAAGCTATTCCTGTTGAAGTCGAGGAATGAAATCGTATATATCGCCGAAGTCACTGCGTGGTAATACCTGAAGTTAAGGGGACTCGTTATGTGCGCCAAGCTAATAATATTGTTTAAAGTAAGCTTGCTCGCGATGTAGGATATGTGACGGTCGATGTTATTGCAACGCCATGTGGTTGCCACGAATTCTTCGCGGGCAAACATGCAAATTACTATCGTTCGTTATCTCTCGCGCAAGAACGTACGAACGCAGGCTCGTCCCCCCCGCAATTTCGATCGGACCTCCTTTTCCTTTTATCTACGCCGGCAACTGTACATCGCGGCACGAGGTAATCGTAGCTGACGGACGCGAAGTTCTTGTGCTGCAAACGGAGATATCGAAGAGAACGCTGGAGAATGATACAAGGAATGTTTAACACGCCACGCCTCGAGTTCGATCCTGCATAGGTGTGTTAATGTCGGGCTACGGTCTTAACTTTTACTCCGCGAATCGGGGATAGTATAGGCAGGGATACGCCGAAACGCCTTCTCCCGGCTCAAGGTGAAACTTAAGAAGAAACTATCAAATATCAAGGTGAAGTGCACGGGGACAGTCGAGCGTTCGTCAAGGGGTCACGATTCGTTGCTATAAAACGTCTTCAAATACGACGATTATTTTTTAACAGTGAGTGGATTTTACTGGAAAATAGATCCAAAGGCTTCGTGTCTTTCAATAGTCATCAGAGTCACCAGAATTCTCCGGCAATAAAATAGTCCACCGTAGCGCAGAGAACGCGGGGCCATCGACACGTACCATTAGTTTGGTGGCCGAAGTTACTGTGCGAAGAAAATGAATTTTTTGAAAGACCCGTTATGCCCGCCGGGGAATAATTAGCAGGCACCCAACGTACCTGCCGGCTCTAGAAATCATTCAGAGACGGCCGTTCTCGGTCCGTCCCTGGCTGGTTGCAAGGAGAGAGGGACTAACAACTCGCCTCCGAAACGGGGGTACGACGCACCGTACGTTCACCGGTGCGGCGTTCACCTGAGTTTTATCGACGTGTGTTTCCCGTCCTCTCTTTTCCCTTCGCTTCAGCGATCCCCTGACACTGAGCTCACGCATTCATTACCGCAGACGAGATATGGCAGAGACCTACACGTAATACATAATGCAAATTTTAGCTCGCTCGATTCGAGGGCTCGCGAGTACCCGTGACATTTTGGTGTCGCTTTCGACATTAACGATAAATAATGGAATAAGATCACAGCGCAATTGGGGATCAAAAATTCCTTCTGCTGGTAAACGGACAATTGGAAAATTGCATGACCGGCAGTTGATTGAGCAGTATATGTAGGATAGACCACAGAGGAAGTATAGGATAGATCTATCAACTAATGCATGTTTCTGTCACCGGTTTAGGGGGTTCCCAGGACCACCTTACCATTTTAGTGTCGCATGCAACGTTACCGGTGAAGTCTCGAAAGAGATTGTAACGCTACGCGTGGTAGGAATTAGAATTCAACACGTGTAAAACCACAGACCAGGTACAGTATAGACCTATGTGGTAAAACCACTCTGTGTCTATACCTGGTCTGTGTCCTAACTAAGAAAAGAAACTCGACGAGGATAGTGTTTTTAAGCATTTTCGTGACGCATGCAACGTTATCGATTCGGAGCGGAATTCTGAGGCAATCCTACTAGCGGTTAGAATTGAAATTAGATACGATGGAAATTTAGTTTTACCTACATACGCGGTAGAAAGTTACATTATCGACGGCGTTGCGATGGTAACATCTCTAGACGGCCGATTCACACGTGTCCCCTTTCATCTAGTGACTTTTCGCCAACGGAAGTGACGTATTTTCTATTTGATTTAATTGGCGGCATTATACTCGAATATCATGGCACAAGGTGATAAAGTTTGCATGGAACTAGCCTTCAATAAGCAGCTTGGTTTAAGTCAGCGTACTAAAGTGAAAGAATTCTGGGCTTTCATGGATTCTACTAATCCTTTGAAACCTCACGGAGTAAAACCAAGTAATAATCACCTGAACCAATTTTAAACTCTATGCGTCCAATAATGATAAACCGAATAATAGCACAAGGAAATTAGTGTACCAAAGATAACGATTAATAAAATCGTGGCATCTAGCATACTTAGCCCCAAAACATAACCTCAACAATATCAAATCAAATTTAACCCTCGAAACTTGAACACAGGTAAGAAATCATCGAAAGTGGAGCGTACCGATCAATCAGCTCCAAAGGCACGCAGAAGAATGTGGCACGACCAATTAAAAGTCTTTCAGCAACACGGCTTGGACAAAGTGGCACTTGCGGCAGGTGAAACGTGCAAGGTCTGCCACGCGGAAGTGAATTACAGGTAAATGGAAGAAACGCGATCCTAATTAAAATTCAGCTCCATTACCCGGCTAATTTCATGCAGATCCGCAGAATTCGCCGACACGGTGCAACAGCCGTATGAAGATCTACTGAACGACATAAAGGCCTTCGAGGAAAGAGTGACGATCAAACAAAAAGCCATCCACAACTAGACCGAAAGGAAGTCTTCGTCCATGATCTGGCACCGCACTTTTTAGATTTCCTTACAAGGAAAACTAACCACGATGTTAAATTCCTTTTGATCAAGGGTGCCGAATATCTCACCCGCCAATAGAACTGCTTCCTCCAATAAACGCTATTCAAATCGTCGACAGATTCGGTCACCCTAAGCGCGGCAGTGTACGTTGCTTCCCGTCGGCAATATAAATGCAGACATTCGCGTAGATACGGAAATTTTGTTGGGGGATATCGATGGCAACTGGTGCTCGGCAGGGACTCGGGCAGCTTCTAGCTGTTCGGTGGAATTGGAAATTGGAACAAGTCGGAGTACAGATGAGTAGGAATATAACGCACGGTGTCCGGAGGTACCGAGCAGTATCGAATTTCTGTGGTGCAGGAGGTCGACGCTGTTCGGGCCCCGAGCAAGGTGCTCCGCCACGGGAGCCATGAATGGAACCAGAGGATGCTGGATCCTTGCACGACATCTGGTCCTCCAGAGTCTCTCGCGTTACCATTTTATTAACAGCCCACTGCACATCCTAAAACGCACACTTTAAATGGCCGTGCAACGCCGGGCTTCGCGAACGTGGCCGGGCGCAATCCCCGTGTACCTGTGCGAGGACCACTTGGTCGGTTCACGCGAAACCTGCACAGGCTACTTCCGGTTTTAACCCTGGGAGGTTGCAGGGCCACCCAAAACGGGAGAGAAGGTTCGCGTGGATTTGGGCCTTAAGTTGTTTCACTTCGGAGATACTCAGAGTTTTGTGAGGGGGTTGAAAATGAGACAACGGGGAAGATCGGCGAGAGAAAGTTTCTTTAGCGGATACTGGTCTCACATGGGAGGAAAAATTCATGTGGATTTAGATGTCGCGTTGTTAGATCTGGAGATACGCAGAGAATTGCGAAGGGGTTGAAAATGGGGAAACGGGAAAGATCGCGAAAGGAAATTTTTTCGTAGTAGACATTGGTTTCATGCTTTAATGGAATGTTGGAGGAAATGGAGAAGGGGATCGATAAAAAGCGGAAGTGGAGGGGTGAACGATCATTATGGAACGATTACTGGCCATCGAATGGGAATTAACGACTGCATCGACGATTAACCGATGTTTCGAAACAGCTTCTATTATTATGTTATATTTGGGCGAAATTGAAAGATGAAAATAATGTATCCCGATGAATTACGGCGTTATTGCGAGTTCGTTAGGTTTACAGGAGGTCGGTCGACGGGCGGCAGAGTAAAACACGATAGTGGGTAAATAACGTAAAACCGCGTTAATGTCGATTAACCGCGATACAGTTTGGCTAACATCGTAATAGCAGTCGTATAACAATGCGAGATCGAAAATGCTCCGGTGCTTCGATAAATCTCGTTTATGATTTACCCCCGACGGCGTCTGACGGCACACGCTGCGAAGCCTTATTTAAACAATGTTAATATGTCGGGTGGGCAAAAACGATATCGCTGCTTCCCTCGGCGCGGTATTTCCAAAAATCCTTTACATTCTCCCCCCGAACTCCGGCTGTGTTTCCTTCAAAATTCAAAGCTACTTCCTTCGTCGAAATGAACTTCAGTCTCATCTCCCGTTTCCCTTATTTAATACCAAACAGAGCCACTGCTTTCATTCACCGAAGAAGCTACACATTTGCCCATCCAATGCAAACTTTCCTCTCAAGAAACCGGTATCGTGATATTCATAAGCGTCAGCAACCCCGCGGGACTAAGAATAAGTATATCGATCTACGACCGTCGTTCCCTCCCTCACCCCCCCCCCCCCTCGCACCGATGCATTCGTACACGAAATTTGCAACGTCCAACCCCTCCCGGCATCGAGCACCAAATAAACGATTGCGCGTCGGGGCGAGGCGGAAAGCGAGACGGGTGAAGGTAGCGGGAGTGAAAAAGGAAGCGAAAAGAAGGAGAGGACAAGGGGAAAAGGGAAGAATCGACGAGCTACCCGTGCAGACGTCGACGCATATATACGTTATTTTCATCGAGCGAGCATGGTGGAGACAATGAGGGTAAAAATAGAGGGAGAAGACGCGGTAGGATCTTACCGCGAGGAGACAAAAGAGCAGCCCGGCATCAGCGAGCCGGAGCAGCGCGAGGGGCGAGGGTGGTGGGGGGGGGGGAAGGGGGTTTGGAGGGGGTGCCCGTTGACGGAGATTCGACGAAGCAGAGATGTTTAATCGGTGTTGGCCCGCATCAGGTTGATCGAGGACCCCCCAGCCGGGTGTTCGAGGGCTCGACGCCGACGACGAGGACGCGGACGACGACGACGTGGGGCCTACGATCACGGCGCCGGGAGGGGAGGAAGGGGGCGTAAAGCGGGACCGGGGTGGGTACCAAGGGGAGAGAGGCTGCGCCGTGCCGATGAAGCGAACAATGGAGGCGGGATGCTCATTTGTCTGCGGGCATTGTTGTTCACCCGGCCGGAAACACGAGCTCCGTGCTCTCCTTTCTCTCTTCCTCACTCTGCTGCCCCCTGCTCTGCCTCTCCGTCCCTCTCACCCCCCCCCCCCCCGCCCCTCCACCACCTCCCTCTACCGCCACTCACATTAGAATTTTCCGATGAGCCGCGGGCAACCCAATCGTACCTGTGATTTCGGGGATGGAGTTTGTATAGGTGGAGCCGATGGTATCGATCTCCCGCCGATCGGGAAAGCATCCCCAACTTTTTCTACCGAGAGTCTATTAGGAAATCGTTCCCATGGAGGATGCGGTATATACCTAACCTGGAGCGGGCAGGTGGACGGTAAGTTTAACTTAACCAATGACAGTACCAATGGCTCCGTTATCTTATCTCCTCGATAAGGTTCTTGTAACCGAGTCACCCGAGGACGCTGGAACGGGGCCCCCGGCGAAATTAACCTCGGCGGCCCACCGTGCCGTGGCAGCGACCGGGGGGACGAATGGGGAGACGCGTCGCGTACGCGCGTAGCTCGTGTCCGGTCACCCGTTAAGAAGGAAGCTCGGGGCCGATGTCGAAGATAAGACCCGGGGGACCGTGTTCCCTCTCTCCGCGGCGCGGCGTTCCCTGGTCGCGCCGGGCCCCGGTGGAGAAGTGGCACCGAAGAAGTTCGGGGACCCAAAGGTGCGGGGCCCTCACGTAATCCACGGATACGTCGCGACGAATTTGTACGTCTGCCCAATGAGCCAGAAGCCACCCTCTCCCGTAACCTCTCCCCCTTACTCCTCCGCAACCCGCGCTCCAAGTCCCCGTCTGGCCCACAAGTCTCTTCCTCCTGGTCGCGTCCTTTCTCTCCCCCGGCGCAGAGCAGAGGAGCGAAGCCACGAAACCGGGCCCCAGCTTCAAAATGGCTACCGCCGTTCGCATCGTTGGGCAACCGATGCGCACATAATATAAACCGTACGATCGCTCCGTCCCGCCGTTGGGCCCTATCCGATCCACGGTTTCCCCGATTCCCAACGCGCGCGGCCGCTCCGTTTTTTCGGGAACCGGGCAGAGTCCTGATCGTGGAGCGCGATCTAGAAAACTGTCCGACCGAGTTGGCGTGATCGCTGGATCGAAGGAGGTCGAAGGGAGGGGGCCTCTTGATTGATACGACGGGGAAGAGATCGAGGAGCTGTACGATCTTCCTTTGTGCCACCTTTCTGCTTTGTGACCGGGGAATCGGTCGGAGGCGAAGTCTCGAGCAACTTTATAATTGCTCCGCTCCGACATCGAAATACCTGCTCCAGCTCCGCTTCGTCCTACCAGTGAAACGTTTGCACGTGGCAAACCCGGCGATCAATTTCGCAGCTTTTCGGTAACACCGGTGTTTGTTTGGTTAGCATCCGGTTTCGCGGCCCTAGAATAATATTTTTTTCAATCGCGAAGAATGGAGAATTAGTATTTAAAAAAAATTTACTCAACTGCGTTTATGAAAAAAAAGACTCAAGTAGGGCAGACCGGGGCAAGTAGATACGTTCTTCAGTTTTCAATTTTTTTCATTTCTGTTTGAATTAATTACTTAATAACAAATATGCTCAAATATACTTTGGTCCTTCCTCTTTAATATATTGTAAATGAAATGTTGCGAAAATACATACAAAATGAATGAGGAAATGTTATTTGGAGGAAGGTAAAATGTATCAACTTACCCCACTGTGGGTCAAGTTGATACTGCTCTGGGGCATATTGATACATCTGTAAAATATCCGTTTAGTGAGTAAAGGATGGATGTCTGGAATATCCCTCTTTAACGCGAGGTGCTTGCTTCTATTTATTAATGTTTCATAATAAAGCTATTTTATCTATTCCGTACATTCTCGCGCTTTGACGTAACGACATTCGCTCCTTTTCTACACCAACACGCGCTTTTTGAAAAATATTTTGTGGTATTTTCCCGCGATTCGTTTTTCTGGCATAATTTCGTATCATTTTCCTAGAAATAAAAGGAAAAATCCAATTAAAAGTAGTCGGGAAAATTTGATACACTGCCCATGAGTATCAACATGCCCGAGAGAAAACGTATCAACTTACCCCGCATGAAGTCATTATATACAAACATCTCCATAAAAAAATGTAGAGCATATAAACAAAATAACAAAACGTAATTACCTTACCTTCGAACGACTCAATGTGATGCCCAATTAATTTGAGTGATCAAATTCTCTATCCTGTCTCAAGACGGATTGGAAAGTGAACAGAACTATTTCTATATACTTTTTCTCTATAGAAACGGAAACGGTTAAAAATAGATTGCTAAAGTCAAGGTACACAGACGTACGCTAGATCGTAGTAAAGAATTGATCAAGACCTTCACATATCTCGCACACAAGGAGCTACATATATACAGTGTCGAAATAATTCGTCTGTATCAACTTGCCCCGGTCTAATAAAAAAAAATCTGGAACTGCTCCACGCTCCAGCTCCGAGTCCGCGTCAACGCCCTGATGTACAGTGAATGAGAGTATAGAGAATAGTAATAGTTGGTATAACATTTATCCCAGAGGGACGTATTCTCTATTCTTGTATTGATTTATATAGAATTCAAGGGGGCTGAGCCATCCCCCGCGAATGCTCCATTTTTAAACATTTCGCTGCTCTTTCATCCCCTATTCCATCCCGCCTGATCGCGGCGATACTATATCGAGTATCGTTAATTAACCGAGAAAAAAAACTCGCGGCTGGAACGTTGCTGCAACGAGATTAATGCTTAGTATTCGCCGGGATATTCGCTGAATGCCCAGAATGGATCCCACATGGGGTGAATATCAGGGAATTAATTAAACGGGCGCACGCATCGCGGCATGCAACTCGATGCCCGCCACGTGTACGTATAATGTTGCAATAGAGCGCAACATTGTGCGCTGCAGCTATTCGACGCTACGAACTGTCGATCGCCGATCGGTCATTGTACAATCGAATACCAGTGCACCTTGCAGCCTCCGCGTACGGCGGGCGACGCGTAAAAATGTTAGAAAACCGACTGGCCAATAACCCGATAATCTTGCACCACCGATCACGTTCACTTCGGAGTACGACAATAATACAAATCGTACGAGGAATAATGTAGGATCCAAAGACGCGATAGAATTCGTGAATTTTTTTTTTATAAAGCACGATGGAAACACCGTCCACTGGCCGGGCAACAAATTCTCCGTCGGTTTATTTAGCCACGAAACAAAACCATCGAGCTCATCGTTCCCACGAATGGACGGGTGTTTGCCGTTTGCAAATTGATACGTCCCGACGGTTGCAAAAAAATGTTATCGCGCGGTGGTAAATATGTTGTTGCTGACGCTTACGTGGAAAAATACACCACTCTCGCGGAGCTTCCACTGTCCAGCTGATATGTAAGCGAGATAGACGAACTTTTGGAACAATAGAATCGCTCGTCAAATCAAGGTGCCTTCGCCACGAAGTAAGGGAATCTTTCAGCTCGCATTAACGTTTTTTTTTCCGGGAAAATATAATGCTCTACGGCAAAATGTGATCGAAAACATGGAACACTGTGAAACGATATAGTACTTTTCCGGGAAAATGGTACAAAATAAAACGACATCCTATTTTTTAAATGTATATTTTTTTGTGCATTTCGCATAATTAATGAATTTATAGTCAACAAATATGTCAAAGATTCGATCGCACTGAAATTTCACATTAACATATGCGAGGTCATTTTTTATGAGAGATACATTGGCTCTGTTTCATATTCATTATAGAAAGAATCCTCTCTGCTATAATTAACAAGATTTTGAAAAGAGTTTAAAAAAATACCTGGACGAAAAAAACTTTTTTCAAAATTTTGTTAACGCAAGTTTGCAGCGCTCATTGCACCATTAAACTTTTGTTCGAAACATTTTCTTCTGTCTGTTGTAAAAAGTGGAAGTGCCTATTCGACTTCGAAGTTACTTTTCACCCCCGTAAAGGGCGATAGGGCCCGAATGAAACACACCGTTGTTCTTGTCTCGAGTCACTCTATAAACCCACAAAGTTGCGTTCCAATCGGTGGGTGCGGGTTCGCGGTGTTCCCTTGTGAGACAATAATTGTGTTACTTTGCGTTCTACGCTTCTAGTCTCCCGGCTTTAGATCCGATTGACCGGTGAAGTCGGCGCAAAGCTCGTTGAGGATGCAAACAGGTGATGGAGGAGACCGATCGCCATCCGATGGAAAGATTACCTTGTGCCCTGACGGGGCTCCCGAAATCCGTGGCGGATGGTACGCACATAATTTTACGGACGTATAATGTGATGTTAATAGAATGGAATATTGGCCGGCCGTGCCCATAAATCATGGCTAATTTGGCAGAGCCATTCGCTCTAGCGGCCTTCCACTCCCACCTCCGTCGTCCTCTTCTTCCTTTCGCCGGTCCTTCGGCTCCTCATCGTGTGGCTGCTGCTCGAAGGAAGCTCGTAAAACGGGGGCCTCCGCGATGACCCTGGGACGCGGTCGCTCCAGTTACAGCCCTTCCATTCTCCTTCCTCTCCTTGCGAAATTGTCTCTTCGCTCCATCCTTCGCCGCGGTCGAATCATTCTCGACAAAATTCACCCCTCCGCTTCGCTCCCGCATGCAGAATTCAGAATTCGAGGTTTATCGCGAACGCTTCGTCGAACTTTATTGAACAGCGCGCGATAGTCGGACATTGGGGGTTTCCATTAGACGCGGCAAATTGGACAAGCTCGAATGTCTCGTGACCCACCATCGGTGAAACAATGGTAACCGCAATCGTTGCGCTGGAGCTCTGAAATTTTAATCATCAAGTTCTAATACAGACTGGCAAAATGTTCGACCTCGAATCGCGTGGAATGTTTCAACGGTTCCAAGTGCTTCTGAATTGATGCAGCTACTTAGAAGATAGGATATCGTATGCCAACGTCGTGTGAATTAACAGTGACCGGTTATGGACGGAAAGTATCGATAGTATTAAAAAGTATCGAGGTTAGGAAGGAGAGCTCCACGTTATCACTCTTAAATTACCCTTTACGTCGAATCGCCCGGCCCCGATGAGGAGGTCCGTTTAATTCCGTTTTCGTTCCGCCGTAAACAATGATGTCACGCCAGCGGCCACCAGCTCTTTTGCCGGATGTTGTTCTTCAATTAATGTGTGCCTTATCGACTCACAGTAAGACCCCTGCCGTCGCCACTCTCCCTGGCAAGAATCTTATTCAGCGGCTACGAGGGCACGAAACGTAACACTCTCCCCCCCCTCCCCTTCCAAACAGGATCGCATTTATATCTGTTCATTAAACGATGATCGCAGCATCCTCGGATCTTGATACAATTAAACACGGGACCAAAGTGTACGTGACACTGAGTGCAAACATCTCGATTGAGAAAATCGTTAGCTGCAAACACAGAGGTGGGCAAAATTTTTATTTCAATAAATTTCCAGTATCGAATAAAAGTTAAAAAATATTACCCGTATTATCTTTATTCGACGCACGAGTCATTTTTTTTTTTTGAACTTTTATTCGTTATTCGAAATTTTTGTTTAATTAGAATTGACGACTAATCTAGGAGGAGTCTGAGGGGATGTCTATATAACACTTTTAGCTGCCGAAACTTGCGAAGCCTCGTCTGTTCGCAATGTTTCCCGCAAAGCATAGAAAGAGAATTGTTTCCTTGTTTCGTTTCCAAAGTGACAGCCAGTGGACACGATTTCCAGAAAATATCCACGCGAAAACACCGACGACGCGATGTCAAAACCCCCACAGCGCTGTGTATTAATTTCACTATTTACATTTTTCACAGAAAACACAGGCACGTCTATCCATAACGATTAACAGGTGGACACTAAAAGTGTGTTAATATCTTAATTGCGATTCCTTCGAATTCACGGGGTGAAATCGAAGCTAGGGTGAAAAAAATGTGTAACCAGCAGACTGCCCGGCTGGAAATAGGCCTCCCTTCGAGTTCTTCTTTGCTTTCGGGGTCGCGTTTCCGTAAAGCCAAGTAGGCCAAGTGAATCCCTCGGCTGTTCCCGCCAACAGGAAGAAAACGCCCCGCGTTCGCGCAATTTGCCATGTAAATTCGACGGGGCCAGCATGATTACACGTGGCCACCGACTAAAAACGCGGCTGATCGTCCGGTGTCCGAGCAGAGCAGCGTCGTTCCGCCGATGGATCCCCGATCGATCGATTATGTTCGATCGGTATGTAGATACAGATCCTCCGAAGCGATCGTGCCAGATGGCCTATGGGGTAACAGGGGCCATTATGGGGGCCCGTTCGGCTATACGTAATGAAATTATAAATTAAGAGGGAGACCTCGTTCCACGGGCTACCAAGACTGGCTCGAGCTTTTCCAGGAACATCGATCCACCGTCTTCTACACCGAATTCCTTTCTTTTGCTTGGCTCGCACTATGCTACGGACTGTTGAGGTTTTCTTCGGGCGCAATTGCGTGGGCGAAAAGCGCAAGTACCGTGGCTGGTGGTGAATCAGAGATCAATGCGCTTTCGCGGCAGTTGGTGAATAGAAATGAGGACGCTAAAGGGTGGACGCGAAATAAGGGACCGTTGGGAATGGACACGGTGTATTTTGGAGTGTTGGGTATTTAATGGAGATCAGTTTGGAGTCGTGGAACGTGGTATAAATGATTATCAACTTGTAGGATCGATTTCTAATGTCTCCAGAGCGTTGAGAAATCTTGGGATTGAGAAAACTCTCAAGCTCCGTGGATCGAAAGCTATCGACAGATGGAATTAAATTGGAAGACAACTAATCTCGGAGGCACTTTCCACCCTCGCGAGCCAGTGTAGCATAATTTTACACTGTTCTCCTGCAATCCACGCGAGAGCAGGTAGAATTTGTTAAAAACGCAACTCTCCCACGATTCTCGGCCACACCGTTCCGCCGACTCTGCGCGGGATGCGCCACGTGTTCACTTTTTATTTTTTTTTAAAAACATAAAATATTTTGCGCCCGGACCAAAAGCGTCAGCGTACGATGAAACATGGTCGGGGCGGCGGTGGCTCGTTTTAATTAAACAGCATCGCCGTGCAGAAGTGATAGTTGCGGGGATGCAGGGATACGGCAGGCCGACAGGACGATGCTGAAACGGCGGTTAAGCGTGGAAGTTGAAGCGGAGCCACCGATTCTTGGCGACGTTCGGGCAAATTTGTACGCCACTGTCTAGTGACGCGGCCAGACGGAACGAATTATTCTAATTCGTTCTGTATTCGGGCTGGCGCGTCTCTAGGAAACGGCCATTAGGCTCTTAGACGTGCCTAACCGGACCTAGACAATGGCTCAATTAACGAACGAGACCGACGACGAGCGCAATCGCTCGGATACCATCTTCGTCTTCCGTCTCTATCGCCTCCACCCACGACAACCACCCATCCAACTCTTCCACAAACAGTCAAATCAATCGCCCCGAGCGCCAAGCAATTACCGAACGGTGATTGTGAAAATTAACCAGGTCCTACTTCCTTCAGGTATTCAGATTTCTCAGCTCGTGTAATCGATCTGACACAAAGCAAGAGATACAATTCGATTTTTTTTAGATTCTGAGTGAAACCACTTGATAGTTCATAATCACTAGTTTCTTCGTAATTTGTATAATTTTAAGCGGATCGTTGTTACATTGTCGGAGAAAATTATAAATCGTGGCGCGCACGTATATGTATGGTTTATAATGCAATCCAGCTGATACTGGTAATTACCCTTATAATTATGGTCCTCAAGTGCCCGTGGCAAGTAGAAAATCGCGATGGTTAATGCGATACAGACGCCATGCGTGACGAGCAGGAGCCTGGAAGCCGTGGAACGGTGTTAACGAGCGTGCAATTTATGGGATGGCTGTTGTAAATTCAATTCCGATATTGTACAGCGGAATTCAATATTTAAAAATATAAATTGTGTTGCGATATTGTATTACGGCAACGAATAGTACCTATAATTAACACTGGTGGATGTTCTAATTACACCAGTAACCAGCGGCGCTGCAGATAATACTTAATTGCTGCTTATAGAATTATCGTCGGTTAAAAAGAAATATTCCCAATTTTGTATCAAGTTCCCAACCACTGGCAATCTCGAATTTCGGACTGCTATGTGCAGATACCATTTTCCTGTGCCACCGATTCTCTTTAAGGGTACTACTTAGGCGGTAGAAAAATCGTTTTTTTTTATTGCATTTTCCGAAGATACTATCTTTTCTGAATAAACTGTCGCTTGGTTTATATTAAAATTCGCAAAATTGTTGATTTGGCAGCTAAAAAGGTCAAGCGGAAACTTACAGCGTCACCTTTGCCCAGAAACTTTAAACCCGTTTTTCTCGAATGTTTTTTCTCTTGGCTTTCCCCTAGTTGCGAATGGACGGGGTTCAGATCGACTTGAAAAAGTTACAGGATGTATAAAATATGTGCCATTTCCAGCGAAACCTATGGTATGGTCCGTGAAAATTCGTGATTTTCATAAAAATATTAAAAACTCGCGGATTTTTAGTAGCACACAAACACGATCGAATTTTTCTTGAGATAATCGTCGTTTTTCAGCCATCCATTTAATAATTCTGTTTTCATTTTAGTTTTTATTGATTGCGCGGGACACTACGAATGTAACAAACAACAATCAGACCTTGAAATTGGATTGCGTCACGTTTTAAGACCAATATTACAGCAAACTCACAGAACACCGTTAAAATGTTTACCAGTCAGCACCGTCATTATCAAAGGACATTTCAGGCCAACTTGTTTTCAATCTCTACGATAATAATAAACATTGGATAAAGGAAATCTGGACTTGCTTTCATTTTCTTACAAATACATTGAAAAGAAAGTGTTTTTTTTTATGGAAAACGACTGCCTACTTAGTCCCCTTAAATATGAGAACGTCTGAAACTTATTTATTTTTAAAATCTATTAGAATTTCTGCTTTCAGATGCATCGTTTAGCCAGAGGATGTCCACCAGCTAATGCTTAAAACAAAAACACGACTCATATCCAAGCCGATATCTCCTTTAGTTATTAATAATATCTCATGAAAATTTAGAATATTATAGTTAAAAGATGTATCCTTTAGTAGAAAAACATTGTGTATGATTCTCGCTAATACATTTCCCCCAAAGAAGTCCTGAACTTGTATACTTTTTCCGGACCTCTAGGTGGATGTAATCCCTTAATAACTCCCACGTCTCCATTACATCCTCTGTTTTCTTCGGTGTCTCCAGTACCTAAATACCCACTATTAACCATTCTTCTCGTTATATAACAATTCCTACAGAATCCGGGCAGGAAGTAGCCAATATCCACGAGCTTGAAATTTCGGCGCTTGAGTTTTCTCGCTCAGGAGTTCCCTCGGAGCGTGGATCTCGGTACTCGGGAATGGACGACGGAAGATGAGGAAGAAAGAAGGGAGCCACGGGCCGACGATGAACGAGACGCGTTCCCGTCGATTCGCCGTCGTCGACGACGGCGGAGGAAGTGAACGGGTGGAGGGTTGGGGACAAGTTAAAGTATTAAGTAGCCGTCGCTGCGTCCGCTGTCAGTCTCCGCTCTAATTAATCGTAATTGACGGCCGCGCGAAGCCTCGCACATTGCTCGCAGCGTGCACTGCACTCCTCCTCGTTGCGCACCGCGTCGTGCTGCATAATCGTTCCGAACCTCTTCCGTTCCTCGCTCAAATCTGCCCGCGAGCCGTCCTCGCTTCACCAGCCGCAGCCTTGCCCGTCAAATCCTTCCTTTAATTAACCCCCCGATCGATTACGTTTCCACGATAGTGTAGGAGGATCGATGTCGCGAGAAAGTGAAGCGGTACGATCGCAAGGTCCACTGAAAGTGACTTCCTCGCCGAGGAGGGAGGCGAACGTTAATCGAATTTCAGAGGTGGAAGTAAATTTGGAGGAGGATCGTACAGCCTTTGGTAATAGTTTCTACGAATCGGTTGATCTGAGAAGGATCTTCGAGTACGCGAGTTACCCAGAATGGTAATGAATGTCTCGTCGAGGGCCCACTGTTGCAGTGGAAGACGTGGCTTCAGCGATGAAACGAATATATCCAGCGAAATGCAAGTCATTTGCTGGACGGCACGTCGCGTTGAGATTCTAGGCGGCGGATGGCCGAAGATAGAACAGAATTACGTAACATTGTGCCCAATTTGCATGATTAGTTCACCCATTTTTCTTCGCCGCTCGGCCGGTTCACACACGCTCGGCGCGCTAGATACTGGGATTCTCACGGTACGTACGCCAATTGGAGTCAACTCATCTAAATACTCGCGCTGCCCACCATGTGACGATGCGCGAGGAGGCCCATTATGTAACCAACGTGGCCAATTTTGCCCGGCGTTCGCCAATTGTCCCGTTCCAACGGGCCCAGGCTTTCGGAACTAATTCTATTACGGGCTCCCACTTTGCCCCACTTTCGCAGCTCACCCTTGCCAGCTCTCGCTGATCTCTTAAAAAACGTGCGCTACTCCGCTGCCTACCACAGTCGCTCCCACTAGGCCGTTAATTGCTGCGGTAACAGGTCATTCTCTAATTTATACACCCTGTGCATAAGTACCTATAAGCTAACACCACGGGGTCTCAATGAGGCATTAATCTTCCGAACCGTTGGGTGTCTTCGGACTAAGGAAATGGATGCTAAGAATAGCTCTGTAATATTCCTAGATCCGTGGGTAGAAATTTGGATATCTTCGATGGAGGCTCAAACAGATCTCTGAGTCTCTATGAGAACGATCCGCTGGCAACGTTATACCTGCTGCCCGAAACCAGAGAAAAATAGCACAGCCGGAGACCACAGGGAAACCACGAGAAATCGTATTGAGCAATCGGTGGCCGAGAGATGTGGTTTTCGAAGGCGAGTGGCGCGAGATAAGGCGCTCGATGGAAAACTATAACCATGAATGTAGTCCGTAAAGGAGCGAGAGTTTCTTCAGACTCTCCTATACTCGCGTGTGTTAATGGCCATCGATCATTAGTCGAGGATTTACTGTTTTAAGGAGCACTTGGAGACTACCCCTCTCTGTCACCCTATACCCCATTACCGTCCCCGCCATGCAGCCCTCCAACTTCGTACACCGAAACGTATGACGGAGGTAGCCTGTTAAGCGTCAATTGCCATAGAGGAGCTAAATTTTAAGGTGCACGTCGAAGCTATCCCTTTCTATCCCCCATCACAACCCACCCACTATGCAAGCTCGGATTCGTACATCAAAATGTTTGAGGGGTCTAGCTCACCAAGGAGTTTCTTCGCGTCCTTCTCTATTCCTGACCGTCAATTGCCAACGATCGCTAGTCGAGGATCTACAATCTTAACGTACGCGTCGAAATTATTCCTCTCTATCAGCTTATAAAGATTATCCCCCCATTACAAGCCAGCCACTATGCAACCCCCAAGCGACGTAACCTCGCGCACCTCGTGTATTTAGGGTCCCCCGACCTGGTTCGGTGGAGAAGCTCGCGACAGGGGGGGTGGAAGATCGAATCCGAGAAGAATGCCACGCGGCGCCCAGCGACGTCCAAGCACCTGCCGAGACGCCCGGCGTGTGCGCAGGTCGCGGACGAAACCTTCCCAGTCGCGCGAGCGTGTTTCGTGAGCGACGAAACGGAGCTTCAACGTAATGATATGGTTTTCGGTTTCCGTATTGAAACACGATTCTCGGTGGGGTAGGTCGGAGAGAGCGGGTCGCGCGTGTATGCGCGTACGTGCGCGGCTGGGCGTCCACGGTGGTGGAAGCTCGCGCCGAAACCAGCGTGATTTGTCGTAGGAGAACAACGTCCTTCAGCTGTCGAGTCACGGGGGCATTCTGAATGGACCTCGGTCAATGGCGATCCCAGCTGTTCGCGCGACGTCTTCCTCTGCCCGCAGCCTGCGCGGTGAAAGGGTTATTTCCTCGAGATTCGCGACCGTCGCTGGTAACGGTCGATCTTTCGCAAGCGGCTAGTTAGTGTCGGGTGTCGTGGTCCAAGTAGGCTGTTCGTTGCTGGACAGGTGGATGCTTCGAGCGATGTAGGATGCAGTTTTCCTTATCGCTCGCGAGGGGAGCGTCTGTTCGGGGTGCACGCGCTGGAGGCTCGGACACGCGGTGGCAGTCAGAGACCGGGTGATAGGAATTTATCAAAGGAATTCTAACAATGTCCCAGTGCGCTAACGCGCTTCGACATTTCCGGGTGTAAAGTTGCACCAGTGGTATGTATTCGCATACCGATGCCTTGCTAACGTTGTTGGTACACTCGTCGGAGTGGCATAAGCTACCGCTTACCCCCTCAGACTACTATTTCTCGAATAAACAATTCAGACGTCACTCTGGCCGGGATGCCAGAGTCTCGTAGAACTCGAGTTTCTCGGTTCCGACGTCGAGGCTCGCAGGTGATCGTCGCAGAGTTGTTCTTTCTACGGTGCCGCTGGTAAAGGTGAGGCTGCGGCCGGCCGCTGCGCCGCTTTAATTCCTGTCTAGAATTACAAGCAGCCAAGGATCGACTCTGTAATCGCTCACCTGACACTTTGACTCGCACAACCCCTCCCCGTGCACTCCCCCCGGTCCCGTTAGAAACACTCTTCCCTATTTCTGGCTTCGTGTCGATTCTCCAGAAGCGATCGCACGAAATGCAAGATTAACGAATAACGAATGTCCGAGGAACAGAAGTAGAAGGTTAAAACATCGCACCATGTACAGAGTGTCCACTACAACGCGCTGTAGTCACGCGAATGGAGGAAGAAAGGGGAACGAGTTATGATAACGAAGTTACCATCGCCTCACCCTGGCCGTAATCCCATAGATACCACCCCGAGGGACTCGCCTGCCCGTCAACCCCCATAAAGTTCGCCCTGCTAGCCGCGCGTTTCATTGGACGAACCCACTGGCCAATAGTCTGCGCGAAATTCCATGGTGTCACTGCGCGAGAAAGGGGACGACGACGTTCGACATACGCTTGGTGGGCCGGAGCCAAGCGGCCGCGGGTTTCTATGGGGCGATTCGAGGGTAGAGCGAGATCAGGGGGCTGGCGCACCCTGTATACAATGATACGGTGAATTAGGAGAATTGTATTTATGCATCTCACGGGTGGCTGTGATAATTGTTTGCGAGGGGAGAATGAGCTCTTACTTCGGGGACGGTAATGCTAGTTTGATGGCAGAATCATCCAGGGGAGGATCACCGACAAGTGGTTCCCCTGGGAATCTTTAATTTCAAATAATCTGCCCCGGATTTTTAATAATAAGCACGGATACAGAACTTCTATAATATATCCGCACCGCAACTAATTCACCCCCTAATGACTCCCACCACCGTAACCATAACTTTCAATCACTCACCTATTAAGTTAACGCGCCTCCCAATCCCCAAATCTCCGCAATCTCAACGAAACACATAAGCCCCATAAAATAAAACATATCCAAGCCCACTCGCAAGCTCCACCTTTCCTCCATCAAACTCCAACTGTTGAAACAGTTTACGAGCCCACTGACGTGCCCTGTCATCGGCTGTGCATCATGGATCGGTCCCCGTATATACAACAGGGCCGCTTTTTCCCGCTATCTACCCCTAGTATCTGTAGCAGGGGGGGGGGGCGTAGAGGAAATTCGATTCATAAACGTCAAACACAACTGGCTTAGCCCGTTCCTGGGGCAGTCATTGTTGGACCGGAGGCCCCTGTATCGGTGACAGTTTTAGGTGACGTCGATAGCGCCAAGAAAATTCCCTATGATGTATGTACATCGTGGCACGCACACATCGTACACGGGAGGGGGGGAGGGGGGCGGCTAGAGGCAGCCAGGCGAACCTTCTATCTCCGATGCGATCGGTAGTTACTTAGCACTTCTCTGACGCTCGTTCGATCGTTATCGCGCCGCGCTTGCGAGCCGGCCCTGCCCCCCTCGTTGGCCCGTTAAATTTATTGCGGGCCCCTGCGGAAAAGAGGCTGGCGGCCCATCTGCATCTCTCCCCTAGGCCCCTCTACGCCTCCCCTTTCAGTCATGCGCCCCCTTTACTCGCGCGACGTGCGTACCTCTCTCGACACGATTTTTACAGACTGTCAAAACCTTGGGCTTGAAGACAGCGATGGCGTCAAAAGGTGTGTGCCACGACTTGAAGACAGACGAAGAGACAGACACGTTGGTGTGAAGCTCGTATTGAATTATTTGAGCTCCAGTTTGTAAGAATCGAGAGTAGGTATAATCGGAGTTAAAGGGTTCTTGTATGATACGTTTAATGGATTGTCAGTGGAAGTTATTTGAAGGCGACTGGAACAGTGGCGCACCCAGAGGGGGGGGGAGGCTAAGGGGCCCTGCCACTCTCAAAGGAAAAAGAAAACTTTCTGTAAAAAGAAAACTGGATTTTATTGGCTAGATCAATTTTTATAGTCACCTAACGAATTTCCTCGAATTTGCAGTAAAAATATTTTTCTCCGTTCAACTCGGCTCCCCCCAAGATTAAATCCCGAGCGAGCCACTGGACTGCTGGGGACGTTTTTGGCGTTTTTCACGGAGATATGATAGAGAGGCGATCGGAAGGAAAGCCAGGGGGCGCGGAGGTCCAATTATTCGTGAGATTCGGTTACGAGAGGCGACGTCACGCGCCAAGTCAGGAACGGGAGAGAGCAGCCCGAGGGGGCCTAGGAGCGTCGACACCATGAAGGAGGGGGAGGATGTAAGGTGACACCTCTGGGACAGGTCTGGCTTCCCGTCAAGAGCCCGTCCGAGATAATCATATTCATAATTCGCGAGTTCGCGGAACGTGCACCCGCGCCGTGCGAGGAAAGGACATTGTGGCAAAAGGTGACGGGGTTATTTTTATTTTACCCCTCCGTCGAAAAACCTAGCCGTAACTACGCGGAGAAACTCTGCAATCATTCAGCGGATCGTACCGATAGAGAAAATTGCGTAAATACCCTCTGCACTTTCTCTTTCCACCGCACGATCCTCCCGTTTCGAGGTTTTCACGTTCCATAGATCGATTCGGTGGGAACAGATGGTCCGTGGCCATAGCAATGCTGTTCGCAGTAAGTGCATATCTGATCTAAAATCGCAGACTTGTGTCCCTTCATTGTGGCGAAAAAATTTAACTCTTTCCAAGTTCGAATACACATCTGACAAGGGAAGATCCCGAACCCGGGAATTCAAAAAATTCTGAAATTTTGTGAATATGTAGGGGATTCCTCCTGATTACAACGCAATTTTTGTTTGCTGTCTAAATTTACGCGAAGTGGTTGAGAATTTGGCTATTTTCCGATTTTCTACTATAACTCGCGAACTCTAGGGGATAGAAAAAAAGTTTCAAGACAAAAGTTACTTCTTTTCTATCATTTAGTGGAAAAATTATTTTACAGTTCAAGAGTTATAACACGAAATCGGAATATAACCGGATTTTCAGGGGTCAGTTACTCCCCCTTATAGTGAATTTGGACAGCAAACAAAAATTGCGTTATAATCAGGAGGAAATTCCCTACATATTCACAAAGTTTCAGAATTTTTTTGGATATCCGGGTTCAGGATGTTCCATTGTGAGCTACTAACAATGCCCAAGGGAAGCGATTTCTTGTTCTCTGGAAGCGAAGAACACCCTGGCACTTGCTTCCTGAAAATTCAGGAAGATTGCAAAACGATCCCCTCCTAACAGCATCGACCCCACATCTACGTACACACACCCCATCCTCTGTAACCCGAACAGACACTCATTTCCCTGCAGACACAAAGTCCGCAGACTGCCCCGACATTCAGCGTCCTCCACGGAACCCTCACTTTTGTTCCGAAAAACTTCCCCGAACGTTCCCTATCTATGAAAATCATCTGGAGGGGGAGGGGAGGGCCGAACAGGAGGGAACAGTTAAGCAGATCTGCGAAGGGAGAAGGAGAGGGGGAGGCAGCCTGCGAAAAGGAGAAGAAAGGCTCGACAAAAGGTAGCGTCCCTCGGAGAGAGAGAGAGCGGAATGAGGGCACGGAGATAACTAGGAGCAACGAGGGGGTATAAAAGAGGGGGACACCCGTGATCGTGGGCCCTCCGTACACGCAGTTATGGGCACGCTTAAAGGGCCCGACTGCGTGTGGGTCCGCGGAATACGAGGACGTGTGGATGTCCAGGCGGGGCCCTGGCCCCGTTGTAACCCGACACCAACAGCTCTGCCACCCTTCCCCTCCTCGTCCCATGTTGCATCCAAGCGAGGCCCGTCAGGCCCCCTCGGCCCGTTCCTTCGTTCGTTCACTCGCGTATCCTCACGGCCGAAAACTAAATCATAACCGTGTATTATGCGCGGGCCCCGACAATGGGGGCCCGCTCGCCATACAGCGAGAAGCCGCCTCTAATCCGCCACTACGTCGACGTCTTGCTCCCAATGCTCCCATCTTTCGCTTTCTCCCCTGCCTTATTCTATCTCCCCCCCCCCCCCTTCCCTGCCTTTTCACTGCCGTTGCGCCACTTCCCTTCCTGGTGTTCCCTTCCTTTCTTTCTGCTCCTCTCACTGTCTTATTGTCCCCCGTCCATTGTTTTATCGCAGCGGGCCCCGCGTCCTTTGGACGCTTGCCTTCGGGCCCTGTTCTATCGAATTCGGATCTGTCATACACCTGTCACTTAATGCTTCAGCGTTCGTAGATACTTAGGCTATTTTCTAGATAACGTAACGCTAGTTACCGATGCCCGAGTAATGTGAGACAGACCGCGAGTGAGAATAAACCCAGGATGCTTCTCACTAGACCCAGTTGTTCCTTTCATTCAACCCTATGCTCTCATTACCGCCCACTCCAGTATCAACAATCATCCTACCACGGTTAACCGACATAGTAGATCCCAAGGGAGGGGCCCGTTCGATTTGCAGGATTAAGCGATCTGACAAACAGCGAGGCAGAATGGTAAAAGCGCCCCGGTCGAAATGCAAATCTAGATACCACCGCGGTGCGAGCAGACGGACAGCCGGCACTTCGTAGCGCGAAACCTGCCCACCTACGATTTTCCAGAAAGATCCGCCCGATTGTCCCCGTAAGATTCTATGAAGTCCAGGGGTGGGGGGGGGGGGTTGGTCGCGATTTATCTCGGTGGTACGAGGTCCCCCAGGCACCGGCTCGCCTCTCGCGGTAAAACGTCGGGGACGGAATTTAAATTTCACAAATTAGTCCGTCCATTACACCCTCGGTGTAATCGGGTCGGCTGATCTCGAAGACGTCCTCCCCCCTCCCCCACCATTCGTCCCACCACGGGCCAGTCGCCCCCCCCCCCCCCGTGGCCCTTTTCCACCGCGTTGCTCCTCCGCCCGCCGGCCGGTCGGTCCACACGAGGAGGACGCGGTTCCTGGAAAGCGTGGGTGCCCTCTTCCAGGCAGACAGGATCAGGATCTGGGCCCCCACAAATCATAACGCGGGTGCACAGCAGATCCTCCACGGAGATCCTGGCCTCTTCCCTCTCCCTCGCTCTTTCTCTGTGCCCCTCCCTGTCGATCCTCTTCCTCTCTTCGCTCCCGAAACCGCTCCGCCTGTTCCAGATTCTCGGAGTACTGCGCTCCCTTCGAGGTCCTCGGGACCTCGCGGCCTTGCCGAGGACCTGCCTCGCGCATCCTCGCACTTTTGTAATCTCAGCTGTTTTCGGGAGATATTCGGAGGGTCGATTTGGGATTGCCTAAGGTTCTGGAGTTGCTTCGGAGTCTCGTTCAATTGTTTCGACCTCTTAGCTTCCCGATCATCCCTTGCGCGTAATAACGCAGAAGAACGGCACCTCTTTTTACGAATCAACGCCGATGTTTTCCGTGTCGATAGATCGGAAGCAGGCCTTCGATCTGATGCAAGGGGAAGCACTGGTAATATCGAAGGAATGTATCACCGAATCTCTAAGTAAGCCAAATCATTGGCGACGAGGAGAACGCGGAGCGCAGTTTATCCTCCAGTTCGGAGCTTATAATTGACCTGTCCAAGATCACACAACCAGTGCCCAGATCTATGCCCCTGCGTTTACCTATAGATCCAGCAGTCACGATTCTAGATCTTCCACGAGGGGGGGGGGAAAGGGGGAGCAGCATGAAGGTGTACGCGGCCCGCTATCGAGCGCCGGTGGAAGAGAAACGGAAGGAGGGATCGCGTATAGGCAGAGGGAAGGCTCTCCTCGTGGCCGTTTCTAATGGGCAAGGATTTCCTTACACACAAAAGCCAGTGAGGAGAGTGACTGATCGTCGCGGGCACCGCGAATAAATTACGTGGCAGCCTATGCGGCTGCATAAATTAATTTCAGCCGGTCTGCCCATAAATATTCCCCCCTTCGAAATCACTCTACCACCACGGCCGCGCTGGTCTAAGCGTAGAGCTTAGCTTTAACCCCCCCCCCCCCCACCGTTCCCCGTGTCGTAATTTACGCCGATGCCCCGGTAAATAGCCGTTCCTTCACCTACGCCCCCATCGCCGACCAGCCAGCAGAAGTATCAGACAAATCGATCGACTCGCTTTAAATCGCCACCTGGAACCACTGACCCCCTACTAGCTCCCTTATCACTTACCTTTACTCTATGGCCATTTTCTACTCGTCTTTCTGCATATTAATCCCATTAACGCCCGGGGCTGGTTTCCGCAGGATCTTCAGGACGATCTTTATGGTCCTCAATTATCCCTCTTTTAATTCATAATACTCCGTGTCTCGGAATATCTAATAGAGCTAGATGTCTGCGAAGTGTCCCAAGAACTCCTACCTTCCATCCCCGGATTCCGCGAAAATACGCAACCAGGTACTATTACCTCGTGCATAAAAAATCCCCCGGCATAAAATATTACTCGCAATTATCGTTACAAGCCCCCGTCTAAAATCTCCAATCGTCTGACAAACTTCTAACTTCTAATAGGATTACCCTGTCGCCGGTATTGATACGATTACCGGGGCGACATCCACTGGAATCTATTATTCCCGCCGCGCTCGATAATCGATCGCGGTGGCGGGCGTCCCCGCCGCCGGGGGGATGCAACTTTGACGAGGCATCGACGCCGAGCTGACGGGGGGCATCATTAATTTCCGCGTAACGATTCGCAGGGTGGCGCAACCTGGCGTCCATTGTCGGCCGGACAGATGCGGCTGATGGGGGCCCGTTGCTGCAACTGCAATCCACCTTGGCCGTTCGCGCTTCAATGCCCCGTCATTATCGGCGCGTAATGACTGCATTGTAACGCACGTCGAACTTATTATCCGGTTTGTTCGGCAACGGGAGGAGCCCCCGTGCCCTGCAAAACGGTCGTCCTCCAATTTTCCAAGCGTCTTCGCGACTTTCTGCCGCACCTGCCTTCCCCCGGGCGCGCGTTTTAGGCCGGGCCCCCGTGCGAAAGTTTAAGCACAGTCGTCGGGCGGAGAGGAAACGGGGAGGGACAACCCGAGGGAAAACGGGATCGGGGTAATTACGCTCGACAGCTGTGTATCGCTTCTAACGTAGCTGCTTCGCGACGGAGCGTCTTCAAAGTGCGCAGTTTCATTAGTTTCCGACGAGTGTTTTCTTTGGGAGATAGTGCGGAGGTGCGGAGGCTTTGAGAGCTCCTGTTCGGGTTCCTTGGAATTGAGGGGTGAACCGGGAGGAAGACTTTTGGAGAGTGAGCAATGTAGACGAGGTTTTAGATCCGTGTGATTCGTATTTGATAGTGAGTCCAGTAGAAACGTTGAAGTTCATACATGATGTCGAAAGGTGTTCCTATTCTTGACAAGTGTATTTGGACGATGAAAAGCTGGGATCGGGGGGGGGGGGGGACCAGGAGCCGTTTTCCTTTCTCTGTTGACGCGGTGAGCTAACAAGTAGCCATTGTGAGCCTCGTGTCAAGATGCTACTTGACGGTGTACCCCTGAACGGACCCTCTTCACAGTCGGTTTCGCTCCTTTATGCGGCCCTCGAGATTCCGTGTCTATATAGACCAGTGATACTCACTGTACGGACAGTTCCCTTCTCCCAATTGCTGTACCATCTGATTTTCAACAGGCTTGCTACTCGATGTAGGCTTCTGTCTGCTGACAGTAAGAGTAAGGGGAGAAAACGAGGGATGTCCTTTTTTCGTGATTTTGCGATTTATAGCATATTTTGTTGGTGGTAACTAAAAACAGGTAATGTCCACTCTGCACTGGAAAAAAAAACACTTAATTTCCTCGATAAAGCTGTTTTGTGACGTTCCTCGTTTTTCCCCTTGTCCTTCAACTATCCTAATTGAAAAAGGTAGCAACTTATCAGCTTGAACAACGCGGAAGACTAAAAGTCGTTTGTCTCCCATTCATACAAATTTCACTAAATTTTTCAGATTCTATTTAGCTGCTCTGGTAAATTACCTTCCTCGGCATGATACTTGTTGCAAACGAATCTCGTGTAGAATTGTTATGCGGGATGCTGAATATTATGTACAGGGTATTTTGCTGAGAGTACCACTGGCAGATTCTACGGAAAAAGAGCATCGAAAGGTCGCGTGTATTTCGACACTAATACAGAGGAGGTGGTACATGGTGCAAGAGGCACGGTGGTATATACCTCTGTGGGGTCCAGGCTTAACTTTACGATCTCTTGAAATCCCCTCGGGGCTTATGGTCCCACTACGAGGCTAATAGAACCGAAATTATAACAGGCCGATGAGCATGCGTCGACTGCTCTTATTCCGCCCGGCTGATGGATCGTGGAAAGGATCGAGACGAGGAGGGATCGGAATCGGGAACACAGTGGAGTCGTTCGACGGTCCAGGGAGCCGATTAAAGGATCTTTGGATACTTTTTAGGATCCACTAAATCCCAAAAGCCAAACAGGATCCAGGAGGAAGGTATAAAGAGCTGTACAGATCTTTCTCTTAAAGATAGGTCAACATTTATCTGTTATGAAATCTCAAAGAAGCACAGTATTGCCTACAGCTTTCCCAATATTATAAAAGTTAATAATGGAATTAAAAGCAGACAAGCAATTACTGTAATAAAATGAATTTGTATGCCAAAAGGAGAGAGGAACCATAGAGAAACCTTCTGTTAAAATCATCTTCCAGTAGTAAAATAAAAACACAGCTTTCGCATCTTTCAATAATATTAAAACAGAAACAAACTACCCCGTCTTAGGAGCACTACTCAAGACTTACTCCACTTACACGTACTCCAATATTCGGCAGTTTCCAAGGCCCCCGTGTCGATCTCCAATGAAAAGCCCCTTTCGAGCAGTCTTTGAAAAAAAAAAAAAGGAAGAAAACCTATTCTTCAGCCTGAAAATCAACTCCACCCCACCCCCTTTGTTACTGTTTATACGCTGTTAATTTGAAGAGGCTCAGGGAGCGTGACGATCGACGGATAGGAGGAACAAGAAGACGTTGCGCTCGGGCACAAAGAGATCGGGTCACGTGGAAGAGCCAGATGCTCTTCCTCAGGATCGACCAGCGATCTATGGATAGACGAGGGGCCCATGTTACGCGCCCAAACCGGCAAATATCGGCACAAAGGGCGGGCCGACCTTATCTGTCATCGACGATCGCTGATAGAGAGCTAATAGAACTGGACCGATGCTCGTTTTCAAATAATTACTCGCCGCGTATCGTTCGACGATCTTTCTGAGCTGCTGCAGGTAGTTTCGTCAACGATGCCCCTTTCCCCTCCCACGAGGCAGCCGATATTCTCAAAACCTCTACGGTTTGTTTAAATAAAATCATGGGAAATTAGCTCCGATTACCTCGCGAGGGTTAACCAGTAGAATTGCATCTATGCGAGCGTTAACGTTCTTCTGAATGAAATTCTTTTCTCGAGGCATGCCGATGAAATACGAGTTTTCTCGCCACGAAGGATCCACGGTTTGCGGGATGACGTGTGTAAGGATGCACGCACGTGAACGTATATAATAGTTCCCTTTTATTACTTTAAATAACATCAACTTTACTCGATTACAGTTCGATCGTACATCGGTGATCTTCTTACTTGTCTATCATGCCTCCCATTTCGTTTCACCGCCATTCACACTCATACGCGGTAATACCATTCATTCTCTCCCTCGCTCTCGCTCCCTTTCTCTCTCTCTCTCTCTCTCTCTCTCTCTCTCTCTCTCTCTCTCTCTCTCTCTCTGTCTCTGCATCTCTTAGCAATCTCTCCTTAGTTAGTTGTGCAACGTTAGGCTCCTCCGCTAAGATACACGAATTAGAAGAAGCTGGGAAGAACTCTGCCGGTTATTCAATAAATCGTCCCTCGCGTCGCGGAGCATTTTTCTGTGTCGGATGTGTGTGTCCCTATTTGCTTACGTGTGTTTCCTCGATTTAATATCCGATTTTATCTCACGCGGTCTCCCGTGTCCCGGATGCTCTCTCCTTTAGCTGGAAGCTGGTTATTGTGACTGGACAATTTGTGCTAAACGATTCGTGATGTTTCATTGCGTTCGACCATCGAATGGTCGTTTCGTTAAATATTTGGAGCGGCGAATTTCGGATTCGAGTGGACAGAGAAATTTCGTATTGTGCTGCGCTTTATTTGTACGCCGTCCTTGCTCTACCGTCGATATGCTCCCCTCAACACGATTCGTGACTGTGATAAAAGCTACACTGCTGATTAGAAGTCTGGGTACCACCATCGTGGTCTACATTTAGCAGAGTCTAGTAGAGTTTTATATAAAAACACGATTACGTATCGAAGTGCATTCGGACGAAATGAAAAGCGGAAGATAAAGAAAATGCCGATCGATCTTTCGTAAAACTTGATTACATAGAACGAGAATAAGGTCTCTGAAACTGTGTTCATAGTTCGCGATAAAAGTATGCCCCGGGCATAAACTGTTTGGCACGATCCTTCTCCGTTTTGAGGGTAGGTCCGCGTAATCTTGAAAATTTTGGTATCGATCGAGATAGAATAGAGAATACAGCGCGGATCTAAAATCTGATCGAATTCATCAAAGGAGAGAAATATCCTCGAGGCTCCTCTCAAACCATGTTCGAGCGCAGCTTTCGTGAATGTGTCGCAAACTTGCAGGCCTGGTAACAAAGTGTACGTGTATAATGTGGCGTACGAAGCTTAGATTGTGCGTGAATCGAAACGTATTATTATATTAAAAATCACGATCGAAATACCGAAAAGAAACACTGCGCGACAGTCAATAATGTCTGCCTACCGTGTATAAATAACGAAACACGTATGCCTGATCTTTTCACCAATAGGTAGAATTGTAGTGCAACACTGGGCCTATACTTAGAACTGCCTATTCGCGCCAAGCCTGCGGGGGTTGCGGTGAACAAGATTGGAGGTTGCGGCGATCTAGTATCGAAGCATTGCCCCCAGCTGGCTGGCAATCGGACACTTACCGCGTCGAAAACAATTTAAAATGAAACATAGCATACAATATCGATTAAAAACGTTGTACAGGTTTCTCAAGACATCCCCCGGATTATAAAAACGATAATTCCTCCTCAGAAGCTTGAGCAGTGTGTGCCAGCTACAGGGCCCAGGATCGATTGAAGACAGATGAATAGAAAATGAAGAAAAGAGAAGAATGTTCCTGAAAATGGCTTGCGCAGCCAGTCACGGTTTTCTCGTCTGTCGGTTGGCGCGAGAGTTCGGTGCTGCTAAGAGTCGAGGATGTAAAATTCTACAGAAAACCGCCTGGCTCGGTCCTCTCTCGTTATACGTTATAAGTTTCCTCTTCTTCCTCCTCTCCACCTCTCCCACTTTCTTACCCTGTTTCGTCCCGAGGACTCTTTCTAAAGGGAAATCCTTTTTTTCTCCCTCCTCAGCATCCTAGATAAGAATCTTACAAGGCAATGTCGCAGCCAACGAAATACATATTCCTGGGCATCCGCGCGCGAGAGATGCCCCCACGAACAGAGAGCCGATAGCTCTTCTCTCCACCGAGTCACGGCCACCTCTCGCGTCACACGCCGTCTTTTCTTTCCCTCCCGCTCCCCTTTCTCTTAGTCTCACAATCGTCCCTCAGCGTTTGCTCGCTCCTCACACTTTCCTCTGTCAAACTCTCGCATTTTCACGCTCTCCCGTTCTCACTGCTATGTACAGACTGCGAACTGCGACTAAATTATAACTTACAGGGCTAACTTAAGCTACGATCGGTGTTTACCTTATACAGAGGCGCGCGAGATTGCTTCGAACCGTGGCTCGCGTCTCTGTGCCGACTATTCGTGGCGATACGAAGACGATAACCGATTTACCAGCGTTTCTCTGTGCTCGCTGATCAAGAATTCGCAATGGTAATCGTGCCGGCCATCAGGGTTCAGGGGCGAAAGCCTAATTCTGAGGCTTTACTGTATCTCTCTAAGTAGTTGCTCGATATTTCGAAGGACGCTCTTGTTTTACCATAGTTGAGTATTTACTGAATAGCGGGCCAGTTGTGAAAAATTTTCCTTGGATTACTTTACAATCTTTCATATATCGTTTAGAGTATAATAAATAGTAGAATTTGCTTCCTATTCAAGTAACAATGCTGAAGATAATTCACAAAGCTTCGATTCCGAATAAACTGAAGATCAGCGACGAGAGAAATTACAATATTCACCATCACCCTGATGTAAATGGTCCTAGAGTGAATTACTAGGAGAGCAGTATGACCTGGTACGTGGAACAACTGCGCAATTACTGCTAACGAGCATGCACGCTCTTGCTCGATGCTATAACACTAGCCTGGCATATTCAGCTCATAGCAACTATAGCTTCCACAAATGAGAAATCAAAGAAAGAGCGTCTAATAATTTCCACCTCCCCGTACCGCATCAAATAATTCACCGATCAATGATTCTCACCTACCAGGCGACTCCCTCGACTATTCTCAGCGGTGTATTTCATTCACACATCCCAGACGCAGTCCCTGACCACTTGGAGCGGTATAATTCATGATTCACCGGTACCGGCAGACAGCCACCGTGTTCACGGAAGGTGTTGCTGATTCTATTTGCGATGGAAAGATTGGCACCAGGCAATTGGTTGGCAGGAAACAGCTGCTCCGCCTACTAACGTCGCTTTGCTCAAGCTAATTTGCATACCATTCGGAATCTACGCGTTTCTTCCTATCCACCGACACTTGCCAACCGATTAACACTATTTTCCGCCGTTCCTTTTGCTTCTACCAAAGGTGCCGCTCCAAGTGGCATCCTCTGGCTCCGTTTACCGAGCCAGCCGAGACCACGTGCGAATTCTTGGACAGCCCGAGCGCGCAGGTACGGCGAAAGATCGCGAATCGATAGAGACGCGGGCTCGCGGAACGGGACCGTTCAAGGGTGATAAATAAAGATCGTTTCACGAACGATATAGCGTGTCAGGGTATAGGGGGATGCTAGTAAATCGCGATCCGCCAGCTAGATTCGAAAGCGCCTCGACGCGTTCGCCTAATACAAACGAGATTAACTTAATCATCTCTCGAATGCATGTGTCCCTTGTATGTGTGTGCGTGTGTATGTGTATTATCTACATATGTACACAGGACAAACACAGAAGCGTACGGTGTAAGAAGATTGTGTGTGAAGAGCGTGTGTGGTTCGTTATAGCGACGTTAATTAATTAGCGGGTGGCTCAGGAACCGTACACGCCTCAGGGATCGGCGCCTATTTTCTCTGCTTTTCAGCTAGCTTTTAGGCAGCCTCGCTTCCACAGCCAGAGAATGCTATGGTGAACTACCAACGTCGATCATGTTACTTCTTGCGTCTATTTCGTCGCGGCTCTTCTGCTTTGGTTCCCTTGCTTTGGGGGGGGGGGGGGGGGTCTCTGTCGCTCGTAAAGGGGATGAATTAGAGGTGCTAGAATTAAGGGTGTCGAGTTTCCGAGTAAATCCATGGAATGTACCAAAGATCGAGGACAAAAGATTTGGATATTTGAAGGAAAAATATAGTTTCCCTGTACTATGGAAGTTCCTCTTCTCTACTCTAAGTGGCTCTAAAGGAAACAGAATTTGGAGCAAGACTGACAGAGACACGCAGAACTCACCAGAGTGACTGAAAGGGGTCGTAAAATCATTAGTCAATCTACCACCCTGTTCTTTATAATACAAAAACACTTCCAACTACATTTAGAACAAAATAAATGAGTTTCAGACCCATTGTACCCGCGTGTCCCTAGGATTCTGTATCAATTTCTCGCGGTCCTTTCGACTAATCTACTTGCAGTTACTTTGACCAACTGACTCTGCAATTACTTCAGCCCCAAAATATTTCAATGGCCACATCATTCCAGGATTCTTCTACAATTTCGCTTTGTCCTCCCCAAAAACTGTCGTCAGAATGACCGCCGTCGATGTACCCTAGTTACTCCTCTACCTCTCCTGGCGACCATCTCAAAGGCCCAGCGTGTAACCAGAAAAGAGACTGCCGAGAGAGATTGATACCGTAACACGACGTTCGCGGAGGTTCGAAGAGGCGATGCCAGCCACGCTGAGGCTTGTACGGGGTCTGAGCCGACTACTGGTAACCGTAAATAACGTATGCGCTCCCTCTTTGCTCCTGGTACCATCGGTACCAGGCGTTACGCTACGAGATTAGAAGGAGTGACGGGGAGGGGGTGGTTGGGTATGGATCCGCGAAAAATAGACACGGGCCCGTTGGAACCGTGTTTCTGGAAGTGTACGAGCTCTGCCTTGTCGCCGCGTAACGCGCTACGCGAAAAGAAAAATGCTAAACATGTCTTTTGCTATTTCACCCGGAAGCGTCTCCCTGCTGCCTCAATTCTCCCCCCGTTGCGCGCGAACCACTGCGCCTACCGGGCCCCCCAAACACGGCCGTAACTGTACGCGCGCGATCGTGACTATCTCAACGATCTGCGCCCCCGAATCCTACCGAGGCAGAACACACTTCGATCGAGATTACCTCGACGTCCCACTTTCAACGCCCCGCAAACGTCCCCCGCTGCGATCTTCCACGTTCGAAGGTCCAGGAAGATCGAACGGCGGCTCACGAACGTAACGCCGTTCATATGTAGGTATACACGTGGCAATATCGACACGATGCCGCGAGAATCGCGACAATCTTGTGTTCTAGGATCCATCGATCCGGGGAATAGGGATCCGTGAGCTAACGTTCTCTACGAGAAAAGCCCTCTCTAAATTTACCTAGATCCTCCGAGCAGGAAAGGTGTTGGGGGGGTTCGGTGTCCAGGGTGCGCGCGCGGTAGTCGAACGTCTCTCGAGCGGCCTCGAAAGCGTTCCACTCCCCCCGGGGGCCATGTTCGTGGGCCCGAGGTTCGCGCCCGCATCCCAATACGAGCCGAGACGAGCGCCTCCGATTATGTCTTCTCTTGGCTCCTCTTGCCCTGGCTGCCCGGGGCCCAGGGTCACAACGAGTGGTAGTCGCCCAGCACTAGGCCGCTGTGATAACTGCCGTGGGACGTGGACATGCCCATCGAGCCCATGCCCTGGTACGCGCCCATTCCCATGCCGTTCATCGACATGCTGTTCATCGTGTTCACGCCCTGCATCGTGTTCGGGAGCATCGTCGACGGGCCCATCGGGCTCAGCCCGCCCATGGATGGCGCTATAGCACCCATCTGCATCGACGTGGCCGTGTGTGGAAGGGACTTCTGCAGATCCGCCGAGGTCGGCGTGCCGATCAGATAGTCCTGCAGCAGAAAACAACAACGGGACTTTGAATGCTGGAAACGCTTCACCCCGGTGAAAACGACGGAAGACGGGGGTTGGAGGCTGGTGTCCGTGCTTCGTGCGATTCTGACGAACGTTCGATTCAGAGAGGCATGGAGCTTTGTCGGGCGACAGGGTGAGGATTGAACACTGATCGGAGAATGGATTCGAAAGTGATGATGGCTACTGGTTCCTCGGTCTTGCCTGACGGATTCGTAGCAGTGTACCACAGACCGTATCTTCGGGTTGGCGAAATTTAAATTCAACTTCCTCCGTGTGCTGTAAATTGCGAAAACGTGAAAACTTCTCTGTAAACACTAAGTTCAGTTTCCTCCGCTTAGTGGGGTCTGCAGAGAAGTTTTCACGTTAACTCTGGGGCTTGTGGTTGCGTAGTTTGTTTTTTCGAGTATGTGTACTGTGTATTCTTTCTATGGAGATAGAAATGGTCGACGGGGTACCAGCTGATGGATAAGGGGAAAGTTGATCTTCCATATAAGCCACTCATAGGCTTAATCCCTTTTGGTGGGAATAGGGTTCCTATCAATCTTTCTATTCTACCGCCTAGCAAAGTAAGCATGCATAGAGGAAAGTTTCATTAAGTCTACAAGTTAGCTTTTAATGATCCACTTTAGGTGTAACTTTTACTATCACTTCGGTGCTTCTACTTGCTACCAAATCACCATTTCGGTGCTCTCAAGCGTCTACAACCCGTCCCCGCATACATATACATAGAAGACCTCCCCAGATCCCCGGAAAGTGAAGCTCAGAGTTGGCCTACAAGAATCGGGGTTCCTCCACCAGGAACCACACCCCTCTCCCCCTGATTATTTGACGGTTCACTATACCTGTGGACTATAGTACTGCATATAGTCCAACTGGCTCTTCTGCTGGGCGCAGCTGGGTGGTGGCGGCGGCAGGGTCGCCGTGGGATGTACCAAGCCGTGAGTACCGTGAGCACCGACCTGGAGATGATGCTGCAGCTGATGATGAACGTTCCGTTTGTCGTCACCGCTCTCGCTGCCTGTGTCGTGGTGCTGCATGTGGTGCGTCGGCGTGTGGGGATGGCTCAAGGTGGAGCCGTGGCCCTGGTGGTACGAGTGAGGGCTGGAGACGGAGACTGGGGGCGGTAGCTGGTACATGCTCGACGTCTGCTGATGCTCCACCATCTGCTGCTGTTGTTGCTGCTGCTGTTGCTGGACCGCGCACGAAGACGGCTGGGTGGGCTGTTGCTGACCAACTGCCTGCCTCTTCGCCTCGTCGCCGCTCTCGCTGCTGGAATCGCCTAGCCTGCCGCCATGGGTCTTGTCCTCCCTCTGGCCGCTGTAACAGAGAATTAGCAATTGGTCAGTAAAATGGTGGAAAGGACGGGATTTCCACAACGTGTTTCGATAGAAGACTCGCAATCCCCAAGATCCCTCTTTCCCTCCCTAAATAGAGTGCTCGATTCCAACTGCTTACGGAGCACTGAAAAGCTAGGATAATCCAGCAGCAAGCAGAGGACGCAACAGCAGAGGACCCTTACGATAATCATACTCTCGTTTCACATTCCCCGATAATCCTAGTCGCGGCCCTCGTTACAGTTAACGATGCGCGGTGGCCAGCCACGTCGCACTCCTATTCCAATTAATATCCCAAGCGGATCTTAGCAGAGCTGACTCGCGCTCTCGCGATTCCCTGTGCCCAACAGGCTCCCCGGTCGTCTTCCAGCGAGCTCCTACTAATATAATTACGGAACGAAACACCCTCGCGGCTGAGGATAGTCGCGGTCCAGGTGATCCGCAGTGACTCGAAGCGGAAGAGGATAGGGGGCACGGAATAATATCGGCTAAGATAATGCCCGCGGCGATGCGTAAACTACCGAGAACAGTGTTGCCCTTGCCCCTGCTGCCTGTGAATTAAGGGTGGCCGGGGCCCGCCGGGGTGGGGGGGAAGGGGGCGTGTAAAAACGGCGGAAGAATAGGAATATAAAGCGAATCGCGTGGAGCAGCAGAGACAGAGGGACGCCCTCGACGTCTCGTAAACTCGATTTAGCGGGCTGGACCTCCTCGAAGCAAGAAGCACGTGGGACCAGAAGAGGAGGCCCTGGCCCTCGACTCTCGCCTGGGCCCCCTCTCGCCCCCCTCTCTCTCTCTTTCTCTCTGTCCCACCTTCCTCCACGATCTCCGCGTGTCCAGGTACGAGCAATCGTTAAGCGCTTGTTTTACAAGTCGTTTAGACGTGCCCGCAGCGATACGGCACTGCAAGTGCCACGACACTTGTCTACGGGGTGTTTTCCAGAACCGGTCCCCGATTCGTTCGACCTGCAAGGGCTACCGAGCTGATAACAGGGGCCGGGGGTGTGGGGCAGCGCTGCTACTTCGACAGATACCGTGGCTGGAAAAGGTGCAGAGTGTTTTAAGACACGTGTGAACCCACGATTATATCTTGCTTGGAGGCTCCAACCCCTTTCGGGTTTTGCGCACTTGCGTTCGCTTGCTTTAATACGGGGATGCTGCAACTCGCCACCTGTACATTTCAATTTCTTGCGGATGTCATAGACGAGTCGTTCAGTTTCGAAGAAGAATGTCTAGTATCGAATGGATCCACGGTATCTGCCTCTGTTTCTCTGAACGAACTACATACACGTATCGCACAGCACAGAGGAACGAACGCGTCAAAATTTCGCTGATATAAAGGATATCCCGTTGTACATCCTCCAGTCTCAGAATTAACACCGGCCATCCGCCCAATCGAAGGGAAACCCGCTCCACGATGAAAAGGTGTTACATCCCCGGGGGAAGAGGAATCTCCCCGTCAAATCGTCACGAAATTATCCGCGCCAGGATCACGAGGTGGCCCCTGAGGAGGATCTCCGGGGAAAATAGACGAGTCACGGGCGAGGGTGATCCTCCGAAAGGAGACTGGCCTTCGAGGCGGCGATAAATCCGTTCGGCAGGTGAAAATCTCGTCCCCCCGTTGTTGGGGGCCCGGTTGCAGGGGAGTCTGCCCGGTCTCTCGTCGGGGGACAAGAATTATTTCCACGAGACGCGACGGATCCCACACGTGGAACGACACACGTAGCTCACGGGGAGGCAACAGGGGACAAGGCGGAGAGGGAGGGGCGAGAGGGGGTCGGGGGGGGGGGGGGGGGCACGAAGGCTCGTCTCCACCGGTACTTTCTTCGCCACCCGTTGCATGGCTGGGTCTATAACCCCGAGACGAGGTGTCCCCAGGTATGCCTTATCCGAGGAGAGATCGCGCAGTAAATTTATCCGCGTTGCGCCGCGCGGCCACGAAAGAACGGAATCTTTCGGGCATTATTATTTTCATTAGGATTTGTGACTCATCGAGCGTAGCAGACGTTTATTCGGTGGACACGCTCGCCCTGGCACCTACCACGCTCGTCGCTCTGATCCACACGTACCCGTGCCCCCTCCCCCCTCTTCATTCCTGATAAGGGGAGCAATTTCTTCTGTGAACGAACATGCGGAATAAATTAGAGGGTGGCTGTTGGAGGAATTATATCGGAGGCTTAATATTCATTGACGATTTTCAACGTGGGATATAATTGAATGTGCGGCGCCTCGGCCCACTTCCTGCTCTAATTGCAATGCAAATACCTGACTATAATTCCTCCTCCTCGCGGAGGAACATTAACGACTAAAGGGTGGAGGCATTCGAGGATTACAAGCGGTGCATTTCTCCTCCGGCCGTAGCCACGGTGCAAATGTTCCCACTTACGGTGTAATGGAAATAACTCCACCAAAAGACTTCAATTAACCGAGGATGGCCGTGGAAATTTGGTAAGAGCCGGTGGAGACGAGATGGTAGGAGATCCAGCGGCGGATAATTTTAACAGCCGTTATTCTTAATTATTTCCCCGTTCCAGGGACGGGGCGCGACGGCAACACACCGCCTCGGCGCAGCGACCGGGCAAAGTGGCCCCGAAAAACGTTGCCGGGGCCCGCGATTTTACGGCGTCAGCCGTCGCGCGCACGGCACCGTCGCTTTAAACGGCGCGGAGATAATGATCGAAGGCGCGGCTCGTTTTATTAATCGACCGGTTCGTAAATAAGCTTCGCCTTCGAGATTCCGCAGGGGCCCCGGGGACCGCCACGCGGCAAGATCGATTAGTTCGTTTTCCAGAAACGGGCAACGACGCTCCGCGGAGAACGGTTTCAAGGCGGGACGGGACAGATTCTATCTGACGGCAAAACGAGAAACAACGGAGACGCGTTCTCGAGGTCCCGTCCCGGCCGCAGGATCCTAACAGCGACGCAACCTTCGATCCGGCGAAACAGTGGGCCTGCGATTGCTGCCCGGTCTTAGGGGCGGGAAGAGATCAAGGGGGAGGGGGAGAGACTGTTCCGAAGGTGTTGGGCCCCTGTCGATCTCTGCGTCACGATCGGCCCCCAAATTTATTACCTAATTGTGTTATCAATTGTGTGAAAGTGAGACCCTGTTTCAGTAATAATTACTAAATCGATACTTCATTGCCTCGAGGCCACCTCCAACTCAATGCTACACAGAGTAGTTCTTAAGTAACGCGTTCTCTCCTCAAAACACACAGCTACCAAACCACTAAAGGGCGGGGAACAATAGAAAACAAGCCCCCCTCTGAAGTGGACGTGCGCGATCGGCAGAAATCGTCCCGGGGAATGTCATTAGAGGAGAAATGTGATTACGGGGTACCGTCGCGGCGAACCCTGACCCCGCTCGTTTGCTAGGAGGGGGGTTGGAGGGGGGGGGGAGGGGCAGCGATATCGTGCGGTGGCTCGAATAAAGTGCGCGACAACGCAGGGGCGACAGAGCCGATATAATCCGATTTTACGAGGCGGCCACGGGAGCAAGGGAGAAGGAAATTGGAAGGTGGAGAAGAGGGAGGGTGGAGGGAGGAAGGATAGAGACAGAAAGACAGAAGGGAGATGCTATCTCGACCCCGTGCTGCTCTCTCCAGGCCGATATAAACTTAGACGCGAATTAGTGGAATCGCGCAAGCCGATACCATCTCATTTCGGCCGACCGGGGCCAGTGACGCCATAGCAAAATTTATCGGGAAATTAAATTACGAATTATGCTAATCCCTGACCGACACCCTCCCTTGCACCCGCCTCTTCCCCTCCTCCATCCCCACGCGAGAAAGCCAACGCAGCAACGGCAACAGACTGTCGTTCGATCGCTCCTTGACAGATACGATCCTAACCCATCGCCCGTGTGTCTTCTTTTATAATGTGTCCCATGGGGTTGTCAAATTACACGCCACCCACCGGCCACCTTCGAGCCAGCACGCTCGCCGATGAAAGACGATGCCCTCGAATGTGGCGCAATAAACTGAATTACGAAGCAAACTGCCCGACGCCCGGCAACTTTAAGGACGTTATTATTTTCCACGTCACGCGACCAAGCCATCCACGCGTTCTCCGGCCCGTAGATCCCATTCCCTTCGCTATCGTAGCTCCACTGAACCCCGGTCCCTGCATCCTCCAGTTCCCTTCTGGACCGACTTTATTGCGCGCTCGCGCCAGCGGCTGGGCGATCGTTCTACGCCCGGTTGGCGATTTTTCAGCGGCTTTACAAGTGATTCTTCAACGACACGATCGACCACGAGCCGGTCGGAATGGAGGTTCGGGGGCGTGAGGCGGGGGTAGTGGGTTCCCGTGGATATCCGTCGCGGGCACGGCGGACAACGGGAGGTAGAAACAGCCCGGTGGAAAGCCGGCTTAAAAGCCGAGCCAACGGGGATACGAGATTTCGGGCTTCTATTCTGGTCGGAGATGCGATCCGATTGCGCGCTCGTCGTCGCGTTAGAAACGCGAGACAATATTATTAGACGCGTTAGAAAAACGAGAAGAAGAGGAAGAAAGCGTCTAGGGGCGGCCGGGGAACGCTCCCAGCGTTTGATTAAAGACGGTCAAGACGCTGGGGCGAGGGATGAAAAGGATTCTTACGCGGTTGCGTTTGTACTTGCAACCGTGCGGGACTTAAGGTCGGCTGTCGCTACGATTCTTTTCTCACTCGCGTCTAGACTCGCCTTGCCTGGATTTTCCTCGATCCTAATTTTTAGCTTCCCGCGCTTGTGACAATTTAGCGGTGAACAACGCTGCGCCTCGCCTCCCTTCCTCGGAATATTCTCGAGGGGGGGTAGTACTGAGTGAGATTGTTAATGTGCGTACGAAGAGCACGGTAAGAATAAAATAAGCCGAGGCGAGGCGTAGTAAGAGTCTACCATTATGCATTCTTCAAACGTGGGGAGAATAAATTCTTCCACCGAAACCCTTGTCAAAAGCCCACCACTTCGCGCAGCCCCCATAATTGGATTAACCAAATTGCGAATCCCCCGTCCACTATACATCTCTTTAAATCATTAACGCAAAATGAAGATCGCTCTCCTGCCTCCAAATAATTGCAAGAAATCTATCCCCCCCCCCTCCCCCCAGTTGGAGAACCTTAGTACTTTAGATACCCCACTGAAGGGTGGTCCACGTCGAAGACACTCGGAATCGACGCAAACTTGACTTGCTCCTCGGACTTTCACGAGATTACCTGCGAATTAAAGGGGCACGGTATTATCCGTGAGGGAGGGTCGGCTCCCTCAAACAGAAGGGGGAAGGGGGAAGCCTGTGCCCCCGGATTACTCGACGCCGCCGAGAAGGCAGTAAGGCAAACTTCTTGGACGTGGGTGAAGGGGGCCCCGGCGGCAGAGCAAATTGAAAATCGGTTGGCCAGTTTGTCGGGACGCGCACGGAGGATTTTCCCAAGTATATACCAGGGGGGGACCCGTGGCCGCAGCCTCCAGTCTCTCTATCCATGCTGCCCGGCAGGTGAGCACGTCGAGGAAACGTAGAAGAAGGGACCCAGGCCCAGCAGCTGATTCCATAAGCAGATAGCAAAGAATTTCTTCGGCCTAAAATAATGGGGATGCAGCCTACCGTGTACACACCGCCTCTGTTTACAAACTTCGGCTCACCCACCTTTCTCCCTCTTCCTTCATTTTTCTTCATCTTTCTCCCCCCCTTGTTCTACGGTCAACCAGGGGCCCAGCTTTTTTCTACCTGACCACCCCCCTGCCACCCTGCTACATCTACCCGTCGCGCGCAATTTCACGGGAGAAAATCTTCTTCCACCTCCCCCCCCCCCCCCTCGATCGACCCTGTCGTAACTCCTGCGCGTCTCTTTCCCGCCAGAAGTGTATAAAAATACGAGACGCGAGAACGGTCCCGCTGACCCTGAGAAGCTTTTGTCTCCGTGTGACTTAAGGGAAGTCCTTCCTTCCGCGTGGAGAGTCGATTCATGGGGCGAGAAGCTTATGGTGTTAGAATTACCTGGATAACGCAACTACTTCTGTCGGAAGAGTGACAAACGGTCATACGTACACGAGGGAAATACTTTGACTAAAGAAACGTATAATTTATTTCTAGCTCTAGTAGACACTTCGGCTCGATTGAGCGAAGGAACTCCTGTCCCGACCTAGTAGAACTGGTATACCCAAGGATTCTACCGATTTTTTTTTTGTAAAAATACCACTGTCCAGTAATGGTAGCAATTGCGCACGGTTCCGAGACATTTATAGACCGATTGCGACGTGAACATCGCCCCATCGATCGATCGGTAGTTGGCCATTATTAAGCGAGTGACAGAGCGATAAAATCGCGGCAGGTAAACTCAGAAGTCCCCGGCGTCTACCGACAACAGGGCCAAAGCGTTAAAACGCTTTCGGTGTTCCGGAATGCTTTAATCCGGATTACGTTGAACCTGCCACTCGGTAGTCTTCCTCGTCTCTACGAGACCGTGTTACACAAGCCATCGGATCCGTCTGTCGCCTCTATTCTTCCCAGCGTTCCTCGTAAAGGCGGATCCCCACCGGGGGCACGCATCCTCTGCCGCACACGTGAGTACCGCGGTTAATAATCATGTCAACGATCGGTTGGATCGATCCCGTGGCGCGAAACAGATTTAATCTGGATGCCGGGCGCCGAGGCCGGGACACCCAACTAGCCGTCCTTTCCCTCGTTCGAAGCGAAATATGCAAATCGATCGTCGGCCAGATGAAGAAACCCAGATAAAACCGAATCGACGCGACCTCTCTGCAGATTTATGGCAACCAGCTGAATTCTTTCCCAACGCCGAGACGCCAAGCTCCTCCACGAAAATCGTTGTTACTCGCGCAGAACGGCCCTCTATAAATTAAGCAGGAAGGCTGCAGAACGCCGAATAAAATGTCCATCCATAAGCAGCTTCGCTTCGTCGTATTTAAACGAAGCTTAATTCCTCTATTCCTATTTTAGTAATTCGGTGTTCCAACTACTTAGGGAGGTTTCCACCTAGCCCCCTTTTCAGACTCTCCTCGAAGCATTAAGTCCCCATTTATTGTTAGGGTGACAAGCAACGTGTCAATTAATCTGAATCTATGCCAACGGAAAGAAGGTCCTCCTCGGCGGCTACCTCTCCAATTGAACATACTAATTCGAAGGTGTCGCCTCGAAACAGGATCCCCCGCGGCCGTCCGAGATTAACGGCGCGATAATTACGAAAGGTAACACGGATAACGAAACGAAAGACGAATAGCCCCGACAGCCAGCGGCCCGAGGAGAAGATCTATCGAGGCGCGGGGCGGTTGGAGCCGCGAGGCGTCGCGGCCCGCCAGACGAACGCCGTTTCCCCGTCCGACGGATCGACTTGTTTCGACGGGAATAATCGCACGGAAGAATGCCCGCGCGCGCTCGCCTGCCAGAAAACGTCGGCATTTTCATGCCAGAGCGTTCGTCTCGAAGGAGGAACGATGAGCGGCGACGTCCGCCGTAAATCTCCCCCCGACATCCCAGAATGCATCCTCGATGCGCGCGCGCATGCCGCTCGGATCTCTCTAATGGTACGCATTACAAGCCCACCGAATATCGTAATGGGCCCCGCTGGCTCTCTCGTTCACGGCGATCGAGAATCAGCTCGAGTAGCGCGTGCTTCCGCCGCGGAGATCAAGCCGGACGATATTACCATAAATTGGAAACGCGAGAGAGGAATGCTGCCGCTGTGGGACCCCCTCGCTTCTAAGTTACAGTCGCGGGGAGAGAATAAATCCTACCGTGGCCGGGCGGTTCGCGCTGAAGCCCACTCGCACCGTATTCTCCGCGATCTATTAAAACGAACGGGGCACCAGATACGTGCCCCCCCCCCCCTCTCTCTCTCTCTCTCTCTGTTTCACCATCGCAGACTATGGATGATTCTGTGAACTGATCTCCTCGTAAAACGCGGCTAATGTCGCGCGATAAAATTCGTGGTCAAGGGCCGTTACGATGAGCCACGCGGGTAAACAGAAATGGCGTCGCGACGCATTTGGCTGAGCATCGGGTGATGCACGTTTTGGACGTGTCTTTCGGGGCGTTCGAGTTGCGACAGACGGGCCGTCAGTTATAATAATTCGCCTGTCTGGCGGGAGACGTGCAGGGTGTTTCGGAATGTATAAATATAACGCGAGGGGAAGGCATTTCTGCGCCGCCGAAATATTAACCCCTTCCCTTGCAATCACGAGTGACAGTATATAGATTACGTATACGTATGCTGGAATTGAAAACCACCACTGGTCGTTTGATCTGTGTAGTCGCTAAAGCCTCGAAGTTTCAATTCACTTGACTAATGTGAACGAGGCTTAAATGCGCGCGCCTGAATTTATTCAATGGTGTCTATTCATTTTTTTCTTTTTTTCTTAATTGATATCCTTAATGGCACACTACGCCCCATCGTAGAAATTAAATAGCCAACTCTGGATGATGAGAAAAATCGGAAGGTGAGGTCCCTAGTAGCACAAAATATTGGTTAAATATTTTTTCCAGATATTAAAAAAATATTTTTTTAGCCACACTTTTTAATATGAAAAAAATGTTGATTCCAAATATTATATACATATACTGAAAATGTGAAATAAAGGTTTAGAAAATATGAAACATTCGGAAAAAATGTTTTCTTTCTACTATTCAATAAATATTTACTTTATATTTGAAAAAGAATGTTTTTTTCATAATATAAAATGAATATTTCGCGAACATTCGGAAAAAATGTTTCGTTTCAAACAGTAAATAAATATTTACTTTATATTTGAAAAAAGAATTTTTTTTTCATAATATAAAATGAATATTTCCAGCATATTTGGAAAATAAATTTGCTTCTTAATCTAGAATAAATATTGTATGTATGTTTAAATATCAAAAAGATATTCAACCTCCTTTTAATATTGGATGTATGTGCATTCAATATTTTGTGCTACTAGGGGTGTTAATTGCAATTATGTAGATGGAGAAACGCAGCTTTATTAAAGTGCATCTCATTGCTATTTTACGTTGCCAGTGTGTTTCGTGAGATGGGTGTGGGAATTAGCAGGGAAGTTGTAGGCTCGTAGCCTGAAAGTTTATCACGAGGAGAACGAGGGAGGTGGGCCATGGCCGCGAAGATCGAAGCTTCTTGGCGTACTTACATAAGCTTTGTGTCCGGAGCTGACGAGTAACTCGACACCGTTTAAGGGAACGTGTGCGTGTACCGTTGCATACGTTCGTATACGTCATACGAAAACGCTTCCGCCGGCGGTGATGCTACCACGAAAAAGAGACCACGAAGAAAGGAGCCACGGGTCGGATATAGACGTCGAACGCATTCAACCGGGGCGCGCACAACGGGGGCCACGGTTCCCGACCTTCGAACGAGAAACGGATGGGCAGCCGATCAGTGAGAACTCTCGCTGAACACTACGCGAATGTGTAATCAAGGATTGTTTAACTCTCAACCGGTGACATCCAAGTTTGTGACATTAACGGTGCCGTGGAGTCTCACAGTCTTCTACTTAATAATTTCTTATTCTATTTAGTATTTGAAAGCATACTTTTGCATTTTTTGTTCAAAGCCACTGACAGTTACCTCCGTGACACGGCATATTGCAAAAGAGGATCGAACGAAAAGAAGGAGAATATAAGAAAAATAATTCTGCAGGACTGTTCCAAAATTCCACGTCATTGGTTAAAGGGTCTATCCAATGGTCGACGAGTAATTCGATTCCACGCCGGATGGCGGGGTCGACTTTGACCCACGGTTTAATTCATAGATACCTCGGAATAAGCTTGATACAAGTTCTGATACAAAAGCAATACCAATTCAAGAAGTAATACCTGTAGTAACTAATACATGTAGTTTGATATTTAAGATCGTCTAAATTGATCCCGCATCCGCTCCGCGAGATTTAATATACACTTTGAGTACTGCAAATTGAAACGTACTTATAACGAAATGTTCATGAGAAATTCAAAGAAATCTCTGCCCACAGAGATGGCCGTACCCTTATTCAAACTTTCCAAATTGAACGAATTTTATGAAGCTTCATTAAAACCTCTTCCTCTTTATGCTTCAAAGGGTACTTACTTTATGGAAATGAAATAAAGTGATCGGTACCCACCTACCTAGATAACGAGCTGTGATAAACAACTATAAGAAATCTGAAGAAGATGGGGGCACAATTTATCTACCCTTCGCAAACAAAATCAATAACGAGCGTAGAATAAAAGTAACAACCAGATATCAAGAGTCCTAAGGTACTAGATAACTAGAGTAACTAGGGACAGGCCATTCCAGCATTGCCGCGGTCAATTGAAATCAGTGGCTATTAAAATCACGCGACCAATGTATTCCTGGACGAAGAAAAATGCGGGGCACGATCTTCCGCGAAGCGAGCGCAGAGTCGTAACGAACAATGAGATTCAAATGTACCGTGGAGGCAGCGCCAGTGGAGGAGTATGCAACAAAAGTGGCTAATAGAAAAGCCTCCGGCAGTTGCCTCGCGCGTTCCGCTATGTGTCTTCGTGGCTGGCCGTTCTGGACCGTTTGCGTTCCGCTGCCTCGGCCAGCCTCGCGAAGCAGAGGCAGATTTAATCCGCCTGGAACAGGGCCTGTTGTGCGAGCAGGCACGCGCGAACGTTCGAGGAAATCGTTCGGCGATACGAATCGCGAGCGACGGGCAATTTCCTGCACCGACAACGCGCGTTTCCGCGTGCCCCTCGCGCCCGTAAAGGGGTGGGCGAATCCATCATGGCTGCCGTGTCAAGGTCGAAGCATCCTTGAACCATCCGACTAGTAAATCAAATTCTAAACGAGGCAGAATAACGTTCAGGTATTCGGTCTTTATTAAAAGTAAAAATATATTGTTTTTTTTTTGTTTTTTTAATCAAAGTATTTTTCTCGGGTGTCTTTGACCTTTGGCCACTTTTCTGGTTAAAGTACAAGTGTAACGAAGAAAGCTCCGGATACCTAACATCACCTATTTAAGGGGGGATTCTCGTGTAACAGCCCCCGAAATTTATGAATTTTTTTTAAAAAAACTATCGTTAATATTGCATTACACTAATTTGGGACACTTATATGGGGGCATCTTTAAACTTTCAGAATTTCTTTTTTCTGTCGATCCCTCTTATTATTTACTAATTATCGTGGAATCGTGTTAACATCTTCGTCGATATTGACGTCAGATTTAGCACCTGTCACAGTCATTTGATTTCAAAAAGAAGAAAATTTTCTTAAAGTTAAATAATTTACGCTGGGATTCGATCTAAAATTTTAATTTTAGTTTTTATTTATAATACTCTTCATCCATATAAAGAATATGACAAATTTGTCGAAAGAAAAACTTACTTTTTCTTTCAAACGCTATAACTCTTCCAATTTTTCATTTTTTTTCTCTTTAAAGTGGTCCAATCCCAGCGAGAATTATCTTTACTTTAAGAAACTTCTATTTCTTCTGCTAAGACTGTGATAGGTGCTACACATCCCGCCAACAGGAGTTACATCGTCGAAGAGATGTACAAGATTCCGCAATAGTTAATAAATAATAACAAGAATCGACATAAAAAGATATTTTCTGCAAGTTTAAATTTTCCTCCTTATATCCAAACTCAGTTTGATCCAATATAACCAACAGTTTTTTTTTCAACAAAAATTTCTTAAATCTCGGTTACTGTTGAGGTTGTTAGACAAGAATCCCCCTTAAATAACAGTTGAGGAGAAACGAGTTACTAAACCGAACTGGATGCTTAGGGACGCAGTTGCGAATGCGAGTTACAGTCTTCCTTCTTCCCTCGCCCCCCTTTCCAGATATAATAACGCAGGATCGTCCGATCCAGCTTGAAAAACGAAAGCTTTAAAATCTGTCCAACACCTTCCTCTATCGAGATCTATCAGCCGAAGACCGATCTTCTCAGGTGTCCCCACATCATTCCACATACTCGATCCAGAATTCCACGTAATTTCCACACGCCTCAACTACCCCCACTTTCCACACCGATCCAAATAATCGTCCCACCACCGTAGAGACGAAAGAAAGCTCGTACCCCGCGTTCCGTGATCCGTACGCGCCATACACGGAGGCCGGGGCGCGTGCGCGGGGCAGAGTGCATTCTGGGAATGCGTGCATGAATGAATGCCCCCTCTGTCGCCCGCGGGACGACACAGGGAAACGTGGGGAAGGTCGAGGAGGGGGGGGGGGGAGGGAGTCGAGATGAAGAGGAAGAACACGACGAAGAGGAGCGACCGCAGAAACGGTGGATTGTTCTTTTTCAACGATGGAAGCAACGACGGCGGCAGCAACGAACGACGGGACGTGGAGACGAGGGCCGAGGCGGGCCCCTTTTTAGGACCCTTACGTGGCCATATGTGTATGCCACCCTCCCCGCCCCAACCCACCCCCCTCCCTCCGGCCTGTCAGATTTGACGTGGTCTTCTTTAAAGCGGTTTTCACCGAGGCCCCGTATACCCGCCTTTTTTGTTCGGCGTGCGTGCCCGAAAAATGGCTGAGGCGACCCAACATGGCCGCCCCTCCGCGCTCTCCCCCTCGAACGAAAAAGGGGTCGGAACCCATCGGGGGGGATAGAGCCCCAATTCCGTACCCTGCAATGCGCGGCCTGGCCCCAATGCCCCGTGGAACGCGGTATCGAACGCCGTCCTTTTCGTTTCTCGGACGCGCGTCCTTTGTGCCGTTTGATAGCTCGAATTAAGAGGTATTATTCGGGGGACGTGTCCTTCTCCGTGGGGCAGACCGGGGCGAGCATATAGGTAGGTAGGCTTCGGGCCTCGGAGGAAATTTGCTTCCAATTGTCTTTGCAGGGCGGGAGCGTTGTATCGCAGGGTAATCCTGTCTGTCTGTTTCGAGATGGGTCTGGGTCCCTTGTATCGACACCTGCCATCGATCGTTCTTCTACAGGCAAGGGGCACGGGACGGTGTAGGGTTTTCGAGCCGATGGGTAATCGTTCTCTGTTAGAAGAAGATTTTTGGAATTTGGAACGAGGGGATGTGGAGTGAAAGTTGAATGTAATTGGCAAGTTTCTCGTGGGTCAGAGGTGATAAGGGTTCTGTAGCGAATTTCCACTTTGGGTGGAGGAGTCGTGGTGTGTCGGTGGTCGGGTTGGAAAGGGAGCAATTAACGCGCAGTGTAAATTAGTAGGGGGAGTGGATCGCAGTAATTGTACTTGAGACGGAGTTGCGTTACGTTTAAGAATTTCACGTTACGTAAAAAGGTACCTGTTATTCAACCGGCCAGTAGGCTCTCGCGAGCAAGAGCCTCAGCTTTATTAGCTAGCAGCAGATAGACGCCAAAGATGCCTTGTTCACTGGCTCGTGTGTCAGGGAATAACTGTCACTGGCCGGGTAGCATAAATAATTTAAATAGAACCCCGGGCAATTCTGCTTTGGTATAATAATTCGTCGCGTAATTTCCTGCAATCTCATATATTTCACGCGAAGAAAGAGATATAGAACGCCTGATAGGCTGGGGCCGTCGATCAAAATGAAATCAACCCTTTCGACGCGACCTACGCATTCTTATTTATGCTCGCACGAAACTAGACTAACGTGACCGCAGGTTCACATCCCATTTTCTATTGAAAATATCTACAGAGCCGTAAGAATACTCGGTAGGTAAAACGATAAACAGGTGGCAAAAGGATCTCTGCCCCAATTGGCAAATATACTCGAAGACTGCTAAAGATAATACTAGATGACAGTGTACAGCTTGCTAACTTACTCTCTACGACGTTGAGGATGCTTTCCAAACCTGTGGTGCGAAACAATAAAATCCCCATCAAACTTCAACAATTCCAATTATTCCAATTCCCCGGAGAACTCCTCCCCGGCACGCAGCCGTGATCCATCGATAATTCAGAAGCGCATACACGCTGCATCAGATCCCGGAACAGCTACCGCGAGCGACGAAGACGAAGGAGGCGCGCGCTCTATTTCGAGTTAATGATTTCTTACGAATTCGCGGGCAGGGTGGGTTTCGTAGGTCCGCCCCTAATGCGCCGGCGCAGAAAATACGGCCGACTGATTGACGCCTAAGGTCGTCTCTGCCCGTTTTTGCCCGCCGCTCCGTCGAGACGACGTCTCGTCCGTGGAGCCGAGCTATAGGAAACCCGACGGATCGGTGGCGGTATCGTTATGGAGAACTACGGGGCTGGAGGGCGGGCCGCGGTTCCTTTAAACATACCGTCGAACCTCTCTTGTCGCAGCCGGATCCTAAATCTGAATGAGGAATCGTTGCACAGACACGCTTAGGCGGTCGAACGCGAATCCGTCAAGCAGGAATAAACGCGTAAACGTGAAACACAGGGGCTATTTATACGCCCCGGCGGCCAGGGAATCCGTGAAATCGCGGCGAGAATGAATGGAGCACGGCGACGCCAACGGCTGTACACAACGAAACATCGGAATTCGGTTTCCTTGGATTACATCTGCCGCCTGTTCAAAGTTTCCTGGGACCGTCAGCGAAGTGATTCAGAGGTTGTGTAACTTCGCGTCGACCGATCGCTCCCGGTGCTCGGGGCTGGTTGGAGCCGAGTGCGAGGGGAATATTAAAAACGAATGGAGAGAAAAACTTCCTCCTACACTTAGATATCCTCGTGTCGCTAGCATTCATATAGAAACTACAGTAACCCCTAAAATCTCCATCAATTGTTACTCGAACGGCACAGAGATCCCCGAGAAGCAAGATTGAAAGAGAAACCGAACGTCGCTGAGGATCGTGATGCTCCGGCTCCCGTAGGTCCATGTCCCAGGACACTGTAACCAACTAAGAGGAAAGAGTTCTTCACTTCCACGCTTTTCCTCAAGATCCCGCTATTCCCCAAATCTCCATTTCCCATTCGAACCCCGCGGAGGTCCCCCAGAAGCCAGCGTGCCACGCGAAGCAACAGCGGAACGAGAATTCGGAACCGGATGGAGAGATCACGGGGGACAGGAGTCGCTGAACGGGCCGACTACTCCGAAAGTCGCCTTTTTCGTGCAACGGTCCCGTGGACCCAGCCAGAGAGCGGCACGGAGCGAGGGACACGGTGGTGAGGAGATGGGTTCTCTGGTTTCAGATACGCAGAGCGCGTTGCCCAGACACCGTGCACGCTGTAACCGTAAACCAGGCAATGGTACGCGGGACAGTGTTCCTAGCTATTTCGGGGACGTCGGCATCGCGAGAACGATTTCAACGGAGTGTCTACCCCGCTTGACCCGAACGCATCTTTATTTGCGCGATGAAGCCACGTGGGGGCCGTCAGCTCTTCCCGGGTCACCTCGGACAGGGTTCAAACGGTTTGGCGCAGACACTGGTCAAGATGGATGAAGGCAGCTCGCGCTCCGAGTCTCCCTTTGGGCGCACCGACGTGAGAGTTAAGTGAGCATTGCGGGGCGGTTTCAAAGTTAGCGAAGATGGAAGAGTTAAGTGAATTGGGGCTTTTGTATTAGGTATAAGATGACGTGTTTAAAGGTGATTACTTAGCGGGATGAAGGCGTGGGCCACGGTTTAGGTTTAGGGTAATGTGTGATTAACTGGAGCGGGGGTTACTCGAATGGAGACTTTGTAAAACGGTGGAAGTTTGAACCTGGAGTAAGGTCTTCCTCGGTACAGGTACACACGAGTTCTTAATTGCGAGTTTCAGTAATCCGAGTTCTAATTCGCCACAGAGTTGACCTCTAATTTTCCAGAGAATTGGTCTGCGAGACCCCGTGGCGTCAGGGCGAATTCCCGGGTGCAAGGGCAATTGTCAACGGGGACGTTAAGGACTTCTACGAGGTACGAGGGAATCGCGGTAGAACATCAGAGTCGAATGACAAACGCGTCGTGATTCATCCGCGCGCAGCGGGGGACGAGCGCCCCCGTAGCACACAGAGAAAGAAGGAGAGAAAGAGAGGGGGGGGGCGAGAGAGAGAGGAGGAGTGAACAGGGCGAGGTCTTCGACTTTGATGGAAGTCGATCGGTATCAAAGCTCTCGACATCGACTTTGATGGAAATCGATCGCGATCGTCGACGTGTCGAGGAGTCGCGGTGTCGACCCACGCTACCGGCTGCGGACAGCCAGGGCTATAAGAGGCGAGAGTCGATTCATCAGCGTTGTCTTCGTCCATCGGGGATCCATCTTTCAGGACCGCTAAACTTTTCCAAACACACCCCGGCGATACACGTGTGTATAATTATAAGACCTTCCCTAGTAGAAATACAATAGAAATACAACTTCTCGATCTGAGTTTTAAATTACACTAATTTCCAGGCGAGAAGGGCTAACAAAAATTTGTGAATAGCTCTCTAATCCTCGGGCGGACATATGCAAGCGGAATTAGGAATGAGCAGTCGAGAGAATGGCGTGATTCCTAAGGGGTGATAATATTTCCGGATATAGAAACAAGTTCGAAAGAATCCATTGGGAATATTACACGATGTTTTACGTTAGAGTCGTCGTAGCATAATGGAATCTTCGCTTCGTTCGAGCTGCCAGCAAAAGAGCAGCCTTTTCTAAACGGTAATTCGCTGGACGTGGAATGGCGAATTCGATGGCCTTGCAGGCGCCATGTCCACCGTCGCGTCGGTTGGCACAAAAGGCGAGGTAAAGTAGCGCCACCCTCTTTGTCACGGCGTAGCCCTCCCCTCGGGTTTTCAGAAAGAGTCAATATTGGCGCAGCCACCCCCGGCGTGTCCAACCCTTACCGAGAGAGACGGCCGACCGCGTCCCCTTCGTAACGCCCTCTCGACACTGACTCCATTCCCTTTTTTTTCCCCATATGTCCTCCTCCACATCCGGGAAGTGGCATCCCTTCCTGAAACCCCACGGCCACCCCTTCGTCCTCCCCGCTTCCACCCCCGAGCAGCGGCCACTTCAATCTGACGCGGCTCCATCTTCCACTTATGCGGTAACACTCGACGGGGGCCGATTTAATTAAGGCTGAATAACTGACATCTAATACCAAGCAGGGGCTTTTCGACGTGCGCCGAGGGTTGCTCTCTGTGTTTCTGCCCGCTCAGATTAGGGTCGTGCCAAAATATAGCAGGATAATGGACACTGTATCCGCGATAAGTTTCGTGTTCCATACCGTATTATATGCAATAGTTTAATGGCCCCGTAATCCAACGTCCTCGAAGGAAGTGCCTACCTTCGTTTCGATAACAGGCACCAAGATTTATATCAAAGCGAAATGCACCGGAGATTTCTTCCGAACGGTTAGTCCGTTCAAAGATTCTAATAAGAGCGGGACTGAAACCTCCCCGCGAGGAGCGCTATTCCATAATAATTTTTGTCACTCCGCGCTGTGTCGGTGGCGCAGTATGCGAGGGGGTCGTTAAATTCAATTCGCGGGGAAACGTTAATGGGAGCCCGCGCGCTGGACGCCCACGCGAACGAGCGCGGACGTCCACTCTCGAGCGCGTCCGTCGAGGACCAACGGAATACCTAATCTAATCCCGAGCGGATAATCCGTCGGATAATAAAAGCACGAGCGATGTTTATCGGCCGAGTCGCCGAGCGAGAGGACACCGGGCACGGTGGAAACGATCCCAGAGTTATTTCGAACGGGGGAACCTTTGAGGACATTCCGCGGATGCCTCCCTCTTGATGTATGAACCCGTTTAACCGCGACGCCCACCCGAACGGTTACCAAAGGGTAACGCTCACGACCTCCTTGCTAATTTTCTGAGATGTTCTTGGTGGTTCTGCGTAGTTTCGTTTAACTGTGGATTTCAGAGGCAGCGAGTGGCTTGGCTCTCTGGCTCAAAGGGGCGAGATTCGCTGGATTGATAATTCTGTCCCTTTGGAATGATAACGACGATGGTGGTGGTATTTGAATTGAGAAGAACAGAGATACTCGGAGGGACAAGCAAGGGAGGATAAGAGAGTGTGGAAGGGGAAAAGAAGAAACTGTTAAGAGTAGCTACAGGAAAGTTTAATAAATTCTGAGTAGATAATTCCCATAAGAATGGCTGTCGGAGTGCTTTCAAGCGAGGCAATCGACCGTGGAAGGCGATCAATCAATTCGATTAATTCAATTAAAAAGAGGATGGTTAATAATGTACACCGGCGACATCAGCCGCCTAATAGAATCGGAGTAAGAAACGAGCGTGTTAATGAGCCGATAATGGAATAATCGAGCATCGAACGTTTCGAATGACCGAAAGAAATTTCCGATATCGTCGGGATCGAGGCTCGATAGCGGTGATCACCAGAATCGGGGCCGTGGGCGGCGTGAAATTTTCACGAAGCGGTCTGTAATTTTAAGGGAATCGATGGAAAAAGAAGAGTTGCGAGTAACGCGCGTCCTCCATTTTCACCGGCTAGCCCCCGCCGCCAGCCCTCGATTTATCGTCGGAGACAGAGGGTGCGCTGACAGTGGCGCAACGAGGGTGAGGCACGGGTGAGTTTGTGTGCTGGAGTGGGTACATTAGCAATGTTTTGTTGACACTGGAGAACAACGACAGAGCCATTACTGGGGCTCCGACCCCGGTGCAGCCGCGGCTCCTCTTCGATCCATCGAGCGGAGGAAGGAACCCGTGGCACACGGTTTGCCCAAGTGTATTATGTATTATATGTACCTATGTACAAGATAGCCATGCATTTCTGCTTCCTGTTTCTCTGCCGTAATACCCATGATTAGTGGAAGTTGCGTTATGTGCAAAATTCTCTGATGATATGAGAGAAGAATTGCACGTAGGTACTCTTCTGATGGGTGTGGCTATAAATCTTGGCTCCTAATTGCTTAGTACTGCCCAAGTGAAACGGCGCGAACATGGTAGAATTATACTACAATAGGCTGCAATTATAAATCTATCGGAAAGCTTTCCACAATTTGCGCGTGTATCTGTATCTCTATTCGTTCATTGATTATTTTTCTACTTTAATGAGAACGAGCCAGAAGAGAAGCGGAAGAGGCCAATGAATGAAGGCGCCCGGGCGACACGTAGGCCGACGAGCGAGCCTCTTCCGGCTTTATTTATTTTTGGCGGGCCAGTGTTGTTGCTCTTAACCCTTCGACCGGCAGTGGAACGGGTCACGGGTGCTCGGGGTTTTTCGAAGATTAGCAGCGCCGGCGAGAAGCCGGGGGCCTGTTTCTTCCAACGAGCTGACGATGATGATATTAGAGCCGTGGCCTAGTAATAAAGACCGCTTTAAGCGGCGTTTATAACAAGAGCGCCTTTGCAACGGGAAGGAAAAAAGAAAAGGCATTTGTCGCGGCGAGCACGTGCAGAGAGAAGAGACGTTTATTTTCGTCTAGGGCGCAGCTAAGAAGCCACAATGCATCGGGGAATCAGGCACCGCCGACTCCCTTCCCGACGTTCTACGCTTTGGAAAATGGGTGCGTATATCTTTCGAGGGCCGCGATATATCACGCTACTTCGTGACGAAAACGCCAGACCGCGCCGCGAGATTCGACAGTTTCGTTTCTGACGTATAACGAGGGCTATAAAGACCTATATTTAGAGGGAAAGGAGGCGGACGGCGATGCCGACGGTCGTCGAGTATTGGAACTTTCGGGTGTTGGGTTGCCGAAGGTGTTTAGCGTGATTTCGGTGGCTGGGCTATCGCGGGTACTGGAATTTTGGGGGTTGAGGTATTAGGACTTTGGGATAGGGTGATTATGGGAGAGTTGCTGTGCCTTACGGAAAATTGTCACCGTGTCTAAATTTTGCAATGAAAATTTTTTCCAAGGATACCTACATATTATTCGTTGAACATCTTGCGGTACTACTAGCATTAAAGATAATCCAAGTTTTAATATTTGTCACCCTTAGAAAAGTGGAACTAAAAACATCCTTTTTTAGAAGAGATGTCGCAAATGCGGGAGTAGTGCCGCATTTCGAAAAACGTTTGATTCTCCAGTTAAATTTGTTAATTTTGACTTTTTATTTAAAAAAAAAAAAAATAGTAAAAGCAAAGTAAAACGAAACATCTTTTTAATTTATCCAGTTATACAATACAATAAAATTGGAAAAAAAATAGTTACAGACATTATTTCTGCTTATCTTTTCGTCTTCCTTCCACATTTATTACGTATAAAATAAAAATAAAATGTGAAAAAGGGTAAAAAGCCCACAAATATGTTTGGATTATCAGACTTGTCATTAAAAACTAAGTAATTTGCCTTGATATATCACGGTATATATTTTCAAACACTTTTTTTGTATTTTTAACATTAAAACCATCATTTAGTCCCGCATGAAAGCGGGGGCATCTATCGCAAATGCCCGGGAGAGACGCAGCACTTTCGTATTTCAAAGTGCTACGTCGAATGTGACCTATTCTGGCCGAGAAATATTCCACAGAATTCCTTTAACATAGGTATTACAAAAGTTATATCACGAAAAACTACGAATTTTAGCTACTACGATAGCAAAAATAAACTCGACGTATATCGAGGCAGGTGCCGTAGACTTACCCCGAAAAATAGCAAAATCTTTAAAAATAATAAGGCAACCACGTTCTCGCTTATTAACCTAACCTGAACTAACAGCTTACCTAAAGCAAATAAAATCGACAATGTTGTATTTTATTACCGATAAGCCTGAAATACCGAAAGTGCGGCGTCTCTCCCAGTGCGGCATCTCTCCCATAATTATCCCATTGGGACATTGGAATATCGGGAGTATTCGAACTTTAGGAGTATTTGAACTTGGGATTTTGGGATATTGGGAGTACTGGAATTTGGATCCTTATGATATTGAGAGTATTAGAATTAGAGAACTTGTAAATACTTGAATTTTAAATTTTCAGATACCTAGAAATAGAGAACACTAAGATTTCGAGCTTTCGAGTATAATCTAAGCCCCGCTATCCCCCCAGAATTATCGCAAAGGAGCTCCCCTGGTGCCGATTCCTTTTTACAAGTTCGGTAAGTGGAAGACTGCATTACACTTTCAAATTTCCTTCCAATTCCTAAGTTCGGATTAGTAGGTGCCACTCTTTGGAAGATCGCGGGACAGGACCCTCGGAATGTAACCTTGATCGCGGCTCGGCGATAAATTCGCCGGAATGAAAATACAGAGCGCGTAGGTAGACATTTCGCGGAATTAATGAGTCACACGTGCGCTCGCCGAAAGTACGGGCGAAGCGGGGTAAGAAAAGAAGGGACCGAAGCTCGTAGCGGTGCGTGGCGATAAGAATTGCTTACCGTCGTGTCTAAGCAGCGCGATCCGCGCTGCGTGTTTACGTTTCGCGGTGCCTTCTATGTAGTCTTTATCAGATAAAGTTGCTGCCCTGCGCGAGAACCGCTCACCGATTCTCTTCACCATCGACGACGGACAACACAATAATTACGGAGCGAAACGAATATGTTACCCACGGCTAACCACGATAAACGACTTTCAAGTTCCAATAAATTTTACGCGACAAAACTAAAACAGAAATTCCGTACAATTCTAACAAATGGAACTCTCGTCATAAAAATGTGCACATCAAACGAAACTGTCGCTCCGCTTCAAGATGGACTTTGAGAATAAACCTCCACTTTCCACTAATCGTGATTTCGTTTTTATACATTTCGTATCGCATCTCACGCGAGTTGTCCTACACCTCCCATTAACCGAAGAAACAAGAAACCTGGCGAAAGCTTCGACGAGACAAGAAAATTGTCGGGAGAGCGACGAACAACGAAGATGGTGTTTCGAGGGAGTCTACCTCGGGACAGAAAGCTATCGTTGCCCCCCCCCCCCCCCCCCGCCCTCGAGTCGTCATCGCTTTCTCGACGGTGCTGTCGATGGCAGAAATTCGTTGGCTCGGCCGTCGAGGGGCGAAACGGTGTCCGGTGACCGAACGTGCGCGCGAACTGGAGGAACGCGCGAACGGATGATAACGCGGGAAGATGCTGATTGCGAGATTTCGGGTCGGCGCCGTCTACTCGTTATCTGCAACACCTCTTTTGTTCTACGCAATTCGAAGCATGCTCGGGTGTCTGGGGATGGCGAGGTCACAGCTAGAAGACGAGAAAATGGCGGCAGAGTTGCTTCTCGTTACACGGAACGATCTGAAAGGCAATATCGCAGCAGAAAGGATATCGAATTTATATTAGATATGCGACAAACTTGGTAGCCACTTGTATCCCCAGATATTTAGGTAATGGTATCCACGGATAAGTGGCAATATTCATCTGTCCCACTGAGCTCCCCGTTAATTACCCCCAACGACGCTCACCGAAGTCTGCTAAACGCCCCAAGGTCGTCGAACTTCGAGGGCGATGGAAGATCAGTTTTCGCGAAGCCCAGATAGCCGAACTGGTCGAAGGTTATTGCCTTCCGAAGCAGAGGCTCGGCAGTCACGCGAACCCTTGAATAAATCGTCTGTTCTGCGTCTGTGCGTTACGCGTATCGCGCCTAATCGGGGGCCGTTTAATCGTTCGATAAGGGCTCCCGGGGGAGAATACACACGCGTTGCATCCCAGAGTTCCGAGTGGTTTTTTGCCGGGGACTGGGACGCCCACGAGACGCCCCAGTCCCCTGGGGCCGGATACCACCGACGTTTCCGCCCCTGCACGCGTGATACAGCTTACTAATTTACAACAGCTTGCGCGGAGCGGAGCTTACTCGCGGCGAGCTGCGAGGAAGCGCGCTCTTAAATCTTCACCGTCCACCAACCACCGGCGGCATTCTAAAGATCTAATTGCTCGGGCTGCTCGGGAGAAGAATCGAATTGGTGAATACGTCGCGATCGAGGCAACAGGAGTGCACGCACGATCGAGCCCCGCTCAATGTGTCAGTAACGGAGGGGGTAGGTGAACAACGAATTGCGCGGACGGAGGGTGGTATGAATGCCTTGTGGGATTTCCTGTAATTAATATGCCGCGAATGATGCCATGCGTATCCACGATACCCCCAAAGCCATCGGATAGGACTATAGTAGCCACCACCGCGGCCACCCTCCCTCTCTCGCTCTGTTCCTCTCTCTGACCTTCTGTCTCCGTTCATGGGAATACACAGAAGCCATAAGAAATTCGATACGTTCCCCGTGGCGTGACACGGCTGTGTACCGGACTGGGCCTCGCCACGGTGGTGCTTCCCACTTCCTCCCTCGCGAAATTCTCGTCGACGCGAAGCGCCCGTCTATCCTGGCCACCGATTCGCATCGATGGATTCTCCCAAATCGGGGGGACCGTGCTGACTTCTTTTTTTTTTCCTCTCTCTTCTCCTTCGTATATTTATGGTATCCCCGACGATTCGGGGATCACCGTTATCGTCTAATCGCTCGCCTCTATAGCGTGTCGTTAAAACGGCAACTCACAGATGGAAAGTGTAGTGTTTCTTTTCGTGTCGCTGCAGGAACAAATAACTGCTAATTTCTCTTGATTCGAGCTTGGGTAAGTGAAGGCGAAAAGGTAGAACGCTAGTTCTTCGTTCAACCCGTAAGGTGACTGACGAGTATTTTTGGTCAATTACTCCGAGCTAAGAAATATGAATATACGAAGTGAGTGGAGGATCGCTTAGGCGTGATCAAGAAGAGGGACCGGGGAGAAAGAAATCCTGAAATATTCACGGTTATCAGCTGTACGATTCGACTTCATCGCTAGGAGAAATTAACGAGAACTTCTGTAACGGGTAGAACATCGATCTTGGGAGAATTGAGTTCGTGGGGATTAGCGAAGATCGCGGATAGAAGGATGTTGCCTCCTTGCTATGGCTCTCGTGGATGGTAGTAGCTTGCTAAGAGGAAAGGCGGATCACGCGAAGCGAGGGACACGCAGCGCTACGTTACGAGGCAGTTATGAGGCCGTCTTCGAGTTTGCTCGGTCGTTTCTAAAATCGGATATAGAGCAACGACCTTCCAAACAACACGAAACTCCTACGCCTGCGCCCTCCGCGAATTCCACGGGTATCGGCTCGTCTACCGTCGATTAACTTCCAACAAGGCCAGCCGCGAAAAAAATACATGCACGCAACTATGCGCGAACACCCCCTCGATGCTGTGACGAAACGCCGAGGGGATATTATTGTAACGATGCTTATTATATCACCATCCGCGTTTCTCAGGGCCTGCGTGCTTCAAAACAAGCAGACGCGTCTGCTGCTATATTCGGTTATTGCAAATGCTTATGTAACAGCTCCCATAGTCTTGCCTTCGTTTCGCAGCTCCCCAACGGAACTCTACCGTCTCTGACTAAATCTATATCGTTGTTCTGGCGAATCAGTGCGTGAGAATATATCTCAACGAAATGTTTCTAGATAAAAGTATTAGAAATAACGAGGAGCATAGGGTAAACGCGCCAATAAACGAACACTTAAGGCCAATGAATGAACACTATTATAAAATTATATTTGCAGCGCGATTGATTACACGTGCTGCAAACAATGTTTGGATATGGAGCAAGGAATTAAAAGAAGTCTCTAATTAATTAGTTGCTTATTTTAATAACTCATTTTACCCATTTTAATAAAAAATGTCCATTCACTGGTACGTGTTCAGTTACCGGTACATTTACCCTAGTTTGAAGATTCACGATAATACGTGCAAAATAACGTTAGAATAACGCTGGACTTTGAAACCACCTGCCTCGCGAATAAGAACAATAAATATTTGAAGAATTCGATAGAATGTTAGAGAGATAACTTTTTAGTTGTAGTTTAGCCTGAAAGAGCTACTCTGGGCTATTAATTGTAAGAGGAGCTGTGGCACGTACCTATGCTCAGCTGCCCGATCCCTCTGCCTCCTGTTCTTGAACCAATTGCTGACTTGCGTGGTGGTGAGGCCGGTGCTTTCCGCCAGTTCCTTCTTCTCGCGGGGCGAGGGGTAAGGGTTGGTAGCGTACCAATCCCTTAAAACGCTCCTGGATTTCTCCTTGAAGCAGTACGACGTCTCCTCGCCGTCCCAGATCGTTCTGGGCAGCGGGAACTTGCGCCGGACGCGGTACTTCCCTGCAAATAGAGCACCCTCGGGTTAGCTACGAAAATAAGTCGCCGGTACTTCATCGTTAAAAACACGCGTGAGCTCGAATGATCTTTAATTTCCCCGAGCGAAAGCCTGATGCATCCACTCTCAACGTTATCCACGAATACCGCCCCGCCATTGTTTTAACAAACCGTTGTTGCTTGGCAAGTAAAGTCTCGCTACCATTAATTACAAACAAACGCGCGAGGGTGGGCTTGCTGGTCGCGTTAAAGGCACCGAGCTTCTAAATTACGGCGCGGTATTTTTGAAACCGGCGCAACGAAACGCTGCACGCGAGCGCGAACAGACACGATTTTATTTCTGTCGTTCGATCGCGCCGCAGCACGCTTGCATTGTTTCACGTTGCCCTCCGGCGAACCAGCTGTCGATCCCGTGTAAATACGGATGGCGACGTAATTAGGTATATAGAAATAGGGAATGATAAATGGAAATCGCGGGGAAGTGTATCTACGCCGCTGCTGACCGGCATAAAATGATTTCGGTACGCGCAGCTTCTAGGGGGCGACGAGAGGAACAGAAGAGAGCTGGTCCCGGTGGTACAGTTCCCGTGAACTGCGCGGGGCTCGCTTGAAAAGCGACAGGAAATCTTCGAGGCTCGTCGAGCGACGGCCTCTCTCCTCGCTGTCTGGTTTTAGAGCGCGCGAGAAGATCGGATGACAGGAATTGGTTCGCAAAAGTAAATGGAAAGATCTAATTAGAATGTCAGCTCGTTAAACTCGCCGTCCTCCTGTTTACAACACGCGACAGAAATAAAACTGGCAGGCTCCGCGCGAAATTACGGCACCGCGGCGATTATTCCTTCGCGAAGCCCGCCGTTACTATCGCCGATGGCTCGGACGGGCCCAGGGATGCCGCGTCACACGCGTCCCCGACTATATTCTTGATTTTCCTATTACCAATCGTCGCGATGGACAGCAAGGAGTCTACAAAAGCAAAGTAACGAGCCACGATGCGTCTAAAAATGAAATCTATGACGATACTCGAGAAAGGAATGAGTGGAACAGTAGTGCTCGACGTATGTCGTGTTAAGGGAAGCTAGCTACAGTGGCGAATAAATTTATTAAAATCGATTATCGTTTCGTATCCACTGAACGGTGAATCTATTACACAAATTGTACGATGGTTAAAACAATTGGAAGATCCACTATTTTACACGCAACTGTTTAAGGATCAAGCAAATACTACATACCTATATGTACATGGGGATGGAAGCTACGTACTTAACCTAGAAATATTCTTCGCCGTCTGTATATCATTTCGCCGCCAACGCCTGTTACTCCAGTTACGCGGCACACAAATAGACTATTCGACTGTTATACCACTAAATCAAAGGCAACTCTGTTTTACCACCGCTAATTAATCGCTCTTACTGCGCACACCTGCTCCCACTAACAATCATAACTGTACCAGCGGAAATTCAGAAGATCCTGCGTTAGCAACGCAACGCTTGGAAGTCAGAAGAAACTCGCTAATAACGCGAGCACGGCTGCGTTACAATTACGTATTACGCAGAGCTTTGGAAGCGTCGAATACCTTGGCGAAAGTTAAATTTAATTGAATGTGCTTCCAATGATTTCGACGGAAGATCACTTTTACCTATGCTTTATTATACTGGGTGGGATCAGGTAGTTTGTCAAGTCTGAATTAGGGTTTCACCCTGTATAATAACAGGATTTAAATTTAGATCGCGGTAGAGAATGAAGGAGGTCCGCCGCTTTTCCTTGATTATACGGGATATCGAAAATGTATGATACTAACCGACTGCGCCAAGGGGCCTTCCCCTCAGTCTCTCGGACTCGATATAATGGGCCTTGAGCCAGAGGGCCTGCAGTTTCTGGTGATTGTGCGGGCCGAACGTGTGGCTCTCGAGGATCCTGTACAGTTCCTTGAAGTGGCCCCGATGGAAGGCGACGATCGCCTTCGCTTTCAGCACGCTCTCGTGCCGGTGCAGCCTGGTGCAAGCTGGCAGGGACCACAGGAACCTGCCGAGCCTCTCCACGGAGCCTGCCTGCTGGAGAACCTGGACAGACGACACCATCGCCTTGAAGACGATAGACAGGGGGGGCACACTGTTAGTCGGCAGAACTCATCCCGGTCTCCTCTTATTCTAGTGTATCTTGTATATCGTTCTTCCAATTTTTCAATACCCGGACTAATTGTCTCGTTACATTATCGTCGCGCGCGAATGGCGCACTCTAACGGAAAAGAAACTGTACTCCTTCTACGAGCCTCGATCCGTGTAACGCGATCAAATTAAAAGAGAGAGGGAAAAAAAACAACAGGAAAGAAAAAGTAACGTTAAATTCCTATTAAGGCGCGAGACATCGCTCGATCGAAGCCGCGGCGAAACGATCGACCCCCCGATCCATCATTACGCCGAAATTACCGATGACGAGCCGCCATTAGGCGGTACAAGTCTCGCGCACCTGCCACGATTGCTTCTTCATTCGCGTCGCCGGCTGCCGTCTTGTTCTCGCGCGCTCCGCTGTCCCCGCTGACGAGCGATTAATCACGACCAGCGAGAAATCGTCGGGCATAATGAGAAACGAGCCGCGCGTCCAAAGCGCCGAGGAGAAATGGACGACGGATCGCGATCACGGGGGTCCTTTGACGACGGGTGCACGCGCGAGAGCCTTTCGATGGCCCGAGACGACAAATCAAACGGACGCGCGACGAGCGAACCGAAAACCGTTTGTCCCGTCCCATCGTGCGCCCGACTACGGGAGGATCGTTCGTTCCAGTGGTTTCGGATTCGTCATCGACGGTGCCGAAGACAGGTAGCAGGGGGGAGCTGACGCTCTGGCACCCGGCGAGCGCAAAAAGAGCACAGATAAACGCGATTTCTTTCACCAGCGTGTCTAGTCGACGGTCATTTCGATGCATAACATTATGATACAAGACAACTAGCGCCCACGTCGCACGGGATAATCGCGAGTTAAACGCTACACGCGCGCCACGGGTGTTTGTTAAAGCGACACCCAGCGGAGCCTGCCGGAGGATTTTTTAGATTCGGGGAGACGCAACGGGCCACTTGATAAGCCTGATTGTCTAATGACTGTAAACGTCAGGCGCGCGGTGCGCTTTTAAACGATAGCTTGAATTATTGGGAGACGCGGTCGTAAACGCTTCAGAGCCACTCTCTTTTTCTCTTTCTCTCCTTCTCTCCCTCTGTTCCGAGCCTCCTTATTATGACCGGGGCGTAATTACCCGTTAAACGATTCCATTCCGACGGCGCGCGGCAGTTCATCGAAAACGCGAAACGCTGCCGTAAATTACGGGGAATATCCATGTGACGTGGGCAAGGAGTTAAACGTCTAGCCGTATGCGAATGCGTAGCGTGTATATGGGAAGCGTGCGTAAATGTAAACGCTCCCCGCGAGTACATCTACTTCCCTGCAGCGACTTGTATCCTTAAAATACCATCAGCTTCCTACTTAGGCGCTGAACATTCTGATATTTTTACTGTTCTTCTCGCCGTTCTTGCGAGAAGCTAACGGAATTTTAATTCCCCGGGCCCCAGGATGGGGCCCGGGCACGGCAACCGGAATATTGTGCTTTGGGCGCAAGAAAGCATATTCTGGCACACGCGACGCAGACAAGTTCGACGCGGGGAGCGTAAACGTCGCGGCACAAAACAATTTATGGACGCAGTAAAAACGCATCAACTCCATTAGCCGCGTGACACACGCAAGTGAATCTTGGCGCGCGGCGCTGTACAATGCTGAGCACGATGCACGCCCGCGGGGGCGTGCAGAAAATTTCAGGGCCAATTTCGTCATACCGTTGCAAGGTGCATAAATTAAACTTAAGGATACTGCTAAGTGTCTCGCCGACGGTCGTCCGCGGCGGCTGAGAGGTTAAGTGGTGCTTCGCGTGTAATTTTACCAATGCCACAAACATGACACCTCCGTCCACAGCGATCACAAGAAAACGATATAAATTTCCAAACTATGCCGCACAGCACTACCTAAATCGAGTACTAAGTAAAAGTCACCGCGTACCCTTCCGTCGGATCGGGCCGGCCAGCACCGCGCGCGAGAAATCGACTTACGCTAATCAGTTATTGCAAACGGACCTCTACGAGCAACCGAAAATCTCACTTCGGGCGATATCGGATAGTTTCGGGTTGTTGGAAAGTTTCTCGCCGTATAAGATTACGCGGGGAATTTGAAACGCCATTTCCAGACAGTCGAGGGGCATGATTAGAAGTAGACACATTAGAAGATTCTATTGGAATTTCGGGTACTCGTAAGCTGGCAGCGTGAAGTAAAGCACAGAAAAAGAACACACTTCAACCAAGCCATCACCGTATAGGGGAAAGACTTACCTCGCAAACGCAGGCGACCTGTTCCTGGGTGAAGCCGAAGCTCGGCAGTTGTCCGTTGCTGCCGCTGCCGCCGCCGGCTGAGCTCGCGGGGCTATCCTGGGGGCTGTAGCTGGCTGGTCCTGTGCCAGGACCATAGGTGCTCGCCTCGACGGGTCCTGCCGAATGGCCCGCGAGAGACGTCGGCGTCCCCTGCGGGCTGTAATCGCCGGCCGATCCCAACACGTCCGCTCCACCAGAAGAAGGTCCCATCGCGCCCCCGTTCCCGGCGGTGGTTCCTCCGTAGGCCATCATCGCGTCATCTCCGGGGCCCACGGTGGCGACCCCCTGCACACCGTTCCCTCCACCCTCCACCGTGAACCACTTCGTCTCTTTAGCACTGCGCGGTTTCACTCACTGTTACGCTTCCCCGTCGCGCGATCGAGCCCTCACCTCTATGGGCCCCTCGCGAGGGATCCGCGCACCGACGGGACCTGGGTCCTCTCGTGGATCGTTCCGACGGCGAATATCTACGTACGCGCGAACCGCTACTGGGACACCCTGACTCGGCCACGATGATCCTCATACCTCTGTCGGTCATCCACGGTACTGTTCCGCGCACGGCTTTCTGCGAGGCATCTTCGACGGCTCACTGGACGCTCGGTCCCAGCGAAGATCCCGCTATGGTGATCGCTAACCGTGGGCGCTGCTTCGGATCCTTATTATCGGGATAGCTTTGTACTTCGATCGTGGACAGAGTCGAATGTCGGATAAGTGGTCGCGCGCTCTCGAAGGGAGGAAGGTGTGGCGAGAGGGGGGGGGGAGTACACGCAGAACGACAGAGAGCAACAACGAGCGAGATTTCGTGACGGTGGTAAACGCGTCAGAATATGCAGGAAGGAGGTATTTTTAGGCCGGCGCTGGTAGAGAGTTGCTGCAAGCTCGGCTGCCCGACGAACTCCACAGCGGGGACGTTTCTCGTGTTACGAGATAGAAAGAAATGGTATACTCCCGTGGAATAATAAAATCTCACTCCGGGTGCGGTTATTCTCTAATCTGCTTTCAGACTGGTACCACCAGCGCGGCACGGTGTGGACCGATTGCTCCACACTGTATTCCCCTCTCTCTCTCTCTCTCTCTCCCTCTCTCTCACTCTCTCCCCCTCTCTCTCTCTCTCTCTCTCTCTCTCTCTCTATCTTCCTCTGTCTCTATCCCTCACGCCCCGCGTGCCGACCGCGCCGATTATCTTGCGTTACTGCCTCCGACTAGATCCGATTATGGCAAGTTTCTCTTAGAGCGCCAGGTGCGCCCTCCTTCAAAGATTATTCCTCCCTCTTTTCTCATCGGGCTCGCGTCTTTTCTATCTCCTCGTGGCAGGTTGCACCGTGAAATCCACGGGCTCGTGTTTCCGCGGCCCTTGGTAAGTGTGTATTTATAGGCGCTTAGTATACTCGCGTTCGAACGCGCACCGGCTATTATTAGGTGCGCGTTAAATAGTCCGTTTTCTCCGTCCCTCTTTCTCTTTCTCCTCTTTGCCCGTTGTTTCTATCGAGCCACGTAGAAGGGGGGGAGGGATGGGGGCGGGCGGGGAGGACACTCACCAAGTGTCGTCGACTCTGCAAGACCCTCGATGGCACGCGCGACGAACACACGATGCACTTGCGAGAACGCCTCCACGAGCACTGTTTATCTGGCACTGTTCGAGCACTACCGGTGGAAAGGCAGCGCGCAGGACCCCGCAGTACTTTAAAAAGCCACACACGGGCACGGTCACGTCGACGCGCGGTTATCGGCTCGTGGCCGTCGCGGACAGACTCGACAGCTCGAAGAGTGATAAAGAAACGTCAGATCTCCGCTCCCTCTCGCTCTCTCTCGTGACCGGGGCGAAAGACAGACGTTCTCTTACGCACGCACCAGAAGGGACTGCCGCTCCGGCGTGCACCGAGACCGAACCACTCTGTCATGCGCAGCTGAGCGCCGATTGGCCGGGGCGTGTCCCCGCTGACAGCTACTCGGCGCGCGCACCCATTGGCTGCTGGGCATGCCCGCGACCACCATCCCGCCTCACCATTGGCCCAGGCTTGCGACGCGATAAATAAGCCTCATTACACCCCCGACTTGTATACCCCGCTTCTTTCACTGTATATCGCGAATGTAGCTGAAAAGATACGCAACTGAATCCGACAAATCCATCCCGAGACGGATTCCGTACCGACGCGCTCTTCCCGTCTTTCCTTGCTGCTCGTTAAACCCCGGGATCGCTATTTAATTGCCCCCCTATGAATAACCTCGAATGCACGAGCGCGGAATCGGACGGCGCATCGTGTCGCGTCATTCGGACAACTTCGCGCGAGGAGACGTCGATACGTTACCGGCGATTCCGGGATCGATCGAACGGGAGCCTGTCCGTTAAGGCGGAACCGCACATTCGGCATTCGGCACATTGCTCGCCGAAGTGTTCGCGTATATATCTTCGCAACGTGCGCTTATTCCGCAGGTGAGGAGCCGTTCGACTGGTGATCGGGACCTGCGACGCGTTCGTACAGAAAGCTCGCGAAAATATTTCATAACCTAGCAAACGCTAGATGCACGCGTGGTTTTAGCTTCGGCATCGGCCGAGTGCCGAATGTGTAGTTCCGCCTTTGCAAAGACTCGTCTCGTCGAAATCGACTCGCAACGGGATTGTCAGAGGTGCAATATCGACTGGGCGTCGTTAAATATTATCGGTGGCATTGGTATCAGCGCTCGTACTGACTCAATCTATTCCATGCCTTCGCTCTCGTCTTTCCTTTGTGTTTTCTGTTTATTCCCATGGGTTTTTCGTTCTCGAATAAAACAGCTCGTGGGGTTATCGGCGCAGCCTGGAAAATTCAAACGTACCAGAGATATATTGCTCGTGAAACTCTACCCGACTTCTGTCATTAAGTATCTTCTATATTTCTTCTTAGAAGGAGATGTTCATAAACATGCGAGTGGTATTAAATAGATTTTTTACTTACGTCCGAGTCTGGCTTGCCCGCAAGAAAGAAGTCGACAGTTAATCAGCGTTTACCATTTACGTAACACGCTAATTGAAATACGACGTTATTACCGACTGCAGCTCGTGCAATATGCGTCGACACGGAACTAATATGTTGCACGCGGTTAAACGGTTTTGGATAGAATTGGATCATGTCGATTGCATAACTTCGCGAATCTGCACTTCTCAACACTGTAGTGTATTTAATTGTTAATTCAAACTCGAGATTTATACGAAGTGACAGCACATTCTACGACGAGGGTTATGGAAGGTTAGAAACAGGGCGAGCAACTGATTCAAAGGCCCGCATTGTGTAACCTCAAAAGCGTTACTAAAAAAGAAACATAGGGTTTTTCTTGCAATCATACTTTCTAGGGATCTCTGATTATCTGCGTGTTAAACAGTCGTATCGCAATCGAGCAATTAGAATGCAGCTTTATCTTCGAGCTTAAATCTTTAGAACCTAAATAAATGTTTCGTCTGACACCCTATTTGTCGGTGCGTTCACTTTCGTTACTTAAATAAATAGATACGTGTACCTTTTATCGCAATAAATCTTCAATGGCCAGATGTGGAGAGTTTGTCACAAACTTCTGCTCAACGAATGTAGGCAATGTCACCTCGCAGTAATAGTAAGACGACAAACAAAAGGTAAGAACGCCCACAATTTTTCCAGCAACGAGTATAACAAAGTAACACCGTGGTTCCCTGTCACCAAACAATGTAATACGTGTTCCATGTCGTTTATTTGTCCTTCGAGTCGCAGCGATACGTTCTGTACATAATATAGTGCGTGAAAGGGAAACATGTTAAATATTGACGAGACAAAAGTGGACCAATCGAGCGGTACACGATATTTCACAGGGCTCATTTGTCCGGCGATACACCGTGCAGCTTCTCGACGTTGTATTTTTTCAGTACTTAGCTTTCGACGGAAATCGTATGCCGCGAGAGGACAAAGAGCACCTTGTTTTTACAGACCGGCGATGAGTTTTAGAAAAACAAGGCGCCGCGCTCTGAAATAAGGCGCGAGTGTACGCCAGATTTTCAGGCCGTCCTTGGCGAGGACGTGGTTTGTTTGGCACGAAGCGGCCTCCTTCGTTCCCCTTGATTGACATGGGACGTTCCATCGGGCGTCGCACGTGTGCTCGTGGAAAACCATTCTGCTCCTCGTTCCGAGCCGCTTCCACGATTCAACGGCACTTTCCACGCTTTCGAAAAACAAAAATAATAACCGTCCATCACGTCGACGTAGGAGCCGTCCGATGTTCCTAGAACAAGAATTCACAACCGTCAACTGACTTCCTTGACGCGTCCCATATTGGAGACGTTGCTGCTTTTAAGTCCTTCCGCCACTCGAAAGTCATTGGCGATCTGAATCGCGTTGTGCAATCGCAAGTGATGTGTGTCTCTCAATTACAGCTATTATGCTTCAGTTAATGGTTTTACCATCCCGAAATGTCTACCATAAAACTGTGAAGCTTCGAACGATTTTCAGGAAGGCGAATTTCCAACCAAGCCAGAGTTCACTTGAACAATAGAATTTTCACGCGTCCTCGAATCATTCCAACGCAATTGACACATTTCCAACAGTCGCATTGGCGGTTCCCTACGGCAGGGTGCCACCCGTGGCTTCGCCCATTCATCCTGGACGGGGTCGAGGCGGTTTGTGGTCCAGGAAGAAGTCGTTGACATGGTAATATGACGTCCAGAGATGATCACGACCCTCCTGAATCCCCTTCGAGCAACCGTGAAATCAACCGTTCGATCTTGCCGCTGACAACTGGTTCGAAAATATATTTGCTTACTCGCTAGTCTAAACGATCTGATTAAGACTGATCTCTGTGCGAGATGCCATTCAACAGAAATCATATGAATTAAATGCGAGCGAGCTCGACCATTAGTCGAGCGATTAACCGGGATGTAAAGTGGTCAGGGTAACTCACGATCCACCCTCTTCGCTTCGAATTGAACGGCTCCAAGTTCTCAGAAGCCTGCTATGCTCGTCAACCTCGAATTTATCAACGCGTCCGTGACTACGCGGACGATACCAAGAGACTCCCAAAGCCAGCACTCCCGTCGGAGGAAGGGGAGCCCCGTTTCCAGCGTCGTCGCAGACACGAATTCCCGATGTCTCGCGGGACGAGCCGGAAGCCAAAAAAACGGGCACAAAGCCTCGCCATTGACATCGATTCCCATTGTCGGGGATAGGCAGCGCGGTGTACGGGAGACAGGAAAAAGAACCGCGGGGAGAGAAAGGAGGACGCAGAGGACGCGAAAGGACGACGTGGTTGCGCAACAATGCGAAAACGCAAGAGAGCATCCGACGGAAAGCTCCCCGTATCATGTTCCCATAAGTGGCAGAGGCACGGGGATCCCCGCGGAGACATCCACGCGTTTTCCTCCCCTTCGCTCTGTCCTCTCCCCTCCCCCATCACTCTCTCTCTCTCTCTCTCTCTCTCTCTCTCTCTCTCTCTCTTTCTCTTCCACACACTCGCATCTTCCCTTTCGCTCGCCTTTCCCGTCTCGTTCAACCCCGCGTGCCTATAATGTACGCGATCCGCGCACGTGGAAAGGGGGCCGGGAAGAGGCGCCAGGTATATACGCGCGTACACGAAAAATTCCATGGTGACTGCTACCCCGGGTATCCCGTGGCGAGACCTGAATAACCCATAATTGCACCGCCTGCCACCCCTCCATTCACTATGCGCGCCTCTCTCCTGCCCTCGTTCATTGTGCAAACACGTCGCCCGAGTAACTGCTCGCGAGCACCGATTTCACCGGCGAACTTTGACCCTCGACACTCAACGTTGCAATTGTTTAAGCTGTACGCGGCCACGGACTCCGCGCTGGTAATGACAACCATTGTGCTGCTGGGGGATGATGCGCGAGGCGACGTCGTAGGCGGAATAACTGGTCGCGAGGTAGCGGGGGTAGTTGGAAGGATATTACCGTTTCGTACTTAGGTTTTTAAGGACACAGTGTGTGGTTTAAAACTGGTGGATGCGGGGCCTCCGAAGGGACGTTACTTCTTGGAAAGGAGGAGAACAGACGATAACGAGAGAACCTAATTTATTAGGACGATGCAAAAGCTCTCTCGTTCACTGTTGGGCAATAATGTCCTTTTCTACTGCGTCTATTTTCACCTTTACTAGAAAATCGATAGAAGGTCGTGGATGACCAAGGAAAATACTTTGATTAAAGAAACGTGTGGATTTAGGTACTCTTTTTGTAAGAACTTAGGTTCCACAGAGCGAACGAACTTCTGCACAGACATAATAAATGTTTAGCCTGAGGTGTGCATAAATTAAATTAGAAGACAAAGCAAGTTTTCAGCCCGACGTAGGGGTGCGCAAGCAGGGCAATTGCTAGGAGCGACTTGGTAGAAGGAGAGAAGTAAAATCTATAAAAACCGAAATACGGAAAGTAAAACTATTTGAAAAAGCGTTAAAGACTTTACAATTAAATACAAAGGTCAGGACAAATCATATTTGCCCAGAGCGGCGGAAGAGCTAGGTCGGACCCAGTTTGGGATAGTTGGGTAGCTGTGGATGTTTAGAATGTCTTTTTGAAAGCAGACTATACCTTCTACGATTCTTCCTTCGTTATCAGTTTGCTGCAGCTCTGTCGTTGCTTACGGGTTGGCCCCGTTGAACCAGGAAAGGAACCAGTTCTGTCTGAAGGAGTTGTCCTCCGCCGCTTCTTCTTGATTATCAATAGCGATCGGCAAGGGTAGTTCACCCTCCGTGCCGAGGATATCGTCCCCAGCGAAGTTGAAGAGGCTTCCCGAGTGGTCGGAGAACAACACCTCCGTCTCGAACTCGCCGGAACTAGTGGATCTGACGGTGGTGTACGATCGATCGAGGAAACCGTTGAACGGCTTGCTTTCCTGCCTCATAAACGTGAGCGAGTCGGCGCTGGCCAAACAGTTGAACGGGACACCGATGCACTTGGACGACGAGCAACCAGACGTTCCGCCCGGCTTCTTCATCTGCCTCTGCTTGCAAGAGCTGACGACGCGCTCCAAGCCAGTCTTCCTCGCCTTCTTGTCCTTGCCCTTGGGTTTGCTACTGCCCTTCTTGCACTCCAGTATCTCTTTTTTCTCCCTCGCTGCCCTGTCCGCCGAGGACTCCTCCGATTGCGCCGCTGGCTTATCTGCGACCGCGGAATCAAAAGCGTTAAAGGTTGAGATGTCGAGAAAGTAGCCAGCTACGAAGGACTCGTGGATGCGGTATTAAAATGCGGCGCGAGGGTTACGCTCCCCCCTGGCAAACTGTTCCAAACGTCCCCTAGTTTCAGATCGACGCGAGCTAATGTACGATAGACCGCTACCAGTAGTCCCGCTACACCCACAAAGTCGATTTCATATTTACACAGAAAGGGGGCAGGTCTGTTTATACAAGTTGAGCTGGAAGTACCCACCTTTGCCCAGCTGCTTCTTCCTCTTGGCACAGTACTCGTCCGACTTGCTCGCACCCTTGCCGCAGCCCTCTTTCATCGGCTTCGATTTGCCGCAGGTCTGCTTGCACTTGGTCTCGGGCTGCGGCGCCTTGCACGTGGTCGCTGACGGTTTCTTGTCCAGACACTTGGCGGGAGGCTTCTTGCACGCGCTCGCTTTCTTATCCAGACACTTGGCTGGGGGCTTCTTGCATTTGTTCGACGTTTTCTCAGAGGCCTTGCAAGATGGTGGTTTAGACTGCTTGCCGTAGGATCTTTCCTGGCAAGCGGGATCGGCGAGGTTCTGCCCCGACTTGTTCCCTTGCAGCTTAACGCCGACAACGGAGACAGTGAGCAGTGGTAGCGAGGAGAAACGTTTCACGTCCCTGCCCGGATTCGTTCGCCCCGCGAATGCCGATTGAGTGTAGTGCCTTCTCCCGGTGCATTTCGCCGATCTATTGCCGCAGTCGCGATCTTCGCTCCTTCGACGGCTGCAGGACTCCCTGCGCCTCGGTTTCGTGCAGATCTCTCGCCCAGAAGAGTTCCTCTCTTCCCCCCGAGAGCAACTCTGACGCTCCTGCCTCTTGCAGGACCTTTCCCTAGTTCGGCAGCTATCCCGTTCTTGATTGCAACTTCGCTCCCGCCTAAATGTTTCCAGACTCTTTAAGGGTTCTATAAAACTTACGATTACGTGGTTTCCTTATTCTATAGACGTAAGGGCCTCTCAAACTTATACATACGTAATTGAAGAGTCCTCGCAGAAAACGCAGTGATTAAATTAAAAAAAAAAAGTTAATGGGAAAATGTTATACGCGCCGATGTATAGAATTGGATTTTTGGCACCTACACTATTTTCTACAAGGGCTCTCCAATTACCTACTCCTTCCAACTCGCGGGGAAACGTTCCTGACATTTCAATGAAACTTCCAGTGAATGTAGAGCATATGCGAGGAAGGCTTAAGTCAACCCTTAAAGTTATCGCGTACGTATTTGGTTCTTTTATTACAACTTTGTAACACTGCGAGATGGAGGAAAATTTTTGATAGGTACGAGAATCGTTTCGATTCCTATGCTCCATCTAACTGCCGAAAAGAAAAGATAAAAACGATAACTTTGGGGGCTGATTTCACTCCCTCGGAGTGAATTTCCACAGAGAAAAGAATTGCTCCTTGCGTGCTTCAATATTCTCTGCATCCACACGAAGTTTCATTAAAAGCAGAATTTTCAGCTCTGGAACCTTTTCATGAAATCTGGTGATTAAAAAAAAATGTAAGCGAATTTTAAACTCTCCTTTCGCCACCATTCTATAACCCTGCAACCCACCACGAGTCTGCGGTATTATTAGCGCGTAACCCCTTAACCCTGCCTATTTCCCTAACTAGTAAGGGGCCAGATCACCTGGAAGCTCCGCGAAACCCTACGTCCCAGCAGAACCAAGCGGCGAATACCTTTCCCTGTCGCACTTCCTCGGCCTTCGCTCGCATTTGTTCGACCGCCTGGAGGGGTCAGTGCAAATTTGTCTGCCCCCCGCGTTATTGGACGACGGTTTCTCGTCGTAGTGGGGGTCTTCCTCGTTGGGCAGGCACGAGGGGTCCCTCTTCGGCTTCTTCGGCTGCTTCTTGCCATCCTTGGGGCAGTAGGACAGGTCGTAGTCGCATTCCACCGACTGCTGTAACGCCGGGCAGCAGTAACGCTTGCAGGTCTTCTTCGATTTACTCTCCTTCTGGCACTTTCTGTTCTCCTCCTGCCGGTCGCAGGACCGCCTCCTGGAGCACTTGTTGTCCCTGGAGCTCTTGTTCTGCCTGGGCTTCGTGCATATCATCTTGCCCTCGGTGGCAGCCTCGTCGCCGTCGTTGCACCGCCTCGGCGATGGGTTCATCGACGCGGTGAAGATGTTCGAGGCGCCGCTCCTCCGGGCGCCCGATCCTCTCGACAGGCTCCGGGCACCCGCGGACGGTAGCCTGCCCAGAGGCGAGGAGCTGTTCGACGAGGCTCGTCGCGGCGGGAACGGTGGATACGAGGGTGGCTTTCGCGACCCACCGCCGGAATTGCCGGACATGGAGGACCCGTCGTAACCGAACGCGTCAGCTTCTTGACTTTGCGGCCCACCATCGATCGCAGGACTCCCCTGGAGTCTAGCCTGCGTCGCGGCGCAGGGCGAGGTACTCTGCTTCTCGTGGGGGCTGTAGATCTTCAACGCCGACTCTCTGTTCTTCCATCCGAACGATTCGTAGACTTGATTCAGAGCCTCGTGAGTGGATTTGCTGTCGAAGCGTGGGGCCTGGTTGGAGGCGACACTGTCAGACCGCTTCCATGGTCGGGGCGCAAAGTATGACGGCGCGTTGTGTCCTTTGCTCTCCGTGGCTTCAAAAGCATCTTGGGCGGCGTATTTATTCGATACATTCCCGTCGCGCGTCTTACGATTTTTCGAAGATAATTCGATGCCACTCGGTGGCGCAGCTTGAACATCTTCCTTTCTTGCGCGCTCCATTGCTTTCCTCTCTGCGCTCATAGAACCCCGAGCGATGCTTCCATCTATTTCTTGTTCCATGCGGGACCATCCCGAAGTTGCAGCTTGGGTAGCTTTCTCGGGGATTGGGGTTTCCGTAGGATAAGCAGAGGAGCTGTGAGGCGGCTGCTGCCTCTGGGGCTCCACGGAAGACGTTAGCTTCGCAGTGTCCGTCAGGTTCTCCGCACGTTGCTGTAGCACTGGCTGCGCAGGCTTTGAGATCCCCTTCGGTGGCTGCGAGGAATATTGCACCGACGGCTGCGCCTGACGCTTCATCTGACTCGGTGCCAATTCCGATTTCGAGATCGGTAGATACTTCACACCTTCGTTCTTCGTGACTGGCGCGGTGAGCAGCTTCTGCGCTGAAGAAGCAGCTGCTTCACCTACGATCGTGCAAGTCTGACCGTTCGAGCCACTCGAACCCTCGATTTTCGTCGTTTCTGCCTGAAGCTTCGCAGACTCAGCGACGCCAACTTCCACAGCCTGAGACTTTGCTGTGCCCTGCGTCTCCGTTTTGTTCTCGATCGATTTCGTCGTCAGGGACAAAGTGTCCGCGCCGTTAGGATCGTTAGCGATCTCCGCCGAGGTTGGACTCGCTTTCTCCTGCTCTGGATGCTTCGAGTCCACCCTCCCGGGCTTGGCCGCGTTCGCCGATTCACCGCAATCGTTGCGAGGCAGAACGTCGAGGTCGTACGTCTCCCCGCCGGGTACGAACGCAAAATCACCGGCCTGCTCGTTCCGAAGCGTCTTGTAGCCGGTCAGCTTCCACTTCAGGGTCCTGGGCACCGGGTTTCCATCCAGCAGGGACATCAAGTTCTCCTCTTGCGATGGGGCCTGGATCCCCGGGCAGTTCATGGGGGTGGCTTTCAGGTCGAACTGATACGCGTGCGTCTTCGGGGCCAGCGCCATCGAAGTGATCGCCGGGATCGGCGGCATGCTCGACATGCCTCTCGACGCGTCCTCCAGCTCGTGGTGCGTGGTCAACGAACCGGAGACCAGCTCCTTCGACGCAGCGCATTTCCTAGACTCGCGACAGATCTCTTCCTTGGCGGAGAACTCGAAGAAGTTCCAGAAGCGACGGGTCGACGAGGTGGTGTGCAAATTGGACGTGGACAACTAGCGTTCGCACAGGAATGTTCGTGTATGTACATTGTAATTAAATGATAGTTAAATCGAAAATTAAATACCGCGCATGGAGCGTGCGAAAGATATTTCTATATTGAATCGTGCATTTACTTGGATACCCTTCGGGGGTAAAACATGCGGAAGATCCTGGAAAACCAAAGTCCTGAAGCCGTTCATCGTCTCACCGTAATCTCCGCAGAAGCGTGTTTAAAGCGTGTGTAGAAATTACTGTTGCGTTGCGGACGTAGTCACTTAGAATTTTGACGATTAAATTGCTGTTCAAACGGGATGTGTACGGGTCAGGGTCATTCCTGAGTTTTCCGTGGCATTTTGAAGGCGTGCGACAGAACGCTTGGAGAACAATAGGGGATCGACGGCCAGGGTTACCGAAACATCCGCCAATCTATACTCGATACCCGCACCCGCGATTACGTTCGCTCCTATCGGCTAGAGCCTAAACCTAAATACATCGACATCCCCGATAACTTCGTAAACAATTAACGCCGTCTACAGCTTCTTTCTTACGTATCGTCCACTTTATTCTCAAGCAATTCTAACCGCCAACGCGAATACAAGTTTTATTATCTGCGAACGTATAATTTCAATCTATCCAAGTGTTTCGAGCAGCTCGTTTCTGCCGCCTCTTCGTCCAGTTTGTCTTCTCGCGGGCTTCAGACGGCGAACGTTACTCGGCGCTTTCGACAGCCAGGCTTCTTACCCGCGCCGTGCTTGCTACGTGGGCCCGCGTACTTCAGCCCCTGGAGACACGCTTCAGCGTCCTCCTCCGAAAATCGTCCGCCATTTCCCGGACGATCTTCGGCGGCGATCGATTGCACCGTACCCCGAACACGACCCTCGAGCCCTCCTTCGCCGACGGCGCGCGATTCATTCGATTCTGGATCCTGGCTAGACGATCTCGCGGCATGAGGACTTCCACCCAGCAGGGCTCGCCTTTCCCTCCTGTCCACTGCTCGTACATCGACCGAAACGGTTCCCATGATCTCGTTTCCGTGGAGCTGTATGCCTTTCGAGGGAGCGAGTCGATCAGTGGTTCGAACGGAAGATTGCAAAGTTGATAATGTAATCGTGAGTTTCAAGGATTTAACCACGAGTAGTTAAGGGATTGCAGAGATGGTCGAAAAGTCGATTTTTTTCAATAAAACAATTCGCAGAAGCTACAACACCGAAGGAAGGCCAATTCTGTGGCTCTGGAATCGACGATTTTCTGTTCAGAAAAAATTAACTCACTTTAACCTGTAGCTTAAATTTTAAACGCTGTTTTCTCGAAACTATGGTTTTTCAATCGATGCCAGTGATATTTCAAAAACTACTGAACCGATTTGAACGAAACTTGGCACGATTATTCCTCCCACTAATATTTTTTTAAAAGCCACAGTTTGTGATTAATTATTAAAAAAAAAACTGATGTAACATCTCTCGGAACAGCAGAAGAGAATATTTCTGAGAGAAATTGCATCAGTTTTTTTAATGATTAATAACGAACCGTGGCTTTTAAAGAAAAGTCTGTAGGATAAGGACAAGATATTGATGTGAGGAATAATCGCTGCCATGTTTCATTCAAATGGGTTCGGTAGTTTTGGAAATATCACTGGCGCCGATTGGAAAAATATAGTTTCGAAAAAATAGCTTTTGAAGTTTAAGGTATAGGTTAAAGCGAGACAAATGTTTTCTTTGAACTTACAGAAAATCGTCGATTTCGCGGCCTTAGAATTGACCTACCTTTGATACTGTAGCTTCTTCGAATTCTTTATTGGAAAAATCCTAGAAATGGATTTTTTTATTATTCTAGGTGTATGTAATCCCTTAATGGTTGAATTAAATCTTCTTAGTGAGATGATTGATGGAATAGAGCGAGTGGTGTCAGGGTTGGAGGTTGATAGTAAAGGGGGCACAGTACCAACGACGATTTTTTGAGTCTCGGCACCAAAGATCGAGAAGTCAACGCCCTGATTTCGTTCATTTCCAGTCTCTATGGTAATCTATCCTCTGGGCTGTTCTGCGAGCAAAGTACGATTTTACATTTTACGAAAAACGATAGCGGGATTTAATGAACCTGCTCCAACGGGGATATCTCGGCCGGTCGCATTGTCTCGACACGGCGTAAACGTGGAATTTTTGGCACGCGTATTAATTACTTTTCGGCAGGCAAAGAAACGACGGCGAAACACGAACGAATCGTAATCGATATCGGCTTGCAATCGATGGTCTGCTTAACGGCGTCAAACTTCCGTTTAAACGAATGCGTGAATGTAGGGAGATCAGAAGAATCTGGTTAATAAATAATCCTGTAAATGAATTAAAAAGTTGCAATTTCAAAGTGGCTGCAATCCTTCGCAAAATAATCTCTGAATTTTTATTAAAAAGGAGCGATACAAAGAATTCGAAAGTTGCAATTCCACTGTAATTTCGAGGTGACTGCAACTCTTCGCGAAATCATCCCTAGGCTTTTATTAAAAGGAAGAATAAAGGAATTGGGAACAATTAAGGTTCGAGTTAAACAAAATTCGTCTGCCCACGAAACCTATCCGTAACGCGGATTATTATTTTCGAGCAATTAAAATAGGGAATAGAAGCTGTTACGCGCATCCTTCGTTAGTCGATTCGAAAACGGCGCGTCGCGGGATTCGAAACTTTTGGCAGCGGTGATTTCGTGGCACGTTAACGAGCCAAGTTCTCGTCCCACGTCAGATACCTACCCTCTCTCTCTCTCTTCCTCTCCCGACGAGTAATTTAACTGCGCGTCTGTGCACTTGATTGCATATCCCGGGGAGTAGGTACGTTGTTCCGGACGCGCGGGGGATAATGTCTTAATGAGTAGAACTCGGTAGTTCCCAAAGTACTTGGACTACTAAAAGCATAGGGGGAATGATACACGCATTTCAATTGGATCAGAAAACTAACTGATTCCAGTTTCGCCGGAAACGCGAAAGGAAGACAGCTTTTAATTTCTCCTCTTTTCCATTTTGCGATTGTAACTCCGACTAATAAATAGGTCGTGATGCATGTGAGATTATTTTTGAACTTGGAAAGCTTCAAAAGTGACTGAACCCGCCAGGGTGAATTTCACCTCTGGCAAGAATTTGATTTTTAAATTTGGAAATTTTGAAAAGTGATCGAACCCTCGAGGGTTAATTGAAAAATTCAAGCAGCATTATTCTGTGAAATATCTTCTCCTATATATATCCAACCTCTCGTATCACGAAGCTCGGAGTACAAAGGTACTTGCTTCTACACAAGCGAAGAGAACGTGAATACTAATGCGCGTTCGAGAATAATCCCTGTCCCGCTGGTGTCCCCCGCGATTCTATGGTGGCCCACTAATTATTAGGAAGGAAGTTTCCAAGTCGGATCCTCGAGCAGGTCCCCCGTCCCGGAATCCTGAAACGCCTGGACGTAGAGAGGGACCAAGCTCCATTGGAGCATGCTCCGTCCCGGAAACAAACGTCAACGGGGAACAGATCGATGATTCGCGTCCATGGAAACCACGGATGGACCAATAGAGGGAGACCGTTCGCCTTTCTAGACAGGCGCATCCGCCTTTTTCCTGCTGGCGTCGCAATAACGTGGAAAAGGAGGATATTTTCCTCCAACGGCGTTGCAAAAGGGACAATATTTATATCTATCGCATCAACCACATCGGCAAACCTTGTACCTATAACCCCAACTGCTCGCGAAACATCGGGCCCTTTTAAATGGTACCTCTGTCATCGATACGTCGACGAACTTCCTTGGCCGTTTCTCCCCTTCCTGTAAACCTTCCACAAATTTTAAATAACGAACAGCTGCATGGAAGATAGTGGGTCGAGAAGGGAGGGAGAATTATTTAGATGAGAAGCATCGGTACTTTCGATCGAGCGATGTGACGTTTAATGTTTCTCAGGGAAAACGATTAGGAAGAAGCTACCTTTCATCCCTTTCATCCCTGGTTTTTAATCGATTCGAAGAGAAGGGGACGCGGTCGTTTGTAAACGAGCTCCAGCTGTACGGATGCTCTTCCACCGCTTACCGATTTGATTTTGTTTCGAGCTTACCGTCAGATCGGTCAGGTAGTCCGACTCCGTATTACGTTACCAGCACCGCTCGCTCGAGTGCAGTCGCTCGCGTTGCTGGCTGCACGTCGCCGGACTTTAACTTTCCTCGAAATTAATTAAGCTTGAGGTGTCAAGGGGCGCTCGCGGCGACCCTGCTTGCTAAAAACCAAGCGCAGGAAAGAGGATAGCGCGGGGTCCTTTTTTTTCGGGGGTTGAGAGGAAACCTGGATCCAGTGTCCCGTGTTAAAGAAATTTCGAGGTGAAAATTCAAATTCTATAAAGGAGGAGGCTGCCCGGTACCCGGAGGTCCTGCCGCCCGGAGGATTGGTGAAGACCGGAGGATCTGGAGGTACGCGGGGGACTCTCCACTTCACGAAACAACGCCAGCGATGAAAGCAAGGTTGACGTTTAATTTCAATTGCGAAAGCCAGGTAATAATTCGACAGAAATTGATATTTCCGCTAAAATATTCATTCCAGTGGCTATTACCGTGACAAATAATGTTAACAACATTTACACTGTCCGCCCAGTGTAAATTGTTGTTAACTATGATCGATATAATTCGAGATATCAAGCAATTAGTAACATTTGGAAATGATCTTCTACGCCGAATTAATTTTATTTTATCTCCAATGCCTAAATGTCGCGTGAACATTTGTAGAAATATTCCGAAGTCTGAATGTTCGAGTATAGTGTTTTTAATATGGACCACGAATCGACGTCTTCTGAGAGACAGGGAAACCGGAAGTCGCGCTCGTACGAGGAAGATTTACTGTCTTCCGAGTGTCTCGTTGCTGGTTTCTTGCTCGATACCTACCCCGCCCACGAGCGGCAGTAGATTACGATGCTTTTTGCATCGTGAAGCATCCTGTACGCGTTCCCCTAGCCGCAGGATTTATCGATTATACAAACAATAAGGAAATCCTCCAGCGAACTTGACGTCCAACGGTGCGAGCAACGAGTTCTGCTTTCTGCAACCGATCTCCTCCTTTCACAGCCGCGTTTCCAGTTTACCCTCTCGCGTCTACCTTCGAGCCTCTTTTTAAATTGATTTTACCAATTTAAGAAGCTCGCACAATTAAGCGTTCATTCGCAAACATATATAGACTCATAGAAATTGGAAACTACCCCCTAAAAGGATTTAAACTCGGAGCATCTAATTTCAACATTCCTATGAGGATCTAATCAACTTCTAAATAACTACATCAGACGACATAAGATACGCGACTAACGTACCCACCACCGAAGTGATTCAACGTAAAAAGAAACCCGGATTTTATTCTTCAAATAAGTTTCATTGCATTCGCTTTAAACATATTTCTATCGATTTCAACTCGGCTCCCTCCAACATTAAATCCTGAGTGCGCTACTCTGCCCTCTTTAGTTAAAATGTCCTATCTAGCATTTTGAAACAACCGAGAAAACCGAGGTTTTATCATTTACTTTCAACCATTACTTATTTTCCTTCATTCAAATTAAAACATGCTGTCATTATTTTGTAATAGCCTAATATAATTTTTTGTAATAGGTGTACCGGCAGGGAATGTTTTATTAACGTGCCAATCAATTAATTGTTTTAGATAAGATGTTTTAACCGTTTTAAAAGAAGTTAGGTTAAATACATTAAACTGTTTATAAATCTTTACGAAGCACGTAGAGTTTTCTAACTTTACTTAAAAGGTAAAAGACGCGTGGAACTTCAAATATTTCAATATATCTCAAAAAATGAAAAAATGCTAGATAGAACAGTTTAATTAAGGAGGGTAGTACTGCTTTCACATACTATCTAGCATCACTTAACAACGAGCGAGCTCACTTTTGCACCGACCTGGTACCTACGAATCATTCCAATATTTCTCCCCACCCCCCGCTGTAGCCAGAGCGCGAAGCTTGTCGCAATTCTAAACCGGACGCCGCTCAAAGGACGAACGGGTTACATGGAAATGCATGTAACGCGTACTGCCGCACGCCTGTCCCTCTGACAACGTGACCCCCGCGCGGTGTCGTCAAAGTGGCAATCGCTGTCCCAGCCGATGTCAAGCCCGTCCCGTGTCCATACGCGGACGCGTTTCGCGCATTGCGACCGGCTGCCTATACAGCTAGCCGATTTCGTGCGTTTCTCTGCTATTCGAAACCGATGGGCGTTGCTCCATCGTAACGCGATACGTTTGTGCTCGCCTTCGCGTGCACGTGAACGTGCCTGCGCCGTGTATTCACGATGGATACGCGCGCGTCCCGCGTTGATAATAGCGAACGTACGCGTCCGCACGTATCGCGTGGACAAGTATACGTATACAGAGGTTGTTGGAAAAATTGCTGGCTAAACTCTGGCGGTGTGCGGTAGACTCAGCGGTGCTTGAGCTTGGCTGGGGATTCCGACGAGCGCGGGACATAAACATTGAAATAATTTCCTAATATTCTTTTGGAAAATGCCCCTCCGAGGCGATGAGTCGAAGAGATATCGGTTGAGTGTTTCATTTTCTTATTAAATATTTTTCTTACTAAAGATTCAGTGCAATAGATTACGGGCAGTCTAAATTGTTTTTCTCGAAATATCCATGTGTTCCTAGCTTTGGAGGTATTGACCCGTGCAACGTGTGGCACCGTAGGGTTAACGAGCGATCGCTACTGCCGAGAATCTTCTGCTAAACTCTCCCCGAGTAAATTATTCGAGGACACCAGGACAATAGTCTCGGCGCTGTTCAGGAAATACGAAAACACGGCGACACCCGCGCGCAGGGTGGAAACACGACCACGCCAGGTCGAAGTGTGCACTTCGGATTAGCTACCTACCTACTTACACGTAGCTGGTACATTCTGAGAAATCTCCTATGCGTGACTTAGCGCGGCACGCGAACAAAGCACCCTTTCAAATTCCATCGTTATCGTTATCATTCACTTCTCTCCGAACCGTCAGCGTGCGACGCCGCGCGTTGCGCTGTCACCTCCCCTCCGCGCGCGATAGTTATTGCTTGTAAGCGCGTGCACGGCGAATTCCCGAGACGTAGAGATACGAGCACGGCGCTATTTAAGAGGGAGAAGAATCGTCCCGTGGGAACCGGCGGGAAGAGAAACAGAGAGGGCGGAGGAGAGGGGGGGGGGGGGCGGGCGGGTGGGAGCGAGAGGAGATAGAAGGTGAGCCAAGGGGCCCCGTGTCGATCCTATCGGGGCCCCGAATCTCGGAATTCGAATTTGTCCCCTTATCTTGGGATTCCATCGTAATTGCTTATCTACGAGGCGCTCGCCCGCCCCAGGACAGCCATATCCACCTACTTTATGCGACGCGATGCGTCGACCCACGAGCCACGCATGTATGCACGGCTCTCGCGTGTTTCCGTCACGCGAAACTCCCCCTCCACCAACCGACAATCCCGGGGACGTTTATCGCCGGTAGGGAATCGTATACACGGCCCCCCCCCCCCCATTTTCTACATTTTTACGCTCCGCTCCCGGAGGCACCGAGTCAGCGATCCCTGCTCCTCGGGAGGCTTCCGGTGGCGCCTTCGACCAGTGGCATTGCTTTGACACGATTTCAACCCCGCCTGTAATTTTGCAGATGTTTAGAGTGGTTGTGGGGTTGCACCATTGCTCCACTGTCGTCCCAAGATACCAGCAAAATGCCCTGGAGTAGAGGGTAATAGATGATAAAGATGACTCGATCCCTCGGAACCCAGGGTAACCAGGGACCCCATCCCCATGGACCCCTATGGTCCCAATGGCATTGAATCGACTCGATACGTGTCTAGTAAACCGCGAGCGACGTACGTGCGACCGTGCAAATAGGCGGGCGATGGAGGAAGTAGCGACGGTAGTTGGCACCCGTGGAAACGTGTCCCGTGTGTGGTCCCCGGTTGTCCCCCCCCCCTCCCGCAGTTCCTTCTGTTTCGTCGCTCGAGTCCCTCTCGTCCTCGGGCGCATCGCCAACGATGACGTTAGTAACCCGATATCGCCGCCATCCACGGCCCCGCAGACGGCTTCCCATACAGATGTTCCAAAGGGAATAGGGCCGTGCCATTATCCGTTTACGGAATGCCGTTTCGCGGCCTCTACACCCGTCCAGTGGTCCAGCGATAACGGTAATCGGCTCCGCTAGACGCGCGTCGAATCGCTGACCATAGGCGAGCTCGCAGCCACTTTTCGCGGGCCGTGCCGAACGTGGACGGGACTTTTCAGTAATTACAGTACTAACGGCGGCAGAGTGAACGGGCATGCCGCGAGGAAGAGCGCGGGCCTGTAATCGAGGGAACTGCTCGAGCAAGAAGCGAGGACTTTTTTTCAGATGGTTCCGCATGCATCAGTTCCGTCAGTGTGAGTAGAACTGCTCCATTCCGAAACAGGGAAACGACATTTCTTAACGCTCGCTCTGACACCGCTGAACCGTCATGGGACTGATATGTGCGAATTCACCTTTAGAGTTAAACCCCAGATTTTGATTAGTGCTGGTAGGTAGAGTTGGAGAATCCATGCCACTTCGCCCTTAAATTACATCGCGTCTTAATATACAAAACAGGAAGCTTCTATACGTTTGTGTGCTTGTCTGTGGCCTGAAAACTTTTGAACAATAAACCCTGGGACCACGATATGTGCCTCAGCTTATTATGTCTGACTAATACAAATGTTTTACTTTCACAAAAAGAAAAAAGAAACTAAAGATAGTTTTCTTGTAAAATCAGGTTCTAAATTTCGGACGAAGCCGAGTAGCGAGGCTAGTTATCAATAATCAAAATCTAAAGGGTAACGTTAAAAAGGCCCCCGCTTCTTGCTGGATGAAGGGGATATTGATAAACCAGAGAACACGCTTTTGCAGAAATAGTACTTTGATCCTCTTACGTATTCAGTGGATATATATCTTTCAGTTAGATAGAGATACAGAATCTGTAACACCATTCAGAGACAGATCGTGTACCCATCCCCCTTAAAATATAAGATAGATATCTATTAAGTACATAAGAATGTTAAACCACTGTTCCTACAGAGCCGTGACCTCCAGTTCATTGATACCCCCCATCTGGTAACCAGTTACCCCCGCCCCCCTTGTCACCAAACATCGCCCAGTCGGGGTGAAATTTATATGGCTACGAGCACCCTTCTTCTGATCTGTCTCGCGGGGAAACGGCCCCGATTTTCTTAGAAGCTGCAACCGTGATCGATATAGGAGCACGGGGGGGGGGGAGCCCTAGATAGACATCGCGCGAGCACCTGTTCGAAACGAGCCCCGAAACTTTTGACCACCCTCGCGGGCGAATTTCAAGGAATCGTTGCGATTCTTGGTAGCGTGGAGGAATCACCAAGACAGAGGAAGGGGGGAGGGGGGAGAGGAACAGGGGCGGCGGGGGGGGGGGGGAGGGAGGGAATGGTGGACGACGGTGAAAAGAAGGAAGAGGCGAGAGCGGAGGGAAGAGGAGGACCGCAGACAAATGAGTCGGGCCGCGGGTCCCTGCGACTCGTTTAATCAAAGTTTGGGATGCGTGTTGCCTGGGTCCCGAACTAACTACGCCCGATCATGCTACGAGTTCAAATGGAAACCAGCCTTAGCCTCTCCCACCGCGCCAGTCGCCATCCCCCCTTATAGATTCGTTCCCCGTCAATTCGCGACGAATTGCGACACGGGGCCCCGATGCATCTTACGTTCGATCAAGGTGCCGGTACAGTCGCGCAGGCAGCGCGATCGACGTTTCAGAAGTGAAATCTAGGGCTGGTCGCCGGCACGTCGCATTCACCGCGGCGTAATATCAATAATTACACGCTGGCGGGCGCTTGAAATATCGGTTTCCCTCACCGCAAGGAAAGTTCAAAGAACTGCTCCCACCGATTTCGCAATGTATCCGTGGCAAAACCATGACCCCATTCGCCATAAACGACGCCACTGTCCGACGCGCTCTTTCACACCTTCCTCCATTTAAATCGGCCGGTGGTACAGCGCCTGGCTTCGATCATCGATGGAAAACGACCGCCGGCCATATGAGGGCATGCGGATTAACGTTCCCGGCGGCGCGAGCTTTTCAGAGACGCCCGTTCGGAGAAGACGGTTTTCGAAAATAGAGAAACGCGGTTGGATCGTGGAACGAAGGGTGCCTGATCCCTCGGCGTGTTTTCGCGCCGACGCCGCGCAAAGTGTTAAGAGAGAAAAAAGGGCATAGGAGAAGTAGGGGGGGGGGAGGATTAAAAGAAGGCGATAACGTGGTAGGGGGATAGACAGAAAGGGAGGTGGAGAGAATCGCGCTGTCTGGCCACTCTATAATTTGTCGGGGTGAGTTACCGCCCTTGTCTTTGCTTAGCGTTGGGCGTTCGTTCCGTTCGCCTCTCTCTCTCTCTCTCTCTCTCTCTCTCTCTCTCTCTCTCTCTTTCCTTCTCACTCCTTGGCGATGCTATCGGCGCATACCTCGCTAGACAGGTGGCCACCCCGTGACACCCACACACTCGCTGCAGGCACGCAACGACGTGCACCGGGCACACGCACCACGCCGTCTCCTACCTCGTGAATCGTGCCGCGTCGCGTGCGTTCGTGAATGCGTGTAAAACGGCCCCTCTCTCTCTCTTTGTCCCCCCAGCACCCCTCTCTGTCGAAAAGTTATCACGTCGGTCCGTCTGTTCCACACCCACGTACCCGCCACGGGGACAATGCTAATTCCGATGGATTAGGTCCGCGAACCTAGGGATCATCGTTAACCGAGTATCGTCCTCAGCTGGGATGCCGCAAGTTGGCGGAGCAGCGTGGGAAATGGGCGAAGGGGGTGGCGATAGAGTTCTTATGCACGGGACTGATCCAAACGACGGGGTACTGGAAATGAGGGGTGCAAGGGGTTGGTGAAGTGCAAGTAAGAAGCTGGCGATGTGGAATCATCGTTGAAATTTCTCTAGCTTCAATTTACTAGGATCTAAGTGTATTCTAAGGAAGACACCTTAACGGATCGAAGCTGGTAGTAAAAACCATCCTCCGTTCTCTAACAGATTCCCTCCGAAATTTCCCACACCTATTTCCGCCAAACAGAACTCCAGGCACTCCACGCAATCGTCACTCAGCAACACATTTTCTCTGACTAGACACCCAAGTCTCGCATAATCCCCCGCATCCTCGCCGCCTTTAGAATTTCGCACTTTCAGTGGAAAACACGAAACAGTGGATATCTGTATCTCTGTTGGAAAGAGGGTCGGTTGGGGTGGGCACTGAAAAATCGGTAACAGGAGTGACGAGATCGTGGACGCAGTTTCTCGCGAGCAGGTCAGGTGTTCACCGTTGGCAGCATTGTTTTTTCTCGAGGTGACGAGGACGGGGGTAGGGGAGGGGGTAGGTAGGGTGGCGAGAAAGGGTCAGGTAGGACAGCGGGCACCACGCGGTGTCGTGTCAGTGGGGGGCCCCCGAGGAAGGGCCCCGATGCCCGCCCACATCGCCGCGAACAGCGGCGCCCTATCCGATCCCGAAATCCCGATCTTTCGGCCGTGATAAACCCACGGGCCGGATATTTATTATTTGTAATTTACGTCGTGAGATCGGGCTCGTTAAGGGATGCTTGGAGGCTAGAACGTAGGCCCGCGGGCCTCTGATGCGTTATCGGCCGTGCAGGATCCTTTCTCTCTCCCCCCCCCCCCCCGGGGAAACTCTATTTAGGTGTTTCATTAACGCTCGCCCGTGACACCTTCGATCAGCCTTCTTTCTTCCCACCGTCGATCCTCCGCCGAACAGCTTGTAAACAAACCGCTGAACCCCCCACTGTAACGGGAAACGTTTCCCTCCTTTGTTCCACATCCACGTGGTTACCGCACACGGAGGTGTTTGAGAGCTGAGGCTTGATGAGGCGACGTGCACAGATCGAGAAGTCGTTGGGCCTTACGAGAAGTCCTATTATGAAGAACCGTAACTGTACTTCCAAGCTGGATGTTTCGGAGTGGAGGGTAGCACAGCAGACATGGTAGCAAAGATATCGGGCCATCCAAAGCAACGCACGCCGCGACTATCGCCTCTGGGACCGTCACCAGCGGGACCCCCAATGGCTCCACTTAAAGCGGTCTGCAGACGCTCAACATTATTGTGCCATATATTGCACAATATTTTTGCTGTGTGCCCCACACGGTCAATAATATTGTGCAATATTGAATATTGCACGATATATTGAGCGTCTAGGGGCTGCTTAAGGAATACAAATTGCTTTTGTAAAAGAAGTTCGATTTGCATGATACTTGGTATAATCGGGAGGACGCCAGGAATCCATTGGTGCCACTTTCATATCGATACGATAAAGAATGAAGAATTTCTTAATAAGCTGAAATGGATATGTCACATTTTCACCCTTTACTGCGGGGGGTCGACCTAAAACCGCTACGGTCGGTCGAGGATTCATCCAAGCTAATCCATACATTGCTCTGTAGGTAGGTAGTACGAGGACCCACACGTACCGTTTTCTACCGCTGGCTCGCGGGACAATACGGTCATAAGCCGCGACCCTCTCGAAACGCTTTGGCCGATCACCGTGATTAATTTATGGGAACCAGGTATGGCAGACAGGGCAGCTCGTACAGTTTTTACCTGAATGTCTTTGATTTTTCTTCCTGGCCCCCCCCCCCTCCGCAACACATCTTACCAGTTTGGAAAGTAGAAAGGTCGTGAAATCGGTATCATGTTAAAACAAACATAGGGTAAACTCGGATAAATCCGTGGTACAGATTATTCCACACGTACGAACGGGGCATTAGGGAGTTTCAAGTGGCGTTTGGTTCAGATCTGGACGCGGCCTACGGCTCTACGAAGCAAGCGAAGAGGAGAGGGAGCCACTGCGGCTCGCGAGCCGCTAATTCGACACCCCTGCTTTATCCTATCGATATGGAAGTGATGCCGATGGATTCCTTATGTTTTTCCTATGAAAATCATACAAAATTTCATGTAAATTAGGCTATTACTAACGAAATTAGCTTGAGGTTATGGAAATGAATTTTCCATAAAATTTCCTTCATTACTTTCCGATTTACGTCGTTCTTGGTGTCAGTATCATCGGCGAAATATAAGGAATCAATTGGCGTCGTTTTCGCAAAGATCTGATGAGAAATGCGGAAGTCGAAGATCTCTCACCACGGGGTACCAGGCGGCATGTCTTTGACAGGCGCACCGAGAAAATCAACCTGTACCAGTAATAATCAGTAAATTTGGAAAACCAGTTGAAATAAGGTATATACATTCGAGGTTTTGAATTTGTCTTGAAACGCAATATAAAGTGATCTCTAAAAAAAATAGTTTCATTTAAAAAACCGGACTTGACCATCGTATCTCTTAAAATAATAAATTTAATAAATTTGCTATAAATTTGTCCCCTCGAACCATGCAATTGGATGTAAACAGTTTCTTTATCTCCAATACGTTAGGAAATATCTAGCTGTTTACTGTTCCCGCGGACACCCCGTATAATGAAATAAAATATAAAATATATGTGGGAGAAGGTAACCACTTAATCAGCTACGCTACGATGTTAATTAATATATATGTCTAGGAATCTCACGTTACTTTTTCCCCCACGCGATTCACACAATATATTGTACAATCTTCCAATATGATCCACAGACGGTCAATATTATTGTGCAATATTCAATATTGTACAAGAAATATCAAAACCGTTTTGATTCACGCAATATATTGTGCAATCTTCCAATATGATCCACAGACGTTCAATATTATTGTGCAATATGAATATTGCAATATATTGCAAATATATTGTGCGTCTAGGGGCCGATTCTCTTCTTCATTCACGCAATATATTGTAGAACCTTTCAATATTATTGCGCAACTTTTCAATTTTATTGTGCGATCTTCCAATATGATCCACAGACGGTCAATAATATTGTGCAATATTGAATATCGCGCAATAATATTGAACGCCTACAGACCGCTTAACACCCATTAAACCCACCGAGCGAAAAGAAAAATCCTCGATAGGATCGTCGAAGTCGTGACGGAACAAAAGACTGGCAGGGTAGAGAAACGAGGGGATGGGAGGTTGAAAAAAAAAGGAGACAAGGTACCAGAGACAAAAACGCAGAGATGAGGAGAGGACTGTGATGGAGGTGAGGAAGTTTGCCAAAGAGAGACGAGGCAGAAGGCGGAGGGTGAGGTGGAGGGCGAAAAAGAGAGAGGCATCGAGTAATTTAACACCGGAAGCGTCTTGAGCGTGACGCCACCCTGAAGGTGCAGGATACGCGTCGAGGATAGGTAGGCAGGAGGTGGGGCAAAGAAGGTGGAGGCGATGGCGATGGTGCAGCCAGTCGGTGGGAGTCGGTAGGTACTCGAGGCCGCCATGCAAGGCGAGCTTCCTTCGTGTGCTCTCTTCCATCTCCTTCCCTCTACCTTCTCCTTTGCCTCCCCTCCCGCACACCACCTCCCTCGGTGTCTCCGCGGGCAGCGTGTCCACTCGAGCTTCCTTCGCGCTCCCATCTGCTTTACTCCCCCGTCGCCCAACAGCCTTCCGTCTTCCTCCATCCTCTCCCGTCACCAGGCGCACATACGTCGCTCCTTTTTCCTCGTCGCCTACCTCTCGGCGATGATACCGCTTTTTCGTATGCGTTCGCGGCCGCCGCGAGGAGCGCGGCCTGCCTGGCTCGTCTTACAGTTAGGGGATTAGGACGTCTGGCTGGGTAACGAGTCTGACCGTGCCCGTCCCGTTCCCCTGGCTGTGTTTCGGCGGCTGACTCTGGCCTGCCCGTTCCACTTCCACTCCTACCTCTCCGGTCCATCCGCAGTGTACCGCTCTACCGCGATACGTAGCGACTACAGTAAGTGTCTCGAAAGAAACTAGGCGATCGATATGTCCCCTCCCACCTGTTCGGTCGTTGCCGCGGTCGAGAGGTACCATTCTACGCGACGAGGCAATAAAGGCAAGATGGGAAGGAGGCTTCCTGTTTCGAAAGAAGCTGACGGTTCGGGACCGAAGAAAATTTGTAGCTACCTCTCGTTTCTCCTCGCCACTCACCGTGTCCTCGCTAATCCGTGTACCGTCGCCCGACGAGGCCTCCCTTCACGCCACTTTTCTATTTCCCTACGATCGTTCCGTCTTCATCGATCGCCAACACTTCGCCTCCCCTCCTCCCCCCCCCCCCCCCCACCCGTGCCCCTCCATCCGCGTCCTTTGCCCCGCAGTCTCCAGCTGTCGACGCGCGGCCGATCTTACGTACCGCGGAGCATGTACGCCGCTGGATGTAAGTACGTACCTACCTACGCCCAATGGGGATTGAATTACCACCGCGAGCCCCTATGTGGCAACTCTCTTACTTAACCTACCGTCTCGGGAACTGTATCGACGCATTTTTCTGCCGCCGGGTGTCCCGCAAACGGGCCAGCCACGGTGGACTCCGCTCCGGCGAGCGGCTGGGCGGGCCCTCGGCGGATGGATTTTAAAGAACCGCGCTCCTCTCACTCCATCCGCGGACACCTCCCGGCTCCTGGGGGCCTAGCCGCCGCTTAGAACGGGGCCTGATCGCGACAGGTGCTTTCAATTTCGCGACACGTTTATTACGGCCGTGAGAACGCCACGATTTCTTCATCTTCACGCCGGCCGCTCATAGACAGGGGACTGAGCAAGCGTAGAATGGACCCTGCCCGATGTGTTGGTGATGGCGAAACGGGCTCGACATTTGGTTACCCTACTCAGTAGCAGAACGTGTCTTTTGTATTACCGGTGCTAAATATAGAAGGGGGTTGTAAGTTGAATTCTAGGAAGTACGATTTAGTGCCATCCCTGGTAAATATACGGTACAAAAATACCATTACTACTTGTTCGAAAGTCTGAATCAATGAGATTCCATCTTCCTTTTTCTCCTTTGCCCCGCAAGAATGAGAATGAATTTGGTTAGTCAGGACGATTGAAGAATAGGACAACGATCCCCCTTCGTGTATTGTTTTAAGAATGACGCAAGATAGGGCACCGTGTGTCATTCACACAAAAGAAATGAAGGCGCTCGTTGTTTATCTCGCATTGACCATTATCACAAATCCATATTTGAATTATAAGGTACAGTTAAGACTTTATGCGAGGCCGAAAGTTTTTAGACCAAGTTACAGTGGTGGTGATGTTTGAGAAACAAGTAAGTTTATTTACACTCCTCCGATACTGGGAATATAATACGCATATAACTACAGTGTAACACCAACGATACGTATGTATTCGTCTTTAATTTTTTTTTCATTAGTGTGGTCGATCGCTCCCTTGACTACCCATAGTGGGTGGACGGTCTAACCCCGACACGCGGGTGAGACCGACCAGTTGCAGTGCCAATGTTTCTCGTTGAAAATAAAAATAAATATTCGAAATTATCGCGCGCTATAATTTATATATGTAAAGAAAGTATCCTTTCTTCAAATCAGCGGCGCCTCATTAGCTCAGCGCGCCCGCTAATCGATATATATCGATGCTGAACGGTGGAGGGGAGAACACAGAGAGATTACGTAAGAGCACACGTGCAAAGAGTAAAGTGACAAATAAAATAAAATAAAATAAAATAGAATAATAGACCTAGGAGGAACTGAGGAGAATAGACATTAATTGTTGTTTCTCTTTCTTTTAGGTAACTAATAACCCACCTTATATCTTTGTAAATATTGTATATACAACACATGTAGAGTATAACCTCTTTCTTTTAGAGCAACACGTTTTGGTTATTTTCCTGGAAGTCCTCAATATTATCCTTTGTCTTATATGTATACTCTAAATTGCTCGGGCTTTGCTTTAATCCGCGTAAAACGACAAAAGTGTGAAAAACAACGATGCTACAATTTCTTTTCCAAAACGTGGTCGAACTCCCCCGGGCTTACAATACAAGAACCCAGACCCAACCACCCTGCACGAAAATGGACGACACCCTGCAGCCGCAAAAACCAGCGAATCCCGACAAACAAATTGTGACGATCGAAGATGGAACGCCCACGACTACCAAGAAGCATCATCCCCTCGGGAAAGACGCAAGGGCGTCGAGGGCCCCTGAAAACCGGGGACATGTGCGAAACTAAGGTGACAGGGACGGGTGGTAGGCGTGCGTAAAGACAGACGTACAGACGGCCGATGTCGATGGTGGCAAACTCGCGGAGGCACGGAGGAAGATGAGGTCGGAGGTAACCCGACACCTGGCCGCACCGAAGGTAACATGAGAGCCCCTTTACCCGCCTCCGTTCCTTTTCCTACCACCTCCTCCAGCCTCCTCCACGGCTGCTCGTCCTCCCGTGGCCACGATCCATCCTCCCGTAGACTCATTCGCGTACCGTCAGCCCACCGGAGGGACAGAGAGGCCCGCGATACCTCCGCGTCCCCTCCTCGTCTTCATCCTCGGGGAAGAGCCCCCGCGGCTGGGGGGGGGGGGGGGGCCGCGGGAGAACTCAATTATGTCCCACGGGGTGAGGATTGACGGGAGGCTTTTTGCAACCACCGCCGCCCTTATTCGCGTACTTAATTAGGAGTCGCACAATACCTGCCCCGAGATTCCCGCGCTTCGGGCATTTCTCACTTCCGACAGACTTTTAAACGCTTCGGAAATAAAGAACTAACGCTTCGCCGACTTTCCCGTTACTTAGATAGGTAGAATCAGAGAATTCGGTTTATTGCACTGTATTTTGGTTTGTGGTCGTCGGCGGGAGGTTCGAGTTTATTCGAGTGACGGTACTTTTACCAGAAAAATGGCAAAAGTTCGTAGATGCCCGAGGAAAATACTCGGATGAAAGAAGCGTGAATTATATTTTTATTTTCAACAAACCGAACGAACTTCTGCACCGAGCTGATATTTTAGAATTCCTGCCCGAGAAATTGATGGATTCTAGTGGGTGAGCGATGCTAAGATAATAACTTGAAGCGCAATATCAAGTTAGACTCGCGGACGTATAAAATTGTGAGTTTTAAAGTTTCCTCTGGCCACCGCTGTGTACCTGTGTGTCTGGCTGTCCAATAAGCGACGCGGTTTTTCCGAGGAACGTGCGACAGAGCAACAAAACTGGTTATAACGTACACCTATTCGGCTGGTGTAGGTACGCTGATGTAAATGGAAACCGTCGTTCAATGTTATGTCAGAGTTTGAGGAGTCCAAAAAAGGAGCTGCAGCGGCGAGAAATGCGCGTTAGAATTGCGGAGTACAGGATGGTCCGAGGGCGAAAGTGTGCGGAGAAGTTTCTAATGTCCCAAGTTCGAATTCGCGCGAGGAGCACTAGGTGCAGCACAAAAGCGTTTTGTGTTCCAGAGAGCTTGAAATGTCTGTTGGATATAATATTAAAAGGTAAAGCCACGGAGCAGAGGGGATCTTCAATTACCATTTTCCAGGAGATAATTACCAGTCCCTATGAAATTCTTCCCGAGGCTTCTTCCAGCATAATTAAAACTTTCCAGCGGTAAGGGGCGACTAATTAAAAACCCCGAAGCCTCCGCGAGTGCCCGCGGAAACGACTGCGAAACTTCAAGGTATTCGACGTTGTTCCGTCATGCCGAAATAATTCACGAGTACGCCGGAGCACGGGGAGCAACGAGAGGCAAGCGAAAGGTGTTTGTGAAATCACTCGTGACTTACCGACCGCCGGGCCCCTTTTGTAATTACTCCAATGGATAATTAAAACGGTCCCTGGACGAGCCCCGACCGCGTCCTGCGGGGTGTATAATCGATACACATCGAGGGGTGTCCGTAACGTGGAACACCATGTTCCAGAGCCACCCCATACTGTTGCCTTCGCGTATCATCCCCTAAACGCCCAGCACCCTCCGATAAACAACATCCAAGCAACCTGGCCACCTAACGATGCCTTCCTGCGTAGAAAGCAAACTAATTGGTCCAACCAGGCGTTCCCATCATTAAAAATAGCGGGGCACACTGTTAAAACCTATGCTGATGGTCGAAGATTTTATAGTTGCAGATCTAAAGAAGAAGGTTCAGGATAAGCTTCTGCCACCAGGAAGATGACGAGATCCCCGATTTCTCAGTGGAACAACTATCGCGTGGGAGTTCTCAGGCTACGGTTACTAATTATTTATTGAAAGCTTGAACTCCGAAGGCAGAGTGTCGGGCCATGGAAATCGCGGCGTACGTTACGCGTAATTAACCGACTGTTATTTGTCACGCGACATTTCTCGCAGGGAACGGTGATCAGCATCGACAAGCCTCGAAAAAAAACCTATTATCGAAATCCATCGCCTCTGGCCACGTGTTGATTCACGTGCACACCGTGAAACGTGCCCGACCCGTGCTCCTATAGGAGATAGCGAAGCGGAGGCTGACGAAGGGGACCGGCGCAAACACCGACAGGGGGTAACAGGCGAGGGTGTCGCGTAACGAGATCATAGCGCCAAGAGGGTAGGTCGTGCGAGCCTGTCTTCTCTTGTGATTCGCTCTAATTCGTGGTTTCGATGCCACGGAGTGGCTCCTGTTTCGTACACATGGAGAAAGGGCCCCTTTTAGCCATTCTGCCCATCATCCCTGCCGGGGGGGACGTTTCATTAAAACGAGAAACCCGCGGCTGGTGAATTTCAACCTTTCTCAGAGAGGGACTTTTACTTTCCGTGGTACGAAGAAGGATTCTCTGGGGGTTGTATAATGTTAAGGACGTTAAGGGTATCGGGGATCTTAAGGGGGAACACCACTGTGACGGCCGGGAAAGTAAGCGATTTTTAAGAATTTTATTCAGGACTAATTCACAGTTTTCATAAAAAACAAAAATTTAATATCTACCTTTAGTACGCTGTCTTAAGAGGTTATACAAAAAAAAAATAAATAGAAAAAATCCATAAATTTGAATATATTCATTTATCTTCTAGACCCCTCCACGCGAGCTGGTCGAATCTGTAACTATGGAGAAGCTGATCCGAAATCAAATTTCATTTTTTTTTTATCAACTATACGAGTGTAGTTTCCGTTGTGCGTACGGATTTTTTGATTGAAAACAAACTTTTTGAAATACGCTCGAAAAGCTGTCCATCTTATTCGCGGATTTTCGAAACCTTTCGTCTAAAGCGCACCATTTTTGCAAAAATAATTTGTTTAAAAAATCGCTACGCACAACGGAAACTACACTCATATAGTTTATAAAAAAAAAAATGAAATTTGATTTCGGACCTGCTGTTCCATAGTTACAGATTCGACCAGTTTGCGTGGAGGGGTCTAGAAGATTACTTATTATATTCAAATTTATGGATGTTTTTTTATTTATTTGTCTTGTATAGTCTCTTAAGACAACGTACTAAAGGTAGGTAATAAAAAATTTCGAAGAAAACTGTAAATTATTGCTGAAAAAATTCTGAAAAATGGCTTACTTTTCCGGCCGTCGCAGTGGTGTTAAATCCCCCTTATTAAGGACTCCCCTCTGGATCTCAATAATATATCAAAATTCACTTAACATTCCCGAGCAATTAATTTTCAATTTCTCTTCAGGTATCTTCAGTGGTTATCCTTTACAGTAAGGGGATTCGGAAATTTTTTATTGAAAGCTCGATATTCTATCATCTATTAACACATTTACACGGAACGTTATGATTTCCTCCAGAGTGTCGTTTCGGAATTAAAATAAAAATGTCCCCACGCTGTCCACTTTCAGCTACCCTGATCTCTCGCCGCGCGCACAGGCATCTTCGGTTGCAATTTCAAGCCAGCGACCGGCATCGCAGAGTGCCACTGTATCGCGCGGTTCGAGTGACCATTCGTCTTCAATGGGCTACGTGCCACGGTAGAACGCTTTCGATTGTTCCAGGGCGAGCAATGTGGAACGCCGAGGAGTCGCCGGGCTGGATGGGTGCCTGGGACGATTCTCAAGACGATCGACGTGGCCTGGAGGGAAGAGCCGTATCGAGGGCAGCAGACGAAGTGGAAGGAAGGGGCACCCGTCTCGAAATTGCACGTTCGAGCGCAACGAATGCGACGGCCGAGGTGGTCATGGTACCCTGGCGCGGTACCATTCCTCCGCGGTAACTGGAGAACGGAGACAAGTATCAGTTACGAGGAAAACTTCCGTGCACGCATTAACGACGTCGTATGTCCTCGCGTACGACGTACGAGGGTCGCGGCGCGAACAGGTACACAACAGGCCCGGGGAGGGAAGATCTGGGTCGTGGCGCTCAGTTGAAACGGCCGCGCGTTAATTGGACAGCATTACGCGGCCGTGGTATTTACAGGTCCAAGGAAAAATCCTCGCCCCGGGCCTGGAGCGCCGGCGACTCCCCTCTCTGCAACCACCGCCGAAGTCCGCGGAAAATTGGTACCCGAGAGTCTCAGCTTTTAAAGGATACAGTAGAACCGCCTATTCTGAGTGGTCCTATATACATTTTTACGGGAAATCTTGTCCAATATTCGCAAGCTTTTGCATTCTCATCGAAGAGACGCGGCGAGTTGCATAATGCTAATGGAACACTGGGGACGACAACGAGTTGTTCGCGAAAACAGATTCACAGCACGCGAGCATTATCACGGATATTAGTGGCACGTGGCGCCGCAGCATTACCCGTGATTTCGGTTTTGAATCCCGTTGATGCGCCTTTCGGGGGTGTATTAAAGGATAAAGGGGGCGCAGGAGGGATCATTGTTCAGCTTGACGAGCCCCTCATTATCGTGTCCAAACGAATTGATCCTTTCGCTGGCTGGGCTCGATATTACACCTCGTTTCTTCGTCGATACGTATCCTTCTTTCCTAAATTTAATCATTTCCGTGGCGTTTCCACGGGTCCATTTAATTGTATAATAGGGGCTTTTCTGGGTACAACCAGTCGAACGACTCGGGGGTCGTCGCTATTAGGTTGCACAGCTCGGGGGGTGGTCGCTGTCGTGTCCCACGACGTGGGAGTCGTCGCTGGCGGGTCCCGTGAAACGGGAGTCGTCCCCCATCGACTGTGACTACGCCAACGTTGTTGCAACCCGATGGCAGCTCCACTAGCTGACGTTCCTCCCCGTAGAAGACACCGAGTCGAACCGGGTCTACGAGGGGGGGGCCGTTTTCTTTCGCTACTCTTTCGGGCACCAAGTGCCCTGTGCTTGAAAACGGGGCGCTCTCGGGCGCCCTGACGCGCGTCAGTGGTTCAATTTATTTCTGCACAACGGACCGGAAGGAGGTGAGGATCTTTGTATCAATTGTATTCATATTATTAAACAAAGTATAATAAGTGACGCCCATGCTTCTGCCAATTTAATTAATTATGCATGCTACACAGGACGCGGCCGAATTTCGTATCTGAAAGTATGAAAAATCAGTTTCTCGAAAACTCGAAGCCTCGGGTGAAGAAGTTTTATTCTACCTGCCCGCTTGTACCATCCATCCGTCCGTATCCTGTGTAGGAAACAGTTCTGCGGTACCTACTGGAAGAACGATTCAAAGCACAATCTTGCAACTAACAATAAGTTAAGTAGCTACCTCGGCACGTTCAATTTAATCTATCTAAATCGAAAATGGTAATTCCAGCGTGCATCCGCACACGCGTAATGGGCCCCATAAAACGACCAATCGATCGATGGATCGCCTCCTAGCGCGCGTCTATGGTTAGAAAATCAACCGCCGATCGTTGGGACGTTCAGCGGGCATTATACACCCGTGGGGGGTAATTAACCCAGGGCCCTCGTGTACGACCAATCCGTAATCTGAAATGCAATTTCCTAGCCGCGGGACGGGTGTTGGCGGCGCGGCAGCGAAAGGCGGAGGATCACAATGGGTTCCCGTGGCTCGTCTCCTCTCCGTCTATTTACGAGTCGGTGACTTTGGGGACCACTGCCGTCGGCATCCGGCAATGCATCGTTAATGAAACGAGCCAGGGCAACAGGCAATAGTCGTAAATAGCCTGGCTACTTGCTGGGGCCGCGCGCGCGGTAGAGGAACAGAGGCGTGGGTAATCGTTTTGCTAACGTTGGTCCCGTTGCCGGTCACGGGTACCATGGGAAGCTTGGCAGAAGGAACGTGCTCGGTGTAGGATCGGCAAGCGGTCTATCGCGATCTCCGCCGTCGCAATTCCTGTTTGGATCTTCGATATCCGATCGATAGGTCGGACGACGATAAGAAGCTTCTATCGCGATGGAACCAAAATGGCCCCAAGTCGGGTGCAATTTAACGCGCGAAACTGGGGATGAAGGGGAAGAGCGAGGATAGGCTGTTACCGGGAATGGGTATTGGTGGCTAAGTAGTATAATTCATCGGGGTATTGGTAGACCCGATGGTAAACCATTATACGAGGCATCGAAAGCAATAAGCAATAATGCATTCCAGTAGGATGCACTAATTATATAAAATAGGAAAGAAGTATTTTTCTTTTTCAATACGGGTTAGTCCGTTATTGTTCTCAATGCCTCGCACGGACTACACTTATCTATTCAGCCTTCGAAGATGTCGTGGAAATATTGATGATACGAACGAGGATCGCTTCTACTTTGGGTGAAAATTTCGATACGAAGCAACCGCGACCCAATACTCTCCAACGCAACCTCGCCGAGGCATCCCCGAAAACGCGGGGTGCAGAGGAAACCGTTGACCCCGCGCGAGAGTCGCGTCCGCCCAGCGACGGACACCGTATGTTTCGTGGAGCACCATGAATTTCCGCTGGTATCTCGACGCAATCTTCGCGGCGGAGATTCTTCTCGATCCGGTCGAAGAGTCGCGCGGGAAGACAACGTCAGGCGAAGAGGGGGTGGCCGGGGTGGTCGGAGGAGGTAAGAAGAAGAAGAAGAAGGGCTAGTGAGTGGCGAGCGTCGAGAGGAACAGAAAAGAAACACGCTACACTCTATAAATACGAGCGGGTAATTGATTCAGTAATAACTAACTCAACCGAACCAACGTGTGCTGTCCTCTCTCTCTGGCGAATTCCTCGCCCTCTTCGTCTTTCTCCTCTTCTTCGTTTCCTACGCGCATCCCCCCCACCCCACCCCTCTAACCCATCTTCGTTCCCTTCGTACTCCTGCTTCGTCTCTTCTTCCGTTCACCTCCCTCTACCAGGCATCGAGGCCTCGCGTGTTCCACGCATAAATATGTATGCCGGTAATAATATAAGCAGCCACGGTGGTGGTGCTGTTTGGGGAGAGGCGCTTTCGTATCGTAGGACCCCGGGGTACCATACGTCACGCCCTTTTTATCGCGCGCCAGCGCGCCACTGCAATCGGGGCTACCTATCGATATGTCGCGGGGCAATTGTGAAATCAGCTTTCTTGCTAAATTCTCCACCTCATTTAGGCTGAGGAATCACATCGTCCTTTGTGATACTGGATGTAACAAGGGAACATATCGCAGCCGCACGCGTCGATTTTTATGAGAATCTACAGATTTATTGTTATTATTATTAACGGGTATAACCCTGTAAATACATTATAGCAAACATCAGAAGAAATAAGAGAAACTTAATACTAGGTTGCAAGTCGTTGCGCTTAACGTTGCTTACGCTTACAAATATATACAGTTAGTGAAAAAAGTATTTGTACACTTTTTAAAATCGCATAACTTTCGTAGAATTGGTCCAAACGACGTGAGTTTTTTTTTAGAAGCTAGAGGGATTAGTTTGCTAAATGATGTGATTCGTCGTTTTGAAAAAATGTACTTGGTCGGAATAGCAAAAAAAAAATAGTAAAGGTCGTTTTTTAAACTTTTTCGTGAGCCTGTAATGAAAATTTAAAAAAAACCCGTTTGTAGATTTAAGTAAGTTATATACGTGCCTAAAATTTCATCAAAATCGGTTAACGTTGCTCTGAGCAATGAACGCTTAAAGATCGTAGAATAAGGTCGAAAATCGCGGAAATTCCCGAAGTCAGCGATTCTCGACCTTATTCTGCGATCTTTAAGCGTTCATAGCCTCGAGCAACGTTAACCGATTTTGATGAAATTTTAGGCACGTATGTAACTTACTTAAATCTACAAACGGGTTTTTTGAATTTTCATTACAGGCTCACGAAAAAAAGTTTAAAAAAACGACCTTTACTATTTTTTTCGCTATTCCGACCAATTGCATTTTTTTCAAAACGACGAAACACATCATTTAGCAAACTAATCCCTCTAGCTTCTAAAAAAAAACTCACGTCGTTTGGACCAATTCTACGAAAGTTATGCGATTTTAAAAAGTGTACAAATACTTTTTTACTAACTGTACATATATACAAAGTGTACAACGCAGTGTCACCCCTGAACGCTTTCAAGATCCCTAAACATTGATTTGCTAAGATAGTGAAAAATATTTTGCACGTATTCCATGTTGAACGGGTGAAAACAGCTTCTAAAGTCAGGGATAAAAAACATATTTTCTGAAATTTTCTAAAAACTGAGCAGGAGGCTGGACTGATCTTAAAAAAGAAATCTTAGTACGCCTAACAATTCTCGAGGGGTGGAACGTAGATCGAGGCAGTTTAAGCGTTTTGGGAATATTGAAGTGGAGGGTGGCAAGTTTCCATTCGATTGAATCTTAGGAGGGGCACGGTCTCCGCCAGCAGCCCCAATTTACTATCAATTTGCCGGTTGACTTATAGTTGCGTAACGCTATTCGTATTCCACCCGGCGCATATTAATTCCCAACCGCCATATTTCTTCGGTGGCTCGGTCTAACCGAAAGCGCCCGTTCCTCGTAGCCGGTGCCGGAGGTTGAACCGAGGTGGCCAACAACCCCGATCCTTATCTTCAGTCCAGCGCGCGGCGGAGCCGCGAAGAGGCCTCAACTAGGTGCCACTGCCTCTACGTTTACCCTCCCCTGGACAATTAGAGATACAGGAGGCACAGTTATTATCTGTCGGCCGACACGCCGGTGCGAATACGCCGCATATATAGCTAACGAGACGCCCGTTGGTCTTGATAAATGCTGGCTGTCCAGAACGCTATCAGGAGGGCCAGGATTCCTGGAAGAATTTTTCTGGCATTCTTTAATGGCCAGAGAAGAGACCTGCCGCGTGGATTATAAATTCCAGCGAGTACCTACCGTGGAATAGGTAGTCAAGATCTAGCGGTTCGGTTAGTTTAACGTTAAGGGGATCGGAGCGGACCAATTTTTTATTTGCACCGCTCCAGCTACGCTCCGACATCAAACAGTACTTGGCTCCAGCTCCGCTCCTGCTCCGCTCCAGGTGCATTTTTTTTAAATAAAAGATATTTGAATACTTTCGAACAGTGTGTTTTCATTTGCAACAAATCCCATCTTTCTAGCTTTTCACTTCCATGTGGAGAAAAATTCATAAAGAATGCTCAATCTTCGGGCAAAGAGAGTACTATCTTTTCAATGTTGAAAGATTGAAAATTGAAAGTGAAAGAAAATTCAAATATGAAAAGAAAGATTGGAGCAGCGGAGAAGTGAAAATTTTCCGTGCTCCGGCTCCGCTCCTGCTTCGGGCAAAACCCCATTGCTAAACTGCTCTGCGCTTCAGCTCCGCTGGAACGCTCTGGTTTTAGGGGATAGGAGAGGCTTTATCGTCGTATCGAAGTTTATCGCGGAAACGCCACCTTTCATTAAGAGTAATAATGTCTTTGGTGGAGAATGATGTGGATAGTATTAAGGGTTGTGCTAGAGCGAGATGTGACGCAAGTATGGGAACTTGGAGGCTAGACTAGCGTCGCACTTCTATTTGGGCCTATTCTAAAAAACCGAGGCAGCCTCGGTGGAAGGGATTTACGAGGAACTGGTAGCAGTAATATCTGCCAAATGTATAATTAACGGCGGGCCCGACAGGCTGCTTCGAAAAATGCTGAAATCCGAGCTCCCATTGGGCGCGGTCGCTTCTGGGACGAGTGATTTCGTCGCCCCAGGGCCGGGGCATCCCGCGATCGATCCCCTGATCGATTGTCCTCCCACCTACTTACCTATGCTCCAAGAAATCAATCACTACCTCGGTAAATTCGAGTAATCCACCCCTTCGATTTAATCATACTCAAACACTCTTCAGTCTCCAAACAGATAAACCAAATTCAGTGCAATCATCGCGATCTAAATGATCCGGTGTCCCTTATCAATGACCAAGAACAAGGACAACGAAGAAGCAGGTCTACTAATTGTAACAGTACCCTAGAGGCGAGTTCAAAGCCCCAAACAAAAGTTGAAAATAGTGCCTTGCAACCTCAAATCTATTCACCCCCGAAACCAGCCAGCCAAGTTCTTCCCTGCCTCTGCGTTGTCTCCGCACTACCGCATAGCTATGCAACCGTCCATCTAAAATCTATGGCGTCACGTCGTTGGAGTTGATAAGCCCGATGCGCCGGTTAGAGAGCTTAGCGGAAGACGGCCCTGTCGGCCGGTCCCCGCCGGCCAGGGAATAAGAGCGAGCGGGCGGCAGGAGCGGGGCGAGAAGTGGCGTGGGGGCTAGGTGTTAAAACACGGTAATTAACAACGGAGAGGGCCGGCGGAGAAGCGAGGAGGACGAGAGAGACCACCTTCGGTCCGCCGCTCTCTCGGTGGCTACCAAGATTTACTGCCAAATGGCGGCGTATTTATGAACTACGCCCGGCGCAACCACACCGCAGGGACACGTACGGGCGGGCCCCGACGGCCGAGGCTGTGTAATCACACGCACGCAACGAAGACAGGCCGCGGGCCCCCGCCATAAGGGCTCGGGCGTAGTGGAGTGCTAACCGGCCATCGATCATGTTTCGTGGATAGTTAGGAGCCATGAAACATTCATGCACGATCGACCACCCATCGCAGCCTTCGTCCTCCCGAGCCAGCCTCCGTCTCACCCTGTACCCGATCTCGCGAGACCCTTTCCCTGCCCTCCCACCATTCGTTGGAAAATTCATCCGCGATCGTAATAGGTAGCCACGACGACCAAGCTGGCCTATCTCAGAATCAGCGTCGTGCTGGACTTCGCCCAGAGTCCACGTAGGCTCGAACGTCGATTCGATCCTTTACCCCTTCCCCCGAGGAGGAAGGATGTTCCGCGATTGTCGCGGGAGCGAGGCGTGATCGACGATCGTTCGTTAAGGGAACGGCTGGATGGATGTTCGGTGTTCGGAGCGGAGCTACAAACGAGGCCTGTTTAGACGGTCGGAAGAGCGCCGACAGTACGATGAACGGCTGTGGAGAAAGGATGGCACGGGGAACGAAACGAGGACGAAGGGATGGATGGGAAAAGAGGCGAGGCGGCGGGGATTCGAAGGGGGGTTTGAGCGGTCCGGAGGGGGGAGGCGGCGAGACGGGGAGGCGGGGGAGGAGGCGGGAGGGCACGTCAGACCCTTGGGCCGTCATAAACAATAGCAAGGAGTAATTGATTCTCTAATAACTTAACGCGCCAGCACGAGGTGGCCAGTAACAGCCTTAGGTAGGCATAATGTATTATGGCCAGCAACAACTCGGCTGCCATGGCGGACGCTTCGACGAACACCACTGCCTACGAGCGGCCGTGAGATTTAAGGCCCCGTGCCAATAATAAAGCAGCCAGCTTGGAAAATGGCAAGACACGGCGGAGTCTCGCGGTTAGGTATGCCGCCAGCGCGGGGAAACCCGCCGCAGCCGACCGCCTCTGCGCGCCGAACGCGATATACGATCTTCCTTGGCACACGGGCTATCCGTCGCCTAAGCAAAAATACCGATTTCGTCGGCCAGATACAGATCCGCGCCGCTGTCGCTCCGGCGACAGCCTGATCGATGATGCCAGCTGGACGATTAAGGACACTTTTGCGGCGGATCACGGCCGCTGACGGTTTGCGGGAACGTGCGAGGGGGGCGCTGGAGTTCGGTGGCGGTGCGATTAATGGGATCGGTTTGCAGCTTTCGGGTAATTGGCGATGGAGGGGGAATGCATCGGTTGGAGGGAATACGGTGTGTTGGAATATTTCTGGAGAAATCCGGGGATATTGGGCACAGCTGATTTCAGTGCCCTCTACTCGCTGATAGTTCTGCCGATGGAATTGAGGTTATAGATGAAAAGTAACTAAGCGTATCTGTAGAATTGTTGGAATATTGGGTGCAACCGATTTTTTAGAGTAGTCGCCGACATTTGCGATGATGGAGTCGAAGCGCTAGTTTTAATGAACGACGGTGGAAAGCGATGGAAATTGACGGTGGACCCCGCAGGGCAGGAGGGAAGAGGAAGGATCCGCTTGATTCGAAATAGAGAGAAGCTCCGGGGCGCGAGGCTCGCGTTCGTCGGCGCTACGTGGCCTGTCATTAGGCCCGATATATCTCACACCGGCAACAGAACATCGCAAACAAGAAATGACATCGAAGCCTCGGCTCTCTCGCGGCCATTAACGCGTCTGCGCGTACCTGCGGCATCGTCCAACGCCTCCTCCACCCTCGCGGACGGCAACCCCCCTGGTAACTGGTGCCTGAATTCGTGAGAAATCTCGCGATACCTCCGACGGCACCGGATCATGGAGAAGCAGCGTCGAGGATCGAAGGAACTTTAGAAAAAGGGATGGTAACTTCCTTCGACCAAAAAGGGGAACCTTGCAACTTGAATTTCACCTTCCGCCTATCATTTTCCCTTCACACGTTAGTAAAATAAGTAGTTACCGACGTCGAACTATCGAAGAATGCAAAAATATCTTAGCTTCCACTCCAAGGATAATTACAGAAGTTCACCCCCATCCGAGTCTCCCACGAAGCCATCAGCATGCCCTCCCCCCCCCCCCTCAGTTCACCCTGACCAACCATCCTTTCCCGTGAATCAATTCTTTTTAATTTATCCGAACACGCAGATACGCGATCCCTCCTACGATAGCTGGATACGTTCGCGACACCCTTTATAGAATCGATACCCGTTCCCTCTGAAGCTGGAGATCCCTTCCCGGGAAACCTCTCGCCAATCGAGGCGTATCCAAGCGGCTGGACAATCTTCCCAACGAAACAGAGAACGAACGCTTCTCTAGGGTAAATGACCCAATTACCGACGCATTAACCGTTGACGCTGACATTATCTTATAGTTTCGTACTTGTAGACTAAAAGTATACGTTGTTCTTGTTATTTATTATTGTTTAATACGTTTACTCGATGAACAAAAATTTGGTGGATCTTAAAACTTCGATTTTAATGTATAAATTCATGAATTTGAAAAATATATCACGGGATCTATTACTGACACCCTTCAAATCTATTTGACTGAATTACTGACACCCCAATTACTGCCAACTAACCTAATACTGCTTATCCGTCATTCTAAGGTTACGTCGCGTCATGTACACGAGCAACTACTGCTACGACAGTAATACCAAAATGCTAGAAACGCTTGTGCCAATCACTGTCACCCAATCAATAAATAAAACGACTTAATGAATCGTTGAATTCGAATCTTTATTACTTCCTACGATGCTTATATTATTTAAAATATTATATTTCGTTGTGTTTAATAGCTTCAATATTACAATTACAGCATTTTCTTTGACGCCTTGTTTTCTCTTTCGCTAGTAAGCAAGTCGTCGTTTCCATTCTCCTAATATCCGCTTCAAATTTGTTATCGTTTCATTCAAATTAACGAAGAAGAAATGAAGTACTATTTTTTTTGTATCGTATAAATAACAGTTCGAATTGTATGCTAAATTTTTTTTATGCGTCATTTTATAAGATTTATTCGTTATTTTACGTAAAATAGGTTAGGCTGACAGTAATTGGGTAGGTGGCAGTAATTGGGTCCTTTACCCTAGCTATGAAAAATTCAATCCCTCCCCCCCAACGACCAAGAACCACAGCTTCGGCTAGTCGCAGGCCGTAGAATCCTCCCGACGAAATATCGAGGAATCGTCTCCGGACGCGTCGCTACCACCCCGTGTCTAACGCTTTTTGACAGTTCCCGAGGCGACCGGTCCGCCATCGTGGTAACCACAAAGTTTCAATAAGGAGGCTACGGATAAACCGCCGGGGAACCGGTATACGGAGGGCCGTGCACGCACACGGCCGTTGCGCGTGGAAGGTGTAAGACGGCGTGAACGCGAACGCGCGAATAAGGTGTACGTCAACGTGACTAAAGAGGCCTCGTTACCATAATCGCCGGTGCAGAAGGGGCCCCGGTGTATTCTTAAATCTGGCAAGCCAACACCTAAACACGGTCATCATCGGTTCGCGCGTATAATAAGATCACACCGTGGCTGGGGCAGCGAACGTGCCGCCTCGTGACCCTCGCGCCTCTCGATATACTTTGCACGGGGCACCGCTCATCCTGGCTGCCCCTCCCGCCCCGCCGAGCGGCACCCCTTTTGCCGACCCCTCGGGCCGGAGAAAGGACGAACGAAGAAATTATCGGCGGTTTAAAGATGATTTTCTCCGCGGCTCGACGCCTCGGCCGCCCGCCTGTATACATGTACTTTGTTGCCACGTTATTAAGGCTATCTCGCGGGGAATCACTGTAATACGCCACGTAATGTGCGACAATCCTGGTGATTTGTATCGAGCTCACGCGGAAGTCGCTCCTCTCCGCTTCGAATTTATTCCCGGACTTGTAAATACCACGTCGTGGAGTGGCTTTCCGCCGTTCTTCGGTCGACACCGATTTCGAAGATGTTTTCTCGCGGTGTTCTCGTCGAGGGCGTGGGTGGAAGGGTGGCGGCGGTTTTGCTCGACAAACTGGACGATTCGAAGATTCGGTTAATATGGTTGTCAGAAAATTTTACGAGCCGATCACCCGGTACCTGGCACTCGATACCCACGGCACGTCCCCCTCACGTAGGACGAGGATGGAGAAAGAAATTATCGGCGATTTAAAGCTGATTCCCCGATCGGTCGACGCCTCCTCGACCCGCCTGTACAACGGGTATTCCGTGCCGTGGTTATTACGGTTATCACTTTCCAATCACTGTAATACGCTCTTAATGCGTGACGATTCGGATGATTTGTGTTTTCGGGAGGTATGGGGCGAGCGGAGGTGTCGTTTCTGCATGGGAAATTTTTGCGCCTCTCAGTAACGCGCGTGCGTTTCGTTTTTCTGTAATTTCGCAGGCTGGTACCTTCGGGGGGTTTTTTTCTTTTCTTTAGAAAATTGTAAATCTGAGCGGACGTGGAAGCGATGTACAGTGAGTCGGAGAAATATTCAACGGTAAGGTGGATTCGATTTAAGCGCTTTATAGCTTTGCTGATTGTTAAGGGAACGAACGTGCAATTATTTCTCGCGGTAGGATATTTGTCGTAGCTCTATTTTCTTGGTAAACTTAAGGAAACGCTCGACGATTGCGAAGGAGTGTCGCAATTGCATTTCGCTCGAAGAGGATCGCAACATTTTTGCCCAAGTTTCTTTGTCCCTTCTACTCTTTTAATTAAACGAGAAGAGGCGCGGTTATTCGAAGCATAGTCAGCGAGAGCGGAGAGGAGAGATGCGTATTCAAGGAAAAAAGCGGAACAACAAAAAGACCCCTCTACTAAAAGGAACACAGCGGTTCCCCCGATCTTAACTCGTTGGCGATCTTTACCTTTGTTAACAAGGTGTCGTTGTCAGCATTCGTCACCACTAATAATCACCAGGCGAAAGTTTAGTCCGTTCGAGGGAACCCGGCGGACCCACCAGCCTCGAGGCTAGCGATGGGCACGAGACGCGCCGAGTCGTTTCAGAGGCGTAGAAATCGTTCGAAGATAAACGATCTCGGGCATTCCTCCAAACCCGTCCAAACGCTCCGAAACCTTGCGAAGCTCGCGCAAAGCTTTCAGCAGCCGCTCAGAATAACTAGCGATGGTTTAAAAAAATACACTTTCATCGCGACGGGCGAGACATATCCATACCCATCGCCGATCTCCGTTGCGTTCCAAGTAATCGAGAAATTCCAACGTCTCGGGGCCATCTGACCACCTCGAATTTTTATAAACGATCCCCGCGACGACTCGAACCCTTCATACCAGCGAGTCGCTGGAAGAGCAGCGACGGGTAGAATTGAATGGCCATCACTAGACCCGTAAGTAGAGAGGAAAGAAAAGCAAGCGGCGGAGAGGAAATAAGGAGACATCGAGGGTAGAGGACGAGAAAGGAGAGAAGACCACGACGACGACGACGACGACGACGAAGAAGAAGAAGAAGAAGAAGAAGAAGAAGATCGAGCAACAAGATCTCACCGAGGTATCTCGATAAATCCCTTTCGCTGGACAAATAACGACAAGGCTCATTACTATAAACACGTCTCGCGTGGTCTCTGCGTGTGGCACGTCGGGTTCTCCGATCCTCCGACTATTTATTTTTATATCTACGCCGCCTTTTTCTTCCTTTCGGTTATTATATTATCCAGCCTGCTCCTCCTAATCGCGGCAGAGAGGCGGCTGTCCAGGCGTGCTCGTCGTTCCTGGCACGAGACGCGATAAACAAATACGGGAACGAGACCGCGCGCGCGCGCGCGAGCGACGAGCGAGTTTTTATTATCGCGCCGATTCACCGTTGAATTTCATTCGACGTACGAGCCACTCTCCACGGCGAGTGCACGCAAGATTTACGCCACGCCCGCCACGTAGGTGTGAATTAATTACGACTGGCTGGATTTTTACGACGGCCGCGGCCCTTCCACCCCTTCGTGACGCGAAAGCATAACGCTCGGTGGTCGCCCTCATCGACGTTCATCACGCGCCGCGATTAAAGGTCGCGTTACATCCCCGCGCACCGTAATTACGCGCGTCCGTCATCGTTTCGTCAGTCGCGGCCTAAGATCATCCAGCCTCCTACTATCGGTCGCGCCTAACTTTTCCGCGCCACTGTTTTCCTCCCCGCGACGGTACTTTTGTTTTCGGCTGCCACGGCCGGCACGAAGCCCCCGCCGTGCGCGCGCATCGCCACCGATCGATATGTCAATTAATTTTCATAAGCAGCCCGCCACGGTTCATTTGAACCAGCGGGGGCGCGTGCACGGTCCCGCGTGCACCTGGTCCAGGGGTTCTTAACCTTCGTTTCGTCACGGGGGTTCCTTTTGGTGGCCTCGCGAAGCTTGTTCCCGGCTCGGAGGACTGCTTTCCAGTACGCCGAATGCAGAGTTTCGAATGCTAAAGGAAGCTAGCTATGTGGGGGTATATTTGTGAAGATATCGATCAACGGATTTGTTGTATCTACGTGGAATGTAGATTAAGAACCCCTGACTTACCGTAACGCTTCAACCCCGTCGAAGTTTCTAGGATACCCTTAGATCCACGTGTAGGGTAGACGTAGGTAAAAGTTCGCACCGTGCGAATTTCATTGTACGAGTTGCGACAGTTGCCAATGGTGATTGACAGTGAATTGTCAAGCAAGGTAGAATCACCAGTGTCGAATTATGTAGCTGTGCTTCGTTTTCTTATCGTACAACGCGGTGAGTACTGAACTCGTTAGTTCTGATGTAATATTCTGACTTTTAGGAATCAATATTATTCCTATAAATTGATCAGTAAATATTTTTAATTAACAAGGTAAATGTCCCCATTAGCGACCGTTTAAGAGTGTTATTGGTTCGAAATAGTAATTTTTTCACTAATATACGACAATGTTTGAGTAAAGTATGGATCATTGTATTTTTCGAAGTCTCTAGTTTCTTAATCAAATTAGTTTTAGAGTGATATTTGACTATTTATACAAAAGTTATGGTGAAAATTATATTGGACCTGATGTCCCCTTTATTGACCAACTTGTACCATCTATCGCTTCTCTGCTACAGCAATGAAAGAAAATGAATATTTTCTTTTTATTTTATACTTCTGTATATATTTCTAGTTAATTTGAGTAAGTTGCTGCATGGATCCATGTATTTTTATTGTAAAATTTGCGAGTTTAATGATACCTGTAGTATAACCTCACGTTATTAGAATCTGTCAACTTTCATGTCAATGGCCAACTCCTAATTTACATGTGAATTTACTTAAAGATGAATGTACGGCTACATAAATAACGTATGAAACTATAAATGAATTCTGGTTAATATTTTGCTTTCTGTGTTGCAATAAACAATATAAATGAATAATTTGGTCACTAATGGGGACGCGGTCCGTAATGGGGACATCTACCTTATGTCGTCTGAAATTCTTCTATTCAAAAGTACTAATTGAAGTTTTCAGTTCTCCTCGCAGATAACAGGACTGATTAAACAATGGAGGAGCAGCGGTGGGGGCAAGAGTTCGAATGCAAACTCCCCATTGAAAAATCAGCTTCGAGTAAATGAAGCAATGAAAAGAAAATCTGAATGCGAGCGTGCAAAGGAATAATTAGAAAAACAAAACAAAAATCCAAAACCTTACCTGTGAAAATTTTTCGAAAGCAACAAAACAAATTGGTTCCGAAAAGAGAATAGCCCGACCATCAACGTCCATAGAAAAAAGAATTTGTCCTGCGTGTGAAGAAGAATACACCGATCCTCCAGAAAACCGATGCCTCCGCAAACTACGAAGGTGGGGGCAATGTTACGTACTATTTCTGTTACCTTGATTTAAAAAAAAAAAGAATTGTAAACTATTAATCGTTTTGCTATATTACCAGATCTATCGTAGGTATGTAGAAAAATAAAACACTTTTTGCGACATTTTGCCCCACATATCGGGTGAAAGTTCGCATTTCACACTTTTTAGAAATATTTATTTTATATCAGTTGTGGCAGGTAAATTTACACGAAGTCACTGCCTATCGAATAATAACGGATGAGCGGCAGTTATTTCTTGCACGACGATACGTGCTATCAGTGTAATACCAAGGATTTAAGGAAAGTCTAAACTTTAAGTGCGCACCCTTGCCCCGCAATAGGGTATATTAATTAGATATAGAATCAATAATTGAAGTTTAAGATTTAGAATGGAGCTTACTCCGCTCACTTTCTGAATCCTTCTAGCTACTTTTTTTTTCCAACGCCAATGAGTAATAATGCCGAAGTTAATAGCAAATTAAAGTGACGGCGATCTCAGGAATTGTCTCCCGCGTTTTGTATGCGTTCCGCGACCCGAAACCACCGCGTTCCTCGCCCTCGTTCGCCAATGGGGGAGATTGAAGCCGCGAGGGCGAGCAGGAAGCGTTAACGGGCGGAGGACGTGCGAACGGAACGCGAAGTCGCGACTCGGCCGAACGATGGTGCCCCGTAAGGTGTCTGTAATGCGAAATAATTGGTATCCACCCACTCGATGAAAATTACACGAGACGCGGACCCCGCCGTTCCACCCCCGAGACCCTTCCCCCTCCCCCCATCTGCCACACGAAGGCCCACGTACACACGCCCGTTGAAAATTAAAAGGGGGAGGGGAAACCGATCGCGGCGCGCGCGCGCAACGATCCGTTCCGTGGATAATTGTTTAGCAGCCGCGAACACCGTAATTAAAACGGTCCGCGTGATGTACGATCGCGATACCGTGGCCGCTCTCTATCGCGCAAGATGACGGGCAGCTTCCACAGGTGCCGTTTCACGCGTCCGCTGGATCGCGCGAATACAGAACGAGCGGAACGGCCATGTTCCTCGGGAGGCTATGTACAGGGTGTTCTGTGAATCGAGGTTGCGGAGCAGCATGCGCGAGATCGGTATTCGCGGAAGGGTGGGAATACGAATCTTCCATGTTAATTCGAAAAGGCGTATCTGCAACTTTCGCTTAAATCCAGTTATTGCTGCTAGGTAGCACAAAAATAGTTTATCCATGTGTAGAGAAAGTGCAGTATATTTGGAATAGCATCTTGTTTAAGAGGAATAAAAAATTATGGCAGAGAATGGGAACAAATAAAACTGCATAATAAGCTTTTATAAATCAAACATTCAGTAATAATAAAAAACAAAAAGTAGGTGAAACTTTGGTCTAAATGCAAAATGACAGGAAGTATCGATTTCGTTAATGTGCAGGTAATTTTAGAATACCGGTATTCCAATTTACCTTCACTTTATAAATTTAGAAAAAAACATGTAGATAATAAAATTATTTTCCTTTACGGTCTAATCGGTCTTCAAAATCACAATGTAATCGTTGATAGATAATCTTTGGAATATCCCAAATTACCTTCACCCTCGGTATTCCGAATTAGCAACATGGCATTTGCACCTAAAATTTCACGCTTTGTATTCTCAAAATTATCGCAAAACTTCAACCACAGAAGGAACATGCAAATGAGTAGATTAAGCGTTGAACTCTAAAGTTTTGACATCCTTTAACTATGACTGGAACAATTGAATACTTTCTGAAAAAGTTTGCAGATTGAGGATTTTTTATTCAGCAGATTAAGTCGAGAATGTCAAAATGGCGGTTCACCCACAAATGTCAGTTAACAGGTCATTAGCCCCTACTATCTACGCTGATAAAAATTAAATAGCCTTAGTAGTTTATAAGATACTTCGGTGTTCCAAATTACCAACAGTATTCCAAATATGCTGCACTTCCTCTACAGTGCCGGACAAAGCTATCGAGACACACCTTAAAACGGAACAACTTTCTTAAAAATTGGTCCAAACGACTTGAGTTCTTTTAAGAAGCTAGAAGGATTAGTTTACAACTTAGGTACCTAATCTCTCTCGTCGAATAGCGAAGGTCGTTATTTCAACTTTTTTATCCGAACCTGTAATGAAACTTTAAAAATCCTCTTTGTAGATTTAAGTAAGTTGTACACATGCCGAAAATTTCATCGAAATCGGTTAACGTAGTTCTGAGCTACAATCGGTTAAAAGTGGCGAAAACCACAGTTTTCGGCTTAAAACTATGATAAACCTAACGATTTTTCATATTTCGATGCCTGGCACATACTAGCTGTATAGAAAGTGCATCGCATAAACACCAAAGGACCCACAGAAAGATTCCACTAAAAACTTTCCTCCGATCTACAGAAACGCCATGGAAACGTTGCAGCTTAAAGGGCGAGCTTAAATTTCGTCCGCTCGGATCGTAATTGCCAGTCGTCCCCGTCCCACGGTGCCCGTAATTTATTACAGAAGCTCATCGAGTTTTCCTTCCCCCCACTCTCTCTCTCTCTCTTTCTCTCTCTCTCTCTCTCTCTCTCTCTCTCTCTCTCTCTCTCTCTCTCTCTCTCTCTCTCTCTATTATAAGCAGCAAATTTATTTATGGCACGATTATCGCGGCGGAACAGCGAGAAACTCGAACAACGATTCCGTGGGTCCCAGGATGCTGAGCGCGCGGTGGGGAAAAAATCGTTGCAGGCGTTGGAGCACGCTGTAGAACGCGAGCGGCGTGGAAGACTGTAGTTAGCGACTATTAATATCATCGATCGGGATCGATAGTTGCCTGCGAGGCGTCATAATGATACGGTGGGCCCGGCCTGTGTGCCCCGCGCCCGATTCTCCCCCGATACCACCGCGTTACAGCGGGCCCCGGAGATCGCGTACAAGTGGCGCCACTAACGATCAGCAAAAGATCGCCCAACGGGGGATAAACCGGCGATAACTTATTCGCAAACGGCCACCGTAATTATTATCCCGCTAATTGCCGCGACTAATTCGATGGAGTGATAGGGCTCCCCCCCACCCCACCCCACTCCTCGTCCTCCCTGTAAATCGCGTCGATTAGATGCGACACCGATCCCGTCGAACTCCCGATGAAACTTTTCGCCGATGTCGGATGTAATGTGATTCGAAGTAAGTCAGAGTGTTTTATTGTTTTTCGCGGAGATAATCGATTCGGCGGTGTCGGGTCGCGGCTGCTGATTACCAGGTAATTGCAGGTTAATTGCTGGTATCGGCGATTGAAAGTATGTTTATGCCGGGATAAATTGTGAGATTAACGTGGATCGTTTAGGCGGGACAATTGCTCTGGAGTTGTTTGGAATTGCGGGGATCAATGTTGCGGCAGGTATTTATCGAGTCGTGAAATAGTAGTAACGAATATAATGGGAGGTTTAATGAGGTAATGATTTGTATATACTTTCTAGAATTCGAAACATTGCTCGACGCGTTACCGTGGTATAGTGAATATATGTCGCGAAGTTGATGAGAATAATATGTCGCTGGTGGGTAAAGAAAGACGCGGTAGTGTTCGAGCGAAGTGTAGTTTGTGGTAAGATGACTAATGTTTTAAGTCTACTGTAGAGTGTTGAAAAATTATGAAATTCTTAAGTGTTTCTCTGTATGTAAAGGTAAATTGTGCGAATTCGTATTAAAGATTTATGTGAATTATTTCATTGAATGTTACGGAATCTATTCCTTCGTTTCTGTTGTAAATGTCGCGTACTTTCGATTTAGACGAATTTTATGTACACCGTACTTTGAGGGAACGAATCTACTGTATAAATCGAAGGTAATCTACTTTACTATTGGAGAACAGACACACGATGTGGCTACTGCGATGAAAAGAAAATAGGAATATTATATCAATCTTAATCCAATAATACAATTAGTGAACTATGATTTGAATAGATTGTTCTCTATTTTACGTGCATTTGCAGCTCTCCTCGGTGTGCATTTCCGATAGCAGTAACAACGATAGTCCACGAATTACACATTCAGAAAAAATTAATCAATTTAAGGTGCTGTTCCGGTCTAGAGCTCATAAAAATAGGTGATCTTAAAGAATTAATTGAAGTTAAACTACTGCATATAATTTAATGGGACCTTTTGCATTGTATTAAGGGCGTCTTAAACTATAGAAATAAATTTTTGTTTTATACTTAATCATTGCAGACGGCACTGGGGAGTCGTTAAAGTCGAGGAGTCAAAAAATTCATCCAAAACTGTGGAACCCGGAGCACCTAAAGCATTGCTTTGAAATAAAAAGAATGCCAGATTATTATAGGGCATGAATCTCACTCGTGGACTGACCAGTAAAAATTAGAAAAATTACATTTTTTGAGAAAATAACGACACTCGAAGTTTGCAATTACTTTTTCCCTACATTTCTCGTCCTTTCAACGTCTTTGAAAATTACAAAATCTCAATTTCTCAAAATTTTACTGCTCTGTCCACGAGCCAGGAGTATATTCTTCAAAATAAAAGAAGTTTCAGTCGAATCGGATAATAACTTTTCGAGATACAGGTTCCACCGATTTTGGGAACACTGTTTCGAGAAAAACGCTTTTAAAGTTTCACGTGAGCACCGAGTGGCCGGGTGTTACCCATGCATTTGCCGCTACTCAAATGCCCATAACTTCGGGGATTTTACGAATTTCAAAAAATTCTTTTAAACACGTATTCTTAAAAGGTTGAACATTCGGAAAACGAAATAACCAAAAAATCGATATTTAGACCTCCCCTTAATTCTCACTCACGCGAAACTATCGCGAGAAACAGATCTGCTACGTTATTTCAAGCAGTCAGCAATGAATATAGTATTAAAACATCATTAAAAATCGATATTCGAACAACAAATCTCATACCGTGCATCCATGGATTCAGCCAAATCACACTACTGACCGGTTCGATTGTTACTCGATTGTATCGATCCACCCGTCGTTCGATTTTTCAAATTTTTCCGCGCTCGCTGCACCAGAAACTATTAGAACATTATCCAAGCTGTGCATACGTATAATAAACAAACACAGGGTCCCTCGAATCCTTGACAGAAACATAAATGTGGAAGTGAAAATAATATCGTAAACGAAAATGAAGTTGAATCTAGTGGATTTTCAGCCCACTTCACACCGGTGCCTGAAACGTGATTTCCGCTTTCGGCCATCTTGGACGGCCTAGTTCGCGAGCAGTGCGCACGAGCCAGTGCGGCGCTGGTTGCCGATTTAATCGCGCAAACTCCGGAAAAATAATAAACAAAAGGAGCGATGGATCTTTTTCACCGAAGCTGCCCAATAATGTATCGCGTCGTGTCCCTGTTTGTTTGAGTGTTTTTACGCGTGAAACAGCATCGCGGGGTGAGTTTGCGTGACAGAGGATTACAAGTGGTCTCGGTAACGTATTGCTCCGTTCCGACCGACCCTTCGTTCGCGCACGCTGGAGCATTTGGCGTGTAGGCTCGACGAGCTTTTGAGGTTATATTGACAATCCACGGACGGGTTGTGCTACGAGGGGTCTCTAATGCGTCAGGGATATCGTGAAGCTCCCACCCGTCCCTGAGCCCGACCATACCCACCGAATTCACCCTTGCTGCTCTCCACTCGATGAGTCCTACTTTTATCCGCACTCCGAGCGCAGCAGTACGCGGAAAAGCGTGCCAGCATGCAGTTTGACGAATACGCTCCGCCACATTTTTCGCTAAGAATTTTCAGCCGCCCCTTCTACTCCTCCGATTTACGGTCGTGCCATAACGCTCACGTGATTGCTGATCCTCGGTAACTGATCGTTTCGCTCCTCGTTTTAATCGATATCCACAGTGCCGTGCGACGCCTTTTTTTTTCAAAGGTAGGACTTCACCGTCCAGGATTATGCGACACAGTAGATTCAAACTAGTAGGAGAGTCCTGAATGGCAATAGCGAAGTGACGTTGGCGTTGTTGGATGCTGTCGTGTAGCTCTCATGATTCCTTGGATAATAATCGCTTGCGAACAGTGTCTACGTCGTGCGTCGCTTTCAATTGCCGGGGTACGAGTGTATGTCTGATTATACGTTTATTTTCAGTTGCGCGATGACAGAGGGTGGTGTGCCGAGAATGAGGCGCAACGGCACTCGTCTATTCAAAAACCCTCCCCAGCCTCACATGTGTATACAAGACTCCATACAGGTACATGCTTGTCGCAGAAATTATAAATGAAAAGGCGTCGTATTTGCGAGAAGCCGAAAGTCTCCGGATGTTAAAGACGCTGTGTCGGGATTTATCGATATTCTTGGCCTTTTATTACGCTTATGGTAGTTTAATCGGAGCTGGTGTTAAAAGTAAGATGCGTCGTTATCGTAGGGTACCACGGTCCCATGTTACGTAAACGTTTTGTCTTGGGAGAAGGTTGGAATGCCTTTAAAGCCTTCTCAGCCTGTGCCGCTTTACGGAGGGATGAGGGTTCGGCCGCCACGTACGAAGGAAGCCGTTGTGTTCGCGGTAATGGCCAATCCGGAGGTTCTCAGAGTGAATGGCAAAACTGCCCAAGATCCAAAGGTACTTTTGCCACCAAAATTCTAATGCCAGCGAGTATTCGCGAAGAGTAATTTTTCTGTATGGGCCTGTTTTTGCTACAGAAGCGTTCCAGTTTAATAGAGCTTTTACTAGACTTCGTGGAGACAGTGAACGCCGGGGTAATATTCACGCGGCAGTACACAATACTGAAAGATCGCGACATCACCGGCGAGTTGAAAGAAGTTTGGAATGCGGTGCAAGCCAAAAGGGACATGGAGCAACCGCCTATGCAACAGGAGACTTGGATCGACGCGCAGCCACCTGTCCCCCAGTATCCCCAGTACCAAGATCATCAGCAGCAGGACTACGTATCACAACCGCCGCAATATCATTCGAGCATAGCGTACGGCAGGGCGATGAGTAACGACGGCATGCATTACGAGAGTTACAGTCATCAGCCCCAGAATTCAGTGATGCCTCAAAACGATCAGATGTACCAGCCTGGGCAGATAATGCAGCAACAGTATCACGGGAACGTTCCTCGGATCGCGCAGGACCGTTACAATTACAGAGAGCGCGGCAGAGAGAACATAGTGCAGAGCATGCCCCAGCAGAACTGCCCCGCTTATCCGACGCCGCAGTACCAGTTCCAGCAGTTGCCCAGGCAGATGGTACCTCAGTATGTAAACTCGAACGTGCATCCGAACGCGAACCTTAGCTACAATCCAACCACGAACGCGAACGTGAATCCGGGAATGAACGCGAATCTAGCTGCACCTTTCCAATCGTTCATAACTTACCAGCAACGAATGGACAACACGATGCACGTGGACATGCGTAGGATGCAGCCGCAGCAGCAGCAGATACACTTGAATCACGTGCAGCCGGTTCTGCAGTACGAGCCGACGACGTCGTTTAATTTTCAAACCTCCTCGTCGATCAAGGTCCTCCGATTAGGTAGACTGCACATGGGCGTCGCTCAGAAGAACAACGCGAGCAAACGACAGATGAACTCGCCTACTCATTCCAAGCAATCCTCCTGTACAAACTGCCAGAACAAAGACACACCCGACAGCGGCACGAAACCGAAGAGTCCGGTGAAGGTGTTGCAGAGAGAGTCGCTATTGAACGACCGACAGGACGCCATTAACCACGCGTTTACGGATAACAGTAAGACAACCGCGGAGAGGGGCTCCGTCGAAGAGACGAGGAGCGTGCAGGTGACGGATTTGGACGAGGAAGTTAAGAGGAACGATTTCGATGGCGACGCGCACGAGTCGTCCAGGAAGCCGAATGATACTCGCACCTTCGACACCACGTCTACGGCCGGGCGGGACGCGTTGTACTCCGTGGAAGATGTAGCTCCGTCGGAGGAGAAAGCTCGCGAGACGAGGGCCGCGGACGTTCCAAACGGTCAGAACCAATCGGAGCAGAAGTGCTCCAAGTCGAAGGTTATTAGCTATAAAGTGAACAAGCGCAAAGACAATACGGAGAACAACAGAACGATCCGTATCAGATTCGTCTCCGACCAGAAGAACGACAGCCCGAAGCGTTCTCAGACAACGGTGAATAGCATAATCAAGAGCGTCTTCAAGATCCATCCGGGCATGTCCGGCGAGGAGTCGTCGGGCAAGCGAAAAACGAACGGCCAACCGAAGAATAACGCTAAAGCGAACGGCGAGAATGATGAAGTGCAGCACGGATACACGATATTGAAGAAATCGGAGCCGACTACTCAGGAAGAGGTAGCAACCGAGCTAGCTCAGATATCTATTCAAGACTGCAAAGACGCGGCCGAAGTTAGTCCCGTGGTCTCGTGATAGCCTAGCTCGTAGCTGGTACGAACTACCGGCTCGCAGTTAAGGAGCAATGAATCCAATGTAAATAGGTAGAACATTAACCAATAAGGGAAGAAAAAGTCAGAATGAAGAAGACGCTAAGAGGGGGACTCTGGAAACACGCGACACGTCCGAGATCAACTATACATACCAAACTATCGAGCTCGTGCTTTCACTGACCGCAGTTCAGTTCTTGACGAATCCACTCGTCTTCCTTCGTGTAATTACGGCAAGGGCGGATCGCAGTGAGGGTTGTTCGGATACCAGGCCTGGATAATCTCAACGCCGATAGAAAGTGATAATGCCTATTGTCTCCGAGTGTTCGCAAACGAAGATGAGAGATACTACCGCAATTATCGCAGCTGGACTATTCGTCGGGTTAATTAGCTATTGCGCGTGCCCAGTTACAAACTCCAATGATCACTGGACAAAGCCGCGTCGATGATCTACGAGTGAAACAGAAAACTGATATTAACTACGAAATAGTGATACGCTGTCGAAGCGAGTTTCCGGGACACCGTCAACGTTCCTATGCCGGCCAAGCGAAAACGAGTCGGAGCCCCCGCTTTTCGGATTTCACTAGATACACGTCCGAAATGGCACAGTTTCCGAATGTACCGTTGTTGATGTTGGAAGGAACCCGATGGCGTGGTGACATCTGTATGTACAGTGAGTCGTTCCCGTAGATTAGCTCGAGAAGTCAGTTTCACGGCGGAGGAACGGCTGCTCATCGCGTACTTACCTTGCAACGAAGCGAGAGGGATTACCTTTGTGAATTACGTGTACCGATTGGCACGAATCGATACGCGTCAGGTACTATGCCGCAGATCGTAGTACGTAGTTAAGCGTTTCAGCGTGGCTTTTAAGAATCGTACTCGGGGGTCCCCCGTCCACGCGTCAGTGCTTCCTTACGAGGACCTTCACGCCTCTTTTATTTTATCGTATCTCGCGTAAGATCTCGCGCGTAGAAAGGGGAGCCCGAGCACGCGTTTTAAAGCCAGCGAGAACAACGGGCGAGTGCTCGCCTACCCGGTACACTCGTTCATTCTATCATTGCATTCTACAATACGCCATAATCTGTTAGCTGCGAACACAGAGCTGCCAAAACCTTCACGAATCGTATTACACAGTGGTATTTGAGGGGACGTTACGAAGAAAGGATTTATTGATTGACCAGCATTTCTCGTTGAATCACGCGTGGCCGTTTCAGCTTGCCTAAGAGGCTTTCGATGGTTCAGACAAAAGAAAAAGTATATATGCAGAGAGGGGAAAAAAAGGAAACAGATGTAGCACGTTTTACGTCATTGGTCTAGAGTGATAGAGATTGATCGGTCAATTAATAAATATCGCGACGCGCGCGAGTCACTTAGGCGCGTTAGTTGCATCGAATTATAATGTGGGGCCTCTGTGAAAAAAAGAAAGATAGACGAAGTAATTCGACGTGCCGTTTTGCATTCTAAACGAACAAAGGATTTCGCTGCCACCGCGAAACGACATCGTCCGACCGATTTACTTAGCGTTGTTAGGCCACTGTCGTGCCGTGCGTTCCCGCGACGCGGACCACATGCTTTCGTATTTTAACACGACAAACTATACTCTATAGAAGGATGAAGAACGTTCGAAGGGAAGAACCGAATAACTGCAAGTGTCAGCGTAATCTGTCCCGTGTAACTGAGCCAATTAACTTCCAAGTTAAGCTAATCCCTCGTTCCTGTGTCGTTCTTCCGATTTTCTTTTTAATTTCCAGACACCACCCCGATTCCTTTATTCTTTTCTTTATATTTCCTCTTTCTTTTTTTTTTGTTTAGCGTATTCGAGGTGCTTTCGTTTAGTAAGATTAAGATCTCAGCTCGTGAGTAATTAGTTATTATCGATACGTGGCGCCGGCGGGAAAGGACCAATCCGCAAGACCAGGGTGCGATCAAACGATTTCTTTCTTCCAGATGTCTGGAAGCTTAACGAACAATTCCCAAAACGAGCTGGCTCTCGGGTGGAAAAAGGAGAAGTTTACTCGATCCTTTATTTTCTGTTTACTTTTTCTTTTCGTTCTTTCGCTTTTCGGCTTGTGTGAAAGGGAAAGGCACGGTGAGAAATTTCCGCGCGCCGACGAGTAATGTTGGCAAGGAAAGATTTTCATGGTACGCCGCTATATGTATATGTATGTGTGCGCGTGCATGTGTGTGTGTGTGTGTATATACAGGCTTTCCCCCATCCATTATTTCGTTTTTTTAACAGTGCAGCATGTGAAAGACTTTTCACCTTATTAATCGGAGAGAAGACAAGCAAATTCTCTATTTTTATTATTTTTCAAAAAGCAAAGATTAGTACATTTTATATGGAACCAGCGCCTTGGACGCGCTGCTTTTTTAAAACTGTAATTCATTTAGCAGTAAGTCTTAAAGCCGCAGCCAACTGACACTCCTCATTGTATCTCGTTTTGCTTTTCTTTCTCTTCATTTTACTCTCTGCCGCGCCCGCCCTCCTTGCTCCATCGATTCGAGAAACGATATTTCCTTGCGTACAATGGAGCGCGTATGTATAGTTCGCGAAGCAGCGGATCTGTGCGCGATTGAAATCGTTTCGCGGCGGGCTGTTTAGTCAATTCTTTTTTAAATGCTCAGTCGCGACGAGACACGTTGAAGATGTCTTTCATCGATCCAGAGATCTTATTCATTTTATCGAATTGCTATTCCACTATCTCTCTATCTGTATGTCTCTTTTATTTCTCCTTTTTGTTTCTTGTTTTATTTGAAACGCAGTTCTGAGCGGCTTGGCCCCTTCCATTTTGCCAACACAAGCCCCCCCAAAGTCCCTCCTCATTATTGTTAATAATATGTATTCAGTATTCGTGTTATTTTAGATTCTTATTATTATTATTGTCAGGTATATTCTGGTTTATTATATCATTATTACCACGAACAATGTAATCTATTATTATTCTATAATACATGGTTTTTCCAAAGCTCGTCCCATGCTCTTCATTTCTATGAAAATTTCTATGTTAAACATATGAAACGCGTCTAAGTCTATGCCGGCTGCGAACGCCGCACCGGCGTCCGGCTATTATCACTAACGCATCGAATTCTAGATAGTCCGCACGCAGCACGCGTTCGACAGCTTCCCCACCGAGAAGCTTTATACTTTTATACTCTATTACAAAGCCGAGCATGCTGGCAACCGTAGAAGCTATAATTGAGAAACTGATTCGTCATTGAAAGTGACAAATGCGACTGATTAAATGACGGAACTAATGCTATCCAAAATCTTCCATAAAACGCTTACGAAACGATCCTTCATCTTACGTCATACCGCATATGTAACATACTTCAGGTACTCGAAACATCTGGCTGTGTAACACTAAACACCTACCCACGATATCCGCCGTTGACAACTATTTAATTATTACTACACGGCGCTGTCACGAACTTACCAAGAAGATTCGAGAACTTCCGAAGACGTTTAGTCACCGAGACACGAGGAGCCCAATGCGTTAGTACTCCCTTGAAACTGAGTACCGATAATCCCTATACATCATTGTCTCCGCGACCCCGATGATAATCACTCGCTAAGGAACGTGGCTCGTAATTGTTTCGCACCGTAAATAGATCGATATCGTCGATCAGCATTGTGTAACATAATGGATGCACCGTGTTACCTCATTCGATCAGAAGCACCTGTAATACGTGTACAGCGAGGCAACGCGAGCTACGATGTCGAAAACATGCCAGCTACTTTCACCAACGTATAACGACAAGCGGTCTCTCGTGTCATACATAACGGTGTGTACGGCGATAGAACGCGAACCGAAGGAAAGAAACTTTCCCTTTCGCGCAACGAGCGATCGTTCGGTTTTGACACTCTGTTCACATAATAGACGGTCTCAAGCTCTGCCGGTAATTAAGGCGTCTGCAGGGAATGATCAAATCGCCACTTATCGACAGAGCTCGCCCGCTCGCTCTGTCGGTACGAAACTTGTACCGACTGAGCTAGAAACCTGGACAAATAGCGGGAAAATGTTTAAACCGGGTAATTGCTTCACATTCTACATCGTTAAACTGAACCCTCAATTTACGCGGAGCGTTCGTTCCGCGTGGTTCTTTTTCACGCTGTTGGATATAGTGCGAAGTGGAGTCTATTAGCGCAAAAAAAAAAATTAAAAGGTAAAATTAATTCGAAGATGTTTCACGATCTGACGGGAACACTACGTCGGGGCCTCCTAAGTGCTGCACATGCACCGTGCGTTAAGTATAGCAATGCTCCATGGCAGAAAGGAAGGAAGGAGTAAGTGAAAGGTAGGAGAGACGAACCTTTCTCTCTGGATACTCGTCAGGGACCTGTTTCTTTCATACTCTTGTACTACGCGCAGCTAGTATAATCGGGGACAACGGGCGAGATACATTGCGCCTCTTATTCGTGGCAAACTCCGTTCGGATAACGATCATTTTTGCTCGGTCATTTCGTGCGTGTTTGTGTCGAGCGTGATTTGGGGATCTGTTCAGCAATATAAGCTCCACAGTGACATTGATTATAGTGCACTGACGGCGGGCATTGTACACGGGGCAGATCGTGTTAGATGTTATCGTGAATCTCCTATGCGAAGATGAAGAATATCGAGCGCGTTAAGAGGCATGAGGAAGATAGAGACTTGCCAGGTCAGTGTCATTTTACGAAGTTCAGCGTCCCGTTTGCTACCTTTCGTAGGTCAGGCAAGATGGTCGTGGTCGCTTTGTGTACGATTAACGAGAAAGTGAAACTCCCGGGATATCGAGGGCTTAGTGCACAAATGTTGCATGTCTACTTTTAGTTTTTTTTTTTTTAAATAGACGAGTTTAAACATGGCACATAAAATATTATTTTTGGCAAATTTATGAAATAGATATAAATGTGATTTGTATGGAACAGTAGCTACGATACCGGTACCCGGTTTCACCTGGGAATTATTCGTGATGTTTCCAAGGTTTGTTTGTTGTTAGTTTGTCATTTTATAAGGTAGCATATTTATAAACAACCTGTAATCTAATCTAGCACGTGAGTAATGCATATTCCAAATTTTATTGACAGAAGAACAAACAAACAGACAACGTTTCAGTTTTAGATATTAGTAGGGATAAGGATAAGGAAACAGTCGAGAACTATTTATCGCATATAGAAACTCAAATTTCACAAAAGTTGGACATACAATATTTGCGGATAGAGGCATCCGATATTGGGGGCATCGAATATCAGAGGCAACAGAAATCGTGTATAAAGTGCGATTCTTTATTTCTTTTATTGAGTGTGTAATTCATGTGGTACGTTGAAGTTTTTGAAATTTTTACGTCGTTCGATTGAATAATCCTGTACTTGTCGCTGATTTTTCGAAAGTATCACAAGGATCGAAATGCAGACTACAAAGTGCTGAAATACTCTCGGTCGAGAAGCGGAAATTCGCCGTTTCTACGAACTCGTTTTTTATGCAGTTAAACAGCATACGATATCCTGGTGAGCAGGGACGGATTTAGAGATTTGCCACCCCTAGGCTGACAACCGTTTGCCGCCCTTTCCGTGGAATATCTTTAAGTCTTTTAATTCAAAAAGGTTAAGACAACTTTGCAATTAATTCAAAATATCGACTCACATACGAGTTACTGAGTTTCTAGATGAAAAAATAAACAGCGAATTGTCGTTAAAGTTGTCCTAGGCTTTTGTGTTTTATACCAAGCCGTCCCTGCGCGCCAGGGTTAATTTTTCCGGTAAACTGGTCCCGCGGCAGGAATTTATGGCGCGAGCGTTGAAGCAGTTTCAAGCCACCTCCCTTTCGAGATCCCCGTAGAATTTTATATCTCCAAGATCGCCGACGTCACGGCGGCGGAATTAAGAAGTGAAAGATACAGCGCACGAACCCGGATGTTCGCTTTTACCTCAAACAAGTCGCTTCTCCTAACGAGCGGGACTTCGCGATTATACTGGTTCCGTGCCAGCCTACTTCGTTACGATCCAACTTTCGTTCGTCTATTAAACCACGGGGCGAGCAGCCGCGCGGACAAAGAAGCAGAAACGCTCGTCAGGCTTCGGTGCTCTTCTGGACGAAGGACGTTCGCAGGAGAGTTTCGCAACTGGCCAGTGATTTCACTCCATAATTCCAGATTGGCTAGGAACACGTAGATTTTATCGATAGCTTTATTTAAAACGAATCGCTGGCGTGCCGTAAAAAATTGGATACTCAATGAAAATGTTTCTGCCTTAAATGCACAGTACGCAGGTATCATTCAATCCTGGTATCTGAGTCGTTCCCCGGATATATTCTCTGCGCTGCGCTTAATTGCATTTAATTTATTCACCAGTAATTCCTCGGGCAATAGTCCTTTGATTAATACAATTGAAGAGTCCTTGTAGAAACATCTGCAAGTGCCAAAAATCGAATCTTTCGGGAAAGAGAAAAAACTTCCCTGACTTAAAATTATTCACGACATTTGATTTGTTTCGATTGCAAAATATACTTAAAAGAATATTCTCGCCTGGAAGACTATTTTTGCCTTTCTTTAGATACAATGCACAATAAAACTACACAATTTTCACCGACGAGCATTATATAATTTAGCAAACACTGTAGCTGCAAATCCTGTTTGTCCGTAGCTAATTCACGCTTACCTACATTGTTTTATACAAGGACTCTTCGATTACGCTTGCAATTGACTGGACTGTTCGCGCGGTTGGCAGGCACCGCCAGTTGTCGCGGGACGCCGCTAAACGTCTCCGTTCTCGACCAGGTTGCACATAGGTTCTAAACATGCAGCACCTAATGAAAGTGCGAATAGAAACGCGTGGCCTCGGCTTACTTTCCTCGCAGCTAGCTCCGAATGCAGCGCGTCTCGCCGCTTCGAGAACGCGAGTGCACTGCCTGCGTCACTGATCTCGTCGCGCGCTATTGCCACCGAAGTAAGAATATTATTAAATAAGAGGAGGATCGATAGGGGAACGAATCGAAGCGTAGCTCTGTGAAAGCGAGACCTTTGAGGCCCGCAAGGACGTCAGTGACATAATCTCGATGATCTAACTTTCTACTAGGCGTGCGCAGAAACCCGATGCCGCGAGATACATTTCGGGATGGGTTTGCGTAGCGGTACATTTAATTCAGACGCCGGTATAGATTTGATATTGCTATTAGCGGAGCGTCGAGATCGAACGAAGACATTGGTGTACGTATTAAGTGTGCAAATAAATAAAGTAAATTAATCTTGCAATGAGAAATGACTCGAGAAAGACGATTCTTTATGTGCTTCGTAACTTCTTTTAATAGTAAAGCTGTCTGTGATGGAATCATTCCTTTAATCTATTTGTTTTTCTCCAGCAAGTCGGCAGTGTGTGTTAACAAGGGTAAACGCATTGTTCGCTCGCGTCTCATTACGGTTGCCCGTCGATTTTCTTATTCCCGTCGCGTCCACTTGCACAGATGTATCCACTTTCGTTGGCTCTGAATACCAAATGAATTCTGTCGTATCGAATCGTAAAATCACCCACATGCCGTACGTGTCATGTATACCGGCTCGTTTTACAAATCTCCGTGGACCATAATAACTTCTTAGTAGCGTAATTTACGAGTATTAATAATCTCGTGGCTTTCTGAACGCTGGGGAATTCGTGCGAACGCTTTCGGAGCTTTATTTTTTAGGATATTATAGTCCAGGTTCTTGGTGTTCCAGGCAGTGCTGGATTAATCAATGAAGAAAATAAGCAGGTGCTTGGGGCATCAGGAGAGTGGGGGGGGAGCATAGAAATTTTCTGAATTTTAAAATCTTTTACATAGTAATAATATTGTTAAGTGTTTATGCGCATGTGTGCGCGAAAGGCAAGAACGTAAGAAAAGAGTGGAAAGATCAGCGGATCAAAGCGAGAGAGAGAGAGAGAGAGAGAGAGAGAGAGAGAGAAGCAGCAGGAAACGAAGGAGAGAGAAAACTAGAGAAAATTGACGATCCACGAATGACTGAGATTGAATTAAAGAAATGTACATTCCGTTGAAGCATTGCCTCAAAATCTTTTAAGTGCTTCGGGCCTCTAAAGGTCTTAATCCGGCACTGGTTCCAGGAATCCAACGATTCCAGAAGTTTCAGAAAGGTAAAGGAACACTTACGGCAGCCACACACGGTCCAGTCGGCCTGACAGGTCTGCCTGCGCAGGCAGACCTGTGCAAGTCGGCCTGACGCCCGTACTGCCTCCACACGCTCCGTCCGGCCTGACAGGCTGGCCGGATGGTACATCCACACGCTCCGGCCATTTCAGAAAAAAATAATTATTTATTCATTATCGTATCGATATGGAAGTGATGCCGATGGATTCCTTATATTTTTCCGATGAAAATCATACCAAATTTCATGTAAATCGGACTATTATTAACGAAATTAGTCTCAGGTTATGGGAATGAATTCTTCATGAAATTTCCTTCATTATTTTCCGAATTACGTCATTCTTGGTGTCACTTTCATCGACAAAACATAAGGAATCAATTGGCTTCGTTTTCGCAAAGATCTGATGAGAAATGCGGAAGTCAAAAATTTTTCTGACGTTCCTTTGGTCGAGGGTCCCGAGGTCCCTTCCTCGGTACAATATGGCAGGCAAACCTTTGGTCTCCACCACTCTAAACAGTCTCTGCCCTTCAATCTTTAGCTGTCGCGAGCCACGAGTCTCTGTCTAAACTAGCGACGATAGCGAGAAATATAGCTTGGTATTATGGAGAATGGGGAGTCTCAAGTGGCGTTCGGCCTTCAGGCCGACCGAATCGTTTTTCGATTTTGCTCCGGCCGGCCTGAACAGTCCTTATTGCGCTGGAAAAATAAACTTTCTCCTACCGAAAACTACTGAATGTATACTACAGGGTGATTCTCCAGCGACGCCTGTCAAAGAAATGCCGCCTGGTACCCCGTGGCGAGGACAGGATTCTCCATTGCTTCACCGAATTTGATGGCTCTCGATTTTCGAAAGTGTTGGAATCCATTAAAAAATCAGAAATGTCCAGGATTTCCGCATTTCTCATCATATCATTGCGAAAACGACGCCTATCGATTCCTTATGTTTCGCCAATGAAACTAACAACAATAACTACATAATTCGGAAAATAATGAAGGAAATTCCATGAAAAATCGAATTATATAATTTCCAGCTGAATTTGTTAAAAATAGTCTGATTTACATGAAATTTTGCATGAATTTCATCGGAAAAACATAAGGAATCCATCGGTATCACTTCCATATCGATACGATAAAGAATAACGAATTTCTTAATACGCTGAAATGAATAAATCCGTTGAATAAATAAATACTAATGTTTAACTAAACTGCAGATTTCGTCACAATTTCTAATAGTACTATTTGGTTTTTCCTTATAATCGGAAACTAAAGACCATTGAATAAATACACAGTTTTCAAAATTTTTTATAACAATTAAGTTGAAAAAATTGAAAAAACAACATTAAATGGACGTACAATATATTCAGTTATAAATCATTAGAAAGGAATAATTTTTTCATTTTATGTTTTTTGGCGCCATTCCGATATATTTTATAGTTTAAAAATTATACAACGATGAATGTCACTAACTATCCCCATCCCGACCACTGTGCGGCGTCAGGCCGACCTGACGCGTAGTGCATCCACACGGTCCAGCCGATTGCACAGGCCTGCCTGCGCAGGCAGACCTGACAGGCAGACTGGACCGTGTGTGGCTGCCTTTACAGGCTGAGCACGCGAGCTTCCAGCACAGTAGTAACAGACCATATTAGTCAGACCCGGTCAAACGTGCTCCAACTGCAATGAACTCGATTGAATAGAAGCATTTGAAGAATAGACTTAGAACTCTTGGAATCGTTTAATCCTCCAGAACCTCAGCAAGTCCGAACAACCTATAGAACCTAGAAAAGTTCTAAAACCTTCATACCCAGTGGAAGCTCTGAACCCCCGAAACCCTTTGATATTCGCAGAACCCCGTAGAACACCCCGCAGACTTTCAAAACCCCTTTACACTCCACAGACGTCTGTATTACTTCCCCCGAATTGAATATCGCCTCTTTCCCCGACTCCGAAATCACCTGAAGCAGGTCCCAAAAATTCAGAAACACCCTTATAACGCCCCAGAGTTCCCTATGGACTTGTATTACGTTCCACTAATGTTCTAACGACTAAGGAGAACATCAGTGTGCACTTCCACCACAGCTAGCACCCATCTCCATCTTTTAATTACTTCAAACTTACTAAAATTACTTAAAATTACTTTTAAGAGGCGTCAAGGGGCCCTGGCACCCACCGAACAGAAAGGAAAAAGGAGATTAATGTAACCACGACTGAAGTATTTCAAGAGCATTGTAAAAAGAAAGGGAAACTCGATTGTACTCGTTAAATCAATTTTTATAATCCCCTAATGAACTTTATCGAATTCGCATTGAAAATATTCTTATCCGTTCCACTCGGCTCCCCTCGATATTAAATCCTGTGCGTGCTTCTGCTTCATACACGTTCGTTGTTTCTTGTAGATGTGGAAGTGAAGCTGCAAACGCTCCTGAAAGAGGGAGCCAACACTTTTATGGACTTCGAGTGGTTGCAGCCGGAATTTCCGTCGTTCTTCGACGAGAAGAAGTTCCACCTCGGCCAGCGGATGTTTAACAATAACGCTTTCACCATGATGATCGCCAAACTGTGCGGATTGCTATCTTTGTTCGCTGTGCCGTCGATCAAGGATGTTTTAAAGTTCACCAGACAGAGTGGCGCGCCCTGCGTGGCGTTCCGCAGATACGCGTCCACCATTCTGCACAATTGTGCCTGGTACGGCAAAAAGGCTGGCGTTGAGCAAGAGTAAGTACAGTGAATTAATCTGTCTTACTCGATCTCTACTCGATTTCTTCTAAAAAACCTTCTTTCTCGTCGTTTACGTGCTTTAACCCTTCGTTAACACACCTCCTTTTTCGATCACGTTTGACACACCTGGGTGGCTCACACCCAGAACAATTTTTGAACGTCTGCCATTCTCATCTAAAGAATCCAATTGTTATCAAAAGAATCATGAGTCAATTTCAAGGTCTCTAGAATGTATTCCAACAATTTTTTTTATTGACACTTTATCACAGTATTTGCAAAAAAATCTAGATTACCATATGTCTAGAAAACACGAAGAAATTTTTCAAAAACTTGTAACTTTTACTAATCTCAAAATTAGAAGTTAAAAATCTACAGAGTTGTTGTTCGGATATAATATTTTGAGGGGAAAAAATAGTTTGTAAGTCAGTTATGGAAATAGGTACTTATTTTGCATATGGAAGGTACAGAGCGTCAAAATCAGTTTATGGGTGGTCTACACCCAGAGTGTCAACGAAGGGTTAAATCACAGGGGTTGCAGACTGTAGGCCTAAAAGACTGGTTAAATTTAAAATTTCTCTTACCAGGTAATTTCTACGTGAAATATCGGGATCTTTTTGGGAGATGTTAGGCAACATTTCAACTTTATTTCGATACATTATTTATTACTTAAAGTTTTATAATGGCGGAGTATTACAATATTGTCTACCGTCATGTATCGTCAGCTGGCCCCCAGCACCAACAGCGATTGAAACATAAAGAATAAAAAAATTTTATTTCAACTTAAAGAAAAATAGACTTTCTCCAATGTAAGGTAAGATTTTTGAATAATTTTAAATGACAAGGGAATAGCGGTTTCGCGAAGAATTTCTTTTCATCACTGAGACAGAGTTCGAGTTTGTGGGGTTTTATAAAAATTGGACAAATTAAAATATGATAAAAACCGTATGCTACATTGGAGAAAGTCTGGCATCGGTAAAACAAAGGTTTCGATCTGTAATAAAAATAGCAAGCCTTCCCCGCGTGGTCTGTATTTAAACTGAAACGTGATATCTGTTAAGATTAACGCTTCCTTTAAATAGATTTCTATTCTTGTCACTCGACGCTATTAATGACGACGGTACGCGCGAAATCTGCCGATACTCTCCTATCAATGATTCATTGTTCTTCGTCAAAGGTTTTAAACAACAGACGTATACATATATAAAGTCCTAGAGATTCGTCGAAAGTGAATTTCGATTTTTTTTTCTCGCGCGACGGAAATACGCGTTCCAGGCGGATCGATGGGACGCGCTCGTTCATTGGCATTCGAGGAATCGCCGGACGCGAGCAGCTTCGGTATTTTAATCGATTTATCTTGCTGCATGTATTCCTGGGCAGACGCGCGCCCGAGTAAATTTGATCCGAAGGCTGGGGAAACCCAAAATACTGTAGTCGATCTTTTTACTGAAATCTTCGTCGATCACATTTTTCTATGAAACGATCGACACGAATTCACAATGGAATATCTTTCGAAAGAATCTCCGAATATAAATGAAACTCTGCTTAATAAAATCTACTCTAAAGTGCGCCCCAGCAGTGGCGTATTCGGGATTTAACGCAATTAATCTGAATAAAATTCATTAGGTGATTATAAAAATTTATTTAAAGAATAAAATCCAGTTTTCTTTTTTAACAAAGCCCCTTCTTTGGGGGGTGCCAGGGCTCTTTGGCTCCCCCTCTGTGCGCCACTGGTTCTCAGAATCATAGATTTCGAAAAGTAGAAGCGTAGTAGTTCAAGGAGGAGAAGCGAAACCGGGTTCCTCGCGGTTGAAATGAATCGATTATCAGCGGTGTACATATTCATTCATAACAGACGCGATCTTTTCGCAGGTTCCTGGACTCCCTGAGGATCGTGAGGAAAAAACACTGCGTGGCGTTTCGGAGAAGCTCGGAGGCTGGCCTCGGCAGGGTGTCCCAGCTGGACATGGCGTTGGCTCAGTTCGGTTTCATGGGATTCACCCTCGTGGCCGGTGACGAACTCGGGGTGAATAACAGTTCCGAGGAACTCGAGGGACTGATTCATTTCTGGCGTGTTGTTGGCAGCATGCTGGGAATGGAAGACAAGTTCGTACCCTGGAGTCTCGATTTTAGTCTCCCATCGACGTTTACACCTAGTTTTCAATTACGAAATCAAATATCCTTACGAAAAATAAAAGAAACAGATTACCTAGAAACTACCAATTATAATACAAGATTATCTTCAGCGAGTTTCAGACCCGAGATTTCTACGTAACTCGCGAGTGACTTCGATTCTCGTGTTCGAATTAGGTACAACCTGTGCAGTGGAAGCGTCGCCGAGGCGAGAGCCCTTTGCAGACGGCTGCTCGACGAGGTTTTCCTGCCGTCCCTAGCCAGAGATAGCAAAGATTTCGATGAGATGGGGCACGTGCTAATAGAAGCCCTCTGGCCGATAAATCCTTACATGGACGCAGCCGCCTTCATCGCGTTCACCCTCACCTTGGCGTCCTCGGCTGCCACGAACAATAATCATTCCTTGAAGATAGGTAAACTCTTCCGCCCGGCAACCTTCGATCTATCAATGAGTATAAAGCCTAAACGGAACGACACTTTCAGATACCTCGAATCTATCGCTGTACGGCAGATGCCTGTTCACCTTGCAGTTGTTCATCCACAAGTACTTGCTGCCGCCCACGTACTGGTGGTCGTGGTTCTTCAGGGCGTTCTTCAATGGAAACATGCGACTAGCGATCTATCTGACGGAGCATCTACCTTTCCTAGCGTTCTGGAGCTTCGGTGTGAAGAATTCTTACGTCGACATATACAAATATCGCGTGATCTGAACGAAAGCCACATACCGTGCTCACCCCGTCAAGCACAGCGGCAGTGTTTCTTCCACTCGAAGCGTACTCGCTATCGAACGTTTAGCGAGCCCGCAAGCGCGCGCGTTTAATTAAACGCCGAATCGCTGCGTTGCGCCGAGCGCCACGCCTCGTCTTCACTTACCGCGTCCAAGCAATTACGAAGCTCAATTTAGAAAGTAAGGATCATTGATAAGCGATAGACTTAGGCGATCGAGTTGCCGCGAGGACGTAAGCGAACTTATCTAAGTAAATGCCATTACTTTAAGGCCGTAGCTCTTAAGCAATCGTTTTCTACCTACCTCGCGTAAATACGAAGGCGAGAGGTCTCGCGAGACTTTCGCGCGCAATGTATCTGGCTTCACGGTAATAAATTATTCACCGCGGCGAAATTAGCTGTGGGAGAAAGACAGTGGCCCATCGACGCGGGCCATGGAACCCGTGAGTCTTCGAGGCAATCCATTAAACCGTCGAACATTTCGGGGAACTTTTGGGAAGAGGCTGCCTTATCTCTCGCACCATGGCGTCTGGTGAGTGTACCTTGGTAGCGAGGCTGCTGGGAACCGTGCTTCGATAAAGATCGCGAAGTTGCTCGAACATTTTTTTCCCTCGAAACTCGACGCTCCACCGCCACCACGCGCCACGTTAACCCGCGGGCAGACTTTTTCGCAAGGCAAACACGGCTGTTCCAATTAAAAGATTGCCGTTAAACAAATCCTGGATCGGCGTATCTTAGGCAGATTGAAGAACCGTGCCGCGAGAAGAGCTCTGCTCGCGTGCTGTTTGTTAACCTCGGTACTCCTCCGCGTTAGACACTGTGACAAACATTAGGATGGTAGAACAGACCGGCTCTGCGGATTTAAATTATTCCTGCGACTGGATTACGGAATAGCGTCGTTCGCTTGCTGAATTCTCTGCAAGGTGAATGTTACGTAGCGAGGCTCGGGGAAACAGCTTCAATTATGGTCGCGAGTCGACAAATTGCGCCCCGACCTCGAGGAAGCATGTTTCCCTTTCGACTCCGGCTTCCGGCCGAAATTATCCTCAATGAACGTGCATCACGGTCGAACATCTGTGTCGCGTGACTCTGATGGGTCCCACGGGTGCTTGTCGTAAATCGTGGAATAAATAATGGGGCTAAGTGGCCGCCTCGTTACTACCTCGTGGAATTCTCTGTCCTTTCGAAGGAGACGAAACAAAGCGAATTCACCCGTTCGGAACGGCTAAAATAAAAAACGTTTCGCTACCTTTTTCGATTTCTTTCGCCCGGAATTTGCCGTCTACTTAGCCTGTACAGAAATCCCCTAGCTGGAAGGATATTTAGTTCGAAGCAATTCATTTCGAGCAGGATGTTAGATCCACGATTGTTCCACGCTTGAAATACCCGCGAGATTGAACGGAGAATGAAGCTGGAACTGGTGAGAAGACATTTTCAGGTAGGGCGGCGAGGCTCTGGTGAACCGGGGGGTGGCTAAGAAACAATCCGAGGAGGACGGAACGATCGTTGAATGTCGAGCAACGAGAGCAGCCGCAGGAGCAACGTGGTATTCAAAAGAAAGGCCAGGGTGCCGTGCAACTGTGGATGGGAATTGAGATTCGGTTACGGCGTCGCTGTCACCTTGGCCATTTTCGAGGCGAAACGGTTCTTCATGCTGATCCTAGAGATATTCGCCGAGTGGCAGATCATTCGATTCGCTGGCGGCCTGAGGCCAGTCATCTTCACCTTGGTAAACGTCAGCCTTGGCTTGCCCACCGCTATGATCACTGTTCGTAATATACGCTCGTAAGTGTGTCGATCAATATATCAAAATTCACGATCAATTATAATCGAGCCCCTTGGAACATCTGACACCTCCGATTGTCGAACTTTCTGCTTTGCATAAGGGGTCGTACTTAAACTACGTAAGGCTTTTGGGGGAGGATCCCGAATTTCTTGCTTTATCTTACAAAGGGGAGAAAAAGAGTCAGGTAGCGCGTTACGTAATATTTTTTAAAAAAAAGACAAGGTTTCATCGCACGCGCGAGGCCGAGTTAAGTGAATTATATGAACCGGTCTGCAAAGGAGATAAGAAATCGTCAAAATTACCATTACGTAATTTCCGGATGGCCCCTGAGGGCGTAAAATTTTTTTTACCGTGCTTGAAAACTCCATCAGCCATCCGAAAGGACCTCTACGAATTCATTTCGAACCGACGCCGAGCCATCCTACCAGTAACCAAGATCGATTACCCTCTGTTTCAGACGCAAGGTGCCACGTTGCTGCGCGGAAACGAAGCGGGCGTTGAAGTGCCTGCTGATAGTGATTGCGCTATGCGCGACGATGAACGCAGCCACGCTAGCATCCATCGGTTATCACATAAGCGTTCGACAGGAGTCGTTGATCGGGATATTTAATACCTCGATGCAGCTGTACGCCAGCGCGGCTTCGTACAAGTACGCGATCGACGAGATACAGTTCATATTCCAGTGCTGCGGCCACTCCTCCTACGCAGACTGGTTCCTCTTCGACTGGCAGGTGAATCCGCGATACAGGAAGGGTAACTCGCCGACACGGTATAAAAGCGCGTGGAACGGTGCAATGTTCGCGGTGTAAAAGGGCTGTCCGTTGATCAGGGGGTGGACTACGCCTCGAGGGAGGAGATGGCCATTCAGAGCCCCGTGTCGGACGAAGGGTACAGGGACCGCGGCGTGCCCTTCAGCTGTTGCAATTTGCGCTCCATGGCGCCCTGCGAGCACACGGAGATCCTCGGCCACGAGATTAAAACGATCAACGCGCACGGATGCGCCCAAGTCGCCAGCCCTGTTCTCCTTAGGATCGTCATCGTGGCGTACGTTATGACCAGCACGTTGGTCATCATACAACTCTTCCTTGCCTTTCTAATGACGAAGGTACTACGTGGACATAGGTCTCTTATACGTATTAGCGCTTTGTGTGCTGCAAAGCTTGGCGAAATAGCGTGTCAAGTTGTTCAGGTAGCTTCTCATCGAGCTGCAGTTATAATATATCGTCTGGTAGATTTAAACAATTAGCGAGCTTGCAATTTTATACCGTATTAACCCTAGAACGATACTGTAGAGGTGCAAATCCACGTTGGGACAAAAATATCATATCTCACATGAGACTCTAATCTCATGAGACAGTTATTTTATTATTTTTGGGCATTATTAGTTTTGGTAACGTGTGCCATTTCGCGCCAAACCTTTGACATGGTACGTAAAAAATCGAGATTTTCATAAAAAAAATAAAAAGTGCCGGATTTTTAACAGCGCAGAAACACGACCTAAAACACCACGACTTTTTAATTTTTTTTATGAAAATCTTGAATTTTTACAGACCATATCAGAGGTTTAGCGCTAAACGGCAGACGTTTTACAGGTCCTGTAATTTTTTAAAGTCGATCTGAACCTCCGTTCATTCGCAACTAGTTGAAAACTAAGAGAAAAAGAGATTCGAGAAAAACGCGTTTAAAGTTTCGGGGCAAAGGCGACGGTGCAGGTTGCCGCTTCACCTTCTTAGCTGCCAAATCTATAATTTTGCGAATTTTAATAAAAAACCAAACGGCATTTTACTCCGAAACGATAGTGCTTTCGGAAAATGCGATAAAAAATCGATTTTTCGATTGCCTAGTCCCCTTAAGGAAGATATTCGCAGAATATGGTTCTCGTTTACATTAAGAGAATCGAATAGGAGAGGAAGCTTGATATTCTAAGTAGCCTCTAGAATAATGTTAATTTTCTGGTAATAATGAAATTTTTCTGGCGATCCCGGAGCATCGTTCCAGGGTTAAGGGGCCTCTAGACGCTGACACATACATGTTCCAGTGACACATTGATACACGCACCCTCTTGGCTCGTGAGCAACATGCCAGTTTGACGAGATCTGTGAGTCAATGCACGTATCAATGTTTCACTGCCACGTGTATCAGAGTCTAGAGGCCCATTTAAGAACAGTATCTACACCCAAAGTTCCTTCGACGAGGAACACGATTTATCCCACTCCCAGTGTTTGTTTCTCCAAGCTTCGCTCCCAGCCATCCTGGCCGCCGTTAAATCTTTAACGCCCGACACGAGGGCATTCCCGAAACGACTCGGCACGATCTCGTCTATGTTCCCAGATAATACGCAGACTCTTATGCGGGACCTGCCGTTTGTATCATCCTCGGACGTCCTTCGCCGACGACTCCACCAGCGTATCGTTGGTCGGTACAAGGTAACGAACCGATCGAAATTCAATAATAAATCCGCGGCGGGCCGTACGCAAATAGACGATGCCTGTAAATCAACGGGGCCATTTCAATTAATAATCGACGCCTGGGTGTGACGGGCGCGGCGATAAGGGGAGACCGGTCACCGGCCACAGATTTCTCCCGCCCGTTGCCTCCCGCTCGCGGATAAGGCGGCGCGAACGGGACGAACGGAAAGGAAGGACGAAATTAAGATAAGTGAACCTTGGTGTGTCGTTCTAAATTCAGTTCGGAGACGGAGAGACGCGACACGAGCTCGCCCCCCTCGGACCGAGGGACGACACGGCGGATTAAAGAAACAAAGGGGCCGGATGCGCGCCGCGGGAGAAAGATAAAGCGCGGGTCATCGACGAAATACGGTCGCTGTAAAAATAAGAGCAACGCAAAAGACGATTGCGGCTCCTCGTCGCCGCTGGACACCTCCCCGGTGTCCAACCGCCCCGAGCGAGCCCGGGTGGTCCTCGACGCGGCCAGAATCCGTCCGAGCGCCCACGAGGAGCACACGGTATCCAAGAAGCCTTTACGAGGCGATGGAACGCAGCGTTAAATGAACGATCGGGTGCCAGACACCGTCCGGTATCCCGCGGTCGATCACGCTTTATCGTCGACTTCCAGGATTTACGGGACATCGAAAGAATCGCGTTTTGATCGCTTCGAGGAACGATTTGGGAATGAAACAGATGCTCGGAGGGACCTCTGGTGCTTATTGTGGAGGATATTTGCTGGGAACTCGGGGAAATTGATAGCGGAGGGTCGCGGAGTTCTGGAGATCGGTTTGTATGTTTGGATTAAGAGTGTGGAGGTGGTTGTAGCTCGAAGCTACGGGCGATGGGGGATCGTCTGATGAAGGTTTGATTTGGAAATGGATGTTGGGAGTTGGGTTCGGGAGTTTTGAGTTTCGAGGATGACGGTGAAGTAGGGGCAACTGTTGTGTCAGCCACTGTTTCGTGTTTTCAATAGTTTGAGGAATAATCGTGTGTGCACGGTTAAATCGAACATGCTGTATAAATTATGAATGATAAGGGAGCCTCGTTCAATGCCCGGATCAAGTCGACATAGGACTCGGCGAACTACGCGTCGACGATAACAACGAAATACTAATTGCAATGATTAGAGGTAAGCCACGACGTCGCGGCAAGTGGTGGGGATCGGCGAATCTTGCCTTAGTAATTGAAGATCGTCCATGGACGTGCAGTACGGTTCGAAGCTTCGTGGAAAGCGGACATTCGGTAAACGCAAGCTCGCCTGTCTCCTCCTTCCTGCTTTCTTTCCCGCGAAAACGCAGGTTTGTAAAGAGTAGACAGAAGCTACGCCAGTTCTACTCGATATAACTTTTCTAAGACTTAGATATACTCTCTAGACATATCGATTAGCCTTGGAATATTTTAGAACCGAGCAAAATAATTATAACAAGTATAAGAAATTAAACACATTCTCCGTTAATACGAACTAAAGTAGGATAGAAATTTATTCTACATTCTGCATTCCATCTACAACCTACTCCGACAGTCTTCTAAACTAGAAAATTATTTCGATTCAACGGCAACCGCAACAAATTATTCCTCCCAAATTTTCACTTGTAAAGTATCGCAACTTGACTACAAAACATTACACTTTATAGTATAAATAACACATATTAATATATACATATATATATATATATATATATATATATATATATACACACACATTAGTATTATTAAAATGTACATAAAATTAGAATTAGTAAAATAAAAGTCGCAAGCCCCTACAGATTGATTACTTGCCCGCCTGCCAAGCGCGCGAACTGCATGCTCTCCAATTCGCGCCTTCGGCAGTCGTCGTGATACTCCGTAGTCGCATCGGCTCCAGCCGCCAGCGCTCGCGCCTCTCCGGAACACTTCGGCCAGCGTCGTGCCAATAAGCGCGCGCTTAGGTGGTTGGCAAACGCGGACGCCGGACGGTTTAGTCAACGAGCGTTCGCCTGTCTGTGAAGTTCGTGGTGTTGCCGCATCTGTTTTCTCGCTTCTCGGTCGTCCACACCGTCGATATCGTAGCATGTGCCAACCAGTTCGCGTATACGTTTACCTATCGCACCACCAGCCGCACAATAAACTCGTCTCTTACGGCTACCGTTAGGGTTGCCGGTGTGCATCGTGACTCGTTGCGTGTATCTTGTAACAAAAAATAAAAACCGGCAGCGCCACCAAGGGTCCCGGCGGTTTTCTTCAGCCCGCTGAAAGGCCATCGAGCGGAAAGCGTCGTCAGGCTGTGCCACCAAACGACGAAAGAGTCGACGTTCGTGCGAAGTGAAGGCATGATTTCTTCTTGGATATTCTAGTGAAACTCGTTCCGGGAACGTATCGGGTGGGCGAATTCCCACGTGGTGAGTGGTAGTGTGCACACGCGTAAACGACCATCCAGCGCACGCATCTTCCATCCCGGCCCATATCCACGAACGTGACAGAGAGGGAGCGAGAGAGGGACAGAGTGATCTCGAAGGAGGGAAAACCCGAGGGGGCCAGAAGGGTAGCAGAGAAGACTGAGGCCGACGGACGAAAAGGAACCGAACGGGTGAACGGGACGGAAAGATCGGGGACAAGATACGAAATTGCGAGAGCAGCCGAACACCGACAGGGACAGGGGCGCGAGGAAAGAGGCGAGAGAGAAGGACACCGATAGAAATCTCATTTCGACGAGAGTAACTAGCCGCGGAGCAAGATGAGCTGCTGCACGAGTGCCCCGATTGTAACCCAGACATGCGAGACACTTCTCAGCAAGTGCGAGGTGCCGATCATCGACCTCGCTCACATGGGTGAGTCCAATTCCATTTTCAGCCTTCCCATTGCCGGCAGTTATCGCCGATCATCGAAATCGGTCGCGCGCATAAAAATCGCGAATTGTCGCAACCGTGACCCGTCACTCGGCAACTTGCGAACCTTTGTGTCGACACCTTTTTCATGCCACCATCGTTTACCGCGGTTCGATTTGTCCCTTAACCGTATGCCTCGAACGCCTGTAAGCGTTTACCCGACCACGGTTAACAGTCCATAGCACCGAGTGCTTTAATCGCGATCCCACGTGGCCTGTTCGATGCTAGAAGTAGCTATGTAATTTCGCTCGATGCTTGAATGATTCGATATGCGCGATGACTCTGCGCGGAAAGTTCATGGTTGCATTGCTCGCTGATCAATCGACGTTCTGCGCAGAGGATCGACGGTAAAACGAACTTTTAGTCACACATATACGAGCGCGGATACGGATGTGTCCCCTTGCTCGTGAAACCGAGCAGGTTTCTTTCGAGGCGGTTAAATGCCAGCGCCGAGGAAATCGTGAACTTTGCCTTTATCGTAGCGGCCGACTTCGCGCTTTGGTGACTTATTAGCGACGCTTTCTAAATATATATCCATGCGGGGCGAGAGATCGAAAACCGTTGGCCTTTCCGCGCGTATTTTTAACGTGACGCGGTTTTCCCACGTGGAAAGCGCGATGCTCCGGCGCGCAACGTAATCGACTCGTCCGTGCAGGCGACCGAAAGCGCGAGGAATTTTGGGAGGTTCAAAAGGGGGTGACGCTTTTACGGTTGCTTGGCAACGAGGCCAGGCAACTGGCCAGGCAGACAGAGAGCGAGCAAGAAGCAGCAGCGGGGCAACGGCTCGGCGGTTTCATAGTCGGAGGCGCCTACCTCGGGCCCGACAATCCGCTGAGGTCAGAGCCCCTCCTCACAAAGAAGAAGGGCCCCTCCCTTGCCACCCTCCTCCACTCATATAGGGTGTCTCGTGATTTACTACCAGTCTTTCTTTCGATAATTTACGATTTAGTGACCGTTTAGTTTAGACAATAGGTAGATAATCCTAGCATAAAAATTAATTTCGCAAACACTTAGGGACCGAGCTACCTCAAAATTTAAGCGATCTTTTCCTGATTACGACTGCTGGGTTAGACGGTAGCGTTCGGGCCTACCATCGGAATGGCCAGAGTTCGAAACTTGCAAGGGGGGTTACTTTTTCGCATGGTTTTTCATTTGTGTTTTATGCCAGTTTTTCTGTTGTAATATATTCATTGACGTAGATGTTGTAGCAATGAAGATCGTTTAAATTTCAATACAATTGAAAAGGTGCATGGAGATATTAATGCTTTCAAGATTACACGTCATAAGATCGCACGTAATTAATAATGATTCACCGGCGATAGGAGAAATATGATATCTACCAGACAAAATCATCGAAGTGTTTAATGTGCAGCAGCTGCTTTATCGCAATTTTCGATCACATCGAGAAGAGTGTATGTGAGGAGCGGGGTCACTGTTTTATCGATCACTTTCTCGCGCGCCGTTCCCAATCTCTCCGCGAGCTCGACGGCTAAAATGATGGTCAAACAAGTTTTGAGCGGGACGGCGAGGCCTGCGTTGCGCTCAAACAAGCCGCCTCGCTCGCTAATATTGATAAAACACATTGACGCGCTTGCAGCGGGCCTGTTGTCAAGCATAATATTGACAATATTCGGATATGCAAATAATATTCGCAGGGCCTTCTGAACGGCCGTGATGAGCCTTTGTAACGAAGAAGGTACTAGCAGACTATTTGACGATGCCTATCATTCGGTTCCCATGGTCGCGCGCGTATGAGTTACCGATCACGAAGGCCTGGCCAGCAGGAACGTGCCCGCCGTATATGCGCATGTATGCAAGATGCATGAAACCACTCGAATGAAATATCGCGCGCGCCTTTGTGCGCCCGTAACTGTATGCGTTGGGCAATGATTTAAACGGTCGAACGCCGTCCCGAGAATAATGGGTCGGCGTGTGCGAACGAAAAAGCCTCTGACGCGTTTCAATCCACGTTTATAAAGCGCACAAAACGTTCCCCGTTTATCGCGTCCGTCCTACACGCTCGGTCCGGTTCGGTCGTTACTTTCGTCTGTCCCTGCCTCGCGAGCGTACATTTCGAGCACGGGCGACAGGCCAACGACCATAACGATCGCGGGCACAGCAACAACTGCTGTCTACTGAACGGCCCCTGGCGTCTAGAGCTTTTTCAAAGTGTTTCACTAACGCGACATCACGATCGACACGGAAATTATCGTTGCGTCGAGCGACTGTTAGTCATCGATTATGTAAATCGTCGCGAGGGTACAGTTGATTGAAATTCTCAAGTGGAACCCCTTAGTCAACAGCGATCTCTTTCTGCCATATCGTATTGTTCGATTCAGTTATGTATATAGGTAGCTTGGCGCACTCTCTTTCGACGCCAGCCACTTGTTGCTTTGTACACAATTCGTTCTCGCGAGAAGGCCGCTGGGTCGATTCAGTCTCAATTGCATTCAGTAGGCAGATATTTTCTCGCGTCGCTCTTTACCACGGTTTCTCAGATGAAATTCCCGGATTGCACACGCTCGGCGCGTCACGACACCTTCCTTTGTCCCGCTCTTTGTGCCCGGGTCTCGCATCCCAGGATCTTACTTTCGTCGCGAAAACGCCACCACGTCTAACGCGTCGTTACAATTCGAATCGGCCAGCCGCCGCCATTCATCGCGGCTTTCCTCCGCCTCGGTGACTCTGCAACTTCCTCCCCGCCGTTTATCTTAAATCATACAGTCGAATCGCGCGCGTTACGTCATGCTCTCTGAAGGTACTTTTATCCCTTACCTTCCAAGAACTCGAATCGTTGCCGATTTAGCAATTTGCGGTAACTATCGGCCCGTAATGGCTCCGTTCCCGGAAGCGCTCTTTCACCGCGAGAACTGTATGTTGTTTTAGAGCCAATTCCAGATTCCCCTAGCGATTTAACGCCACCAGCAAACTCGTCAGATTGTCCTCGGAGTAATTCGACGATATCGCGATCTCCTCCGTGGAAACTTGAAATCTGATCCTCGTTGATAACCTCTTGTAGTCAGGATCATCGAAAACATTTCGCTCCCCCCTTTTTTCTTTGGCCGTGCTTACTCGCGTCTCGTTGCAGCCCGCTCTGTTACGGAACGTCGCTCGTGCGGACTGCATTTTTTCGTCCGGCGATAGCATCGCTGGCTGATAAACATCATGGGGCCCCGTTCACTTTTCGTGTTGCGCGGGCACGTAGGCGCGCATGCGCGAACGCGCGACCGTTTTTTTTTCTCCCAGTGGTTCGCCGCGCGCGTTTGCACGTGCCTGTCCCCCCGTGGCCACGATACGCAACGATGCGGATAAGTGAACGCTTGTGCACACGCTCCGAGAATAGACCTTCGAGGAGCTTGCATTTTTATCGCTCGCGCGTTACGTCGCCGTTGCATTAAAATTGATTATTCGGTGCATCCCCGGGCTCCAGAAAAAATCATTCCCGCCTCTGCAGTCGCGGCGTGTGAGTAACCTAGCACCATCTGACATTTCCGATTCTACTGGATTCTCCTGGCTCGGCTCTGTAGCCGTGGCAACACGTGGCGTCGCTGCCTTCGGCGAGATTAATAACGCTCTGTCTTCGTGGTATTATAATGAGCACTTTGTTAATTAAAGTGAGACAAGGATAGGTAATTATTCCGTGGCTTTGAGGTTAAGGTTGCGCTCCCTCTATATGGAAAGACGTTCCTGCGTACGTAGCGGTACCACCTAACGACTCAATCGAGTAGTATTCCCACCGATGGCTCGAGTGCTGTTAATTTAGACCTCTTTAGCCGGGTAATGAGTAACATTTCAGGAATTCGGGTACCATTGTTAACCGCGCGAAAGGGGGAAGGCTGCTTTTCCGTTTCGCCAGCATCGATGCACGGCAAAACAATTCCAGCGGTCGTTTAATTGTTCCGAGCCACTCATCACGAAAGAATTCGGTCGATAGTCTCGCGTTCGTAACGGGGAAAACACCGTGACGCGCGTTTCAAAACGTTTTTTTCACGGAAGCCTGCCGCTTTCTTTGTCGTGCGCCTTGTTATTCCGCGCGACAGCGGAGACTTCCGAGACCTTTGAATTAGCCCGAGCTCTGTTTTATAAAATAACTCGGCTCCATCGGGGATTCAGCACGAAACGCGATAATATTAACCGCGTCACCGAACCCGGCGCAACGAACTACAACGACGGGGACACGTTCTTTCTCGCACCGTATTTCCGGTAGCAATTTCAACGGCTCGCCAAGTCTTCGGCGCTGGGCGGCCATGTTGGGCTGGCTGTGCACAGTGCTCCTACAGTCATTCTCGAAGACAATGAAATTAGAGAAATCCGAATTCACTTCTGTCAGAGAAACTTGCACGCTCTGAATAGAGTCTTCTTTATTATCATTTATTCTGCCGTGGAAACGGAGCTATTATTGCAGAGGAAGCATAGACAAATCGGTGAGCGCGATCAGCTTGTTTCCTGTGAAATCCTCCAACTGGTATTTTTGTCTCCTGAGCGAACCTATCTAAAGAGTCGAGCTTGACACCCTTGGCTTCGGTGCCGTGGAAAGCCGGTATGCGTTGGGAGACGGTCGAGGGATCGGCATCTGGAGAAAACACGTAGGCAGCAGCAGTAGCTGTTGCAAAATTCGTGCTTGAGCAAGCATCGTTCACCATGCTGACGTAGTTGACGTAGCTTACTGCAATTGTAAATTTGTTTGACGATCGAACGTAGGTATTTACGTTGTCGATTTGGATGTAACACGCCACAAAGGTTTCAGTATCCCCAAAACATCTCTCGCTACAAGACACTGGCCGTGAAAACCTGAAAGAAAGGAACGGGGCCGCGTACGATTCTACCTCTTCTCGGCTCAATTCGCGTGCACCGGCAATAATGCCATTGAAATCCTGAAAGGCGTACCGGACGCGAGTGTTGCGAAACGAAATGGTAATTCGTCGGTCGGGTTGGGAACGGGAAAACCGCGCGGCAAGTTCCAGAGGAAAGAAAACAAATAGGTGAGGAGTGCCTTGAGGAATTCGGCCCCACATAATTAAGCTTTATCTCCTCTAATTAGGTAACAATTGCATCGCCGCTTAATTGAGTAATTAGAGAACTTGCGATTCGCGTGTAACGTTTTTAAAGAAAGTATCGCTTTGGTTACAGCGTTAGTTAAGGGCACTTATTGGTCAAAACATAAAAAAAATTTGCATATTTTCACTCTACAACATCTAAAAATGACTGGATAAAATTTTACAACGAAATTCCTGACGGTACAGATTTTAGAGGCAGTTCAGGGTGACCAACAGTGTGTTAATGACCTTAAAAATATGTGTTTTTTTGAATGTGGATTGTGGCGCAAGTATAATAGATAGGAATGTGATTTTTCTTTTAATTAATAATACATTTATTGTTGTAAAAAAAGAATCAATCTTTGTTTTAATCGAATAAACACATGGAAAATTGGATGCTCGCGGGCAAGCCCCCGTCTCTAGAGTCCAGACTCTCCACTCCGCGAGGCATGCCTCGGGACGAAGCCTCGCACAGTTGTTGCGCACCTTTGTATACAAGGGTCGAGGGAACGACTACTTGCCACGCTGCGGCTTTAAGCTCTTATAACTCTGGGAGTTCTACGAATTTCACCTTAATATTTAAGAGACATATTTTCGAAACCCCAAGCTATTAGAAAATCGAAAGAAAAATCGAATTTTTGAAAGTCCTAGAGCGCGATACTTCCTTAAGTAAACCTCCGTTATGTTAGAAATTCTCCGTTTTCTTTTCAATGCTGGACTTTTCAACGCGTTTTCGAATTGCTCGAGTGAATTGCACGCTCGACGACCGCAGAATTGTCAAGATGGTCGACGTCCGTCGTTTCGATGGAAACGATGCTTTCCGAACAATGCTTGTTTCGGTGGCGTCACGTTTCACCGACACGAGGCGTGACGACGGTACGTCATCGAAGGCAACGTGACAGAAGCTTCTCCAAGGGATATCGTGGAGTCGGCAATCCGATTGTAGAATGGCTGCTCGCCAGTACATAGCTGATTTGTACGTGGTTGCAGCACCGGTGAAATCAATCATTTAAACCGCGATCATCGAGTTCACTTTCATCGTTGCAATCGCGTTTCAGCTGGCTGATATTTGCGCTACTAACTAGGAGCACTGGTTGCCTGAATGTCGTGGAAAACGATTTCCGCTTCATACTTCATTTTACTGCTCCCCTTTACTTGATACACCTTCTGATAAGATGTAATATTCTATTTAGTAAAGGGAAAGCCAACACTACTTAGTTTCAATACTCTTTATTCCGGAATTCTTACATTGGAGGCGTTTACAATAGCTGAGCAGCCTTCGCGTAATCGACATGTTTAACCGACTTCAAAAAGGAAGAGGTTATAGATTCGACCCGTAGGCATTTTTTTGTATGTTTGTTCCCGTCATAACTCCTCAGTATGTGGACCGATTTTGATAATCTTTTTTTTTTAGTTGAAAGAGGGCGGTGCCAATATTTTGCCAATTCTGGTTAATAATAGAGACTATTGTCACCTAATTAGTATTATTGTATGTACATACCCGCATATCTCCTCAGCATGTTGTGTCGATATATATAAAATTAAAACGTCAACCATAAAAACATTTAAAAAAAAAATTAAAACCGACTTCAAAAAAATAAAAATGCACTGAAAAGTAAAAAATTATTTTTTCCCTAATTTAATCTACGACTGTCATATTTTTTTAAGTCGGCCCTTCATCGTTTTGCACTGTGTAAATCTGGCGCCAACTTAAAAAAATATGAATCGTATGTAAGTTAATATTACCAAGTTTGAATTAGCGTTCTTTTAGCTACAGATTCATAACAATTACATAAGAATACACCACGCTGTTATGAACTTATAGCAGTCTATACACAATGCATTATATACAAGTCATGATTTTGGTTTCACTGCGTGACATAGCGGTCATCGGTAGAGGAAAGTACGCACCTTAAGTGAGAGTCATTAATAGTAATGAATATGGAATGCAAAAAAAAAAAATAAACAATGGAAAAATGTAACAACTAGCCCCGGTCTCCTCTTATTATTTGCCGTACAAAAGTTGCTACGAAGATGAAACATTGTCATTTGAACAGAACTATTTTCCATAATTCTTAGTCACTCCCTATAAGTAACCTGTCTGTGCCTGCTCATCGTACGGTCAAATTTACGGCATCTTTCTCCTATTTATCCTGTTTTTACTACAATTCTCTTCCTTTGGAAATTCGTTCTCTGTCCTCTATCCCCGCTTTTCAGTGTGCTGTCCGATCTTTTATTCTCGTTCACTATCCGTAACACCCTTTGTCTTGTGGTTCTCTCTCTCTCTCTCTCTCTCTCTCTCTCTCTCTCTCTCTCTCTCTCTCTTCTGTTGTTTCGCTAGCTTTATTTCTGATTTATAATGTTTTGGGGTTAGGTTGCAAAACAGCAGATATGCTGAACCTCGCCCATTTGTCACATAATTTATGTAATTTGTGGCGAATAAAGTCGAATTATTATTATTATTATTATAACAATGCACTTATACTGCCCTAATTTGCAATCTCCGTATGATGTTAGTTAAATCACTTACTGTCTCATTTCCTCCGCACAGGAAATCTTCAATCTGTTCCCTTAGCCAATTCTCATTTACCTAATTACCTGTTTCATTATCGAAATTCCTTGCTCCCTTGTTATTTCCATGCAACGAGTCGTTTTTACGCAATGCGCTCGCGAGAGCCCGGACGAAAGTGAGACAGAATCCCTCACGGTACGATCTATCTGTCGTAGAAAGGCAGAACTCTGCCAATATCACGCGCAACGCTTCGGCTATGTTTGTTTTCACACGGTAGTCGCGTGTACCGTTATCATTCGTCGCGATCAGCGGTTTTATCGTCTCCGCTCTATCGGAGCTGTTTTTCCCCTTGCCGCCAGTTGAACCGTCTGTGTATAATAACCGCCGATCGAGCTTGTAGATCAGCTGATCACCTGAACAGTTTCTTTATTTTTTTTTTTTTGTACAGTGCGCTGACGACACCGCGTCGTTTCAAATTTTGCAATCAACCGTATGTTTCTCGTTGAATAATTTACACATTTTTTTTCACATTTGAATTTTATTATAAGGTACCTTTCCGCGGAACCCGAAATTTTATATTCCCGGAATACCAATTGGGAAATCTGCCATCTCCGTCGTCTCCATCTCAAACGTAATAAATTAGTGGTTCATTCGAAATTGAATTCATTTATCAGAAAATAAATTAAACTGTGAAGTAATTCCGTATTATACGACCTCTGTTATATTAATTCTTAACCTGGTACATAAATTCATATTCGGTTTCGCTATTTATTGCCGCTCCCTGAATGAAACCCTCGATCCGCCTCTGGGAGATGGTGCATAGGCGAAATGGAACTAACTTAATAATACGTAGTAGGTTTTATATCTTCTTTTGGTATCACTAACCAAGCCTGGAAATTCTCAATATAAGGGAAAGAAGTTTCGAGACACAATCCTTTCTTACAGAACTATCTTATCCGCGCTGGTAGCCACCGCTTAAACTTTCGTTCGACCGCTACTCTAGCTCTCGAGAGGGTGAGCCAAGTTCGATGCTCGGCGCTAATACCAACGACTTATCCCGAGTTTCGCAAATATCGATGCACACATGTCCCTGTGACACACTTCCCGGCGGGCTACGCAAATACGCGGCTCCGCTGAAACCTGTCACTCGTTTCCGTATTGTTTGCAGGAATAAGTGCGCAGTATGTGTGTACTTTGCAAAACAGATTACAGATCGAGCATGAACCCAACGTCTTCGCGAAAGCGCAGCCGCCGATGCGGTTGTTTTTTCGATTTACTGCTCTATCTCGACGATCTAAGCGAATATTTATCACGTCTGCGACTTCCCGTAGTTTTTCTTCAATTCTGACGAGTCAGTTGGGGAAGAATTATCTTGTACACGAGTCACGACAATAAAAGAATTTTAAATAAAATTAAAACCTACTTCAAAAAAATAAAAATGCACTGAAAAGTAAAGAAATAATTAAATAAAGTGATTTCGGCGCACTGATTCGGTCACATCAGTGCGCCGAAACCACTTTATTTAATATTTCCGGTCGAAATTTTAATTGTAATATTAGTAAAGAAATAATGTTCTCCCTTATTTAATCAACGACTCTCATATTTTTTTAAGTCGGCGCCAGATTTACACGGTGCAAACGATGAGGCGCCGATTTAAAAAATATGAGAGTCGCAGATTAAATAAGAGAAAAAGTTACTTTTTAAATTTTAGTGCATTTTTATTTCTTTGAAGTCGGTTTTAATTTTTCCTTTTTAAATGTTTTTATTTTTAACTCTAGTTAACACAACACGCTGATGAGAGATGCCCGTACGTACATAAAGTAATAATAATTAGGTGACAATAGTCTTTGTTATTAACCAGAATTGGCAAAATATAGGGTCAATATCGATGCAGTCTAGGATGTGACCACCGGAGCATCGGCTTCCTTCGAATAAAAAAAAATATCAAAATCAGTCCACATGCTAAGGAGTTATGCGCGGACGAACATAAAAAAAATACATACGGGTCGAATCTGTAACCTCCTCCTTTTTGAAGTCGGTTGAAAATTATATTCCACTCGTTTAACGTAATGTTGTGGAACGAGAAAGACGGATATTAAGAGCTTCCTTATATATTTCTGAAAGTTAGAAGAGTCCTCGAAGAAGCGAAAGCTCGTGTGGGTCAGAAAAGACCCAGCAGATCATACTAGGTGGATGGGTAAAAAATAACCCAGGGGATCTTGATAGGTGGAAGGGTAATAAATGGCCCAGGGGATCGTGATAGGGTTCAGGGTTTCTCAGTCGTGGCAATACAACGTATATGCCGTGCACACAAATCGCCGCGATCTCAGATCGCTATCGACGATCGAGTATCGACTTGAAACCGAGTTTCTAGGGTGCACACGCGACCGAGAGAAAATTTTCGCTAGTTTCTCCTGGCACCGGCAGTCTCACCGATACTTTCGCCCGCTGTATAACGATCGAATATACCGTTACCAAGCGATACCTCTTCACATACGTACAGGCTGCCGTCATCGTCCAAGGGAATAATACATTCGCCCCGATTAAAGCCGACTTTACAGCCCGTCTGGTCTGATAGCAGCCCGCGCAACAGCCTGTTGCATCTGAACGTTGTCGCTGATATACACGCTCGACCGTATCGCCCTGCCTCGCACGCGATACGTTATTTTTTACCTTAGCCGCGGAATATTCAAGTTTGCGCGGTACGGGCAAGTCGATAGCGGGCCAGTTTTATCGCCTCGTGGCTCCGTTCTCAGGAAAACCGCATTTCTACGGGAAGACTCTATCGCCTTACCTAACCAAATCGCTCGAAACGTTTCCTCTACTTCTAGCATTTTTAATAAATATTCCTCGCGGCAATTCTGCGACTGTAAACGGCCGTTAAAGTCACAGATACACTTGCTCAGCTTTCTCAACAACTGACATCGAGTTTTAAGCCCCCCAACAAGTCAACGATCCACCTTGGATTGCAAGATCTCTAAAATGCCACAGCTCGGTTTTGAAAGTGATTCACGCATCTCCAGCAGATACCCGTACTTGAACCTCCAACGCGATTGCACTTTGCTTACGCGTACATACTCGCCGTATCGTATGAAAGTTAATTTCATTAAACGCCCACACCACTACACCGGCAATGCAAAAGTAAGTGACGAGATAAGGTGTTCGATTCCCTAAGCATTCGCGATACCCAGGGTATCGCTTCTTTGCTAATTACCGTGGCAAATCAGTGTTGGGGTGGGGGGGACAATAGAATCTGCGCTCTTTCTATAAATCATCCCCCCCCCCTCCCTCTCTCTTTATCGATAAAGCCACTCGACGGCACGAGCAAGTGCATGCGAGATACGAATTCACTCGGCCGATTGAAAGCGTTTCAGCGACATTTTTCTGCGCTTGCATCACCGAGTCCACGTGTCTTTGCGCGGATAAAGAGCGCGGCAGGCATTGAGAGGCACGGGGGCGGGAGAATTCGCTGCGAGTCGCGATATTTGCCGTGGATTTCCGACGGTAGATCTGCCGTGACGATCGCGCTAGATCATTAGGAGCAGAACGGGAAACGATTTACGAGCGCATGTGACGAAAGACCTTCGCCTTCAGCGACGTTAATCTTTGCAGAACCTATGGCCGTTCGCGAGCTTTGTGCGATTTTGCTCGGTATTTACTAATTCATTGAGACTTGCGTTAGTCATGGCTGTTGCCCAACGATTTCCTGGCGAGGATCGTGTTTGTCGGTGGAAGATATGAGATTTCCTGCTCCAGGCGTGGGACTTGGTCAGAGGTTTAATTTTAGTGAGCTTAGGTCGATTGGGATCGAACCACACAGGGTTTCTTTTAATTAGCTGCTGCTCCGAAAGTGAAATTCCTGTGGAGACGGCCCTCTAGTTTCGAGCTCCCGGCGTTGCATAAGAAATGAGTCACGAACACGGGCGCGGTGGAAAGATTGAAAATCACTAACCAGTTCGAAGGACTCTGATTATTTATTCAGACGAGCTAATTAGCTGTTGCCTTTATGCTTCATTGTGTTGCGTTCACCTTCACTTTTCATTGGAGAAAGTCGGTGTTGGAGCTTCCAGGGATATTATATATTATTCCCACTTTGTTCATTCATAAATACTGCTAATAAACCAGAAGAAAGTATATATTGTCAAGTAATGGAAAAATAGATTCACCATTATTCCTCTTCTTATAGATCCAGCGTTGAGAAATATATTTAGGTAATTTAATGTACTCAACCTATTGGAAGTAGCTGGACTCTAGAGCACTATATGTGTCTGAAGTACTCTATATACTCTAGATACTCATTCTACTACACCAAGTGCTACCAAAATAATCGGCTCATTTCAACTCAAACTTGTAATACTTGGCTCATTTCAACTCAAACTTGTAGTACTCGGCTCATTTTAACTCAAACTTGTAGTACTTTGCTCACTTCTACTCAAACGTCTAATATTCAACTCATTTCAACTGAAATTTCTAGTAAGTACTCGGCTCATTTCAACTCAAACTTGTAATTTACTCGGCTCATTTCTACTCAAGCGTCCAATATTCAACTCATTTCAACTGAAATTTCTAGTAAGTACTCGACTCAATTCCACTCAAACTTGTAGTACTCGGCTCATTTCAACTCAAGCGTCTAATATTCAACTCATTTCAACTGAAACTTCTAGTGTCCACTCGAGCGCTCCGAGTATCACATTACCTCCATCGAAACATTCGAAGGAAAGTTATATTTAATCAATTCACAGAAGAGCAATGGTAGAGCAGCTTTATCTCCGTTTCTTTTTCTTCTTTCCCTAGCCTATCTATGTCATCGAACTTGTATCATTGCGTGCCCAGGAAATTGGATATAACCCGTTAGCTTCGACCTGTGTAATCATTCATTTCCACGTGTCGTTTCACCGTTACGTTGAACACTCCTCGGCGCCATTCCGAACTTATCTGCTTCACCGATTGTGGGACCATTCGCCAGGCCTGTTAAATAATTCCACGTTTGCCCAACTGTTTCGTACCGCGGAAATTAGCACGCTATATCGTTCAAGGTTCCAATGAATCATTGTGGATGCAAATTTTACGTTATCCTCGGCCTGCTCAGACTAAGGATCAAGCTTCTTCCACTCGGTGTCCTTTCCTGGAACAGCCACTTGAATACTGATAGATACGAGACTCGAATATCAGGAAGTCGAACGCGCGTAGAGAAGGGTTTTCGTAGAACCTCGCAGACATAAAGAAAGTCTTATTCGCACCATCAGCTCCGCTGTTGAAAAAGCTGCTCTCACCTCCACTCTACTATCGGTTAGCGATAAAATCGTTCGTGAGCAGGCAAATTCCGTGATTGCTTTTAATATCCCAAATTAATATTTCGAAGATGGCAATCTTAATGCAGCGTTAAGCAGCTGCTCGACTCCTGCGGCAGAGGAAATAACCCAAGAAATGTAAAGTCGGCGATTTAATCCGAAGAATGAAGTAGAAATTAACGCGACGCTCTTTCGCGATAACAGATAAAGTTTCGATAAGGAAAATTGATCGGCGCAGCTTAAAATGTTTGCTCTTCCGACGGAGTGTGAAAAGGTCTGCTCGGGTGAAATTCCTTAATCCCCTTTAAAGCTTCGAGTCATTCCAGGCTGCTTAAGAATTCTCCGGGAACAAAGAATCACCATTCTACATCGTATTTAAAGTATAAATTGTACAGAAGCTAACTGCATCATCCTCTAAACACCGATTAAATACTTTCTATTAATACATATACGATAAAAGCGTTATAAATAAATTAATCTAACGCAGCAGCCATCGATCTTTCGTATTAATCTTTTAAGTAACTTTTCAAGTAAAGGTGCCAATAACAATTTAAGCGCAATTTACAACTTTCTTTCCTGTTAAATGGAATCTTTAAATCCCATCTTCTCAAAGTACGTATTTCTCTCGATTAAGGGCACGCTTTCGAAACAAGAGTGTTTACAAGCTGCTCCAGAAAAGAGGTCCTTAGTTCCGACTTTTGCAACATTGGCTCGACGCCCAGCGACGGTTATCTTCGAGGACGCAGAAGCTCAAAGAGGAAACTCCCTCTCTTTCTCGCTTCCCAGTTTCCTTCGCTCTCCTCTCCCTTGCCCCTTTGCCGCGCGGCGTCGCAGAAATACCGAACTAAATGGCAAACGCAAGATCATAGGACATTTCAGGGTAAAACTAAACACGTCGCTCCGCCTCCGCGCGGTACAACGCAATCCTGCATGTTGCTCCGACATGTTTGCGCTCGAGATAACGTGGCAAAAAAGGGGTTACAAGCGAAATCGTTTATCTGTTTTTTAAATGTACAACAAATTGTGGTGTAAATTTCGAAAACAATATTATCGTTAAAAAAAACAGGCTCTTTCAATATCTGTTGTTCAGTCGACTACCATCCCACCTTTAATAACGAACGTTACGAAAACCTTATTTTATTATGAACATTGTCGCAGCACAGGTTAATTGTAAATTATACAGGTCCTCGTTGAAATCGAAAGTTACGCGGCATATTGGACTTTCGAAAGCGTTGGAGCGGTAAAGCGGGTCGTTTAAACTGTTTAAAGCTCCGCCACCTGGCGCGAGATTTGAAATTAGGTACTCGTCCGGCTCGCGAGCGCGACGCGGGATAAAAAAAGTCGCGGCGTTCCAGAGGAGTCGCGGCCTCTGGAGATGGGTTATCTGGGTCTGTCGTGTCGCGAAGTGAAATCAAGTTCAGGAAGAAAAAGAAAAGTGACGAGAAAGCAATCGTCGCCGCGTGTCGCTGTAACGCGAGATCGGGCCTGCAAGCCGAGGAGAGGCGAACCAACCGAGTGCACCGTGCGTGATTCGCGATAACGTTCGTTATCAGCATCTGGCGAAAAACGAGAGCGAACGTCCAGCCTCGTTCCATCGTTCGACGCTCGCTCGGACAAGTACTGCGCGAAAAATTTACGTATTTTCCACTCGATTCTACGAAGTTCCGTACACTCGGAAACAATTTCAACGTTTCCAAGCTAAATTAGTACGAAATAAACTTCTTTGGCAATTGAATATATTAGAACAAAGATTCTTACGAAACTCTCGGGCATCCCATTGAGGTTCCTGAGATTTAGATTCTTAATCTTCGAGCGAAAAGGGGCGTGATCTTTATCCGAATAGTACTTATACAGTGCTATTCAGATTCGGCGAGTGTACCTTGGAAATTCTTTCGCACATTCAGTCCTCTGGAAGGGAAATTCGCAACGGAGTCATCAGCCGGACGCGTGGTCCCTATTAATGATTACCGCGGAAGTGTGGCGAATTAGTCACCGTCGGCCCGATAATCGCGCGTTTACGATGGAATATACATTACCGAGGGGGGAGATCTTTTCCTCGAACAGTGGCCACGTATCGCGAGAGGATGAGGCAAGCTGTGACGTCGAGCACCGGCTCTCGACGTCGTCCACGCGAGCGCAGGGACGGCGGTCTCGCCTCTTTACGCTTCGCGATAACGCGGTATCTGTGAATGGGTGCTCCCTCAATGAAAGAATTAATCGATATTCGGGCAGGGGCAGGGGCTGGGATTATCGTAATATGTATCGGGCGATGTGTAAAGAAAGCGTGACCGCAGATAGGAGGCAAGCATCTCGCGGCTGGCCCCCCCCCCCCTCCCACCGCCCAGTCGCTCTTGTCTCACCGTATTCCCGTTTTTCTTCTTCCAGGGACTGAGAGATGTCCTCAGAAGGGTGTCGTGAAGCAAGTGGCTACGAAGCTGGTAAGGGCGCTGTCCGAGAAAGGACTGGCCTTGCTCGTCAACCACGGCATTCCGGAATGCAAGGTACGCATTCTCCATCGATACTCGTCCCGTGTAATCGGTCGATCGAGGAGCGAGCCCGCCCTTGGCTCGGTGTAATTAGACTCGGGGAGCGAAGATCGTGGTTAAAAATCGGAGCCGTCCGGCCAGTCGGGTAAAGCGAATGGAGTTAAGGTCGACGCGGCTGCTCCAACTTCACTGGGCGTAGTTGAAGGCTCCGAGTACCTTGAGCTTTCTGTAAGATTGCCTGATCGAGCCAGCGCGCTGGAATCATTTCGACGATTGGTTTGTAGCTTCTGTAGTGGTACTTGAGTAATGGAGGTAGTCGGAGTACCTTAAATTGTTGTTTGGGATGCTGGAGGTACTTGAGAACCTCGGGGTAGTTAAGGGTGGATGATATTTTGACTATTCAAGGTGCCTAGGATATTCAGAATATTCGGGGTAATTATTTTGGTGCAATTGAGTACCTACTCGAGATACTCAATTGGCTGGAGTATTTAGGGTATCTACTCAGGATATCCAGGATACTCCTAATACGAGCTATCCACGGCACTTAAGGGGACTAGGCAGTCGTTTTCCGTGAAAGAAACACTTTCTTTTTAATGTATTTGTAAAAAAAAGTGAAAGCAAATCCAGATGTATCCTTTTACCCAACGCTTATTATTATCATAGAGATTGAAAATCAGTTGGTATGAAATATACATGTGCTTTTAAAATGACGATGCTGGCTGGTAAACATTTTAACGTTCTTCCGTAGTTTTGCTGTAATATTGGTCTTAAAGAGTGACGTAATCCAATTTCAAGGTGTGATTCTTGTTTGTTACATTCGTAGTTTCCCGCGCAACCAATAAAAACTAAAATTGAAACAGAATTATTAAATTGGTGACCGCAAAACCGCAATTACTTTGTGATTGTGGGTTACTAAGAATCCGCGACCTTTTATTTTTTTTATGAAAGTCTCGAATGTTTACGGACCGTATCATACGTTGTGCGGGATGTCGCACATGTTTTACACATCCTGTAATTTTTTCAAGTCGATCTGAACCCCCGTTCATTCGCAACTAGGGGAAAACTACGAGGAAAAAGATTCGAGAAAGACGCGTTTAAAGTTTCTGGGCAAAGGCGACGTTGTAAGTTGCCGCTTCACCTTCTTAGCTACCAAATCAACGATTTTACGGATTTAAATACAAACCAAGCGGCATTTTATTCAGAAAAGATAGTAATTTCGGAAAATGCAATAAAAAAAAAACAATCGATTTAAGGCACTCAACTGATCCTGGTGCAACAGGCTTGCCCAATTGGAGTTGCCAGTACCTAAGCACCCTCTTCTACAGGGTCAAACAGGTATCAAACTTACACTTGATCGCGTTACATCCATGCCGGCCTCGGCTGGTGGCTCGCCAGCCGCGTCCTCGGTCGCGTTACAAAATTACGGTCCCGCGTTGGAACCAGAATTAAAGGAGTCAAGGCAACGGACGCGGCCGAGCCGAAAAACACGTCGTAAGCGAGGCAAGAGCGGTTCACGCGGGAGGAATCGCAAATCCGATTGTTCAGGGATTACGCGAGGATCTCGCGAGCATATCTAGAGTCGCTGCCCCGACGAGCTTCCAAGGGTTCGCCGATAAACCGCGTTGTGGATCTTGCGATGGCCTTGCCCGCGCCTCAGTCCTCCCGTCGAGGAAGAAAGCGTTATCGTCCCCGGCTCGTTACATTTTCGCGCGATAATAATTCACGCGAGGGTCGTTACGTACTACGCTGCACTATAAACGGGCCCGGCACGTTTATCGTGTATCTTTACGCCAACGATCGCGTGCGCGAATCCGCTAGCTAGGGGCGCGTTTATGTTACACCCGACGATCGATCTCGCAGGGACGCTTAACATCTGGCACGCTCTCTAAGTACGGCTGGGACTATTTGTCGCATTTTTCGGTATTCGAATATTCGAATACTTCAGCCGCTCAATTATTTGGCGAATATAATTCGAATATCCCAGTATTCGAATACTATTCGAATACATCAGTACTCGAATAGTATTCAAATAATAACATTCGAATAGTCAGCTATTCGAATACTCAAATATTCGAAGTTTATTCGTAGCATTCGAATACTTGTGAAATATTCGAATATTAAATTACTCGAATACTCCCAGCCCTATCTCTAAGCCTCGAGTCCCATCGTCGTTCCATAGAATGGAAAGATTCGCCAGCGACGAAAACGACCACGGCAAAACAATTCTATCTAGGCAGATACCTCGCCGCGAAAAAATAATGCATTTAGATTGCTGAATCACAGAGGGAGGAAATAATCTCGCAGAGGGCTAGAACGCAAGCGGCCCGCTCGGCAAAACTTAAATGTCACTCGGCAACGTTCGCGGATGCCACCGTAACCTCAGTTCTATACAGTTTACAGTCGGGCGGGGAAGAATTCTCGGGCAACTGAACTTTCCAATTTTTTCTTTCGACTCGTTCCCGCTCTCGGGGGATCCCGACGAACTGGCGGGTCAAAGCCTCCGGCAAACAGAGACACGCGCGAAGTAGTATCACCCGCGATTGAACGAGCCTTTTTCTCCTCGAGAATGGGAGCTGAGTACTTCTGCGCGGGTAACTTTCCTCTGGGCATCGCAGTGCCATCATCGGTGTCCTACGATTGCTTAACGGGGGACGGCATTTTCCTAGACGCCTCTGCTCGCGCGTCTAAACTTCTCCGCCGGGAGAGGGGAGGGCTGTTAATTCGATTCCGGCGAGGATAATTAAAAGCGACGGGCCTGTTTCAGCCAATTGGCGCGTTCGGTCGTATACACACGCGGCTGATAACGCGAAACACCGTGTGACGTCAGTGGAAACCGAACAACAGCCGGCAGAGAGACCTCGGAGTAGGTGCGACGATCTGCAGCTTCTGGGATAACCAGTGTGCTCTCCTCCTTGGCCACTGTCTGTGCGCTATGTGCAACAATATCGTGTGCTGGAACACAGACAGTCTCTCTTACGCAATACACGATAAAGAATTACAAACGTGCTCGAAGATAATTCCAGAGACGCGTTGCCTGTAAAATTGCAGAGTCGGTGGATCGTTTTCTTGGTCCTTACTTCGCCGGGCTTCCTTTGCTTTTCGTTTCAATGTACCTGATACGAATCTGTATCGAAATTTGAATCTTCGATGAATCGATTGGAGAGTACAGGGGAGAAGGATCAGGGGCGGATTTGGAGATTTAGGTACCCTCGGCTAACAAGCGACTGCCGCACCTTTCGCGAATTAATATCAAATATTTTAAATAAACTAGTTGAGACAATTTTAAAATTAATTTAATGTGATAAGTCACGCATGAGTTATTGCTAATTTTCTAGATGAAAGAAAAGTGAATTGTATTTATTATTATTATTATTATTATTATTATTTACAATTTTTCAATTAATAAAGTTAACACAGAAACAGTGTGATAGAAAAGAAGAGCCTGTACGAAGAAAAATAAACATTTAAACAAGAAAATACGAGAACTAACGAACTATTAAAATTAAAATTGCAATTGGAAATTTTAACACTGTCTCAGGACTATATATGGTTTAGCATTTTTAAATTCCTTCCGCCAAAAATTTGCCTATGCACAAATCATTCCCTGAGGATGATTAGCGTAACGGATTGATATCTCTTCGCGAGGTGGCCTGTTCGGTTTCTAGCGAGAAAATCGATTCTACGGAACAATCATTGTCGCGATTTTGTTAGAAGAGGAATGCGTAAAAGTTGAGTGCGAGCGCAGCAATTACGTAAGCCTAGAGCCGCTAAGTGGTCTGATTAATTATTTAAAAGTGATGGCGACACTTTTCAGTTTGCAAGTAGGTCTCCCTAGCAGCTGCGGGCGTCTCGGGCTTACCTCGCGTAAAATTTCATTTTATTCAGAAAGAAACCGACGACAGGAATGAATAAACTCGGGACAGGCCTGTGGCGGAAGCTTATTTTGAAAGTCGAGTAGTTTTAAAATCAGCTCGAGTGATTTAGTGATCTGTCGGAGCTCTGAGTGGTCCTTAAACGATAGATGGTTCCTGTTATTAGTGACAACTTGTTACGTCGAAACAGAGGATTTATCGGTTTTTTAAAAGATCACGAAGCCGAGTCGCTCGAAACAGAGACTTTTCATTTATCAGATAAAAAAATATATATGATTTCGGCGCACTAGTTCGGTCAATTTAAAACAATAAAAACAAGCTATTTTGCAATTATAATTATATAAGCTTCCGACGTTTCGATCTTGGTTTAGATCATCTTCAGGAAAGTTTAGAACAAATATAAATTATATTTGTTCTAAACCAAGATCGAAACGTCGGAAGCTTACATAATTATATTTGCAAAATAGCTTGCTTTTATTGTTTTAAATTGACCGAACTAGTGCGCCGAAATCATATATATTAATTATTACGGTCGAAATAAAATTTATAAATAACAGATAAAAAAAAGTTAGAATTTAAATCACCCGACCTACTGAGATCCTTCAATCGGAATAACTGAACGACGTTCAATGAATATCGCGGAACAACTTTACGGTCCCCGAAGTGTACGTACAATTTCGCAATTCACGAGCTTGCGAGCGCGCCACGATAACGAAAGTGGCACGCATCATCGCGATGACAAATTTCGACGTCACTGCTTACCGATAACTCGGGTATGTCACCTGCCAAGGTGACATGCTTCTGATACCGAGCAGATATCTTAATTACATAATGACCTGTCCAATTAAGAGCGCATCAAACTGCTCTGTAGTATATTATCAAGCACTTAAAGTTCGAACGTTCCGAGAAAACCACACGGAACACTTCTCGACTTTTATCTTCTTAATTCGCTCGAATTTTCCGAAACCTGGTGCTTTCTTCCTTGACCTTTGAAGAAAGGTATCGACGATTGGAATCGAATTAGAATCGAGCGGAACTCGAGTTACCCTTGCCTTCGCGAACGCAAAGGTTCTTTAATAAAAGAAGGAGGATTTCCAGTGTTTATCCACTCAGGGTCGAACGGATAAGGATTACCTCATCCCCTTGAGTCTGACACGCGTGCCACGATGAATTATTCCTTTTTAACAATTTTATCTACGCCGACCCTGTAATGGTCGTAAATACTGGCTGCGGTTTAGTCACGGCTCATTTGAATGCCAGAGAAACGCTTCTTTACATCTCGCTTCCAGGGAGTATAAATAATAATTCAACTGAACGATGAAGGCGTCTTAACTTATCTCGTATATCAAAGATAAAGGAACATTGTATGCTTGATACGGTGCCTATACAGCTCTTAGTAAATTGCAGTGTATCATAAATATTCAACGTAGGATTGTAATCTAAATGCCACTGCAATGGTCCGATCCCCTAATTATTTCAAGCAGCCTAAAAGAATGGGAGAATAGATTACGTAGAAATGTTGTACGCTTCCAGAGCTTGTGTATAGTTCACTAATGGTACCCGTTTCTCTCTGTCCGCAGATGAAGGCTGGCTACAGAGCTTTCGATGCGTTCTGCGAGCTTCCGGACGAGGCGCGAGCGAAATACGAGCGCCGCAATGAGGGCAGCCACGGTTACGTTAAGCCAGGACCGTCCAAGTAAGAATGCGAAGAAACCCCCGATAATGTTCGGGCAAGATCCCTCGATTAGATCGAGATCACCGCGAACTCAAGATCGTTGGATCTGGTGATCGGCGATTAGATCTGTTGGGGAATCCATTAGTCCAGGCTGTCCTGGGTTATCGAGCTTTTCGATTTTCACGCAGATACACCGACGAGAAGGAAGTTCGTCATGTGTTCAACGTGACCGGAAGCGGAGGGATCCTCCCGGACGAGGAGGTGCCTGGCTTCAGATCGGCGGTCGACGAACTCGCACGAGATTTCAAGCAACTCTCTGCCATGCTCCTAACTGTAATGGCCTTTTCTTTCTATCCCGATGGTTTTCTTTCTCTCCGAGCGCGGCAGATCGACGATCGTTTCCAGTTATCCTTTGTTACCAAGAGCGTTCGACTGAAACGATCGGCCAAAGTGCCTCGCGCAAGAGCCAGGCCTTGTGTATTATTATTCCCGCAACGTTCTCCTTTTTTACATGGAAATCCACGAGTAGAGGCTTCGTCTATCCCGGCTGTTTAGAGGACATGTAAATATTTAAATTCGTCTGGCTCTCGCGTCGAGGCCTTTACGCCTCTTCTTGGAAAAAAAAAATAGAAGAAAAGAAAGATTGAGCGAGCCCTACACTCTTTCAAACAGGCTTGCTGGTCGTTCGAACGAAACTCTGTGTAGACGTGTCGAGCAGAGATAGTAATATATCCTCTTTGGGATCCTTTTAATTTCAATCGTCGCCTGCTCTTTTAAGCACTTCCTCTTTTCTGCGAAATCGCGGTATGAAAATTTTCGCTTCTCTGCCGTCACTCGCGACGATCCCGAAGCTGTTGATTGAGAGGGTCGTTCAATAATTGTAAGCAACCCTACAAACCAATCTGTCCGGCAGGGCGACTAACGCGATTGGTTTCTTCGGTTGCTTTACAGCCGTCGTTAGGTAGTATAAAGTACGAACAGAGGCCAATGTATGTGTGATGTGTGCCTTGTAGGCTCTGGCCGTGGGCCTAGAGCAATCCCCTGATTTCCTGCTCTCGAAGCACTCCCACATGCTGGAATCTGGCAACGAGTCGACCCTTCGCCTCCTTTACTATCCACCTCTCGGCGCGCCGGCGCCTGGACTGGCTCGCTGCGGGGCTCACTGCGACTACGGCACTCTCACTTTGCTGGCGCAGGTATGTACCAAGCCTTCTCTCGCATTCGCAACTTAAATCGAGACTGTTCTGCTGTTTTATACGCTCTCGTCCACGCCAATTCATTTGCGAACTCCCAACGAAGCTAGCTGCAACGGTAACGTTAGATCAAGACGCTTTTGTCACGTTCCCGAGATGCTTTGAACCGCATACATTATGAGCCTTGCTCAAGCATTCCGTTCCTTAAATTTCAAGTTAGACTTCAAGCGTATTGCTCGTGTACACTTTTTCGAATAAGTTGAAAGCAACACAGCGAAACATAATGTCCACCTATCTTAGAGGGGTTGTATGTTTCTAGGACTGCGAGGGTGGTTTGGAAATACAAACGCCATTCGGAGAACGATGGGGACGGGTCGGGCATCTTCCAGGTGCCATTTTGGTGAACACCGGCGACATTTTAGCCGACTGGACCAAGGATCAGCTGCCGGCTTTGAGACACCGGGTTGTTATACCGGAGCACTGTGGCCGAGGTCGCCATTCCATTGCCTTCTTCGTGCATCCGGACGATAACACTCCCATCGAGCCTTTGGATACAAAGATCGCGAAAGCCAATCAGGAATCGGCGCCGTGCCGCCTGCAGAAAAAGAAACGCGGCGTCCTGACTGCGTACCATCACCTTCAGCGCCGCCTTCGAGAGACTTACGCCTCCTAACGTCCACGGAACCGACCTTACGTCCGTCTTCTCGAATCAAAACGCTCCCCTTAGGTGACATTGCCACTGACTGCTGAACGCGCGCGCTCGCCAAAACCGGCTGTTTTCGTACGTCCCGACAATACGATGGTTCTACACGATTCCAAGGTAAAGATACAAAAGGAAACGATACAGTCCCCGATCATTGACCCGTGGAACGAGGATCCGCTAATTTTACAGAAGACTAGAGCTCCATCATTGGCACACATGTAAGAACTGCGATGTTGCATCACAGAGGCAATAATAAAGGAATTTGTACTTACACTTTGTAAAAATGCATTTTGTACGAATTGATTTGGTTTTCCCAGCTGTGGAAAGGAGGATGGAATGTTTCGCGCCGTATATCTCCGTTTCTTTTTCTCACTTTGTATTAGACGTCAATTATCTCGTTTATGTACAAATATATATATATATTAACTTAGAATCCAGGATCCCAGTCGACCTTCTGTGCCGATTTATACGGTTTGAAACAGACAAGAACGTCTCCAGGTTGGAATGACACGGTTGGATCGTCTAATCTAAGACCGCATTCGATGTTAACTTTTACGGAAGACACCTCGTCTTTCAAATGTCTCATCGACACTAATTTTCCTGTAACAAAGTATTCGGATTAGCGAGTATTATGTTGACTGTCGAGGAAGTGAAATGAAGTGGGGATTAATGGATAAGGATGGAGCAACGTTTGATACAGACTTCGTGCGACGGATACTTTCTTTCGATCTTCGGTGAACACGAATGGGAAACAAGTTTTGTATAATTCTAAAATACCAATCGATTGATAGACCAATGTATCGACTGTTATGTATTTATTTACCTGTGTAGACAGTCTCACTTCCCCTTACTAAATGAAACATTGCAGCTCTCTGGAGAACACCTTTTATACAACGACAACCCGCCACGGACACTTTTTTCTTTCCCTCCGTGACTTTGAATTCCTGCTGTACGCTTGCTTCGCCTGCATCCAAGAAAAGAGGAAAACAATGAGAGACGTTTTCGCGGGTGTAGATATGTTGCCACTTTTGTGTTTGTTACATTACCAGTACCTAATACTTCCTCGGCATCGATTTTAGGCAATTTGCTATTAATTTCCTCTTTAATGTCATCGACAAGTTTATATATAACCTTATAATCTCGAATAATCAAGCCATCTTTATTGGCTTCTTCTTCCAATTTGTGGTTGATGTTGACATTGAAGCGATAAATTATTGCTGCAAGTACATAAAATAGTTTAATAGATGCGTTTATAACATACAGAACGTTTACCCGACGCTACATTACCATTAAATGTTCTTGCTAATTCCAAGTCCGTTTCAGTGACCGCCCCGACACCATAATGGACAACGTTTAAATGGCACATTTTATCCTGCGCGTATGTATCAAAAATATTTAATATCGCCTCGATACTTCCGGCTACATCGCCCTTTATAATGACATTGACTTCAGGAAGTTCCTCTTTTTCTTCGATGACCCGAGACTTCTTCTTTTTGTACAATTCTTTCATTGCTGGGTGAAACATTCCAATTTCTCTTTTTATCGCTAGAATCTTTTTATATTCCTACAATTAAGAAGAAACAGTTCGATCGCACGAGTAACTGAGTATGCGTATCTTTAGCTTATAAAAGTTTGAATGCCTCATAGATATCGGATACTATATTACCACAAGGTGTTCTTCTAATCTCTTATTAGCAGCTTCGTTATGTTCTTTAGCTAAAGCATCGCTGCGTTGAGTTTCTCTAAACTTCAGAACTGTTTGCAATTCTCTGTCATTCTCTACTTGAAATATGTCACTTCCGACGCTGGGCAACTCTTTCCATCCAATGATCTGCACAGCTTCCGACGGTTTGGCTTCCACTACTGGGAAACCGGAGTCGTTGAACATAGCTCTTACTTTCCCCCATGCTAGTCCAGACACTATAGGAGAAGGAATACGAGCAGACGTTAGATTGGAATACCTTACTTCGCAAGGATTAACGGTTGCTATTTACCTAAAACGTTGCCTTTTCTTAAAGTACCACGTCGAATCAAGGCCGTTACTAATTTTCCACGACCAAGATGGTTGGCGCATTCAATAGCGACACCTTCCACTAGACCTTCAGGATCTCCTCTCAAGTTCATTAATTCAGCTTGTAAAACAACGGCTTCTATCAAGTCTTGTAAGTTAGTTCCTTTCAAGGCGGATATCTTCACGCACTGCACATCGCCACCCAGTGCTTCCACCACAATACCATTTTCTGCGAGCATGTTTTGGGTCCGATTCTAAAGCAGAAACGTGCAGATCCCAGTAGTACGGCAATTTTAATTTAGCACTTTCACTATTTTCAAGATCAAAGAAACATTACAATATCGGCATCGGGTTTATCGATTTTGTTGATAGCCACGATAATTGGAACGTCTGCACTTTTCGCCATTTCTATGCTCTGCAAAGTTTGTTCCTTAACACCATCGTCGGCCGCCACTACCAGTACTACGATATCTGTCATATGCGCACCTCTATATCGCATAGACGTAAAAGCAGCGTGTCCAGGAGTGTCCAAGAACGTTACTCGGTCTTTAGAATTTAACGTCACTATAACGTATAATTTGTACATTCATTAATACCGCTGTCGTCGAATCGATACAAAGTGTCTTTAAATGTAGGTTTAATACCAACCATTGAAGGCACCTATGTGTTGCGTAATTCCGCCAAATTCTGTTTTCACAACCGACGTATTACGTAGCGCATCTAGCAAAGTAGTTTTACCATGATCGACGTGCCCCATAATTGTCACGACTGGGTGTCGTTTTACTAATTTCGATGGGTCAGGCGGCCTATTTGGAATTCATAATTTGGTATCAGAAGTTACGCTACTGCGAATGGTTCGAGTATATTATCTTCGCATTACCTTCTTACTATATCTTTGTATTTTGCTTCTTTTAAATCCTTCTCGCCCCCCGGTCTCGCAACGGTTTTAGTCTTGGCGCCTAGTTTTTTAACAGCCTCATTAATCACAGTGAGATCCTGCAGAACGTTATTCTGCTCGTACGTCGCTCCTTTATTGACAAAGTAAAGCGCATCTAAAATGTCGTTGATGTCCCTTTGAGCAGAGACCGCCAGGTCCTTCACCGTCATATCGTTCCACACTTCCACTATCGGTTTCACTGGCTTCGTTGATTTCTTGGTCTCGAAGTTCATTAAATCCTCGTCTTTTAATAGCATTCTGACCCTCTGGAAATAAATTACTATTGTCTTTTGTTTACTAAACGCTCGCACAAATATGTCGAAATTATACCTTATTGTCTTTGACCTTCCTTTTCTTTAAACACACCGGCGTCACACGGTAACACTGGTGTTGAATGTGCGATGTACAAAGGGTCTGTAGAACATGATTCGTGCTTTGTTCACGCCACACATTGTCCACTAGAAGTTGCTTTAGTAAACTGTAAATAAATTATATTTGTCAGGTGCTCGTAGGACGGACTACATATTGAAATGAAATAAAAGTGATTGTATGAAAGAAACATCCATCTCGCTCGTTCAGTATTTAACGTAGATACTATTTTATAGCAGGCAATGTATGAGAAACTAATTCTATTTACAAAATTTACACGTATGAAAGCTGTTGCGTGGAGTTACAGAAAACGGTTAATGTACTGCATATTATTGTTATTGAATAGAACAGTACTGCAAGTAAAGTTAAAGCTACGTATACCGTGTAACCAAAATATCAGATTAAGAATGACTGTATTTAGACGAAGAACTTACCTAAATTGTACATACGATCTAACCATGGAAGCAGCCATATTAGTTTCTTAGTTTTCTAATACCTGATACAGTATATTTACGTAATCACATATTTTACATTTCATCAATGCGCAATCTAACAAAATATTAAGTGCCAATAAAGCCATTGGTATAGCTGAAACATTAAATTGTAAGGGAAATGCAGGGAAATGAATGTTAATAAACACCTCTGCCGTTCCTATTCATTCCTATTTGAAGTGCAGAGCAGTGCGGAGTTATGAGGAACGCTATAAAAGCGTATTTATCTCATTTATTCTATTCTGAGCGTTTAAACCTATCAGAGGGGTACCATAATTCATTGTAAAAGAATTTTCAACAGTTAAATAGTTCATTTGTTGGTTGAGAAAGTATTTTTAAAATTTGTTCCATTTATCAACAGAAAATGCTAGCGACGCGTAGCGGTGAATGATGTAAACTAGAATGGGCGTTAAAACACGCCAGAGTGCCAGCCCGATGTAAAGAATTATAAAGAATTAAGAAAGTTGCTGAAGCCTGGCGTCCTTAGAACTGGCGTCGACGTGTTTTCTCGTCCATTATTTGTTAGTAACTAATCAATTAGAGCTACAATCTTTTCAAATTTCAAAAGAAACGTCACTGCAAACGCTGAAAATTTGAATTTGGCAGGGAGACTACCTCTCCTCGAATGTCCCGCTGCCAGAAATGAAGTAGCTCATTAATTTATCAATTGACTGGCAATTGCAAGTCCCAGATCCCGAAGTGTCTCAGAACCAGACAGTGATGCCAGAATCGTGGGGCGTAGGGGATAAATGTAGCGGATATCTCAGTATTCAAAAGCGTCTTTTAAATTTAAGAAATGAATGCAATTTAAATCAAATTAGTTTCTCCAAGTACATAAATTAAATTGTATATCGAAACTGTCACGCATATCAAGCGTTCAAATTTTCGAATAGAACACACGCTCGCATCTTTAATGTACGTAATTTTTATTTAAGAAAAATATATAATATGTAGACTTAATTGAAATATCACTAATCCACTGGATCACCATCCGTCTGTTCCTCCATATATGTTCTCATAACAATACACTTGGTCATATGGCAGTGACAAGGAACTTCATGTTCAGTCTCCAACGCATCCAACAACACCATTTCCATGTTATATTGCCTAGGCTTACAAGAGTTTCTTTTTAAGTCCAATTTGAAGGCAATAGGTTCACCTTCTCCTACTTCTATGCCCGCGGGTAAGACAATGGCAGTTTGTTTCCAATGAGTAACTTCGTCGGAGGGACTCGTGGATAATTCTGAGCCGTCTGGAAACTCGACGGCAAACCAAATACAAATTCCTTGATACCTCCCATCCTTATTGCAGACAGAAACATATTCCTCGCCTCCTAGATGATTTAATTCTTGTATGTCGGCGCACTTTAAATCTAACCACGTCAATAATTTGCCTTCCGACAAAAGGTCTTTTTCGTCTACGAGCAATATCTCGGGTTTCATCGATTTTGTTTCTCTGTATTCCTTTCCGATGCATCTACAAGATGAAGAACACGAGGATACTAAATTTCATACCGTGGCGAAAGGAACTTTTTGAATTTCTGTAATAAAAGATTTGTCATTACTTCATACTGACTCCATAAACGTCATCCCAAAAGTCATACATGGATGGCAATTGACACGGTGACGCGTACAGTTTAGCAACAGACGGGAATATAATGCCATTCTCTTTTAAGAAACGGTCTCTAGCGAAGAGGACAGAGTCCAACATTCCCTCGTGTACTAAATAAAAGCCCATCCACTCTGAAATAATTATATCAACTTTCTCAATGCTATTTGGATCAATATCTTCTACTTTGCTGTGGATTACTGTAATCTTGTCGTTCAGTTTGTTTTCCCGCGAGACTCCTTCGGTAAGTTTCGCCAAGTCGCTAGCTTCTATCGCGTATACCTTTCTCGCACCAGCTTGCGCACAGAAAATTGATAATATTCCTAGAGACAAGCAATACCTTCCAGCTATACTATCGCCTTTAAACTTCACTAATAAATTACAATCGAATATAAATTTTTACCTGTTCCAGCACCGACATCCATAACGACCTTGTCGTCAAATATATGTTTAGAATTCATTACTGCATTCTTGTAAGCAAGAGTTCGAGCCTTATCACTTAACATTAATTGATGTACCTGTAAATATCCTTATAAAGAAACAATATCTTTTACACTTAAATACATCATGCAAAGCATCTGTACATACGTTCAATTCTTCATAACTTTTAAAATATTGATCCATGCTTGCAGCTGCTTTAGTAACAGCGATTTATTGAAAAGCTTCTTTCGTATTTCACTATTTTACAAAAAAAAAAATAAGCGCAGGTATGACAAAAGTATTTGTTTTACTTTCGACTGTGTTGTTTACGTTCAAAACATTCACTTTCCTATTTCACGGAGCCCCTAACCTCAATCTATAGTAAATATCGGACATGCGTTGGCACCGGCTGTCGAATAGTTATTACTTTGACAGTTTAGTACATTTGTATATAACTTGAACGAACGGCATACAAAATATTTACGAAAGTATATGTAATTGATATATCTATCTTAAGTAATGCTTTACAATTAAAATATCTACATTAATCTTATATTACAGTGTTTCACACTGCCTCTTTAATATTTGGGATATGGTTTTTTGCTCTCGCTACTCTTGTGCAGCCCTTTCTCTACCATCAGTCTTTTGTATTCCGCTTGCTTCTCCATTTGTTTCCGTTTTCGCTCCATTCGTAAAAATTCTTCATCGGTTACCGCTAAAAGCCAGTTTAACATTAGCATCTATTTAAATGTATCTTTAATTCCTTTACCTTTCTTCTGGTCTTGTCCCTTTCGAGCATTGTCAGGTTCTTTTTGAAGATTTGTACCATTCGACTGCAACTGCGCTTTCGCGTCGTTTGAATTCTTTGATGGAATACATGGCACTTTTTGCTCTATTGGAAGCTCTTTCCTAAAAGGTGACTTTATCGTTGCTCGCGGCGCTGATGTTCCTTCTCCTTCGTTATGCGCGCTCTTTTTATAACATACATTCCCTGAAACGTAGCTAACATTAATGATCGCTCCGCCAAAAAGTTGATCGGTAACGAAATATTGCAAGAACCTGGTCCATCTTTGGCTTCCTCATTTTTACAAATCGGAAATGGGGTCGATTGCGCGCATGGTTCGAGCATATCAGCTTCGATATTTGATAGAAAGAACTGCGAATCTTCTTTCAGGATATTATTCGCTTGTGAATTAGGTAACTTTTGGAATAGCTTCTGCACCTCTGTCTGCATTGTGTCGCCGAAACATGACAGAACTTTTTTAAAGGCTTCTGTAAGAGAACCCTACGCACAATTATAAAAATATTATCTTAACGTAGACATTGAACTGCAACAAACGTCGAACGTACAGCTCGTGCGTACTGTATCGATAAACCTTTCATAGCTCCTTCCGCGTAACAGTATCCCATATCCTCGTGAAAAGGCCCATTCTGCAATTGAATCTTAACAAATGTCGCGCATCCGCAAATATACTTGCCCATGCAAGCTTCGACGAAATCTGCAGCGAGTTCCGTTAATGAAAAGCGAGTGTAGGATAACATTCGAAACGAATGAATCGAATGCTATCAATGAAAATAAGGATATGTACCTATTGTTTGATTAGTGATCGAGTGACTCCATTTTTCTTCTCCGAATCTTCGATTCGCTAGTGATATTAACTGACTATTCAATGTCAGTGCTTCCTTAATGTCAAATTTCTGGGCAAACATTGTGCTTGCCATGGTTTGTTTTGAATTTGTAGATGGCTGGAAAGAAATATTAACCTCTCTCGTAATTTGCGTTTTCGAACAGTCAAAGTATAAAGTTACTGTCACGTGTGAAATACTTACAATTTTTATACAAGAAGGATAATTGGGAGCATTGTTCATGATTTTATTTAAACCGTTGGATGGGTTTGAAATTTTCGTTCAGACTCTACGTTGCGAGATATCGTTCTTCTATCGATCGCTTTCGATATATCCGAAATCGTCGGTTTAAATTCTTGGCGGGAACGTGAAATAATATTTGAACACTGGGCGTGGCTTATAAACTCGGAAGGGGAATTATTCACTATTCTGTATTTGTGAATTACAATTTTTACAAATTATACAATTTGCACTTGTTGTAGGTACGATAATAATGACGGTAGTGTGATTTATTTTGTATGTTTATTTATACAATAATCATTATAATAAATTATATATATAATATATATTTATATTATGCGCGTGTAGTGATAATATATATTGCATAGAAATAATGTTTGACACGAGTTTGGCGAATAGATTGGCTAAGTTATGCCTTGTGACTCACACAATTAATTGCAACTGATACTCACCACACTCTTGCTATCTTTTGATTAAAATCACCACCGAGCCTCTATAATTTTAATTTTGGACTTTGCTTCCTTGCACTCGTAGGTAAGAACATGTGCATTATTAAAAAGTAGCAAGCACTTGTTTACGCCTCTCCCGATACTTAAGCTTCATAAGTCGTTAGTGTACGCTACGCAGAATTTTTGAAATAATCTTGTATTGAAATATATATACTAGCTTTACTACTCGGCTTCGCCGGAAATTTATATTTTGATTTTATAAAAAAAATTGTTATTTGATTTTTTGTGAAAATAATCACATTCGTATGGATTAGCTAGGCATAATGAGCTGGGACACATTTCGCGACCTCAGAGTTTACCGTTCGAAAGTTTTTAGGCGACAGACAAACACACAAACACTTTCTGCTTCGTGTATTAAGATATATAAATTGTTCTCGTAAATACCGGTATTAATGCTTGAATTCATAATTTTTTTTTCGTCACATGAGAAACGCACTTGTTGCTAGCAACATCAACATTTCACAATTCGGAATTGCCTAAATTAGGAATCAATAACAAAGACTTTGCTACTTGTTAATATACATAGCTCTTGGTTCGTCCTAATATTATTATACTTCTTAATAACCTTATCTAGAAGAACGTCTGTCTCACATTTAATTATTTAATACAGTAATCATAAAGTATATAATAAGTAAAACTCTTAAGCCCGTGGCAATAGTTCTATACATATACACTGATCTTTTTTTCATTTTTCTTTTTTAATCGTTTTGAAATACCTAAACAACAGTTTTACTTTAACAGACACGCAGTCACACTTAGTGTCATTGAGCTGATCTTATTACATCTAATTGGCTTCCAAACTATCTCGTTACAATCATAACGTTAACAGAGTATCCGTGAAAATAGTGTCTTCGCTATGATATGGGCCGTCCGCGTCGACGCGCAGGCAGCTATTAAAAAATTCTGTAAACGTGCTCGAAGCAGTTGCTCGTGAATCCGTCGGGTAAGTGACATAAAAGGAGAAATCTGTTTCCATGTACAAAAATCAGTTACAGACTTTACAAATGCCCCGAGCGGCAGACTTTCCAACTATTACTGGGATTGGATATAACTATCGTTACTCTTACGTCTACACGATGTCGAAACGAAAAGGTGTTTGCGACGGATTGGGACAAAACTTTCGATTACCATAAATACCAATACATTCGAAAACCTCTGAAACGTTCTTATCTTTTGGCACTATAAAAACATTTTTTTAGATACACTTCGGAACGTACTATAAATAATTTAACAAACTCCTAGAGGATCACGCAAAGTTCTCGTACAATTCAATAATCGTTACTAATGCTTCTCAAAATTATTCCTACGATACATTTGTGTGTTATATACATGTGAGTTTAATAATGCAACAGTATCCAAGTACCTCCAACTGAAAGCTATTCTCGACAAAGTATATTCTTAAAGAATAAATAGTGAAACAATAACAAGTTAAAGATCTTACACGTAGATAAAAATATTCTATATATGTATTTATATATATATATTTATATTTATATAAATTTAAACGTAGACGTTGACGTTGCCCCACGTTAGAATGATGAATGGCGCTATGTATTACATGCCACGCATGTAAACCGAAAAGAGAACGCTAGAAAGTAGGAATTGTGATACCTTATTGAGCTACTCGAAAACTCGCGCTTAAACGCTTATTTGGCAACAATCGATAGTTCACCTAGACATTTTCTCCCTTTATGCCTCGGAGCAAATCTAAATTGTTGCGCGTACGTACGTATAATATTAGTTGAATGACAAGATGCATAAATTTGTAAACAAGTAGGCACAGTACAAAAAAAAAGAAAAGAAGAAATAAACATAATCACAGCTGAGTTGGCAGGCAGGCGGGCAAACGCAGGCGTACTACTGGACAGGCTCGCTCGACGTTGTTGCGTTTCATCGGTTTTTTACATGATTCATTCTTTTTTCTTTTTTGTTTCACTTGGTCAATATTACTTCGATAGCCTGCTAAGCCCGTATCATTGACAGATTGAGTCTTAAACGTAATCATTAGTTCCCGGACTCGTTAACGGTTCCTGAGCCTATTGGAATTAAAATGTTAAAGAATGTATTCCAACGTTACAAATTATCAAGTACAATCGATGGTCCAAAGAAAGCTTAAAACGCAGTTTTATCGCGCGTTCGCGCGACAAACTAAATGCCATTGCTATCAACGGTTGATTCTGTGCAAGCGCCCCGATACACGGGACATTTTTAAGATACCCCAACGATAATCCCTATCTTAATTCTTTTCCCGTTCACAGTTTAAACTTTCTCTTTACCACTACTGTATATCTGTATCATAGGCAACAAATACGATTCTATTTGTCGCAGGATACGTCGAATAGTGTAATTACCTCTTCTCCAACCGTAGCAGTGGGGAGCGGAAACCTATTCTTTTCAAGACTAAATTGATCCTCCGTGGTTTTCCTGTACACAGGATTATCGAAATTCATACTCGTTACGTTACGGTGAAGATAATGCCTATAGCATAATACTGCTACTAATGCGAGGAGCAACAGCCCTAAGGTCGCCACGCCAATCACTATACCAGCGACTAAACCAGCGTCTGTCGATTCAGCCGCTAGACCTTTCCCATCTCCGTCTCCCGAATTTGTTGGATCTAGAAAAACATTGTTCCATGAGACGAAAGGGACGACAACGTACAAGCATACATACAGAGCGCACCGCTACAAACTATCATGGTCAAAAGCTTGACATTCACTGATTTTCACGATGCGATATATAAAATAAAATAAAACAGGACTTCCGAAGAAATAAATATCATTCCCCTTTATGCGGAAATCGTGGAGCTCGCATATTTGTGACGCTACAGGCCCTCTCTCGTTACTAACAACGCAAGTATATATCGGAAAGTATGTATAAGCAAAAGCCATACAGATGTAACTGCGACGGTAGTCGTGCAAATATACTTACGGACAGTAGTAGTGGTAACGTTGAAGGTTTCGAGTCTCTTGAATGGCTTAATAATTTCTTGCGTCGTGGGTGCTACAGTTGTGGTTACTGGAATATCCCATATTCATGCAACACCGATGCAAAACAATATAATACATGACAGAGTAATAAACATAAGACGCCGAGGGAATAACCGTACGACATTTAAACTAGAGAAACGTATCTAATGCAAGCCGACGATGAAGTAGTAATATGGGAATGAAAGTGAAATCTTTGGCATGCTCCACTTTAAATCTGAATTTGTATCGCAAGCGTTAATGCAGTGTTTCCCAACCTGTGGATGGCGAAGTGTTTCCTGGGGGGGTTGTCGCCAAGGTTTTCTGAGGGGTTTTCTTTTAATATTATTTAGAATTATATTCTGAAGTAGCTATTTTTAATCTGGTTTCTTTACTTTATTAAATTTGCCTTATATCGGAGGTCGCAGGTTATTTGAATATTATAAAACGGGATCGCGAGTGAAAAACAAAAGGTTGGGAAACACTGCGTTAATCTATTCTAGTGTCATGCAACACGTTCAATTCATATTTGACGTCATTCTTCTGACTTCCGACGACGCGTGCATATCAACTCGATGCACGTGGTTCGCCTATACGCATGGGAACGGATACTCGGTTCAGCTTACCCTTCTCCACGCACATCAAGCCATCAGGCAACAATCTTAGGCCGTCGGGGCAGGCGCAACTGAGAAGTGGCGAGTTGGAATTAATCCTTGGCGCCGGCAAGCACAAGTGGCTACAATGGCCGTTCACGGCCTGGCACTGGTTCAGCCCATCCGGCTGTCTATTCGGATGATACACGTGAACGACCATCGGGTGTTTCAGGGTTCGAGCCGACGTGACAGCTTCGACCTCCTTGCCGGTGAACTTGTTCGCCTTAAATATAGTCTCCTTGTCCCAATCGGTCCAATACACGTAATCCTCGAACGTGGTAATACTGAATGGATGCCTGAGCGCGTCCGGGGAGTAAAGGACCGTCCGCCTACCCGAGCCGTCGTAGTTACACGACCCTATCATATTCAACTTCGCATCTACCCAGAACACCTTCTTGCCTATTAAATCCAAGGTCAATCCATTCGGCCATTTCACATCGTGATCCACTATCACCTGCAACAACGTAACGTTTGAACCGGCCCCGATATAGGCGTCGCCCAATTACTCCAAGCACGCGTAATTATATATCTGTTGAATCTACCATTCGATGAGTGCCATCCATGCCCGCCTTCTCGATGCAAGCCTCGTCGCTCCAATCGGTCCAGAACATCCAACCTTCTAGCGGGTTCAAAGCTATCGCTCTGGGCTCCCGTATACGATCCCGTACGAGAGTCTTCCTCATGTTCCCCTCGAAGTTCGCCAACTCTATGGTGGCCTTAGCGGAATCGGTCCAATAGATGTGGCTGTATATCCAATCCACGGCCAGACCGTCCGACGTGGTCAAGCCATCGTCAATGACAACAGCGCGCTCGTTACCCTCGTCTATCGGAGCTCTGCGTAACGGGGATCATACGATGCTATAAGAAACGGCTAAGAGAGCAGCTCCGGAAATCGGCGTGCTTATAAATAAACCGCGTACTTGTAGATCTTCTTCTCGCTGGTGTCGCTCCAGAAGATCATGCCGGTGCGGAAAACGAAATCCAACGCAGCCGCCATCTTCGTGCTATTCACTATATCCGTCATCTCCTGCCGGTCTAAAGCTACCTTCCTGATGTCGTGCCGCCTCGTAAAGAGAAGGCTCGCGTGCCCCTCCGCTACCTTGCAACGAGTGTGATTCCTCGGGTCTTTGAGGTAGCCCGCGGCGCAGCTGCACTTAAATGTACCCTTCTCGTTCAGACAGAACTGGGAACAGCTGCCTGGCTCCAGGCACTCGTCTATATCTGAAGCAAGAAACAAACGTGTTTTACTCCGTCCCGCGTTAAACAATGTATACCGCCGATGCACGCGCTCCTTACCATCGCACGTTCGATTATCGATCAGCCTATAACCCGGGCTACAGTCGCACTTGTAACCGATCGGCAGGTCGATGCAGATTTGCCAGCATCCGCCGTTGTTCTTCAGGCATTCGTTGACGCCGCAAAGCGCAGCGCTCTCGTCCTCCCAGCCGATGCAATCCCGATTCTTGTTGCACACTTTGTCGATGGGTATGCACGAGCCCTCGCTGCATTCGAATTGAGTCAACGGGTCGCACGGCTGCGCCTTGCTCGTGCAATTCTTCTCGTCGCTACCGTCGGAGCACTCCACCTTGCCGTTGCAGTACAGGTGACCTGGGACATTCCAACGATTAGCGTCTGGATTTCAGAATCACTGGGAGATCGTTCGATCGGCAGAGCTCTCGCTCAACCTGCTATCGGCACGATCTTACCAGATCCCTTTCCTCCCGCGGATTCGCCCAGTTAAGAGATACGTTTGTTACGTGCCTGATATGCAGGTATGACGATCTTCGCATTGGAATTGATCAGGCCTGCACGTGACATTGTGGCACCGTAGGGGCGACTCGTCCGCGCCGTTCGGACAATCCTTCTCCCCGTCGCACACCCAATTCTGGTGGATGCAAGTGACATCGTCGTCGCAATCGAAATCTTTCTTGTTGCAATGACTTGGCCGCCTGCTGTTCGGATAATCCTGAAAATTTTTAAACTTCACGTTAATCCGAGGGCTAATGCACAGCGCCCGGACGCGTTTTCATCCGTCTGACTATTCTACTATTCACGTTTTACCCCGCGTAGAATTTGTAAAATTATACGGATAAGTGAATTTAGGTGCGATTGGACCTGATATCGTATATTTACAAGGAACGAGCATGCAAAAGTAAAACTCGCTTCATTTAATAATTATCATTATTATCGTAATAATAATAAAGTCGGTTAATGAATCGGATTTGTTATTTTCGCTTTAACTTCAAAACTACTTAACCGATTTTGATAATTCTTTCTCCGTGATCTAAGTTGATTGAAGCTAAACTAAATGCAATAAGTTTCACGAAAATTAGGAGAAATTCGCGGACAAACATAATACATACAAACACATCGAACTGTGAACCTCTTTCTTTTTGAAGTCGCTTAAAAAGAACTAAAGAATCTAGAGTTAAACTCAAAAGAATAGGTAGCAATTTTAACGGGGGGCAGCATCTTTCCAATCGGAAACGCTTGAGGGGGGTTGAGAATTGTTGACCGAGGCAGTTTTAACTTTCACGGGCATTCGGAGGAAATGGCAAACGCGGTACGTTTGTCCGTCAGAAGTTACCATACCTTGCAGCCGATTTCATCGGAACGATCGGGGCAATCATAGTCGCCGTCGCATCTCCAATGAGACGTTATGCAGTAATTCCCCGAGCAGGCGAATTCTGTTCCAGGGCGACAGGCGACTGGCTTGCAGTCCTGCTCGTCGCTGCCGTCCCCGCAATCGTCGTCGTTATCGCACACCCACTTCTGCTCGACGCAGTGCTTGTTCGTGCACGTGAACTCGTCGGATCGACAGGTCTCGTCTGAGGAAAGCGTGGTTCACGTTAAGGAGAGCAGAGTAAAACGGTACCGGGGACCATCACGATGCAACTCTCACTCGCTACGACCACGGACACAGAGACATAACTACGGTACTGGAAAGAAGCACGACTTGAAGGTCAAAGTGCAATTTTCTAAAAAATCAAGCGCGCTCTCTCCCCTTTCGAGGCGGCGCGTCGCTTCGAGCGGGGAAGTGAAAGCTCGTTTTGAAGAAATACAGGGAATGATCGTGGGACCGCGCTGAGGGAAAAATCAGAGCAGGGAATAGGTAACTAATTATAGGTATTACCAGAGGCAGATTTTGTGATTTGGCGCCCCTATGCTGACAAGCTTTTGCCCAAAATATCATCAAATATTGAAATTTTAATTTAAAAGAGTTGGGGCAATTTTAAATCCAATTTGCTACATGAAAAAAAATGTGAATTATTTTAAACAATTCATAATTATAACTGAACGCACGATTTCAGTAACCGCTCATTCGCGTGCCTCTTTTTATCGGTGGCGCGTCTAAGGCAACGTGTCTCTTCAATGCAGAGGGTCGGAGAGGAGAAACCGACATTTACATGATGAAAAATCGCGGCTGCTAGCTCGTATGAATGTTACAGAGCGTCTCCGTGAGCGAAATACAGAATGCAAAGCGAGTATTCCGAGACAAGCGAGCTCCGAACGTACACCGGGAGCTTACGTCTTCGTCCGCCACGAGAATCGTCGCGTTAATCGGTTAAATTAAATCTACGTACGCGTTGCGGAGTTTGCCGAGAAGATCTCGCGCTCGCGGAGCCGCTAAGGCAGCCGCGTTTCAATTGCACAGCGAACTATTTGCACGTTCAAGAGGACAGGGCAGAGAAGAAATAAGTTTCTTAGCGCGGCCTAGTAATTAAGCGAGGCTAATTAACCGCTGTTTGATCGGCGAGAAGCGCGATGTAGCGTGCCGCCGCGGCGACGTTCCTTAACGTTGCTCTGCGGCGTACGAGTAAAAAGCTCACTGCCGTCTCCTCTTCCATCTGCGACGGACTAAAATCGTCGCCGCGAGGGGCACGCCGGTCAAAATGCAGGGAGAAAGATCGGCCGCTCTGAGAAGATACTTACGTGGCGCGGTTCGTTCGCTAAAAATCAACAATGTCGCGCGATCACGGAATCGCGAAACGAGAGGTTCGATGGATGATCTCCTTTCGAGCGGTTCAATGTCATTGAACTTTTTTTCGCGCTTCGCCCTTTGCGGCTCGATCTCGTTTCGCGTCAAACAGGACATAGAGAATTCCATGCATTGTATATCGTATAGCACGATTCCATAGCGGTGCTAGAAAATCGGCAAGTGCATTCTGCATCTCGGGATTTTTGTCTTTTGATTTCGAGGTGCAGGGTGCGCTTTTAAATTTCTCGGCCGTTTCGCGTTTCGCGGAATTCCGGCGATTTAACGAAAGACGGATGGAATGGCAAAGGGCGAGTGTGCAGGAAGGCCGGCGAAGGAGCAAAGGGAGAAAACAGAACAGAAATACTACGGAAACAGCGTGATCGACGTTAACAACACGCGAATCGCAACGGCGAACAAATTTCTGCGTCACTTGAAAAATCGAACAGCGATCGACAGACCGTGGGCATTGTGGTTTGTGCGATCCTGCCCACGAGACGTCCGACGGGAAGCTCTCCCCACTGAAGCTTGACCAAGCGTTTAGTGAAAGCGAAGGTAATGCCCCAATGCCAAATTTACCGAAGGACGACACGTTATTCTACGCAGAGGAAGTTAATATTTACAGCAGGCACACTTCCACGACGGAGTTCCAAAAAAACAAAAAGAAAGAACCACTACGAGGAAATTGATATTCACGGCAAAGACAGGCGTCCATAATGGCACTCCACAAATTGCTTGAAGACATTTAAGTGGCTTTTAAAGCACGGAAAGAGGAAGAAGATAAAATATATTCCACGTCGATCTGGTTAACATTTACCTCGGAAACTTCGAATTATTCTTAAAATTTGAAAGTTGAAATGTCCCTCTTAAACTCTAAGGATGCGAGAAATAATGCCAGATACCCGTGAACGTAGAAGTTTGGGGAGTACAAGGAGCAGAATTATGCAGCAGCATGATGAAGGACAGGGCCAGGAATCGTGAGGTGGGGAGTGTTACTCTCTCGTGATCGTGCGGTCGCGTGGAAGAGGCTAATTAGCAGAGAATGAAAACGGTCCTCGTAATTGCAATAATCATATTTGGAGCGTAATAAAAAGGACAACGGGGGTGCCGCAATATCCGAGCAGCGGCTGCTGTATCCGCGTGCGTGCAACAGTTATTAATTAGAGAGAAGCATGCAGCGTGCTGCGATTACGGGGCACACGATGTTCCGCATTAATCCTCGAAATACGAAGCAGACGGGACGTTTCACTCTGTTCCGCCGTCGTGTTTCTTCCGCTACCCTCGCGCTGGCAACTTTTAATATCCATCCTAATAAGGCACGCGACGAGCACCGCCCCGTGACGAAGCATTAACAGCCCATCGGCGGGTCTTTGCTTAACGATTTCGGCCAACAGCAATTCCGCCGGCGAGGCGCATCGGGACCCAACTTCCCAGTAGGGCTGGGACTATTCGAATAATTTAATATACGAATATTTTACAAGTATTCGAATGCTACGAATAAACTTCGAATATTTCAGTATTCGAATGTTATTATTCGAATACTATCCGAATAGCTGAGTATTCGAATACCATTCGAATAGCTGAGTATTCGAATACTATTCGAATAGCTGAGTATTCGAATACTATTCGAATAACTGAGTATTCGAATACTATTCGAATAACTGAGTATTCGAATATTATTATTCGAATACTATTAATATTCGAATAACTGAGTATTCGAATATTATTATTCGAATACTATTAATATTCGAATAACTGAGTATTCGAATTATTCGAATACTATTAATATTCGAATATTATTAATATTCGAATATTATTATTCGAATACTATTAATATTCGAATATTATTAATATTCGAATATTATTATTCGAATACTATTAATATTCGAATATTATTATTCGAATACTATTAATATTCGAATATTATTATTCGAATATTATTCGAATAATAATAGTATGGTATGAAGTGGGTCATGAACTAACAAATGAACCTAAAGAACTTGATTCATAATTCACACCATACTATTCGAATACAGCAGTATTCGAATACTTGGATATTCGAATTATATCCGGCAAATAATTGAGCAACTGAAGTATTCGAGTAATCGAATACTGAAAAATTCGACAAATAGTCCCAGCCCTACTTCCCAGCCGTTACGAGTTCGCCGCGGACTGCGAGGCTACGTGTCGAATCGATAAATTCGCGTGCCCGTGGCCCTCGAGCGCGGCGACAGAGTAGCCGATATATTTGCGCTTCTTTCGCAACGCGAAATTGTCTCTTTAACGTCCGGCGTGTTTGAGGAACAGGCGAAGAGGATGGTCGAAGAATAGGGCTATTATTCAAATTCACCGAGGCGTTAAATATTCGCGGTAACTCGGGAGAATATTCCGCCGCCTAGTGACGTCAGGCCAATGAAGGGTAATCGGGATGAATAAAACGGCGGATCAGTATTCCTTTACGCGTGATTCACTTTGCCGAGGAAGGAAATTACGGTTATGTGGATGATGTCTGAAACGTATCCTTTCCACGTCGTTGTTAGCCTTGACTCGGAAGGGATGGCGAAGCGGCAGCATGCTTTCAAATAGAGTTCAAGTAGAACTCTACTGTTCTTCCGTTTATATGGAGATGGTGTTTTTGAAGTAGAGCGGGCTGCAGTTGGAACGGAATTGAGCGACAAGTGGATTCTGTTCCATCTACAGTTTGGAAGAAGCGTGTCTATCATGGACCCCGTTACATACCGATTCTCAACTGACACGATGAAACATACACTACAGTGTCCCCCTTAGTTAAAATATACTATTTGAAGCATTTAATTAGTTGCTACGATAACACAACATTATCTGCCGGTACACCAATTACAAAGAAGTATATTAGGTTGCCACGGAACAGTGAGAATATTTTATAAACCGAACGAAGAAAACAAGGGCGGCAGAAAGTAAAGTATAGAACTTCAGTTTTCTCGGTTGTTTTGAAAGGGTAGATAGAAGATTTTAATTAAGGAGGGCAGTGTAGAACGGATGTAATAAAATTGCAGTAAATAAGAAACTCGGCTTGCTATTACTACGAACTCAATCTGCCCGCGCTTCATCTACGATTTACTAGTACTCCACCCGATCGGTTAAGTCGAGGTCAATTTTCTCAAAAATGCATTGCAAAATTTCCAGCTAATCTCGAGCGCGGGATCGCCCTCGCAAGAATGCTTTCTTGTAAGCTACACGGGAAGCTCGAACGGTCGACACGAATGAACAAGGGCATGATAGAGCGATGGGCTTGGAAAATGGGCTCACGAGGGTCGCACGCCAACTGAACGAGCGATTTTTCAATGAAACTGTTTTGAAAATACGGAGCCCGACGGGTATAAACAAATCCTAGAATATTAGCCGTCAACTCCCCGGCAGTTTTTATAAAAAGTGGATTTAAAATGGTTTTACCGGGGCTGTTGAAAAGGCGTACTAATTAAGGAAACACGTTTCAACGAAATACGTACATTTTTGAATGAGAAGTTTTTGTTCCCCTCATCTAGATCTAGCTTTTACGAACGCACTTGACAACTCACACGGAATTTTTATCTGCTTAAATCCATCCTTTGTAAGAACGATTGAGAGTTGACGATTAATATTCCACGATTTGTTTGTACCGATCGGGCCCTTGATTTCAAAATCGCTCCGTCCTGTCGGCGTCCTACGTTCGTCAGCGAAGTGTTTATTCTACGACGGTGAAAGCGTTGGAACGGGCGGAAAGCAGAGCTACGAGGTGATGCAAAAGCGTAAAAGGTTAAAGGAGCCCCCGTGCAGAAGCTTACTGCACTCAGCCTCGTCGGAACCGTCCGAACAGTCCAGGTTGCCATCGCACATCCATGTTAGTGCCACGCACTCGCCGTTCCCCGAGTGACACGTGAACTGTTCCGCCGTGCAATTCTTCGTTCCTACAAGATGACAATCGATTAGACCGATTTTGACACAGTTGACGTGACGGGACGCCGTTTTCTAGCACGTGCGGTAACAACCACCGAGCCTCGTCGTGCTCTATTTTCGTCGGAAGAGAGAGAGGGAGATATCTAGGGACTCGCGAATCGCATCCCCCAGGGTCTATTGCATCCGAGAGGCTTCTCACGCAATCTCCAACGCCACTTTACGACCCCTTTCACATTTACACGCGACTTTTTACCTATTTCCAGCGACGCGCCGATGCTCCTATTCCGGCCGCAAAATGGCAACGCAGTGACCTCCGTTCTCGTGGATTATTATTCCCGCAAAATTCCTGCGATTCTGGCCTCGATCGCGCTCAAGGCCCCCCGGCACTTGCTACATATTTATCGGCGCGAAGAAACGCGTTTCCCTTGTGCTCGCGGCAGGATGTCATAGGCGTGTTCGTCGATCCATGATCTTTCGCCCCGCGATTATATATTCCGATGTGCAACAAACTCGCATGCGCAGCGAGCCCTAAAATGATCCGGCGTCCCGCGCTCCCGCGTGACACCCTGATTATGCAGATGCTGTAATGGCGACAGGCATCGGTGTCGCGAAAAGAACCACCGCGTTACCAGTCAAGGACCAAAGGATCGCGAGGTCGTTGCGTGGCTTTGGAGACGGGCGCGCGCGTCGCGCGCCATCGGCCCGCGTCGCGCGCCATCGGCCCGCGTTGGCCAAGATTTCGCGAGTGCGCGGAGAAAGATCGAGAGGGAACAAGGTCCTCGAGATTTTTCCTCCGGTAGCTCGCGGGTCTTAGAAAACCTGATATTTACTTTCCCGGGTAATTTATTTTGCTTCCAGTGGCTAGTTCGCAATTCCGTTTCAATGGGAAACGAGTTCACCGGTTAAAGGGATGCAATTTGCGATTCCCAAGACTGGAATCCCACCACCCCCTTCTCTCTCTCTCTCTCTCTCTCTCTCTCTCTCTCTCTCTCTCTCTCTCTCTTCCACTCCTAATAATCTCGTCTGTCGCCTGTTCCGTAGTTTTCAGACTGCCGCGTTGCCCGTGTCTCCACCCTCGTTCTCCTCCGCTGGCTCCTTCCACGGCGCTGCACGACCTATAGAGACTTATCGATAACTTACTGCGGCAATTTTTCTCGTCCTGGTCGTCAGTGCAGTCGGGCTGATGATCGCACAACCAGCTTTTCGGTATGCACTCCCCCGGGCTGCACTCGAACTCCGTCTCGCTGCACGGTTTCGACCCTTTTGATGCAGCAAGCGTTTTATCATTCACCCCGCCCTTTCACCTGGTACCTTTTTATCTCCGCTCTTTTCAAGTGTCTTATGGCTCTCTACCCTCGAATAGCGCGCGTCTTCCACGCGCCAATAAACGGGGCGCGAGGAGGGATTCGTAAGGAGGGGCGCGTGCTTTCACAAGGGGGCAGGCAAACTGTTTTTTTTTTGTTTTTTTTTTCTTAAGCGTTTTTGGTATTTGGGAGAAGAATCGAGCGATCTAATTGCTATCAGGATTTTGAATTCACAGGCTTGGTTTACTCTTTAAATGCGTAGAAATAGGTTTCTCAATTTTTCCAATGTGTGGAAGCCACGGAACAAATGACCTCGCTGGGGCGATGGGCCTCGAACCCGCGATCTTGCGGATCCTCCGTATTCTGGTCAGCCGCCTAACCAACTCTGCCAAAACCGACCCTCCAAGATCTTTATATTCCGGGTTCCCTCTTATGTGGATTGCCGATCCCACAAAACTGAACACGCGGCGATTCTTGGATACCTAATACTTTCCATATATACTTCGCAGAAAATTTCGACGTGCAAGCGCGGGAAACTGTGCGCAGAGAGGTGATTCCGGTTAACGCGCCGAAAAATTCAGCGATTTTCAGTTCAAATTTATTGCGACGAAAATAATTACAGCAATGGAATAAAACTTTTTTTTTCTATTTATTAAACTACATTTCTACCGTAAATAAAAAATATAAAAGTAATGAAATCATTGCTTTTCAAATGCTTTTGAAAGCGGTCCCGATGACACGTTTAAAAATTCGTGCCTCGCTCGTACAGGCGATTTCAGTTGTTAGACTTATCTGAATCCAAAAATCCAAACAGATTCTTGATCAGTATGACTGTCGCTTTCGCCGCTCGGACTGTGAAATTAGTGATTTATCTTGAAAATTGGCAAAATGGCGAGCAAACATGCCAGAAAAATGTTTTTCGACTTTTGTCTTTTGCTATTTTCGATATTAAAAGTAGGTTAGACTCAATGATAATACTTGGTTGTAGTCCCTGCGAGAGTCAAAGGTGTGCAGAATAAGCAGTAAAATTTATAAGGCAATCGGTTCGATAGATTCTGAGATTTTATCTTCGCGACGTGGACAAATGACGTTTCGAGAAAAACGCGTTCGAAGTTTTCAACTATAGAGGCCGAGCCTCTGCGCTCCCTACAAAATGCCTCTTGTAGAAGCTGAAACAAACGGAATTTTTCCATGAAAATTTAACAGTTCCTATATTCTTGAGGATATGTAATTTCGAAAAAAGATTTCTTAAAAAAAAAAAAAAACCTTTTTTCAATCCGTCTAACCGGAATGACCCCTTAAAGGGCTAAACGGTTCTGACGCGATATCGAGCAGAGTCTTTACCCTGTAAATTCTAAATAAATCGTCACCTCGTTTTCGCGCAATGATAACGCGCGCGCGCTGGCCTTTGACACGTCGCTTCGATCGCCATTGTTTTCGATTTTAAGCAGCAACTACAAAAATCAGAGGACATTCGCGACGGGCAATTTACGATCTCCCGACGCGGACGTTTCGGATAATTACGGCAAAATATCGGTCTGGCGTTGATCGTATTTCCAGAGCGAGTATTTTGCGCGGCGATAATTCCGAATATTTTCTATGAACCGCCAGGCGGGCGAATAACTGGTGCATCGGCAATCTTTTCCGTTTCCTTCGCCCCCTTCCCTTTTCCATTATTTTTCACGCGCGTCCGCGCGCTTCGTGGCCCGCCCCACCCGATTTTTCGTCATCGAACACCGGCGTTTAATTGCCTCCGCGAAATTGGAAACGGCCAATGATTGAAACCGGACTAAAGGGTCGCGCCAGGGTCCGAGTGAATTAATATTAAAATCGTCGCAGGACCCTGCTGGGCCGATACTTCCGTTACGATTTAAGGTCGACGCCGGTCGAACCGGCGGAACCGACGCGGCACTCGAGTCCTTCCCGACAGTTACGCCGGTCGAGGATTTATGGAAATTGAACGCGCCTCGACGTCACCAAGGTAATGGCAATTGTATCGCCGCTTTTGTTTGCAAATGCGGATAGTGAAGAGGTCAAGTAACGAGCTACGAAACGTTACGTCGTACCTTTAGACGCCGTCGAACGCTCCACTAATGGAAACCTTTATGAAAGAGGCTTCCTTTAACCGGACATCTCGCCGCCTGATACGACGAGGACGGTTATTACAATTCCCGATATCTTCTTGTACCCTTTCTCTCGATTCTCCGAACCCTAATTCCGCTTTCACGGCTGATCCCGATTTTTCTATGGAACTATGCAGAGTGGCCTGTAATTTGTGGCATGCTCGAAAGGTACCGTTTCGAACGGATAAAATGTCAGCCTTTTTTTTTCTTGCACGTGACGCTTTTAAGGAAATTTATTTTCAACACTAGTTAAGCGTGCATCTAAAAGTTTCGATTAAATGGATCCCTCTGACACTCCGCAGACTTGGCGAACTCCTGGTTTTTCCACGTTTTTCGTTTATGAACATGGATGAGGCCGTAGGACACGAGCTCCCTAGGGTACGCTTATTTTCTGATCGATCAGAGGCTCCCGCAGAAGCTCTGACACGTTCGAGTAAACTTTCCAGCTGCCCGAGGGTCCATTTCATTCTTTCTTTTAACTACGCGATAGATGTCTGCGTAAACGCGAATTACCCTCTTCCTGTGACTCCGTGGATAAAAATCAAGAGGTTTCGATAATTATCCCCTCTTTCCACAAACAAAACTAATTACGGGATACTCTGCATAATAAATTAAGCCACGTCTTTTCAACTCTGTGAAAGAAAGTTCCGTCCTCCTCCTTCTCGGCGCGCGATATCTAATTCCAAAACTTAGATTCTGCCGTTCGTACAGTCGCGAGTCGTGTTTACAGGAAATCTCCGTGCGGCGGAATCGAGCAAAGCCGCGCTAATCGATAGGCACGCTCGATAGTCAGTAGCTTATCCTCGACATGGGCCAGACCTCGCGTTGCAAAATACATACTGTTGAAATACGACGACTCATACGATTCACTGGAATCATTATTTGCTCCCACGATGGGCAACTGATCTACGCGCGACTTAACAATTCCCGTGGCACGATGTTACCAAAAACGCCCCTTAAGGGGACATTCTACCCTCTCGGCCACTTTTCGGTGATGGTTTTTATAACGAAATAAACACTTAACGTTTTCGTATTTTGCGGGGTATATTCTACCACCCTTGAAATACAAGAGAAAATCTTTGTTGTTCGTTTATTTCGTTTGTTTACATAAATATTTCGCAGTGAAGTTGGCGCCTTCAGAATTTCAACCCTTGGGAAATAAAAAGAGCCAAACTATATTTCTAATTCTCAGGAGTATGGCTATCTGGTATACCGCGAAAGAACAATTTTGGACAGAAAAGTATTAAAATGGCGGTCGATCATAGTTGAAAGTACCGAAAATGGCAATTCTTTTCTACTCGATCGATATTAAAAGGGGGGAAATATTCAAAATGTTAACATATTCGCGGTGAGTCGGATAGCGATACTCCTGGAAATTAAAAGTATTATTATTATTACCATTTATTCACGAGTAAACAGAAACCCTTTGGCAAATTACAAGTATACGCATGTAAGAGCAGGTTAGGGACGAGAGTTACGTGAGGTGTAAGAGGGGATAAACGAGTCAATTGTATAGTTGAGATGGAATTACAGGATATCGACAGCTTCGTCCACAGACACATTACAAAGTATGTTATCCCAGTTATTAGACCAGAGGTGGTTATTAATTTCTCTATAATCCCCTCGCCTGTAATCTTTTGTCGTCACACCCGGGGACAACGGTGTGGGATTAGAGTGCACTGGAAGACTGACATACAGCGGCGGATGATAAGAATCTGGGGGAATAAGCACCTCTAACGCCGGGTGTACCGAAAGGTTTTTATTAGGTGTAAATAAAAGATCCAACATAGAACCATGAGGGAAAAGGTAGACACGGTGCAACGCAAATCGTACAATTTCGTTCTAAGACCACTTAAATTTTGATAGTATACTAAACTGAAGGAGTCTAGTTTTTTCGATTAACAGAATATAAGTATTTTAACTATTTTAGAAACTCCCATTACAAATCTAATAGTCTTATTTATTATCCCCAGAGTCGTGTAAGCGTTTTAATTCTGCTCTTAAATTACTTAAACAGATTTGTTGCTTCTCACTAATGCCAGCAGGTCCATTATATTTCTTCTCGTTCTTAAGAATGGAGATAACATTTTCTCTCGAACTTGATATAACTGTGAAGGGTCTAGGACGACCACTACGATTTGTTCCCACAGGAAATAATTTACGAACAGAAATTCCGGATGGATCTATCTGCCTGAGGATGCTATCCACTAAATGTTTATCCAAGGTAGTATTACCGACAGATGAAGTGTCATTATTCGAAGGATTCTCTTTGTTTGTATAATTGGAAGATTCTTCAACATTGAATATCATGATATTACACGATCTCTATTGATGATATCCTATTCTGTGCAGGGAGTGGTGGAGGCTAAAGACGATGAAGATACCTTCTCCTCTAATTCGCAAATTCAGCTTGCGATACCCGAAATTTCTGACTTCAGCTCCGACTTTACATCATCAATAATTTCCATAAATCTCCGTTCGTACGCCTCTAGTTTGCTAGTTAAAATGTCTTCCGTCTCCTGTCCGAGGATCTGACGAACATCGTCCAGCAGCAATGCCTCACGGGCATCCAGTGTCGGAGGATTGTTCACTTTAGAATATCGTTGCTTTCTTTATTTCCGATGATCCAGTCGTCCGAAATTGCAACCGCCAGCAAGGGCTGAAATTCCGAAGACGCTAACTTCACCGCGAAATCTTTATGTAAACAAATGAAATAAACAAACAGCAAAGGTTTTTCCTTGTATTTCAAGAGTGGTAGAATATACCCCGCGAAATGCGAAAACGCTTAGTGCTTATTTCATTATAAAAACCATCGGCGAATAGTGACCGAGAAAATTTTCGGCCGAGAGGGTAGAATGCCCCTTTAACACAGCTGTGTCGGGGGCGAGCACGCGCCGAACGAAAGGCACCCGCTGCCGCTGGGAAGCCGTGCACCGATCGCGATCGCGTGCATTTAAGCCCGTGCCGGTTCAACGATAAAGCGACAGCGCCCGCTGAATTACAAACAATCCTCACAAAGGAATTCGAGCGGTAATGAAAATAATTTCGGCAACCGAGGCCGGGTTAACTAAATGATTGGCCCTGTGTACCTCGCTCGAGTCAGCCTCCGATGGCTTGTCACGGTGCATCTACATACCTACGCCTAAGTTCTATCGTCAAACGTATCGAACGTCATTACGAAACTATTCCATTAACAGCGGGGTACAGCACAAAGCGTAAAAGCGGCCGACGAATAGGGGTTTGGAGAGATTGATTTGTATACGTACGTGCCTGCTACCTAGCATCTGGGTCACGTTGCCGAACCGTGTGTGCGCGCGCGTATCGGCGACACGCGACTGTCCACTGCGGAATACTGTTTAATTACCAGCGGATAATATCGGCGCCGCGGCTTAAGTGTAGGTCAGAAGACTGGTGATCACGGTTCTATTCGCGCTGCTTGATTACAGATCACCAACTCGTCCACCCCCGTGTCGAAATCGCCGCATAATTCTATCCGGGCGAAGTATGTAATTCTAGGAGATTAGAATGTGCACTGGCTCGCAACTCCGAAGGAGCTGCACGCGCGTTCACTATCGCGGACGGATGCGGAACGCAACTGCTATTCGATTCTTCGCGCAGCGATAAGATCGGCAAAAGATTGCCATACCCCTCGGCTGCGCTCGATTGCTCGCCTATCCGGTCTTTGATTTCACTTTCGAAATCGCTGCAGAATTTCGTTGGAGAATGTTAAGTGCAAGAATAAGAGGGCTGATTTCTGAGAGACATTCGCGGGATCATGGATTGTCGATCGATTAACGCGGACGCATTATCGACGTTGGTATCGATCGATCTTTTCGCTGCTCACCTCCGGCCATTAACGGCTTACGCCACTTTGAAAATAGAAAAAAGAGGTTTTCCTTCAAACGCGTTTTTCCCGAAATGACGATTTCACGAACGGTCCGCAGATTAACCTCTACAACTTTCATTCGATTCGCTTGAAAATTTGAGAGGATCTTTTCAGTTTTACGATCTAAAAATGTACCGTAAACTGGGGTAACATTGGCATGTTTTTGGAACATTTTGCTATATAATGTAAAAATTAAAATTTGTACATTTGCTTTAAGTAGCCTATCATAACATTGCATCTTTTGTGAATGCACTACAAGTTTCAAAATGCATAAAATTTTTGTCCTTAACCTTTTTTATTACATGTTAAATATGTGCCAATGATACCCCGTAACCGGGTAACATTGGCAAATCTTATATAAATAGCACTAAAAAGTTAAAGTTTTACCACATCTGAACTTACATTAACACTTAAATTTGTTTCTTTTTATGCTCAATGCATTCTATTTTATATTTTTTAATTTTTTTATTTTTTTATTTCTTCAATTAACATTTTAAAATTTGGTTTAGGTATCCTATTATAACATTGCATCGTTTGTGATTGTGCTACATGTGTAAAAATGCATAAATATTTTTTCCTTTCCCTTTTTAATAGATGTTAAGTAGATGCCAATGTTACCCCGTACTGCCAATGTTCCCCGATTTTACGGTACGTAGAAATTTCGCGATGTATTAAAAATTTACCTGCCTAGGTCGATTTTATACTAAATTCTTGGATGAAAAATGGCATCTTTCTTCAACCGTCTACCACTTTCGCAGAACAAAATATTTTAAAACAATTTCTACATATTCCCTTAGTAAATATCACGTAGAAAATGGAAATGTTGGGTTTATTTCTCCAGGTCTAACTCGTTTGCAGTTATCTTGCACACTAATTTGGCGCGTCCGAAAAAGAAGCTTACGTGTACCGGTCCCAACGACGTCATTTTGTTCGAAGGAAAAGAACAAAAACTTTTCCGTGTACTTCGATAGTTGCACAATAAATACCCACTTTGTCATAGATTTTTCATGTTCTTTATCAGTTTCTAAAAAAAAAATCTTAAAAGCTGCCGCTTCTTTTACGCTCCAAAGTGGTGTAACCCCTTAATCATATTATCGCCGCGGACGTTGGAAGCATCAATTCCGCCCGCTGCACTGGCTACTATAAATATAAACTTGCGCCAGTAGTTGCTCGTATCTCATGCAACGTGCTCGGCGAGCATCTGCGAATTGCCATTCATAGGAATCAGCGGAATTTGAATGAGATCGTTACTCGACCTCCTGCCAGCCGATTTTCTTTTCACGAGAGAGTCGTTGCTAGAGATGCTCAAGGGGGTCAACGTAACTCGAGGTCCTCCCTGAATTCGAGCCAGAGAAGGGCGAGCAGAAATGGCCCGAAGCGTGTTGGGGCTAACGGTAGCTTTCGTCCGTGCATCAATCCGGCTCACCTGCGCGAAACCGGTCCGAAAAGTTGCACTTTCACATACCTCCGCCGGCAGGGAGTCGCGTTACACGGGTCGATCCAGAATCGCCTTGAATCCGCGTGCGTCTCGATTCTTCTTCCCAAAGTCGACGCGAGGAAATTCGTTTGCCTGCACGTTCCCGCGCAAGCCAGACATAAATTTCGCAATCGACAGGGCATAGTCACGGTGCATCGCATTCGCCAGTGGCGTAAAGCCGCGCTCCCACTCGCGCCGAAGCGGCCCGGGCGCTTGAAACACTCGAGCGGTTCCGAAGCACTTTAACCTTTCGTTACCCGCGCTATTACAAGGACCACCGTTGTAAATTACTTTCTTTTTCTGCCTGAGAGTCACCAATCGGTTTCGAACATTTCTCTAATCCTCTAGCTATGACTTATTTATGCAGTTTATGAAAAATCTTTTTTACTTCGGTCTTTTTTTAGAAGAACGTAGCGTTGAAGAGAAAAAGTCGCGATATCGCAGAAAGTGTAATGCGGGTGTAAAAGTTCATTGGCGAAACACAATCGAAAGTGGAACTATTGCGTGAAAGGTGTCACCAGAGCAAGGAAAGTGAATAAAACAATACTTATTTATAATAGCAGTAATTCACTCTGTTCCGTCTTTTTCCTTCTTTAATGACAACTACATCGCTTCTTAGTTAATAAGCATAAAATTATTTTCAAAGAAAATTCGTATTCTCACCGTAAAAAAAATTAGGATTTAAGGAACAAAGAACAGGTTGAAATTTAAAAATACAAAATATATAAAATCGTGATTTCGTAAAAGGTACAACGCGCGAGTAACGATGTGACTAAATAGAGCGCGGGTAACGAGAGATTAATAACAAGAGTCTCCACTGGAATCTATCGGGGGCTGCTGAAATTCTAATGGAAATCACCGAGCCGTTCAAATTTTACTCCAACTTTTACTTATACTCCTGTTTTTGATACTCGAGTATTTATATGCACCACACAGTTTCAAGCACTTCAAAGAAGCTCTCTTGCCAAACGTGGTGCCCAAAGAAGTGGCGTTTTATCTTGTTGGTCAGGTGTTTAAGCGTTGCGAAACAAGCTCCGGATATTTAAATACGATCGCGAGGGAATCAGCCGGTTTCGCTAGAAGTTATTACCGCGGACGACCTAGCAGTAGATTCTCCCGTTTCGTACGAGTGTAATTAAGAAACTTTCGGGGGCAATTATTAAATTACAACGTAATTATCGAACTCTAACTCGTCTCCCCTAGTTGACTGTCCCTTAACTTCTGCGCGCGTGGGAACCCGGCTTAACGCAGCGCCGACGCGCGAGCAGGGAGGGCAGACATCCTCCCAGGAGCGGCTCCGCGCTATTTCACTGAGACTGATCTCCGCGAGTGAACGGTTCGTTTGCCGCTTAATGCCAGGAAGGACTTCTTCCCGTCTAACGCGACAACGCGGCTGTACAATAATAACTACGGATCGTGACACGTGAAACAAGCTTGAGCAGTCTAATCGGCGACGTCGTTACGAATAATTAATCACGAGCGAGCAACGACAAACGCGGAACAATCGGCAAAACACAAAAGTAATCGGTGGCCGCGCACGCAACCCCGTATTTACATACCAGCCCGTTATAATCGAATATTAATTACCAAACGCAGCTCGCGAATATTAATACCCACTGGGTTCGGCGGCGAAATCGGAGCGACGGGTGTTGTTGTTGTTTTGTTATCATTAAATGTGCGCTATCTCGCGCTGCTGAATCGCCTACCTGGAGATAAACAATATAGGCGCGACACGCCGCGTATACATCGGCGATAAGAATTATATCAACCGTACTAATCAGGACGACGCGGCGCTGAGGTTTATACCTGCGCATCCGCGGAACGGGAACAGCTCGCCGATTAATGTTTCACCTCTCCCGGGCGATATTTATTTAAATAAAACATGCGGCTCGAAAGGAAATAATTTCCGTTCGCCCGTTCGATTTACTCCCGCGAATAATTCGGTCGTTAAACGTGACAAACGAACCGTTTACGAGCACGTCGCTCCATTCGCCTCGACCGGCTAGATTCGCCGGAGCCGCCGGTTGCGCGTTTTGTTGCGTTACGAATGTGTTTATGACTGGCTTTAGCGCAGGGAATAAAATGGTCACTGTTGGCACACGTATGAGCTTTTATTCGCTCGTTCGCCGAAAGCTGGTTCGTCGGTGCGGGAGATGGGAGGGCCTCGGGGTTTGTTTCCTTCGGGCGCACTCTACGTGATATCATTTTTAAACGTTCACGGGGAAGAAAATGCTGAATAAAGGCGGTTAGGAAATTTAAAACACAAATTTGTATGCACAAGGTGTTTTACAATTATGGTTCAAGATTGTTTCTCTTATTTCTCAGCGATCTTCGGATAGATACCACGAGAGGGGTGTTTCAACTCAGTTGAATAAATTTGTGTGTATAATTCTGAAACACCTTGTATAACGAGACGCTTGCATTTAATACTGTCCGAGGCTTTCAGGCCTGTGCCAACTCCTCTTTCGACTGTTCGCTCGTGTCTTTCGTTAGACAGAAACATTGCTAAGTAGTGCGATACTGCGCAAAGCTTATCTACGCACTTTTATGGGTAATTAAATAACAATCAGTCTTGTGGATTGCACAAACATCTGCGTAACGAGTTACAGCTAGAAGCCTCGAACAAGTATCAACAGCGTCCCTAGAAAAACCCCACTAAAACTATATTGTGGCCAGTGGCTACCGACAACTGGGAGAACGTTGGCATGTTTCTGGGACATTTTGTTATATAATATAAAAATTACCATTTCCACATTCGCTTTAAGTACCCTGTCATAACATTGCATCTCTTGTGATTGTACTACAACTGTAAAAATGCAAACTTTATCCTTTTCCTTCCTTAAACACTGTACAATGAATGAAGGGCCATTTTGATCAAACTTTCACAAAGTCGATCACGACGTTACCTATTTGTAAATCGGCAATGACAATTACAAATTCATTCGTAAAACCCATAGAGGAGATTCACCAATTTTATGCATCAACTGTACATAAATAATTTTTGTTGTGCGTTTCTTTACTATTTTAATGAATTCGTTAATTTTATGCTCAATTCCCGTCCGCATTCGTCTCGCGCGACCATGTCCACCGTTCGTCTTCCGAGTGTTAATACATGTTAATTAGCTGCCAATGTTCCCTCAGTTCACGGTAACTCGTAACTACGGACAGAATCAACCCTTCTACGACCGCCTGCCGATCTACATATAAAACACAATATCAAAAGACCACAGCACATGTCTCCGCGGAGCTGAGAAACACTTGGGTGAAAAGAGAAGCCGGTTGTCGTAGCAGGGTGAAGCACAGGGGACCAGGACTGGGTCAAGCGGGACCCAGAGTCCCTCGAGCCCGGTTAGAAAAGAAGACTTGAAATTGACTTACTGCAAACCGCTGAGTCCTCGTCGGAGCCGTCGGGGCAGTCCCTGTCGCCGTCGCAGTGCCAGTTCGCAGGGATGCACCTGCCGTTCGTGCACTTGAACTCCGAGTCGCTGCACTTGTGTATACCTGGAAAGTCAGGTTGGCCGTACAAGAAGTCAGCCCGGATGCATACGGCCACGAGCGAGACGCACGCGAGTTTCATCAGCGTGCACCTGCCCTGGGACGCGTCCAAGAGGCGCGTCGCGCCGCCGACGAACCGCATGCTCGCCGCCGATTTGCGATCTCGGGGCCGCGAAGGGCGCCCGTGCAGGGCGTATTCGCGATTATCCGTGCTCCCCGCGTTCCCCGCGCCGCCGCCCACCTTCCGGCCAGCCTCTACTTTAATCACCGCCTGATCCAACGGAGAAGCTCACGGGCGCGCTTTCACTCTTCCCGCCCTCGCCTCAACCCGTTTAATATCAAGCCAGCAGAGGAGACTCCGAGTGGCTACCAGCGGAACGGCCGCCGCGATAAAACGCGCACGCGATCACCCTGCCGCGGAAACTGTGCCAGGTCGAGGCAACGAGGCAAGAGCGCAGATACCGCCGAAACAACACCCGGACAGCTTGCTATTCAGAGCATCCCCCGAGCTTCGTCGGCCAGTGCTATCTTGCCGGAATAAAGTCACCCGATCCGTCGTGCCGCTGGGTGCCTTTTATAGGTACTCGGTCCTCCTCCGTGTCACGATCCTCTGGTACGTTCCGTTCCTCCCCCCCCCGAGTAATCGATCAGGACCACCCTAGATTCGATCCGGCTTTCGTGAACGGTAGATCCCCCTTCGAGGGAATCGTCACTTCGGGACCGCGATCACCTTCCGGAAGGGGGGACCTCCTCTTTCTCGCGGCGGTTCGAGCAGTCCTTTGCCCCCCCCCTTGAAATCACTGGACGAACACCGCGAGGCAATCGTAGCCCGGGATTTCGGTAATCTTCCTACTGGACGGCACAAGGGTTACGATGCCTGGCACTCGCGCGAACTCGGCGGGATGCGAGGACGGAAGCGTTCCCAAAGGTTCGCCGTGAACGCGAGACCTCCGAAGACCGACGATGCACTCGCGCCAGCGGCTGCAGATGCTGTAAGTCGGCGGCCGAGCGAACGGGCCCTATATATGGGCCCCCGGGGATGGCGGCCACGCGATGCAAGGCGTAACCGACGCGGAGGGACAGAGAAAGGGGGAGGGAGAGAGAGAGAGAGAGAGAGAGAGAGAGAGAGAGAGAGAGAGAGAGAGAGAACGAATCGAACGCGATAGTTATTCGTTTCAGCGTGTGCAACAGAAAGTCGCCATTTCGCTGATTCAGGAAACGCGACGATCAAGGACCGCGGTGAAGTTACGCGACTGTAGAGCCGCGCACGATAAAGTGGCAATGAAACCGTTCTCCGTCGATTGACCACGCAATCCGCCGCGATTAGAGCGTCGGAATGCCTTTTGCTTCGAGGGACGCGAGCGTGGAGCGCGTCTGCCCCGAAACGTCTCGCTGGCAATCGGCGGGGCACGATGAAAAAGGACCCATTGATCCACGATCATCCATGGGCGCTGAATCTCGCGATGCTCCGATCCATTCGAGCCACTGCCCGAATCGAGCCACTGTCCCCTTTCGAATCGGCAAGCCTATTGTTCGAGACCCCGAGGTGCTTTCGAAGCCTTGCGGCTCTCCTTGCAGTTTTCAACAGTTATCCAAGTGTGCAACGTCTTGGGTAACGCGTAATATATTCGTCATCGAAGTCACTCCAGCTAATAAATATCTTTCGCTTTCTCCTTTTGCAAACAGTAGAACCACTTCTTGCGAAAACGTCACCGATACCCGAAAGCAGTGGGCCATACGTATTCTATAAATCTTGCATTATCGTACTCGCGATTTCTCCTTAAGGGTACCAGGCAGTCGTTCTTTGTCGAATATGAAGCATTTCTTCTCCAATTAATTACGAATAAATAAATTGAAGCTGGGGCTTGTCCTTTGACGCAATGTTTATTAACATTATAAGCATTAAAAAAATATTTTTGTTTAGTCAGAAATAGGCATTGTATACGACGCCACAGATGGATCAGTAAAGGCGCTTTTTAAAAAAAGTTCCTTTCGTTTTGCAGTGATAACTTAACGCTGAAGGTTCCAATCGATTTGAATCAAATTCAAGCATGTTCAGAAAATGTGTAGTTTCGGCCTGAGCCTAAATTGAAGTTAATAGAAACTCGTATTCTTTATGAAAAGAAAGTAAAAATTTTGTCCACCGATAAACGCGCTTTTTTTAAATATCGCCATTTCGGAGTTGTCATTTTCATAGTTTTCTTCTTTTATAGGTTCAGTGCAGAATCACAGGTATTCTAAAGTAGAATTTCCAAGCAGGTCACTGAATTTTCGTATCATTTCGTCAGAATCGCTGCAAAACAAAAGAAACTTTTCTAGAAAGCCTCTTTAATAATCCATCTGTAGCGTCATATACAATGCCTATTTTTGACTAAACAAAAATGCTTTTCTTCAAGCTTATGATGTTAATAAACTTTGCGTCGAAGGATAAGCCTCAGCTTCAATTTATTTCTTTGTAATTAATTGAAAAAGAAATGCCCCATTTTTCCAAAGTAGTAGCTAGCCTTAAAGCTTACCCTACAGAGGACCAAGACATTTTTCCCCAACGGTCAGAATCTGTCGTTAAATCTTTCTTGCCACTTAGATTCGCTATAAAATTCTTAACGTGGAATTAATAAACCTCTTATTTAAAAGGAACTGGTAGCTCGAACTTCGTCGTGTTCATAGGTATTTTTATATCATGCAGAAGCTCGAATGCGTCGAATGGCTTGAAGGAGGTTGGTGCTGGCTGTATCTGCTTTAATATCGATTAATTGGCGGATCGACCGCACGATTCTCCACTGGTTTGCAGGCAAATTAACTCGCTTTACCCACGGCAAATATTACACTCACCCTTCTCGCATTACCAGCAAATCATACCCTCCCCCAAGTGGGCAAGTTACGAAAGTGTCGCATACCCTCCCTCCCCCGTTTCTTTCCGCCATTTCGAATACTCCAGTTCGGCGTACAGTCGAGCGACGTCCGATCAGGTTATACCTAGATGTTGAATTACCTATTTAGGCTGAACCCAGATACGCGAAGCCAACGTCTCGGTTAAACCCAACACGGGTCGGTTGAGCGCAACGCGAAACGCTCGAGGTTCGCGTAGCCGCGGACCCCGGGTGGCCTTTTCGCGAAACGTAATCGAGCTCGAGCCACAGACGTTTCGATATTAAACAAAAAGTGATACTCACTTCCGCTGGCGCGAGGTCTTGATAATATGCTCATTTAGGTGTAGGCAATGGACCAAGTTGGGTAGAAAGCTATCCTCAATGATCTCAATTTGAGCTTTAGTTTGAAGATTTTAATTGTTATAGAAAGGTAGATTTTCTTTTAGTATCTTAAGAGCCAGTTCCGTGATATTACGTTCGATAGAATAAATAAAATCGTTTAAAGGGAACGCTTTTCTTTGGAGACGACAGTGTTTCATCCCAGTTTATAAACATTTATATAGTAAAACAGAGGTATGAAAAATAGTTGTAATTGTTGAACGTTTTTCTGGGATTCATTGTGTCGTTAAGGGGTGATTTAATAGTGAGTTGTCGTAAGACATTGTTGACGGTCACTAGGGATGAATCGATACAAGTAAATACGAGTGCATACTTGATACTTTTGTCCCGATATCATGGCGGTATCGATTCATCCCTGCCGGTCACGACTTAAGGCTTAAGGGGTCTTTCCACTGTGACGCTCCGATAAAGTACCGCTGTTTGGAACTCTTTTTTGCTCACAAAAAGAATGTGTTTACTAAATTGAAGTTTGTTTCTATTTATTAATATGTGTTTTGAGAACACATTTCTCTTTCATATCTTTTGAATGCTTGCTTGTCTCAAAATAACGAGGTGCAATATGCGACGTGGAAAAGAAAGATGCCTCGACCGCGGTCGATTTTGGATACTGATTACAAATCTTTCCAGTTTTTTGTTTCAGACACGCGGTGCCACCAAAATCGACCACGCAGTCGAAGCATCTTTTATTTTACAGCGCATGCTACACCCACTTATTTTGGCGCAAGCAAGCATTAAAAAAAATATGAAAAAAATATTTTTGTATTCTCAAAGCGCGTATTAATAAATAGGAGAAACTTCAATTTAGCAAACACATTCTATTTGTGACAAAAAGAAGTTCCAAACAGCAGTACTTCATCAGGGCGTCACAGTGGAGAGTCCCCTTAACTCGTGTTTGCACATTTCAATATTCAATTATGGAAAAACAGTCGATAGCACGGATTAGATTTTGCCAAAAATTGCCGCTCAACGATACGTCGATATTACTTTAAATTTTCTATAGCTTTCGTTCGTTAAACCTAAAATGGAACCTATGGCCTGGTAGTTTTGATAATTATATAACGTAAGAGTCGTTCTATGCGTTGGTAATTTTTTTTTTAAATAAACATCAAAATTGTAGGGTCTGTACTGTGTTTAACTAACTTCTTCTCGTCACTTCGAGGGTTGCGCCTAACTCGGCCCACATAGAACTCCGGCAAGCTCCCTACAAAGCGTAGAAATCGAATCCCCTTGGCTGGTCAGTTCTCAAAGTAAACAGCCAAGGAATCTCGAGCAATGCCTTGGACGCAGAGAACACCGACGCGGAAGGACGCCGACGCCAGTCGCAGCGTTCGCCCAGGTCCGGAGATCTCCGCGCAGCAACCTCGAACGAAACTTCTCACTGCAGAGCTAACGCGACGGAAACGAGGTCCCGAAGCGAGATATCGCTGCAGCGATCGCTTCCAGATCTCGGCCCCGTTCGGGGATTTAAAGCGCAGTATCTGCGTTTAAAAACGCGACGGGAGCACGAGAACAACGGACGATGTGCGCATGGTCTGGAGTCGATTAGACGCGGCAATCGATAAGAAACCGATCTATGCATTTCTCCTTCGACCCCTGACACGGCTGGTGCGAATCGCGTCCTCGGTAGTTGCACAACCGTCTGCGGGGCAGATAGAACCGGAATCCAGGAAACAGAGCCGGCTACGTAACAGCTCGAGCCGCGAGATCGCGCCGCGGGTACACGTGATTCCGTTTCGCGGACTCCCCAGCGGAACTCGTTAAAAAATTTCGTTAATCGGCTGGCCGTCGCGGCGAGGATCGCGGGGCGAGGAGAGGAGCTCGAGTCGCGACCGCGGTCCCGTCTCTTTTAATCGGAGACGCGATACGAAACGAGGCTCTTGCGGTCCGCAGCTCGCCGACAGCGACCGATGCAAATATGATACAATGGACATTATATAATCGACGAGTAGGTGAAACACGAGGAACGGCGAACGGGAGGATTGACGGAAAGTGAGAATCGAACGGGGGCGTGGGGCATCGTAAACTGGAGAATTCCAGTCCTGATGAATATTCCCTGGGATTAACGGGGAGCCCTATTTAGAACGCTAGGGATAAGGTGATCGTTGGGATTTTTTTTCTAAGAAACCGTCGATCGGATCTTTTCGAAACTTTCAGGGTACTTTAGTTCACATTCAAGCAATAAAAATTAATTTTCTCCTTACAAAGTGATCGATAGAAATGGAGATTATACTAGAAATAAGAAGATCCTTGGTTTTTATACAATTACAATCGCAAATTTGCAACTCCGTCCTAACGAACGTGTTTATACATCTGCATTTCTACCGTCCACTTGCAATTAGGTAATGAGAAAATTAATTTCAAATGCTTGAATGCGTACTAAAATACCCTGAAAGTTTGGAAAAGATCCGCTTAACAGTTTCTTAGAAAAAAATTCCCAACAATCACCTAATTCCTAGCGTCCTAAATAGAGCTCCGCCCTAAATCGAGCGGGCCGCGGCTACGATCGAAAGCGAATGAAAATTGTAGAATCAAGCTTCTCTACAGAAAGCGAAAAGTCACCGTGAGAATTGAAAGCTGCTGCACAATATTTTACTGCACATTTCCCACCTGTTTTGTTCTTTTTTTCGCGGAGACCCGTCTCCCCTTGCCTCCCACTGTCGATTGTACAGCATCCCGTGCAAAGCCTGCCTTTATCAAGCGAATAACCATCAATATTCGATACCCTAGCCTGTCGATGTTCCGAATAAAAAAAATCCAACGCACGCTTTCGACTTGAATTCTCGCGGTGAAAATTGAAAGTGGAAAGTGTAATGGAAAGAATTCTCGCAGAGTTCGCTCGAGGACCGTGAACCGAGAAAACGGCGACGCACGAGGAAACAGGAAGTCGAGCGAGGACTGGAGGTATTAAGGCGATGGGGTAACACTTCCATCGGTTTCCTAAGGAGGCGCGCGTAGAGAACGAGGCTCCCGGCGAACGGGGGCTCGCAACTAGCGCGTCCCTCCCTTTTAGGGGACGCGAAGAGAATCCGCTTGCACGTGCACCGCCGTCTGTCGTGCTTGCACCTTTGGCGTAGCAGCGAAGTAGAGGAGGCCACGGTGTTGCTGCACTTGTTCGTGATCAGAGAACCGCCGAGTGGACCGACTTCGCTGCTGGATACTAAAAGGACCGCAATTGATCGTAACGAGGGACACTCGACACTTTGAGCGGCGCCAGATTCAGCGAAATACCGTTTCAAATCAGTTTCAGGGGCCGCGAGAACACGCGGCAAGCGATGTCGCATTGGAAAATTGATTTTCGAGGGAATCGTTGCGACTCGTTCAAACTATCGGCCACGAAGCGTGGAAATGAATCGCGCCGAGATCTTGATATCTCGTGGAAGAAGTTATCCCTGAGCCAAGAGTCGCGTGTGCTCGAAAACAGTGGTGGGGCGCAGAATTTTCGCCACGGATACCTACGCGATTTGCATAGCGTGGACTGTGATTATTGTCGCGTCTATATTCCGTCTTTCGAGTTGCCGAAAGCTTTTCTACGAACACGCGAATCGATCCCTCGTATAATGGCGAGCCGCGACCGCGGGATTGCGAATTTCGAGGCCTGGGCGCCTAGCGCTATTATATAAAGCTAATCTTCCATGATACACTGGCCAGGAAATGCTGATTTCAAAAAGAAACAATTAAACAGACTTGTCGTACTGGTAGATTGCAGGGCAGCAATCGAGATCGCGAGATTGCAAATTATAAGAGTATAAAAAGCTGCGTTGAAACATTAAATAAACAGCCTATCGTGCCGATCTCCTATAACGACGATTGCGAATTCTGAAACGGGGACACCGATATTGTAACGCAACTTTTTTCCGCGAGATTTTCGACGATCCTCCATTATCCCGAGACCAGTTGCTGAACGTAATTTCAACGACGATAATAGAATCGGAAGAACAAATGAATTGAACAAACAGCTGGAGAATAATCAGTGCCTCCTGTAACGAATACCGCGATGTCGAGATTGCAAATTCTGGTTTCAATAAGCCTGCATCGTGATGCGTTCTTCTCTGCGATTTTAAATAGTATACTACCATCGCGAGGATGCGTTAAGAGAAACGCGAATGAGATTAAAAAAGTAATTGAAAGTAGAAGGGAAAATTGTATAAACAGCTTATCGCGTCCATTTGTTGCATAATGGCGACCGCGAGCGCGTGATTGCGAATTCTGAAACCAGGGCGCTTGCATTATAACACGCTTTTCCCCGCAATTCTCGATAATAGTCTTGCCGTCGTGAAAGCGTTCGAGAAATGTGAATTAAATGGGGAGCCAGGGAAAAATTTTATGCAAATATTGCGGGTCGGCTGCCGCGAGGGGGGAAGGAAAAACATTTACAGGTATTATTTAGGCAAACGCGAGCATCAGGCTTCTCGCCCACCTCTGACACATAGATCCCGTGTTATTGCGTTTCATTCGGCCATCGTGCTCTTTGTGAACGCACACGCCCACGGGACCGAACAAAACGCGTATCGCAGATTTAATATCGGATTTACTATTGGCCGAGCGACGGCGAAAAAAAAAGCGATTTCCTCCGTTTGCCAAGTTTTCCGCGGAATGATTTTTATTCCGAGCCCAATTTTTATTGCCCACGCGAGCCGGCGTCACGCGAGAGCAAACAGAACGGCGCGCGTGGACAGATGCAAGATAATGCACTTACAGGGGGCTACGAAAGAGGTGGCCGGGATTTCGAGAAGCTGTAATAATAGAAACGAAAACTGAGAAAAAGGAAGAGGCATTAACGTATTAGCCCGTTGCAAAAGTCTGTATTGAAAGTAAGAATATAGGTATTAATGCTTTTCCGATCAAAGTATTTTCCTTGGCAATTAAGACCCTTCGCCACTTCTCTGGCGAAAGTACGAGCGGGTGTAGTAAAAAAGGACATTTCCGTACACCTAACACCGCCCATTATTATTAAAACTGAGCAAATGAATTTTTCAACCGATTTAATATACCGTCGAATCGACTCTGCGTACCTGGATCGAAATTTTGCTTCGACGAAAATGTAATTAACATAGTTATATTCCCTTAATTTTCAATTGATCGCAGCCTCGAACGAGATACTCGCGCGCAGAATGAAACTTGAGCAGCCTGTAGGCGTCGGGGATACGCGCCTGTGTCTTTTAAGCGAGCGAGGAGCGTCACCAGTGCCGCGATACCGATGACGTTGGCAATTACGTGTCTCGCGCGATCGCCGCACGTGACCTCCGTCGTCGGTTGAAAGCCGAAAGCTGCAGATCCATGCCCCGGTTTACGCCAGCCCCCCACCCCCACGAAAGTCTTCCCCTCGCCACTTTGGATACGTGGCAGAGCTGCGAAGAGGCCTCTCGCCTTTAACGTCATCCACCCCGCGAGGAGGCCAATTCACAGGGATCTCGAACTACTTTTTCATAGCGCGCCCGTGTGCGGGGCACTTGTAAAACGCCCGCTATAAAACGGCCGCCGGTAATATCCCGTCTTTCCGGGCGGTGCACAATGCTGGTGCTTGAAATTTAGCTGGCCCCCACGATCCGCCGCCAAGACACGGGCAGCCGTGTACCAACAGTTACATCCGCGCCATTAATTTGACAGTCGACTTTACAGCGGGGAATTTTCTGTTTTTAACGCGCCGGGATGGGAGGCGCGCACCGCCAGGTTCCAGCGTCGCGAATAATTCGGAGGAAAGGGCGCCCATCTCGTACGTGGATGTGGTATGTTAAATAAATGGAGAGGGGGCATCGGTTTGCGGTGAAGAAGTATCGAAGCGCTCCGCGAGCCTCTGGCCACGAAATAATGATTTCGGGGACAGTCGAGGAAAATATAAAATATACAAAGGGTAAAGGGGAAAAGCAGAGATTGTCACGGAGCAAATTTGTCGAGAATATTAAGTTTTATTACTTCACTCCGTCAGTAAAGAAACAAGGGTCGACGAATTTATCTTTGCATTCTTCCTAACCCTGCAATAACAATTTTATATTTTTTGTTTACCCTTCTTTTTATTCCGTTACTATGATTCATTTATTCGGAATAAAATTCTGAGAATCGCTGAATTTATCGGCGCGCTAACCAGAGTGACCCCTTAAAGGACATCCAACCGGTTGCCCGAACCGACGAATTCTTCGCGCCACCGACCCCTCCAGGGACACAGGAACCATACGAATACTATTACCCTCGTTAACCGAACAAGAACAATCGTATCGATTATCGGTCCCCCCCCCCCTCCCGCCCGCCCCCTAACCGTTTAGATCCAACGAGTAGCAGATGCCACCAAACGCTTCGTTCCCTCATCGTGGGAAGGCGCGACGGTGAATCAGGCTGCTCGCAGCTTTTCTGTCGGATGTGGACCAATCGGACCCCGCTAACGATTTCTAACTCAATTGGGATCAATCGAAGGCCGACCGTGCTGAAAAAGCGACGGAGTAACGCTTACGAGGGCGACATGCAACGGGAACGGGGAGGGAGGGAGGGAGGGGAGGCCCACCCTGCTCGTCTTGAGAAGCGACGAAGTAGCAAATCGATGGCCGCCGACGTGCCGGCCGCTCGGCTCTACTCGGCGCGGCTGTGCGCGAGTGCCCTAGTGCACACACCATGCCCGGCCGCGATCGCAGGCCGCGGACTGGCTTTCACCGTAATTATATGGTGCGGCGCGCACCGAGGGCCAGCCCCGCTCGTTCGTGCGCGAGTCGCCCCGCCGGCCGAACCCGAATCGGCTGGCCGCAGAAAACGGCAGAGACTCTGATGCAACCGGCGCGAGCCTTGCGCTACAAATTACGATAGCCCTAGGCGCGGCAACGGGGCCCAGCGAGTGGCCGGGAACGGGCCGAAGAGGAGCAAGAAAAAAAGTCACAGGGCGAGCGGGGCGAGTGGAGGGGATGGCCGAGTCTGGTCCACGACCGGCGAGCGCAGCCGAAACGAAATGGGCCCTCTAAACGCTGGTAGACGCGACGGGCCCTGCCCCCACTCCTCGCCGCGAATACCGGCGAGCCGCAACGAAGTTTCAGCAGGTTGGTCGCCCGGTGACTTCGGCAGATTCGGGAGTAAAGTTCTTGGGGGGGGGGGGGGGGTTTGGACGGAAATTTGCAGGACACGGACTATATATAGTCAACGGTAGAGAAAATTCGAAGCCGCGAGACTGGGGCCATAAACGGAAGATGGGTTAAGTGGCTTACAAGGAACAGTCCCAAGCCGAAAGTTCTGATTATTATGAAACTTCGGGTGTAAGATTTTCTCTAGCATCTACTGTACGTATCGATTTAGACCGGTCGCAGGAATATGGGACTGATTATGATGGGTGCTTGTGATTAAATACTGTTACTTCCAGTAGTATTCGTAGTGCCTCTATTATCTACTATCTCTTTTCTTGGGGCGGAACTGATACGTGACCGGAAATGTTTGTTTTTATTATTATTGTTATTAAACGATTTTATGCAACTTCGAGCCTCTGTTTGTTTGTTTCTTGTATGTATGTTTGTATGGTACAAATCTGGCAACTCAAATTTAACCCACTTCCAACTATCAAATTAACTTGAAACTTTGCAGGCTTGCGTAGTTTGGGTGACAATACAATATTTAAAAAAAAAAATTAACCCGGAGGAAATTACTCAGTCATCGATATATATAACCCATAACAACAAATCCTAACTACTTGAAATCAGCCGCTCGCGTTCTTTGCGAAAACGATGAAAAGCCACTGCCGTTCGGGGCGCTAGGCACATCGAGATTCGAAATTAAATAAACGATATTTGTAAAGAAGTCGAGTATGTGAAATATAAATCCATGGACACTAAAAGCTAGAAAACAATGAAATATATAAATAAAACTATTTACGTTGAACGATTTTATTAAAAATGCACTAAAAACCAAAAAACAATTCCTTTCCTGTGCTACAACTTCGATGGTTCCTTTTCGCATTAAAAAAAATCGTGGAGAAGGATATCTCGCAACAAATTCATTTCGACGCTTGATGCTGTATTAAATTGATTCATAATCTGTTATGTAACATCCTGCTCCACGATTTTATTTAAAGCGAAAAAGACACCGTCGAAATTGTAGTAGGCACAAGAAAAGAATTATTTTTTAGTTTATAATGCATTTTTAATCAAATCTTTAATTGCAAATGTTTACATGGCTTGGAATGAATAACTGCCCCCGATCGTATACACAGTGTTTTTAATCGATTATTATTCGTTGGTTCGGCAGATAATACGAGTTTGCGTCGCGAGTATCGGAGGAATAATAAGTGAAGAGTTTAGAATGAAAAGTATGGAAGCAACGGAATGTTATTTTAACGTCCACAGCGGAGTGGTTGGTTTTCGTAGATGATATAACGAAGGGCGAAGTGTATTTAGACAGTTTGGAAAATAGTTCAAGTAAAAGGGAACGATGCTCCAAAATAATGCACTTTGTACGTGCCTCACTCATCGATCTTATTAAAACAATTGGGAAAATTGGAATGAAAGTAGAAGTTGCGCAGCTCGAAAAGAGCATCGTGTCCTTAAATTACTCGCTGTGTATCCAAGAATAACGAAGCTGGGGCAAGAAACTACCGAAAAGAGGACGCGGGGCAAAGTGATCCCTAAAAGCCTCGCTTCCCAAATTTTATTTACACGAAAATAGAGATTCTAGGCAAAACCAGGTCCTGCGCAACTCAAGAAGCCATCGTATCTTTAAATTACTCGCTTTATTATCCACGGCCGACGAACGCGAAGAAAGGGCGCTCGAGGAAAAGCACGGAGCAAGAGAACCACCGAAATTTTACTCGCACAGAAATAAAAATATTCTCCCTCCGGTCAGCGGGCATCTGTGCGAGTCACGAGTCGGTAGACGCTCCGGTGGATGATGCAAGTCGGAGCGAGCTTTGCGAGGTACACAGCCAAACGAAGGAAACGGGTATGCGAAGAGTGAAAAAGGGGAACAGCGATGCGGGAGGGGACAAAGCAACCGGGGGCCTGGGCACAAAACGAACACCTGTAGAATAAAAGTCATCCGTCGTCCGCTTGTAAAGTAAGATTGGCTAATTTCGAGCCAAATCCGGCATCCTTTTCCGCCTCATTTGTAGCGTTTGATCAAAGACTCCGCCCATTGTAATCGAATGTTCAGAAACACGCTTAACCGAGAGTTGAAGCTCGTTGCTGGAGGTACAACGAAGCGTTCCCCCGTTGGCGTTTTAAGGTTGTCAGATGGTTAAGAAATGCTGGGGAAAAGTGAGACCGAAGGGAGGGAACGAATAAAAACGAAGGAGAGGGGAGAAAATGAAAACGAAGTACGTAGAGGGGGAAGAAGAAAATGTGAAATGGGCAAAGTAAAACAGGAAGTTTAATAGATAAGAAACGCGAAGTATGCGAGAGAGATGCAAAGGTGGGTGGGAGTAAGAGCTTAGGTACCGTTTTTATTTTTAAAACAAGCGAATGGTAATTATGTATCGGGAAGAGCAAGATTAAGTGGACCTAAAGAATCTGTGCGAAGGCTCGATTCTAAAGAGGATTAAAAGAGCTATTTGATATTCGTGTTTTGGTTTAGCAAAGACAATTTCGAAGGAAGAGCCGAGCAAAGGACCCGAGATGAAACTGGGAGAGTTTGCGTGCAAATGATCGACGCGTTCCGAGAAGCAGAAGCAAAAGGGCCAAGTTATCGCCTCTATGGCTGACGTCCGGTTCCTTCAACGATGCTCATCTCTGCTGCTCTTTTTCTGCATAGTCTACGCAACTTCCAGACTCCGCCTTGGGCATCGCTGGCCGGCATCTCGATGCTTGAATTCATCCCTCGACATAATACAGGCCGATCCAAAAGTCGCGCCAGCCAAAGGACAATCGATAGACCCAGTTTCGGTAAAGGGAAATTGAAAATAGTCACTTCAATGGTTCGATATAAATCTTGCACCACTTTCTATGGACAATTTTTCTCGAACAGTCTAAATGAGAGTGGCTTTGAGGTGCTACATCTGGGGGAGGGAAATATTATACACGGTGTTAAAAAAGCGATGGTCACTGCTTTCAGGGGTGAATCTGCATCTGTGGATCGATGGACATTTTTAAAAAAGGGGAAAAAGTTTGAAAGGAGCCATATGTCGCAAACGCACGGTTTTCTCAAAAACGTGAAAAATGGGTTAGATACATCAAAATTTGATCGATTTTTTTTTAGGAAACTGTGCGTTCGTGACAAGTGGTGCCTTTTAAACTTGTTCTCCTTTCAGCGAGCAGAACACGCTGATGTAAAAGAAAAAATAACATTAATCTTCGATGTTACAAACAATTTTGCAGCAAGTTTCTTTTACAAATACCCACCGATCCAGAGATTTACATTCACCCCTGAAAGCAGCGACCGTCACTTTTTATACACCCTGTACGATAAGTTGCACTGAAACACAGTTTAAAAATTGTAACAAATCCGGTGAACTTTCTTCTAGGCTCTAGACTCTACAGATTGATTTACGAGTTGTGACTCGTGGAACACTCTGTACAAGCGTTTCTTCATGCCACTTTCTTCCTACAATCGCGGCGTCGTCTGAAGAGGGTCTCGCGATGAATGCAACAATTTTGGGGGAACGGAGCCCGGATGTCGCGTAGCATTACTCTCCTGGAACGTTGAATATAATTCTGCTGCTTTTCATCCCCTTAAAACGAATTGTTGCTGCGACTGGCGTCGGAGAATCGAGATCGACGACGGAATAATAATTCATTTAGCCAGCGAAAGCTGCGCCTCGCTCAAGCAAAATCGACATTTTAACTAAGAGCGATCATTACGTAACCCCGGGTCCATCTCGTGCCGAGAAATCAATGCTTGGAACCTGCCACTCGACACGAGGAACAAAGGTATAGGAGGCGCGTCGACTCTTTTCCCCCATTTTAGCGTGCCCGGTTGCCACCGATTTCAACGGAATCATCCTGCTTTCTACACCTGTTTACAGTCGCCGATCGAAAGCGCCGAACGATGATCCGAGGGGAGGGGGCCGGCGGGCGCATTCCCGCGCCGGGTGGAAAAACTGCCTTAGAAACGTTTCAACCTGTCTGACGCAAGATCGCCGCGAACCTACGTGAGTCGCCGATTCCTATGTATCGTTACGGCGAGAACCGTAGGGACCGGCGAGGACGCCCGGCCTCTTTTCCTCTCCGCCGCTCCGCTCCTCTATCCATCTATCCTTTGGATTCCAACGGCAGGCCTATAATCGCGGTGGCTCGTTAAATTATTACAATTACCATCTCGCGTAACTTGTCCGGGCCGCGATAAGCGGCTCCCGCGCGGTGCCCGGCGACGCATAAAATAAACGCTCAGCAGCGGCGGGGTGCGGTGTTATCGCGGGTGCATAACTCGCGCGGTTTCCTGATCTTTGAGACCGGGTAATTGCCGTGCTTTTATAAAATCGATGAATGGCGATACGCGTGCACGCACGCGCGCCTCTCGACAAGCCGAGGGATCAATCTGGACGAATCGAAGGCCCCGCACGATAATGGGTCAATCGAGATACGAAGCGATTTTTCTCCGCCGGATCGCTGCGTGCGCGCCACGAGTTCGCAACGAGGTCGTCCCGGGCGGTCTCGTTGAGCGGTGCGCGCTAAATCTGCACGCAGAACGATAACAGTGGAGCATCTTGGGGCGGCTGAAGGAATGGCGGGGCCAGCTCAGGTACGGCGAGATCCTGAATTAAATCACGCGAGGTGAAGCGGCTAAACGTTGGAGAATAAACTCGCCGACCGAATAAACGTTTATATATATTTAATTCGATGGCGAACAAGAAATAACTCTGGTAGGTCTTTTGCGGTTCGAGGCCTGGAGAAGGCTGCCTGTTCTGGACCGGGCAGTCCTTACAATGATGCTATCGGACATTCCTTTAGCCCCATCCAATTACGATGGGGCCTTACATCATGCTGCCCGGACTCGGCGTCGCCGTGCTCGCTCTTTTTATAAACATTCGCACGCGGCTGCGCCTTGTCCGTTGAACGGCATCTCAATTTTCCTAACAATCATCGAGCGACGCTGCTGGTTCAGCGGCTTCCCCTCGTTATCGCCTCGTATGTGCACCTTCTGTCGATTCGTATGTCCCGATGCTCGAGGCACCGAGGCGAGCACGCCTCGATGCACGGTGATGCACAAAACTTACGTATCAATTGGTTGCTGAGCAACCGACGTAAGTCTAGTCGAGGTACACTTGCTGTATTATGAGTAACTAGCAAAATACCCGGCGCTTCGCTTCGGGTCTAACAGATATTGAGAAGTCCGTGAAACACACAGTTTGTCCCTTTTCAATCCCTGAGGGTTGGTTAGGGAAAAATCCCGGGACTGGTTTTTAGGCATTTGCGCGGGTAAACTTTGCGAATGACAACCAAATTGATATCTAATCTGGTCTAAAAGCTATTAAGGGGTCCAAGAAAATACATAGTTCCTCTTTTTATCTTCCAAATTTCACGTCTCCAGGTTAAACGGTTTGAGCTGGACGTTGGTGAGTCACTCGGTCACTCGAGACTTCTTCTTTTATAGGTATACATAGAATTAATCAATGAAAATGACTGTATGTGCTGGTGAAGTTTACCGTATATACGGAAGTGTCTTTTTTTAAACACGCCTACTTGCAATTCTACCAGAAAAGTGGCAGAAGGTCGCAGATAGCCAAGGAGAATACTTGGATTAAAAAACCTTAATGTATTCCTGCTGGCTATTTTGCATTTGCAGGGGGACTCACTAGATATTCGGAATTAATTACAGAACCGTATAAAATATGAACATCGATTTTTGAACCCGAGAACCCAGAGCCCGATTTTCGCGTGTCACGTTTCTTGCGGTCTAATTAAAAATTTGTAGGTTTCAACGATTTCTGACCTGTGCCACATGAAACGTGAATAATTTCTCTTTGCACCGAGGCTAATTGCATCCACAAGCACCGATTATTATTCAAGTAACGGCCAGTTAATTTTTGCTAGCCGATATTAGCTACCATCGCCCTACATCTCTTACGCGATACAGATGTGCACGGTACACGGATTTCTATCGCGTGGCGAACAGAAACGACGTAAGTGCGAAATAACGTAAGTCAACGGATCACTGTACCTCTTTTCAACTACTACAGGCTGGGATCGCCACTTCCCGCCCCGGGGACACGCTCCTGGGGAACAAGCCCCGAGCCCCGGGGGATCCCTCGCCCCTACAGGATGGTGCAATGGACCACCTTGACACGCCTCTTATTCGACGCGAGCGAAGAAAAGACCCATTGACGCTGTCCAGCGCCGCGGGACATTCGAGATCTTTATAGAAGAATCGCGGAAAGAGGTGAGAAAGTTGAATCGAAGGAAGTGCGCTAAATTCGTCGTACGTTCCATCCGATTTACCTTGTGCTTCGTCCGAAAGCAGAACACCTTCGCGAGAGAATAGATGGTATCGGGAGGCCAACGTGAATATATCCTTTCCGAGGCCAGTTTTTCGAAACGCCAACTGTCCTTGTTTCGCGTAAACGGCATAGCGAGACTGAGCTCAGACCTGTTATAATGTCGCGCGAATTTATCGTAGCATTTGCGAGTGAAACGTGCCTGCGGAGATCTCGCAGTCAGTGGCAGGTTTAAGGGAAAAAAAGCCCGGGTGGCAAACGTGCTGAGGGGCCAATTTCTTCGGTAAAACGAAGATGTAGTTTAGTAAAAACGGGCTAAGTGTAGAAGGCAGTATAGAAAAAGATAGTGTTGGGTTAAAATTATAATATTTTGTTAAGATAAAGCCCCAGGGGTCTTCCAAGCAGGGGCCAATTTCTTCGGTAAAATGAAGAGGTAGTTTACTAAAAACGGGTAGAGTGTGGTAGCACAGAAAAATAAAATATACCTAGTGTTTGGATGAAAATCAGAATTTTTTTTAAGACGGGGCCCTCTGGGTTCTCCCGTTAAATCCGCCACTGCTCGTGGGAGATGGTGCGTTCGAGCGCGGGCTTGCTCGAATTCGAAACACTTCCGGGGAAAGAAGCAGGATCAGTACTAACACCCCAAAGCTATTCATCCTCCGTAAAGACACTTTTCCGCGGCTGAAACTCAACAGAGGATATCGCAGTAACCGTTCTCTACGACCCTCCGCGATACTCGAGATCCGCGGGAAGACAGGCTCCCCGTGTACAGCAGTGTACAGCGGGATCTCGATAGGAGGTAAACGGGGCTGAGAATTCGCGCAAATATTGAGGTTCGCGGAGGTTATCGGGGTAACCATCCGATACGCGCCATTACTTCTGGTCTGAAACTTTTCGTTTCCAGCTTCGATCGCCTGTCGTCGAACGATCCGCCTCGCTATCCGTTAGCAATGCCCGCCGAGACAAGCCTCCACTGTTCCCCGTGCAGTTTAACCGGGATAGAAAAAAAAAACGTTCCATTTCAATATGCAATATCGGTTGAACGGAACCGCGGGATTGAGTAACCGGGCTGATAAGCGAACTGGCGCAGCATAGAAATTTCTATAATTACGTTCGATTGTGAAAGAACCGTCGTCGAACGCTGCGTCGCATCGGATCTTCGCCATATATCCCCCGCCAATCAGAGGCGATTGGTGGACATTAGCATTATCAACAGCAAAGCAACACGATCGGCCAGGGAGGAATAGGATTAACCGCGCGCCCCCCGGCTCTCCGACGATCGCGGAAATGAAATTACTATCAATTCGATTTGTAACGTGATGTCGGAGGGGCGAGCAGGTCTAACCGATTTAAGTCGGAGGCTCGATGCTTTGGAAATTCAAAGTTCAGGACGGTTAAATAAACTGACGCTTCGTCGCCGAAGTAATTCTACGAGCATTTCGGCGATCGTGCAACCGAATATGCAAGTGGAAACGATCGACTAACTCCGGGCCCGGTTGCGCAAGTAATTTTACAGTCTGAAAGCTTCTGTTCGAAGTTCCAAATGGCTCTTGCTCCGCGACTAATCTGCCGTTAAACGAAGATCCTAATTCTCCGCTCCGAGTTGCTCCCTCAAAGGGCCAGAGGATACAGGCAGGCGCGTTAAAGCCCCCGACTTTTCTCGATTACTTTGCCGATCCCGGGAAAGAGTCTGCTGCGGGAGATGTAGGCACGAAGTTGCAGGGCTCTTGAATTAAAGAATATAGATCGCCGATCCGACTTCGTCAATCACGCGCACCTCCGATATTTGGCTACCGAGAATAGAAAGAAACTCCGGAACTTCCAAGGCTCTTAAGTAGTTAGCGTAGGGTGAAAAGAATCCGCGCGATCTAATCGCCGGGATTTAAACTTCGATCTTCCCATCGATCCAACCATTCAGAGCAATTCTTTCTCCGCGGACGTGATACCTAAGAATCTCTGCCGTTCGCATAAAAAACATGAAGTACTTTTGTACCATAAATGAGTCGAGTGAAAGGATCAAGCTTCAAAGCCCATCCCAACTGAGAGTCTCTATTGTGCTAAAGCATTCTGGGGCCTAAAACTTCCAACTCTCCCAATTAGCCAAGACAGTGGAATAGCGTAGCTTCTTAATTGTGGAGAATATCTATATGAACATTTTTCCTACGATCCACAGTACTCTTGGATGCAACAAGAGCACTCACTGCCAAAAGTCACTTTCGAGAAAAGTATCTGCGAACATTACGAAGTTAGATATTTTTTATACAAAACGAAGTTGCTGTAAAACTGTCTATAAATGATATTTAAAAATTTTATACGCCTCCCTTGTAGTTGCATTATTACAATCGGAATTATGTAGGGCGAATTCCACTTACAAAGTCGATTTTCTCGAAAATCAAGCGCGATATCAAAAGTTTTATTCCCTTTTCTCAACATATTTACTTGTTATAAGTAGAAAAAAGTAACTTTTTTTATATCGCTCTTAATTTTCGTGAAAATCGACTTCGAGATTCTTGACGTTGCGCCCGGTCGCGTCTAAGAAAACCTCTCTTAATAAAAATCACGGGCGATTTGGGGGTAAGTGGAATTCGATCGTAGTAAATTAATAAATGAAATTAATTTTAACGACAGCCCTTTCTGCATAAAATGGAGAAATTTAGAGAAAAAAAATGTTTTCTAAATCTCTCATTATTTTTTTAATATTTGCATATTTGAGAAAATGTAGTCATAACAATAGTCATAGATCGTGTAATGTTCAGGTTGATGCACGTTTAACTTATATAGGAGTTAGGGTCAGTTCAGTCAGTCGGTCAACGTCGATTCACGTATTTTAAAATAGCCCTGTGAATTTTAAAGATACGGCAATGAAATTTAGAGGTCACATGCAGAAAAGAACGAGGAATCTAATTATGTGTTTCACGCAAAAAGGGCCTGAGCGGCCTGAGGCCGTTCCTGCATCCAATAATATAATTGCAGCGGCCAGCGTGGAACCTTCTGCGAGCCAAGGAGCGATGGAAAACGGAGTTGCGAACACGATCGTTGTATGCTTAATGAATGTTTTACGCGACAGCGATGACGACTCCATTGAAGGCGCAATTAAATTACCGCGGCGCGCGGTACTAACAGCTTCCGTAAACAAATCCCGGTGATTAATCCCTGGCCACAGTTCTCGGCGCTTTACGGCCAAGGGGCCTTCGCTATATTTAACGCCGCGCCGCTTCGAATACAGTTTCGCGTTACGCGGCGGGATGCATTGCCGCCCGTGTAACGGCGTATCAGCGCGGCGCGGCCGAGTAAATACCGTGCGCACGTATCTTGTTTGTCAACTGAATAGTTCGTTTAATAAGCGTACACGCGCGTCGAGTCTGCCGGGGAGACGCGTCCGCGGCGGCGAACTTGCGAAATATGTTTTCGCGGCTCGCCGCCGCGCGGAACCGATAGCGGCCGCGACGCGAATTTAATTTCGGGAATAGTTCGTTCCGCGAGCTGTTGGGCCAGAAGAATTTACGGCGGCGAGAGGCGATTTAGTCACTGATCGATTCCTAGCGCCGCGCGGAGAACTACTATGCCGGTCGAAGAGGGGTGGTTTCTGGCGATTGCTATCAGCGGCGTACGTAGTTGTAAGATCTCGCGCCGTCGATGGCATCGATTGTCTACTTGCAGAGGGAATCTCTGGAATAGCGATATTCAGTTGTCGCTGAAAGATCGGAACGGCGAGAGCTGGATCGATATTAAAGTGGTGGTCAGAAGAACGTTTAATTAATACGTAATAAGCTTAATAAGTATAATTGTTTCTAATGGAACTCTCTTAAATTTGTTATCGTTCAGAATTTCAAGTTTCCTTCGATCGAAGGCAACCTTCGCAAGTTGCCGACAACCCCCCCCCCCCCCCCGCCCCACTTTGTAGGTTCGCGTTAAGAAGGCGACGGGGAGTGACTTCATTCCGACTGCAATCCACTTCTGTTTCCCTTGCTGTTCGCGATTCAGTTTTTAAATTTCGTTTACGCGGGGTGAATAACGGATGCTTCATATTCCAATGGACTCAACTTCCCCATACAAACTAGATTCAATTTCAAAGTTTCATACAGCCTTTTCCAACTTTTCAGAGCCGTGGAGAGCGATTTATCTTCATCGCTGCGTTTGAAGTTTACCTTCTTAAGAGAGATTTCTATAAGGTGAACGATAGGAGGATCTGTTCGAGCGAGTTTATTAGCCGGTCAGTTACTTCGAACAGATTAGACGGAATTACCAGCCGAATTACGGAACTGATATCGTCATGCTAAGGTAGGGGAGACCCGGGAAAATTGATACAGTTTCTCAGTTTTCAATTTTTCCTTATTTTTCCTTCAATTCATTTCTCAATAACGTCTATGCTAAAATATACTTTGGCCCTTCCCCTTTAATATACTGTAAATGGAAACTTGAGAAAATACGCACAAAATAAATGAAAAAATGTTATTTGAATGGAGGCAGAGCGTAGCAATTTACCCACTGCGAGGCAAGTTGATACTTCTTTGGGGCATCTTGGTCTGAATAAAATTGAAAAATAAACCTCTCCCCTCCGGTCTCGGCTGTGTTAAAAAGATTCATTTGATTGAATTGGCAGACTTCGAACCGTATTTACTTCGGCTTTTTCAGCAATAGCTCGAAAGCAACGTAAATATCGTGTACATGAAATCGTTCAGAATCGTTGGTAATGTGTTTCAGAAAAATAAAACTAAATCCCTGATTACCATTCTCCATTAAAAGCTTAATATTGATTGGCCCCAACCCCCTCCCCTCTCTGCACACAGATCAGACATCGCTTTTTCATTCCGACGCAGCATGAAAAAGCCCGACACACGAGTGGCTATATTTTATTCGACACTTATCCGCGGGAGGTCTTCCGCATTATCAGCGCTAGCCGTTGTCGCGAGGTGCACGATATATTATTTGAGTAGCCGTCCCATCGCTCACCTTTGCATTCCTCGGCGGATTCATCGGAATTGTCTAGGCAGTCGTCTGTTAAGTCGCAGACCCACGGGACCGGTATACATTTACCATTCGCACATCGAAATTGCCTTAAAGAACACGCCTGTCCTGAAACGAAACGAGAAACGAGAAAAAAAATCAAATCCCATAGGTAATTTGCGGCCGTAAAGAGGAGAAAGGGGAGGAAACATTAAGCGCTGCGAAATAAAGCATACAAAACGAGAAATTAAATTAAAAACGAAAAGGGAGGGAACGAGGTTTAAAAAAGAGAAAATTAAAAACGCGCGACGTTGATGCGTGTCGCGGTCGAACATTGGGTTTGTTATGCGAGGGTCCGTTGCCGCCGGCCAGCCCATCGCAACGCGGTCGCAGATTCCATCTAACCGCAGACAAGGAATTTTCGAAATCCTCAAACGGAATTTTCGATTTACCTGAGGCTAAAGGAATAGATAAGAGGCCCGTTTAGCGTTTAGCCCTGCAGCCACTTGGGTTTTTCAACGGAAATCGGGAAAACTCATTCGTGGAGAAATTTCGTCAAACGATCCATGTATGCGTGTGGCGTAAAACTATTCCCCCGTGTGTGCCCACTTATGTTTCTTTGACCGTCGCGTTCAACATACGCGATTCACAATTTTACGATTGAATTTCGCGAGACGGATTCGTTTAGACCCTTCTCACAAGAATTAACGCGCACCCGCGATCTCCCTGCTGGGAGAAAGAATATGGCGGGCGTTGACCAGTAACAATTGACCCCGGGTCTTTTCAATTCGATTTCCATCGGCGAGATCGACGCGAATAATTCCCGGGGAAATATTAACTCGCCGCGTGCGGCTACCTCGTTCATTTCTCCGTGGAAATTCCCAAAAGCACCTTTCGCGAATTAACCTGACCGCAGATTAGCACGTTCCGTTCGAGATGTACGATCGTGGCATACGGTCCCTCGTTAAAATCGCTGGCGACACGTACGAGTTAATTCTAATTTCGATTCACGTCGCCCCTCGCGAACCGAGCACCTCGAGAGAACACAGGTTCCGACCCTCGCGATCGTTGTTTCATTAACGGCTGACATCCGGCGTAATTAATAAAACGTTAATTGCGCCTTACTCCGCCACGGAACACCGCAGAAACGAAAAATCGGCATACACGGCGACAATGAATCATGGAGGGAGAGGACGTTTATTGCTCTCGACAGGATAATACGCTGTCGTGCTCGCCAATTGGAGATAATAATCGTTCGAAACTATTATTCGAATTTCCATGCGATTCCCAATAATCGACCAAAAGTAACTTACCAGCGGTAACGTTAACTGTTCTCTGATCTGTTCCCGAGAAATTTCGAACGCTTCCCTTTATCGCCCAGCGTAGAATGCAACGACTCGTTTGGCGTGGCGAATCCTTGTTTACGATTTACCTTAATATCTTTTTAAGATTACCAAGTTTGTTCAGTGATGGATATCTGCTTCTTTATAATGGATTTATTGCAACGTAACTAGTAAGATTTCGTAAGTAAGTCTATCACAAGACTTATCGTATAAACAAGATCATCTGACATAAAGAAATGATTAAGGAGTATTTACAGTAGGAAACACCTAATAGTCGAACACTAATGGCGCCATCTACGTTAGAAGCCTAATTACGCGCATCACCGAGCACAGGCGTTCTGCGTTCGTGTCTTGTTAACTGCGCCTGATGTAAATATCGAAAAATGCTTTACAGATAAAACTTTTACCACGGCCGTACGAATATCTCTGTATTTTTATACAGAAAGATTACCACTGAAAATTATATTTAACAGCCCGTCGATGTTCGTCTGACGAAAGAGCTGCACGTGCACTTGCTGGTTACACAGAAAAGATTTCAAGGACTGACGTTACTACCAATCGAATAATATGAATGAGATCAGGCGCAAGTTGAAAGCTCGATGGAACTGTATCATTTCAATTTCACGAATCTGATATATACCGGTGTATACAACGCTCGAGTCCTGAAGAATATCTCCAACTGCCTTTTCCCCACCCTTTTCGTTATTGCAGAGACAAAAATAGGGATGCAGGATAAGAGGATCAATATTGGTATCCTAACGTACACGTACACACAATAGCTTGGCGGACCTAGTGTACGCCAGGGAAAGCATACCCTTCTATAACATTCTTCTATAGAAATAAGAACATAACCTCGCGATTTAGTATTTGAAACGAATGACCCTATGATGGTAATTGCGTAGCCGTAGAGTATTCGAAGATTTTGCGATTAAAACACGATCGCCACGCTCGAGGAGCGTTGTATCTCGTCGGTAAGGAAAACGATCGGACGCGTTCTCCGTTTGCCGCATCAAAATCGCAGTTCCCGTTCGTTTAATCCGACAACAATTCGAGGGCGAATCAATAAACGATAAATAAAAGCAGATTAAGTGATTCACGGTGCCTCGAAGATACAAATTGCACCGATAATTCAATCATCCGCCTGCTATGCTAATTAGCAGGATTCGGTAACTACGTGCATACTAATGCGTTTCGGATATTAGTATGTTTCCTGCGCCATGGTACTTTGACGCATACCGTCCATAATGTCTGAAATAATTTGCCGACATAATTCCCCCGGGGAAAGAGCATCCATTATCTTCGCTTGTATCAACCGATACATATGTTGCTCCGAGAAATTATCGAATAGTGATAATAGGGGGCGACAGAAATACATATATCGACGCGGTTCTGCTTCGGCAAATCAACAGCTGATCATCGAAGACTTTTCGTAGACTACCTATCCGATGGCTCGATTTATTTGAAAAACCATTATCGTGTATATAATTGTACCTACTACCTACGTCTTCGATATTTCTACGTAAATATTTTTTAACTAGAATTCGTGTAATGATCCAACAGCGCAGAGAAAAAATTAATGCCGGATATGGAAGTTCTAATCACGAAATATTTTTTTTATAAATACTTAGGCATATGATAGAGAACCAGCGATAAATGTGACCTATGCATATTTTGAATTTGGAATATATTGTGATTTTATGAATAATTATGCGAATTTTGAGACTTTATATACGTGGTCAATTTTAATAATTCGTAGTTTATGGTGTATAATATATGACGAATGTGTTTTAAATACCTTTCGCGATGGAAGTGCTTAGATATTATTTTAGCCCTTGAAGCGAACAAAATGTCAATGGAAAAACGTGGTCAAACAAGAACATAAAGCATGTATAAATCAATAATTCGCCTTTAAATTTAATTTGCGGTTAGTATGGGATCACCTTATCGCTATTAATTAATCACGTTTCCTCGCGTTGCTATATTTTGTAACTTCGATCATTTTAATATTTATCCCATTATTTCTAAAATCTCAATTTCTGATTCCTTCATATCTTATACAGCAGTAATCAATTGACAAGAGTTAATCAATCGTCCAATAAATTGTGCAAGTTTGTCGATATATATCGTTCATGCAAATTTGAAGCATTCTCAAAAGTATACTTCGTAAAATTCATATAGTTGCGATAAGCTAATACGTACATGTATATGCAAAGTTGGTGGCCTTACAGCCTAGCTAGCTTCTAAATAGTACAGCCATTTTAATGCCCAATTACCGTTACTATTTCTTAAGCATTATAACAATTTAGAAGCCTGTCTTTGGCTGCTCAAAAACATTGTATCATTTAACTTTTCAACAAAAATACGATCTTCCATGGAGAATCGTTTCGATGAAAAAAACGTTCACGCATTAAGTTAGTATCGCGACAATAAGCACCAATGCTGTTCGCGTAATTAAATTCCCGAGAAAATATTGAATTACAATTATAAATAACGTATGTACACTTCTTTCAACGGTTTCCCAAAAATACCCCGAACACCAAACGGGAACTGTGTATACACATACAGCGTACCGAAGATCTTCACGTGCTTCCATCTATCGCTGTCTACCCCCATTTTCAGACCAACGCACCACGCACCACCAGCATCCCCCCCATAGAGATCTGTAGAGATCATAGATATCGAGCCCGGAACGTTAGATATTTTACTGTCTGCGACCGTCCCCCTTTCCCGCGTCCACGTCGGCCGATTTCTAGGAACTACCTCGACGAAAATGCACGGCGAAGGATGTCGGTTATGTAAGGCGACACCGGCGCACGGCACATCCCATACGTATATTTTATCAATCAACAACCGCTGCATCTCGCGTACAATTTCCGATGGCAACGTTAGCCCCCCCCCTCCCCTCCCCCCTCCCGTTCACCTTGTACTTTCCCTTCCTATTTGGTTCAATTCGACATTCGAAATATGCAACTTACTGTCGGTGGAGAAAGCATCAGCCGCCGCTAGGAAGCCGAATATAGTCAGCAAGTGCAGCGGCGAGAGTAGCAGCAGACGACAGCTTCGCCCCATAACAACCCTCTTTCGTCGCACACCCGTCGCCGTTCCGTATCCTCCTCCACCACCACTCTTCCACCACTATCCACTGCCACCGAGATCTCTTGATTACTGGCTCGAACAGTCCGCAGATCGCTCTCGGCCACTATCAGCCGTATTTCCCCGTGACTTTGACAGCCGGCGTACCGGGGGAGCAATCGATCAACAACAACAACAACAATCCTCGCACACCAAGTCCTGACTGATCGCCAGTAAAGTCTCGCAAGACCACGCGGCCCAATAGCCTCTACTCTGCATCGGGCGAGCCACGGATCCTCGATCGTGTGTACATGCAAACAGCCAACAATTCAGAGTGGCTGCGTGCTTGAGCACAGAATAAAAAGTGCACTCCACGAAGTGGTTGAGACTGGCAGGCCCGCCCCGTGTGCGAGCACCTCCGGTGTCTCTCGCTGTATATCTCTTGGCTCCCTCTTTTCTCGCCTGTCCTTCTTACCCGCGGCACGGCCGCGTCGCTCCTTCTTCCTCTTGCGCAGCTGCTCTGTTTCCCTTCGACACCGCCGGAGCCGCTCCTTCCTTCTCTCTTTTCCGCTCCCTCTCCCGGGCGAGGACGGTCGCGACCACTGATTCTGACGCACCGTATCGCGCCACCTGCGCGCGCAGGTGCTCTCCCTCTCTCTTTCTCACTCCCGTCCCTGTTTAAACTTACGGCTACGTGCGTACTCGTAGCCTGTTTTTTAACTGTATACCGTGACCCAACTGAACCTAACCCATATTCCATCTCTCTCCTACGCAGGTGAAACATACCTATTCAACGCTACCACCGCGGAATATTGCGAGGACAAGTACGGCCTTTACCTCTAGCAAGCCGATCTTCTGTATCAAACACCTGGACAATTAAGCATTCATCATCCCAGGAGTATTTTTTTAATGGCTAGCTCGAATACTCTTTGTTGGACATTCCGTAATTTATTATTTAGGAGTGTAGTAAGTTACCAATGCAGCGAGTATTTAAATGTTTATAATATGAGTAGGAGTTGCGGTTACAGGCTTCTGGGTGGGAGTATTATTCTTGTGCCGCGGACGCGGTACTCCACATTAATACGCTCGGCCCATTAGTAGCTAAGAAACAGTTTGTTTGCGGATGGACGCTTAATGATACTACAGGATGCTTCGTCGGTTTCAACCCCGATAACTTCGCGACCACTTTTTGGGAGACTAGATCCCATATCCATAATTTCCCATCTGCTGATCCGGAAAGAATACGAGTATCCTGGGCATCGACGCTCGATTCCAAGCACAGATTGTTCGCCATATGACCCGTGAACTCTCCGAGCAACTCCCCTGAATCCTTATCCATTAGCCTTATCACAGCGTCCGCGCAGCTCACCGCTATACATTGCCCGTCTCGCGTGAAACTTGCGCACGTCACTGCGTCTGTAATATTTTCGCCGAAGTTGAATAAAACTTACATTCCGCTTCTTTCCCTCAGGTTCGCGTTATATCGTTTACTAACCTCCCATATAATCCCCATACATCTCGCCGACACGTATATCGTACCTACGTATTTTACCATCGAACGACGACGTCAGGATCTCGTGATCCGATACTCTGACGCTAGAAATGGAATCTTTAGCTCCGCTTAGACACTGCGCAGGATCGTGTCCTCTGGAACGCACGTCCCAACACATAACTGAATTGTCGCGGGATCCGGAGACAGCCATGGAAGATTCTTCGTTGAATCTGTCGATCGAAAGATGTCGATTATGTATGTACGAAGTAATTTAGCGTGCGAAATTTCCAAGAACGAACCTTACTGTGTTAACGGCGCCTACGTGACCTCTTAAACGACGGACCGGAGTCCCAGTCGATACGTCCCAAAGAATAACCGACTTATCTAATCCGCAGGACACGATTTGGCTGCTGTCACAGGACGCAGAAGCGTCCATTACTTCGTCTCCGTGCCCTCCGTATGTTTTTAAAGCAACCCCTCTGTGCGGATTCCATAATTTCAATTTCCTGTCCGACCCACAGGTTAAACAATATGCACCGTCAACTGTGAATGAATTATGTACAAGTTATCTGCTGACAAATATTAATATCAGGCGACAAACGCTACATACCGCTGAACCGTACCGATCTTACAGCCCCTTGTTTACAATCTATCTCCCTTACGAATCTGTATTCAACTTCCATTTTGAATGCAATTCAAAAGTGTCACCTGAAAGTAAAACTGTTTAAAAACAGGAGCAAGTGTATTCTTGATTCTGCGGACAATTTTATTTCTCTGCGACAATCTTGCAGCATCTTTGAAAAGGTAAGAAGGTTTAAATGCCAGGAACTTGTTTGCGCCTAAATAAGTATGTATACATCGTAAAGTGCATCGCATGTTAAATCGCACAGGTTGACCAATATCGTCGTATTCGCATTGTTGCATACACTGTTGAGTTAAATTGCGTCAGTAGGATTGCAATAAATTAAAATGAAATTCGACACGTAAAATCAGTTGCTTGCCGATTACGTTAAATTGGAAGATTCAAACCTCGGGAAGGTCTCGCAGTTTCGTGATGTAGTGGTCGCGCACGAGGTACCTATTCAGTCAGTCGACCAACGATCTCGCACGGGCAATTTTGATTTTTTAGTCCGAAGAAAGATACTGGTTCAAACCATTTTTATACCTTATCATATCTTACCACGTATTGTCGTCGAATGCTAGCGTTTACGAATACAAAATTGAATGTAATTGCACACCCTGTCTTATCGTACTTAACGGATTGCAATTATGAATGAACGTAAACGAACGGTGCATATATCGTATCAGTATTTGTCGGCGATCGTTTTCACTGGATATTTCTGAAAATTCTAGCGTATTCCAAAGTGACAGTGTTTGCTTTTCGTTGCGCACTGTATTTCGATTATAATTCGATGATAATTTATAAATACTGTTATCGAATTTGAGTGAATTAACCGTTTGGTTTTGTACGAAGTTCTCAGGTACGCAAGGTTATCAATACATGGCAGTCTGCAAGGTTCGCTAAATGTTCGGAGAAATAAAATTCGCGCTACAGAATCGAAGGGAAATTATGTAGATACAATGGTTGCGAGTACGGCAGCCGATATGACTGGGTCCATATACCATGAGAGACAAGTAATTTGTTTATTTATATTCTTAATTTATATATGCGCAATACACGCAGCTATATTCATTTATACGATACTTTTGTTCGTCCTTCGTTGTAGCTGAACGAGCTCTGCGCGTTACACGCATTAAATAATTTATTTCAAAAGAAAGGATATACTAAAGAGGAATTGGACCAAATTTGTTATAGCTTAAGCCCAGATGTATGGATTAATCCTCATAAGTCATTGTTAGGAATCGGTAATTACGATATCAACGTTATTATGGCAGCGTTACAGCGAAGAGGGCGCGAAGCAGTATGGTTCGATAAACGCAGGTTTGTGGAGCGAAGCGATCGCGAATCCGTTACTGCGCTGTTGCGAGGAGAGGCTTAGAAATGTTTTTTTATACGTTAAAATTTTTCAGAGATCTCAATTGCCTGTGTCTGGACAACATTGAAGGATTTATATTAAACGTACCAGCAGAATATAAATTAGGATTCATATTACTACCTTTAAAGAGACGTCATTGGATTGCCCTGAGAAAAATTCATGGCACCTTTTACAATCTCGACTCGAAGCTCGATTCCCCGCAACTTATAGGGAAGGTTGGTCTACTATCCGTTTCATATTGCAGATATGTGTTTACACGATTGAAATTAACACGTTAATGATTTTATTAGGAGAGCGACTTGCTTATATTCCTAAAGGACCACATAGATAGCAAAGAGAAGGAATTATTTCTTGTCGTGTCGAAGGAAATAGATAGCAGCCAAGGGTGGTTAATAAATACGTGCGTGAGTAACGAAGGAATTAGTATGGACCACGATTCGATCACATACATCGAAGATAGTCTCGCGGTTGCGGATTTGAAAAAAGAAGAGTCTAAAGAAATGAACGAGAATGAGGAAACCTTAGATAATAAAAACTCTAGGTAATCAAAGTTCTTTAATTTTTTTCAACCATATATTCGACGCTTCAAATAAATTTAGATCGAAAGGCCAAAATAAATTTAGAATGGATGTGACAATAGATCGTTAATGCGAACGTTTCAATTTCGGGGGAATTGAGAGGAGTAAAGGGAAAATGAAAAACTTTCTTGCACAAGAGAATAAAGCGAATAATCGCTTACGCTCGGTTTATGTCAATAGCTTGCTTGTTCAAAATATGTGTTTGTACTCTTAAATTTATCACGCGATACTTGTGCGACAGAAAGGAATCTTTAACATGCTAAAATTATATATGCATAATGTGTCACTAATTCCTAATTTCAATGTAATGCTGTAACAAAATCGTTACGCGTTACTTTCATTACGATAATTATAAAAGTAAGTTAATGTTTGTAATATATATAATACTTTTAAACAAGATCGAACTACGTATTTATTTAAACAGAATAATGTATATTTTAAGCATAAAGTGTTTATTTTGTAAATACCACGCTGTGTATAGTAGTCTAGTCTTTAAAACGAATATTATGATATTAATTTAATTGTTTTAACAAAATTCATGTTCCCACTGCTTTCGTTTCGGTACATCTTACTCTTTGCTTGTAATTTTTTATAATTATTTTGCCAGTATTATTTAATTGGAAGTAATACGCTATTATTAAAGATAATGTTAAGATATCGTGTTGTGGATATATAAGTTACCAATACATTGTTTTATATTATAGTATGTACAAAGTGCAATTATACTGCCAAACAAAAGATATAAAATAATAATTTATTTGGAAAAATGAATTACAGAATTAAACAATACGCGAATCTATAAAAGACAATCTTTGTACTTTGAACAGACACATCGCTATGTACTGTACGTGATAAAAATATTGGTATACAATCCATGTGACTTTCTATATTTGCTGTACATTCTAGCGTTACACCGAATGAACAAAGTTACAAGTTAATTATTTTATAGAAAAGCATAGATTACGTTCGTTGTTCTATATGTTGCACTTTTTGTGAAATACTTGTATATTTAATAAATCCATTGTTTAAATGACATCGTTGTGCTTAATCTATATATCCTTTTATTACCAAACGTATTTACAAACCTTTATTGAACAAGCTATTTACAAAAAGCGTTCTTTATATTCCTCTATCATAACTCTGATTAAATTAAATTTCCGTTTGCAATACACGTGTGAAATCGATGCTATTCAAGTAAATAGATTTCGCGTCTTCTTTACCATTACTAACACCGCGCACAATTCATTTTAAGTACTTGCTTTATGTAGTAATATGTGAATGAGGTGAAATGTAGACGCATATTTTTAATCGGAATTACCAAAGTAATTTGTTATAATTACCACTTTATTGCGAGAGCTGTGTTCATCTTCTTAATTTCATGGTATTGCGTGTGGAAGAATGTCAAAGCTTTGTCAGTGTACTCTCCCCCCAGCCAAGTTTTATACAAATTTTGGACAACCTGATTTTTCTCAGGATTACTCTGAGGTAGGTCGTGATATACAGAGTCCAATTTCAATGCCAATTCACGTGGTTGGATGTTACTCGATGGTCTAATTTGAGCTCCTCCGTTAAGACACCCTAGTGATTAAATTAGAATCCATGGACGAAGCGTATTAATCTTGTTTTAGCATTCTTCGAATGTAACTTACCACTAGGGCACGCCATAACTTCAACGTAATCGTACGGGCATTTTCCTCGTTTCAATTTCTGCACTAGATTTTGTATGTTCCGAAATCCGTTAGCAATTGCAAATGTTAATAGCGTCTCTCCATCCTTTCGGAAAATTGCTTCCAAAAAATCAGGATTCCTGAGACTTCTAAACTCGACCGTTACAATTGCTTCGTCGAACAGTTGCTTCGCAGCATAGCGAAGAATAAAATCAGCGTAACCACCGGATCCTGAACCACTGTGGCCATATAAATCATTCTTTAACTTGCCCATTTGCGGTTCGAAGGGCCTTTGAACTTCCTTTTCATTTATTTCACTTAACGGAACGTCGTTTTCGTTAAGCATCTGCTCTAACTCAACTACGAGATAAAAATAAGTAAATAAGTAAATACGATACACGTATGCAGCATACATAAACTTTTAAGTACATACTTGGCGTTATAACACAATCTACGTCTCTAGATTTACTTTGGTTGTTATAGAAATCTTCTCTAGATGCCTCTAACTTCTTATCATAGCAGGGCATAAGACAGACGTGATATACTTGCTCCGGCGAGAGACCCATAGTTTCAGCTAAATGATATTTAACCAACGATCCCATAATTTGTTGAGGGGACTTTGTTACGCTTATGTACGGAAGTATGAAATTACCATGGGTTTTCTCGGCGTAACACACCCAGCCTTCAAAAATGCGTACATAACAAATAATATTACTTTATTACTTCGTGTCTCTTGCAAAAATACATTATGTATTATTGCTATATAGCTGAAATCATATACGTTACCTGGACAAGACGAAGACAACATCGGTAGCTGATTCGTTGAACCACTTTTAGCTACTTTGTAACGTTCTACAAATTCTTTCGCAGACTCTAGAAGAGCAAAATCATCGGCTACAGTCATATCTAGAACTGTGTCTGCTCCCAATTCATAAAAGTAACCAGCAAGTTTACTCAGCCCCTGTTCCGGGCTCAGATTATAACGCTCTGCGACGGATAGCACTGCTTGCACGGAAAGGCTGACTACTATGTACGTCGAACATGTACCGTCGCCGCTCTGAAAAATTGCACGTAAAATGTTATTCATTTATTTGTAACACCTGGTGTAACGGGTAAAATTCTTTAGCGATCATTACAAGACATTGGCAGACTTTTTCTCTAAATACTCTTAGCAACTCCTCTTGGCTCTGTTGAGTAACTAACACGCTCTCCGCAGATGTAATGCAACCACTGCAAGCCAAACAATCGGAGAGCGTGATTTCAACTTTCTGTAGTTTCTCAGATTCCCCAGCCTAGTAAACACGGATTAAATAAGAAATTAGGAAGCGATATATGGCGAAGCTTTCAAAGAAATATCTGACTGTAACATATACTTTGTTTAATAAAGCAGGTGTTCCGTCCTCTTCGATTTTTATTCTCGCACCAGTTTTACTCTTCGACGCTTGGATTTCTATGGGTTTTATGCATTCCTATTTGAATGAAATAACATTTGTGATCATATATATATTGGAAACAGCTAAGCTTTGTATAAATTGCTATTTTAAAGCTGAACAGTAATAAGAGTACCTGCGAGGGAGTGATAAAATCATCCAGATTAGTAATTTGTAACGCTCCGCTAAACCGGGATGCCATTTTTCTGAAAAGAGATATTTAATTGTTATACGCTGCCTTAAAGATATTTTACCTTTGAGGCTGAATAACTTTTAAAATTATCTGTTCTATCGCACGGGATTTCAATATGACTTATTCAATAGTAATTCGCTAATAATAGAGCTTACTTCTATTATTTAAAGTGCATTGGATATATATCGAAGAAATAATTGAAAACCTTGCAAACAATAAACTCTTCAGGCTTCAATAATCAATTTTTGTGGCTGTACATCTAACCTCATTCACGATCGCAAAATATCCAAGTGCTTGAATACACTGCATTGCACGTGACCGTGTGAAATAAAGATAATAATACGAAAAGTCTAATCGAGAGTGGTAATATTAAAGCACCCTCCAAATATAAACAATGCATTTACCATTTGAATACTTTTTCAAGCGAATATTTAGCTATCATTCGAACGATTGTTGTTCTCGAAAATTTGCGATGGCAAACTATGATTCATTCGTTTTTACATATCTTCTAATGACGCGAACCAGAATTTACGTGGCAACAATTTAGAAAGTTTAATGAAGACGAACAGATAATTTAAAGAGGTGGATTATTAATTGACAACATATAACTACATATTTTCAACATATCCTGAAAACGTGAAACAACTGAAAAATAATGCAAGTCAACATGTGTCATTGTTTTCCAATTAACCCACCCCCAAGTTCGAGCCACGATTTGAGAACCCCTGACTTAGGGGCTCGGGGGTAAGCGTGCGCCTGAAAGATGGCAACTTCTACACCGACTCTGAAATAGGAACGAGTCAGTGGCAGATACGATTTTTATGGGACATTAATTGAAAAAGAGATGACCGAAGTGAAGAAAGAAGATGTCGTCAAAATATTGCATACGTATCCTCTCTGCAGAGTAAGTAAAATATATTTTGCAAATATCGTTTCGCGAACTATGCCGAGAAGAAATGAATCCAATGTCCGTCAGCAGTGTTTAATCAATAGAGGTGGTCGTTATGTGAGAAACATTATTTTTGTAGGTAGAATAATATTTAATTGTTTTAAAATTGTTACTTTCCCATTAATCGTTGCTGCTGGAACTCGGTCGTTTTAAAAAACTTTACCCACTTCACTCCATTTTCGATACCAGTCGTGGAAAAGTTTCAAGTTACCGTCTGTGTTACAGAAATGCGATATGTCGGACGAGATGAAACAAGAGGCGATGGAGTTGTGCGTGACGGCGGCAGAAAAATACGCGGACAATTACGAAAGCGTTTCGCGAATGATCAAAGAGACGATGGATAAGAGATTCGGAGCGTCGTGGCACACGGTCGTAGGGGAAGGCTATGGATTCGAAATCACTTATCAGCTAAAACACCTTCTCTATATGTACTGCGCTGGAAATTTAGCGATATGCATATGGAAGTCGGCGTAGTAAAATTCAGAAAATTCGGAGGGCTTTTTGCTTTGTCCTTAATTTCACAGGAGAAGGATTAATGTTTATATAAAACAACAAACGGTTTAACAGCAGAGAAGTACGAATCAAAGCGTAGAGAAAGGCTCACACCTGCAGAGCAATATGCTTAATTGCCTGCACCACTCGTCACTGCAATTCATCAAAAGAAGAAACAGATAAAAAGAAATTTATAGTTTTTCTACAAATATAAAAGTATATATAATAATGCTATACGAGCGAAGCGAATATACAAATACTTTATAATAACATTTCGTACAATTGCTCCTGATTTTCGTCAACTAATATATGATTGTTTACTTAAATTAACAATACCTATGTATTTACATTTACGAAGTAACTCAGGAACCTTACTATAACGTTATGTGATATTGACTGTACACAAAATGTTAAGCTGTTGTAACGCTATGTCAAAAATGTAATTATTGCTGTATGCGCGCGCGCGCAAAAGATTGTGTGCATGTATAATTTATCAATTATGCAACGTAAGATTTTATACTACTTTAGCAATTTATGTGAAAGTGTTTGGGGTGCTTGTTGTGTGATGTTAAACGTATAAAAAATATATATATATATTACTGTGTGTAAGTAATGGAGTCAGACATATGTCATTGTTATACGAATATATATCCTTTTAAATTTATTGGTTCTGCATTTGACTATTATACATCACTTTTAAATATTTCTCTATCCGGAATTTCTACAAATAAATATTCGAGAATGCTACCATTCAATCTCATCGGTTGTCTGCTTTATGCAGGCCCATACTACTTACTCAGTGAATGCCTCGCTATGAATGCCTTTTACCACTTAGTACATGAAATGGCGCACAAATCGTAGACTCGTACCACTGCTAATCAATTTCGATGCCCGCATACATTCGTTATTTCAATATTCGAGCGTGATTCTTTTCGTGCATCAAACATTTATTCTTGCATTTAATTACACTGTCGTTTCACCAGTATAGCAACGCGCATCTTTGTACAAAGAGTTTGCTTGCCACTGTAAGAAATGTATGATTTATCGTTACTTATTCATCGTTTTGCAGCATTCCGTAACTACGCTGCAACAAATTGCCTCTTTTATTCTTCTTCGGAAGATATGAAATGCTGGTCGAAAAAATATATTTATGCGACAGAATTTCCCCGCTACAATTCCGCCATTCACTCGAGGGATTATAACTGAGCATGTTTTTACATAAAATGACTTTAATCTGTCGATCTGCAATAGCTTAATTTACAACAATGTTTTTTCAAAGTCGGCTGTTCCGTGTGAAACGAGCGCTATGGATGATGCTGTAACAAATGGTTAATACATTGAGTAACGCACGAGATTTTGCAATGGTACGCTACCTGAAAGGAGTTTGATACAAGAAAGTATGGAACGTGTTAAATAATACGCAGTAGACTTCTACGATTAATAGTAATAATTTGACTTGTACTAGATATTTACATAGTTATCGAGGAATGACTTTAAATTACATAAATGAAATTAATTTATTACATTACGTAATAATGGTAATATTAATACCTTTATAGTTTACGATTATTTACTATCACCGTTAATAATACATATACTCTCCATTCTCCATTTCTGCAAGATGAATTCTCTAGTATTTACAGTTCTTACAGAGACTTCTACGCGCGCTGCCAAATCGTACGTCCCAGGAGCTGGAAGTACAGCTTGTAATTTTACAGTATTGCTGGTAAGTGGTTGTATGTGAGAACAGATCGCCGAATGGCAAGCGTATCTGTAGAACGTCGAAGCTTGCGGGGAATACAACTGTGACTTTACATTCGGAAGATGCGTCCCGCTGGAAAGAAACGGGCATGATTGTAGACGAAACGTGAAGAGTTCTTAGTAATTCTTTAGGTGTAAGAATATTTACCTGCTAGTACCTATTGTATTGACTTTAACATCGATTTGTGATTCTAAATGATTCTGTATATACATTATTACCGGGACGAAACACAATCGACTCTGATTAAAATTATGGCTGATCTGTCTAGCATGACACAACGAGAAGGAGATTATGTTCTTCATGAATTCCGTTTCTAAAATTTGTTCTTTAGTAGTTACAGCCAAAGAATCGAGCACGTTTTTATCCGGGCCAAAGATCTTCAAGCGCCCTCCGTACTCGCTCGACTCCACTTGAATCTCCTTGGGATGCTTGTATATTTTATTCAAATACTCGATGTCAAGGTGATGCTGACCGATCGCTTGTCTGATAGCGACACCGCCCTCGACGACATTCCCTCGCCATCTAATGATTAAAGTGGAATTTAGCGTCATAGTCACAGACGAAGCCAGCTGCTCCGCGTTTTGCGACGACCGCTGGAATTGCAGTTGCGTCTCGCTGAAATTCTCATTCATATCTAACGACGTAATATTTCTCCTTTGTATAAAACTGATGTACGGGTAATCCACGTTTGACGTCGCGCTATCGGCTTCTCTGGTTAACGACACGTCGGAAAATATCGACTCGCCCTCGGCCTTCTTTCTTAACTTAAGCATTAAGTGAAACATTTCCTGAGGTTGTATCTTAATATCGGTTGGTAAAACGGACGAGCTGAATACGGACCACGTGCTACTTTGAAACGACACGTTCGACAGCATGATTTCATTCGTAATCGACTCGTGAACGTGATTCGCGTTTTTAACGCAGACTATCAAATTCAACGTGGGCGAAACATCCTTGAATAGCACACTCCTTGAAGCGATCGCGTTAATTTGTATAGAATCCAGGACTGTGAAATGCCACGTGTGCCTGCACAGTCGATGCTTTATCATGCTCTTTGGATCACTATTCTCGTAGTAAAAAAGTAAATCTAAACGATGCGCTCCTTTCTGGTCGGGTGCACGTATCCACAATGGTATCGTGTGGGTCTCTTTAATATTCAATATATCTCTATTGGAAGGTAATGGAATTCTCGTTACGAGTTTATTACTTTTCTTCGTCACATGCTCTGGAACAATAATTCATACGTTGGTATTCTCTCAAACTTCCGTTTAAAACCTGCACGGAGCTTAGAAATTAAATATACCTTCTTGACTGCTCATTTGCGCGTCCCCTAATGAGATCAGCTTAGCGTCCGTAGATGCTAAGTAGATATTAGATAATGCTGCATTACCCGCGTTTCTTAAAGTAATCTCTGTTCTCTGAATTTCGCCACATAACATCTTCGGGGACAATTTACTGAAGAAGACCTGAAAGTAAATTTTCATGATTCTACTGGACAAATATTAAATATTCCACCGGTAATTGTGTTCGAATTACCTGCATCAAGGGTGCTTTCTCGATAACATTCATATCCAATCTATGGTCTACGCCATACATATTTACACCTGGTTTCTCTTTAACATTCTTTAACCTAGGTCCTCTGACTTCGAACAATCTTTTGCCAGTAATGGCTATCGTTGGATTAACAACTGGCGGATCTATTGCATGTGTCGGATTAGATAAATCATAGCTTAAGCCTAACACTTTTAACTCTCCAACTTGTCTCGGTACAAGAGACAGCGTTATGTGCTGCCTGCAATCCGGTTGCAGAATCATTGTTTCGATTACTTGCACTTCCGCCGGTTTTACGTTCTCCGGCAGTTTCATTTCGTTCGTAATTTGCCCGTCAGCCGTAGTGAACAACCACAGTAAAGTAACATTAGACAATGGCAGAGGTATGTGTAACGGATTATGCAATTCGATGAAAAAATGTACTGGCTCGTCTAACACTGCATTCGGTTTTATACTATTATTACTTGTACTAGAGTATAATGCAACTGTCGGCTTGAATATCATAGAGGAGGATCCCTGAGCTTCCGTTATCAGCATCTCTTCCATCTTCGACCATCTCACGTCGTCACACTCTTCGGTATTAAATGAAACGTGGCTGGCTGGAGTATAGTTCTCGTATGGCTTGGCTACAGGACCATGCAATACTTTAATATTATTACTATCTATCAATGGTAAGGGCAAAGTAGGAAGCTCTTGACGATTCGCTAAACCTTCCTGAAACAGTAACTATAACGCGCAGCCACTGATTATTATGAAAAGAACGGAACACGCGTGGACCAAAAGAGTCACGTATAATATCTATACATACATTATGGATATGTAGGAATTCGCGTAGAAATGTAGCCTGCTGCGGCGCTGGTTGTTTACTGTAAGCATTCAATAGTTTCTCGAATGCTTGAACCGCATCGTAAACTTGTTTCAAAGATGCAGCCTGTCTACCAATGGTAAAATGTATATGATCCTCAGCTAGCGACCAGCCTCTCCCACTATAGACCTTGTAACAATAATTATCTATCGTAGTAACAGTAATCGTCTACTGGAATACTTTAATGTTAAAATAACGCGGAATACCTGGTACGCTTGTTGGTAACATCGTAGAGAATGTTTCCTTTGGCCTGCTTTCGAGAATCTATGACCAGCAAGAACAGCATGAAACGCATACTTGCGCATCATCTTCGGCCCGATGAAACAATAAGCAGCTTGCTCTAATAAGAGCGCCGAGCGTAAGTCTGAATCTTCGCTGGTCATACGAATCAACTGTTTCGCAGCATCTCCATATAAATTTCGACCCTTCAAACACTCGACACTGAGTAATGTTGCTCTCGTCGCGAACTGAGGCTTCTTACAACTGTTCGAATAAGTTAATATCGCATCGTCCATGTATTCAATTGTCTTTCTGTTAGTTTCGCCTTGCATGAATGCGCTCAATGCAGCCATTTCGAGAGCACCTGCGTAATAAAGCCAAGCTTGATCCGCTGCAAAATCTCTTTTCGCGCTATGATACGCTTGGTAAGCAAGAGAATAGTGACCAAACATGAAACATAAGTCACCTAAGCGACGCAATTGTAATTCTGGAGATTCTGTTGTATAACTGAAATCCAAACAAGCTGGAACTTTATATATTTATATATGCTAGAACTTTGTTTCTAATCTAATACCATGTACGAGTAACAACTACACGGAAAGATGATACATAAATATTGGTGAACAACATACATTACAGCATTCGATGGTGTAGGTCCCGGTATCCCAGGCTTATTTGTCCCGAACCATCGCCTCGTAGCACTGAAAATTGATCTACTGACACCTTTCTTGTTCGATATAACATCATTCAGTAGACCGATTTGCTTCTCCACGTAAGGTAATAAACTTTTCAAACAGAACTCTGTTATTAATGTTCGTAATCTCTCGAGGTCTTGCGTAGACAATCTAGCACCATGTTGCGTTGTTACGTAACTAGGAGAATCTGCCCAAACGTTCACGTTTATCGGCGTATCGCTGGCTGCTTGCCCTCTTATATGTACAGCGGAACTTATATTTTGCAGCTTCTCAGCTGCTGGACTTAAAGGATGAATTGTAACGGATACAGCTTCTTGTCCAACTTCTAAATGTGTACTCGCCGACTCAGATATTTCGGATGAAAAATTAACGGTACTATTTACATCTGGCGAAGCCAGTGCAGAATTTTGTAGAGTCACTGGCGTTCCAGCCTGACTTGTCCTAAAACACAAAATTCAAATATACAGAATCCAAAAACATACGTGGCGGGTAATTTATCTTAATTTATCTACGGTATATGAAATCTTTAATCGCACTTGTCTGTATCTGTTGTAACTTCGTTTGGCATAGCAGAAACGCCGGTAGTATCCGCTGGCGTACGAGGAGAGCTATTTTGTTCGCTACCTGCGAATGTTTCTGAATGCTTTATCAGAAACTGACTCCAAGGATCCGGCAAATGAGTATTGTCGTCAGACTGACCCGGTGGTCTAGAGTTCATTTGTAATAAGAAACAATTGCTAGCACCATAGATATTTTTCATTTCTGTAAAAACTACTTCAGCCCTAGAAAGATTACGAACGATTAGTTTCGGATAAACGTGGTTCTATATATTTGTAGTCTATAGAATAAGAGCTAAATACTTGTTCCTATCATCCTGTGTAGTATCGTGTACTAAGATGTAATATCTAAGCGTATTGTTATTGAACCATTTTGGCAATTTTCCGGGTATACTTTGGTGTAGCTGTGCACCCATATTTTGTATCTTCTCCAAAGGATTGTCTTCTGCTGTAGAAACAACTATCATACAAGCAAGAAAGTGCTTGGTGAATTCGTGGTCCGATGGGAATTGGACGCTCAGAAACATCTCCCTCCATGCTTCGAACCAAGGGACCGAAACAGGTATGTCCAGCTCAGTTGTTCCGATTCTTACGCAAGTTGTATGTTCGCACGTAACAGAGCTAACCGCTTCGTTCAACATTTTCCTAGCGACGCTTGGTTCTGGCGGCTGAGCATTAACATCTTGTATAAAAAGTCGAAGATTTCTAACTGTTACGGTATTCCCTTGCGGATCTTTAAAATGACCTATGATAATGAAACGACTAGTCAATGCCGTATAATTACCATATCAACAGAATGCACATAACGATACCGTCGATAAGTTTAATTGCGCAAAACATATCTAAAGACGATTAGGGATTCATTACGGCATATTTATTTGACTTAACAATACACAAAACTGTTACATTTTATCGTCATCTCGAAACGGCTTGTTTCCGTTGTTCTATAGCGATACTAAAGGACAATGGATTCTAAATCTCTGAAAGCTGATCGCGATACTTTTCTCCATTTATCTTGAGAAGCTATACGCACGAGAAAAACGCACAGAGCGCAAGTAATAATGCAAACTATTGGCGATCATTGACAATGTTGCAAGGCTATGTTCCTTACCTTCCGTGTTTAATTTGCAGAACGGTTGCAGAAGCTCAACGAATGATAAATTATTTTTCTGACAAGTCGAGTCCGCCGCGATCGAGCATACCGCAGCGATTTGAGGGGAGAAGGCGTTACTTATAAACTCGCGGGGGGTTAACTTACATTGAGCCATGATTATTTCCCTAAAAATTCTACAAGTGACGGAGGTTACGTATTTACTAAGAAGCAGTAATTAATTACGCGACGGCTATCATTTTGAACGCTACATCACTATCGTCTGTTATCTCGGAAACCGACAGAAACCGAACTTCTAAAGTGAAAAATATCCCAAAGAAGTTGTGATAAACATCTCCTATCGAACAGCTGTTTGTGGGCATTTACCCATGAAGGGTAAAAATACGAAGATGACACCACCACCACGGACTAGTTGAACACAGGATAGGCTTCACATTCTATGGGTACGCGTCACACGAACTGAAATACCGACCCCCGTGAAAGATCAATGGTTTTGACGCGCACTCTACATTTAAGACCGTTGATTCTGGGAACTAACTCAACTCAGTCACTCAAGTCGGTAAAATCACCAAGTTTCTCCCGGTGCGCAGTGGCTGCTGTGACCCGAAGGAGAGAGAGGAGGGAAAAAGATATGACTATAGTTCGTTAGGCAATATAAGCGATAAGCTTGAAACGCCATCCTGCTTAAAACACGGGAAAAAACAATATACAATACAATACCTCCTCTGTGATAAGAGTATTCGTATTTTAGACTGAATCGATAACGGGGTTGACACGAAAATGGTAAGGAGGCTCGAGAGCACCGGCAGCGCGCACGGCCAGGAGTAGGAATATGTTTGTGTGCAGTGCGATGGAAGAAAGTGGGGGACGACGGTAGGTTATAGGCGAATAGCGATGCATGATTTTCAATTACCAGATGGAGCGTGCCTCGCCAATAAATCGATCGATCGATCACCTACTCGACCACACTCGTTTTCGAGTTTCCGTTAAATCTGCCAGAAACAAAACTCGGCGGTGCGACGACTCCTACTTTATACTTTACACCAGTTGCAGTCCGAGCTTTTACTTAAATCCTTCGACTCACGATGTTTTACTCGGTTGAGCTGCTTACCCGTCGACGAAAGGGTAAACTGGCGCGGTGCTGGATGGCCGCGACCATTAGCGAAAAAATGTTTAAGAAAACATGCAAGCCAGCGTCCATCAGGAAAATCGACGTATCCGTTCTCTGGTAAAATCGTTTTCATACGCATTCGTTTACGAGTCTTAAGTTCAATGGTCCTTTTTACTGTTGCTTCGTTATTACATCTATGTACAATAGGGAGAATAGGATTTCTCAGACAAGTATCCAATTTCTGGTAATTCAATTTCTGACCAACTGAAAATTGGGGATGGGGGACTTTCCAAATACGAACTACGAAATTACCATTAAATGCCACTTCCAAGGGCGTCCGGAGACTATTTTCCGGGAGGGGTGGGGGGGGGGGGGGCAACTTTGGGATGATGGTAAAGAAAAATATACCCTCCTTGATTTTTTAACCCATTTTACTGCATCAATTAAATTAAAAATTTAAAACCGAAATTTAAAAATATTCCCTTTTTTAATATAAACTTAATAAAGATCAGGTTTGAAAAATAAGCGATTTTTTCTCAAAAGCCAGGGGCGGGGGCAACGGCCCCTTTGGCACCCCCCTCAGGACGCCCATAGCCACGTCCTCGGGTGCAAATTATTGTACTGATCTTTCGAATGTAATTGTAAGTGAAAGTGGGGTGGGGGTAAGGTTTTAATTAAATTCAGAGGTTGTTACCGTTTATTTCGAGTATAGCTGCGATATATGTAGACGTTCGGCGCGCTGTTTAAAGGTTTAAACGTGCCTTTCTTTTGCAGTTGTTTTAATTGTTAATGGCCGGTTGTTTATTTTTCCTGAATTAATTGGCTCATTTGTTCTCGGGTTCTCAGCGAGGAGATTTTGTCGACAATCGAAATACGGGATGGTAGAAGCTGCGGCAGATTTAGTCTTTACCTTTCTTCCCAATTAATGTACGGCGCTACGAAGCTACTATTTTATCAGACGAAACTTTTCGAAGGTAATTTCATTGCGTGTCCGAGATTAATTAGAATATACACTGTAGTTGTGACTTTTTTATTTTATATTGTAGATTACCTATTCCAAATGAACTGGACCCTACTTGAAATAAGCAGGTAACAATGGAACGAAAAGATATGTAAATCGAGATGTATACATAAATTTCGATCTAAATCGATTTAGAAGTTTTCCTACGTCTTTAATAATTTTCTAAGTCTGGAACACGTATTACAGAAATTCCTAATTTTTATGAATCCACCATGTCTTTTAACTTCAAGCTAAAATCCATTTTTAAAATCTCGAAGCACCGAGTATTTCGATAGCGAGACTTCGACAAATACCAATTTGTTTTATAAATAAAAATTACTTTTGTTAGCCGCAGAGACGAGTTTAATATGGCAACGGCTTTAGACACACCAGAACCTCCCCAAATAAACGAGGTATTCTGCAATGCGGAAATACCATTCAATTTACATCTCATCGCGGAAGAACCTTACACTTCCGTTGTGGAACACTTGGTAAGGAAGCCTAATCCAGCTGCTCGAGTCATTAATAAAAAGTATTTAAACGTAAATGCGACGTGAGAATGCCTACACACGGACCGTTTAAATTTCCTTTACGATGTTATCCGAATGCAGATGCAACACGAAATGAATTTCGGGGCGTTGACCAACTTCGAGATGGAGCAATTCGTGCTACCCGGACCGGAGGAACCGTCCCTGTTAGTTCCTCGTGTTTCCACAAATTCCACAATTCTAACACCTCCTGACACCACAGTTCGAAAAGTTTGAATTTCATTCACTCTCATTTCAAATAACGAAAATCCCTTCAAACGTTATTATAATTGGAATGAACGGAAGTATATCGTACTCCTTCCCCTCCTACATACTTTAATTACATCTTCTCAATTAATATTCCTCCAAATTTCTCTCGCTCACTTGCTCGCTCCCTCTGTTGACACTCGTAAAGTTATTCATACGTATCACTTAGGAAGGAGATACGAAGATTCGGTTGGGACCAGTCGGAAGAAATTACCGAAGGATCCGTGCAAGTCCCTCTGGTCACCACTGACAATTTCGAGTTCTACATTTCCGAGGCTGAGAAAGAAACGCGAACAGCTTCCGCTAGGAGGGACAAAAGGGAATCGTTGGTCGTCGTCGAAGGTTTTCGAATTTCAATAAATCCGAGGATGTTTCTACTTCGGGAGAGATGTAGTAACGCACGATGCTTTTTCAGATCGAGTTAAAACATCTGCTCCTTCAACTCCTAAGAAGAGAACTTTGAAGTCCCCTGCGGAAACTCCTACGAAAAAGAGTAAAGTATGTCGAAGAGAAACCAGCTCTAGGTTTATTTGAAAATTGAGATAAGCATAGAGCTCGTGACTGTAAACATTCATTTGTTTGTTAACGATTCCTTACTAGGTTTTAATATGTCGTTTTATAGATGAGCGCTGAAGAAGTGACAATACCTCTAGCTCCACCTTCGCCTGTCCCAGTACCTGTAGAACCACCTGCACCAGAATTTGCGCAGGCAGGTGAATCTGCGGATGCGTTAGAATCTGAATCGCGACAACAACTTCCTATCAACGAAGATGTAGAATTAATCGAGGCAGCGAGGCAAAAGGGAAGACGGAGAAAACTTTTCGATGGACAGATTCAGATATCCAATAACGTGATGAAGAAATGGCTTAGGGACGTTAAAGCTCACACCACAGTAAGTTATTTAATATTAAAGGAATCGATTCATAGATTAAAGATACATACAGATCATTCCGATCCAACTAACCGAATGAAATTGCTGTTTATTATTACTCAGGCACGACAGCGACCGGCCGTTTTGCTATCAGTGAACGAATATATATCGCAACCGTCGTTGAAAATTCAAGGGAAATCGTGGGGTAACACTCTGACTAGATTGTACAGTCGTCATCTTACTAACCGTTTTATCGGTCCGAATGAATTTCCGGATGTGCCCGATTTTGAAGCCGAGCAAATAATGTGTGAGCATCGGAACGCTTCTGCTTCTCCCGCGTTGACGCAGTAGTGAAAGCCGTCACAGTTCCCAGCTGGAAGAAAGAATAATTGCTGTTATTACTTATGTGTGATCTCGTGACTTTAATTTCACAGACGAGACGACTTTGCGCGCGGATGCATCGAGTAAATTACCAGACAAAACGGGTGAATTGTCGAGTAAATTACCGATAGTTTCAAGCGAAACGACTGTTCAGTCGAAGACGATAGAGGGGATGCTTCCAATTGAGGAATTTCCGGCCAAAGAGTGCGAAGAACATCAGAGAAAAGAAATCGCAGAATCCCTGATTGAACTTCCAGGAATTACTGGGCTCGAAGAACAGACTGAGTATAATTCGATGCTCACTTAATCGATTTGCTTAACAAGCCATCGTTAATTTATGTTTCATTAGGTTCTAAAGTTGAGTTTTTACAGAGGAGCAATTGAAATACAAGGCAGACGCGATTCGGACGAGAGAAAGCCGAAAAGTTCGTCAAAGTCCAGTTCTTCTTGGTCAGCAGCTTTCCTTCGCTTTTCAAAGTTATATGTAACATTAAAATAAGTATTTAGACCATTGTATGACAATCCATTTATATTTTATTGCAGCTTCAACGTATATTTGACCAAAAAAGAGTTACAAGCGTTACTGGAAATTAGCTGGTGCGACAGGGACCTAGTTTCGTTCCATGATATAATTTCACCAGATATTTACACCAAACTCGATGCTTCTTGTGCGTTCCAATACTGCTTAGGTAAATTAGCTGTTAACTGTAACACAATGGTCCCACAAAATATCGTGATTTCTCGATTTTCAATTAAGACATTCGTGTTAAATTTTCTTTTGCCTCCATTAATCATTTTAATTTATTATAACTTTTTAGAATTACAAGCGGAGGGAATTATACTTTTGAAACAGGCTGAGCCCTTTGAAACAATTTGGATCGAGAAGTATTCCACCTATTCTTCAGAAACTAGCGCTTAACTGCATAAAAATATAACGCTTAACTAGGTATTCCTTATACGAATTTATTTTTGTAAAACAAACTTAATAAACTTTGTATATTTTTGTATATTTAAGGTGTGATATACATAGATATAATACAAATACATGTTCATTTGCTACAAATTACTCTCGATACATTTACATTTATTTTAATAATTATATTACAATAATAGTTTTACAATAGTGTCTATATTGCGGTAATTAGTCGCAGCAGTTATTAATAGCGGATAAGGAGAAATTATTTTTAAATATACTGAATAACAGGCGTTTTGCTAAAAAGTTAAAAAAAAAGAACACTTTATTCGTGGCGCAATCAATCTTTCAGCGAATTGACTAATACCGTTTAAGGCATTCAGGAACATTGTTTTTTATATTTTATAATTTCAACATACTCTAACTGCAACTCTCTAATGAAGATGCAGTTTCGCTTATAGCAAATGCTGCTAGGTAATTGATTTAATTTAATATATTATATCGTATATAATTTAATATTATCATGCTAGGTTTATAGCTTTCTTACAAAAATAACTTAATATTTCACATAAGAAAAAAAATAATAGCATCTGCTGCGCATTTTTTTTTATTTTGTAAATTAATGTGATTCCCACAAACACCGCTAAATGCAGAGGGCGCAATAAAACCTGATGTGTTTCACGAAGTCGGCATTTCAGAGCGCGTGAAGCGAATTCTCATAAGATAATAAGTCTATCCTATATCTCGTCTGTGATGCTACTTAGGTCTATCCTACGCTTAAGATTGAAATTGTACAAGTTAGGAATTACGCATTAGAAAGAATCATACCATATATGTGGATCAAAACTTTCCCAGTGGTATTGGCGTGAAAACGGTTTAAAAAAGAAAGTATACATATCTTACATCACATTTTATATATAAATATTTCGATCTAATTCAAAACAAAAGACAGTGCAGTAACAAAGCCGTAAAGTTCGTCGATAGTTAAAGTCGCCCGACATAACTTCAATGAGAACAATTATTTTTCTTCCCTTTCCTTTTTGTACGAAAATGCTATATACCATTCAGACATGTGTGAGTGTACTACAATGTCTGATACGAGTTTGACATTCGACCCCTTTTAGATTTGGGCATCTGCCATCGGATCAGAATTTACCAGCGTCAATGTTAACATTCGCAATGACGATGCGGATGTTCTTAAGCGAAGCAGTTTGCCGCTTACAAGCTTCGAGCGCATACCTGTGCTTGCGACCGATAAAGTATAGTTCACGTTCGAGATATTGGTGAAAAAATTTCAACTTCAAGCGCCGACTTCAGTGGTAGTTCCGCTTTTCACGCGCTAGAAGAATATATTTTATACGCGTTTAAGATTAATAACTAGCAAATCCCCGATTTTAATTAACCGAGCGTTTAACTGACGTAAATCCCAACGAGCTCTCATAACATAAACTTTAACGCATTTCCATTATCGCGACTTCGTGTTTCAATAATTAATAGTTTCTATCGCAACAGATGGTCGACAGCAAGGTGTTAATATTGTAATATTAATTATCCCGTAACAGAGCTATTCGAGTTATTTATTTTTATTCTTTACTATAGTTTCCTATTTACAGGAAATTATAGTCCCGTTGTGTGTGCGGGCGTTTAAATGTATTACAACGAAAAAACAAACCGCTTCGAGTGAGTTTTAACTGACTTAGACTATAGTATCGCATTAAAATCCGAACGGAAGCGTTTCACAGCTCGGCCAATGTCGCGTGCTTCTTTTCAACGTATTTTTAGACCGCTCCCTCGATGAGCGTCTCGTGGCCGTCAGACAATCTCTTTGACACAATGACGCCGCGCACGTGTCGTTACACACACGACACTTGCAGGCCCAGCCGATATTTTCGATCGCATCGATGACTCACGATTGCAATAAAACAATTATAGACGAGAAATTGAATTTACGAAATAGAAATCTAAATGAAGCATCCCACGCGAACGTAACGTGTGCCGAAAGCTATTTACCCCTTTGGCGTTAAGAATTGAACGGTGATCGTTGGCCACGGATTCATTAAAGTAGTGTCGAACAGAAATTCTTCAAAATCAGCCTCTACGCGCGGAAAGTATGTTAAGGACAATAATTATCACCCAGACTAGAAGTGCGGATTGCAGTCTACTCAGAAACCTCGCATAAGCTCTATGTTTACTAAGACAGCAGTTATTTCAATGTCCAAAGTTATATTTAACAGTGCCGGTGGATTCTGGCGCGACTCCCGTAACTACTCAGCATTATTTACGATGCATAGTCTAAAGAAACCACACAGCCTACGATCTCCAACGACAATTCTTGTGCCTTAACGATGGCGTTCCCTTCGCTACGTGATAACTGCTTGATTTTTCTGTACCCTGCGTAGACTAACGCACGTTTTAAACATATAAATATTGTGTTATGAAAGTCTGTGAACCTGCTTTAGCATGTTGTTTCTACTATCGTGTATTTAAACTTGTAACGAATCTTAGGAAGAAAGTAATATTATTCTCATCTATTTGCAGGGATGCAAAATGGGCTTGAAATCGATGATTCCCTTGTTGGACAACACATCGTGGACGAACCACGCGTCGCATCTCTTATGTTAAACTAAGATGATTTATAGTATCGCATATTCATTCCACTGTGCCTGAGGTATCGTACGCAGCTTACAGTAAGAACTGTGCGTAAGATCGACACGAGCTTCCACGTTTTCATTCGAATTTATTTGCAGGTTCCCTGAGGCGAAACTTATAATAACGATGAAAAGGAAGAAGCTACTATTCCTACGACAAAATTACCTCCATTGCAAAAGTAGTAACTATTGAACGAAGGAAAGATGACGGTCACGTATCAGTACCAAGTTGCCAATTCCACGAGCGGCGGATTCACGAGGCTGCTTTTTATGTGGAGAGGTTCACTTTACAAGCTCATCTATAGAGAACTCCTCCTGTTTCTGATCCTCTTTGGCGCGCTATCTGCTATTTACCGACGTTTACTTACTTCTGCGCAAAAAAAGTTCGCAATTAAACAGTTATATATTCTTCAGTCGGAGAGATTCTGTGACCAGTGCGGGGCGCAAGTTGTTGAAGTACAAATGAAATTCATAATTGATGGATCAGTCTCTTAATGCCACGAATGCATTATAATTATAAGGGAAACATATTCTCGTTTTATTGGCCCCGTCACTGGTCGTTGATTAACGAGAAAGAAGAGAACTTTACTAATAATCATTTTACTCAATTGTACTCTGACTTTTTAGGGATTTCGAGCAGATTGTTATTTATTGCGACAATTTCATTAATTTAATTCCATTAAGTTTCGTTCTGGGCTTCTATGTGTCCTACGTTGCTCACAGGTGGTGGCAACAATACCAAGCGATACCTTGGCCCGACAAGTGAGTCCGAAGAATAAATTTCTGAACGATCGATACGACATCTCATACGAATATTCTTCCGCAGAGTGATGCATTTAATTGCGTTATATGTTACGGGGAATGATGAATATAGTCGTATGCTTCGAAGGGCGCTGATGCGTTATTTGAATCTGTCTTTAATACTCGTATTACGATCGATCAGTTCAGCAGTGAAAAAACGATTTCCAACACTCGATCATGTTGTGGATTCTGGTAAACTATGCCCCGTCGTCGAACTAGAAACGGACCCTTCCATCGCCACGACTAGAAAAGTTTTTCTCTAACATGAATTTACTAATTTTAACCCATAGCACGCGCTCGAGTAGGATGCGCACTTTGCATTTGCTTACATTGAAGAATGTTAGAGTGACAAAACAAGAGCTACGGTAAATCGATGGCGGCAATGATAAAACAAAAGTCTAGACAGTGAGACTAGAAAATATAGTCATCTAGTTGCGATACAAAGAATACTTTGACCAAGATGAATACATTTCTGGCCAGTTACACCTTAAACACATTGGGTATACTTTAATTCTAATCTTTTTTCATTATTTTTGTTATATATTTCTTTATAAAAATTGGACGTAATTTTATATATTAAGCGGAGTAAAGTTACACTTGAATTTTCATCGATAAGGGAGTATCTGAGATATTTCATAAGATTTATGGATACGTGTTTATTAAACAATCCGTAATAGCTTAACGAGCGCATTTCTAATTTAGAACGTTTCGTAGAGTTTAGAATAATAATTAAAGTAGAAGATTCCAAAATGTAAGAAAATAACTGAACTAACAAATCTATGCATTTCATTAAATCTGTGTTAATTGTGTCCCTTAAAAAAGAATCGTACACTATTAAACTAACTGTCAGACTAATTGTTCGTTTAGATATTGCACAAAGTCTGCATAAATACATAAATCCTATGAAATCTATTTATCTTCGGACGTGATTAAACATTAATATTACGGTCCCTAGGTAACAGATAACTAATAAAGTAATATATCACAGGATTTATGACATCATTGGAATTGGAATTGTTTCTGGCAGTACCAAGCTCGGAATTCAACACGTATTGGATCCCTTGCACATGGTTCATCAATCTTCTGAAAGAAGCGCGTCAGAATCGCAGGATTCCAGATCCTCAGGGGCTAAAGTTAGTTATGGAGGTACATGCCATATAAAACGAGGCGCGCGCTATTTGGTATTAATTAATAAAGGAGGTCGAGCAGGAGTTATTAAACGCTTAACAATTGTTACAGGAATTTAGCGAGTTTCGCACAAAGTGCGGCCTCTTGTGGAGCTTCGACTGGATATGTATCCCATTAGTCTATACGCAAGTTGTGACATTAGCCACGTACAGTTTCTTTGCTGTTGCTTTGCTAGCTCGACAATACATAGACGGTAATGAAAAGCAATTTCAACTGGAGATCGATACCTACATACCTGTTTTTACCATTCTGCAGTTCTTCTTCTTCATGGGGTTATTAAAGGTACTTGTAAAGTCTGTGACCAAAGTCTAAATATTTCTTTCAATGATAAAGCGTGTACGCGTTAAAACTTGGATCAAACTTTAATAGGTAGCTGAGCAATTAATTAATCCTTTCGGTGATGATGACGAAGACTTTGAGTTGAACTGGATAATTGATCGTCATACGAAGGTGATTAGACACATATAACTCCTGAGACTATTTTAATACCACATCGTTTCTTAAATGTGTTACCAGGTATCGTATCTTGGGGTGGACACTCTAATGAACAGGTGTCCGCCACTGGTGAAAGACATTTACTTCGACGACGAGAATTTGACTCTACCGTACACAGAAGCAGCAGCCGCGTATAAGAAGAAAACCTACCGCGGCAGCGTGGCAAAAATGACGTTAGTGTCCTTAAACATTCTTTTTGTTTATTAGCTTCGATCCATTTAATGAGATACTGTATAGGTTCTCGTATTTACAGGGTTCCCGAGGAGAAGCAAACCATGTTTTTACCAGATATAGAAGAAGACGAGGAAGATCTGAAGCCCTCTCTTCATACGTCGAACATGAGCCTGGCTGCTCACGCTGACAGCCCATCGTGTGAAAGGCGGTAAGATTTTAATACATATCGTCACGCAGCTTTCCTCTGCGCAAAGAAGTCAAGGTATGCTTTGAGAGAAGCTGTTTTCTGTTAGGATTCAAGAAATATTGAGGCTCTGGAACAACCTTACTACGAAGTATTTGGAAAGCACTAGCGCAATGAAACTTTATTAAGTTAGACTCGTTTGTTTCAGCCAGATCAATCTACGCGCTGAAACACCTACAAAGACTGATCAAAACTCTCCTGAGACAGTTTTACAATTCGATATTCAAGAACCACCAGCAGACCAGCGATCGAGCGGTATCACGGAAGCTATGAAGAAGTTTTCACACCTCGGGAGATATTCTACGCAGCGAATCGATCAGAATCGAAAGCCATTTTTTACGTTAACGAAGAGTCCCAAGGTGATTCTAGAGCCTTGGCCGAGCGCGACTAACTTGTCCAGTCCTACGAGGCACTTCATCGATACACCAGTGGTATATAGCGGCGACGGAAATCCTTGGAAGGAATACGCTCACAGAGTCTGGCGTCGACCCTCGTTGGACCAGCTAACTCCAGATCAGCTTCTAGAAATGGAACAGCATTGTGATTTTGAAGATATGCACGTGCCTGGTACTTTCAGTGCGAGCGCAAGTGATAGCCCACGATCGAACACATGGCATTGTCACTGTCGCCATACCGGTACGTATCATTTAAAGCCGCCGGACACAAAATTGCCAGTTACAGAAAAAGTGATGCTTAAAAGCGGAAGCCCCAAGTGCCTTGTTAGAAGGCACAAATCAATGGGAACTAGCAAAAAGAAAGGTGTTCAATGGAAACAGACCATGAAGGCGCATCGAAGCAAAACGATAGACGACGAATCTGCTATCGAAGAGATATTCCCTCAGACGAGGAGCTCGCCGAACTTGAAGCATCTGGACGACGACGTAGAGGATACAATAGCAGATGTATTCGACGATGAAACAAGTTCTGTCAAGAAGGAATGAGTCCTTAAATCGAGAATGAATGCGCGCTATAGAAATTACGAAACATAAGGGAATGTAAGATAAGAAGTAAGAATCATATTCTTTTGTTATTCGATGACACAATACTATCATATATTTCGTAAGAACTATTCTAGTTATTTATATATATTGCAATCTTATCGTGCTAAGTATAACGACACTTAGGAACAAATAAATTTGTTAATATTCCGTGATGTCGATTAAGCTATATTTTTCTGACATCAGATAGTAGAATTACTAATAGTTTTTATCGCCGAATTAGAACAGTAAGTATTCAAAGTAATCGGGTTAAAGGAGAGAAACGTAATAAACAAGGAATAGTAAAGATATTTCAACTATTTGCATCAGGTTGCGAAAAACAATCAGGATTCTCGTGACCAAATTGTTTATTACAATCGTTTTTTATTTGGAGCACTTTGTCTTTCCCGTATTTTATAAATTTCCCGATTCGTTCACTTACCTTACATTATTTAGCTCCTCCCCCCTCATTTTCGCGTTTGTATTTACCAGTGTTTAAGAGAAACGCTATACATGTGTGGCTCTAAAAAAGACATTTTTTTTATTCAATCTCCCGCGTTGGTTGTTATCTTACATATTTGGGTAAATTGTATAGTAAGGATTCTTGAATTGCTTCGAATTAATTGTATAAACATTTGGGTCTTCCACCGCGAACGGTTGGATGACATTTGATCCGAGGCTCTTCTGATTGTGCACATTCGCGAGCATGTACTGCGGCGTTGGCGTAACTTGGCCGACAGTCGCATCTTCCACCAGCTTCCTTTGCGAATAGATCAAGACTTGGGGAACGTTCACATCCTGCTGCGGTACAGTGTTCTCCACGGAAACCGCGTAGCCGGCATTTGATAGCTGCTGCGCTTTGCACTTCTTTCTGTGTGCATAAAGTGACCCGGCATTATTATATCTCTTTGTACAGATCTTGCACGCATACGGTCTTTGACCAGTGTGCGTGTACGTGTGTTCGTTTAACGAAGTCAGCCGTCTAAAAGACTTTGTACAGATCTGGCAATGATACTTCGCCTCCCCTGTGTGCATTGTTATGTGCCGTGCCAACGTGTTCGCACGCGCGAACGCTCTACTACAATACTGACAAATGTAAGGCTTTTCCCCGCTGTGCGTGCGTAGATGTAATTGCAAATAAGTGCTCTTTGTAAAAGCCCTGCTGCACACGTTACAAACATATGGTTTCACCCCCGTATGCGTACGCATGTGCGCTACAAGAGAGCCACTCTGTGCGAAACACTTGCTGCAAACCTCGCAAAGAAACCGTTTCTGGGTTTCTTTAACACGCTTGTGACGCTCTATGTGGTTTGCCAGAGACTGAGCCTGCGCGAAGGATTTAGGGCATAGCGCACACTTGTGGGGTCTGTTGTGACGATCCTGAAACAGTTTGGCAATTTTGTAAAATTACTCTAACGTACGATTAAGAAAGCTTCGAGATCTTGAGGAAACTATTCGAAAAGTCACTTACTTTCTTCCTTCGCTCTAAACAGTCTTCCTTGTTTACACTGTCCGTATCTTCTTTGTCATCTAGATCGGAGCTCTCAAACATTTCAGACTTGTGCTTCGATTGTTCGTGATCCTTTAATTTGTCCACTCTGGAGAACCCTTTACCGCAAGTGCCACAAGTGTACTTTAATCCACTGTGCGTGGAGACGTGCCTCTTGAGATTCCTCTTTGTCGCGAACAGTTTTCCACACTGAGTGCACTGCAGGCTTTCGGCAGGGAGGTTCTCGTCCTCGTCGTCCTCGTCGTCGTCTTCTTCTTCGTTCTCTTCTTCTTCCTCGACATTCTCCGCAGGCCTTTCTTTCATTGTACATCGATTTGTCTCGTCCAATTCTTCTGATTTATACTCCGAATGACTTTTAGCGTGGGTCACAAAAGACTTCTGATAAGTAAATTGCTTCGAACAGACTTTACAAGTAAATTTCAGACCTCTTCGTTGTTCTTTCGAAGAGTCGTCGTTCCTCTGTGCCTTTTGTCTTTTCTCCTAGAACGCGGTGATAAAATCGTTACATCGAAATAAAACTAATATTTACAGCATACTTACGTGAGCATTACTGATCCTTTTATCTTGTACGCTTGCGATTTCTTTTTCCTGTTCATAGCTAACTCTCTTATGCTCGATATTCTCTTTCCTATCGTGCGTCTCGTGACACGTCGCTAAATGCTCCTTCACTTTTGCATGAGTCGAATACTGTTTCTCGCAGATGTAACAAACGTATCGTAATTTAGTTTTCCGTTTATGTACAATGGCGTGCCTCTGTAAGGCCACTTTTGTACGAAAAGATTTGATACACTGTGTACATCGTAATCTAGTTGTGCGTGATATAAGAGGCTTCTCTTCCTCGTCCTGTGCGCCATCGGGTTTGGAGAGTTCTTCCGATATCTCTTGACTTCCTATTTCCAATAATCCATCGTTATTCACAGCGGCTTTAAACGAAGTGTCTTTCTTCTGTTCCATACGTTCGTGGAACAGAGCCAATCCATCGTCGCTTCTCAATCCGTCTTTAATTGAATTAATTTGCCTTATAGAATCTACTTTATTGTTGTCTATACATTGGTCAAAAAGCAGCAATTCTTCTTGCTTAATCGACTCGATTTCTCTATGAGAATCTTCCAATAGATTTTTATAAACGTTCACGTGTTCCGTACTCTTTTTCTGCTCGGCGTTACCTAACTGACTCTGCGGTTCCCTCTCGTAACAGAACAAGCTTTTATCCGAATTCAGGCAAAAGGACGCGTCGTCTTTCGCGAAGCAAAAGTTATCGGGACAGAAGTTCGTCGGGCAAACTACCTCTTTCTGAGTGTTTTCCTTCTCGGAGGATATTACACTGGATATCACATCGGCGATTATAGCTGTGACTATACTGGCGCTGGTAACAGAATCATTAGCGGATTTAAATTTCAGAAGATGCCGGAGCTTCTCGTCCGAACTCTGTATTTGACATTTAAAATCGTAGGATGCGTCTAGACGTTGGTTACAAGGCAAACATATCACTGGCGGTAAGCCGTCTCCTTCGTCCACCTAAAAATTAAAAGAGCACGTATCACAATTTAGCTTCGCCATTAAAACCCAACTTTCGTACGCTCCCTTGTCATAAGAACTTGAACACATCATTTTAAATATAAACAGTTTATTACGAATGCTTTCAACATATTATTTATACATGTAGTTAACATAATTCTTAAGGTAACGCACATTGTTATAAAATTCAATTTTTTTTATATTCAAACATTTTAAAGAGCGGTCAACAACAGCAGATGCTATCGAAGAACCGTTATTATTCAAAGTACAAAGTTTTTAACATAAGACTATATGCACGATATACATCGCAGTTCCTTTGTGATAGAACAATTGAATGGATGCAAGTTCAGAACGTTAAGTTCATTGTAAACACAGCGAATTCTAATTGTTGCGTGTTTTAGGGATTTGAGCTAGTTTCTATCCACTTGTGTTGGCTTCAGTCATTTAGAGTTGATAGCACAAGGCATACCTATTCCGAAAGCCTGTTCACGCGGTTTCAAACAGCATAGAGCATGAAATTATCACGAGCACGCAAACGGGAGGATCGAAATCTAAAGAGATTTGTTTACAATGTGTTATTTTAAGGGAAAGAGTGGCAAACTAACCTGTACAGAAGCAACGGCCATAAGTTTACGAGCAATAGCGTCCCCATTTCGAAATAGCTCACAAATTTCAACAGCCCTTTTCAGGCAAATCCGACATTCGTCCCCGTACGTTTTCTGATACGTATCAACCAACTGGTCGTTTTTCGAAACTTCCATTTTAATGCATTTGGAAGTCAAGTTACGACTCGAACTCCCCTCCTCGGAAACCGAGGATGTTTTTGACATTTTTCATGCCCAGCGTATTTGTAATTATCGAAAGCATGCATCGCCCAAGCCTGCCGAGGAATATTATAAAGATATTTCATAACGGAGCCAGTGGTAAAATATGAAGGAAACATTGTTAAAATCAATTGCGCTCGATTTGAGGTAAAGCTGAAGTGGCTTAATTCGCGTGAAAACGCGTGCAATCGTTCGTAACGAGTTGTACTCTGCTAAAGCGTTCGCACTTCGAAGCAACTCGTGCGTAGTAATTATTATTTTCCTTCAAAGATTAGCAAATTTTAACGTTGATGCTGTTTAGTTGCGTGAATTCTTTCTCGATACTTCATCTTTTTCTTTCTAACCTCCGCTTGTATTCGACATCTTTAAAGATGTGCATATGTGATTGTAAAGTTGATAAATTTAACTTTCATTCTCTATGAATATACATTGAATCTGTAGCAAATATGAGTAGAATCGCGAAGTCTTTTAAGAAAGGAATGATAATGCTTGCGATTGTTGATGCGCGTGATTTTCTTCAATTACCAAAATGTTAATTATTACGCTCGGATTTAGGTTGTATTAAAGGAAATTCGATAGAAAAGCGAGGAAGGAAAGTTACGGAAATGCTCTATTATAATATTGGTTTCGAATGCTTTTCATTTTTTATTGTTCGAATTTATTACTCAAGTCCAATCAACGTTACAATAGATTTTCAATATAGACTTGTTCCAACAAAACATATACAAGTATGTACGCTGTCTGTACACATATCACAGAGTAAAAATACAATTGCATTTATTTCAGGGACTTTTCGGTTGCAGTTATAATCCACAATTTAAATTAGAATCGTGATCTATTCCTATTGTCCTTTTTCCGCTTCTCAGTTTTACTTTCGTAATTTCGAGTTGAAATCAATGCATACATATAGTCTTGTTGCAATTAAAGATAGTTATCTGGATGAAGTCATGCCATCGCAGAAGATATTTTACAATGTAACGATGCATTCAGAAAAATGAGAAATCTCTCTGCCAAAGAGACGATCGTGGGTAGTAAAATATAACCGTTCTGCATCGACTCGTGCGCGTTTTCATTACAGAATGACGATCGTCGATAATTTAATTAATCGAAAGTAAAGCGACTTAACTAAATCAGTTACAATCCTGCGACACATTCGCGTGCATTGAAATTGCGAAGTACGCTGCGCGCGCATCCGATCGTCACTGGGCAGCCCGCGGCTTATGCGCACGCGCGTCTCATTCGAATCCATCTAGTATCTAGTACCTACTACATCCAAACGCAAGTCTCTCTAACTAAAACGCCCCCTTAACTCGCAAAATATATTGTATCGACTAACGCGATGAGAAAAGTGGTCACAGATTTGAAAAGACTAGATCGCGACTTATGTTCTTAGAGCGTCGTGCTCACGTAACAGTTTCCATCGAAATCACAAACTATAAGAACTGCAAACCGAATGCAAACACCAGCATTCGACATTTTGTAATACAGCAATATCGATGCTCGAAGACCGGTGTTCGCCGTGGCTTGAAGTTAACGATTAACGAATAACCGCGCGTAGTTTGAAGTAAATTGGAACGGAAGCGTCATAGTCCACAGAGGTATGTTGCAATATAAAAATAATTGGGAGTAACTGTAATTAAGTTCGATTATACCGGTCGCAATATAAAAATATATGTACAACGATCGACAACCTCGCGTATATACGGTTTCGTGGACCTGCTGGAGAATTATGCATAACGTATCGCAATGACTGTGGCAATAAAAGTTTCAGGTGGCACATGAAGGAATCTTTGCGCAATGATCGATGCATTTCACCTGCGTTCAATGTGCCGTCGCTTTTCGTTTATGCGCCGAGAATTTTGAAATATATACCACTGTCGGGGACAGGAGTATATTTTTCAGTCGTCAATTCAAGTTGGATGCAAATATGTATCTTTTTTTTTTTAAACTATGAGTGATAGTAACAAAATGTTTGTTTTATACTTGAGAAGTCGGTAAAGGGTTTTCTATGGTATTAGTAGTGCAACTAAGTAAGTAGTACACTCAGGAGAGGGCAGTCTTTTGATTCTTTCGAATGGTATGTTATATTCATTTCTTCGCTTTATTTGGTAATCTCTGATGTTTAATTAAATTTATATTTAAGTATTTGGAATTTTGAAAATACAGTAGGGGTGGGGTTGAACATAATTTTTATATACTCGAAACTCGAATTCTCAAAATTCGAATTCCCGAAACTCGAATTCCCGAAACTCGAATTCCCGAAACTCGAATTCTCGAAACTCGAATTCTCGAAACTCGAATTCTCGAAACTCGAATTCCCGAAATTCGAATTCCCGAAACTTGAATTCTTGAAACTCGAATTATTATTATTATTATAAACGGGAAATTCCCATAGTTTACGATAGTTTCGGAACTCGAATTCTTAAAACTCGAATTCCCGAAACTCGAATTCTCGAAACTCGAATTCCCGAAACTCGAATTCTCAAAACTTGAAACTTTTTGGGGTTTCCAAGTTTCGACGCTTCGAGAAACTCGTCCGTAAAATACATCATTTTTGTTTGAAAAATTTCAAAAATTCCATTCTTTTATCTTTTTAAAGAAAGGGAGACCGATGTTCTAACGCCTAAGCATTTCAATATTTCCAAATTGCTGTATAAGGAAGAAACGCAGTATACTATGAGCATCCAACTTTTGGAATTGATAACAATTTTCACAGGATCATGTTCACGCATATATATCAACAGTAAACTCTGCTTTCAATTATATTCTCGGCTCGAAATTGTTCATATACCTATAAAAATCAACGACAATCGTGTTAAGTCTTTCGCGAGAATTACTAAACACTATGTATGTATATATCCTTTGTCTGCTATGCTTTCAACTTTGTACAAGTGTGACTTTGCTCTTAAGCAAATGGTGCTTGAAAATTGAAGACTATCAGCTAACTGACTTTTCAATTCCCTAATATCTCTGTATTCTAATGATTATTAAGGGCGAGCAGGGTGTAACAAATAGTTAGAACAATCTTCAGGTGAATCGCGAACCCGTTAGATCTACAATTACAGTATTGGCAAAAAGTAATAAGTCTCTGTCAGTTGTTTATTAAAAAATAAAGTATCTGTTACCTTAATGATGTTTCCCAAGGTACATTCTACACCTAACGGGTCAGGCCACAATCAAATGTTGCGCACCTTGCGATTGTTCTACAGAAACAGAGGGGCTATGTACAATCTGTTTCGCGAAAACATCTTTGTGCACCTTCCGCGCGGTTAAAAACGAAGCTTTCGGAATTAGAGAAATGGAGATTTCGAAGGAGTTCTGTGATAAACGAAAGACCACGCGACGATCGAGGGAATTAGGAACCTGTTTCGTTTTTTTTTTCTCAAAAACTTTCAATTTCTAGGGAACTCATCCTTTCTCTTAGTTGTTGGTCTGCGATGCACGATTGTCAATAATGACTGTTACGTCCTCCATTCCTCCCGCATTCTACGCCATCCTCAACTTTCAATCTCACTTTGCTCGGATCAATTAAAAAAATACCGAGTGTCCGTAAAATATATCTTCGCCTCTTGTGCATTAATCTTTACTTCTATTAGTGAAGTCGATACCTAACGACTACCGTGTGCCACGTCATTACAGTGCTTTAATTCTATATGCTATAACTTCGTCAAAAATCGTGTTACGAAGCATCTTAGACGCGTACAGATTCTGTTGCGTTAGAAAAATCATGAGGAGTCCCGTTGGTTCTTTAAATTATTGCATTGCCATACATGTTCCGGTATGCCTCGGAAACCAATGAATACTGCGAAATTATTCGAGCAGACATTCTCACCTATGCAGCTTCGTTTTCGCTAAGAACTCTCGAGTTTCATATCTGATCGTCGCTACAGAATTCCCGACTGCTGTGGATCCTGTGACGTTCGAAAAATTCAAGTTTCCATTTTATTGGAAATTCCCATTTCCGACGTTTCTTTTCTCCGCATACTTGCGCGCGTGCACCCGCGCGCGAATAAATGAAATCGGGATCTTATTTCACAAACGTCCCTAACCATCGGATCGATATGAAAACTTCGAGTGTACATGACCGGAAGAATCGTTTCTAGCGCTGGCTATTTTCCAAAAATACAGCGTGGTCTGGTATTTCAGCGCGAACGAAGGTATTACATTTTCTAAACGTTCTGAACATCGTAGAGAGAATAAAAATGGAGAGTTTATAGTTGGAGGAGTTAGCTGTAACTGATTTGTTTCGAGAGGGTGAAAATAGTTTACGTAGTTTTTCTTATGAATGGTGAAAGTCTTTCGCGGGTAGACTTCGTGACACGTAATACTTTCACTCGCACCGTCGATAGTTTATTATACAATATGTATAATCTATATAGATAGACAAAAAGCTAAATACACATAGATACACTCATTTATATATATTATGTACAAATTTTCGGACACCCGGTGGCTTTTGCGCGAACTTCATACCGTTAAGACTTCGATTGGAACGCAAGCTAAATATTTCGTTCTCTTAATAAGTTTCATTAAATACTTTCGTTATCGTGGTCTCTGATTGTTCCTCTCTAATACATAGCGTTCATTTATGTTAATTAATACTTATTAGGCCTAATACTTAAGATTCAGCGCACCAGAAAGATAAGGGATCCTCGAGTTTAGAATAAAATAATCCATTTATTTAGTGCTTTTTAGCAATTAAATCAGATTAATTCGTTTGTGTGTAATAGTGGAATGATTGAAGTGGCGTTTTAATTCGAGAAGAAGGGGAAAAACTGTTTTCTTAGTATAAAAATATTATAGAAACGAAATAACATAAAGTAGCAGAGCACACATAATGATATTAATAACGTTAAGTTAAAGCGGCTGGAATTATTTTATTTCACACTTCCAAGCACTTAAGTTTCTGATCACTCTGAATCTTATGAAACGTCCTTATATATTTACTCCATTACACCTAAACCTTTTCCAGAAAGCAAATAGTTTGATTTCGTATTAAAAGAAAAACTATACTGTTTTTTTTTTAATGCATTACTACTTAGACGTTTATTGAACAGTAGTGGCACCAATAATTAATGAAAGTAGTTTTGTAGGAAACATACAGAAAGAAAGTATTCGAATAGTCACCAAGCAAGTGTAAATAATATAAAACAGTAGACACGTAAATTCACAACCGAGTACGTGTTTCACATACCGCCAAATGAACATCGCCGTGCTATATATTTCTTTTTTTAATACAAAATCGTAGTGTACTACCCCTCTTTTCATTATATGCTCCTACGATAAAGATTCGAAAAATAGTGTTGTAACAGCTTAATATTATTTATCATCTGTAATCATAATGAGTATTCTTCTCATCGGCAAACAATATATTTTGATTATACTGAGTTTGTTATCCAATGGAAATAATGTCCATTATTTATATATCAACTGAATTATGCAATATCCGAAAACGAAGGATACTCTCATCCCCTGTTTGCTATTTCGTTTATCTCACCGAGTCCATCGACATTCAAATAAGCAAACATTACTTTCCCTTCTCTAGATCCGTACAACTTTCGCCTCGTCAAATTAAATTTGCCTGTAACAGTAGTAAACGAAGCAACACTAATCCAAACAAGTTACATAACATTCACGATTAAGTTACTGGCAGCTACGCTTATTAATAAATATTACGTATAATTAAGTTCACGTTAAATGGAGCAGTACCGATAATAAATAATCCTTTCTTAATCGTAATTAATTAAATTTATAGTTTTTACAATCAATTCGGGGGAGAATCTCACTCCATTCGAGAAGACCCGCTATGCTCGTCGAAAATGAATTAATTATAATTTAATCGAGTTTAATTCGATTCAATTCGTGGCTGTAATTAGCGTGTATTCTGTTAATTGTAAAATTGCTTACTAGTTCGATCAATTGTAGGTATTTTGCAAAAGTTCTCGTCCAGGTACCTCGTAAATTTCAATTAACAAGAGCTGAGTAGCATTTAGGACCATTTAGGAGGATGCTAGGGTTAGTTCTAAGCGGGAGAAATTTTATCACTTAAGAATTCTCAAAGGGTCATTTAATATTAACCCTTAACTGGTGGCAGGGAGCCTGGAAAACTCTTGCACAATTATTTTACCCTCCTTCCATTCGACCTCGTTTCGCAACATGTCGCTCTCACGAAGACAACTTTCAGTGGTTTCGAACAAAGCGTGCAAAAGTATCTTGAAAATAGGCCTGCCAATGTCAAAATTATTAAAGAGGAGTCCGCGAGACTCCACGTCACCGTTTATGTCACAAAGTGGCACGTCACCGGTTAAGGGTTAAGAAACTTATGAATTTTTAATAATATTCTGCTGAGAGTGTACCTAAATTCAGCTGAATAATTTATAAACACTTGAGCCCTCGTAAACGACACAGAAATCCCTACTACCTCCACCCAATAACAGATAATTTGCATCGTTCGAAAGTTCGAATTACCGTTTAGGGAATCTGATCCACTCAGCTCGTATCGGGGTGCATGGAAGTTAACAGCAAAAGTTAGCGGCAACAGCGATAAAGCTTCCCGTCCAGCGCTCAAAGTACGCATCCCCGAGAATCCCCTTAACACCGAAAGAAATCTGTGTGGCCAAACGCACATAGCAGGTACAATATTGTCCGCAATCATCGGTTTGAAAAATATTCTACTCCACGCGTTCAACAATATAGAATGCCGACAAATTCAACGGGCCTATAAATCTTCGAGCTATCCATCCGGTCCCATCTCTCACTCGAGCCACCTTCCTTCTACCAGCTTCACGAACAGTACAGAGAGTGCTTTGAGTTTCGTCGTTCGATTAAAGAGAAGCAAGTTCCTCGAATTATCCCGGGGCTCTCTGTAGTTGGACAGCGACGGGGGGGCCACGAGAGGCAACCGAATGCTTCCGGTGCCACCCTCGTCGTACCCTTCGATGGCCGGTCGGGACGAAAGGAGCCGCAGGGAACGGATTCGATCGCGAGCGGTGCGAGAAAGTTACGTACATACTTGCCTTTGGAGAAGTAGCCGTCGCTCCTCGGCGAGGGAGTTAGATCGAGACGGTGGCCATGGTGGAGGTGTCGGTGGTGGAATTACTGGACTCGTCGACGCAGTACGGCATCCCTCTTCCGTGGAGGCAGGAACTGGAGGTGTCGCTGTTGACGATCAGCAGCAGGAAGCCGGAGACGGCGACGAACACGCCAGCGGACATCAGACCGAGTGCTGGGAGCTTCTTCGGGGATAGAATCGGCCCCTCTTCGAGTTTCAGGTAGCAGAGGCCAGGGAGGACGTAGGCTAGAGGTACAGCTGCCAGGATACCGTTCAACTCGAGGACCAGCCCCAGGCAGTCCGTGGACATCGAGATCAGGTACGCGACGATCACTATCGCCAGAGTGATTATCAGATATCTCCTGTCGGAGTTGGGAACGTACGCCGTGTGGTCTTCCAACTCGTCTGTTCCTTTAATCGCTGTCAGTACCACCTGGCAACGAATATCAATTAGTGGTGGGACCGAGGTCTCGCGGTCCAGGTAAATCCGGGAGACGCGGTCGGCCTGGAGAGTTGGTCCAACGGCTATATTCAGGCTCTACATCTGTGTATATGTAAAAGTGTGTTAAGGTTTGGAACAATTGATTCTCTAGGAATCAACTGTTTCGACCGACTCGACCGCGTCTCCCGGATTTACCCTATGAGTGACACAGTGACGGATGGAAGTCGGTTACGCTAACTGCTACGAGGAGCTTCGCGGGACAACACGTAACTCGGTCATTTGCTAATGTGTCTGTGCAATATTTATAGAACATATTCATTAAGGGGTCTCCCTACCCCTGACGGACGACAAGTGATGCGAACTTTGGGAATTTTTTCAAACGAAACCATTAGATATATTCAATTCCAGCTTTGTGGCCTTTATTTGTCGAGCTTTAGAGAATATTTAAAAAAAATTGTATGCAAAAATAGTGGTTATATCCGGAGTTATAATGCTTCATATAGAGCGCCTTACGAAAATAATATCGAGTTTGAAGTAAATCGGCTGATTGGTTTCTGAGATATCATGCTAACCAATTAAAAAAACATCGTTTTGAGAAACACTCGTTTAAAGTTTTAGGTACCGTTTTTTAATTAATTTTTTTTACAATGTTGCCTAAATATGTACAAGTATAGGCATAAAGTTTTCAATTGATATAATTTTAGGGTTCCTCTGAAAAAAATCCCAAATATCGCGCTCCGTTTCAGGCTGTCGAAGTAGGGAAACCCCTCGATACATGTCCGAAATTCTAAATGTAAGAAGTGTAGAAATAATTTTCAACCTAGCAGTATTATAAAAAAATCGTCTAATTTCTAGTTTAATCGTCTAATCGTCTAGTAACCCCTTAATTTGTGTTCTTCGTGTAATAAGTGTTCCAATTCAAGTTGTGCTCGGGAAATGAGGAGAAATTAAAGAAAGGAACGTTCGAGTGTTTACCTCGTGAGTGATACGAGGTCGTCCTTAAATTACGTAAGGCTTTTTTTGGGGGAGGGGATCGCAAATTTTCTACGTTTTCTTCCCAATTGAGGGGAGTTAAGTAGCGCGTTACGTAATATTTGTTAACCTTATTTTCAATAAATATAAATTCTAACATGCAGAAAAGTAGGTATCTAGTTTTAGTTTAAATTTCCCGAAACCGAGTGAAATGAATTATATAAACCTTTAAAAGAATTTTAATAACCGAAAGAATTTAATGTAAAAAATATTGCGTAAGCAGGGTGTCGGAATAAAAAATCTTACGAATTCTTATACCGGGGTTGGGAGGGGGTTAGAATTCGCCAAAATCACCCTTACTTAATTTAAGGACGAGCCCCATGTATGTTTCCAGAGTGAAATGGATTAAAAAATTGATCGAGACGGCCAGGTAGCAGCGATGCAAATTAATCTTCTTTGCCCTTAACTCGTCCTACGTATTAAACTCTATGCATTTTAATCCACGCGCTCGTTGAATTCATCCACCCCCGTTTCCCATTTACGATTCACCCTCCTCCGCGGTTATTACCCGCGTTACAACATCACCCCCCATCGTCCTCGGATCCTAAATGCATTCCTACGCGGACATCCTCTGATTTCGCTGCAGATCTCAAACCGCCCCATTCAAATCGCCCCCTTTCACTCTCCCACCCAGAGAATTCGCCGAAGTGTCTTTCCCAGGATAGGAAGGGAATTCCGAGGAATTAAGAAACCCGTGAAAGCGTCGCTCCTCGAAGTCCACTGGAGCGTCACGGAACCGACGTAGACTCACCTCCCTGGTGACGAAGCATTCGATGGGAAAGGTGAGCAGAATCGTTCCGCTGAACATCACCCTGGCGAAGTTCATCAAGTCGTCGTCCCAGCAATAATTCTCCATGAGGTCGCCCTGCACGTACGCGGTGAAGGTGGCGTAGCCGATGATCCCGAACGCCGCGGCGATCAGGAACGAGGTGAACAGGGACCAGTGGGTGACGACGTCCCATTTCTGCTGGGTGGCCCTCTCTATGGACTCGTAGATAAGGAACGTGTTGTGGTGGCACATAAAGGCGAACGCCATGATCCCGATGGAGGGCACTATCCCGGGGAAGTTCGCGAATCGCCAGCTATCCTCTTGGCTTGGCCTGAAAAAATCGATCGGGCACTGACGCGCTGGCAGCAGATACGTATCTTCCTGATCTTGCCGTAACGTAACTTGTGCACCAGGTGTGGCGCACAGTCGCGCCCGGCCTTCGAGTCCACCTGCCCCAGAATCGGGCCACGGTGGAGCGTGACCCGCCGAATACTAGGAGATGGCATTAATACCGATACTTGATCGAATAGCACATCGTCACCTCCGGGGACGTTAAACCGGACCGGTCACTTATGGTACGAATATTCTATTACGCGCGACGGTTGATCGCCGATCGATCGGATCGCCCGAAGGGCCATTGGCAGATTTGTATCACTCACACGATCGCGGACATGCTGCCCGCCCGGATCAGGATCGCCAACAGGATGAAACCGACGCAGACCAGCGAGAGGAACGAGATCTTGGCCAGGCGGGCCACGTTCCTGTAAAGGCATAGGGGTATCGTGACGCAGACCGTCGCGACGAAGATGACCACTTGCCGGTGAGCGAAGAGGCTCGTCTCGCTCATCCCCGTCACCCTTATCAGCACTTTCGTCACCGTGTCGCCGACGACCACGTTGTAGGATACCATCGCTGGAAAGGACGAAATACCTCGCTTAGACGGTAAAACGATCCTCCTCCGGGAGCCGGGCGCGTGGATTTCAAGCTGCTTAGGCGGCACTGAAAATGCCATCTTGATTCTTGCCAGGGGGAGGGGAACGCGTGGAATTTAATTTCACCGGCATTAATATCGAGCGGATCTATCAGCTTAGGCGGGCTTCGTTAAGCAGAAAACGAGATCGGAGGTTCGAAGCGCTCCTTTCACGGGGATAGGATCAAGTGGAATTTCAGATTAGCCATTTTATGGTGAGATTATAATAAATCGTGAAAATGTGGGTTTACCAATGAACGGGTAAATAAACTGCAGGGTCGTGAGTATATAAAATCCGGTACGACCGAAACTGGCTCTCATTAAGCCCTGGTAGCTCATCTCCCCGCAGATGTGGCCGCTTCTGACCATTAAAATTAAAGAGTAATCAGTGAGGCCGGCTACCAGTATTAATAATACTATTCCGAGGCCGAATCCAGCTTGGTGGAGAGCGTACGGTATACCTAGAAAGCGTATATTAAAATTTCATCAACCTTCGCCAACGATAATTACCAGTGATTCTTCTTAGGAGTTATTCTTACAACACTGAAGTAGCCTTTTTCTCTCTGCTCGAAAAATCAGGCCCCTCTCTAATTTTACTCATCACTTTGGCTGACAGGTGTGTCCGTAAAATAATTACCTTTCCGTTCTCGTTAATTACAGTACAGAGTCCTCGCTAAAAATGCGTTTGCACGTATATCTTAGTGACTTTGGACTAGAGTAGCACCCTGATACGTGATCCCCGATGAATCATTCGTCATACCGGATGCCCGAAAGGGGTTGGGCGTCGTGCCAAAAACCTCCCATGGAAAAACAAAGAGGGCACGAATCCCCAAATTGAAAGAAGGCCAAGGCTCCCTTCACCTATAATGCCACACTCGGGCGCAGAGAAGTGTAAACGTTTTACAATCGTTTCTCATCCCCGCGCCGTACGTAAAACGTTGAATTGCAGGTAAATGTGAGAGTGGTGCACCCAGAGGGTGGGGCCAAGGGGCTCTGGCAGCCTCCAAAGAAAAATCAGATTGATGGAACCACGACTGAAGTAATTCAAGAGCTTCGTAAAAAGAAAAGCGGATTTTGTTCTTTAAACGAATAGATTAAATGCTAAGCGCACCAGTGAAATGTGAAATAATTAAATGCACATTTATAGACGAGAACGGAACGCACACACTGACTCTGGGAAAAATGTTTATTTTACGAATACATTTGTCCAGCCCAATTGTACAGGCATCGTATGAAATGGTATTCGACAGAGCAGAGGGACTATACGTTGCTCGTAACTTGGCAAACTTCAGCGTTTAAGGATAATTTTATTAATCACGTGTTCGGATTACCGATCACACCGCTGCCAATAATGGAATTGATGAAATTAAAACTGGCCAAAGGCAGGCTATTGAATTTGCCGGATTCTTCCTTCTTCTCCTACAAAATTAGATACCTTTACATCTACGGACAGTAAACGGGTTCGAAGAGGACGGGAGGTATTAATAACCAGTGGCAATAATAAGAACTATCGATTATACGTGATTAAGAAACGAAGCTATGTACGAGACATTTAATAGCATCCGAACTTGAAGCAAGTTAACATATAAAAAAATGGTGGAAAGAAAGATTCAGAAGCAATGAAATAGCGCTTCTAACGAGACAAAGGCTGGCGAGAAAGAAGAACTAAAGAGCAACGGTGTTTCGGGATTCATTTGTAAATCGATCTTGGACATTTCTAATCGCTATCTGCTGTTACAATCGCACAGAAATTTGATTGCTCTACGCAAGACACCTACAAAGGAAAGCAGGGGAAGCAAGTGGCGTGCATTAATTCGTGCAACCGCGTATATTTCTTAGCAGAGAAGTTAGGCGACCCGAAAATCCATGGAATTGTGCAACTTTGTGGGCAAGAATTCATGCATAAGACAAACATATTTTGTTTAGTGCCACAGTGTAGTTTTAGGGGGTGAAACTACCCCTTAAAAAATTCAGAATTTTTTTTCTGCGCAATATCTCGAGAACGGTGAGAGATATCGAAAAGAAGTATAAATCAAAGTTGCATCTTTCTTTTTTATATCTACAAAACTCCGTAAAATTAAATCTCGAAAAATCCATACTTTTCAAGTTACCCCCACCACCAATCCTTAATTCGATAATTAGTTTCACGCAGTTTTGTAGATATAAAAAAGATGCAACCTTTGTTTAAACTTCTTTACAATATCTCCCGCCGTTCTGGAGATATCCCGCTAAAAAGAAACTTCTGCATTTTCTTCAAGAGGTCATTTCATCCCCTAAAACTGCACTATGGCACCATTAAAAAATAGGCTTGTCTTACGCATGAACTACTTTACTTGCAAACAGAGTTGCATAATTTTTTGATTCTCCAGGTTGCCCAACTTCCCTCGTTAAACCTGGCGTAAAAGCTGATTGCTAGTAAAACACAGCTCCTAATTATGCTGCGGATTAATCGTTCCTTACCCCGACTAATTGTCTCATATCATCGTAAGACTCCTCCGAGCCGAGGCTGCCACCCTGTTTGAAATCAAAATAAGTAGACTCATTCGTTCGTCTCCCGTGCCCTTCTAATTTTCACAGCGAAATTAGACGTAACGGCAATATTGAATATATTTAAAACAGGCTAACTAAAAATTTAAAATAGTTTAAATATAGTTAAAAGGCTGTTCTGAATTTGCCTAGGAAGCTTCAGAAGTCCGTTCAATAATTCCTTTTACACGGGAAAGATTTTTCCAGAAATGGCCCGTCGCAGTAAAATATGTTGCATCGTTCATTGCAACGCTACTCTAAACATTCTTAATCGCGTGTCAAACGATAGAAGGTGTCAAAATTGCTCTATTCACGTGCCCCACCCTGTACATGCGTTTATGCCGCATCTTCGCCACTCGGGATCCCTCAGACACGAATTAAGACTCAGACTCGCCCGCTAGAAATCCTCGTGTCTGTGCAGGGCGTAAATATAAATACGAATTATTATGTAATTGCAAGTTTAAGAAGGGACCAACGACTTTATGGGTATCATCGAATGGGGGACCTTTATTGCCATTATACAAATTCACCTGAGTTAATTCGAATTAAACACGAGGAGATCGCAATAATTTATGCTGGCTCGTTTCTCGAATGCGCGGCCTCGCAACGTTCAATTTCCGTCGCTGCTCAGTCTCGGCGAATTTTTGAATTAGTTCTGTTCCTCGATAAGTAGGGCAGCAACCCGAGGCAGTGTAATTAGAAATTGATGGAATTCCGATGCATGCGCGAGAAAGGAATCTGAGCGCACAAGTGCACGGTAGGAATGCGTGGACAGAGAATCCATAAATACATACGTAATGGAGTTATAGATTTTCCCCGTTTGTTACTCGTGGAAACCTCGAAATACGCGGCCACTTTTTCGCCTCCTTTCCCAAGCGAGCTTAGCTCGCAGAAGTACATTAAAAGATACCCCTACAGATTCCTCGTTACCCATCCTCGCAAATAGCTCGAAACGAACTTCGAGTTCGAATTGCCTTCAGCGGCTTCTACTTTCGAATTCGACAATGGGCAGATTCGGTGGCAGAGCCTACGGTTTCTCCGAGTGGAACTCTCCACGTTGCGAATTCCACGAGATTTAAGATCCTGCTGGAATGTTAAGGAATCGCGAGAGACCAGCCAGTGGCAATTTACAAGGCTCCAGCTTGGAGCCTCGTTGCTACATCGGCGCACTCCCCATCGGGTTTCCGACGCAGTTAACGTATCCACTTCCATCGCCACCCTTCAATCAAGCCGCGCAATCTAATCAACCTTCGAACGATAGATCAATTCCAGCGATTGCGCGGATCCACTGACCGACATCGCTGCCCGCATCAAACAAACTGTATCACCGGGGAGTCTCCTCCGGCTCTACCAGTAATCGAGTTAGCCCGCTCCGTTACCATCTTTCCCGCGGACAGCGTTAATCCTCGCCGTATTAGCGGCGCCCTTTTAGCGCGACGAAATCGGCGCAAAGCAATCGCCGCTTGATCCTGCGCGGCCTGTGCCTCAGGACCAAAGGACAATGGTGTATCGCCGTTGAATTAAGGTGTAACGGTACTCACGTCCTCGTAGTTGTTCCGCGCGTCCAGGATGTAGCTCTTCTCCGTGGCATCGAGGGCCATCGCGGCCGGTCGTTAAAGGGAGGAATTGAAGGTGAAACCGAATGAACGGAAAGCTTAAAGGGGAGGCTCGACGCGAGAGTAGGGCCAAGCAGACGTCTGAGGCGACTGCACCCTTCCTATCTACGCGAGCTTCCGCCCTCACCCCTCCAGCACCATCAGGCGTGCACGGGGCGGTGCGTGCGCATACCGCGTTTATGTTTTTTCGTTGTCTCCCTTATCGCGTACGCCGGGTTTACCGCTTCTCCTCCGAGCCGGCTATCTGCCTTCCCTTCCACCCTTAACGACTGCCGGGCGAAATGCTTGTACTGCCGGCGAATCCGTCGATAGTCGACGAGGGGTGTAAATCTGCGGAATCTTCCTCTTCCGTTCTTATTCGACTAATATCATAATTTTACGTTGGCTGACGAGGCTCTTGGAAAATTGTGGGATAACAGTCGGCGGAGGAGTTAGTATTAGTCGTAGTTTCAAGTGGAGTGTAGGGTTTATGGTCAGACGCAGGCGGCAGTGGAAAGGAATATAATTGGAGCGACGTGTGACGGTGACGCAAAATTCTCTAGCTTCGTGACCATTGATTTTTTGTTCCTAAGGTATGATCGTCGTTCTGTATCTTCGATTCGTCAAAGGGGGATTAAAACAGGAAGAGTAGAAAAAGAATCATTTATTTGGAAATAGGAAACAAAGTTGAAAGTCGTTGCATATACTCGGATTTAGTTAATAGATACATAAGCCTGTTAAGCGGGTGTAATATTTGCCAGGCAGCTTTCCCTTTCCTGCACAAACAAATCTCTTTGACTTATAAGAACTCGTCGAATTGAATCAACTCTTATATGCGAAAATAATTCCGTTCCGAATAAATGTACACAGTTGGAAATAGAAATTCTATTAGGAGTGGGTCAGATATAATTGTTTAATTAAATATAATTATTAATACTTTATCATTATATCAGTTATTAGATACTTAATTGTCTGTACAAATTAACTGTAATGACGAGAATGAATTTCCAGTGGACATTAATCCGATAACAAAATAACGGTACGATACATTCTTAATCGTTTATCATTGTTAATCCTTAGAGAAATAAATGTGCTAATCGGTAAATCGCAGGCAGTTAGCTGATAAGTTAATGGCTACTCGACAATTATCGGCTACCCATTATGTAATTACAGAGCTAGCTTAATTTCTCACCAACTGCCCGAGATGATGTCGTACGCTTTCCATCTAAATTGTTTAGAATCAGACTCAAGACACGCAAGCGCTTATTTCACTACACGTTTAATTCGTCGAGCGACCTACAGTCAATTGTTCTTATAAATATATTCCAAACTACGCGGCATAAAAAATTGTTGCTCCAATTACCTCTATCTTCTTTTCTTTCGAACGATACATTTTAAGGCACGATCAAAGTAGAAAATACGTTTAAAGCTACATTAAAAGGGTCTCTGCGCTATCTCATAGTGTATCAGTGGAACGCTCATGTGTCGTCGGCCTGGAACAAATTTCGTCAATGATCGATTTACGAAAGCGGATAAGAACAATAAAAGTTATCTTCTACACTTTATTTATTTAAAGATAAAACCTTAAAACTCGTAATAAGCGTTCTTAAAATTCGTAGGAAGCTTCGCAGAAAATTTCAATCAAATGCAAAGGAAACGTAGTATCGCGGTTTAATATTATGCTCAGGAGAATGCATTACTTGGATCGCATAATTCCTTCAGTATATCATACTGTGAAACGTATTACTTTCTTCAAAGCCGATTCTTTGCATTCTGTTTTGTAACGGGTCTCCGTTACTCTCGTAATAAAATCGATGTCTCTCATCTTTTATTATTTTACTTCTAAGAAGTGAAAATCTTTCTTCGGGCTTAGTTAACGAGGAAGAAATTGTTGCCTGGGTATTCAGGAGTGTCTCGAAGGATCTTGACACGGTACCACGAACCATCCGTTGTTTCCTGAGACCGCAGGTCCCACCATTTGAGCATTGCTCAGAAGGGCATTATTCGTCCTCTGGTTTTTCATGATTTCCAATTGGCGTTTTAAATTCCGATACAGCTTTATCAAGGATTCCTGTAATCGAGAAAGGGGCCGATATATTCCTGATTGAAATGGCTCTGAACGTCTGTCCGAAAGAATTGAAACCACTCGTGTCTTCCCATTCCGAGGGAATTTCAAGCCGAACGGAATTATTGAATAATTTAATAAATTTAGCGAGGTCAACCTACCTTCTCGTCTTCGAGTTTTCGAAGCTCCTCTTGTTGCCTTAGACTGTCTATAGTCAAATTTTTAAGCATTTCGTTTTTATGCTGGCCCAAAAGCGCTATTTCCGTTTGAACCTTTAAATATTCCTGCGCCAGTTGTTTGTGCTCTTCGAAGATTTCTTTTGATCTTTCGCAAGTCTGATCAGGCGTCAGTGGCCTCAAGTCTGCATCCAAGAGGCGATAAACATTGTCGAGGTCTTCATTAGTCGTGCTATTACCTGCAAACCGATAACAATACACGAGGGTTAATCTTTAGGTGAACAAGAATAAAGTTGTAACAGCTAGAGATTCTTAAGAGTTATGAAGATAAAGTAACATTCGAACTTTCTATCAGAAGCTTTAACATATTATAGTTGATTCTAAAGGTAACAAAACAAATGAGTTTTTTTTTTTTTAAATAAAAATACTATCAAGAACGAAGAATTCTCTTTCTCTTAATATTTTGAAGCAAATATAATTTCAGAGGCATCAATGCTAAAAATTTATTTGGAAAGCCTATGTTTCTTTATCATGATTTCAAGAATTTTAATAAGACAGTAAATCAGCGATCTTGTATCGATAGTTAGTTTGATTTAGAAGTTAAAAATGATGTAAATATTTCGATATTCCGATTACAAGAAAGTAAGCCTCGGGTAATCTTTTCATTAATAAACATTGTGTGAAATCAAAGGCTGGAACTCCAAGCTCCTCTCCGTCTACTTCAAATTTCCCTAATGCTGAGACACATCGTCCTCTCTGGCGATAAATAAAAACAGGCAAAAGTACTAACGCAATAGGACCCAGCACCGCTTTAGGGTGTCCGTGGCGACGATGTTCGGGTATTCCTCGCACATTTCCAAATGCTGGAGCCTAACGAGGCTTCGTTCATAATAAAAATCAAGGTTCTCACATGAAAGGTGTCACACCGTTCAATGACCACGATATCATCCACTCCGATCTCCGAAAAGGGGGAGCCGAGACCTGACTGATAGAACCGGTGGTAAAAAGAGAGAATCTCCGAAGAAACCGGACTTTCGATATGAAGGATGATAGAAAAAGAAGAAAGAGGAGGAGAGACCGTCGTTCTTGGTGGTGGGTCGGGAGAGCACTAAACAAACGTGCATCTATATTGGGCCTGGTGAGTCAGCCACACCTGCTTCGAGGTATCCCCCCACTCGATAGGACGTGCCAGCACGAGCCAAGAAGAAAATACGGTTCCTCGGCTCTTAATTCATCTTCAGAGCTGGATTAAATGGAACTTCTGATTCTCATTGTGCCACGGTGAATAATCAAAGAAGAGGGCAACTAAAGGGAACCCGTTCGCACCTTAGGCAACTGCTCCTGGGAAAGCAGAGCGTCCGATCCGCCAGCTTTATGAAAGAACATATGACTGAAATTAATAGAAAGGATTAACTTCAAATATTAACAAGCCTACGACTTCCTTTGACAAACAAAACTAAGATTAGATATCTCAAGTCCGAACTGCGTAGAATAAAAAGACGCACGATTTGCCGCGAACGCATTGACAATGGGAATGCTATTACACTTCTCGCGTGTTTAAGAAATTCGATGATAATATTGACAAACGGGACCAGCCTGTTTTTATTTACTCAGAGCTTTTTAGGGTGCGGCCTTTATCGCCGTCGATAGGCGTCAATGAAGAACAGCTTCCACCGATTAGTCGTCAGTTAAATTTAGTTGTAGTCACACAATGTGACTATTTTCGCGGGCCCTTTGCCAGGGTAGATTTCACTGATCGACGAACTCCAAAGGAATTCGTCATGACAAAACCACAACGTGCCAGGTGCAACAGAGGCTTTTTTTCCATCTACAATTCCATTTTTATACGCCCCTTTGCAAAGAGAAATAGCTGCTTATATCTACGTAAACAACAGATGAGTACAAACAACAGTGTCAGTAATTGAAATTTAGTAGATGCTCCTGTTAAAAAGCAACACTGTTAAGTTCAAGCTTCGTTTAAAAAATTAATTTTACCACATAGCGCTAATAATTTTCAGTTTCATTCATTAGTCTAGCTAATGATATTATATTTCTAAAACGAGAGGATTAAGCATAATTTATATACTTCGTAAAAGTTTAATGGGCAGAATGAAAGTGTTGTTAAATTATATGGAAAAAGCTTGTTGACGGCGACGATAGGTCTGAGCACATACATTCCGCGCGAAAAGGAAGGTTTTGTAGAACATACAGGGGACGTTATTTTGGGATTAGAGTACTATCGCGGTGAGTCAGAAATCCGAAGCTCTCGTCCCAGACGAGTTCCCCTTCCTCTATAGTTATAGAACGGCCAGCTCATCAATAAATAGCAATTTAATCATTTGCTTCGTAACGAACCAGCGCTTTCGGCACAGTTCATAGAGAAGATCAAACAAATACTCCTTTACTTGCATATCAACACAAAAGAATTAACTTACTCTGAGCTGTGTTCTTTGCTTTCAATACCGACGATTGCGACGGAGGATCAGAACTCGGCAATTCCCAAGCGTTCTGTAATTATAAACGTTGATATCGAAGAAATTATTATGGCGAAACTTATGTCAAGATATACTAACCGGATCGCAATCAATGTGAAGAGGTGGAAAGTTCTTATTCTGAAATTGTTTATGCGTTCTATCGTTTGATGGATTATTATTGTTGCAAGGTGTGTCTCTGAAATTGTACAATGGACGCGACGAACTATCTTTTCCGTTTGGAATCTCCGGTTTCTCTTTGGGACTAGGCACACTGGCTGTGATAGTTCCATTAGCAGTGCATCCATTTATTTGAGAGTCCAAAGTAGTAGTCACGTCCAAGGTGTCGTCTTTAGACACATGATTTTCGTTAACTTCTTGCGACGCTAAGCCTGTATGGTATTAAAAGTACATGAAAAACTGTCTCTGTGTATGCATATTATTTGCAACTCTTTATTTACAATATTTTCATCCGATTTGCTCGAGGCTACTACGCGTGTATGTATTCTTTTTTTTTTCCTTCTACATATTTAAAACTGACATACGTACTTCGGGAATATTCAACGGGTTCTAAATGGCCATTGAAAAACTGCGACAGTGTCGTCATTATTTCTACAACTTCGTCCATCGATGGCCTCTCTTCTGGAGATTTGTGCCAACATCTGGAAAAGTCAACAGTTTCTTTTTCATCGGATGAAAATATTTTGCGAAGGTATTAGCCTTGAATTGGTAAAATATATTATTTAAACTGTTAGCACCTGACGCAGAATATACACTTCATACAATTAAATTGGATAATAATCTACCGACATAATATAGCAGCGATAAAAGGCAACAGAAGCGATTCCTGTATCGTAACGCTGACTTTCATTTTTTAAAGTATTTAATCGTACACCTCTCTAGTAGGTATCGGCGATTAGCTTTTTAACTATTTTCAATCTTCTTCCCGAGTTCAACACTTTCCCTTCCACTATTAATTATCAGAAAAGTTTCCGATGAAAACAACTGGGAGCATTTCATCAAATAGTTCCTCCTAACGTACAATCGTCAAGAGAACGTTCGAAAGGGAAAGTAGTCGAGTCATTAGACTCAATGGAAAATTATCATTGAAGACAATTTCACTTACCACTAAAATTTGCTCCCAGTGCCTAAACATCGAAGGGGATGAAAGAGTGGATCGCTGCCCCGAAGGAGAATCCAGAGTCGCTAAAAGACCCCGATTTGTTTAATGAAAATTTTATGATGAACTATGTGCCCCAATCTCCACCCTCACCTAGGATAAAACCTAAAATTCATAAGAAGAAATTTAGAAAAGCCCTAAATAGAGATACAGAACAATCGCAGAGCGAAGGATTATGAAACTATTAAAATTACCCTAACACCAGACTAATTGACATCCGCGTCCGATAATTGTGAACAATGAACCCTGTACCCACGTTCTCCTTCATAACAGTTTTACGACCCCATCTTTAAGCCTCCACAAACTTCCATCTAATTGTGATTACTTCATTGTTTCCTTACTTTTACGTCTCAACTCGTAAAGCTAATGGATTTGATAATGTCTCCACAATTACATCTTGTCGACAAATAGAGAGCACATTAAAGACAGACTCGACCGAACTAAATAATGAAACAGCATTTGTCCTTTCACAAAGAATAATTTCAGTTGTGGATCGTATGTATCATGCGAAGAAAACCAATCGTCCCTGTAGAATCTACTAAGACATTTTATCGTGTACTAGACACAGTGTGCACGAAAATTTTGAAAGTACTGTACGCTAACTTCACAGTAACTAGCGATAAACGATAAGAAACATTGTGAGGAGCATTGCACGTTTCTTTAACCATCTAACTAACCGCTCGTGTCTACAGGTATTTACAGCTGATCTCCTATTTGTCTGTATGCACGCATACGCAAGTTTATAACCGATGAAAGTCAGAGTTATGAGAGAAATTTTGTATTTGTGTATACGAGTCAAGCATCAAATTCATGATTAATTTGTCCCCAATGACGGAGAAACTGTACAATCGAACTGTAAAACAAAAGGCTTTTAAACAGTCATTAGAGGCAGAATCAAATTAATTCCAAGACATCATTTTCATTCACACATTTCATTCTCAAATATAATATCTACTAATAGATACACGCAACGTGCATCAATTAGCTTCGGTCATCCTTATTGTACGAGCGGAGATAAGCGTAACGAAGAGAAAGCTGAAGATGGCTTTACGTACGAGCGAAAGAGAAACATTGGCTTTATCAATTATTCGTCGATACATTACTGTAGCGTTCCTTTCATCGCCATTTTATGAAAGTGCAAGTAAATCGCTATCAATCTCAGTATATACCTTGTCATGAGATCCTCGATTGGTTTCGGACAGCCTTCTATCAAAGGAGGCCTCTGTCCTACGTGTACTGCCCACATTATTCTATACGCCGAGCCGCCGATTTCATCGAAAGGCTTTTTCCTCGATAATATCTCCCACAGAATAACGCCCCAACTAAATACATCGCACTTCTCCGTATATCTAGAACCCTCGAATACTTCTGGTGCCATCCAAGCTGCGGAACCTTTATTGTTGGTCATATATGTATTTAAATCGCAAGCTGTGCCAAAGTCACAAATCTTAAGGCTTTGCCCACCCATTACGAGTAACAGGTTCGGGGGTTTTAAGTCTCTGGAAAGAAGGAAGAATATTTAATTAACGTCGCGCTTCGGCTGGTGTGCAATTAACTTACCTATGAATTAAAGGCTTTGGTTTCATGTTGTGGAGGTACGCGACGCCACGCGCACATTGGAGAGCCCAGCTCATTGCGTGGCCTGCGGTATACCGTGGCTGCGGATTACAATGTAAAACTGCGAAATAAGAACAAAGTGAAAGATTCTCGATTAAAGAGGCACAGTACAGAGCTAAAGTAGCGGCTGAGGTAACGAAACATTATTACAATAACGCGAAGATACAGATTACAAGCAAATTATTGAAATAATGCTTGACAAAGTAGAAAAGAAGATCAAGTATACCATTGTATAAGGAACCGCCTTCAGCATATTCCATGACCAGGCATACTGGGTTTCTAGTGCAAGCGCCGTAAAGCTTGACGATATTAGGGTGCATAACCCTCGATAATTGTCTGACTTCTACAGTGAAGGCTTTCTTTTCACCTTCCGAATTTATATACTTCACAGCAACGTATCGCCCCCTCCATTTTCCTTTCCACACCACTCCGAAAGAACCTTTCCCTACTACCTGTGTAAAAAAACAATTCAATTGCAGATACAATTGCATAACAAGAACGACTGTCTTAAAACTGGTGAATTACCACAATCGAAAGTGATTCGCATCGACACCCAGATTTAATACTTCTCTTCGCATTTTCGAATTAAATAGATAACTTCTTTCAGCATAAAGTAACATGAATTTACGTAATCCATGCCGTATTAAAGAGAAGCAACAAATACAATAACAAATCATTGATTCGGATGATATCCTGCAGTTTGTTTAATTAACGATCCCTTGAATCGCGAAGATCTTTCGAATTCCGTCCCGCAAAAGTCAGTGTTAATTGTCAAAATAGATCGTCCCAGTGGAATAGCAATTTGCTTGAGAAGTCTTTGAAAGTCGTTGTTTTGGTTATGTTACAAAAGGGACAGAAAAAAATCCAACGATCAATAAGGATAAGTTCTAGACAATTAAAAACAACGGAAGAAAACCAGCGTTCGGCGACTAGCCCGGCGGATTGCACGCAGAACCAGATATTCGATTGTTCGGAGGAATCAGGGGAATTATTAAACGAATGAAGGTACCTGCTCAGTTTCAATTTCATCGTAGTTAATTTCTTCAACGAACTGCTGCTGATGGCCTACTAACTCTTTACCCGCCATCGCACACAGCCGACATTACATTTGTTTCAGGGCACATTTAATTACCGGGCGTATTTGTCACGTCCGAATGTTTATGCTAGCTCGGAGCTCGGACTCTTAACCACTCTTAACATTTCCTATTTTATTAACAATTGGGACGCATGTGCAGCGAGGGGGATGCATCGATAAATACTTCTGATTCGATACATCGATACGTTGAAACACGATCCATCGTTAAACATGGAGGATACAATCAAATTTACATTAGACGAAGGTATTTTAAATTCGAAAAACTGTTTCGCATAAATATCACTAGTTTCCAAAGCGACTGCCCAGAAATTTAAAAAATTCACTTGTCAATCCATTTCCTTTAGATAATACAGGGGATGTAACCTTTGCTCCCGGAGGATCATCTAATAGAAATATTACGAATATCACGTAATGGAGCCCGACGAGCTGTGCGAAATATAAAAATCAGAACTTCGCTGTTATTTTTAATAGATTTTTAGAAAAGAGACTTTAATGTTTCATGCTACGAAAGCACTTATATATTTTAACACTCTCGATACGTTTCTTACTCCTTTTAATCATTTGCAATTTAAATTCATTGGAACGTAAGAAGGAAGTGACTTAAAAGGATATAAAACGTGTTCTGTATACAGAAAATAGTATCGTTAATATTTAACTAAATAGATAATACAATTTTTCGAGAATTTACTAGTAATTATTACACATATTGTTCAAAAATTTGTGTTGGCAATGAAGTTATTTTTTTTTTGCGTTTTATAGTAACTGAGGTCCGCTGACGTTCTAACTAATCCAGTAATGTAAAACCACTCGCTGTTATACAAAGCCTATAATTTTATTAACCAGCTATTGGATAACAGAGAATACTTGTATCTGTACACATCTATTAGATTTTAGTGGTAATCAAAGTTCAAATTCTAATGTCCTACTGATTCTAAACGCGTCGAAATATTACGACGAAATGTATCCGAAACGTTCTCCACTGTGTAACGTGTTGTGCAACATGGCACCAATCACGGATCGTGATTTTTCTATCTAAACTTGATACTTTTAAGGTGGCAAATCGTGCTCGCTCGTAAACAATTGTCGGCCTGATTGCCCCTAATTTGAGCGTAAGAGTTACGACGGAAAAATTAACTTTACAAAGACACGACATGTTTCATAATTGTCAACTGTGAACAAACCTCTTCTCAAAATGGCAGAAAATCTTTCGAAACGTCCCCCCAAAGGGATTCTGAAAACATCAAGCAGCTTCGATAACCCGGACGCACCTAGGTAACAATTTTCGAGGAGTATCTTAATTCATTGTTTTAAATCTGTGCTTGTGTATTCAGAGTAGAATTCCATTTTCACTATCGTAACAATTTTTACGATGAAAGTAGCTTTTCGTTTTTTAAAAGAAAGTCACAATTGCACACCGCGAACTTGAGAATTGTACGTTAAGGTTAGGTTAATTGGTGGATGTATCGCTATCGCGTACATACTTTCATCTTTCATATTAACATTTCATTAATCCTATGCCCGCAAACTGGTATCTGTTTATTTTCTGGCTTACAGTTTCGCATTGTTAATAGGAAACAAGTTGTCGTTAGTAACAACACTTATTTATTATCTATTCTGTTACGCCATGCAGAATCGTGGACCGCTGTACTTAATAAAGTCGCACTACGCCGTTGCTCGTAATATTTCATTGCGATCGTTCTTATAGGCAAAGTAAAGAGACAAAATGGGACGAAATGAATATAATAGCGACTCTGCATCCAGCAGAAAAAGATTATGGTCATATGAAGATCGATGAACCAAAAACCCCATACAACTACGAAGGCCTGCAAAGTGATTTTGAATTCGATCAATTAGATTCGACCGCTGTTGCTGCCAAGTGAGTATTTAAAGCATTACGTTGGAGATAGACGTTTTATTGTTAATTTCTTTGATTTCTTTCACGAACAACTATTGCGTACTATCGTACGATCAAGGAGTGCATTATTATATAACAAGAAAAGTTAATGGCACGAAGTATGGCATTGTTTTGAAAGATTATATCTTCTTTACTTGTGAGAAATGATGATCCTAATTTCATTCTTTCGTTCTGTTCGTTTCACTGTTGGTAATACTATTAGAATTTTAATTTAATAGTAACTAATGCGGTGCCATCTAAAGTACACATTATGTACACAGTTAAATATATCACAGTTATCTTATTTCCTAGCGAGAAACTTAATTAAATGATGACATACATCACAAGTACAAGATTTATAATTTAAGTATTTTTGTTAATTCATGCGGTGCCCAAACAATGATTTCTTTCTAAATCGTTTAAATACATCACTTTAATTAAAGTCATTAGGATTAACTGCCAATTAAAACCGACGTATATGCGCTGAAATTTTTAGTAAGATAAGCGAGTATATGGTAACAAACATAGCATTAACGATCGACTGTTTTTTCGTTGTGTCGTTTCGAAGAATAATTCGGAAATAAATTAACAATTATATTGGCCAGCTGAAATATGGCGATTGCATTTTATTTGAGCTCTTGTTTGAATTATGCTTTCTCTCTCTCTCTCTCTCTCTCTGTCTGTTTTAAGTTCTTCAATCGGTCTAATTTGTACTATCTGTTTAAAGCTTTATACCAGGATTGGCTTAAATGGGAGCTATCAAATTTAAATTGTCCAACTATTCTCTACTAAGCAGCAACATCTCACCGTGTAGGTTCTAACGTTGTTATACGCATAGTGTTGAAGCGTTGGTGTTGGAATCAGACGTTAATAATCTAACAAACGTGTGCAAGTCTATGTAGAATTTCATATTGATTTGTTCTTTTTATCGGAATTAATCTCCATCGGTAAGTTTTAGCGTCCTTCAGAATGTAAATTTGCTATTTTCCCTTCTTAGAGTTATATTCCTTTATTGTTTTCAGTAATTCTACACTAAAAGAGACACTTATGTGGAGAAATACTTGAACACTTCAGAATAATATTATTTTAGACTTCAAAATTCGTGTAAAAAGGAACTTTAAATGGTTCATAGTATGTACAAATACAGTTATTAAACAATTTTAATCAAACATGTACACCGAGAAACATACAGAATATTTCAGAGGGTATGTAACATCCTAAAGTTGAGAGTTACGTGGCATATAGTTATGATTTTCTCAAACGTCATCAATTCTGTACACCTTATACATAAAATTGCTACAGAAAATTTTCGATCGATCGTTTTGAAAGTTCGCCATATATCTGCATTTTTTAGTTCTTCAAGACTAAGTAAACAACACAAAGGTTGCGCTCACTTTTGTCAAAATTTAGGCTACAGAATCAAAGAGCTGAACAAGAATTTTTGTATAATATATCTGCCGAATCAATTGAAAGTAACGAAACTTATTTATTAATAAATACATTGAAAATTGTGTTTCAACATATAAGTAGGCATATGGTTTTCTGCAAAAGTTTACTGTCGTCAAAGTTGTCAGTCGAGCATCCAGTTTTAACAATAGAAAGCGTACAAAGATTCATAACTATATGTTAGCTGAAAATTTTGGAAATTCATCAACACGAACCGTGGTTTTATTGTTATTTTAAGGTGTTACACATCTTCCAAGGAACTCTTGTATTTATACGTTTTTTCAACACATACTTCTATTACGTGTTACTTAAGCACTTAACTGGATTTGGCATGTGCCTTAAGAAAATAACAGAGCATAGTTAGGTAGCTTTATTTAGAGCTTGAATCACAATAGTAGATATTTGAGATATTGAAGAAACAGTAATACATACATATTTATGTATATATACACACACCATGCACGTCCAAGAAATGAGAAATCCTTTGATTAAAATCTTCACTTACCGCTATACGTTCATTAAGTACAGATTATTACGGTAAAATACATAAAGAAGAGCAATAGATAATTTAATATGTTGCGTCCTCTATAAGAGCAATTCTTTTTCGTACAGCAGTTTTTAGTAACTTTGGTACTTAATGAACCCAATGACCATTACACTATGCTTAAATTTAGAGTCCATTTTCTCTAATTCATAGAAGTTTCTATTCTTCTTTGTTAATACTTCCTACGTTTAATGTCGAAGGACACTTTGTACTAGCAGAGATTTAATGCTACGCAATTTTTTTAATAAGTGATGTTTCATTTTTAAATCTTATTTTGGGAACCGCATGTGAACTATTAAAAAAACTGGGTAACTGTTGCAGTCATACTCGATATAAGCGATATATATTTACACTTTTCTTTCCTCGAACATTGTTCGTTATATTACAATGAAAATCGACTAAAATTACACTTAAAACACAGAAGTTAATAATAATTAACTTAGAAATTGATTTTTATTATATTGTACTTCGGTCTTAACTGACCACTCGAATCTTGTCTTCTCTATAAAGTCTTGCAAAAGTTATACATTATCCCTGTATACAATTTTTCGAGTAATTGATTCAGTTGAGAAATGAGATGTTTTACGTTCTCATTAATTACAAATATATTACTGTACCGATGGTTAAAAATTGAAGTTATTAGAGCGAATACTATATCTCCTTTTGTGACCCGAGGGTTTACAAACTGAATAGGAAATAATTCAGTTTTTACCTCTGCAGATTAGCAGGAAGCAGTAAACCAAAGATATTTGAGGAATCGAGTGACGACGAAGAGGAGAAGGAAACACCGGAGGAAAGAGGTATGATGTTTGGTTTATTTCTCCTACTTACAGTGTTATGTATCGCATACGTTTCATTTCAAACTCTATACAACATAAACTTGACCCCGCAGACTTGTCTCGCGGTATGGGACGTCGTATATTTAAAAAAAAAGTACATTGGTAAAAAGTAATATATTTGAAAGAAAGTAATAGGTAATTTAAATCTAGTAGGAAACAGCGAAAAGAAATTATACAAACGTTGTTGAAAATTACAAGGCAATTATCAATCCGTTCGCAAAAATTTTAGAAAAACGAAAAGCATTTGAGGCAAAGAGGAAGCGCCATTATCGAGAGTGGCAAGTAGTTCAGATGGCTCGAAAGCAATTACTTGAACAGGACGAAGAGGAGGAGGACGAAGATGAGGACGACAAAGAGAATGAGGAAGATGTAGAGAAAGATGACAACAGTCCTTTTTCTTCCGAAGAACAAATTAATTACGATGTTAGATTCAAGTGCATGCCGTCCTGTGATAAAACACAGCAGAAGTGATATGGCTAAGGACTTTCATAAACAATATTATGAGTTACTAAAAACCTTAGGACCCGTCTATCTAACATTTTAAGTTTGTGGTAAAATTCATTCACCGCTCTGCGACGGTTGGATTAAATTATCAATTACTCCGATAACAATGTTCAACTTAGATTAGTTAAATAATTAAGTCAATAAATTTTTGTAACTGATCGGTTTACAATTTTCCAAATAATTGACTTATTGATTGACCACTGTAATTAATTACACAACGAATGCAGCATGAGTGTATAGTTAACTACTTGTGTAATTAATTACGAGCACATACAAATAAATAATTAATAATTGAAGAGGTATTCAGTTTAATTCTTCATTCTCGATGCTTCTACTGCTTAATCATATGGCGATTAATAGAATCAAAATTTTAATGCATAACTTCAAAAGTAGGGTCGTAAGCTTATTTATTCGGGGGATAGAGAGAACCAACTTAATTATTAATTATTTCATTAATATTTGAACAGTGGTTATCAGTTACTGTTACTTCAACCCAGATATATTGTTACTATTTATTTTGATATAAACGAGTTGATATTTAATTAATTATATAATTACTGAATTTTTTAACTTTTTAACAGGACTGTAACACTTTTTGTGTATCATTTATTCCGCATTACCCTTAACTATTTCTAATTGACCATTAGTTTTATAATATTATATTTGTCAATTAAGCAATTAATTATCCAACGGGCGGTATGCTTCCCCAAGTAATTAAGATGTACTTTGTATTGGAGTAAACTTGAAGCTGCTGTTTGTAAAATTTACAATCTTTATTTATAAAATTATATATCCTATTATATACTTGAATTAAATTGTTACATGTTCCTCGCCGCATAAAAGCCTTCAGAGCTCTTACATTAAAAGATGCAATTACATATTATTTCTGGAGTTAATTTATTGTATCGTCCAGAATCAAGATTGTTAAATATATCGTGCGCTTTTTAATGTCTAATTCCAAAAAGTATTGCAAGAAGATGTTCAGGGTTCGGGAGATTATATGAGATTCTTTTTATTGTGGCAGGAGGAATCATTGTTTAGACAATCGAATACAGCTTTCTTTCAGAAACGCGTCTCATAGTATGTAATAGATATTTTTGTAGACTTTAACAACTGCTCGTCCGAATTAGTTTTAGTGTCGTTTCAAATTATACGTTACATTGTAAATATGTGTAATAACAACGAAATCAATACATTAGGATTTATACATACAACAGAAAACTGCGAATCGAACGCCAAATTGAGCAAGTCGCTGACTTTTAAAATTTTCATTTCAAACTGCTACGTATCTGGCTTTCGCTGTTCCAATGAAATATATAAGATCGATATTATGGTAACCCATTCATATGTATTGTTTGTTAATTTAGATTTATTTGTGCAGCGAGCAATGCGACGGTGCAACAAAATTCAGAGTTTATTTGTATAATGGTGTATATTGACGTGTCATTATATCTTTATGATTATAAGCAATTGCGAGTTAATTCGAACATGGTAAAATGTGTGAGTGTTCGATTCTCCGTTTCATTGTATTACTGTACACAAGCTCTTACGCTTACGTTAGAATACTCAAGTCTGCAGCTTTAAGCTTAGAGTTACTGTAGAACGAACTACAGCGGATAAGTAGACTAAGTTTGATCATAGACCATTATTTTATGATTTTTCTTTTCATTTCGGGACACGATGGAGAAATAGCATGTCATTTACAAAGCCGCCAGATAACTGCGATCTCTGTAAACCGCGTGTTGAAAAAAACATTGAAATTTAAGAAGCCCAAACGCAGTTCGCCTGTATCGTTCAATTTCGTATCAAGTATTTAAATTGCAGTAAGAATAGTCCCGGTGGATGCATATTTTTATGTTCAAAGTACTAGTGCACTTTGAATCGGTGTAAAACAATTGTGAATTGTTAAGTGAAATGGAAACATTAAAAACGAAATTTCGGATTCCTTTCTTGAGAAGTTTGTTCACCCATTTGCTACATTCAAAACAGTATCGAACTGAGTTTCTTTCTTAAGTTCAGTTCGACGATCTTCGGAACTTCAAATTATTATTTATCGAATCCAATGTATGCTACATTTGAAATACTACATTACTGGCGATTTAATTTTCCGTTCGTTGTTTAAAATCAGAGGTGGGTTCGAACTTAATTGTGAAATTCTCGAATCCGAAACGTAAGGCTTCGAAAGTCTCGAGACTTGAACTGCTGATTCTGTTTTGTAAGTGGAAATATCTTGCTTTAAGAACCAAAGTCAACAAGATTTAATTTTATACTTTTTTTTATCCGGCTTTCGAGTGTTTCAAATTACGAAAAAAGTGGAAAGTTCCGAATTCTCGAAAGTAGAAACTTTCCTCGGTTTCGGGGTTTCGAGGTTTCGACACCTCGAGAAACCCATCCCTATTTAAACTAATATTTCAAAGTTTACAAATATTCGTTAATATTTCTAAAAAATTCTATCCAGATATATTTCAAGGAATGGAATTGATCCCCGCATCTATAAATAACATGTTTCGAGACTTTCTCAGTCGATATGGCAGTTTGCGGACCGAAAAGTATTCTCAATCTTTCTATCTATAGAGACTGACTTGTCATTTATGTCAGCTCCAGCGTGGCTTGGAAATCTACTACCGCGGGTGTCGGACGAGAGTGGGGCCGACTACGCACGTCTGATTGGTTCAACGCCAAGAGGAAAATTCACCGACGCCAGCGCCAAGCCAAGCCGAGTGGAGCGTAGCCAAGTGAGGGCGCAGCCAATCAGCGTCGCCGGGGACTCGTTGTCGACGCTGGTTGGCTGCCTGCGGCCTCACTTGGCTACGCTCCACTTGGCTTGCCTTGGCGCTGGCGTCGGTGAATTTTCCTCTTGGCGTTGAACCAATCAGACGTGCGTAGTCGGCCCCACTCTCGTCCGACACCCGTGACTCTTGGCGTTGATTGGTTAACGTCACATGATTATACCGCCACTGCTATAAATTGTGGTACTAATCAGTAATTACGTTTGAAGTACGCGGGAATATGTAATATTGATGAGATATAGAAGAAAGCACAAAATAATGGAAATAGTATTCATTTATGTACTAATTCTGCTAAGTTCAAGCATTGTTATAATGTTATTTATGTATAAACGTATTTTTTAAGTAGTATTTACAAAATATACATAAATTATATTACAAACTATATACATAAAATATAAAACTTATTGTTACAGTTAAACTAAAATATAATGTTACAAACTCTTGTTATCATTCATCATCTGTCACATCACCACGTAAAGTGCCAAGCACCTCTTCTGCTGTATCAATAGTATCATCTTTGTTATACATTTTGTGATTATATAATTTAATCATATTGTCTGTAACAGGGAGATTGGAACAGTTTGCCTCTTTACTTAGTAAATATAATCTTACTCTTGTTAATGCAGCTACTGTTTCTGTGGTTAATCTATTTCTGCTTTTTGATTTTAGTCTTGTGACATGTGAAAAATATCGTTCCACGTCTGCGTTTGAATGTGGAAGCGACAAGCACAATTGTGCTAATTTTGAAATATTTTTAAATTCATATTCATTTGAATCATCCCGAACGGTACATACTAATGTAGTCCCAAAATTCAGTGGTACTGAATTTTGGCTAGTAATTTTTGTTTATTCTCTTCTGTTGAATAAGCTGACAAATGAAACCATTCATTTTGTACAGCCGTCTTATCAAATTTTGATTTAAATTTATTTAAAATATCGACTAAATGATTCTTTCTATGTTTAATTAAGTCTAAAGCTACATCCGCTTGTAAAAAGTATATACAGATCAGTGCGTTGAACCAATCAGACGTGCGTAGTCGGCCCCACTCTCGTCCGACACCCGCGGTAGCAGTGGTGGGTCAGTATTTTACGCCGCGTCGCAAATGCATTTACGACGCGTCGCAAATATATGTATAATATGTCGTGTTTAAGTCCATTTTATACGTGCCATTTGTCACAAATGTCGTAAATAGAAATATTCATTATTTTAAGGTTTCAACTTGTTGGTTGCATGCGAATACTACAGAATACTGTAGAATACGTCGGTTACGTCGAAAACTACGTAGAATCGCCACTTTCCTAACACCAAAAAGTATTCAAAAGCGTGGTGATAATTATTGTTTTGTACTTGTTTAGATAATAAATAATAAAAAATGAATCGTGAAAGGTAAAGTAATTAGAAATAAATGTGCGATAATAAATAAAATTTATTTAAACTGAAAATTATGTAAATAAAAATATCTGTTTCAGGAAAAATGAAATTGATAAATTAGTATCAAATTTCTTTTTATTAACATAATTTTTAATTTAAACAAATTATATTTATTATTCTATATTGGAAAACTTAGTGGAGACGTCGCCTAGATTTCAGCCCTCTGGTGGTAAATTGGCAAACTATTGAAAATAGGTCCGGATTCCACCAAACATTATGAACAATTATTTATTAATCGAAGAAGTCAAAATTTAATGTTCAAACAAATTTAAAAACGCTCGGTTGTCACAACATGTCTATTTAAACACTGATAACCATATGGCCTTCGTCGGATTTCGATTGACTCTCAGTAGTTTAATTTTCTGTTACTAGTTGGCGTATCGAAATTCTTGGTTTCCCAATGCATTTCTTTTACTAACCTTTTAATATCCATTTTCAGCGAAAGCTAAATCCACACAAACACTATATATATATATATATATACATATAAAATATCCATTTTTCGTCAGTGTAACTTAATTTAATTTTTTTAATCAGAATTATAATTATTAATAAATTGGCACTTCTTCATAGCCTATACGAAAAATGTTTTATAAGTTAGATATGTTTATTCCAGATATACGACATTTATGACACATTTACGACATTTAAGACACGTATCGTGTATAAAATAGAAAATTCGTGTCTTTACCCACCACTGCGCGGTAGTAGATTTCCACGCCACGCTGATCGCAACGGCCCACGCATCGCGCGTGGTTTCTATAGGAAGTGGAGTTCTTTTCGCGCATCTTACGCGTTTTCCTGAAGGAAAATGGCTGCCAGCTGTCATTTAATTGGGAAGTGTGGCTTCTAAAGTGACACAGGATCCTGTAAAAACTCGGTTGTACGCGTTACAAGACTGTCTGGCGCGATGCAATTACATAACGTTGAAATCGTTTGGTAGTTCGACGCCACTTCTCATCTAGATGCGGAACCCGTGAAACCTTCCACAGTGCCATGAAATTCTATTCCGCTCTACTGTTTACAGTTTTTATTTTTCGGGAAACGCATCAGGACTAACGCGTCAACGCTAGCATTCGCGTTCCTCTAATAATTCAACCGTCGAGACGCGACGGTTCCACTAGACAATCGCCGCCGACAATTTTAACCGTGCTACGTATTAAGGGCCAGAAACATTTTTTTCACTCGCGTTATTACTCCGGGAGCGCATTAATTGCAAACACGGTAAAATATCGTTCAACAACATTAGTTATTTCTTTCTCTTTAGTTCATGTAAACATTACTGTTAGTTGTCAAATATTTCTGCGCGTCGGAGTTGTGCGCGTACTTTACTTAGCATTTCAACGTAAGTTTCCGTATTATTTCAGAGGAGCAGTATGGGTTCCAGTCAACAGTTCTCTCTTAGATGGAATAATTATTTAAAGCACATTACCTGCGCCTTCGACACATTAAGGACAGAGGAAGATCTGGTTGACGTGACGTTGAGTTGCGAAGGGAAGAGAATAAGAGCGCACAAAATGCTCTTATCCGCCTGTAGTACATACTTCAGAGATTTATTTAAGGTAAATTCACGAAGGCACAGGGACAAACTTATCGCCGCTGTCGTTTATCGCACTTTATAAAACTTTTCGTCCTTCAAATCATCGTAGGAGAATCCATGTCAGCATCCCGTCATAATATTCCGTAACGTAAAGTTCGACGACTTGGCTGCGTTAGTCGACTTCATGTACCAAGGCGAAGTGAACGTTGTTCAAGAGCAACTGGCTAGTTTCTTAACAACTGCCGAGCTGTTGGCAGTTCAGGGTCTCACTGATGGTACTGGAAAAGATAACGACAGCCTAGTCGAGGTATGTTACCTAAGATTGGTATACGTCGTACGCGATTCGACGAATGATCCGTTTTAATTAACCTTCGAACTGTGTTTCAGGATGACATAGATATTCCCAATGAACCTGAAATTCAACTTCAGAATACTTCTAGTAAAACGACAGCAGAAAATAAAAGAAACAAATCACCTTCGTCACCGATGCCTTACCATGCCAGCGATTTACAACCGGACGCTCCGCCGAGCAAACGACGAAAATGTAGAGAGAACGCGCACACGAACGCGGATAAGGCTGTAAGTAACGCCTTGTCCGCAAAAGAGTCCGACAACAAAGCATCAGAAAATCAGGCGACCTCTGGCTCGGATCCCGTCGAAATAATCCCTCTGATGCCGAATTTGAAACTGGAAATGCCGGAATATTTAGTACAAGACGGAAGTAGCTGTAGTTACGAGGAGCAAAGTTTAGGGGACAGTTCGCTAAATAAAATTGGTATAGAAGACACGTCATCTAATACTCCCGACCATGATCAAAAGCCAGATATTAGTCAAACGTTTTATTCGAGTAGTCAGTCCACTACAGATAATTTGGATCTTAAACATCAGGCGGCGGATGTTGGTAAGAGTTAACGACATCACGCCGGCATATGCCTATCCCTATAGATACGTATAAACAGATAGATATATCGGATAATTTTCTGTTTCAATTAGGACACTTGCTTTCGAAACCTAGCACATCTGGGGAAAGGTTAACACAAGAAGCAGTCCAGGGTAAGTGTTTCCTTTCTAACATTTATCTTACGTTTGTATAATACAAGAATCTGTGCATTGCCATATCTTTTAAAGTGCAATAGAATACTGTCGATAAACAGTGTTCTAACAAAGGATGCAATATTTACAACGAAACGCGCGAAATATAAGATTTTTTATGAAAAATCTAACGTTTCTCACGATCAAGGCAAAAGACATGGCATCGCGGATAGGTTTGTAGTTTTGTACTCATGTGTCACGCACACCAGGTGTGCTCTTTATTGATTCGGAAATATCACGCGAATCGTTGCTGAGCGATAGAACTTACACATGTTTCCTCGCGTTGTAAAATCGCCTGAGACATCAATATCCGGTCTTTGAAATACATTCTCTTAACGTGGGTACAAAACACTTTCTTATACATATTTTTATATATATCTTTAATTAACGGTCAGATTAATTCTGTCGAGGTTTCATGACAAAATTATGCAGAGTAGGAGGGTAATTGATTTCTTTCTTTATTTGGTTCGAAGGGGATAGTTGCGTAAATTTCTAATACTACAGATTACATGAGAACTGAAAAGTAGCATATACAGCTTTGTACTGTTTTCACACACACAAAATTCTTTAGCGAAACGTTGACAAAGTTAAAGGGTCGACAGTGTCGTTTCGTAACGAGCAAGCTCAAAAGGAGTAAACAGGATTCACTTAAAATTTCTAAACTCGATCGATAGAGAAGTGAAAATAGAGAACTTTGCAAAGAAATCCATTCGTTTGAAAGTCTTAGGTTCTACTGAATACCAGGCTTGATTGGACCTTAGGTCCAAGCTATACAATTCGTCTGTTTCATTTTGGTATTTTTTTTTCTTTCTTTTTTTTTCGATACTTGTGGAAATATTACGGATCGTTTTAATAATACGATCGCGTGGCAAAACATAGACGCAAATGTTTTACGAGTCTTTCGGAGAAATGCATTTCCTCCTGTCATAGAAAATTACTACGATATATTTCTATTAATCGTTTAACTGTACTATAGCATACAGAGTGCATGTTGTTTTTTTTTTTCTTTTTTGGATATAAATGTATGGTATAGGCACTCGGGTGTAGGTTGAACTGTAGTTACTATGTAGTAAGCATTGCCAAGTGCTGTATGTGTGCCGACAATCATCAACATTCCTTTAATAACTCGAACAAAGTCACCACTATATTCCTTATTTATGCGCACTAACTGTAAGCATACCTTTTTGTGTATACACTAAAATACCTTTCAACGCTGGTATCAGGTAACTTCTTTATATCGTAGGACTGTACAGGACGTTGACGCGCGTGTGTGTAGCAACTATCATACATGCCAATTTACTTGCTTGCAAAGTAGAATCTTAAGCTCGCCGAGCACATACCGTTGCCCTGTGCGCCGATGTTGCCATTAACTGAATTCCTGGTCGGTCGCAGCGTCGAGAAGCATATTTCGAAACGGTTGCCGGTCAATCGGAAAGAAACTATTAGCCACGCGATGCGTCTGACAATAATCGGCGCTTAAGATCAACATTGCAAGCTAGTAATCAGGTTGCTGTAAAGAATACTTCGTAGCCTTGTGAAGCAACTAATTTGAAGTAGTAACGGTGATGGTGCTGGTGATAGTGGCATGTAAAGGATCTTTCTCCACAACTTTAATATCTCACTACTTATCTTTTCTTTCCGTTATACATCGTGAAGTTGATGAATCAATATGGGTGCGTGGGATTCCGATGTTTAGGTCGAATCGATATGCCTTTAGAACTCGAGAGAAATCGAGGCGACGCTTTCTTCTGTACGTTTACGGTATACTTCCCATCGACAAAGCTTGCAATTGTCTACGCACCGGCACAGAAAATGTTACTCTCGTCGCGACGCGATGTTCGCCGTATATTTCCGGGATAATCTTAAACGCGACCCGATCCGAAATACGTTTGGTGCCTCTAGTGTGCAATCCCAACAGGTAGGTAAGCAAGCAAGAATATCTTTACGTTCGCCGTTTCACCGTTTAAGCAGGAGCATGAATATACGATAATACGTCTGGCACTTGGTGCGAGCGGGAGTCTATCGAGAAGTGATAGAGCACCGATAGCTACACCTTTGCGCGCAATTATCAAGATACCGAAACAAGGGCTCTCGAACACATCTCTGTTTAATTCCCTCCGACTTACGTGCGAGAATAACAAAGACTGTACGCCGAAATAAGTACTCGCGACTTGTACGCTACTGAACGCGATTGAAAGGACTGCCCGATATTTGCGAGTGTTGTGTGCGTACGCGCGCGGGCGTGTGTGTGGAGCGTGGAATTAGTCTCCTTTGCTCGCCGAGACAACGTGAATTGTAATCGCAAGTCGATGTCATCGGCCTCCAGCAGGTTGGCGATAATAACGTGCCGAATCGAGGTGTCTTCTGCCATAGATGCTGGAAATCAGTAGTCGAAGCAGCCACGATCGTTTCTCGAGCCGTTTAAAGCTTTTAAAGTTGATTTGCACACCGAGGACGACAAGGCACGCTTCGGTTTGACATTCGTGAAGATGTTGACGACTCTAGCGTTGGCTAGAGTTCACGTGAATAGCAGATTGGAACGTACACACGTGCCCGGAGGGGACGTGGGAAGAGCAATTCCGAGACCAGCCCAGCAGAGACATCGCGTCGAAGCGAGAGGAGCGAAGGGCGTTTAACGAAGAGACGGAGAACTGTAATTCACCGAGCGACGAGGATTCGGTTTTAATCGGATGGAGAAAGATTCGCGATCTAATACACGATAAGTATCGACTTGTTGCCAGGCTGCGTCGCAAAATGAGTAAAGCGGGAACGGGGGTGGGAGGGGCGAGCGGGTGAGAAGGAAAGCGAAAAGGCCCGGAGGATTAAACGATTAAACGATTTCTCGTGATTTCGAGGCGGAGCAAAGTGTTCGATACGTGAAACCGAAGAGAAACGGAATGAGAGAGGAAAGAGAAAGGATGAATTCGGCTAGCACCTGGCAATGCTATATTTCCATCTAAACACACGCATATACGTACGAAAAGATATATCGTGGGTATATTGGTGTCGCTGAATACTTTAGACTGGCTTTCACCTTTCACGGCTACGGGATTGGTTGGTGCTGGGATTGGTCGTTAAAAAAAAAACAAAAAAAAAACGAACATTTGTTTACTAATGGTTGCTTGCATGTGGACATATACTTAAGAATTGACTAACCGAAAGTGTTTGGCCAATGTGTTTTCTCCAGGAGGGATTACGTACGTATCTGGTCAGCCGCATAGCCTCAGCAAAGCAAACGGCCACGGAAAAGTATGTGTACACTGCAAGCAGCGCGGAATGGTCACATCACGTGGAAAGCTCAGGCAGACGCGCTTCAAATGTTGGCCCTGCAATGCCTGTTTGTGCCGCTGGCCATGTTTCGTCGATTTTCACAAAATGCGCGCCATCCCGCACATCCCGCCCCCATAGCACCAACTCGCCCCCTCCGGCCGCCCCGAGTTAATACCGCTACTCAACTAATAACGCCCTGTGCTTCTCGATCTTTCGTGTTTCACGTCTACGACCACAGACAGAAACAAAGAGCAACGCGAACCGAAACACTGAGGATACAGCGCGAGAGAGAGAGAGAGAAAGAGAGAGAGAGAGTGAGGGGAAGAGAGAAAGAATTGAAGGAGTCAACGAGTCAACGAGTGAGGGAGAAGGTTGGGGAGGAAACCTATTTCACGCTCTGATATCACCTGTAACTCATACGGGAAACCACGATTATCTACTTTCCTTTTCTTTCTTGTTCTTACATCTTTTGTTTCTTCTAATTTTGTAATTCTGCCTTCGTTCTCCTTCCAATGGCAAAATCTGTCTGACGTGCATCGTCGTCGGTGGATCGCACAATGGGTTCCTGCGTAACCTATCTTTAGGTTTGTGCAGCTGGAACTTCCAAGTGCAAATTTTTTATAAAATAGAAACAGCCCTCGTTTGCCCACATTCGTCCAAACATAATTCTCGTTTGTCTGCCGTTCAAGAAAAAGTTATGACCAAATTAATAAGTGAGTCAAAAGTCAGGACCTTCCCGAAGTTTTTCCCCATCCAAATCGTTCAAGTGTGTAGGTAATTTGAAGGAAATGCAGTGAAGTTTGTTCGTAAAGATTATTGCTCGTTTGTTTCAGTTTCTTTATAACTATCCGCTGCAGGGTGGAGAAATCGTGGACAATCATATCCCGCTTAAAGCTCAATGAGAAATCTTCATGGGGGTTGCTGATGACAAATTTCTTAATCCGGCATAATTATTTTTTTTTTTTTTTTTTTTTTGAAGGGTGGACAAACGAAACTTCGTTTCGACAAATGTGGACAAACGAAGATTGCTTCTATTTTATAAAGATTTGCACTTGGGAGTGCCAGGTTCGCAGACCTCCCGCCTTCTCCTATAGGGAAACACGATCGGATGTGACGCGTATTATTATTCCTGTTTAAACTAGAGACGCTTAGGCGCTGGAGCATTGGCGCATCTTTCCCTGGTTCGTAGAGAAAGCAAGGGCCGGAGTCCCGTTCAAAGCGTATCGTACTTTTATAATTTAACGTTAGCTGGAAATTTAGCGTTTATTTATATCCCGCGTTAATTGTAAATTGTCGGTTAGATTAGATATTAGATGACGCAGAAATTACGGCGAATCGCCCGGCAGGGGACATTCACTCGGGGCCACGTTTCTGTACTTTTGTACTTTTTATGTCTGGAACATTTGTCGCTTTCGATAGTCTTATCGATACGATACGTACGCACGCACGCGCTAGGATAATGCCGAAAGATCGTTATTTAACTTAGAAATCTCGACTCTATACGTAAGACTGCGACGAGGTAAACTCGTTACCCAATTAAATCATTTTACGCTAATATTTTACGGCCCCATCGCCAGGAATACTTATAATCTTACAAATACTCGGTACCTTTACCTTGTACAGTGATATGTGTTTCGCCCTCCTTTTACAACGCGCGCGTTTCACGCATTCGTTCACACTGATTTCTCGATCGCCCCTTTATCATCGTTATTCATTTCCACTTGTATATCGGTACCTATATATTTCACGGAATACTGACACCATTAATCTTACTCGTCGCCTGATACTTAACACGTTTTTTGCCTTCATTATGCGACGCGAAGTATGAATCTACTATCGAACGAAAAGTATTCCCTTGATCACGCGTATGTTGACGTTACGCGATCGCGAAAATCGCCTTATAAAAATCATGCGCTCTTCATCGTTGTTGCTGTCGTTTAGCGCTCCGAAGATCTCGTAGAATTAAGTTCGCTAATGTTATATCGAGTCGAACGAACGCTTCTTGTACTTGTATGTATCCCGTGGACCCTTCGCCTCAGGACGAAGGACGAAGGACGGTGCGTATCGTGCTCCCGATACGAACACTCATAGACTGACACCCATGACTGCAAATGATATTTTAAAAGTCGACTGAAACTTTCCGATAGCGTAGTTCTTTTCTTTTATTTTTTTTTCTCTTCTTAAATGCAGCTGCTCGCTTCTGCGGTTCGTTGCGATCCACGAAGAGCGAAAGTTCGATGGGATTAAACGCCGTCCAGTCTGTTCTCTTCCTAATATTCGCGACAGGTCGGACATATCGGGGTCGGTCGGCGACTGCAGCGTGAAACGTTGCGAGGACACCCCGACCCGACGATCGGCTTCGCAAACAACTTGTTAAATAAATACGAAGCTTCTAATAAAACGAACCGCACCGATTGTAATTGACGAGAGACCTTACCTTTCTTGACAGCAATGTTGCGAGAGCGATCCTTCAGAAAGTCACGTACATAACGAGCAAGCGGATAGAAGTGGGAATAAGTATCGCGAGTCTCTACCACCGGAACGTACGGCCGCGTTGGCACCCCTCGATCGTATTTCAGCAGCCTGGGAACTTAGCGAGCTTGAACCTCCTTTCAGTGGTGTCGTATGCCATGCCCCTCTGTCTCTCTGTTTGGTCCGATCGGACTTATTCTACTAAGCTTGCGCTTCTTACGCACGACACGCAAACGACTACGCCAAGAGCCGCGAGAGAAACCATACGATCCCGCTGCACTCGTATCGTTCAACAGTGGGAACCGCTTGTCGATCGTTCGATCTGTGAAAATTCCGCGAGCAACGTTAGCAAATTTTCTTGCATTCCCGATCCGCGTGGGAGAAATTCAAGATATCCCCGACACGGTAGAAAGCGGATTGGAGCGTGGCTAGTTGCGCCGTCGCCTGGAGAATCGCCTGCTAGCGACAATAGAGATTCGACGGGAAGACTCGCGAAAGGTTCCCGACGATCGGGACTGGAAGCGTTGGCGAATTTGGCGAACGCGAGAGACAAGCGCTAGCTATTGAACGGTATCGTGCGATACGGTAGGAAGGCCCGAAAACAATATCCATGCTTGGACATGGACACGTGGTGTTGTGTGGTTAATATAGAGGTGATCTTGTGTGTTTGTGTTTATTTGTAGAGCGAGCAGGAGATACCGCTGGGGGCGGGGGTGGCAGCGGCGGTGCTGCGATCGCGGACCTCGTCTCGGACGATGACTGCGGTCAGTCCACGGACACAGAGTTGTTGTTTCGCTGTAGAATTTGTTGGAAGGGTTTCAAGCATCCGATGTCGTTGACACTGCACAAGGACTTGCACACAGGGCAAACCAGGTGTCCGATTTGTCAGCGCATCTTCAGTCGAAGTTACGACATGAAGGCGCATCTGCTGCGCATCCACAAGTGCACGTTCAGTGTCGACGCTAAGTTGAACTTTCAAAAGTAATCGGGCGCAGCGGAGCACAGCAATCGCGGGGACGTTCCGCGGAATTCTATTGCAATTCTATCTCACGATCGCGCGTCTGTCTCCAGGCTTCTCCGATCTCTTCGTTTTCTATCCCTATGCGTACCATCTTTTACTTATTAATTAGTAGCATTTACGTTTTACCTATCTAAACCGGTGAATGGATCCGCGAGGCGTTCACGCTAAACGATTAAGATACTCGCCTGGGCGCGTTGTTACTCGATAGGATCGAAGTCAGCATCGTCCCTATACTCGTTCAATAGACTGATGTCAGAAGACTCGAACAAGGTGCCATCGACGAAAGATGACGCGAACAAAAAAAAAACGTAAAGTTCCTCAGAAAGAAACGTATTTAGAAATTAAGCGACTCAAAGAATCGAGACGTCCTTGCCGCGCCCTTATGAGATAAGGTTACGCATCGATCGTTGTTAGTTCTTCGTTTTTCTGCGTGTCTTGCATCGAAACGATTATTAGTTTCCGAGAATCCTGTACATATAAGCGAAGTCGGCGTCGCGCGTAGATGGTGGTAAAGATATAGCGAAGTCGTAAATTCAGTCGTAAACTCACTCCATTCCATTCCCATTACCGAAAACAGAACGAAATGTGAGACCGCACGCTTCTAACAAAACGAGCCTCTGCTTCTCACGTTGCAACATTCTTTTCAATGTCCCTGCCCCGGTGTCTCAAAACCAGTTTACTTAAACGCCTGAACGATTCGGCCCACTTCCCTATTTCTCTTCCACTGGCTTCACACGCGTGGCCAGCGAAATAGGGAAGTGGGTCAGCCCAGTGAAGCGTTCAAGCGTTACACCGTCGAATGCCGGGACAAGGACACTGACAAAAACGTGGGGGGAAATAAGCCCGAGCTTCGGTAAAGTCTCAAGGAGCGTGTATCTCACCTCTCATTCATTCGCTTCCCTCTCTTCGTCCCATTGACTAATGCACGGAACCTCCGACTGCCGAATTGATCACTTTAAGAGGCCTGCCCTGGCGACTGAAATACATTTACTACGTCGACACCTGGCTGACTTTACGACTTCTCTGCATGCCTACCTACCGAGTATACGCGTTGACGGAATCGCGGCTATTGTCGGTGCGATGCCCTGAATTTGTTCACTTTTACGTTTACACGTCGTTGATACGCGTCGTATCTATTTATAATTAACGTTTTACATTATTACAGGATGTTTGTATACGATTCGCTAGGCAGAGGCCACGGAGTCTCGAAGGATATGTTTGATATTCGAACTATTGTTAGGAGATTCTAATAAAACTGTCCGAAAAAATGCATTCCTTTTTTTGTTTCACTGGCAATACGCGAGGCTGTTCTAAACTGGGCGGTCGGTTGATCGATCGGATCGGCACCTCGCGTAGGTATCGAATATACGCGAGCTTCTCGCGATCCCCGGTGTCCCGCGAGAGAGCTCTTCTCTTTTCCTTTGGCTGAAGGCTTCATTGAACGTGCTTGTGGGAATTTCGCTCGCAGCGGTTACACCGTACACGACGACAGCAAAGCACACACACACCCGAACACAAATCACGTTCGCGGAGGTGGCGAGCACGCGCGGGTAAGGTGATCCTTCGCGTATAGTCACGGGCTTTAAGCGAAGAATCGTCTTGCCACCTCGCATCCTGCGGTACCATCCCCCGTCCCTTGATCTGCACCGAGAGACATTCAAGTTTCACGCGTTTCCAAGGCGAAGGCCAAACGCGTGCCCCTCCCCCGGCCGTTTAAATTCTACCGAGCCGGTTGCACTTCTCTCTCAATGCGTCACGGTTCGAAATCGGCTAGAATCCGCACTGAAAGACAGTGGCAGGCAACCAGCAAATACATAGAAACTATAATCTCTCGCTAGAGATTCCAGGCATACGCAAACGACGAAACTGTATCACATAAGTATGAAGCTGTCCGTGTGTGTATGGGAACACTTTGGATTGTGTGCGCAGAACCAAAGTACGACCCTACGCCTATTGGGAATCAGCAACCTCTTCACGAGCATCAGGAGCAACAAGTTCAGCAGCAACAACCGCAACAACAGCAACTGCTGCAAGTGGTGACCTTTGGCCACGTAAAGAGGAGGCGCAGGACTAAGCAGGGCGGGAACGGTCGCTGGGTTTGCGATGTCTGCGGCCGGATTTACAATCGCGGCGACTCCTTAGCTCATCACCGTAGCATACACAGGGGTGACACCGTTTGTCCGATCTGTCAGTCTGTTTTCACTCGAAAGTACACGATGCGTTGCCACATGCTGAACGTGCACGGCGCTGTCGCCACGTACCGCGGGCCCAGGTTATCGGCGAGAATCTCGTCCCGCGCCCAGAATTGCCCCCGGGAAAGTAGTCCGCCGGACTCGGACGATTCGGACGAGGATGACGGTACCGAGACAGTAGAGCCGGGCACGGATTTGGTGGCTTGGCGGCCCTAGGCTGACAAGCATCTGCCGCCATTTCTGTCAAATACATAACGAGTAGGTATAGCATGACATAGAAGTTGCGCGCACTTTTCGGCCGTACTTTTGTAATTTTGTAATTCTATCATTATGTCATTTCGCCGCAAGGTTTCTTCATTCACCGACTGAATTTCTTACGTCCTGAATGGCTTGCTTTGGAAAACGAAAGCGGCGGAGGGGGGGGGGGGGGTGGGGCGATCTGTAATCGGGGGACAGTTATTGTCAAGTGAAATAGGAGTTAAATAATGTTGTGGACGGACGACATATCAAACAGATCGTTATTTTTTATTAAAGTTCATTCCATTTTTACTCTGCGATGTACAGAGATGTTTGAGGGGGGAAAAAAGAGTCGAGAACGACGTTAGATTAATAACTTTCATGCTCCTGAATTCGGTTAATCGAAATATCGCGTGCAAGGTTCTCCCGTGCTCCCGATATTTTTCTCTTCGAAGGCTGAGCTCCGCCAATTTGTAGCGTAAGAATAACGACGAGAAGGCGTTCTTCTCGATTTACGTAATTTGTTAACGCAAAGGATATACCTATATATTTTGTCCCATAATCGATGAATCGGCGTTTTTGCTCTTGTACTTACATCAACTGAAAATAAAGACAACGTAGAAGATGTTTTGTGTGTGTTTCGTCCAAGGACGCCAGTGCGTTACTCGTAACGATTCGCGATTGTCGCTGAATCTTTTCAACTCCACACGGCACACCCACGCTCGCATATGAAAGTACACGCGTCCGACCAGGCGTGGACTGGTGAAAAGGAATACATGATTGTCGGTTCACTGCACACCACAGGCGTTTCGACAAAGTGTTTTGCGATTCACGGAGAGCACAGTTTCTCCTGTAACCGCGCGTAAAGGTAAAAACGCAACGGTACTAAATGCTCACATAAGCGCGTATATGTGATCACCGTAATTAGAAGATGCTTGTTTTTGTGACTTTCAATTGCATCTCTAACTGCAACCGATCGACACCATCGATAAATAGGACCTCTGGATTACTCTTGTGCATGAATGTTGAACAGTTTTGTTGTACGTACATACGTTGTTTTGTTGTCGTTCAAACGTTGTCTCCACAGTACACAGTAGCATGATTGCTCCAGCAGTTTAAGATTTGCGTGTTCATCACCCTCGTGGTTTGCTCCTCTCTGTACAAACTCATCGTGTGTGCTGCCTTTTATTGCCGCTCGTCTCCTCGTATCGCTGATAGTTAGACGGAGACGCAGTAGTGAGCGATTGTGTGCAAAAGTAGATAGCGCGCGTGAGAGAGGGAGAGAAAGCTAGGAAGAATGGGAGAGAGGGAGAGAGCATTGAACGAATTAACGAGGAAACGTTGAGAACAAATTGCGTGCGGTTTTGTTGTAACGTCTGTCGATGGACATAGTTTTCGTTCTCTAACGATCGTTCGATGAAAGATAGAGAGAGAGACAGAGAGAGAGAAAGAGAGAGAGAGAGTACAACGTGTATATAATAGTTGAATACGTAGTTACCTACGTCGCGTTTGGACGGCGATACGCGGTAAAAGGATGAGGATCAGAGAGTAAGATGAGCAAGGTAGAGAGAATGAGAGACACACGATACCGATCGATCGGGATCGATGTCGGGATCGGGCGCACGCACTACCATGAACGTGTTTATATCTGATTTAGATTCTCGTACGGTGGTCATCGAACAGCCGTCGCATTCGTGCAAAATCTGCGGTAAAACGTTTTGGAATCGGGACTCGATGTACAAACACATGAACATGCACAAAGGAACGACACAGTGTCCGGTGTGCCATAAAGTGCTGAGCCGTACGACCCACATGAAGCGACACTTAAAAAATCGGCACGGCTGGCTGGGCGTCGGGACGACCGCCGCCGCAGCAGCAGCCGCAGTCGCGAACGCCACAGCCGCAGCTGCAGCCGCCGTCGCAACCGCAACCGCAACCGCCACCGCGGCGACCACAACCGTCGTCACCGGTGCCACCGGCCCTACCGCCGCGGCCGACGCCTCCGCCTCCGCCGCAACCTCCGCCCCGACGCCAATATCCGTATCCTCCACCGCGATCGCACGGCAGAACGCCGACAGTCCCACCAACGTCCTCGAACCCGCCACCACTTATACCACTATACGTATCAGGGAGAGCAGCGTCGAACGAATCACCTCTAGTCCTATTCCTTAGTGCGAGCATATCTTGTCCAACGTAGAACGCCCGTCGACGTAAGAGGGGATAGACCGGATAACCGAACACCGATACCGAAATCATCCCCCTCCACCACCCACGCACGCCGACCCCCCCTTACGCTTTTACTTTCCGCAACGCGGGTGCCCTCCCCCCTCGTCTTACCGTTTGTTCGTCGCGTCAATCAATTCCAAGCTCGCCGCGCGGCACTAATCATTATCGGTTGCTTTCTCCCCCACCCCCTTTCAATTGTATATAATACTTGTATTTATTTATCGCTCCCGGGAGTTAGAGCGTTCTCCGAGCATTGTACCTACGTACGACGATCTGTGCTACGGTGCTTTATGGTAATGGAGCTCGTGTCTGTTTTCCATCCAGTCCCAAGCGATTGGAATCGCAATGTCGTTTCTCCGAGCAACGAATCGTAGCCGCGCTCTCGCAGCGCGTGTAGCCCTCCGACGAGACGAATATCGTAGGAGAGATGTCGAGTCATTAGGAGTGTGCGAAACCAAAGAACCCTATATATACGTCTCAGACGTACCCATAATTTGTTACGATACGAACTGTACGGGCGGCATTTATCGTAAGATCTATTCCACTCTAGTCGTCGACGGGAAACTTATAATTTAAAGATGCCTGTCTTACACCTTACATCCTAGTCATTTGTACACACGCGTGTATGTGTACGTACATTTATGTATATGTGTATATGCATATAAGAAAGGAGCAAGATGAAGGAAGATGTGAGAGAAAGGAAGAGAAAGAGAGAGAGAGCGAGTGAGCGGAGAGAAAGAGAGAGAGAGAGGGAGAAAGAAGAGAGAGAGAGAGAGAGAGAGAGAGAGAGAGAGAAAGAAGAGGATGAAGAGGAAATCGCGTGCGTAACCACGCGGAACATCTACGTAAACGTTTTTCTAACCAAAGACATACAGAGGAAAAGAAAGAAAAGCTAATTATTTTATCTAGTCAAATGAGTTCGGTACTTAATAGCGTTAAGGAGGAATGTGCATCTTTCTTCGTGCGATCGATCACGACCAACACCGTGAACGATAGGTCGAAGGTGAGATTGGATGGAAACGTTCAAACCGTTTTCGAGGCTTCCGATGTTCTTTTTTTTTTTTTTTATTTAGTTAAATGAATGTTGACCGATTCGATGATTTCTAGCCAATTGTACGCCTCGTCGAAAGCTTCGAGATCGGGCCAGTGTTATCTGGCTCGTGTTTTCAGTCTTAAACGGCCACGACGTTTCTTTCTCAAGGAATAACGAGAATAAGGAAAAAGGAATGAATCGAGGCATCGAACGTAACGCGTCAGCGTGAATCGCCGCGTGCTGAAACGATTTATTTCCTGCTTCTCACGTTTCAAGTTTCAAGTCACGCGAACCTTTGGCATCCTTATCAATCGCTTCGATGTACTTTTCAACACCGCGAACGACGCTTTCTTTCTTTCTATCGAACGTACAGACTCGTACTAATACCTACGTGCCATTTTCTTTTTTTTCTGGTCTTTTAAGCGAAGCTTCGCCGAAACGCTGCCGCGCGCTTTAAATGCCCGGCAGAGCGATTGGCATTTTAAGTTGCTCATTTGTGCGTCTCGGGGGATTCGCGTCGCTCTCGGATTAAGAATTCGGTCATAGGGTATACGTTTACGATATTAACCATACTCATGTATTTTAGTTAGAAGCTTGAGGACTTGCCAAACTTGTGTGCGTGTACACCCGTGCACATATTCTATATTACTTATAATGCATAGAAATCTATTTTCATCCGTAGATCTATCCCGACGCGGATGCGACAGAGTTAACGGCCCCGTTCTATTATATTATTACCTTTATGTTTACGTTACCACACATTTTGTTTAATTTTGTTGTGCCTATTGTTCATTTTGTTTCATTGATTTTTAGTTTGAACCTAATTTAGGTTCACCTTCGCGCGTTATAGGCTAATTTTTAATCCAAAGAACACTCTAGTCGGGACAAGCTTCGGTTTCATTCCGCGGGCTATCCCGGTTATTAAGTCTATCATTTATTTCTTCTCGTGCAATTACAAAAGAGGCTATTGTTTGACTGCAATACAAACGATCCACCCACGATGTGATCTCTTGTTCGGCTTTCTCCAAGGAAATCCACGCTGTATGCCAAAGCCTTACGAACGTTGTAAATCAAGTTCGGCGACGCTAAAACTAAAGTATATTACCACACGAGGCTTGATTGTGACGTGACGAAGTACAAATTGAAGCTAGTTTACAGGCGTCATGGAGGGACGAACTTTCAGCGCGTCTTTCGCAAATTTAATTTGCCACGTCTCGCTGCGCCGCTGATTTCCTACAGGTTTGCGCGATTCCGCTTTTCACGCAGAGCTAAGCCGGTTACGGTGCGAGAGTACAGAGATTCGATAAGAGCTCGGGAGTAAATCAGCGTGGTAGCGGTAGACGGGCCTGTACACGGTTTATTAACATTGTTTACTGTGCGCCAGGGCAAACCTTCCGTTGGCAGATTAACAATGCTTGCGTTAAAATTTGCGATCGCATGCGAGATGTTTCGTGCTTGTTACACTTTACGTCGCACAACTTGCACGTTTACCTTTTATTATGTAATTTCGACGACTTTTATCGAAATTAGCAAACATTTTATTAGAGGCACGAATCATTGTTTAGTGCGGTACATATATAGTATATATACATACATATTCCTTTGTACGTTAATTTAATCATATTATTTTTTTTTTTTATTATTTATGTTACCTTACGTTACGATGTACGTTAAGTTCTGTAAGGAACGCGGAATTATATAGACATTTACACAGGTTCATTTATACTTGTGTATAGTAGACGTATATTTAATTTAAAGGAAACGAATGTGCACATTCCTCAGAAGCCACAATACAAATAAGTACAAGATTGCCAATTATTACTTTAGAAGAATTGATATTTCTTTCTTTGATTATTTATGAAAATAAGAAGCATCTATATATAAAAATATATAAATATATATATATATATATACATAAAGATATTATAATATATCAAATACATAATCCTATGTTTGGCTTATGCGAGTTAACGATGTAAGTAAAAACGAAAAAAAAAAAATATGTGTGAATAAAGTTTCAAAATGTGAATTGAACCGAGTCCTTTACTTAAATACGAACGAGAGGGCGTGTTGTCAAAATTTTGCTCTCGTTGCTGTCGAGTTAAATTTTTGTTTCGTAAATTAAAGCTTGATCACGATAAGTAAGTATATGCATAGCTACTGAAAGACGATGACTGCGTACTTCTCCTCGTTATCGAGCAATCCCACGCTGACATTTACGAGAGCAGCATTATCGAGGGAACGGGGCCGAACCCTCCACGTACGATGTTGTTGGATGCTTGCGAACTCTGCGCGGGTATCTAATCGATCCTTCTAATCTATTTACAAATACCTACCTCCAGCTATAAAGACCCAGCCGATTAATTGCAAGTAATTGGGCTACTTTCAGCGGGTCTCGTCGGAACGTGTTAATCAATTACGCTTAAACATTTCTCACGCTTCTCACTGTCACGTTTCTCTTTTCTGTTCGATTATTGTCACACTAATAATAGCATCAGCGTGCACCACCGTGCGAGACCGATCGACGCGACGGCTGCGACGGCGCGGCGTTAGAGCGAACGAACAGAAAGACTTTCTCGGGACGGAGTTTATCGTTCTAAAGGGATCGTCGGTTGATGTTGCGACTGGCGGCTTCGTTGCCTCGAGGGAATCGGTCGGAAGCCCGCGGACGCCGTAGCTGGGGCGGTTCGCGAGAAGCCGGAGCCGCGAATCAACCGAGGATTCCAGGAGGCGATTGCCGTTAGGAGTTGGGAGGCGGGCGTTAACATCCAGCACAGGTAGAGGAAGGATGGTCTGGCCTGTGTTACGTGTTACCGTGCCCCTATCTGATTGAATGTAATTGACTAGAAACCAATGAACGAGGAATCGGCGGGTGACGTGGCTGTTAATGTGTTGCAGGGGGGGTGGGACGCAATCGGAAGCATGTTGGCGATACAACTGGTCAAGTGGTGATGCAGGGTCCAGGGCGTTTTTCGTGCAGACTCTGCGGAAGCGTTTACAAGCACCTTGCTTCGCTGACCCAGCACCTTGAAGTGCATCGCAACCAGACAACCTGCATCCTATGTCACACCACTCTCAGTCGTAGAACCGACCTGCGACGCCACATGCGTCTGAAACATAACATGCAATGGCAAAAAACGATCCAGAAGCAGCGCAGCTCGAAAAACGAATTGGACTCGTAGATTTCATTTTGACGCGCCGAGAAACATTGCTTCTCGTTCCGCCCTGGTTCCCCTAAATTTCTTATCTCATCTTATTTCATATTATTTCGCCCGATTATCTACGTACATTCGCCGTCCAATTGTTTTCTCCTTCCTTTTCGCGTTCTCTTCGTTTCTTCATTTCTTCTTCTTCTATTAGCTACTCGTCGATGCGAAAAGACTTTCTCGCCCGATAAGTCCGCTCTCGCGTACCCAGCATCGTGTGCACACTGCGGCGAGCCGAGTTAAACGCCTATGTTCTTGCGTACAGTATTAAAAGTCGAGCTAGAATCTAAGAATCTTGCATCGTCTGTGTATAGTTTTTTGTAATTCTTCGACGCCCCCGTCGCGAATTTCTTACAATTAGCGTTAAACGACGTTAAACGTGAAAGAAGAAGCCAACAACTTCGAGGACAGTGACATGGGACTTAAAAGTTATTTATCGTTTACCCGATCTCACTTTCGTAACGTGACTACGTCCGACATCAGTGTCCTACTGCTATACTTATCGTTCACTCGCTAACACTTAACACTCGGAACGTACAATATTCGTTATCAGAGCGAGCCGATCACTTATTTCTCCCCCCCCCCCCCCCCCCCCCGCCCCTTTCTTTCCCCGTTCAGAAGCGGAGGCAACGTCCACTTCTCTTCTGATCCCGCGATCCGGTATGCTTGTCTTCGTTATACGCTTTAGGTGTTGTGTGGTGGTAAGGAATCCAATTTAATTAAGAGACACGCGCTTCATTATTAATGTGTAACGCGCTTAATCTATAAAAACGTCCTCACACTGTAAGGATTCTAGTCATTATTATACAGTGCTTTTTTAGGCTATCCTTGAAACGTTTGTTGCTCTCGCCGTTTCTTGAGCCGGCGACTGGCTGGAAAAATCTATACTCCCAGGATCTCTGTTACGCGTCTAATTATTATCGTTAAGATTACCACGATCGCGGTTCTGTTCTGATAATAATACAATTGCAGCGAGCAGACTCGCGTCTGTATTTATTAATTGAGATATTGAGAGATAATGGCATTCGAGGGGTAGAAGGTATTCGTCATATCAATAGGTAATGGATTTACAGCGTTCCAATGCGTGTCACGGCGATTCGGTGTGAGATGGAATCGTACGTGGCTACTATACGTCGCGTCGGCGCGCAAGCTATAGCGTTTTATATCGAGATTTCTCGGAGCAGACAGAGACGAAAAGAGATTGAACCGTATCGCCGGCGCGTAAAGTTAACGGGGTAATCGCTATAATTGCGCAACCGACGTCCGCGCGAGGCTTGTTTCTGGACGAAAATCGCGGCAACGTGTCGCAAACTCGTCCGAAAGAAAGCTTTCAGACATTTACACTGACTCTGTTTACACGCCCGTTGTTCGCGTGCTCGATTTTTCCTTTGCGACCAACACGGACTTAGCTGCTTCGAGGGAGCGCATAGACAGTGCCTTACACACGACTATCTAGTTTTACATACTTTACATATTAACTTTCCAGATGTTTACCACAGTTGACCGCGTATAAGAGACTATAAGAGAACCAGAAGTTTTATTCCTTTCGACCGGTGGCTTCGTGTAAACATTGTCTCTGTAGGGAATTAAAGCGAACCACGATCTCTTCGTTAATCCACTAATTCATGCGAGCAGAACACAGTTTCTCCGATCGATTGATACGGTATCGGGAACTTTCACTACGCAACAAGCTATTCGTCGATCTTTCATTAAAGAGAAATCAGCTCCGTCGAGGTGCCGAGACCCCGCTTTTTTTTTTCTTTTATCCAATCGGAGTGTCACTTGTATTCGCTGATGATCTTCTGTTCCGCGGTTAGCAGAGCCGAGATGTACCACGCCTAGATCTCGAATATACGTTATTGTCGCTAAGTAATTTATCATGCCCTCCCCCCCCACCCGAGGATAATGAGTAAATCTTGAAACGGAAACTCCCGTGAACAAGAACGATCGATTGATCCTTATATTAAGATGCAATGTATCAGGATTCTTTGAATGTACGTTTGGTGTATTTAATTCCAGTAAATGAGTAACATTTAAGAAACGTTTAACGAATAAATTTACGATTAAGTGCGAGGCGACGCATTGCAGCGTGACGGATTTTCCAAACATAATATTCGGGACACGAACAATTTGCGAAGTTCGGTTCTCTGGATTTACGTGCGTGTACGAGTTTTGTAGATGCAAGAATATAAAAGGTGTCTACCGTTTGTTTCCGTTGAAGTTAGTTTTCTCCACCTTTTCGCGAGAATTTCGCCGAAGTTACGAATAGCAAGCCGCGCGTAACGAAATTTCGGTTTTCGACTAACAATAAGGAAACGCGTTTCCGTGCACAATGAAGCACTTAGCCGGTAGGATTACGTAGCGTTACACGTAGATGTTCGCCGTCGAGGATCGCACGAAGCTTCGAGGAAGGAGGGAGAGAGAAAATTTTCCGAGGTACTTTGTAAGCAATCGATCAGACTAAACGCGTCTCACCGGATATTAAACGAAGCATGTACTTGATTGTTGAGAGGCGTTCTCTTCTCTTAGTCCGTAAGACGTGTTAGGGCGACGGTGTGTATTTGTACGACGTCTCGCACACGATAGTTAAAACGTGTTAAGGATAGTTGATTAAGTCGATTTAACGAGCGGCTGACGTCTCGTCGTGTCGTACCGATTAAACGATACTTCAATCTGTCGTGTCTAAAGAGCAGTGCATTTACGAGAATTATCAGTTTCGCAATAAACAATTGAATCCCACACAGGCCAGTAGGTTTTCACGAACGAACGAATCCGCGTAGGCGTGCCCCCATATCTCGATGATATTTTTCTTTACCATTAGGAATACACGGTTTACGGTCGATCGTACGAGACTGTGAAACGCATCGCGTATGTACCTAGCCACCCAGAGACACAGGGTGACTGTAGATATACATAGATCGTGTTAAATATCGCCGATAGTCGCGAACTTCTTTCGTTTCGATTCGAAAAACAAAAAAAAAAAACGTCTTACGTGTATGTACTAATTGTGAGCTTGTAAGTGATTTAAAAGCGATATAAAACCATGCTTTAAAATGTTATTACAGCAATGTAAATAAATCGATTTACAATGGAAGTAGTTCTAGTGTTAATGTATTTACTGAAACGACGCGACGGAGCTACTCGCGCGGATCGTTTTTCTCGAGTAGAGCTCCGCTCGTTCGTGCAACTTTTGTCAGAGATCCTCGTCGCAGTGTAAGTTTCAAGCGTCTTAACGGCTAAATTCCTCGTTACTTCGTACCGCCAGTTTACGTGCCAGCAATAAGGGCCGACGATCTGTTTGCAGTTTGCTTCGCTCTTCGTTATGCATTCGACGAAAATACGTACAGTAGAATCGTTTATGGTAGCATTTTAATGTTTTGTTTTCTCCTTCTTCTGTGTTGCGGGTAGAGTACAGTTTTGCATTGATGAATGGTAATAACGCATTTGGGATTACTGATGCTTTACGTTCACGACAACCAGTCAGAGAACGGTCTCGATCAAATGTATTTCACGCGTCCACGATGACTTTACGGTGTGAGTTACAAGAGGAAATAAATTTATAGAGCCGCTCGCAAGGATACCAGCATGGGGTTTGCATTCACCAGGATCGTTCTGCGATAAATGCGGTGTAACGTTCACCACGCAGCACGCTCTTCTACGGCACGTTACATCGAAACACGAGGAGCCGCGGAGTTCCACCGCGTACTGCAATATTTGCCAGCGATTTTTCAAAACCAAGTGGAGTCTGGCCACTCATAACAGTAAATACCACAGGAACTGAGATTCCCCCGTTCAATTCTCTTTAATTTTACATTCGGATCGGGTCTCGCCACGACAGAGACTTTGAGAATTTAATGAAGTGAAAATTTCAGACACTAGGGCTCTACCACTAAATTATTTTATTAAATATTTATTTCAATTCTAAATGTAACCGTTCAATCACATTGAGATACACAGACGATTGTGAGTTCTTACAAGCACAGCGCGCATGTAACATCGGAAAGCGTTCCATAACATTCACACCCACATTCCAAGCTAGGGAATGTCATTATTATAAGCCTCCCCTTAATGCGAGTACCAAATGCAACACCGATCCACCTTGGACTTTATAATCTTGCGCCGTTTTCTCATCGTTCCTGAAAACCAATGAAACTTTTATGTACCGTTACATTTTAGAGGACTGTTTTAAGTGAAATTCAGGAGTACAACCTAAGAACGCGACCGTGCCCCCTTACTTTAAACGATATACCGTAAAGATAAGCAAACAAAAATAACGTTCAAACGTCGTGATTGATGGAACAGGGACGAAGAGAGAGAGACAGCTATCAGAGTCGAACTCGCAAAGGACTATAGAAACTCATTTTCCTGAACATATTCCATCGACGCCGAAGAAGATAAACGCGACGAGAAGATGTAAGGTATGCGCGTCCAAAGGGCTGAGAAGAGAATCTCGATACTATTGCTCTTATTGTAATGTAGGATTATGCGTTACGCCTTGCTTTAAACAATTTCATGTTCAACCCAATGCCGAATAAAATGTTAGAAACATATTAGTTTTCTGTGCGAAACAATTTCTTTTACGATTTCAAATTATTTCTATTTCAAACTATACCTACATCTGCTTCCCGGAGAATATTAAGCGCTGCTGTTGCGGTGGTATACCCTCCTTTTCCTCCACTCTTTCCTTGATCCTTTCTACCTTATCTGTTGGTTCTATATCTATTTCAATCTATGAGAACAATGACATTCGTGATAACCATAAATCTTGCATGCGCGCCTATTTACCGTGTAACGAAACGAGAAAACAATGCTGGATACGAAAGAATAGAAAGGCTCGTGGCGTTTCGTTACATGGAACGGACCGGAACTTCGAACATTAAGTTATTAACGTTACATCAAATGTCATGTTTTCTATCGTTAGATGACAACGCGATCTAGTTTTACAGTCTCGCGTGTTCGTCATACATAGATCGGTAAATAGGATTCGTCGCGTTGCATCTCGGGGGTGGAAAAATATATAGCATTATACTTTGGTTACTTGCCTCCTTTCCTGTGAGAGTCTGAAACAAGGTTAGAATACATGCTGAAAACCTGATTACAACCGCCGGTGATTCCAAATTCGCCGATCGTTGCTCTTACCTTCACTTTGATCAACATTTTTTACAAGTTAAAAAGTAATTTAAATAATTACTGTACGCGTGAAAATTAATAACTACTGACACACACAGATGCAACTTGGCGGCTCTTTTTCTTTGAACTCTGTGGAAAAATTGTTGTCGAGCTGCCGTGCGGTTAAAAGTCACCGTGCTTCCATCTAACGGTGACGAGCTTATCAGCTTACGATGATATCGACGCTTCTCAACTCCAACAATACAGAATGCGTGTCCGTGATTTGTGTTATTTAGCTAACTCTGAATAAAACAATTATTCGTGTTTTCCTTAATAGGAAATACGCGTCGTAATTTAACGAGAAGCAGGTATATTCAAAATTAACATGTGCGAAAAACTCCTATTTACCTATGTAAATATAATTTATTTGTAACAGGAACGCAAATATACCAGCTAATATTATTCATATTATTGTATATACAGTGATACATGGAGTATTATAAAATGATACGCCGATATTTGTACACAGTCCTTAATAGATACTTTCTTTTATGAAATGGAAGCTTACAGATGGAATGTTTTAGTATATTACATCTTTAATTTCTCTTCTTGAGCGATGAGCTGGTTCTTTATCTTCTGCAGCAGCTCCTTCTTAACCGAATCTGGCACGAGCGTTCTAGCTCTAGTCGTAACCATAGAGAGCAACTTGTCATAAGTAATATCGTGGCCGTGCTCTTTTATTAAATCCTTACAGATTAATTTTACTTGATCCCTCCATCCACACTCAACCAATCGACGACGTAACAATTCTTTCAGTCTAAAAGAATGCAAGTTAAGTCAGAAATCATAACTTTCATTTCTTTCTTTTCCTACCGAAATCTAATCGTTTTAAAAGGTTTCTCGTAACGACCAGCATAACGCGCGAAAGTTTCCTAGTTGATAGTTCGAGATTGGTATTCGAACACTCGAAATCACGATTCAATGTTAATAAATATTCATAAATAGGAATGTAAGCAAAGTTGCTTGCCCGTCGCGATCGCCGACCATCACCAGCCTTTGATGTGGAGCAGTCTTCATTTTGAATGCTAATTATCTTCGCCTAGATATTAGTAGAATTTCTATTCCCTTTTATAATCTCGTCGGAGGAAATCGCACTGGCCGATGCAAAGCTGCGACATACAAGAAAGGTTATGTTGTGTTTTGTCTTCGCAGCTTCATAACCTAAAACTCACTTGTCGTTCCGCCTCTTATGCTAGGATCACAGAATAACTGAACGCGATCAAGGATTATGAGAGAGCCGTTTAAATCGAGCTTTCTTTGAAGTCCTAAACAACGGCCTTCACTTGCAAGCGTTACACTTTCGTACAAGTAAAGCACTTCTCACTCGTAAGTAAATGCGCAAGATTGTCACCGTAACAGGCGGTTAATTCTGTGAAGGTATTTTGAGATTATGCTAGCGCAGCTCACACGACTATGCTTTTAATAATTTCGAATTCGTTATTATAATTACTTAATGACGCGCGACACACGTTCGAAATCGTCTGTATGGTAGTAATCGATATGTTTATGTACTTTTCAAATATGGTTAATTACGGTTTTGTATGCAACTTATCAATAAAGTTTATGCGAGACTTGTCTGCAGATATTTCGAAGTCAGTATTTGCCTATTGCGTGCAAATATTATGTATTGGAATAAAGAGTTTTTGTCTGTATCAGCTGTAATAACTGTCTAGGGAATGGCATCTACAAGGGTAGTCAGCTACATTCCTTATAGAAGATTCGCGGCCGTGTCTAGTTTAACAAACGCGCGGATTTTTGCTCCGTTCGATGCGATATACAGCAGCCAGCAGAGCTTGTCTTATTGCACGAAGAAGGCGGTTGCTAAAGCCGACTCTGTAGAATCTCAGAACAAGGTGCAGATTGGATTTGCGGAAGTAGGTAAATTTCATACGTCTTCGCTAATGTATTAGCGGTAAGAAATCTATATCCGTTTAAATGTCGATTTTATTTCAGTTAAAGAGAACACAAAGTCTGCCGGATACTTGAGCATAATAATTGGTGGTATAGGAATCACTGGTTTCATGTTTTATGTAATTTTCAATGAATTGTTTTCTAGTAAAAGTCCGAACGGCGTTTACGGTAAAGCGCTAGATAAGTGTATCAAAGATCCGAAAGTAATAGACGCTCTTGGACAGCCCATAAAAGCTTACGGAGAAGAGAATCGGCGTGGGCGCAGGAATCACGTGAGGTAAGGTCAACTCCATACCGTAAGGTCAACATCGATTCTAGTCCACGTTCTTTACGCACAATATCGTCTTATGTAATCGTGCAGTCACGTGACCTTTGAAAAGGATGGAGTGCGACATATGAGAATGAAGTTTTATATCCAAGGAATAAGGAGACGTGGAACCGTGAACTTGGAAGTGCAAGAAGTAAGAGATCCTCGATGTTAAAAACATATTCAGCCTTAGGCTTAATTACCGACTCCAATTTCATTGCAGGACAAATCCGGCTACTACATATTCAGATACTTATACGTACTTGTAGACGATATAATGAAAACTGTTATAAAGATAGAAGATATTAGGAACGAGAGTACCAGTTACAGTAACGAGACAGAATTCGATTTAATCTAATATTTTAAACCCTCTTAAGTAGTATATTTGATATATTGTATACAAGTGTGCTTGTAATTGGTTATTTGCCACATTTATTTCGAATAAACTTTTGTAGAGTTTGCGTGGAATAAAATGCTGGCACTTAAAAGGAAAGGCGAAACATCGCGTAAAAGGAAAAGGCGAGACAAAAACTGCGCGTCGCGTAATGTTTTTTCCGGGTGACATAAAGTATACGAGTAACGGTGTTTCCCTTTAACGACAGTACGATTTTAAACAGTTGGACCGGCTGTGGGACAATTACGCGGAAGAGATATTGATTCGGACAGTTTCGGTTTCCCGGAGGTAAGCGTCCGAGTTCAAGCGAAGTAAATAAATCTTCTCTGTGGATGGTTTTGAAACAGTGACACGCCTGTTCGTGGATGGTCTTATCGTCTGTGCATTGTATAAGCGCGGTGCTTACGTTCGCGTACTTATAAAACATGAAAATCGTGAATTATTAATGAAGCAGAGACGAGCCGCTTGGAGCTCGCATTCCGAAAGCTGAGAAGGCAGCGATATGCCTACGTGAAGAGGCAGGCATATCGTTACTGTTAGCAATCGCCTAAAAATTCACCGAAGGCTGCACGGGGATCCTGTCGTTTGCATCATTCTCTGCCAGCTGATCGTCTCTGACAGTCGCTCGTCTACCCGCGAGCAGATCGTCACGACGCGTTGCCTCTATCAGATCGCGCTGCCGCTCAAAACCTGACGCGATATCATTCGTGAGCTGCCCGTAGAAATTCCTCGACCGGCTGTCCGAATTACCAAAAGCGCGCCTAAAATAATCGCACACCGAGACGTCCACTCGACAACTAGATCCAGTTCACTGCAAAATTCTCGGCGGTCTAGTTCTTCGAAAACACGAAATACCGCCCCGGGGCAAGCTATCGGGACTTGAGAAGATTTTGCTCGCGCGAACGATAGGATTAGTTTTTGTGCCGGTGAATCGATGGTTTAACTACACCAGCTGCCCTTGATCGAATAATTACTACCGCGGAGGTTCCGATTTTCCTGCGGCTACTCGAAGGAGCGCTTTCTTGCGCAGAACCGCGTTCCGTGGAACGAATCTAAGCGTCGATTAAACCTGCCGCGTCCTCGAGAGAAGAAGCATTAACTCTGCGCGGACTATTCTGCAGAAAAAGAAACGCATGCGAGAAATGGATCGACGCTAAAGGTCGCGGGACACGTGTCGGTGACAGACGCAGGCCGCCCGAACTCAAGCTATTCACGCCACGGAGGAATAGAGGAGCTTTTCTTGTAATCACCGGGGCCTCACCATGGGTTTGATAAAAATGGGCAAGTGCTGCTCGTGCTGCTCGTGCTTCTCGCGATTCCGAGCAGTGTTCAAACCCGAAACCGTGACCGACAGCCCTCTGAAGCCGGTGTGCACCAAGCCCGAGTGCCTTCCACGTCCACCGAGTACGCCTAAGCCAGGTAAGTCGTAGTCGGATGAATTCCACCCCCGTTGGAATTCCACGTCGCGCGCCCACATTCCGGCGAGTCTTTGCTCCTGAAACTGTGCGTCATTTACATTGGGCGCTACCGATTACGTTCGGACGCTTAACGCGCAACACCGCTCGCATTCCGATACTCGTAAATCACCGGGGATGCAGGCTTTTTATCTTGCCCTCCTAGAAGTTAATTTCTCCGCTCGTCTCTGGCGCGCTTGACCCGTGCCTGAACGGGGTTAATTGGCTATTTGTTAGGTAAATGATATCGGAAACGGCCTGCGCGTTGGCACGTGTCAGAAAGAAATTACGCGAAGCGGACCTTAGGGTCAACGATACCATTCCGGAGATAATATTATCGAGGTGGATATGCTGTTGGTCGCGCGGCCGTAACTCTTTCCCAGTTCGCTCAACAAATTTCCGACACCAGATCACCCCTGTGACTCGACGAGTAGAACCGAAATCTAACGAATACCGAGGCACTCGGTGCGATACAAGCGCCTAAGTTTTATCGTGCTTCTATTAATACGCCTACGGGGCCTGCGATATTGGAAACTAGTGGCCAGGAAGCCGCCAAGTAATTCTCAAAATCTCCAGCCCCTCGGCGAAACATCGTTGTTCTTCCTACCTACGCGAGCGAACATTACGTCTATTTTAAGAGAGCACGCGTTGGCAAGTGCACGCAGTGTCCTTCGATACCATACCCGATATCCTCCGAGCGTGTTCTTCTAATCGCCGGTTCTCGAAGCGATAGGTATGAAGCGCACCGAATTGTCGGCGGTGATGTCACCGTTACCGGGCAAACACACCGTCCCATTCACTCGCCTCGCGCATTATCAGTTCCCATCCCCGGTGCGCGTCTTTGGTAAATAAAAGGTCCAACATTCTCGCGCAAATGTGTTAGTTGGGAAGACAGAGGTGGCACGTGGCATTGCCGTCGCGGGCATTTGCGATCCGATACAGTTTCAAGGTGAGACTGGTTCGAAGATTTACGAGAATAAGTTTCCAGAGGATATTCCCCCATCGTTTGGCCGTTTAACCAGCGGGCTCCCCTGAAACTAGCAAGCGAACGGAAATCGCGGTAGTAACGCGCGCCGATAGTACTTCACCGAAGAAAATAAACTCGGGCTCTCGGCCAGATGGAAAGTCTCAGCTTCCGGCTGTTTCGCGAGCGGCGCGAGCACTCGTCTCGAATCACTCGCACCGGACTCCTCTGCCGCCAGCGCTACCAATAGACCGCTCACGATCTTCCGCGTGACATACGTAGAAAGTCGGAATTAACGCGACGCTGCAGCGTGCGCTTGCAGCCTCGAGGCCCGACGCATCGCCCATGAATGAAAGCGAACTTACGCAACCAGCCGCGGCGCCCTGACCGTACAAACATCGCGTCACTTTTAATTACGGAGAGTCGCGTCATTAGCCACGTCTTTCGCCTAAATACTCGCGGAATTCCGTGGCGAGGTTTTTTATTCTACCATTCATGAATCAGTCGACCGCGGAAGTGAGTGCGAGCTTCCTGCGAGATTAGGCGCGTGATTCAGTTCGACGAATTTTATGAGCAACCAAATGACTTCACCAACCCCTTCGCCCGCTTTTATCTCGACCGCCGTCCCGATGCCCATCGGGATCGTCCAGGGCGCAATGAAAGCTACGTTGGAGATAAACGGAAAGCGCGGCGCCCGGATTACGACGCGGAGCGCGTCGCGACGGGGCGCGATAGCGTCGGGGAAGAGGCAAGGCGCGATTAACGCGCGAAGAGCGTTATTTATTACGAGATAAGCATCTTCGAAGTTCCGTGTTTTCTTTAAAACGCCCGCCTCTGCATCGTTTCGCGCTTGATACTCCTACAATGCCACGCACCGACAGGAATGCTAATTTTATGCGACTATTGCCGCACGCGCGGCGCGAAAAAACTGCGGCAGAAAGATGCTCGGTATTTATTGCCGCGGCTGCCGGGCACTTTGTTAAAGTCGCCGCCCAGGCCTTCGACCAATTGTTTACGTTACAAGTGTTCCTGTCACGGGCGCGCGCGTTCCCTCCGCGCCCCTCCGGCAAACGGATTTCACCGTCGCCATTGATGGTCGACTATTTTTACGTATGACCGTTCGCGCAATTTTACCGCAGCCTCTGTTTCCGATCGAGCAGCTCTGTCTTCGATCCGAGCGCTCTTGGACTTGACAACGCAATCGTCTGAACGCCATATGGAATATAAATTGCAAATGTCTCGCGCGTTGCGTCGCGTTAAAATTAACGTCGCGCGTCATCGCGCCGGGCTGTTACGGATAATCTGGATTCTAGAACACTTGTGTGCATCTGTATATGTATATATAGCCGGCTGATGAACACCGTTATTTTTAATCGAAAACAATGGCTATAGGTAGGCGATTCGCGGTACGAGTTCAGGTCGGCCGACTGACTCACCCGAAATAGCCATCGGTTTCGCGCGAAACCGGTTGAAGTAATCGGATGACGGCCGTCACTGCGACCGGTTGCTTACTTTGTTACGCGACCGTTTGACACGATATTTATTGCACAACTGGCTGCCCATCCCGTCGGTTACTACGCGGATCGATCAATATTTACTGCTAATTGATCCAACGGGGATATTATAATCGCGTTAATGGATTATTATATCAGAGAGTGGAGGCCGAGAATGTTCGATTAACAAACTTGCCGAGCGTAAAGGCTCCCGGGGACTAAACGGCACACCGATAAATCTTCTTCCCTCCGTCTCGGTTTCCCAACGCATCGGGAGGAGGATTTACGATGGTATCTTCATCTGGCTCGTCGCTTATCTGTCCGACGATCCGCCGTTAACGCGTGTTCGCGGAAACACCTTCCATCGCGCGCATTTCCACGTCAACTCCACTCGCCGAGTGGCACGCGACCTCGTCGCGATGCCGGTTAATTTGGCTTAGCTCGGGCGTTTTTCTCGGCGATAGGTAGTTGGGAAAATGGTCGATCGAAGGCAGAAGAATCGGGCCAGCTGCAGCCAGCTGGAAATGGGTGACGGCCAATGCGAGCGTCGGCCCCGTTTCTCCGCCGAGAACTTGATCGCGAGGCTCGCCGCGTTTCCATGTCGTAAATGGAAGCTGCTCGGCCTCCGGGTAACAGTCACTCTCCCGCGAATTAAGTCACGACCAAATGTCCGACAAATCGATCGCGGTCAATTACGCCGCTCGATTCCCGCGATCGTACAATGTATATGGAAATGAAGCGAAGCGGCCACCTAATTACCGTTCCCAAAGCCGGCGAATGTAATGACTCTTTCAGCGAACCGATCGATAGCTTTGCGCCGGCCTCGTTAACCGCCTCTGGATGATTTCACTGTCATCCGCGATTTTCCGGCTACAACAGCCGACCGAATCGGCCTTTTACGCGCTTTCGCGGAATTCTGTGCGGACGATCGAGTCGACGATTGCGAATAAATAACGCGAAGTAATCGACGGGATGAAAAGTAGGTGACTCCTACTGGCAAAGGTAGTCATCGATGACACCATGTATGGCCGCGCTCGCCGATGCAGAAAAGTCCTTGAGAGCTCTCCTAGAACGCAGCAACCCACCCGACGCACCGTGACGAGGCGCACGGCGCCGCGCGTCGCGCTAGAGCTTCCTTCCTCGCCGTCGACGAGGAACGGCGAACCAGTGGTTTCTCGGAACTCCTAGAAAGCGAAGGAGACTTGGTCGCTGTTGCCGCCGATGGATTCAGTCTTCCGTTCGTTACCGAGGGACGAGTCCGCACTCCCGAGTCCTCGAAGGATGTTTTATAGATTTTACGACCGCTACCGGCCGTTCAATGATCGCCGATTCAGGCCGTTCCCCTTTCGATTCTACTGTGAGTAGTTAGCGGGCGCTCGCCCGTCGCTTTCGATTCTGTCCGATCCGAGCGTTCGTTGAAAAGAAAAAGGCAGGAGTTCTCGCTGGAAGAACGCCGGACTTTTAATTAATCCGCGTAGAATAATTCACCGTCGACGGGGCCCCGATCGTGCCTGGCAATCTGCCCCGCGCACAGATTTAGTAACGTATTTCAGGATGCTCGTTGTTCCGCGGAAGCTATCGTTACGCAACGCGCCCGACATCCTTCGACATCTATTTCAGGCGTAACGAAAAGTCTGTGTTCTCCATTCGCAGGGGAGGACTTCGATGTCCCGGTCCTGACGATTTCGGACGTGGACCCGTGCATCGCGGAGAACGGGGACAACCACAGGACCTCGAGGTACGAGCTGATGGCGCGGGAGGATGAGAAGAGGAGGCTGATCGTCAGGCGGGGCCAGGCGTTTTACTTGCACCTCATGATGTCCCGAGATTACGACCCGAACATCGATGGCATGTCGCTGGTATTCACGGTGGACGGGATCGAGAAGCCGCAGTATGGACACGGGACCCTCGTCGCCGCACCGGTTCTTTACCCAGGGGAAGTCTCCGAGGGATCCTGGCAAGCCACCGTCGACGCCATCCAGCCAAATTTTCTTCGATTAAAGGCAAGCGGCGTCGCTACGCTTTACTTTCATACCGATAACGCTACGGTGTTATGACCACGGTGTCTCGCCGTTGCGCTCTCCAGATCGTTCCGGCCCCCGACGCGCTAATAGGCAAGTGGAAAATGGACATCGACACCAAGAACAGGAATTTGGAGGGAGCGGTGAGCTATACGATGAAGCAGCCCTTCTACCTGATCTTCAATCCGTGGTGCGAAGGTATGCTCTTTGGCGACGGATCCGATTGCCCGAGGATTAGAGAAGGGAATCGCATGTTTTTCGTGATCTTTCAGAGGACGCGGTTTACCTGGAGGACGAGAGTCAGCGGCAGGAATACGTGCTGGCGGAGGACGGGTTGATATGGCGCGGAAGTTACAATCGGCTGAGGCCAACGGTCTGGAAATATTCGCAGTTCGAGCGAGACATATTGGACTGCGCCCTGCATCTGATGCTGCAAGTTGGGAAAGTTCGAGTCGCCGGCAGGAACGATCCCGTCGTCATATCCCGGATCTTGTCCGCAGCCGTGCGTAGCCCCTAAGTTTTATCGCGGATCTCCGGCTTGGATCCGGGTTACAGGGCTTCTATGGCTTCAGGTGAACTCTCCCGACGACAACGGTGCGGTGATGGGCAACTGGTCCGACGATTTCGAGGGTGGCACGCCGCCGACGAAGTGGCTTGGCTCCCAGAAGATTCTGCAGCAGTATTACAAGACCAAGAAGCCAGTGAAGTACGGGCAGTGCTGGGTGTTCTCGGGCGTGCTGGCAACCGTCTGCCGTACACTGGGACTACCCTGCCGGGTGGTCACCAACTACGCGAGCGCGCACGACACCCAGAGCAGCTTGACGGTAGACTACTTCGTCGACGCCGAGGGCAAAGTCATGGAAGAGCTGAACAGCGACTCGATATGGTAAGCGGGCCTCGACGGAATGCCAGCCAAGCCGCGCTTTACACGGAGATTCTATCGCAGGAACTTTCACGTGTGGAACGAGGTCTGGACGAAGCGGCTGGACTTGTCGCCGGACTGCTCCGGCTGGCAAGCGATCGATGCTACTCCTCAGGAATTGAGCGAGGACGCGTACCGCTGCGGCCCAGCTTCCGTGTCCGCGGTGAAGAAGGGCGAGGTCCTTCGCCCTTACGACAACGCGTTCCTCTTTGCCGAGGTGAACGCGGACAAGGTGTTCTGGCGGTACAACGGGCCGACTCAGCCTTTGAAGCTGATACGAAAGGACGTGTACGGGTGAGTTGCTGGAGCCCGTCAATCGGGAATCCCATCGGCGCAACGGAATCTTACGGTGAGAGTCTTTCAGGATCGGCCAATTCATCAGCACGAAAGCGGTCGGTAGATGGGCGAGGGAAGACATCACTCATACATACAAGTATCCGGAAAGTAAGCGGCCCATCTAATCGCGTAAAAGCTCGTCTCTCTAATTCATTCCCAATACGTTATTGTTACTCTCTCCCGACAGAATCGGACGAGGAACGGGCCGCCATGCTGAAGGCACTGCGTCAAAGTCAGTCGTTGTTCAGTCGGTACTATCTCAACGAGGAGTTCAACGATATTATGTTCAACTTCGAGCTTCGCGACGATATCGTAATCGGGCAACCGTTCAGGTACCCGCCTCTTTGCGCGATATCTCCTTAAACGATCGTCTAGAATTCTAGAGACTGTTCGCGTGGACGTTGACACGGGGCGTTTCTTCTTGCAGCGTCGTTTTGCTGATTAAGAACAGGACCAGCTTCAACGAGTACCGGGTTTCCGTGATCTTGAGAGTGGAAACGGTGCTGTACACGGGCCGCGTCGGGGATCCGGTGAAGAGGCTGCACATCGATCGACTGGTAAGACCTGGAGTCCTCGAGGAGGTGCGTATGGAAGTTTCCTGGGAGGAGTACGGGCCCCGATTGTTGAACCAGTGCGCGTTCAACATCGCCTGCCTGGCCACCGTCAAGGACACCAATTTCGAGTACTTCGCGCAGGACGACTTCCGCGTGAGGAAACCCGACATCAAGATCGCGGTAAGTAGTAGATCACTTCGTCGCATTAATCTTGTCAGGGGAGACCTCGCCGAGCTCAAACGGGACTTGTTTTGCTCCGCTAGCTGGAGAACGACCCGGTAGTAGGCGAGAAGCTAAACGCAACCGCCAGGTTTAGGAACCCGTTGCCCATCCCTCTGAAGAAGTGTAGATTCTTGATCGAGGGGCCCGGCATGGACGAGCAACTGAAGCTGAAGATGTCGGACTCGGTGGAAGTGGACGCCGACGCTGCGTGCTCGTTCTCCATGGTACCGAAGTTCGAGGGCCGCGCGACCATAGCCGCGAAATTCTACTCCAAGGAGCTCGAGGACGTCGATGGTTTCATCAACTTCATGGTGAAACCGGCGAAAGCAATCGCGAACGGCGTGTGACCAACCTCCCCGGGACACTTTTCTATCTCAACTTCGCGCGATAACGGAGCGAACGGACCGTTCGCCCGCATACGTGTTCGTAGACCGTCCACGAAGCTTTTAATATTTTATCCTTGTATTTTGTACGCAATAAACACTATCCGAAGTATGCGCGGCACGGTATACCCAAGCATTTCGCTTACAGCGAACGCGAGAAAGGGGTAGAGGGAATAGAACTAATGGAATATCGGCTGGAAACAGGCTTCTGCATTAGGCGCAATAAAAAATTCAATCGACCGGGAACTACCTGAACGGCGCGGCGCGGATGGCCGGGACTACCGACTACGCGCGACATGCGATATTAACGAGCAGCAGCCGAGGTAGTCGCTCTGTCGAGTGCGTGATTATTCGGCGGAGTAGAAGGCTGGTTAAAGAGCGGATCGAACGAAAGAGGCGAAAAAGTAAAAGCACACGGAGGATGACGAGTGCCCGTGAGCGTACGCACGACACTGACGCGAGCCATGTATCACCATCTAGGATATTAATGTTGAAATATAGCGGACGATGAATGTGAACGATAGCTCGGCAGCTCGGCGAGTAACGTCGGGCTTTGTCCGCGCCACCGAGACAGGAGCCACGTCGAATCGGCCCGAAGAAACGGATCGACGAATTTCGTTGCACGGAGTCGATATCGATTAAGACCGATCGACGAAAGGTTAATTTAGGGATCTGCCGAGGCCCCCCCCCCCCCCTATGGCCCCCGCTCGTTACCGGCGCGCTCGTTTATTCCGGTGCTACGGGGACGAGGAATGCACGAGCGGTCGGCGTAGCCGGGCATCGGTCGGGGGCAAGGTAATATTTTCGTAGCGGATTCTCGTCCCGATTAAAGGAATAAAGGAGAAGAGAGAACGGAACGATAAGCTGGTAGCAAGTGAAGACGAATACGAGAATGCTGGAAGGGAGAAGAAATATGGTAAAGGAAAGGTCAGAGCCTGGCGGGCGGGGAGGGAGGGAGAAGTGGGAGCGAGGAGGAAGCGAGGAAGAGCGAGGAAGAGCGATACGAAGGATAGCGATGAGATATGTCTAAATACATAACCGTGACACGTGATGGACGTGTTGCGGCCCCTGTCTACAGGGGTCTCGAAGAAGCCTACGGGGCCCGGTACCGATCTCCATTTCGATCCACGGGTTTCTGGACTCGGCACCCTGCTACGCGCTATGCATCAACACCCAACATCCATCCCATTATACCTCATCAAAATAACAAACACGCCTTCCATGCTAAACCAACATTCTTTTGTTCCCATCGAATCCCAGGATCCATCAGAATCACCGCGAACAGTACGTCAGTGACGTATATGTTTTCGTGTAGCCGGCGGACCGTAGGGGGTCCCGCAGGCTCGGAACCGTGAAATATTGCTCGGTGCCAAGGGGTCGAGAGTGTGACCGAGATTCCCATTCCTTCACGATTCACCGCCAAACTTTTCCTCTGTTAAAATCCAAAAGCGTGCAGGGGATAGAGTGTAACGGGGTATGTCTATAAGAGAACCTCTCCATCCCCTAAACGGCCCTCCCGCTTTAGGGGCACGTTTCTAGATGGCAGCACGATCCTCGAATCTTCGGAACATTCGTTCGGCAACGTAAACTTCAGGCTGCTTTCAGCGGAGAGCCTCCCTCCGCGCTGCTTTCATTCTTGCGCTGGATCATAGATGCTCGATAAAGCTTATCTCGAATGGAAGTGGAGATCTAAATCGCGGCAGACGGATAACGAGCGAGGATGCTAGGATTAGTAGACACCACCAGCGATCTCGCGGTGGGTAGTTTATTGCCAACCGTGTACAATCATAATCGAGATGGTATTGGAAGGGAGCGAGCTCGATAACGCGCTACACCCGAATCGTTGCATCGGTCAGTGTATCTACGTATATGTATTTATTTATTTAACATATACGGCTAAGAGCCATTTCTTAACAGAATTGGTAATAAACAATACCTAGTAGAGACGGGCATTACACAGAAAAGAAAAAGAAACGAAATATGTAGAGTACAATGATTGTGAAAGCCGAGAAATGCGCATAACTATAAAGACATTACCATATGTGCCACTGCTTTATAGACGCTAGTCTAAAAAGTCGAAGGAGAGCCATGAGAAAAATCAATCTCCGTACGATACGTGTTAGCCAGATTACAAAGGGCCTAGCGGAATAAGCATAGGGAAACGGCCCCAGCACCAATTTTATCATTTATTATGCTCTTTGCATGAAAAAACTACTATGAGTAATTTCAGACCTGTAACCCCCCAAGTAAGGGTGATATAGGGACAACAACCCCAAAGTTATGATTTTTTTTCTCGAAAACTAATCAAGATATATGAATGCGACAAGTTGCAAATATTAGGTACTCGCTAACTCTACTAAATCTATTTTTTTCAACATTTTGGAGTGATAATTAAGGGTAGAAATAAAGGAATCAATTATTTGAGGGTAGTTTTTGCAAACAATCCCTTGAGTGACACCAACGAAAAAAAATATGGAAAATAGCTAAGCAGTGAGGCGTTACTCATGATTTTTTTCGTTTGTGTCACTGAAGGGGTTGTTTACAAAAACTACCCTCAAATAATTGATTCCTTTATTTCTACCCTTAATTATCACTCCAAAATTTTGAAAAAAAATAGCTGTAGTAGAGTTAGTAAGTACCTAATATTTGCAACTTGTCGCATTCAAATATCTTAAATAGCTTTCGAGAAAAAAAATCATAAGTAGTTTTTCATGCAAAGAGCATTATTTTAACAAGCATAAATGATCAAATTGGTGCTGGGGCCGTTTCCCTATGCTTACTCTGCTAGGCCCTTCATCTTATGGGGTCGGCAAGACCAAATCTGGAGGTGTAGATGTGAGGTCTAAATAGCGGAGCATGCCTGCTGGCACGTTCCGGAACATTAAAATTAACTAAACTAATGACGTGAGTAATAGGCACAGCTGTTACCTGCGCCCATCGATTCGATCGCAGGCGGAAAGTATCCTCGGTCCGAGCTGCAACCAGCCATAGCGTCGTTCGGGATCACCATCGAGGAATTAGAATTCTTGTCGACGAAAGCCGTAAATTTGAGCCGGCAAAGATATTCGTGCAATTTGCCGAGGAGGACTTGCTGTTCTGATTCGACAAACCGCTTCCATCCGTTTACGTGGAACGGTTGAACGGTTGAACGCCGACCACGGCGTTGGACTTAATTTCGCGATTCGAAGCGAGGCCCGGAAGCGCGGCGCTGGCGCTCGCGCATCCAGCCGCATGCACGTGTAAGTAATGCTTCCTGTCGTCAGGAAAACTCTCTGCAGTAAAAGTCTCGGAACGGTTACGACCTTCCCTTTTACGTCCGCGGCCCTTTATTTCTCACGGATTCATCCGCGCGGCGGGGCCCTCTCTCTAATTCTTGAAATTTATTTTCCAGCCGAACAGAACGAACGACAAGGCTTCCGGGCGGTAATTAGGAAACGGCGCGCGGCAAGGTGCGCCCCCGGGGTTCTTTTCCACCGAGCCAAGGTTCGATCGATCCTCGAACTAGCCGCGGACCTATCGAGTCGCGGCTCGGTCCACTCGTCACATCCCTTGACAGCTTGACGTTCGCCCCTCTCTGTTTGCCCGAGGATTCCCAGCGCGGTCACCGCGTTTCGTCCAAACAAGGGCTGAACGACGAGAAGAAAGCCAACTCGTCGGATCGGCCCGTCCAGCTCCGGTCATCCGTTTCCCTCGACACAATGATCTCGCAGCTAGAACGGAGCGAAACTCCACCGACCGTCTTTTGTCACCACGCGTCGCTTCCGTACGTTTCGGAGGGAGGAATCGCGAGGAGCTTGCTGGCTCCGGTCGTGACAGAAGAGGAGCGAAAGCTGCGGTAGGGGCGCGACACACGCTACTCCGCGCCAAGCGTACATCGCCCTATCCAATTCGAATGTAATTTGCATCGCGACCGAAAGGTTGTTTACCCACGCGCGAGCCGAACAGTTGCGAGCTGCCGGCTTATTTGCGGGAGGATTTCGTGGACGCCGGTGGAGAGGAGCGGCCGCACAGGCCACTCCGCCTTCCTCTGTATCGTCGAACGAAGGGTGGTATCGAGGTGATCGTAGGAGGGATCCCGAAGACGATGCGAGCCGGGGAGGGTGGCGTAAAAAAGGGAGCGAGAAATGGCGCGTCTACCTTATTACGCATGCACCCCGTCCAGCAAAAAGGACTCGCTCCCTGCCTGCCTGCCTCCCTGACTGACGGCGCGTACCTCTTCGCCATCGCACAATCAACCTCGCGAGCTAATGCAAACACAAAACGTTCACGGAGAGCAGCGTTTGCTTATCGACCTACCGTGGAATTTACACGGCCGCGGCGGCAACTCAACGCGTCAGAAATATCCAGGCAAGCTATCATCGGAGGGGACAATGGTAAAGGATAATCGGTCGAGGCGAGATGGTCCGAGTCGGCTCGGAAAGAGGAGAAAGAAATGGGTGGCTGTTCGGTGTAAGGGGAAAATGATACTTGTTAGCGATTTTTAGCAGCTCCGGTAAGCGAGGAATTAGAAGGGAGTCTGGGATTGGACCGGTTCACGAAATTCACGGAGTTCAAAGGATATATTTATCTCGGGAGGGAGCCGAGGACAAAGGGCCGTGGCCCGATCGAAGGGAAACTAATGGTGTCTAATGCGCCGCGCGACGGACACGCCCGAGGAATCGCGTGTCGGCGATTAGCGTTTAACGGAAGGAAGGATGATCGTTTAAGCCGGCTAAAAGCGTTCGAAAGGGCGAAACGGCGCGGCGCGTCGCGGCGGCGCCCGCGGTCATCCCGCGGCCATTGTGCCGGCCATCTTTGATCAGCAACTATTACGTCGAAATGACGGGTTGCAGGGAACATTTGGCCGACGTGGACACCGGTGTCTTTCGGGCACAATGGGAAGACCGGTAGCCGGGTGAACGACGGAACCGCAGCGCTATTGGATTCGTCGGAGGGACCCAAGCCGATCGCCCCGAACCAGTGACGCCGCGCCGCTTCGTCGGAATAGCTATCGCGTGCCCCTTGTAATCGCTTGTCACCCAAATTGGCCCAATTCCGCAACAACGTTATACGATTACGCTCGCCACATAATTCCCATGAAATGGCAGACATCTACTTAGGAAGTAATTTTCTTTTCTAAAAGTCCGGGCTGCACGACATCCTTTGTTGCGCCAACTATCTCGGCAACAACTCCACTCGTTCCAGGATCGTGTCCGACTCGCAACGGTCCCTTAAAATTATCGGTGCTTCACGGTGTCCACGTTTGTCACGCTCGTCTGCTTCTTTCACACATGCGATTCAAGAACTGTAAACCGGCACGGCGTCGTTGGGAGTAGTTTGGTCCACGAGCAAGTTCGATGGTATTTGCCTTACAGAGTTCAGCGTCGAGGTTTCCGACAAAAGGCAAACTATCCATCGCGGAGGGTCGAGCAGACGTTTATCGGACTTATTAGCCTTTGAGAGGTCATGTTTACTTAGGTGGCAGGCAAAAAAAAACGTGATTTTTTGTGGCAAATCTAATGTATATTTCTTACAAGCATTTGCTTATTTTAAAAGTAAAGTGAATGTACCAGTGTTCACTATCTGAACAGTCGTGCGAATTTTATTTATTTTTAAGCTTAATTTCTAATGTAATTGAAAACTAAAAATAGTACCATAATGCATAAGTATTTAGCAATATTAATTAAAATCATTATTATAGAAAATTAAAAATCGTTAGAAATAATTATTTTCTAACACTTCGTACGCATAGTAGATTCAGAGAAATTTCTTAAGCTGCTGTCAAGACACTTCTGTCATTTACTAAGAAAATATTGACAGCATTTCTTATTTATATATTATAATAATACATCATTATAATAGTAAATAGATTTAAATTTAGTTTAAGATAGTTAAATTTGCAAGAAAATTAATATCTTTTTAAGCAAGCCTAAGTTTATTTACTGGTAGAAGAATTTCGTGAATGTAAGTAATTCAGACATGTATTTTTAGGTTGTCCGCTTACTGGGACATCTGCATGTTTTCGTATTTTCATTAATAAATACGTCTATTATAATACATAAACTTCTTTTTTCAGTTTCCGATAATATAATATTGTGTTATCTTCCACATTTCAACATTTTTTTATTTCACGATGGTTTTACAAATTAAATTAGGAGACAAACTTTGCTGCTATTGGTACATTTACCTTACATATATTCGTCAACTCTCAGTAATTTTGTTATAGAAAAATATTAAAGAATAAACGAATAACATCCACTCTCCCGAAAGCTATTTTTTTGCGGTGAGCACGATTTCTCCGAGCCGGATCATCTGAAATCGAACAGTAAAGAAGATTCTGTTAGTATATGAGTTTATCTAGTTCGTAAACGAAGGATTCTTGTTTTCGATGAATACTATTTTCAATTCACGAGAAACGAACAATTCAAACATCGAAAAATCCTGATTTTGCGGTAAACGGCCGCCATTTTGGCTGAAATCATTGTTTTCAAAAAACCTTCGTTCACGAACCAGATAAACTCCTATATTAACAGAATCTTCTTTCCGATTTCAGGTGATCCGACCTCGGAGAAATCGTGCTCACCGCGCACCGCCATTATAAAACCAGCTTCCGCGATAGTGTCTGGTATTCCTCCATTATTTAATATTTTCCTATAACAAAATTCCCGAGGGTTGCTGAATATATGTACTTCTAAAATAAGGAAATAGCTGTAACAAATATATATTAGATTTTCCAGAAAAAATTCCCCAAAATCACGTTCATCTTCGTCTGCCAACTAGGCATGACTTACCGATGTAAACTACTTAGGTGCGCGCGGAGAAATGTTTGCTGGCGCGCCGAGGACGGCGATCGGGAAAAGACGGTGTAGCCGTTTTGTGGGAAGAGCGGAACGCCTGTCCCCGGGGAGAGATCGCGCTCGCCGGGTTTATATAGCCAGTTGACATCGAAATCCAGTGACGTATCTAATTGGGAGCAGTTTAACGGCGAGGGCGGATCAGCGGGATAAGCCGTAAGCCGGCGAAGCCGCTGCGCGAGATCACCCTAGGCTTATAACTGCCGGGGAATCTTCTCTTCGGACCTCTCTTTTCTAACTACCCTCGTACAGCGGTTATATACAATATACCGTAGCTATATACCAAGAGTATCCCGGCCTTTGGCCATGATACGACGCGACCCTCTTCCCGCCTGCCCCCAGCTGCTACCCTCGCCTATCTAACAGAGAATCCGGCGTAAATAATGCCGATTATCCCCCCGGCAATTGTTTTATCGACCGAGCTGTCCCGCTCCGAGAGCAATCTCGAAAGAGGGTGGCTCCGTTCCGCGCCTCACCTCCGACCTTTCCCCGTATCCCACTCCACTGACCTTACACAGATTTACGAGTCGCTTCGCAGAGGGTGAAGATTCGCAAAGTAAATTTCTTCCGTCTTCTTACGAGGAGTACCCGCTGCAGGAGGATTTACGGAAAATTGAGCCGCGCGGTTTCGTCGAGGCCACTGAGCTCTGTCACTGCGTCGCCTTCGAGCTTCACTATCGCGAGCCGATCGCCTTTCCGGCTACCCGAGTAGTAACGAAATCGTTAGAAAAATATCGCGTCGTAACTCGCCTGCCTCGTCGGAGGCGAGAGCTTTTGGCCCCGTTGCCATAGCTCGCGGATAACGAGCGCGTTTATAATTTTCAAGGGGGTTCCGATCGGGCCAACCGGCTCCGCTTCCCCCGCACCTTAATGGAACAAGTAACCGCTCGCCTTTTTCTCCTCCCTCGCTAATTATGAAATTACCCAGAAACAGTGCCACTCTCTCTCTCTCTCTCTCTCTCTCTCTCTCTCTCTCTCTCTCTCTCTTCCTCCTCCTCCTCCTCTGGCCTCTTGGAGCAATATTTGAGCGCGAATTATGCCGGTGCTCTCTTCATCCTCCTCATTATCTCCCCCACCCCCTCCTCAGGAAGAAACCCTGCCGAGCCGGAGCTCCCTCCTTTCGCCCGGTGCCATTCACCATCGCAGTTTCCCTCCGAGGCGACCTCGCCGCTGCTACCGTTCAGAGAAACTTTATTCGGTTAATGGAGCCCGCCTATCCCGACTTAGTACTTACCAGCGTTCGCGAGGTTCTCGGTTTATTTCGAGCTCTATCCGCCAGCTCGATTAATATTCCTCCAACGATGCGCCAAGGTTCTGCTGGAATCTCGCGGGAATTAGCCCGACCTCCCTTACCGGCGCCACTTGAAACTTGAAACTGAGCTTTCGTTACGTTCGGGTCAATACGTATCCGCGCCCCTCCGCTTCTAATTACGACGATTCCTCGCGGAAGTAAACTAGGTCGCCGGGAAGCCAGCGAGAGAAACACCCGAACCGTTCCCTTCGCCCTTGCTCGCCCCCCCCCCCCCCACCGCTCCCTTCTTTCTTTCCCTTCGCGATCCTAATGGCTAAATAAGTCTGGCCAATTAAAAAACTAATTTCGATTAGGGTCCCCGAGCGACCATTCTGTATCGTGTAAGCACAGCCCGCGGGGCGTCGCGTCGAGGGGTGACGAACCGGGGAAGAACGGGCTAGGTTCCAACGTCGACGGAAAAGTACGAGGAGAAACCGAGTAATATCCGGCAGTTCTCGCGCCGGAATCTTTACGATCGACCCTTTACCGCGAGGAGCAGCGACGCTCGAGGAACTATCTTCTAATCGATTAATCCGACTTTCCCTTTCCACCGTCCTCCACTTGTCACCGAAGCGAGGAGCGGGCGGAGGTGGCCGTCGCTAGAATTCGCGATCGCCGGCGAACCCTTGGCAGGCCACTATTTTGTAAAATACGCTCAGCCTCCGCGAGGGTTTGTCGACCGGGAGAGATCCGCAGAATTTTCCCCGATTCCCCGCGGGCCTGCCGAGCGAATCGCTCCGAAGATACCGTATATATATTTATTTATGCGCGTATTAGTATTTATGTAGGTGCGTAGCTACGGGCCCGTGGGCACCCCGCGGCTCTTAGGCGTGGATGCTTCAACCGGTATTTGTTATTCTAATGTTGCATTATATATTTGTTTGGGAGTGGGGTGGATGCGTGGGCGGGCAGGCCGAAGTGTGAAACACGTTGTAACGCGTAGCTGCTCCTCCTGGAATTCCATCCCGCCCGGCTCCGGCCTGACAACGCCGTGCCGTCGTGCGCCCACCGTCCTGAACCCGGCTGAAAACCTTCCCGTCGATCCGGCGAGATTTCTCGATCGACCGGGTCGCCGCTTGCAGGGCACAAAAGATCTCGTGGAGCGGTTGAAGCGCGCCCGGGGCGGCTTCTCGCGGCGCTAGCAATTTATTCCTCTTACAATCCGTCGCTGATCTGTCTGTGTAAAAGGGACGCGAGCCATCGCTTCTCGTTAAACGACCTTTCGTAAAGCCACGAAAATACCGTGAAAATGGACCAGTATCTTCGGGCCGGGAGATTTCTATCTTCCGGGGGGGGGGGGGGGGGGGGCCAGCGCGCGATCGTGCCCCGTCCCCGGCAAATTTACAACTCCGACGTTTCCTAGACACCCGGTGTTCTTTCCAGGAAAGAAACTTACTACCGGTAGCGGCAATAAAATGCTGACTTCATTATGTCCGTCCGTACGTCCGCCCGCCCGCCCGACCGAGTGCCGCAGGTCACAATTAATAGTCGTCTCGATATTAATTCCCGGCCGTTACGGAATCCCGGCAGACTCGTCTCGCGACTCGCGTTTTATTATCTCGCAGAGGCGAGCGCGTATTTTACGAGGCATCCCCCGTTGACCGGGGCCGGTCCCGCGCGTGGCAAATAAAATTATAATTAACAAATTGCCCCCAACACGGGCCCGCGACGTTGGAATTCCAGAATTAATGCCCGCGCCCGTGGAATCGCGCTTCAAAGCGGCTCCCGGTATCGACGAAACCAGGGTTAAAAGTTCCGATTTCTATAAAACATAGAAAATCACTGTAATTATTGATAATGTAATTATTCTCTTCGCTAATTTCTTACCCCTGGGGCAAGTTGTTACTAAGATATATAAGTTGCCTTTTAATGAAATAAAACAGAATTTTATTAATAATGTTTATTTATGAACGTTCGGATTAACAAGATGTGTTATCTACAAAAGAAAACCAAAGCAATATAATAACCATAAACGTTATCTTTGGTATAAAAACTAAAATCTACAAATCAGTCTTACACTCGACTATTTGTCTTCTTGTCCAGATTGCAGTTTTTTAATAAATCTCGATGGGGTCAAGTGGCAGATACTGAATTCTCTAGCGATAGTTTTTATCTTTATGCATAAGTTCGATGGAAATAGTGCCCTTTTTCGCCTTTCAATTTATATGCTCGCATCTTAAAGCACAGCAGGAACAATTTATATATTTGCGGTTGTTACCGTAACAATTTTCCCCAAGTAACGTTGACAACTATTGGGACTATTCTGCGTACCTATACATATATTAAAACGATAAACACTAATACACCATGTTCTTAAATGTCGTTTGATCCATAAGAACGAATCAATTAATAATATCGACGTTAAATTATCGAAATATGTAGACGAAAAAATAACGATAGAAAAATATTTACGACTCGCTGTCGCGGACGCTATTAAAACGGGCGACAGATCGGCGTGATCAACTCGCAACGCTCTTTTCATTTTGAAAATAGAACCGTCGGAAGAACTTGCCCCCGGTCTCCCCTACACGGATTCAGGGACCCGCGAGCATTCCCTTGCTACCGCGAGACTGTGTCGCCACGTAGACGCGCCTCTGTCAGCTGAGATAAGCATCCCGTATCAAAACCTTAATAGCATGCAGTGTCTAACGCTCACGAACGATCTCGAGAGGGCAGAAGCTACTCTGGATACGTCCGAGATGTCCAGGCGAAAGAGGAACGGGGACGATAAGCGACGTAGAAAGGCGGAGGAGAAGCTTGGCGGGGGTTGTTCCGCGGGCGGGTAACAAAGCGGCGAATAATAAAGAGTTTAGTACGCCGTTAAATTCTACAGGGCTGACCGGCATCGGTTCCCGTCGGGAGGCGTGAGATTTATCTTAGCCGGCCGCGGCACGATTCGTGAAATCACGGGAAGAAGGATAAACAAACAAGCGCCGAGCCGGATGCAACCGCGTTTCCTCCTAAGAGCTCGATCTTCCCTCCGCCCTGAAATCTCCGCCCCGTTTGGATTACGATGCGCATACATTTCCACGCTTTCCACGTATTTGCTCGGGCCGAGCGTGAAACGAGCGTCGACGTGCTCGCGTGTCGATAGCTTTCTCGCGATCGTTATCGTGGCGGGGCTTCTCCTTCCTCGGCTTTCCGCGTTTACCCGCGTTAAAACGAAACGTCCGTCTCCCGCGTCGCGGGCTGCCCGGTTGCGATCGGACAGCCGGTTAAAAGCTCAACGATCGGGGACCGATCGAGCTCGCGCGGGACGAGCCGCCGGGTATTTCGGGGCCGTTGCGTTGCCGTCAGCAAAATTAACTCGCACGGTACGATGGGTCGCGGGTTCGTTACAGACTGTCGCTCGCAGCGCTCGCGATGCAAATTCGTTCGCCGACGGACGTTCGATAATTGCCTCCGATCTGTCATTGGATAATTCCTGCTCGCGCATCGGGAACGGGGGAGGGGGAGGGCCGGGGGAATGGTAACGGTAATGGTAACGGGGCGAACGGCGAAAGAGAGTCGATTTCGGGAGGGCCGCCGGACGGAATCGCGGCCCGATCGTCCGAATTGAAACGCTCCGAGCCTCGAGCTACCAGCAGAGAACACACCCGCGAGAGCGAGCATGCTTCTCACCGACATGGGTTATTCATGGAGTAGGTACACAGTTCTCGGCTCTGCCCCTTTACACGTGTTCTAACGCCACGCACGCACACTCCCGCGATCCTCCGAATATCTCTTTCCACCTACCCTTTTTCTTCCTCTCGATCCTTTTCCCTCGCCTCGCCACTTTCCAGCCCACGCATTGTAATCTGCTTGATGCGCGCTGCGGAGAGAATGAGAAGAGAGAGAGAGAGAGAGAGAGAGAGAGAGAGAGAGAGCGAGAGAGAGAGAGAAAAAGGAAGAACGCGGAGGAGGAATGTGTCGCGCGCGGCATGTGGCCGCATTATGTACGCTTTGCGTGGCCGCGATCGGAACTTGTGAAGCGCGCCAGCGAGAAATCCTCTTCCTATACGGCCACCGAGGCTTTTCGGCGATTGGTATCTGCTTTAATTTGAATAATCGTCGCCGCTCGCGTCGCCCGCTCTCTTTCGGCTCGTAACGTTATCTCGCGGCTTTATCCTCGCAGATGCCGAGTGGAGAGTGCGCGTCCCGGCTGCTCGGCCCTCGAGGGAAAACACGGTCGCAGAGACGGGAGAAATGGCTGCGCGAGCTTACGCGCGCACCCGGTTACGCAGACAGTTTACGTCTCGCACGGCGAGAGATCCCGATTCCCCGCCGGAGAGGACGAAAGCTGGCGCCGCGACGCTCTTGACGGCCGGCCCGGGGCCCCTCGACTGCCTCTCGAGTAGCTACAAGCCCCGATGTCCTTTTACAAAAGATGCGGCCAACTCCACCTCCTTCCTTTTCGCTCTCTGTGTTTACTACTCGTCTGGTCTTCCCTCGACATCGTCTCCTCGTTATCGCTGCCGCGAACGGCAATTTCGTTGTTATTATTAGGAACACCCAGAGGGGGGGGGGCGAAGAGGGAGAGGGAGGGGGAGAGAGAGCAAGCAACCGTGTGTTTACCCTCTCCAGAAGCCACTCGAGAAGCCGAGAAGCTCGTGCCGCGAGAGAGATTTTCGTTTACAGTCCGCCCACGGTAGGATACCTAATGCTCTGCCTTGCAACGCAAGCCTCCCCCCCCCCCCCGACTGCCTTTCTTCCGCTTCGTTTCTGTTGCCAGGCTCGGCAGATGAGAAAAACAATTTGCAAATGGCCCCCGGTTCAACTACCGCCGCCGTTACGAGACTCTTGGCTCCGTGGATGCGCGATAAACGAGCGGGACGCAATGATATCCCCCCCCCCCCCCTCCCAAACCCTCTCCTCCCCGCGATTGACAAGGATCGATCGATACCGACGCAACGTACTCCGAGGACAAGATGTATTCGGTGCAGTCATCGAAGAGCGAACCTGGCCACCGAATTCGGGCGGACGGCCGCGGCGCGGCGTGGGTGGCCTGCCACCTCTACTGTCTACCTTCTCTCCGGCACCGGTAACCACTACCGGCTGGCCGTGCAGCGAGCTGGCCACGGGCCTCTCTTCTCTTCCGATGATGAATGACTTTCGTGTACCCCTCCGTAGCACCGTGCCATGCACGGTCGCGGCTCTACCGTCTCTCCGCACCCATATCTCGTTCGTCCAGCCCCGTCTTCCCTTTCCATCGCCACCATTTCTCCTCCCCGTTCACCCTACGTTCGTCCAGCTCTCCTCTTCCCTTTTCCTTCCTTCGTCCCTCGCTCTCTCCCGTTGTCCATTTCCTCCTAGGTACCCCCGTATCGTGATCGCAGGAATCTACTTCCCCGTTGCCCCTGCCGATTTCCTCGTTCCCTTGCTCGGCCAGATGAAGACGCGTCGCGTACAGAGAGACGGGGGGGGGGGGGGGGGACGGAGGAGCCGAGCCGTCCGCGTCGCCGTCGGTCCACGGTTGCGACGCCTCGGCCGGGTCGCAGGTAGAGACGCCGGAGAGGTGACGCGTTATACGCGAGAAAGCCAGTTAAGTGGATACAGTCGTAGCCCGTTAAATGGCGAGTCTCGCCACGGGTGACGAATTTGAAAGGCGACGGTGACACCTCGGAGCATCCGCAACCGCCTTAAAAACATTCGAATGCCAAAGGAGACGGGGGGTCTGGGACAGTTGGTTGCTGCGGTTCCAAAGGCTCCTCGAGCATGGCCACGTATTTTCAGCTACCTGAGACGGAGGAAGAGGAGAGCGAGTGAAGAAGGATGGAGATGGAGAGGGGGAGAGAGAGAGAGAGAGAGAGGGAGGGAGAGAGGACACGGGTCTTCATATTTTATACGGGATGGGATCCTTTATGCGGTCGACTACGGGGGCACCCAGCGTGTCGAATAGAATTCAGGAGGCCGGTACACGATAGGTATTTTGACATGCCCGAGAAATTAGTATAATAAAGGGGGGCTAGGTAGACCGGCTAAGTGCCTAAACACACGCCGTAAATCTCACCCTCGGTGCTCTCGACGATCCAACCAATGCGGTAAAACGCACTCTAAGCGATGGCGGGAGCACCTCGCGCTCCTGCTTTACGAGTCCACGGCCCTGATCTTGTCACGTTTGATCGATCGAATCGCGTCTCCTGCATGCCTCTATATCCTACGCTCATAATGGTCTGCAATCTGCATTCCGTTTTCGGTTCTACCCGCTTTATACGCCTCTACTTTCCTTCCGTAGGCTGACCTGTCCAGCGAATGAACGTTGCTCGTGTAATAACAAAAATTAAGGCCTATCGCGCTCATTTCACGTTGAAACTTACACCGAAATTTAGAGTGGACACCCACAGACGTCTCGCAAGAGCGTTTTTCTTTTTACTTGTAACTTACGCGGCATTAATTCCATTTACTCAACAGTTGTTCCCACAGCCGCTCATTCACTGGCAAACGTGAACATTTCTTACTTTACCAAGGAACGAATAATTTAGCCGGTCTTTTCTTCTCTTGACAGCTTCGCCGCCAGTGTGGAGATTAGGTTAACCCATCCCAGAAAACAAATTTCAACTATGCGCGATTACGATCCTATAAGACTACTTAGTAAAGTATCAAATCAACAATGTTATTGCAATTGGAGAATGAAAAATTATTTATACAAAAAATCGTCTAAATACATTGGACACCTAACCTCTGTTATTATCCCGTTCATTCACTGGGGTACCCCTTGTCCAGTCATTAGAAATTTATGTTCATTCACTGGTCATTGGCCGATTTTTTATTTAATCCTCTGCCAAACTTTTCATGAAAGTTATGACTATCAAAGATTGCTAGAATGGTGTTCTGGGATGTTTAACTTTAGTAATAAACCAGCTCGCTTATAGCAATCAATACTAATTTCAATACTAATTTTAACAGACATGCTGCTTAAGTTTTCATTCGCTGGACATGTCACCCTATGCCTGCGGTATTTCATAGCCCCGAACTACAAGATTCGCGCGCGCGTTCACGTGCCAAGTGACGAAGCGCAGGAAGAGCACCGCCACCTCGGCATTCGCGACAATATTTAAGAAACCGATGCATTTGTCCAATTCCCTGTACAAGTGCCCGAAAGGGTGTTGCGTGTCGACGGACTTCTATTAAAGAAATTCTGAACGCGAACAATCGCGATGCGAAGTTCCACCTGGAAAGTCGACCCAGCACGGAATACGCCTCTATTAGCAGCCGGTGTGGATACGTATATCGCGACTCCTGGGCTAGCAGCAATGGCGTAATCGCGACCAAAGGACTCCCCTTGTCTCGACTGCGGATGCTGCACGCGAACGTGTACCAAATCGCAAGCATCTTCAAGAACGTCAGGATTGTCTTTGCTTTCGTAAATCGTAGCTGCGGTAGGGTAAATCCGGGAGACGAGGTCGACCTAATATAAAATAGCTATTAAAGCTAATTAAAGTAAAGTGGTTTCGGCGCACTGATTCGGTCACTACATTACGTTTATTTTATATATTTAAGAATAAAATAAAGTGTCACAGCTATTTAGCAATTAATTATAAAGCAATCCGACGTTTCGGTTCCTGATTTGAACCCTCCTCAAGGAAAGTGAGATTAAAAGTATAAAATTGCGTTTGCTGATGAAAAGTCTGTCGCAGCGTTCAAGACGAGCAAGCGACACGCGAGTCGGTTGGAAGATGACTGAATTAAAGCTATATAAAAGCTATATTAAAGCTAATATAGATATTACTTACTTTATGAGAGCAAACACCTATATGTTCAGAATTTTATGCTGCTTCAGAAAAACTGGTCGGTATTTGCTTTACTGTAAATAGGGTTGAAAACTGAAGTCACGACATCTGACCACCTCTCCCGAGGTGCCGGGAGAAATGGTTTTTCTCGCTGGCAGAGACCACTCACATAATAATTCGTGGAAAATTAACAAAGGATAAAGCAAAATTATTTATGACTGAATAGAACTAGAAATTCATTGACATTTAAGTTGTTTACGCTAAACAAGTAAGGAACACATCAAAGAAAAGGCGAACTACCCACTGGCTATTAGCAAGGAAAATGAATACAAAAGTGACTAAAAAAAGTAAATAAACAAAAATAATAATAAAATAATAAAAGAATCATAATTTCACCATCTCTCCTTTCTGCAGCGAGAGATGATCTTCTCGTTAGCTTTGAGAGGAAGAGTTAATACGGCCAAATACTTTGGCTGCACTGTCCCTCAATATCTCTACTATTTTATTATCCCAAATGTTAAAGGAAAATAAACTTAGAATTATATTTTAAATACGATTCTGTACACCGTTGTTTGGCGAATGAGGTTAAATGTAACCTCAATTTACCTTTTAATCTAGAAAAACCCAGAAGGAAGCGAAGTGACGCTACTCATTCAACTGTCTGGCTTTTAGAGAAGTAATTGGTCTGCACTTTAACGCGTTTTCACGCGTAGAGTCCGAGATATAGCGACTCGGCCAACTCTCCGGCCCGACCGCGTCTCCCGGATTTACCCTATAGGCGATGGAACCCTTTGCGAAAGCATCGAGGAGCGCCGGGCGATTATGAAACTTTCGCGACGGCCGAACTCGTCTTGCCGATGCGGAGACGCTTGCCTTCCACCGAGTTTATCCAGTTTAATAGAGTGTATTTGGAGAAACGATGGTGACGAAGCTCGCTTGGAATCGCGAGAAACGTTGGAGATGCTGGTTTAGGTGGTGGCGGAAAGGCGGTGCTACGCCAATGCGGGTACAGTCGCGGTACATACGTAGATACGTAGGAACACCGGGCATCCGGTTCGCGAGGGGTCGATCGATCTCTCTTTCGTCGTTGCGCGCGGCCACGCCGCCGCCGCCGCTTCGAGATACCTCCGTTATCGGTGCTGGATACGGCCCGGTGGCGTGGAGGTGGCGGCGGAGGTGGTGGCGATGGTGATGGTCGTGTCGGTGGTTAAACGAAGGCGTGGCCTGGAGAGAATCGGCTCCGGTGCGCGCCGCCCTTGTCGCTTGTCCCCGCGTATCGTGGTTTCCCGTGTTTCCGCAGCTCTGCAGGGTCACGTGACCGTGTCCCGAACCCTCTATCTAGCCGGCACGACCGCCTCGGCGAGTCAGGGTTAGCGAGGAAGGTTCCGCCCAAGAGGGGCGCCGGGCGCCGCGCGCACTATTCCGTCTCTGTCGGGCGCGCGGCCCTCGGGACGGTTCGGGCGTTGCGTCGCCTCGCGTCGTGTCGCGGCTCGGCTCGTTATCGGGGCTCGGTGAGCGGTCAGGCCCCGAGCGCCGTTGCCGTCGCTGGCGTTGGTGGGGCGAGCGGTGCGCGTGGGAGGAGGAGCGGCGGCCCAGTGGAGTCCGGGAAGTCGAGCAGCGCAGACGCGTTCGTCCTGCGCCGAGCCGCGCCGATCACGATTCTCCGCCGATACGCTCTCGAGCAGCATCATCTCGCAGCGACGCGACGACACGTCCATCCATTCCCCGAACGGTCGTTCGATCCTCGCGGCACAGGTTCTCCGGGTCGCGCGCGACCGCCCGTCTCTCTGCCGCAAAACACGTACCGTCTGTCGCTGGAACTCGCGCGATTCCACCGTTCCTCGAACGAACAGTCGATGGGAATCGGAGGTGCTCCCCGCCGTGTCTTCCCGTTACGCCGCAGACGGCACGGAGGTGTCGCTGGACGAGCGACACGAAGCGAATCGGCAGACTGACGAACGGTGAGCGAGTTACGGCGCGTCTCGTCGCGAGTGACGGTGGTGAATACTTGTAGCCTACGTATCCTAGGCGAGGGAGCCAAGTGATAAGGGACGTTAAGGGACGTGCGAATCGAAGGGGCACGAAACAGCGCGAAGAGAGAGAGAGAGGAAGGAACGGAAAAATAGGGATCAAAGTGTCGTGTGGCGCGAGAAGGGATGCCTACGAAGGGGGAAAGGGGAAAAGCTACGGACTTCAGCATCGCGGCCATCATGGCGCCCAGGGGTCCGTCCTTCGGGCATTACCACCTGCAGGGCATCGGCAACACCGCCGCTACCGCTAACACCAACTTGGAATGTCCAACTGCCAGAGGATTCGTCGTCAACTCTGCTCTCGATCACCGTGAGTTTCTTTTCTCGTATTTCCACCAGCCTTCGGAACATATGCGCGGATCGGGATCGGTATTCACGCCTCTACCTGTCGTCTGCCTTTTAGCAAACTTCCTCCACCGACCGTCATCCTTTAAATCAGCCAATCGTTTATTTATTCTCCGAGCATTTGCCACGCTACATCTTACACTTACGACCGCGACGCCTCGATTCGTAACGTTCGCGACAGCAACGCATATGGGGCGAGGTTTAGACCCCTAACTCTGCAATACTTTGCATGCGACAATTACGGTGGATCGAAGCTTCGAACTTGAGCATAACGAAGATGGTCGATAAAAGTCTAAGGCGTTAAAAGTCTCCCAGATTCGTATCTGCGATCTCACAAAACGCACAAGTTCGATCAGTATCGTGTTTCGCGTGTTCCGGGCAGGCCTTCCTCTTTCTCCTGCCCGGCGGGTTACGAGTCGATGGAATTTCTGCACCTGTGTACGTAATCCAAAACCTAAAATAACGTTCAACCTGATCGATGTGTCAGATTAATATTGCGACCGGTAGGAATCCCACGGAAGAGTACGCGAGTATCGAGCGTAGTAATTACACAATGCGGAGAAAAAGTCTGCGGGCAGCCCACTGCACGAGAGTTTGTAAACAAACACGAGCGTCTGTCGGTGGTGCATCTTCATTCGCGAGAGCCGCGCCACGCGAATGCACGATGTTTCGTTCCGTCGGCGCGTCACGCGTCGAAATCCCGCGCGAGCTGTTTACACGCTGTTTCTCGGTAGGACGGCGTTCTCGGAAATCCCCGAACTCTAGAACTTCTGCCCGCAGACTCGGGGCCTCGCTAGACCGCGATTCTCACGCAAGATTATTCTCCAAACGCGGATGATTTGCACCGTAACCGAGTCCTTTGCTCCTAGCAACGGATGGTAGAATCACTGTACTCTTTATAGCCTCTCCCATCGTTTTATAAAGGAACGACCTGCCTCTATCGTTAATACCTTGTTCTCGCGCGCAACAGCCAAGAGCGCGCCTCTGAAATACAGGTTCTCGCTGACAAAGGTCCCTTTCGTCGATCGTCGACTCGGCGATATCTTCTAGAAGTTCGTCTAGCCCGGGTACTAAAACTTTCATTCGCGATCGCCTTAAATTTAGTCGGTCAAAGTGTCCGCCGAGATCCATTAGATCAGGCGATGACTGGCTCGCGCCCGTTTAATTAGAAATTCGCGATGTATCAGACGCGTGAAAATAGAATCCCGACAGTCGGGGCGAAAAAGACGCGCTCCCAGCGGGGGGGTCGGATGATAATTAGCCTCGGGAATGGGAGCACTGCCGAGCAGAAAATAAAGCGACTAATTGTTGCCAACGGATCGCGCGTAAATTTTACCTGTTCGCACCGAAATTAACGATCCGGCTATCTTTGAGCTTACGGCGTATATTACAACAGAGTTGGGTACCTAACCGACTGCCGCGCGTTGGCCGAAGTGGGAACGGTTGGCGGGCCGCGGGAATTCGGCGCGTCGGGTCCGAAACGAAAGCGAGGAGGAAATTCTCGCGCGATCGGGGACAAGAGAATTTTTCTCGAAGGAAATCGTAAATTGCTCCCGTTTTTGTCCCCCGTGGTATCTATCCGTCCGTCCGGCGCTTTCAGCCGGTAATCACATTAGCGCACTTAACGACGCCATTACAGCTCTCGTGGCTGTAATCTAGAGATTCTTAATCGTTGCCAAGAACAAGTTTTGCCGCTTAGAGGGAAAGAAAGGGAAGGGAGTAGGCGGAGAGGTGGAAAACATTAAATACCAGCCGCAATTAGATTCGTAGGATCTCCCTGTTGCCGCCGCCGCCGCTTGTAATCATTGCCCGTGAGTAGGTACGTTGTATCTCGCAATGCCACCGGATAATGGAGGAAGGGTGGGCGGCGAGGTGTGGAGAGGGGAGAAATTTGCATTAATATCGGGGCGCGAGGGAAAGCGCGCGTTGCGAGGCGGTAACTCGAAATCAATTGAAGCTCACGGGAGTGCGGTGGCGTGCAGCGGCGCATGGGCGCACGGGAGCGCGCGCGTTAATAACGACTTAATAACAATAATGAAATTGGCCGGGCGATAACCGTTGGAACGGGTGCGCGCCGCGGTGCTCGACTCCCTGTCGAAGGCCGTTGGATCCGATGCTCGGAGTTGCCTCGTAGCGGCGGATAATCTTTGCCTGTATTTGTCGGTTCAGCCGCACGCCCGGCCAAGAATCGAGAAAGAAGCGCGCGCTAAGTCGGCTGGTGTAACGCGATCGTTATTTGGCTCGTTCCCGTCGATCCTTTTGAGCAACGTCCTTCGAACGGCCGGGTGGTGACAGGATTCTGGGTGGTCGGCTGTCGGTCGTGGCAAAAGGAAGCTGACGTCAGTAGCTCGGTCATATTTCTTCTTGCCTTAAGATCATGGAACATGGGACACGGGGACCACCTCTTGGTGCCGCACCACGGACAGAGCCTTTAACTCCTTCTGTCGCGCGGAAAGCTTCCGGTAAGGCATTCGTTTTCGTCCTACCACTCGCGCACCTCGTCACCGTTTCCGTTGGGCGTCTGGACGAGGGTAGCTACTCCTCCGCGATAGAGTAGGTACATTCCCACGGACTCTTTCGATTCTCTGTGCGCCCCGAATAGCTGTGACTCTTCCCACCTACCTACCTCATCTCTCTCCCAATGTTTGCCGATGCCTAGCGCCTCTCGGTTCAATCTCTCAGAATATTGCCGACTCATCTTGTGACGCGCGTACAGGGGAGTAACGATAGGGCGTATCCGAGTGGAAGGCAGTCGCGTGTTGTTATACAACGTTCTTAGCGCACACACGACATACGTCGTACGTGCAGCAGGTAGTTATTGCGTCCGTGTTTGGTCGCCTATAGTGGCAATTACGATGGTGATCTTGGAGGGTTTCGGAAAGCCCTTCGGTCGGCCCGAGGATTCGTCGCGTCGTTAATGACATCCCCCATCGAACGATCCCAGAGGCGTTCGGCGGATCGAAGTTGTCGGCCGGGGGGCGAGGGGCAGCAGGAATTCGAGATGAAAACCGCGAATATGCGTGATGTCCGTGAAAGAACGCCGCGCCGCGGTTCGGGGCGCACGCAACGTGCACGGTTGAGGTGTTAATTTTAACACTAGGCTTTCCCCGATGGTCGCCATTGTCGAGCCACGCCGTTTCGCCAAACCAGCCTCGCTCTCGATGGCTCGATAAGGAAATTCCGTTGGATTTCGTGCCGCGCGCTCCGCCGCCAGCACTCGCGCGGGCCCAATTGTACTTACGTACGTAGGGCACTCGCGCTACCGCCTTTGTAAACGGCGGCTATTGTTATTTTTAGGCGAGACACAGCTACGAAGGTAAAGCTGGCATCGAAGGGCTCGAGGGACGGGAAGAAGAGGGTACGTGCGTGTGCGTCAAGTGCCGCGGAGTGCGTGTACGTGCACGCAGATGCACGCGAGTGCACGCAACGAGCGGCGGCGCACGCGATGCGCCGCTGAACTTGCCTTCGTTTTTAACGCGCATTCGCTCTGCCTCCTGCCCGCTGCTTCCAAAAATTCTCCCCCCCCCCCCTTTTTTTTACAGCGCGCGCTCTGCTCGATTCCCGAACGACGACCCGGCGCGGCGCGATTTCAGTTTTTGCGCACCGAGCCTCCCTGGTCGCGCACTCGTTTCTCTTGTCTTGCTTAGATCGCGAAAAGTCCCACCCGCCGGTAGTTTAACACGTAGTTGCGGGAGAAAACTGGTCGCACCGATGGGAACTTTAAAAGACACGAAACATTGGCACCGACGGCTAGAGGCTCCCGCGAGTTTATAAGCAGAACGTTAGAGGGAAAGGGTGAAAGTAATTGGTGGACGGCATCGCTGTCAAATACGTCGTCGGAAATTTGACAGAAAAAACCGGTTTGTCCACGCGCGTCCCGTACAAGGTTCGCGCGTAACAGCTTGAAAGGTTTCTGAAATGGCTCGAGCGACGCGATGCCAAACGCCTTTAAAACGGTAACAGACTTTGAATCGGTGGCTTCTCCGCCCGATTACTGGTTCTCTCTCTCTCTCTCTCTCTCTCTCTCTCTCTCTCTCTCTTTCTCGGGGGGGCAGAACCGTTCCTCTTCACCGTCCACGGTCCCCGCAACTGCAGTTTCTACCTCGAGCGATCCTTCAGTCGCATTTCCGCGTTAGTATTCTTGTAATTGGTGCCTGCGCGAACGAGCAAGGGAGAGGAAGGAAGGAAGCTTCCTACAGCGTTAGATGTTAAAACTACGTTCTCTATTTGTTCCTCGACACTTTTCCCTATGTCGTAAAATCATTGATTGATTTTTTAACACGTTCCGCGAAGCGACGGCCCGAGATATAGGCGCGTACATACTTACCCGCCTTGCCGAACAGGCGTGCTCGGCCAAAATACTTTCTCGAGAGGAGCAATTTTTTGCCGATCCGCGACACGGGTGTACGTGTACGCACGCGTAAATGCACGGGTATCACTGGCCGATCCAATTTGAGATACGGCGCAGGAAGACGCATTGTTCGCGTGGAATAGTACAAATTAACAGATCGGTATCGTGACCGGTGCAATTAACATTGTGTACACTGGCCCGGTGGATTGGCTTTCTTGAAATCTGACGGTTTAATTAGGCGCCACCTTCGCGGCAGATGCGCGCCCGGTTCGATTAATTACCCCAAGCCCCCGAGTTCTCGGGCTGCGCGTATCGTTTCGGTACATCTCGCTCATTTAAATCGACACGCCTAATGGTGGTAGTCGCGTCGATGAAAAACTCGGTTCCGGGCCGATTTCGTTTTGCTCCCGGCAGGTATATCTGTCACCTTCGAAGGGACTCGGGGAACATTTCCTCGGTGCCCCGTGTCCAGTCGATCGGCTGCACTTTCTCATTTTAATCGTTCGATGCACGCGCGCGCGCGCGTCCGCGTCGTAAATACGCGAATAACAGATACTCGTGTGTCGTATCGGCTGCGGTGATTAAGAAATGAACAACCAAAGACGACGCAGTGGGGGATGTTTCAGGGTCGAGGACGTCTCCAGTGAACATAGTGGCGACAGCGACCGTTGTCACGGACGAGGCTCTTCTGGCGGACGACGAGGTGGAGAATTGCGAGGGCGAGAGCGAGGCGACGGAGAAGTCCGGCAACGAGGAGGACGAGGAGGTGGACGTGGACGTGGAGGAGTGCAGCAGCGTGGACGACGGCCCGGTTCACGGTGTGCCGGACGATCTAAGCAGGAAGTCGTCCACGAGGAAGGGCCAAGACGGTTACACCGAGCACGACCGTAAGCATCGGCTCAGGACCAGTTGCAACTCCGACGAGCTTCGGGACGTCGAGTGCCACCTCGAGACCAAGGAGCTGTGGGACAAGTTCAACGACCTTGGCACCGAGATGATCATCACGAAAACTGGCAGGTAAGCGCGCTGGCTTAAGTGTTCCTACTTAGGTAAAAAAACCGCCCGAACCGTGCACACGTATCGGGTTCGTCGATGTTTGACGCGCGACCAGTGAAGGAGAGGAGAGGAGAGTCGCGTGGCGCGCGCGCAGGTGCAACGGAAGATGGCCGAGGAGCCGCTGGAGATAGCTAGCGAGCAAAGAGACATTTGTCTCGCTTCGAAGTTAACCGATTTCGGGGGGGGGGAATCGCGAGGGGACCGCAGGCCGGAAGCCTCCGGCCAGAGAAGGATAGGAGAGCGGGCCCAGGCGGCAGGGGGAAAGCCTCGCTTGCCCCTCGGAGCTCGAGTAAACGACTTTCCGTTTGTCCGAGTTACGACTCCGTTAATTGACTGAATTTAGTATGTGCGAACAAAACTGGACGAAAAACGCAGGCTCGCCTGGTAACGGGGAAAATGGTATTATTTTCGGGGCGTAATTAGAAGCCGTTACGCCGGCACGATTACGTTCACGGCCATTAATTATCGCGCTCGCGACAAAGGCAGCGAGCTCTGGGCTCCGGGCCGCGTAACCCTCCGACGGCCCAGCGGGGCCCGGCAGCCGCGCGGCCTGGCCACGGGAAATTACGACAACTCAAACAGAACTTGCAACGACGTACTCGAACTAATGGATTTCATTGACCGACGTTTTACGAGATATTTAAGGGAGTTTCGGGTGTAATTTATCGCGGCAATTTATGCCCCTTTGTGGACACACCGCTCCCGCTCGCACGTTCATTTTTATAGGTATGCTAATAAAGACGAGGCCGCAGCTGCGCGCTCTAAGGATGCGTGACCGCCAAGTCCAAGTTACGAGATATTTGTGCAAGGGTGACCCGTCTAGCGCTGGCCCCCGGTAGAACGAGGTCTCTCGCAACCTTCGAATCGGCTCGCCGCATTTCGCTTATTTTTATCAGTCGCCGTAGCCCTCGGCTCTGTCGAGCATTTCTCGGCCGCGCCGACGCTCGATTTGTCGTCCATCGGTCGGTGCATTAACGGCGGCGGTCGCCGAAACGTTTCTTCGATTCCGTGCTGAACAGACGGACCGACAAGCTGACGCGTTATCATCGAAAGTCGAGCACACGCGATCCGATCGTACCGGAATGTTGTGTACACGCATACAGATACGTACATACGCGAGCGGCGTAGAAAGTAGATGGGAATCGAAAGCCGTTCGAGAAATGCTCACCGATAAGGCTGGACGCGTAATTATAAATATAAATTACCCGGGAAGAGTCTCGATCCGAATGACCGATTCGCGTGCGTTTCGACAACGCGCAACCTTGAAACTTATGCGCGAGCCTGCACGGATATTTATGCGACGCGGAAATCGACGAGTCCGCGTGCGCGTGGCTGGGTGGTTGCCCACAGGAGGAGCGATCTCTTCGGAATTGCGTATGCGGCTGGTAAAAGTTGGTAGCTCGGGCGAACCTCTGGAATCTCCGCGGAAAAATCGAATGTGTAAGAAGATTTGAGTACGATTCCGGGGCGTGTCGGTGGCCTGACGTTCTCTTCCTGGGCACGATCGATATATCAAGAACGCCGGCGATGCACGAATAGCGTCGTTAGCACGAGAAACGTTGCCACGAAATCCCCGGCTGAACGAAAACGTCATTCTCTCGAGTGACAATACGAATTCGGACCAATCAGGTGGAATTGTCTGGCCCTACGGGGTGCCAGGACCATACGGTCCTCTGATTCTTCCTCGAGGACTAGCTCACGGGTCTCCTTTTCCCACGTTGGCACCCGCCACTTTTCACTCTCTCCCTCTCTGCCCCCTTCCCTCCCCCTCTCTCTCTCTCTCTCTCTCTCTCTCTCCCTCTCCTCCTCGCCGTCTTCTTCGCCTTCGCGTGCCCGTCCTCCTCGCGACGACCTCGATTCCGATGTCGTGAACAAAGCCAATTTCGTGCGTGCAAACTCCAACTCCGCGTCGTTCCCGGCCGAAAGGAACAAGCGCGGGGTACTACTCTTTTGTTAACGCGATTGACTCGTTCAAGGAAAGCCCCTGTTGCCCGGAGTCCCACGCCTCCGTTTCCGTAATTGACCGACTCCCGTCGATACACACTCCGATCCACCTGGCTCGATAACGAATCCCCTGCCACTACGCTCGTACGCCGCGAGGACGATACCGGTGGCCTCGACGGATTCCAAGGCTGCCTGGCACGGCGGAAGGACGCTCTTTCACGCGCTTTTCCAACGGTTCGCCACGTAACGCCGAAAGTCCCGAACGGTCGGCCGCGTCCGAGCTCTCTCGGCGCTCGCGACCAGCGCTGTGTATTTTTCAAAGTTTAAGTGGGCAAACGTGGCGGAGTGCGAAGCAGCGGGGCAGAATAGGAGGTGTGGACGAGCAGGTCAACGGAGAGAGAGACAGGATACCGGCGGATAGAGGGTACTCGTCACGCGAACCCTTCATCAAGGTGCCAGCAACCTACATTATACACTCACACGTGCCTCCACGACCGGCGAGGGTGAACGTGCACGTTACGCGAGAATCGAGAACGTGCACGGATCGCGAAACACGCCGCGCGGAGAACAACCGACCGACCGACCGACCAACCGACGCGACGGTGCAATGGAAAGACGATAGAGTAACCGGGACAAGAGCGGACACCGGGATGGAACGAGACGGGGCTGGGTAAACGTCTATTTATCCCTGTTACCCTGCCCTCTCGGCCATAACGAAACCCCAAGCGAAATAAGTCGCCCAAGAATCCCCAGCGTCCCCTGATCTACGACGAAATTCTTGACGCGAGGTAGCGCCCGATATAAACGACCCGGCGGAAGGTGGAAGGTTTCGTCGCGTAATTGTCGAATAATTTAGCGGCCTCGAGTAACCGGCACCGTCCTCCGAAATGGTCGAAAATCTATCTACGCCGAGGAAAGAGCCGCGGCATAATAATTATAACGACGACGGCACCTGCTGCTGCTACTGGCTGCTGGCTGCTGCTACGGGGTGATGCTAAGTCATTAGCTCGGCAAAACGTTTTAGTAACTCGGATGACCGTGTTCGGATCGCTATAATATCCACCGCTTCCGTAATCCATTTGTTCAAGCCCTTCCGCTGGCTGCTCCCTCGGGGCTGATGCCCTCTCCGGCTCCACTGCCACCCTAAAACGCCTACAGGCTGATTCAGCTAGCGGGATCGTTTCAAGCAACCGGCGAATCGTTTACTCCGCCGAGTATCTATATTTCCGGAGATAGAAGATGGTGCGGCGCGGATTAATTAATTGATTAATTAAGCAATTGATTAATTCGTTACAATTTCGTTGGAAGAGTATCCTCCTCGTGCAACGACCAATCTACTCGCAATTTAAAGTTGTCGGGCCGGGTGAATCATCCGGTACGCCATGCCCGGGTCCCAGGGAAACAGATGTACCAATACGCGCGCATTTGTACGCGCAGTGCAGCGTGGTTCGAGGCTGTTTAGGGTGGTTTGGGGTCGAGGTGTTCCTGCGATTATGGGCTCGTTAGCCACGGCCCATGGAGGGCTTGTTTGTTTCTGCCTAATTTGACAGGGAAACGCGGCGCGCAACGTTCGCGCGCAAGCCAGAGAGAGGGACGGAGCTGAATGGGAAAACCCAAACGGTTGTTCGTTTCCTCCGGGCTGGACGATCGCCTCGCCCATCCTCGTGATCCATCGAGTCGTTTCGTTTTACCGCCTCGGGTCGCGCCTCGTTTCCCTACAACTTTCGTTTAATTCCCGAGATAGATTTGTTGTAGATAGGGGCTTGCAGGCCGGCAGAGTTGCATAAAAACGCGAGCGGCGCGCGTCGCTTTAGGTAACGCGAGATCGTTCTGTTTGCAAATTCGCTCGCGAGCCGCACGCTTCGAGGAATGTAGGGCTCCGGACAAATTGACTCGTCGCTCGTGATTTTCGATAAAGATAAGGGTGCTTGTACGCGCAGGATACGCGGGGGTTAGGAGCGTAACGTGGCTGGGGAGGACGTAGCTTCGGGGGGAATACTCGATTGACTTGCTATCGATACTTAATAGTCGTTTGAATGTATTCCCACTTATCCTGGATACAGGGGAGGCCACCCTACACGGCGGGTAATTTTCTCGATGATATATCGCGCCACGTTCCTCGCTTACGACAGAACACTCGCTTTATCGGCAGAAAAACGTGGGACGATTTTAGAGAAACGTTGAACGCGTATTCCCGTTTACTTCACTGGCGAGGCAACTGGAGATTCATCGACGCCGGGGAGCGTCGCGTCGTGCTTCCCGGCAATTCATTTCGTTCGTCTCGTCGTTTTGCTCGGCGCGCGTTCACCGTCGAAGACGTGTCCAAGCTGCTCGAACACCGATCGAACGACTGCCAGTGACCGAAACAACGTCTAACGAGATTCCTGTTCCGAGCTGACGAAATAGTATGGGTTTCGCGGAACGCTTCTTTGTGCGGTTATAGTCGGCGTCGTTCCACCAGTTACTGGCGTAGAAGTCGAAAGCTCGTTCATCCGTGAATCGATCCTTGCGGTCGGTGACTTTGAAGCGATTGTGGGATCTGCGGTCTGGATGCTCCCGACCCGATTGGCCGTCTTTCAATGAGCGGGCACGATTTGTTGGGTTCGCGTGGCTTTCAACGTGATCGTTGTTAACTCTGAACAGCGGCTGGTCGCGTTCTCCGGTGCCCGTATAATTATCCCGTCCGTTGGTCTCCTTGCACCTTTCGGCGCGTCACAGATTCCGCGCACCTCCGTTCACCGCGAGAAAACGGATACGCGAGGCTCCGGTAGCCGTAGACGAGGAGGACGGATCGGGTCTTTACAATGGGATGCTGCCGGAGATCCTCCAGCACAGAACAGCAATAATTCCGCAGAGTTGACTGGAGAGGAATAGTTGGAAGCCTTGGTGCGGCCACGCGAACACTGCCAGGAGCAGCAGAACGCTGGTGTAAATCATCGCGTTGATAATGCGGCACGAGCATCCCGATGTTCGCATCGCTCCGAGCATACGCGCCGCGCGCACCACGCCACCTTTGATCGCGACGGATGCGCTCCTAGCGTAGACACTGATACTAGACACGTCCAACGAAAGCGACCGCGGCCTTCTACCTCTACGTCTCCTCACTGTCTGGCTGGTTTTGTCTTCGAACGACCGAGCCGCCTCGACTCCTTTAATTCCCTCTTCCTCTCCTTCCGGCTCTTCCCTCTGCTTTCGCTGCAGAGCTTCTCCGGAAGCCCGATCCGTCTCCGCGCGCAAGCCCTCCGAGGTGGTGGCCTCGTCCTGCAAATTTGAAACGGTCGGGTCGCGGGGAGGCTTGCCGAAAACCGAGGACAGATCGTCCTGGCAGAGCCTCATCCGAATGCACGGCGGAAGTTCCTGCAGAATCGACACCATATTCTTCACGCAGCTCGGTCGACACGTTCTGTTCCGCGGGTTGCACGGGCCCTGGCATTCCATGGATCGATCGACGCGCGGGCTTCGAGGCGGATTCATCTTTCTACCGAGAGGATCTCCTCCGATCGGGCTCTGGCAGAAAGTTAGAGAGGCGCCTGGCCCGAGGTTTATCGTCGTTCTGGCAGTATCTCAAAGGGAACGTGGTGGTCGTTTTCGGAGGATTGGCCAGCGACGGGGGGAGAGCGTGGTTTTCGAGGCCGCAGAGGAGTCGTCGCCGTCGGTGTGCTCGGGCGCATCGGCGTCAACGAAGACGCGCATCTGCTGGCGCGTGCGCCTCGACGCTCGAGGTGTTGAAAAGTTGACTGCATATAACGAGGTTCAAGGGTGACTCGCTCGTAACGAAGCTTGAAAGGCCTGCGGGCGCTCCTTTCAATCAAACTGACTAGTTAGACGCGCCTCTACATTGGATTCTAACCGGAGAACTCACCACAGATCCAACGAATCGGTCATTCCAGAAACCCTCTGTCTCGTCACGGATCTACCCCGCACTTCTGCCACTTTAAACCGCGCGTTCGCTACACTCTTGCATCCCAGCGTCGATTTCTCCTCTCAATGCAGGTTAAACGTCAAATTTTCCAGCAGCTCGGCAAAGACACTAACCGCGGACAACTTCGGTGCTCTCGTCCCAAAAAAAAAAAACTTTAGATGTACAATATACATATGCCTCTGTCTACGCACGCGTAAAGGTAGGCTCTCACTACGCCTCGTCTCGGCTCATTTTATTGTTCTATGCTTTTCTCATGTATTTTGAATTTCTTACAATTTGACCCACACTGCGCCTCGCCTCGGCGCGAATCCGAGCCGCGGATTTTTCCTCGAGAATATTTTGAGGAAGATAGGCGAGGCGTAGTGTGAGTGGATGCAATGTCACCGCTTCCGGTGACCGCTAAAAGAGGAAGGCAGAGGTTCTCTGAGCTAGTGATCCTCTAGGTAGTGATCGGAAAATGTGTCACCGTTTTCTATTGGTCGACGCAATTAGCGACCGAAACCGGAAATAGAAAGAGTAAGTAAGTTTTCCTATTGGGCGAAGCAATAACATCTACCAATTGGATTCCACAACATTGAGCGAAAAGTGGGATCAGCAGCAAACTTCGTTTAATACTAAAGTGCCCACCGATTTGTGACTTCCGCTGTAGGCCAAAATGGTGGACACATTTGCCGATCATTACCTAGAGGATCACTACTCCGAGCAACTGACCAAACACATGAACCGAGGCAAGCTCAGATAACTTCAGGTAGGGGAGACCGGGGCTAAAAGTGTTGGATTATTAATATTATTAAAAAGGCAAAAGTGATTCATCATTCAGGGAAACCTGAATGTAGTAAAAGATAATCATGCGTCTGTAGAACGTCTTTTCTTACAAGACCGGGCAACGGCAAAACACAATCCGTTGTCAAAGAAGAGCTCACTTCTGTTTAGCATATCGTGATAAAAGGACATTCTTTCCTGGTCATATATTAAAACTAAATATTAAATATAAATAGTCTTATTTATTGAAATAACCCATTTCCAATAAAAAGTTCCGGGGCTAAGTTGTTCCGACGGTTTTATCGTCAAAATCAAAAGAGCGTTGTACTTTAAATTATTTTTTCCGTGTAAGTTGATCACGCCACTCTGTCGCCCATTTTAATAGCGCCCGCGACAGCGAATCGTAAATATTTTTCTATCATTATTTTTTGCTCTATTTCGATTGTTTAACGTCGATATTATTGATTGATTCGTTCTTATGGATCAAATGACATTTAAGAACATGGTGTAATTGTGTTTATTGTTTTAATACATGGATAAGCAAAATAAGGTCTGAAATTGCTATATGTGTCGACAGGGGCTAGTTGTTACCGTGATTTGGGACACGTTGTTACCGTAACAACGTGCCCCACCGCAAATGTATAAATTGTTCCTGCTGTGCTTTAAGGGGGGACCCCACCCAGAAACCACTAAGAAGTTTGGGATTTTATTGTTCGTATAAATGAAAATATTGGGCCTGGATTTTTTATATAGTTTTAAAGCAATCTATATTTTGCTAGAAAACATTTTTTTATGGAAAATTGTAGAAAATAACGGTGAGCAAAATGTCTTTCCGGAGCACTGTAAAAAAAACTGACCCACACTTCCGGGAATGACTGGGCCATCTGAGAAGGAAATACAAGAGAGATATATTATCTCCCATGTAGCATAGGATTTTTTGTCAAAATTCGAATTATTTTGGAAATTGTAGCAGTTTGAAGAATTGACTTTAATCTTTTACGTAAACATTTGCACTGAAATGCTTGAAAACAGTCGAATAATTGAAATATCGATAAAACCCTACGCTACATTGGAGAGAATAGTGTTTTAAACTTAAGAAAAAAAGTGAATTGAATGAAAGGTTTTGGAGATACAGTGTGGGTCAGGTTGAAAAATGTTGTTTCGAGAAAAGCGCGTTTAAAGTTTTCATTAAAGGTTTCATGGCGTTCAAGCTCTCGTTATTGTTCCGTTTGAAACCTCCTTCGCATCAGTTTAGAAGATCGTCCGAGGTGAGATCTTCCTCTCTAATTTACTTTGATACCTAATACATCTATTTCACTGTAATAAAGGCGCGTTTCCCTTCCAAATGCGGTTCCAGGCCCCTCTTTACCTGACGTGACGCGGTGTTATAGCTTTCACTGTAACTCCTTTAATTTGGCGAATATCAAAAAACCGTTTTAACACAATATTCGACACACCTTAATTTTTTTGAATTTTTCAAAAATTTCTGGCGGTCCTGGGGTCCTCTCTTAAGATGCGAACACATGAATGAAAGTTGGAAGGGAGCTATATTTCCATCGAATTTATGCATAAAGATAACAACTGTCGCTAGAGAATTCAGTATCTGCCACTTGACCCTATCGAGAGTTATTAAAAAACTGCAATCTGGACAAGAAGTCCCTGTAGGCTACAAGTACAAATCTCAATAAGTAGGTACCCACAAACAGTCGAGTGTAAGACTGATTTGTAGATTTTAGTTTTTATACCAAAGATAATGTTTATGGTTATTATATTGTTTTGGTTTCCTTTGAAAGACAATACATTTTTGTTGATCCGAACCTTTTAAAAATAAACGTTATTAATAAAATTTTGTTTTGTTCCATTAGAAAATGAAATATTTCATTAAAAGGCAACTTATATATCTTAGTAACAACTTACCCGAATGCGATAATAACTCGCCCCATAAATGGGTAAGAAGTTCCGCTTCGACCAGACACAAATAAATTACTTTTTATGAAAAACCTACTGCAATATATATATATATTAAATACAAGCTTAAAATCGTGAAATATAATAAATTTAACAAGAAATTAGTCAACAGTGAATTAGAATAACTGCATTATTTTCCAGTCATTTTTTTATGTTTTATCGAAATCGAAACTTTTAACCCCGAGCTCCCCTACGGAAAAACCGAGGCGACGCGAACCTAGATAGATGCGAGTGCGAAAAGAAGTTGCGCCGATGCGAGGCGTAGCGAGAGCCTACCTTAACACGACGACGTCGCTTCGAAACGTTACGCGGAGGATGCCCGAGTGAAAGAAACGGTATTTAATGGTTTGCAGGCGGATGTTCCCGACGTGCCGGGTGTCGTTCAGCGGCTTGAAGTCCGAGGGCAGGTACGCGGTGCTGATGGACATCGTTCCGGTGGACAACAAGCGATACCGATACGCGTACCACAGAAGCTGTTGGCTGGTAGCGGGCAAAGCGGATCCTCCGGCGCCGGCGCGGCTCTACGTGCACCCGGACTCGCCGTTTACCGGGGACCAGCTACGAAAGCAGGTGGTCTCGTTCGAGAAGGTCAAGCTGACGAACAACGACATGGACAAGCACGGCCAGGTAAGAAACACCACGGTGACACGTTGTACCCTACCGCCTAATCGGTCGGCCGGGCGCCCTCGTAAACGGGGCATGTGGGTCAAATATCGATCATTTCCCGAGCAATCTCCTTCTTCGTTCCCACCGAACCGACGTGTTCGTATTTTTACGATCGCGAGACGGTCGAAAGAAAGCTCGGTCGAGGACCTGGCCGAGGCCTCGCGAATCCTCGGTGACGCGATTCGAATGTCACGCGGCTCTCGCTAACGACGCTTACGTCCACGCGAAACACGGCTCGAGCGTTGCTTTACAAGCCGAGCCAAGAGGTAATGAATAATAACGAAGTGGATCCCGACCCGTGCCTTTTTCCGTTCGACGCGTGGACTCCCAAAATGTTCGCGCACGGCCGGAGTCGTTGCGCGACGCCTCGCGTCGCTGGTAAATCGCTACGGGCTCCGGTCGTTTGGGAAAAAATTGCCGCGCAAACGACGAAACTCGAGGAGGTCCGCCGCGAGAGACTGCGGCGGTACTAGGGAGATACGACTTATCCTTGTTATTTATTGGTAAATTCACACATCCGCGCGTTTCACCGTCCTCGGCCGGTGATTTGGCGACGGCGCGGGCGCGTAAGTTGCTCGGAAATAAGGCGGACGATTTAACGAACGAGCGGTGCCAACGACGTCGACAATGCTCACGGATTACAGTGTCGTTTCTCACCGACAGCATCGCGTCGTTACGCTCTCCTCCGAGGGATCGGGCACGACGTCGTTGACGAGATTTCGGACGTTCGCGGGCACCGAAAATGGCCTCGTAAAACGGACACGCGGCGATACAGGGAACGCGTAGGCGTGGTTATCATCAACAGCCGCTCGTTAATCGTGGGCGTCGAAGCTGCCAGCCCGTGAAACGTAATATTCCGTCGTCGTCCCGACCGATCGATGACAAACCAATCTTTCCGCCGCCGCGCGTGCTAAACCTCTCCGTACCCCCCTCCTCTCCTCCTCCTTCACTTTTCGCAATTTCACTTTTCTGCTTTACCGCTTAATTACGCGCGCTCGCGTGCGTTAACGGTGTCGCGGCCGCTCCGACTCCGCTGCTCCTCCGGCCGCGGCCGTTCCCGCTTTTTTCTCTCCACCCTCGAACTCTTTCGCGCACGCGAATTCTACGAGCATCGCCGAGATCGCGATATAGCAACGCGCCTGGAAAGCCTTCGAGAAAGAGAAGCCTTGGAAAGAGAATTACGAGGGAAATGGGACACGGAGCGGCAAGAGAATCGAGTGCGCTTCTTTCTCGACCGCTGAAATATCTCGCCAGTGGCTGGACCTCGGCACCATAAAAACTGTAACTCTATGGCGAGAAGAGAGTAACGCGGGAAAAAGGGCGTAGCGGGCGAGAAGGCGAGAGGCGAGAGGCGAACAAGGGTCGTCCGCGAATCGTCCACCCGCGGACTGGCCATAATGTTGGCAGCATTATAGGCGTTTGGTGGTGGTGTCGTAGGTGGGTGTGCGTTGTGCGTGGTGTTTGTGTGGCGCGTATAGTAGGCACCACGGCGTGCCTATAAGCTAATAAATTGAATGGATGTTTGCCCGGAGCTTTTGTCATGATGATCACGAGTAGCCCACGCTTGGCCCGTTGAGCACCTTTTGAATCTCTCTCCACAGCCAGTTTCCCGTCTCTCGCGCGCCCTCTCCGCCTCGGGATCCTCGGCGGCTCCGCGCTGCTCCGTGCTAACGGGCACCACTCGCTTATTCACCTTTCGTTTCGTTTCGTTTCGTTTCCTCTAGTTTCCACCGGTTTCCTCCCGTCTCGCTTGGCTCTATTCGTACGCGATACCGGCCGCGTACAGGCGTTTACAAGCTCGACGCGAGCCCAGCCAGAAAGCTGCTCGACTATGGGTTTCCTTCTCGCGCCCAGGGAACGGGGCCCGTCGCACACCGGACGAACGCGCACGGTTCGACCCGCGAGCGTAATTGGCTGCTAATTAACGCCAGCTTACGATCCTAACGGCGATGCTACGATTCTATCGCGAGGCAGCCATATATAACGCATCGTGTCCATCGCCAGGAGAAATCCCCCCTTTTACCGTTCCCTCGGCGAAACCGCTCGCAATCAGTGATTTACAGGCTGCGTACATGTATAATAAGATCTGCCGGGCTACATAGTCCGGGCTCGTCCCCCGACAATAGGCGGATCGTTAAACGGGCTAGGCGCGCGGTTTTTTCAGCGCGAGCCGATGATTTTAGCCGGGGCCCACGTCGCGGAGAGGTGTGCGCGGGATATACGTGCGTGTAAAGAACGGGCGAAAGGAAACGCGAGGAGAAGAGGGATAGCGGTTTGAAGGAAAGGAGGGAAGAAGGAGAGGGAGAAAAAAAGCCTAGGCAGGCCGAGCGCCGAGGAGAACAGACACACCGGTTAAAAGCAGTCGTGGTGGCGAGCTGGGAGAGCCGGGAGAGCCGGGAGAACCACGCAACGCCAGTCAACTCAACTCGACGACTCAAGTGGTAGGGAACATTCCTTCGCTACGGCCACTATTTCATCGTTTCGTATGACGCGATATTATAAGACCCCCGCCTGCGTGCCGGCTACTACACGGTGGTCCAAAAGCAACCATCCACCTGCGACCAACGACGGCGACGCAGCGGAGGATATACCTGCCGGGAGAGGAGCCCGCGTCGCGTTTCTCGCGCCCGTCTCCGTCCTCTCGCACCGCTCTCGCCGGATGCCTCTCGCGCCTCCAATCTCCAATCCACCATTATTCTCTCCAGTTTATATCCAAATTACATTCGACGGTTGCGCACCGGTACGAGAAATCAACGCGCACCGTGAGATCCAGTTTAATTCCGCTTACTTTTTCCTCGACCGCCGAGGACCGTCGAGTCAACAGAGAGAAAAGAAAAAACTAAACGTCGACCGCGATAAAATTCGTTCGCCTCTCGCCGCCAGGCTCGCTCCCCTCGCGTATTTACGCCTATTCCTCGTTCCTTCCAACCATGGGACGGGAAAAAGCATTCTTTTCTTTGCCAGTGGATCGTAACCGTAATCGGTGTTACGGACAATGCGGCGTGACTGACTCATCGCGGTGAGGAAAAAAATAAAAGGAACGTTGCCCGGTGGCCGTAGGTATACCGTGTAAGCGGCAGGCGCGAGGAGGAAATGCTGGAATCAAGGGGTATTAATAATTTCTTAACGCGACGCACTTGTACGCGCCGGAGATGCCAGCAGGCTTTGCTCAGCCATAATATTGAGATTAAAAATGATTTACGACCCAATCCACCGGTGAGATAGCGAGCATTCAATTGGGGATTTACGGTGTAATTGACTAAACGGCAGACGCGGAGTAAGGCGCGACGAATACGGATGGATCGATTCAACGGAACGCAAGCCGCTTTATTATCGATACACCAGCCCTTTATCGGGGAACAGATTGCTCGAGTCGGCTGCACCGCGGTATTGGCGAGCGTTAAAACGTCCCCTGGGAACCGCCAGCCGCCCGTTCAAGGCGGTTAACGTTCAACCTTCTCGAACGTTTCGCCGAGTCCTCTAGCTTTTACTTTTAGCCTCCGACTCGTTAACGGACGGACGCGTCGCGATCGTCGAAAGATAGTCCTCGCGGACAAGAGATACTCAGCGGCGTCTCCATAAATCACTCTTAATCTTCTATCGACGGTCCGAAGGGCGCCGCGACTCGCGCAACTGTGCCACGCGAATTCGCGGCGAAACCCGTGGACTGGGATAAAAAACAGCGGAAATCGATCCCCCCCCCCCCTCCGGATCCGGAACGGGGCTGGAAAATGGTGGTTCTCACGATCTCGCGCGGAATGTCCTGCAGCCTGACGGCGAGCAGGTATTAAGTTTCGTGTCTCGGCTTCCTGTAGGCATACCTGGGCGAGCCGGGGACCGAGCGACAGCGAGGGTTGATAAATTAAACGAAACGTTATGCAGATGCGCTATTTTATCTGGCCGTCGCTGCCACGCATTCGTACTCCGGGCGTGCGTTACATCACGCGAAGTTAGTCCCGTATGCCCGAAACGGTTCGTGACGCTGTGTCGTCGGCCCTCGTGCACGGGGTGTGTCCGCGGCTCTTAACATCGCCGCAAATGCCGAGCTGGTGGGTAAAGAGGGTAGATTAAAAAAAAAAAAAAAAACAACGGGACTAATCGTGAGCGTAGATCGAGGAATTTCAAGACAGCCTTCGTCGCCTGATATTCCGAGTAGTAGCTGGAAACGGGACGGTTGAAAGTAAAACCATTCAAAATATTCGGAATAGAAGTGATTGGAGAGGCTGTGGGTGCTTCCACTAGCGCACGCTTATGGGCGGATCTGTGTGTTACGTTGTGCGTGTGCGTTTGATGGCGTTCACACAAGCCAGCCGAACGGAGTAGAGCAAATTGGAGTTCTGACAGGTTGCAGTGGGGGGTGTCCCACCATCCAACGGCGCGGAGGAAACGGATAGGGGCACCCCGGGAACCCAGACACCTATAATCGTGCGGGCATAAAGTTGCCCGCTTGGAAACCCACGTTCACGGGACCACGGGACTCGCGTACTCGTTATCCAGACTCGAATTAAATTCCAGGCCCTTTCCTTTTTCTCCGTCATCGAGGGAACAATCTTGCAGCGGCGCGACGCGCACCGGTCAAGATATAATTTCCACCGCTCCAGGCTCGTCCCCCGCGCTACCGTGCCACGCCGCGGCTTAAATAATTCACCAAGCGTTACGCAACGGGAATCGCACGGCGCGCGGTCACAGAAGCTCCGCGTCGTTCCCGTTAAAGTCCGTGGAAACTTTTACGATCGAAAGGGCAAGGATTTCGGTGCCACGCGTTCACCTTGAATAACCACCGCGTGGCGAGGAATGCGGTTGATTTTGGAGCAGGCTGTAGACTTGGCGGGAAGCCACCAATTAATAGCCGGTTTAATCGATCAACCGGCCCCGGTACACTCGTAACGCGGACTCCAATCACGCCTCGCACCGATCAACCACTATCCGTACAGTTTTTACGATCTTTACATTTCTCGACCACGTTCTGGACAGCCTCAACGCGGGAACGTAGAGGATTGCCTTCTCTCCGCTCAGCCGAAATCCTTTCGAGCAAACGGGCGAGAGCTGCGCGCGGACTTGCAGATCGGTACCGCTGCGGCGACACCGCCGAGCGATCAGAATTCGGGCCGTGAGAATATATCGATAACAGTAACAGTAAATATTCGCGTGAACGAGCGCCACGAAGGAAGAGGGCACGGGTGCCGCGCGCGGGGCATCGGATATTAATTTCACGGGTATAATCTGGTGTTATAAAAATAAATTACGACGGACGATCGAGCTAGCCAGTGGAAGCGGTCGGTGCTGCCCGATTAAGTAACAAAACGTTCCCGGGGACGTTTCCATCGGGACCAGCCGTGGCCGGGACCGTTCGATCCGGAGCTATCGGTCGTTCACTGCGATCCCGGCCGTGCGAGCCGATGTTCGACGCTACGAGAAAAACGACTATAAATCGCGCATGTAATACTGCTATCAACGTGTATTACATAGACGCCGCGTTGTTTGATAAATCGCTGGATGCAAATTGCGCGCGTCCGACGCCGACGCGACGATGAGAGAGAGAGAGGGAGTGGATACTGGCTTCGATTTCTTCACTGCGCAGGCGGCTCAACCGCCATTTACCGCGATAATTTCGATTTACTGGAACACCGCAAGCCCGAGCACGCTGTGTAACGCATTATCTTGGAAACGTTCGAACGCCAGATAGCCCCGTAGAGTGGACGGAAGATCGTCAGCGATCGCGCGAATGATATCAATGCGGTATTATCGCATCGCGAGACAACAATGCCACGAGTTAAGTCAACTTAATAACGCTGGATCGTCGAGTCACGCGCTACACAAGCGCGCGTATAGGTATGTAGGTATAGGTACGGTTCGTTTAACGCGGCTGGCGATGCCTGGGCCGGTGCTCGGCGGTCGAAAAAACAAAAAAAAAGAATTGAGACGTTTAGTTAATTATCGAACGACGCGATAACGACGCGTTTCACCTCGCCCTCCCTTCCCCTCGCCGTTCCCTCGTAATATTCGGACAGGCCGTACGCAGAATTTTCCTTTTTTGCAACGGCGCGGTAGTATATTCGTGTCGGAGAGTGTCTTGCTGCGTGTTAACGCGCGATCCCGGCCGCAGATATCGGAGATATATTTCCAGCGATAATCTTGTCGCTAATAAAAATCGCATTTAATAACGCTTTAGCAAGGATGTACGCACGGTGCGCCGTAAGTTTCGCAAACCGATCCTCGGCCTTAATAACACCGCTAAAAGACCGATAACGCCTGCGTTTCGATACAACCGTGACCGATAAAAGTATGATGTCTCTCTTACCGGTTATTCCGTCCCGCAGCGCCCGCTACGAGCAACCGCGACGTTTTCGGACCGGTCTGCTCGAATTCTAGGCTTCCCCTTTCGGATGAATTTATTGTGTTACCTATTGCCGAGGTGTCGCACTACGGGATTAGTCGTCGACGAATGTTTCCCAAGCGCGTGGCGGCAAAGAATATCCGTAGGTTTCCACGTGTTGCAGGTTACGGGGCGACGAAATAAGTTATCCGATTGGATACGTTCACGACAGGTTTATCGGGTGGGCATCGGGCTTGATTGCGAGCGTGTGTTCCACGCGTGTGCCGGGTTCCCGTTCTCGGGTTCCGAAGCCACGATGGATCCGAGCGGTTCGCGGTCGTGCGAACCAGGCCTTAACGCTCGCGTTCGACTCGGTCCCCACGATCGAGCCTCCGAATTGCTCACGAACCCTCGACACACTCGACGCACTCGTCCATTGCCACCTGTGCTCGTCGCAGCGGCCTCGACGGCTCTCGCGCGTCGCCACGATTTTTTCCTGCCTCGTAAATAGTTGAAAAGCCCGCGGCCCGATAACGTTCCACGATTCCATGAGAAATGCGAGAAAATAAGGAGCACCGGCAGAGGGAAGCGTGCGTGCGTAGGTACAACAGCTGCCGGGGTTTCGGTTCACGACCGCGAAACTATCGATTAGGTAAGCGAGATGTATGGAAAGACGACGTACGTGCAAGCGCGTCTAGGTAGCTGTATACATACGTACTGTAACGTTCGTCAAGCTTAAGAAGTTGACGCATGGGAACACCGTGTGCACGTGGAAAACTCGCGGGTGGCTCGTGCGAAATTCGCAATTGTGCCGAGAAATGCCAAGGCGCGCGTAATATTCAGATATTTGCATCGAGTGCATTACACGTGCGAGTTATGCGATAGCTACCCGAGAAACTTGTTTCATCGTAGTACACTGTTTCGGACAGGAAATCGATGGGCGACTTCTCCTTTCGTTCTATCGACTACTTATAGGTATACGTGCACGTATGTACGTATGCATGTACGGCTGGACAAGCATGCCTGATGCGACGTTAAACTTGGCCAGATGGAAATAATAGAATCGCCGTTTAAACTTTAAATTATAACGTAGGCGTACACGTATGGAAATCTGGCCGCGTTGCTCGCTGGTACGCTAAACACCCGTTCGATTATCGTAGCCTCGGTTGATTTATTCCCTCGGAACACCTCGAATCATCCATGTACCTGTTGCAAAGCTGACGAAAACGATTGGAAAATGAAACTGGCGTTCCCGTAACGCGATAGAAATCGCGGCATTATTTTCGTTCCGTTATCGATTGCTGGATAAGTATCTAATGATAACCGGCGAACGTCGCGTTCACGTTCACGTTCACGCCCGCGAACGAGTGACCGGGCGCTCGTGAAACTTATTGCCCGTCGTCGCCTGTTAACGTTCGAAACGCGCAACAGGATTTATAGGAGGCTGGCAGTTATTTTCGAGGCCTTAATCAAGACTTTATAAATCATCCGGCTCTCGGTATCTGGCTGCAAGCATTCCCGTTTTCTATTTTCAGATCGTACTGAACTCGATGCACCGATATCAGCCGAGGATACACTTGGTCCGTTGTCGGCAGTCGGACGACAACAATCTCCACATAACCGATCTCCAGAAGGAAGAGCACAAAACCTTTATATTCCCCGAGGCTATTTTCACCGCGGTCACCGCTTATCAGAATCAGTTGGTGAGTGAAATCGTGTTTGCAATTCGCTCCGGGGAACTCGACTAATTCCCGTAATAGGGGGTCTCGATAGCGGCTCGCCGCGAGGCCCCCCCCCCAGCCGATACGTCTTATCGATGCGAAATTAGTCCAGTTGCCGGCTTACAAATGTACTCACGAACCGCGACGCAACTTACCTAGACGTTCGCCGATAATATTTGCAGATAACCAAGCTGAAGATCGACAGCAACCCGTTCGCCAAAGGTTTCCGAGACTCGTCCAGGCTCACGGATTTCGATCGGTAGGTGGAAACTTTGCACCTCCATACGCACTTCTACACGCGCGCGCGCATACACGACACCAACACGTTCGACGCTCGGTGCTTTCCTCGCTGGCAATCCACCACGGTAGATCGATTTGTTTCGCGCATATTTCGAGCCGCGGCTGAGGAGCTTTCGAGCGGCAAGCCGGCCTGGCTTTGGCTCGCCGCGGAGCGCAGTGCGCCGAGTGAAGCGATCATTACGCGCCATTATAACGTCGGCACCTTAATCATAGCGCCGGCCGAATTATCGCGCGATCTTTTAGATCTCGTTAAAAGTGGAAATTTATACAACGCTAAATGTCGAAGGAGAGGCACATTTGATCCTGAATAAGCGTGCGCACAGCCGGGCGATTCCAGAGTTATCCGCGATCATCTATCTACATGAATGACGATGCACCTGCTGGCTCGCTCGCTCGCGTACGCTCCTCTGCGTTTATGACTGGGGCGGATACATGCGTGACAGAAAGAATTTCTTTTCACCCTTCACCGTGCAGGCTCGCGCGCGCGCAACCGCACACCTCGCCGAAGGATTATCGTCAGCAGCGACAGAGTAACGTTCCAATAAGTAGCGTTTCCATTAATCTTGGCAGATGGGCGCTACCTCATTATCAGTCAGTATATTCGCCGAGAAATAATCGGTCTCGATTAATTACAATTTCTCGGGCGGTGTGTCTGCCTTCCCAGGGGCCAGCGGTGTACCTATCGCGCCACGCATCGATCCTTCCTTCCTCGTCGCGCTTCATTCCGCGTAACGCGCTTGCTCGCTCGCTTAGACTCGATCGCGATGCCGAAAAATATTCTGGCACCGTATCGGCGTGGAGCAACAGTTGCGCCGAGGCGGTTTGTAATCGATACGCGCGCCGACCGCGCCGAAGCGACGATTACGCGGCAACAAAATTCTCGCGGGACGATTATCCGGCCGTTTCGCTTCAATTAACCGGCGCGAACGGTGGCTACTTTCGGTGCAAGTACGCCCACTAAATCGCTTGCGCCCGATCCCGACGCTCTTCCGATCGCGACTCAAGGTTTTATGCAAATGCATAGGCGCCCGGGTGTGTCGGTGCATCGGCAACGACCGCTCGACGCAGTCGCCTTCCGTTGGATCGCGGCACGGGGCTCGAAGTAGCGCGGTCGAATCGCCGAACCGATATCTACGTATACGTATATCCCGGCTGCGCGACACCTGCTTTCGGGGATCGTGCAAACGAGCCGATTAAATACCTAATTTGTTCGCCCGTAATGGAGTAATAATTAAGAGATTTTAGTGCCGCCAATGCCGCGCTGTCTAATTTAAAAGCTCGTTAGTTATCTACGCCAGATTTTCCAATGTCTCTTTCGTCGCGGCGAGGAGTTGCGGAAGTTCGAGAGGAGCTCGAGAGGGACCGCGAACCGTTCGAAAACGGAAGGCAAAGTAGACGCTCGTCTCGCGTGCTGTCCGAACCGGGAGATATACCCGACGGACGATCTTTTCGGCTCTGTCGGGACGAGTGTGTTCGGTCCAGCGAGGCGGTAATCACGCGCGAATCAGAGGCGTGTCGGGAAGGAGGCTCAACCGGGAAGTCACCTTCGGCGCACTAATGCGTTCGACGCGATCTCGAATACGTTTCCGAGAATCGGAGGACGGGCTGAAGTTTTCGGCGTTCCTCGTAAAACGTCCAGCCCGAAGGAGCCGGGCGAAGGACGTGAGACGCGTTGACGCGTCGACGCGTCCCGATAGAGGACGGCCACGGAGGGGTTGGTCTCTCGGTGGATAGCGGTAGAAGGTCGCGAGCGTTGTTTGTCGAGTGTAAATTCGACTCTTAAGAGACGGACGCGACGTTACGGTCGTCGATCGACCACTTTAATGACACGGCAGTTTGTAGAAGACGATCATCCCGAAATCACTGCCCCGGCCTACCGCGACCCTCCTCAAATCAGCACCTGCCTAACCGAGATCACGAAAAATCTTGCTGCGTCATTCCGTCGGTCGGGCCGGTCCGCTATCGTTAAAACTTCAGGGTACGAGGACAACCGGGACAACCAGGACGAGAGGCTATCGCGGCAAAGCGAAAGCACACTTCGACCGTTATACGTTTTAGTTGGTCTAGTAGGATAACTGGGGCGTAGACGGTTCGCAGCGATCGACGAGTGACGAATTGCCGCGAATGTCCTCGTTGGTGTATCGGAAGGAAGAGGAAGGAATATTAAAGGGAGCGAAGGCAGAGGCGAAAGGGAAGGCGCGATGCGGCGCGGCACGGCGGTTACAGCAGTCGTCGTATTCGGCTGCACGGATGCGGCTCTGTCGGCGTCCAGAGTTAATGAGAGAGCGGCCGTACGGGGCAATACGGCGCATGCTCCCGCCCACTTCACGCCGCCGCTGATAGATAGATGCCCCTCCGGCCCTTTTGCCCCTCTCTCCTTCTCTCACCCTCACCCCCCCCCCCTAGCCCTTTCTCTATCTCTCGAACGATCCTCGCCCCCTATCCGCTTATCCTCTCTCCCTCTCGCCCTTTCCCCGTCCCCGACCATCGTCACGTCCGCGTTCGCATACGTGCCCGCAAAAAGCCCCGAAATCGTTGTTATAAAGATATTACGGTAACGGCGAAAATTTAAGAACCGTTTATAAAAACCTGGCTGCGCTCCGTCTCGTCTGGTCTCGTCTCATCTCGGCTTGCCCCGCCACGCCTCGCCTCTTCTCGCTTCGTCTCACCTCGCGCCGGTCCAAATTTATGGCCAGCTGCCGCGAGAAACTCGAAATTGCCTCAGCGCCGTCGATCGCATGGACGCACCGGCATTGTCGATCGCAAAAGGGGGGGGCACGCGTCTCGCCGACATCGGTCGGCGCGGCACCTATGCGCCTCCGGGCGCATAGGAATCGCTCGCGATCACGACAGAGCCGTCTGTTTCCGGAGAAGACTGCCGCGGGAGTTGCGACTTATGGTTTCTCGGGATCGATGGCGATTCGTGGAAGAGATAAAGGTACGTTGCCCGGTGGTCGTTGCTATCGCTGTCGCGATCGCGATGCCTCGTGGAAGCTTTGAAAATCGACGAAACGTTCGGTCGTCGATCGCCGAAAGTCACGAGGGCGAGGGATTACGGCGAGGAGGGACAAGGGGGGGGGGGAAAGATGAAGAGGGAAAAGAGAGGGATTCCAGGTTGCTCTGGTGCGCCGGTTCCGGAGGGCAAGGAGGGCAGGGCATTCATCTATATTAGCTTCGAGAGCGGACGGCCTGTCATTACCGCTGCCGCTCTGGCCTTCTTTATCCTCCTTCAACCTCCTTCATCCTCTTCCTCCCCTCGCAAACTCTTTGCCCTCCTCTCCTCTCTCTCTCTCTCTCTCTCTCTCTCTCTCTCTCTCTCTCTCTCTCTCTTTCTCTTTCTCCCCCTCTCCCTCTCTCGTTCGTTTCTCGAGCATCCTCGAGCGAGGAAGCGTTCCTCCGTTTCGCGTCCATCGGCAGAACTAGCAGCATCCAAAGCCCGGGCAACTGCTCGGACAGCTCTAACCGATACCCAAAGTCCTCCTTCGCTCTGGCCCATTAGCCGACCGCATTACCAAACCACCGCGCCGCGCCACATCGGACGGACCGACCAACACAGAGAGATTGCTGGGGACTCTTCCTCCGAAGAGAGAGAGAGAGAGAGAGAGAGAGAGAGGGAGGGGGAGGGGGTAGAGAAAGGGCGAGAGGAGTTTCGGTGGCCAAAGAACGCTACGGAGCTAATAACCGCCGTTTAAAACGCAAAAACAAAGGTCCCGCCGTGCATCATCGGGACTTTAGATGCGACGCGGCATGGAGAATGCGCGAGGTAGCGGGAGAACCGAAGGGAGGGACCGGCGGAGAATAAAGGGTGGTGAAGAAACGTTGGTCGCGTACTATCTTGCCTGGCGCTCGTACGTAGCTACACTTACGTACCTATATATCGGCCGGCTATCTCGAACGCGTCAGGGTCATTACCGGATCATTACCTTCCATACCTACCGTGCGACGACGATGATGGCCCCGGCTTGCCAGCTCGGTCCGAGCCTCAGCCTCAACCTCGGCCCCGCTCGTACCCGCTGCGAGGCGGGCGGCAGATCGCGCACACCGGCGCGCACACTCGCGAGCTACTCGCCCTACGCGGCTTCCACGTAATAGAGGGCCGATGCGCGTGTGGTGCCCCTCTGGCATGTACACACACGCACGAAGAGCCCCGGCTCGATCGCGCGTCGGACTGCTCGGCGGCAGCCGGGTAAATTACAGGCTCGACCGTATTTTGCGTTGTTTTGTTGTTTTTCAACGCGCCGAAAGGAAATGAGCGAGCAAACGCGTCACGCCACCCCGAACCTGCTAATTTCTATTCATATTTTATGGCTATTAATTTCTTCACTGTTACACTCGCTCTTTCTCTCCTCCTTTCTCCTTCCCTCCCCTGCTTGCTTTCTTTCTTTCTTTCTTCGGTTCTTTCTTTATACCGTCCTTCATTCGCACTGTGGCGCGCTTCTTTCTTTCGAATCTTCTTACCCGTATTTCAGTGCGATCGCGCTCGCCCCTTTCTAATTTGCGATTCTTCCCTTTTCTTCCTGTCTGTTCGTCTCCCTGTTCCTCCCATTTCGTCGAATTCTCTTTCACTTTCCCGCCGTTCCTTCGACACTCTCCTCCGTTCGGATATAAAGAATATGTCATTGTTCCCGGCAGCGAAAGAGCTGTTCGAATAGGAAAGCGTTGGTAGCGTATAAATATTCACGGTGGAAGTTGTCGTCGTTGGCGGATCGCCGGCAGTGTCGCTCGATAAGACGCGATCGATCTTTCTCGCAGCCCCGTCTGTTCGATCGTTTTCGTTCGCAGGATGCGTGCGAGCGAAACCGACGAGAGTCGAACGAAGCCGCATCGCTCGATGAACTACCTTCGGCCATCAGTGGGGTGTAACCTATTATTATCTACCACTTACCTAATGCCCTGTGTCAGCCTCGGGGTAGGCGGAGAATAACAGGCTCCCCGTTCGATGGAATCCCCTCCGCGCTAATATCGCGAGCTCCGCTACGTCGATGCCTCTTACGTCTTGCGCGGCTCCGTAACCACGCTCCCCCCCTCGGAAAAACTCTCCCCCGCGGGCCCGAGGAAGCTGTCGGGAGGCGGCGGGAATTATCGCGTGCTACGATTTGAATGGGACCGACGACGAGCCCGTTGCGCGAACAAGCCTCGCGTGAGAAACAACGGAACCGACTGTTTCGAGATCCGTGCTCATAGCGGACGAGTCGTTCCGCTGGTTCGCCAAGTCGGGACGCGAGACCACGCAAAGACATCGAGCATCTTCAGCATCCCGAGGAACGAGGGGTATTAGGTAAGAAAAACTGCAGACACGCGAGCGAAATCGCCGCTGAGAAGGACTCGCCTTGTATCTAGGTACTTGCACGAGAGTGCACTATGTACGGGAGACATGGGGCTAAAAGTTTCGATTTAGATACAACATAAAAAAATGACTGGAAAATAATGTAGTTATCACCTTCACTCTTGACTAATTTCTTGTTAAATTTATTACATTTTACGATTTCAAGCTTGTATTTAATATATGTTGCAGTAGGTTTTTTTTATAAAATGTAATTTATTTGTGTCTGGTCGAAGCGGAACTTCTTAACCCTTTATGGGGCGAGTTGTTATCGCATTGGGGTAAGTTGTTACTAAGATATATAAGTTGCCCTTTAATGAAATATTTCATTTTCTAATGGAACAAAACAAAATTTTATTAATAACGTTTATTTATAAAAGGTTCGGATCAACAAAAATGTATTTTCTTTCAAAGAAAACCAGAACAATATAATAACCATAAACATTATCTTTGGTATAAAAACTAAAATCTACAAATCAGTCTTACACTCGACTGTTTGTGGGTACCTACTTATTGAGATTTTACTTGTAGCCTCCAGTGTCTTCTTGTCCAGATCGCAGTTTTTCAATAACTCTCGATAGGGTCAAGTGGCAGATACTGAATTCTCTAGCGGCAATTGTTATCTTTATGCATAACTTCGATGGAAATGGTGGCCCCTTCCGCCTTTCATTCATGTGTTCGCATCTTATCGTTAAAGCATAGCAGGAACAATTTATACACTTGAGTTGTTTCGGTAATAACGTGTCCCAAATCACGGTAACAACTAGCCCCTATCGACACACATAGCAATTTCAGAGATTATTTTGCTTATCCATATATTGAAACGATAAACACTATCACACCATGTTCTTAAATGTCATTTCATCCATAAGAACGAATCCATCAATAATATCGACGTTAAATAATCGAAATAGAGCAAAAAATAATGATAGAAGAATATTTACGATTCGCTGTCGCGGACGCTATTAAAATGGGCGACAGAGTGGCGTGATCAACTTACACGGAAAAAATAATTTAAAGTACAACGCTCTTTTCATTTTGAAGATAAAACCGTCGGAACAACTTATCCCGGGAACTGTTAGCCCCGGGTCTCGCCTACGTGTAGATAATCTCTCTCTTTCTCTCTGTGGTTGTTTGGAACGACGCGGATCAGGACGGAATCGGATCGAAAGAAAGGCGGATCGGAATGTTCGGTGGTGATTTGGCCGTGAACGTCGCGGGCGTCGGTGAACGTCGTGAACGGTTGGACGAGTAACGGCGGTTGCCTCTAATTAGAACGTTTGGAGCGTAACCGCGCCATTACTGGGAAAATGCGCAGACTCGACTCGTCGGATCGACAAGGAATATTTATTGGCCGGTGTAACGATCACGGGAGGGCTAGCATAGCGCGAATAGTAATAGGCGCGCGGCTGCCTCGGGGCCGGCTACGGCTCTCCCGTCCCGTCCAGCCACTGTAATTAGGGCTTTTATTGTCTGTACATAAGGAAGCTTTATGAAAACATTAAGGATATAATTCAAGGCCGGCAGGCCACGGCGCGTCGTGAATTGCAGCCAGGGTTAATGCATAGAGACTCCGGCTTGCTGCGTCATTTCCGTTTTCCGTATAGCTACAGGTGCAACGCCGCGGAGCTCGCGCCTCCGTCCGCTTTGTTGCTCGCCTTCTCGCTTACCTCCGCTCCGCCTCCGAATCGCGTAACTCCCGTGCCCCTTCGAATAATTCTCGCTTAGCGATCGAGCAATTTTCGCGCGAGCGAGTTTTCTCGTCCCCTTTCGTCGAGTGACCCGCTTGCCGTTTGGTGGCAACGGCAGCCAGGCGCTTCCGACGGAGGAAAGATCCACGGATAGGTATGCTCGATCGATCCATCTAAATCGAAATCGACACGGGTACACGCGGAGCGTGTCTACTAATAGAGTTCGAGCGTTCGGACAGCGATATTTCAGAAGCGCGAAAAGAGGAATGGCCGTAGACGCGGCGCGCGGCGGTGTGTGGTCCGGCACGTTGGAGCGGACGGCGATTAGCCCCAGGGCCTGGCCCCTGCCCCCCCTCTCGCCTCCCTAATCCCTCGGCTCTTTGAGCCAGGGCTCGTTTCTTCGGTCCCTTCGCTCCCGAGCTCTTCCTGCCTCCCTTTCCCTCTCGCTCTTCCCTTTTTCCTACGCTTCTACCTTACCGAGCATGCCGCGAAAGTGAGCCGCACTCGTCGCGTCGGGTAGAAATCGTGTAATTGATATTTTCGATTGGAACTCGTACCAACACTCAGCCGACGTCCGCCAATTAACCCACACACCGGCTGGGACATTTATCTCTTCGGGCACCCTTCGCGTTTCCTCTCGCACCTCCCGCCGCTCTTTGCTCTTCCGTCGTGGAGGTCCGGAATTCACGCTTCTGCCCGGTCGCATAAACGCGCGCCTCTTCTAGTTCCTCTACGCGCTCCGCGCTTTACGTCCTTTGGTGTCGCGTTACGCGCTAAGCGGCGTACGGCCGGCTGGTAACCGAGACGCGCGAACTGCACACCGGACCCATTGTTCCTCTTTCACTTTTTACTCCCCATCGCCTTCTTCTCTTTCGCCCCTTTTTCATTCACTTGTCCTTTTTCGTCGTTCCATTGCCCTCCCCTTCGCCACCCTACCCCCCACTCCTTCGATCTCGCGCGCCCCTTTCCATTGTTTCCTCGAATCGCGCTGTTTAAGCCTGTCGTCTCGATTTCCACAGGCACGGTCCCGTCTCGCGTTCGCGCAACCAACGGCTTTACGACTTTACGACTCGCGACCCCTCGAGCAAGTGGCGAGCCGTTCTCGCCAGCGAAAGGTCAACTTTCTCGCGGCGGTCCTGTCGGGATTATCGTGCCGGTTAAATGCTGGAGGAGAAGTTTGGAGAGGGGAACCGTCTCGCGGCGCCTCCGAGGAGACGGTTGCCACGGAATGGGTGCGTCGAACGACGGCCGTGAAAGAGAATCTCGTCTCTGGGCACACTGGTTCGGGGGTTTCTCGGGCTTTCGAGGAACCGGATGATCAATAGGAGGGTATCATGGTCGGCCGGACCGCGGTGAAATTATCCGAGTAGCCGCTGGTGTCAGGTTTTCTTTCGACCACTTCACTTGCCAGAGACTACCGAACTGCGTGTCGAGCGTTGGGGATCGTCTTCTCGGGGGAGGGCGACGCCGCGCCGGGTGGGATCCGGTCTCGTCGCCGCGACCAACAGAGAAGCTCCTATTTCGAAAACTCTCGTTCCCTCGCTTACGTTCCGGCGGCGGTCGAGCTGGCTCGACCTTAGAATCGAAGGGATTCGAGTGGTGCGGCTGGGGGGAACTGCCCCGTCACGTCATCGTTCGCGGTCATAATGAAGTCTTAATGATCGAGATAGTCCCGGCGATAATCGCGGCGTGTTTGCGTACCACTCCCGCGCGTAATCACGAAAGTAGGAAATGACGGTGCAACGCGCGCGCGCCCCACCGCGCCGCTTCTCAGTGATACCGAGCAATAATTATCACGAGAATATCTCGCGAACGGCACGAAGCGGATGCGCCGTGCCGCGCCGCCACGCGTTTTCATCCACCAACGTCCAATAATTCGCTCGTTAACGTCCCTGCCAATGCCAGCCAGCGATCCTCTCTACGGCGCACAATCGTTCGTAATTAACGCTAATTAAACGCGCGTCTAATGCACCAAATCATCCATCGCGTTATTCCGGGACCAACTACTACGCGGACCGCGAAGAGAAAACGTCGTCTTAATTAACCGCGGACGCGCGCGCGCGCGCGCCCCTTCCTCTCGTCCGCCCTTTCCCTCTCGCTTTATCCGCGCCGAATCTCCTCCATTCATTCTCCCTTAAATGCCACTTAATGCCGATAGCGTGGGATCGATTAATCACCGTGGACGAGTACGTCTCTGCAGAGGTCGATCTCATCTTTACCTCCCGGTGCTAGGCCGGTTATCGTGTTTATTCGCGACCAAGTACTTCCACGTCGATCGATGGATTAACTGGCTTTTCTCGCGGATAATGCGATCTCTAATGCGATCTCTAATGCGAGCGTACCTACTCATTATCGAGTTAAGAGTCTGCTTTTCCGCGATACCTGCTTTCCTGTCGCGACTCTGTCGCTACTCCGGCAGCTAGCTCCAGCCGGGTCTCGTTAGGAACCAGTTCTAAACGCCAATTGATCTTCGTCGAATGCAAGCCAGGTGAATTTAGCGATGCGCGCTTGCAAATAAGGTCCTTGTAAACTGTCTACAGTGTCTACCAAAGCTGGCGCGGCTAAAGAGACCGTCTTTCGTTCGCTTGTTGCAGAGATCCGATGGAGCTGATGGAGCAGCAGTTGGTTAGGTGCGGTGTGGCGCCGGTCAGGCTGTACGAGCACCTCGCGATGTCGTCGCCAGCGGCGGCGGCGGCCGCGGCCGCCGCCGCGGCAGCCGCCCTCGGTGCTCAGCAGCAACAGTCGCAGCAACAGTCGCAGCACGAGAATTCGCCGCACGCGCTGCCGCCGTGGATCACGCCGTCGACTGCCCTGCTGTACGGTGCCGTCGGGCAGTCGCACCCAGGAGCCAGATCCGCCACGGGCTCCACGTCCCCGTACCCAGCGATCGCGGCCACCGCACCTTTTCCCTATCCCTCCGCTCTGCCCTGGCCCTGGCAGCCTACACCCGTCGCGATGATCTCTCGACGATCCTCGCCCCCGACAGCCGCCGCTCACTCCCTCAGGTACACCCCGTATCCACCACCGGCGAGCACGCCGCCGCCGCTCAGGGCTCGCCCCGCCACCCCCAATTAGCGCTGCCCCTCGACCGTTCACCGTTGATAACAGCGAGGTGTCGTCGCGCCACTTCCTTCTCGCACGAAACCGCTGCGAGGGGAAGAACGACGGGATCCCCATCGCCCATCTCTTCCAACGGTGTGTCCGACAGCAAGCAGAGGAACGTGCGATCCAGCCAAAGAAGAACGCGGGCCAAGGTTTCGTTCGAACGAACAACAGCCCGAGGAGAGTGCTCGGCTCTGCCGATGGACCGGACAGGCGTTTACGTAGGCGTCGCTCCAAGCGAACTAATCGCGGCTAGAGCCGGAGATTGTTAACGTGTACAGACCGCCGAGCAAGTCAGCAGGTTATACGCTCGGCGATAGGTGTCGTGCTATGTCGTCCTTCTTGTGCGGCGAGGAATTCGCCGCGCTCCGAACTCGTCGACGCTCCTCGTCACGGCTCGATACGCCAGCGCTTCGTTCTCGCTCGCGGAGGGAAGAGGCCCCAGGCCCTCCACCTCGGCAATTCTCGCTGCTCCGTGTCGAGCTTTTACTTAAGTTAGTTTTAGGGAAATGGCCCGTACTTTGTTCGCTCTCTGTGTCCGCGTAACGTAACCGTAGACCTCTCCGTCTCGGGACTCGGGGAGGAAGAGGGCCGCCCAGGTATGCCACGCGAAATCGAAACGTTTCAGAGCGGAGAGAAAACGGCTCTCCCTCCCATCCCATCCCCCCCCCACCCCTCTTGCCTCCCGAGCTCCAGATATTTGTACATAAAAGAGAAAAGCGACGTTCGCGCGAATTAGATTGGTCGAGTCGCCGTAGCGGCGCGAATCGACTCCAAGTGAATATGTAATATATTATATATGTTCCAGAAGCGTGAGAGAAGAGCCGCGTGAAAAGAAGGTAAAGAGATTCGACCGTAGCTGTAACATATACCACGATAGTATTAACGCGTCTTTCCTCGAGACGGTGGAATTTGTACATAAAATCTTTTATGGTAGCGAGTAGCGTTAATGCCGTATTCTCGATGTAGCACGGATAGAAATAAACGAATTTTCATTAACGCGCACTTCTTGTCTATCTCGTTATCCAGGATCTCGGTGACCCCGCGAGGGGTGGCTACGAAAAGAGGGGAGATTTCGGAGTCCACGGGCTGGAAGACTAAAGCGTCCGCTACAGATTATGTATGTCGGACGCGGATTATCGAAGGAGACCTGCTTCGAGCCCGATCCCCGGCTCCGATCAATCCTTTCTCTCCGGTTTCTCCTCCGTTTCTCTTCCGTTTCTCTGCCGTTTCCCGAGGCGGCGTGGTGCCGGCGCGACGGCCTCTGCTCATCGAGTGGCTCGTCACGCCAGCCAGGCTTCATCGCGCCTCCAACTGCCGTGTAATTCTGTTACACCTATCTGAAATTAAATAAATTCATTTCACGGCCTGTCAGCGAGCAATTATTTTTAGACGCAGCCGCCTCAAGGCCGGTTCGTTACGAGGCCAACACTTCGCGAACCCTCGGGCATACGCAGAAAAGCCCGTCCTTGCTTGAGACGTTCGTGTGTCGCGCATCCGTCGCTGTGACTACTGAGATGTCACTCGTAATCGAAGCAATTTTATCGTAGGCATCGACGTGCCTCGATCGCGCGCAGCCTAGCCTCGCGCCGTGCACGATGCCGAGGCACCTTCGAACGCCCAAGGTAGGTATAAGTATATTTCTGCTGGAAAGATTCTCGCAAGGAGGAGGGAAAGACGCCTGCAAACGACGCCCGTGGGAAGGTGAGTTTCGGTCTTCCGTATAATTGAACGAGTATCCGATAAATTCGTAGCACCGCCGGATCGAGATCGAGATCGTCGGAGGACACGGAGTGTATCGTGTATCCGGCCGCGTCGGAATCGGCGCGTCCAAGCGGCCAGATAAGGAGGAAAAGAAAAGAAGGAGAGAGGGCGAGGAGAAGGAGAAGGAGGAGGAAGGTTTCACCGGGGCGCGAAAGCGATCGTGTGTTACGTCGTGATGGGTGGAGCGAGGTGAGAGAAACAGAGAGGCGGCTCCCGAGCTTGTAATTATGTTGATACGAATGATCTGCGGCTCGCCGCAAACCGAGGAAGAGGAGCAGAGAAGCGAGAGGAGGAGGTGGTGGTGGCAGAGGAAGAAGCAGAAGAAGTAGAAGAAGCAGAAGAAGGAGGAGGAGCAGGAGAAGGGGGTGGAGGAGATGGAGCCTCTAGCGGTGCTCAGTGTGCTCGGACTGCTCACCGGCTGCTCTATACGTGGCCGTTTATCCTGCTCCTTGTCTCTCCGAAGGGAAAGAACCCTCGCTCGGTCTCTGGAGCCGCGCGGTTCCCTTCGTGTACCGACCATACGCCGCGTTGCTCATCCCCACGCAACGAGTAAACGGCTTTAGGACCGTGGCGAAACCAGTTTAAGTGGTTAAGCGTAGATGTAATTGATTTCCATTTTACGAGGCTCTCGGGGAAGACGCTCCACCCGCCACTGCCATCACCACCACCACCATACACGCCACCCCCACTATCGCCGCAGCTCGTGAACCAACTTCGTCCCCGTCTCGCATACTTGCAGCGCGTTAATACGCCTTACCACGTCGTAGATCCGATCTTGCCGAGTAGAATCATTCCCTCGGGCCGTCCCCGATTCGCCGAACAACCAAAAAGATCCACCACCTCCGACCAGCCTCCTCTACGATCTTCTTCGTCCCCGTTCGCGCTGGCTCGCGAGCCTGATTAAACGCCCAACGCAGATTACTCGCATTCCACTCCAATTTTAATTACTCCGCTTTGAAATGCTACGCGGCGAGAGCAGCGCAAGTGAACGCAACCGGGAGACGATCTTTCGCCCCTGGATCGAAATTGGCCCGCTCGTGTGGCGGTGCGGCGCGGCCTGCGCCGCGATGCTGCCGTGATGAATTGGACGAATGAATAATGAATGAGTCACGGGTGCACGGATCCAGGCAGGCGGAGAGGCAGCCGGGCCGAGGACCAGCCCCGAGGATGTCGCGGCACGCGGAAGGATTTTAATGAAATCCAGTGACAGATGTCCTTCATTCGTAATTCTGCCTCGGATCTTCGAATCTTTAATTTACTCCAACAAGGCCGCTCAAGCTTTCCCCCCCGCGCTCCTTCGTTCGTTCCCTGCGATTCTCTCGGCCGTGGAAACGCGAGTAGTAGGGTGCGTGGGTTAAAGTTCCACCCTCCCGTGCGCGCTTCCCAACTTGGGCCAGCCCGTCGAAGTTACGATCGATACCTTAATTGCAATTGAACGAGCTCCTCGGAGCGGTGGCAAAGGTTAATGTACCATTAAGAAGCACTTTACGAGGAAGGTGGAGTCGGTGCTCGTGGCCGTCAGCCAATCGTCGGACCGGCCGCGGAATCTTCCCTTTTTGGCGGCCCAAGCACGCCGGGAAAAACTCCACGATCCCGGATCGTCCATAATTGTTCCCTCGCGGAACGTTGCCTTAAAACGTTTGAAAAGAACCGTCGTGTGCAGCGAAGAGTGCTTCTGAGGAAAAATAAAACACGCGGGTAGGAGGTACACGGCGGAGGGGACGTTTTGAAGCGCAAGGTTCAGCTTCGGCGGAGGGCAGAGGCAATTGGAGCAAGGGTCGGTGGCTGGTGAAGCGTCGCGAATGGAAAAGAGAAAATTCGAAACGACGCGAGGCGAGGCGAGGCGACGTCTAGGAGAGGAACGGCCGCGTCGCTGAAGAAGGGTCGGAGGAAAAAGAAGAGGGGTGGCCGTGACGGTACAGCGCGGCAGTGAAAGAGAGAAAGAGAGAGAGAGAGAGAGTCGCTGGAGAATATGTAAATTAGGAACTCCGTGTGAATGCGGAGATTTATGGCGGCCCGTACACATTTCTGGCCGCAATAAATATCAGTAAGTAGCGAGGCGCGGGACCGTCCGGATCGGGTCCGAACCTCTTGCCGACGAGCTCGCGCACTCGCGTACTCGCGCGTGAAGCCGCGCGCTCACCCTCCTCGCGGTTACCACCGGCCGGGCCGCGACTGTGGCCGTTCTCTCCCATAGGCCATTAATATCGGTGGAATGCCTGGAAAAATAGTGGTACGCGCGATCAACGCGCGGGAGGTCGTTAAGTTCGACCCTCTGCTCCCACGAGTTCCTTAGTCGCCAAACCGTTTCGCTCGACATCTGTTTTCCTCGCGGCTGCTATCCCTGCCTGCCTCGCCGGAACTAAACGTCTATTGTCACTGGCGCCTGCGGCCGCCCAGCGTCTACAATCTACTTAGAAGAAATCCTTCCCTTCTTCGCCTTCCATTTATCACCGCCGGTCTGGGACTCTATTTAGATTCCAACAGCCGAGAAGCTGGTCGATATCCATTTCGCTGCATTTTCTACGTCGCCGAGGACGTCGCAGGAGCGTCGGCGTCGCTGGGATGTACTTGTAGGTTCTTAGAATTAGAGGCGGTCCCGATCGCATTAAGCCTTCCGCTACACCGAACGCCTATGCTCTCCATGGACCGCCGCGCCGCCAAGCGGTTTCTACGCACCAGAAGCTATTATTTATAAAAGCTCATTGTATTCGAGCAGTGCAACTTTTTCCACGGGGAAACGGCGCGGCGCTCGCCAGCTCGCAGCCGTAATTACCGATGGTTAGGTGGTTAGATCGTCAGTGGATAACGCGACGTAATTCACCGTCACCGAAATCCACTGCATCCTTACGACGGAAGATCCCGAAGCCGAAAATTCAAAAAATTCTGAAACTTTGTGTATATGTAGCGGATTTCCTCCTGATTACAATGCAATTCTTCTTTGCTGCCCAAAATCACTCTAAGGGGGTGCGATTAACCCCTGAAGATTCGACTATTTTTCCATTTTATTTTGTGACACACAATCTCTAAGAGGTAGAAGAAAAGTTTCAAGACAAAAGTTTGGTGTCTAACAGTTCCCTTCTTCTCCTCTATTTCCACCTGATATATTTGCCCCATATGTAATTACATACAAAAGTATATAAATTATCTTATTTTCTTACTGCGCGTCGCGTATTATTTCCTAATAAATGTTTGAAAAATATTGCTCCTCGTGTAGCTTAAGGCACGTTACAATGGGTCCAAAAGTTCTTCGATTGTCGCGGAGCGCAGTTCCGCAATACAACAATTGTATGGAAAAAATATGGATTATGCTGTCTCAGAATTATTTAAACATCCAGTTCAGATTTCACGTGAAACCCCAAATTTTAGAGAACATTCATAGTTTTGTGTTTAACTTCTTTCTAATTGTTTAAACAATTGATAAAACCTTCGCGATTTGATAGATCTAATTGAAAGAAGTAACTTTTCTCTAGAAACTTTTTTTCTATCTCTTACAGATCGTGTGTTACAAAATAAAATAGAAAATTAGCCGAATCTTCAGGGGTTAATTTCACCCGCTTGGAGTGATTTTAGGCAGCAAATAAAATTGCGTTGTAATCAGAAGGAAATCCCCTACGTATCCACGAAGTTTCAGAATTGTTTGAATTTTCGGGTCCGGGATGTTCCCTCGTCAGAAGTCGGTCGTCCCGAACGCAACAGCTCTCCGTTCCCGAGATCCTCGAGCCGCGGGGTCCGCGATCGTTCCCGCGATTGCGCCATCGATTCGGATCCTCGTTCCAACGACTCGAGCGATTCGGCGTAATGAAGGATTAGTGGAAAGAAGCGAGGCGTGCATCGCGGAGGAAAGAGACCATGGAAGGAAGTTAGAGGGACGGAAGGGGCGACGGCGAAAACGGAACGGATGGAAGCGATGGGTCGGTAGAATGCGAGAGAAGAGAGGGCTGCCGGGTCTCCGTGGGTGGCTGCCGATCCCTTTCCTTTTCCTTCCTTTCGCACGCACACTATGCGAGTGTACGACTATACAGGCATTAACCAACCACCTTCGCCTACGAGACTAACCACCTTTTAGCCAGCTACTCACTTTACGGTAGTCCCCTTTGATCGCGCGAAAACGACGCGGGACGCGAGCGGAAACAGGCTCTCGGCAAACGGTCTTTCCGCTCGGTACTCGGGTACATCCTCCGCAAGCTGATAACAGCGGAAAAGCTGCACGGCGACAGCTTATGCAAATCTCGCGATTCCCTGACTCGGCCAGCTAGCTCGACGGCCGACTGTCGATAGAAACGTGAAAACGTTTGATCGCGGCGTGGGCGTTAAAGGATTTCACGACGTTTCGACAGCACTTTATTGCTTCCATATTACTGTAAAGTTTACGAGCCACGAGGCCGGATGCGTTCTACTCCGAGGATCATCGGGCTGGCTGTATATAACGCGGCGCGTCCCGCCGCGCCATAAAAGCAATCGCGCCGTGCGATACGCGATCAATTACAACGAGCTGGTCGCGCATCACAAGGCATGCCCAAGATCATCGTCGGAGTTGCGTCATCGAGCTGCGAGCCATAAATCCCTCGCGACAGGTCGCGCTCTCGCGAATACGCCGTTGAAGCTTCAACGCCGGGCGATCCTCGGCGGGTTTCCCAAGGCAAGTGCCGTTCCTTCGAGCGATTCGACCCGATGGCCGAGAGGAGCTGGCAAAAGAATACGCTCGATCGTCGACTGCCCGTGAAAACGATAAAAGATCGAAAAAAGACGGCGAGGAAGGAGAAGAAGAAGAAGAAGATGAGGCAGAAGTCAGCCGGGTTGAAAAAGAAGGAGCGAAGAGGGAGCTGGTTTGGTGGGAGAGACGTCGCAATGGTCTCGAGATCGGGAAGCAGGGCGAGAGGGACGGGGTCCACGGGGCGGTTATTATTTACAGCAGTCCGTAAGGCGTGTCACAATGGCATTGCGGGTTTCCTCTTGAAAGTCCGACAATGCCAGCGGGATTTATGGAAGAAACTTTCAACAAAACCGTCAATGGCCCACCCTCGCCTACGAGAGAGATGCTTTACCTAGCATGGGAATGGGCACAAATATTTTCACCGTAAATTCTTCTTTTTATCCGCTGCGCCCCTTATTTACAGTCGCTCTGACCTAATCCATCCCCACCAGCCAGCGGCCAGACACGGATACCTTTTCTACCTGTTACGACCTACGACCTCCGTCGATGCTTCGTTAGCCGCGCGAGACTCTTTTTCTCATTGCTCCTTTGTCTCCCGTTGGGTAGCAGCGATTTCGTCGCATCCCCGCGGCCGGCAACAACTGTGCCCCCGCGGATACCACCGTTTCTCGTTACACCTCGGCCGAGAAGATGATTTAGGAATCCAGGGATCCTCGGGGGAGCTGAGAGCTCTTTTCGCAGACTCGCTGGCGAGCGAGGTATTTCCGACTAATCCAGCGACAGGATTCAGCCCGGATGGATGGCTCTTCGCGTAATCTCGCCGCGAGTATCTCCGCGAGCGAGGCCGCGGCGCGGAAAAACCGACGTACCGGCGGTGTTTTGCCAAGTACGTAGACTTAAATGCTCCTCGGCGGAAGGTTTTACCAGCGATTTTTCTGCTGCGCCCGGATCACGGGGTGTCGGGATCGGCCCTGGAAAAGAAAGGAAGCCACGCGTGGTGGACGGAAGTGCTGGGCGGAACCTAGCCGGAACATGTGCGCGGAAAAAGAAACGCGTCTGCGGGACTAATCCGTCTCGGTGCCCTGTCCCGTAGAACGATCTTATTTATGGGATTTCGTTGGTAATCTCCGCTGTATCGTAGACGCTCGGCGGACCTGCGGACCGGCGTCCTTATCGGATCGCGGAGATTGCGCAACGTAATTTAGATCGATGATTTAGATTGACTGGCAGCGATCGATATCTCTCTATCGCTGGATTCTCTCCGCGCGGCCCTCTCTCTATCTCTCTCTTCGGTCACGCCGCGCGCTGTGAGAAAGATATCGAGAGATAGCGTGAATCGCGGAAGTTGCTCGTTCGTCCGTCGGTTCCTTTCAGCCCCGACCTGGCAACATCCAAGCGTTCTCGTCCGAGCCTAGCGTGGCTCCCGTCAGGCTACGTCCTCTCTGGCTTATCGAAAATGAATTTCCCAAGCGCTAGCTCGACGCTCGAGTGTACATTCGCGCGAACTCGTGTATCAACTGGGAAAGCCGATGGAGAGAGGAAGCTGTGCATTGTTGAAAGATCCTCGGGGATCGTTGGGATTGTTGGGACAGCGCCTGCTGCGTCGAATGTTGACTCTTGGCTGCGGTCAGCGTGACAAAAACCACCCCTCGATTCGACACGCACCCCTGGGCGCCCCATCGACCCCCTCCCGGGTGCCCTTCGCGACCACTCCAGGCTCGTCTAATTCTCTCCGTCGCGTCGCCCCGAACTACCATTTCCCGCTCAAGTCCCGCGATTAGCCTGCCGAGATTCGTTTCGCCAACCTCGCCGAGGGTGCGCGCGCGCTACTGGTAAGGGCGAAATCCCGCGCCGGGAAACACGCTCGGTGGCGCCAGTTTCCGGTGAACACCGCAGGGCACGGCGGAAGAGTCGTTGGGAAATTTATCGCGCGAGGATCGTGCCTCGATCGAAAGGCCTGGGAAGAAGAGAATCTGGCTCGATAGGCGGGAGAGGAGAAATAGCGTGAAAGGTGGGGTCCAGGAACGTGACGGTGCCTAAATTTTAAACGGACGGCGACGTCCCTGCGTGTACCCACGATTTCACTGTGCCGAGGCCAAACACCTTTTCATCGCCGGATAAAGCATAGGTCCTCTATTCAGTAACGAACCGTTAACTCGACGTAAATGGCCGGGACAACCCTGTCACGGGGCGCGTCTCGTTGTTGTCGCACGGCAAGGAGGATCTCTATTTGAGAGTTTACATCTCGAAAATGCTCTTTTCATGGATAACTTCACGCCGCGTTACCGGCGGACGACGGGCCTTTTCCCTTCAAGGCTCGCTCGCACGGACAATGGCCTGCCTTTTGCACGGCGAAAACGTTGCTTTGGGGCGTGTTGCCCAACGGGAGGCTCCCGCTCGAGTCACCGAGTCGGGGAAAACGTGTCTCGTGCGGTTTCCTCGAATTCTATTAACTTCCCTTAAATGGCCCGTCGGATGGTAGGCGACCCGTTAAACGATTTTCTATTCCTCAACGGAAAATCGACGTTAGATCGGAGAAACAACGATTCTCCGATCCTCGCGATGATCGTATTCTTGTACGTAGATACCTGCCTGCTTACGTATCTCTTGAACGGCGAAGAGTGCCGTTTATCGGCATTTTACGCGACAGCGAGGGCTATTTAAGCAGACGGTGTATCGTTACGCGTCCCTCGTGGTCGGTGCTGGTGGTTGATGGTCGGTCGCGAGGCCGAGATTGTCGGAGGAGGCGAGAAAGATTGGGAGGATCCCCATTGAAGCGGTGCCACCCTGAAAATGGCCTTTTCACGGGCAGCTTCACGGCGCGTTAACGGGATAAGTCGCGTCGGCTGTCAAGCTCCGCACCCCGATCACCTGACTTTTAAAAACTCCGTGCCAGGGCGTGTTCCCTTTCAAATAAATCCGCACGCGTCACGACGCGTCAAAGCAAAGGCATAGAGAACGACGAAAAGCTTAACGAGGGATAAGCGATGGTTGTCTCTCGGGGAAGAAGAGCGGCCTCGACTCTCGAGCGTAAACAAGCGCGTGATAGGAAAAAGTCAATGGCGACACGGTATAAAGTGTTAATAGATTCTCTAATCGACCTTCTCGATCCACAGTGCCGGACAGACTGTCCCCTTTCGAGACCTCCTCCACGTTCGTCCCCCAATCATCCCTATCGCGGGGGCATTGTTTACATTCGGCGGTCCTCCTAATAAGTCACTCAGTCGTCCACTGGTGTTCATAGGCCTCTCAGAATCGCCGACTCTACCCAACCGTGTTTCCATTGCGCGATAGAAGCCAATGCCGCTAACACCCGCGATGCCGCAGTCTCCAGACACCGGGAGCCGTTAATCGCAGACTCATCGCCTGCCGATGATACTGTCGCAGCAGGTGGACGGAAAATACGCGAGGCAGGGAATGCGAAAAGCTTATCTCTCGCAGAGATAGAGCGGGCCGCGAGATATCTACCGAGGGGGAATTTCAGGGGGAATACTATCCCGCCGTATTTCGGGAGCAGTCCAATTTCGCGGAAGCGGAACTCGGGAGAGAAGAAGTTCGGTCGAGCGTAAACTGGAAATTCGCAGGCATCTCGGAGAACGTCTAGCCGACGATTCCAGCGAATTTTCTCCCTCTTCCCTCCAGTTCCCTACCACCCCAGCAGCAAATGAATTTACAGAAATATTTGATAAAACGCTGCTTTATACTTTCCACGCTTCCCCGCCCGAGAACCATCGGAGTTCCCCGAAAACTCCTCGAGGAGGCTTCCTGGTCAGAGCAGGCGTATCGTAAGAAGCCTTGACTTGCCGAAAAGCATTTCGAAGTTCAAGCATCCCCGGATGCTATCCGCTGGAGACCAGGACAACGGAGGCGCGTCGAGGGGTGCTCAGGAACGTTGAGACGATCCCGACCAAGTGGCACTGGCGGCTTTATTGAAACGCAAGCCAGAAGACGAGTGGGTTTACAATAAACAGCGGGGTTGGCGTGGAGCGAAACAGAGGGAAAAGGACCGAGAGGAAGGAGGACGAGGGTAGGTAGCCGTCGCGCAGCCCCGCGGAGTGTCGCTTCGGCGACGAAGCAGAGAGGCAAAGAGAGGCAGAGCGGCGTAGAAGCGGCGAGGCGAAGTGGCGAAGAGGCGGAGAAGATCGGTGGTGGCGGTGGTGCGGCTCGCGGTGGCAAGAACGCGCGCAAGAAGTGTAGTAATGTCTGCCGGCGGCCAAGCGGCCAAGCGGCAGACTATTACCACCGCATGAATATGAATGAGAACAGAAGAAGGAAGAAGGAAGGAGGAAGGGGCGAGGCGAGAGAAAGAGAAGCGGGACGGAGCCGCGAGCGGAGGATCGAGCTGCGGGAAACGAGAGGGAGAGAGAGAGAGAGAGAGAGAGAGAGACAAAAGGAGCGGAGAGCTGGGTTGCTCCAAGGGAAGCCGAAGGAAGCTAGAGCGCGGCAAGACGAAGAGAGCGGCGAGCGAACGATGCGGAGGAGAAGAAGGAGGAGCGGGTTGGGGCGAAAAAGTGGGTGGGGATTGGCGAGGGAGACGGAGGTGGATGGAACGGGGGAGAGGGCGCGCGAGGAACGGCATTCAATTAGTCTCCTAGTAATTAGCCGGGAAATCTTCGGCTTTGTCGGCAAGATCCTCTTCCGACGCGATAGCTGGACCCGCCCGCCCGGGCGAGCGGACCCAGCGGACTCAGGCAAGAACACGGACCGGTACCTGCGTATCGCAGCTTCGCCGTTCACCGAGTTCAGCCAACGGGCAACGTGCGTGCCGTGGTGCCCGGTTTTTCAGCCCAGCAAGAACACGCGTAATATGCCCCTGCAGTTGGGCATTTGCAAATTTTCGATTCCCCGGCAACGGCAATCTCCTGTCTCCTTATCCTTCATCCGTAGCCTCGTTGCAAGCACCGCCCTCCCGCGGTGTTTTCACTCGGGCCGTTCGTTCCGCGCGATTAATCGGCCGATCGAGGCGTTTTCCTCGGTCAGCCGATGGGCAAGAAACCGGAGGATCCTGTTCCAGATGTGACCCAGGCCCCCAGATCCTTTGTCCAGATTCGCGTCTCGAGGGAGGTTCCACTGTTCTCGCACTCCCGGACCACCCTCCACTTTCTCGGCAACTAGCCTCGGTTGTTTAGCCAGCGTTCCCTTTATCTTTCTAGCGCATCTTCCGCCCCCGGTTCGGCTCCATGTCCAAACATCGTGACGCGCGGTTTACACCTGGAAGCCTGAGAACCGTGGTAACGCTGACAGTAATTTACCGATGGCCAATCATCTTCAGCAGCGAGATCGTTTATTTTCTGGCAATCCGATCGCCGTGCTCGCGGTCGTCCAGCGAACCGAAGGGGAAAGGTCCGTTTACGCACGAACGTCGCGCGTTTTTTACGCGGCCGAACACGAACGGCTCGGCCCGGCTTGACCGAACGTGGAATTAGTCGCGTACCCGTGCATTACGCTCGTAAATTGATTTCAGCGGAGCGAAAGGTGAGCAGCCAGGCATCCCTGAAATCGGGACCGCGTCGATCTGCGGCCCTCGCGGGATCGTTACTTATCTTTCTGTAACGTCTCGCAAGTCTCCTCTTGTCTCTGACATATAGTTGGGTACCTATATCTATCGATGAAACGAATCGCGAAGCAGAGGTCTTTATCGTGGATAGGTTGCCCGGGAATAAAATAATCGTAAACGGGGACAGGCCTGGAGTGGGAAGAGGTCTGCGCGGTGTTCGGGGGTGGTCTACCCTCGACCATGGGTGGCCCCCTCGGTTTCGTGTATCGCGACAAAGCCAAATAGGTACGCGCACGCACCCACTCGCCCGTCTTGTCCTCTCCTCTAGCCCTCGCGTTACACGGATTCGACAAGCTTCGCTACACACTACACAGGCTCGCCCTGCATCCCGTCGCTGCCAGTAAATCACCGCTAAGGGCTGCTAAATAGCAGCAACCTCTCCTCTTCATTCCCCCTTGCTCCCTCCGTCTCTCTGTCCCACGTCGCCTTCTCTCCTTCGAGGCGTGCCCGTGGCTGTGTGTGGCCTCCCTTTTTGGATAATTCGATGTCCTGTTCGAAGTTGCCCCTCTTGCCATTCGACTATTCCGTCAGGTCGAAATCCGTCGGAACGACGCGCCGAGCCGCGCCGGCTGGCTGGAAAATGGAACACTCGGCCCCGAGTTCCGTTCACCCGCGTTTCCTGTTCGAACCGTGAAACGAGCATCCAATCTCCGGAGCACCCTGCGGAATCGCTCTTTCTGCCGCGACAGCAGCGCGTAATATGTACTTCACACACCCCGAATGTACCAACTTTTTCACACAGGGTAAATCCGGGAGACGCGGTCGGGCCGGAGAGTCGGTCGAGTCGCTATATTTCAGACTCTAAAATGCAGCAGACCAATTCCTTCTCTAGAAGCCAAACAGTTGAATGAACAGCGTCATTTCGCTTCCTTCTGTGTTTTTCTGGATTTATAGGCTTTAAAAGGTAAATTGAGGTTACATTTAACCTCTTTTGTGAAACAGCCATTGTACAGAATCGTATTTAAAATATACTTCTAAGTCTATTTTCGTTTAATGTTTGGGATAATAAGGTGGTAGAGATATCGAGGGACAATGCAGCCAAAGTATTTGGCCATATTAAATCTGCCTCTCAAAGCTAACGAGAAGATTATCTCTCGCTGCAGAAAGGAAAGATGGTCGAGTTATGATTTTTTTTATTATTTTTGTTTATTTATTTTATTTATTCACTTTTGTATTCATTTGCCCTGCTAATAGCCAGTAGGTAGTTCACTTTTTCTTTGATGTGTTCTTTACTCGTTTAGCGTAAACAAATTAAATATCAATACGAATCTGTAATTGTATTCACTCATAAATAATTTTGCTTTATCCTTTGTTAATTTTCCATGAATAATTATATGAATGGTCTCTGCCAACGGCGAAAACCATTTCTCCCGGCACTCGGGAGAGGTGATCAGAAGTGATAACTTCAGTTTTCAATCCGATTTACAGTAAATATTGTTTCAAAGCAAATATCGACCAGTTTTTCTGAATCAGCATAAAATTCTGAACATATAGGTTTATCTGATAAAATAAGTAATTTCTATATTAGTTTTAATAGCCATTTTATATTAGGTGGACCGCGTCGTCCGGATTTACCTACGTCACTTCAAGCAGATATCTCCTCGCTGCGGCGTTGGCAAAAGCTGCGTCAGCTGCATCAGCTGCATGAAAGAGTAAGGACTTTTTCTATGGAAAATAAAAACAATTTCTCCGCTGACTTGTATCAGTTGATTTCCCATAATTCATAATTACAGGTTGTCACTGGACCGTTGAAACGCGTCGGGGCCATCGAGGTCCTCGCCGTCGCGCAGAAAGATCGCGCCGACCCGAATTTGCGGGAAGGGCGGCAAGGGGTGGCGGTAGAGTTGGCGCGCTCGTGATAATCATCGGCGCTCGAAAAGGAAAGCGCGTGGTTCGCTGGGACTTGTGAGAGCGGCCGCGTTAACGACCGAAACGCGTTACAGATGCGTGGTAATTTCGAATGATTAGCGGCGTAACGCGAGTTCGGGCGAATCTGTGGAGAAAGAAGGGGCGTCAGCCCCGAGTTCCCATGGCTTTGGATTACCGGGCAGTATGCCCTTCCAATCCCAGCGAGTTTCCCGATTTCTGTGCAACCTGATACCCATGCGAAGGGTCGTGAAATCAAGATATATCGTTCTCGCAATCGCGATCGAAGTTGCTCGAGGGGGTGGTCCCTGCCCTGGCTTCGATCGGTTGGCGCTAACCGAACGGTGGAATAGAGACGTAGGATTCGACGGCGTCGCGTCGGTGCAAGTCAGGGCGGAGAGGTTACGAATTCGGTGACATCTAGCCGCCTCGTGCCCCTCGTTAAACTTGCTCGTGTCACCCTCGCGGCCACCGCGTCCCCCTCCCTCCGAAGTCGAAGCGCGGGGCTAATAAATATCGGCGGATACACTTGTGCGCCCGTGCGTGTTGCGCGCAACAGCACGTGCGCGCCGTCCCGCCTCGTCCCAGATGACACCGTTTTTATTGGCAGCGACGTTGGGTCTCGTTTAGGGGCAATCATGGTAACCGAGCCGCGCCACCGACCGGCCACCAGCTTTCCGAGATATTGCTCGGCTCGAGGTCTACTCGGGCTCTCCCCTCCGATATCGTCGACACGGTTTTACCCTGCGCTGCGCGACCCGACCCCGCTCGCGGAATCCACGCGTCCGCGGATGAATTGCCGCCGCACGACGGGCGACTGGTCGAGTCGCGGAGGTAGGAAGCTATCAGGAAAGTGGGCTTTAACCGACGGCAGCCGGATGACAACGCAACCACCGCGCACCTTAATCCGATAGGAAATACGTGACTGTACGGTTTCGCGTCCCTTCCGTAAATTCAATCACCGCCGCGATACTCCGCATCGATGTTTACGATCTCGAGAGTGCGGTCCTCGCTTGCCGCGCACTCGCAAAAGAAAAAAAGACCCCGGCCACCCGGAGTCGATGCATTATTTAGCGGGAGCCGAGCGAAACGAGCGGAACGCGACCGGACGTTTGTCGCGAGATCTTTTGGCCGCGGATCGCGTCGCGCGCAATTCTTCCCCGCGAGATAGATTGCCCCCATCAAAGTTTAATTCGCCGGAAAGGAATGGAGCACGGTCGGTGCCCGGCTCCCCTTCGAGTTCACCGAGGCGCGAGTAACAACGGCCGAGTGGCTTCGAGCGCCCAAGCAGGTGCGATCCGAATAGATAATCCGATCTGTTCACGGAGAACCGAGATGCCCCGCCGATTCTTTTCATTTTCCTACGGATCAGCTCTCTGCTCCCCTCTTTCCAAATCGCTCGCTCGCGTACTTACTTACCCCCGCGCACACTCCGAAACGCTAGGACAAATGGAAAAGCGGCCGATGGAAATTCGTCGGTCGACTGCCGATTTCCACTGGATGCGCCTCTAATCCGAGCTGCCGGCACGTGCTGGGGGGGGGGGGGGAGGATGGCAGGGAAAGAGGAGCGTGTCGACGAACGAGCGACACTTGACTCCGCTCGTCGGGACGGGAGTAGCCCCCTCGGAAAACACCTCGATCCTGCCGATTAACCAGCGACGGCGTCTGGTCATCCGACGCGAAGCGGGGAAGCGTGCACGGGGCCCGCCGGGCCGCTAGAAACTACTCGACAGAGTGGCCCGGCCGTTCTGTCGCGTGTGTTAAAGGACCTGCCGAAGGAAGAGCGGTTCGTGCGAGAACGGTGGCATTCTAGAGCGCAGCTGCTTCGATCCTTGAAACGGGTATTTAAGAGCGATGATTTCCTGTCAAAACGCGCACGTATCCCGGCGAAATCCCACGGCCGCGGTAGCAGGAGGCGGCGCGAGGGTGGGCACTCGGGTTCGCTGGAGCTTGAACCGTGGGATGTTTTGGATTTCTTAGAGCCGGGATGGTCGTCGAGTATCGATTGCGCGGGAGGCGTTGTCACGCGGTTCCCATTACCGTCGAGCGGTCTCCTAGCGCTGGTACTGTACACTGTACGCTATATACGCGTATAGCTACGTGTAAGTAGTGGCGAGGAGGGAGGGAGGCCGTTGCTCGCTGGCGGAGTAAGCTTTGCTCGGGCTTATTATTTCGGCCGTTAAGAAAATAAACAGAAGGCAGGAAAACACGCGAGGGCCAAGGGCTGAGGGCCGAGGGCCGAGAGCCGAGGACCGAGCGCGCGGCCACCACGGAAATTATAGGCGGCCGAGCCAAATGGCTTGAAAAATGCTCAACCACAAATCAAGGTGCCGGTTCGTTCGGCGTGGGAGCCATCTGTCGGTTCGTCGCCGCTTCCCTATATCGCCCTGCGTTCCTCCATACACACTTACACGTACACGCGCGCGCATTTATATATATATATATATATTATTTTCCAGAGGCGTTCTCCAAGTGGCTGCCAGAGGCGCTACTTCCTCCCAATTACTTACCCCACCGCCTAATTATCTACCCCTCCCTTCGCGGCTACTTTTACCCGCTCCGCATCCGAAGCGGGACTTTCCACCCACCCGCTAGCGATTTTCCGCACAGCGCCGCCGGCCGGAAGCTGCGCTTTCCGCGAACGTTCCCGCCAACGGTTTCCAAGCGAAATCCTCGCCCACTTCCCTCTCTGCCTCGCTGGCCCAGAATTAAAAACCACCGCGGCTAAGTATAGTCCCGACGAAGCAATATTCCGTGGCGGTGGAGCGGCTGACCGTGCTGCACACTCGACGTTCTCCCATTGATATTGCCTGGAATCATTCACGACGCATAAACATCTCGTATTACACGTACGGTGCTCGGAACGGAGAGTAAAGAGAGAGAGAGAGGGGGGAGGAGCGAGAGAGAGAAAAGCCTGGGGCCGTCGAAACGGCAGAGTCATGGTCGCGCGGCAGCGGATTGCCATATAACGACCGTGTTGCACAGTCATCTACACCCCGCGACACCCCCTGTAATCACGCTGAATCCCGAGGAACACCTTGCGTCACTGTCCACACGCAAAATCGTTACGTACTAATTAACGTTTCGATATGGTGCCGCGGCCGCGGCCGCGTCGAAGCCTTGCTGCCTCCAATCAGGCTAATTGTGTTGCGTTTCGTTTCCTTTTCTTTCGCTTTGCTTCGCCGCCCCACCTCTCCATTCGTTCCTGTCCTTTTGCAGTCTCCTCCCCCCCTTTTCCTTTTCTTTCTCCTCGCCTCGTCTAAGACGCATCCTGTTTGCGTACAAGCGCGCTAACGCGCCCAAGTGTTTGCAAACGTCGAGCATGGGGCAATCTGGCGCGCGCTATCTACCGACGGATTAACGTCTCAAGTTTCGCGGCTATTGGAAAACTCGGTCCGTCGGACATCGGATCGCGGGGAACGGGGGACAAGGTTTCGAGCAGGTACGAGTGGACCGAATCACAAGTCCGAGGGATCGTAGCTCGCATCTGTTCACCGCGCCGCTCGTTTGCCGGCAAACTGGCGAGCGGTGCATTCACCGAGAAGTCTGCATATTTCTTTGGGATCCGAATCAACCCCCGGACGCGTCTCGCGAGTAGAATTTTAAACGCCGCGCAACCACAGTCGCGTCCTCTCCTACGCTCGTGACAGCCGCGCATTTCGCATCGGCAATTAATAGCTACGGCAATCCGTCACCCCCTTCGGATTTCCCCAGCTAATCGCTCAAGCTGTGTCGCGCGGTGATGATTCAGATCGATTCGGGTGAATCGGTTACGCGACCCGGCACGTGGCGTCTTTCCAACAATAAGTAGACTCGCCGGACGGAGATTCGCGCTTGGTCGTCGAAAATATCTGCGAGCGATAGCGATCCGTTGGTAGGGGGCGCGTGGGGAGCGGCGTTCTCGTCGCCTCTAGCGGCAGAAGGGTTAAAGATCGCGCGAGCCTTGTCGAGCGGGGTCCGCCGGTTTTCACGGGAGGTAGAATCTCCCCTTTGCCGGCGATCAGCTGTGGGAGATAAAAGACGCGGAGCGCGCATGTACGATGACACGTACACGCCCACGGGGTCCGCAAACAACCCCGTAAAAGAGATCGGTCGGGTCGGGTCGAGCAGGCGGCGAGGGATGACAAGACTGGTGAGGGGGGCGGCTCGTCTTGCACGCGCCGACAAATTGTTTGGGCCGAGTCAGTTAGTCGCGGCACAATGGAACGCCACTTGCCAAGATCCCGGCTACGCCTCCTCCCTCGTTACATTACATTACATTACATTACATTTATCTCTCATCCGTGAGCCTTTATCCCTCGCCCGCCCTACGCACCTCGGACCTATCTAGCGGCGGGCTTCCGTCGCTATGGTAACACCGCATCCTGACACGTGGCCGCGAACCCGCGTCCCTCTCCCCGCCTCTCTTTCTCGCTCCCTCATCCCCTCGCAAGTATCAATTTTGCAAACGGCATTTCAAAGCGAACCAACGGGCGGGTAAGGAAAGCGCGGAGAGTCACCGGGGAAAGTGGATTTCCACCGGGTCCCGCGCCGCCTCGCTGTCTATCCGCCGGTCCTCGGAAATTCGGCGGACGAGTGACGTCGCGGCACGTGGCTCGCGGGGGAGAAGCCGCAGCCACGCGACACCGAATTCGTAACGGCCGTCGCGGCGTCGTCGACGGCAGGGAGTTGCTGCCCGCCGCTGTGCATCGGTGCGATCGATCTCCAACGCGCCAGGGCCATCGGGGCTCGCACCGTTCACTGGCCACCGCCGTTACGCTCGAACGGACGTTTGACCTGGCAAGGGTTAAATTCGTCTCGCGTGATTTTTTCGCTCCCGTAGCTGCACCCTCTGCGATTTCATTGTCCGGCTCGCTGCGTGGGTAGACGTAATGTCGCAAGCTCGGATGAAAAAGAACGGAAATTAGCCAGCTATCTGGTAGCTTAGCAGGCTTTGTCGGGGTGTCGAAAACGGTGATATACGCATTGGAATTGATAGCTTTGTTCCATTTAGTTCACGGGTATCCGTGTCGCGATCGGGTAGCGAGATCTGCGATTATTTCGTAAGAATGGCCCGCTTCTGGGTCGCCCCCCCAGCTTTCCAGGCCTGCTCTCAGCGAGGGACCACGGCGGACCCTGTAATTCGCGCGGCTTTTAAATTGCCCGCGGCGGCCGCTTTGGTAGACGGTTTGGCAGCTGCCGTGATTCGATCGCGAATCCCGCCACGGGAAAGTATCGGCGATAAGGCCGAAGCCGATGTGAATCGACGCGAGTTACCAGAGTTAGATATTTCGGCGGCGGGGGACCCGGCTTCCCCGTGTCTCTACTTCGCGACAGTCTCCTCGGTTTAACGAGCTCAATTATACTTCGCTTAGGGTGATCCGCACTCGATGATTGCAGGGACGGGCACGAATTAGGGCTTTGAGGCGAAGTTTCCTAGGAAGCGGCGCGACGAGAGGACACCACGGGACGATCGGAGTCGTTAGCGCGTTTCCAGGTCCCAATTTAACCGTCATTTTCACTCGGGCAATTTAGTGCACCTTTCCGCCCTTCCCTGATATCTTCATGACGCCGCACCCCACGCGCGATTCTTCACTGTCGCGATCCCGCGACGCGCCTCGCGGATCGCTCACTTTATTCCGCTTCTAAGGCAACGGACTTTAGCGGTTGCTGTGGAACGGTAGAGGGTCGACGGGCAGTTCTGGATTAAGGGGGTGGTCCGGTCCAGAGCCCATAAAAATAGGTGAGCTTTAGGAATTAATTAAAGGGAAACTATTACACACAATTTAACGGGACTGTTTGTATTGTATTGAGGACGTCTTATAGTATAGAAATATATATATATATATATTTTATAATTATCCGTTGCAGACGGCACTGGGGTGTCGTTAAAGTCGTGGCGTCAAAAAATTCATCCAAAACGGTGGAATGCCAGATTATTAAAGAGAATGAAATTCGCTAATGGAATTAACAGAAAAGATCACAAGAAATTACATTTTTTGACTACATAACGACACTTGAAGTTTGATATCACTTTTTCTATATTTCTCGTCCTCTCAAGCCCTTTAAAAATTACACAGAAGAATATCCTTCAAAATAAAAGTTTCAGTCGAATCGGATAATATCTTTTCGAGATATTTGTTCCACCGATTTTAAGAGCACTGTTTCGAGAGAAACGCGTTTAGAGTTTCATGCATTCGCCGCTACTCACATGCCTGTAACTTCGGGAATTTTACGAGTTTCCCAAAATCCTTTTAAACGCGTATTCCCAAAAGCTTGAACATTCGAAATACGAAATAAAGAAACCTCGATTTTCAGACCGGAACCTCCCCTCAAGGTAGGAACGGCTCGGCTTGGCGGGGCGATCGGCGTAATTTGCGGGCTGTCAGGTTGGCGGCTCTCACGGAGAGATAAAATGCCGGCGATAAGCATAATTTGGCGCAATTATCCGAGGGATTCTTAATTGAAAGCGGGCGCGTCGATCGACGCGAGTTCGACCGTTCGAAGAGGCGAACATATCCTACGATACATAATAGCGCGCGTCGTAGAGGCGGCGATATCTCGGCGATCTCGGATATCGAGCGCCTTTGCCCTTTCACCCCGAGATTCCACGTACTCTCGTTACTCTAACCTCGAGTTTCTCCGACTGGACGCATTGATCCTTGGTTGCGCCATAGGCGGATCTTGCCGCGGCGCGAGATGCGAGATGCGAGATCACTTGGGATCATTCGAGGATTAGTTTCCGCTGCTAATCCCCCCCCCCCTCTCTCTCTCTCTCTATCCCCCGAACCCCCAACCTCCAACCTCTCCTCGACGTGGGGCGATCAGACCGTTTCCTTGGCTCTCGGTGCTCGGTGTGTGCAGGCAGGATCGATCGCAACGCTGTTGCACGCGATAACGAACGTCGGGGCTAATCGGTGTCATCTAGGCGAGCAATTAACCTTCAACGCGAAGATTTCTCCGAGAAAAGGGGCAAGAGGCTGCGCTCCTTTCCGAACGACAGATCCGAATCGTGGGTATCGAGAGGTTCGCAAGGGAACACGGCCCGGCCCGTTCGTTCGTTCGTTTACCTACCTCTTTAAGATCTTTATCCGAGGCGATAAAGTTACCTGCGGACACGCGTGGCTACACTCGTCACGAAGGGTGCGCGGTTTTTACGACGACACGGCTACGAACTATTTAGATTCCGAACACTTGTAGATGGATTCGGGATAGCGTTAGGTAGGCCGATAAGCCTCGACTAATTATCGGAATGTTCCAAGTTCCTCGGCCCGGTCCCGGGTCTACCACGAATTTACGGGGCTGCAGACAAGATGCCGGCTCTCGTTTATTTTGCTGCCGATCAAATTCTCGCTAATGCGTCTGGCAAGTTCGCGGCGCGTCCTCGAGGACTTTCAGTTTATAAATCACGAGGAACATCTTTCCCACGCGCGCGATCTTTGTGGAGACAGTTTAGCGCAGCGGTGCCTGGAAAATTTCAAGATCCGCCCTGTCGGCGTGCGAGATCGATCCGAGCGTCGATCGATCGCGTTCAGGGGGGACCGTTTCGCCCGTTCTGCCCGAGGGAGCTAGTCGATTAAACGGCCACGATCCGACGAGAATTCCTGGATGCAACCAACCAACAAACAAACATGCGTCGGTTTCCGTGTTAACGAAGTGTTGAGAATCGTCGCGATAACTATCCATCGAGCGATCGAGTGAATTGGAAAGTAATTATTGTCGAACGGGCGGGGGAAAGAAACGGGAAGGGAGGGTAGATCGCGGGGTGGTCGGGATCTCGCGTGGCATCGCGTATCGGCTCGCGGAGAGTCGAAGACGAGACGAGAAGCGAATAGATTGGCAGTGGTACGAAAGAAGGAGACTCGGACGGAGCGCGGAGAAGACAGGAGGGGTTTGCAAGAGGGCAAGCGGGCGGATGTGTCTGAGGTAATTGAGGCTACGGGTCATCCGGGTCGCAAGAGTCACGAGTCACGAGCGAGCGGCCGCGAACAATGCTGAGAGACCCTTCTTCCCTCCCTTCTCCTCCACTTTCCTTTCCTCCCTCTTCTGTTTCTTCTTCATCTTGATCCGAGTTTCCTCGCTTTGTCCCATCTCGGTCTATCGAGAGCTTCTCTCCTCTTTCCGCGGTGAGGCGCGCCGCTCACGGCAATCGGCATCGGTATTGTACCGCGTGCCGTCGCCTCCGTACTTATTAGACTCGATCCGAGCACCAGATTAACATTGAAACGGAACGTTATTTATGACGCGGCATCGTTACGGCACGGCCTAGTGATGACCCGCGATACTCGCGTCCCGGCGCGGCGCGGTGCGCCGTCCAGTTCTCGCTCGATTGGCGGCACTCGCCCTAGTCCGAGAATCGAAAGAAGGAAGGATCCCCGCGTAAGCGAGGCTGGGGGAGACGCGAGGACGTTCGCTAAAAAGGGGACGTGCTCGGAAAAGGAAAGCGGCGCAACGACCAGACGGTTTGGGAGGGATGGAATCGGAAGAGTGGTCTCCCACGCCACGATGCCCGGACGGGGCAATCGAAGACAAATTAGCGTTGCGTGATGCGCGTTGATTCTCCTCGATAGCGGAACGAGCGGACACGGTTACGTAGGCCAGGATCGGCGATGCAGAGCAGCGCGGACCAGAAACAACAGCACGCGTACAACGATCGACGTTCGCGCCCAACCTCCACGCTCCACCGCAATTCCCCGCGACGGCGACGTCGGATTCCAGCCAACTCGAACCGACTTCAGCCAACTTCAGCCAACAGGGAAACGAGACCGGACTGACACACCGAACAACGGCTGTCGTGCCGCAACCTCGGCGAGCCTATGCGTTTAACTTCCACGTCGATCTCTCTCCTCCCAGCGATCGCTCTTCGCGGACGACGGGCGACGGCCACCTCACCTTTCCTCCTACGTTTTCCCACACCAATTTACTCTTCGACGATCCACTCTCGGCTCAGATTTTTCAAACCCTCGCGACTCGGGCTCCGCTCTCTTACGGTGATCACCGGTCGGAGCTTCCAGCCGTAAGCCATCCTCCTTCCTGCCAACTTGACAGCTCACCGACACCGAGATGGCTTTTAGGTTTCTTAGGTATATATGTATGTACTGGCCGCTACGCTACCCCTGTCGCACACAACATAAGGTAAATGTCCCCATTACTGACCACGTCCCCATTAGTGACCAATTCATTTTCTTATTGTTTATTGCAGCACAGAAAGCGAAATATAAGCGAAATATTTCAGTTATTGTTTCATACATTCATCTTTAAGTAAATTCACATGTAAATTAAGACTTGGTCATTGACATGAAAGTTGACAGATTCTAATACCGTGAGGTTATACTCCAGATATCATTAAACTCGCAAATTTTACAATAAAAATACATGGATCCATGCAGCAACTTACTCAAATTAACGAGAAATATAAACAGAATTATAAAATAAAAAGAAAATATCCATTTTCTTTCATTATTGTAGCAGAAAAACGTGGTATAAAATAGATGGTCACTAAAGGGGACATCAGGTCCAATATAATTTTCAACATAATCTTTGTGTAAATAGTGAAATATCACTCTAAAACTAATTTGATTAAGAAACTAGAGACTTCAACAAATACAATGATCCATACTTTACTCAAATATTGTCGTATATTAGTAAAAAAATTACACACTCTTAAACGGTCGTTAATGGGGACATTTACCTTAAGTCACACTCTACATTTTCTACTTAACAATTCACGCTACGCGCATCGTACTTCACGCTAATCGCTCTGCTCTCTACTTTTGTAGGAACTGCGTAGTGGCCCTAGGGTTGCGCACAACACGGTAAGTAGTCAGGTAAGTTATTCAGCGCACCGTGAAAACGTTACTATCTTGCAAATGTCAAATCTGTTTAACAACGTTGCGAAGAAAAATGGGACGATCGAGGAATGGAATCCCAGTTTTCAACTTCGTTGCACTTCCGCGAAATTCTACTTCGCTTGCAGGTGCGGCAACTGAAAAACGGGGTGCTCCGAAATTATTTGCACGACTCCCGCACCTGCAACAGAGGCAGGCGTGCGGCTTGTACTTGCAACAAAGTAGCAAACCGAAATTTGGATTCCGCGGGTAGGGGAGAGCGGGGACAAACGTAACACTTTTTACATGTGGCCTAGCTGCGAATTACCTCTTACAGATATAAAAATGAAAATTATGCCTTAAGATAGTGTGTTTCTTGGTCTATCATTTGACCACAAATTCAGCCTTCCATGATAAGTAGTCAAAGAGTTATAGCAATTTTCCGCAGTGACTGTCATTGTTACTTTTGTCCTGCAGGGGTAGGACGAAATATTAATTATTTTGAGAACAATTAAGTAAAAACACTTGTTCCAAAGCAAGATAGGATTTTTTATTACTAGAAACGATAGAAACAAACATTTAAATAAACATATTTTAAGTAGGTAACGATAAAAAAGCATAACCAGCTTCAAATATTTCTTTGATAATGTGTAGTTGATTTAATATGGAATCTCATGTAACGGCCCCAAAAGTAACTAATATTTATAATTCTTTTTTAAAAACTATTGTTAATATTGGATTCAACTACTCTCTGTAGTGACGTGTTACTTTTGTCCCCAGCTATGTTTTTCAGTATAGAAATGTTATAACGTACAAAGTATACAATACTTATTCAAATCAAATACAGGAACTTATAAAGACATTATCTAAGAACGCTCTAACAAATAACTGCATCAATATCTATAGTTTAATTATGAATATTAACAAAAAACCAACAGAGGAGACACTTAACTGAATGATCAAAATAACGAAATCAGCTTGCCCACGGTATAAGAATCGTCGTATTGCTCAGCGTCACTCCGTGACACAAAAGAAACACTAAATACACGTAACTATATGAAGCAAACGTTTTCGAAACTTTTGTGGAAGGTGGGAGAAGGCGTGTTACTTTCATGACGCCGTTACGTTTGTCCCCGCTCTCCCCTACGCACAAAGTTGCAAGGCGGCGTTCTGGTTCAGAACGCGACCGTTTGGTTTGCAGCATTGTTGAAAAAATTTCCTTTGCAACTTTGTTTTTTAAATAAACTGTTGTATATTCGAAAGTATGTATTTTAAAGTTCTTGTAGTTTTTTTTTGCAATTCGATATCTAAATGAATAATGGAATTATAGGCGATCTCCCGGCAGCGTGTCTTTATTTAAGCAGTTAACGGTAACCACTGTAGCTTTGACCTGGTTCATCAGAAATCAAAAATTCGACAAAATTTAGTTAGTATATTAGATTATCCAGTCCTTAACCGTGGCGTTTTCATTTTCGTTGCGTAATTTTTATTTTACAAATGAAAAATGATGAAAAATGAGAGCGATTCTATGGCGAAAGTCGATACTTTTGCTATCAGAAGTCGTCATTTTATAACAAATTAATTTCTCGGGTTAATGAACAATTGAGGATTAGATAATTTAATATACTAACTAAATTCCTGCGAATTTTTTATTCCAGATGAACCAGGTCAAAATTAGAATGGTCACTGCAAACTACTGAAAAAAAGTCATTGATATTTCTTTCATTTATTTATATTTTATAAATATAAATATTAGCCACGAATATTTCTTAACACGCTTCCACATCGAAAAGCACAAAAGGGAGGTGAAAGGAAACTGAGAAAGAAAAAAGTGAATTTTCAATCGAGCGATTCAGATACTTTTGAAGAAATAGTAGTGGATGATAATTGCTGCTTTTGCATAGAATTGAGGCATATGATGGAAAAAAACGCACATATGCTAAAATGCCATTTCAATGAAATCGATTCTCAAAGTTTAAATTATAGTATAACTTAATAAAAATTAAAGTAATTAAATCGAATTTCTTAAGAATGTCCTTCAAACGTTCTGAAAAGAGAAGTCATGATTTGAAAATGATGTGTCTTTAGTTATAAGTTTCAAGCAAGTGGTTTATGTGCCCTATTTCCGTAAATGTGGTAAACGCGTAACAAAATTGCTTCTTTATTTAATTATTTAAACATAATTTTATTTATTTACTTCGTTACACATTTTTTATACATTGCTTAAATGAAAAATACAAACTGCAGCACTAAAATAAACAAAAAATGTAATATTTTAAGTAAGTATTAGTTTCTTCGATTTTTTGCAGCACAAGCCTATGTGCTCTTTTCCCATCAAATGCCTCCATTCGAAAGAGGTGGTGAAAGGTGGTTGCGGTACACAGCATATGGTCCATGGGCACAGGAAGAGTGTTCAGAATGTGATACCCCCGAAGAATAAATTTCTGATTCATGTAGTAATTAATTTTAAAACAAAAAACATTATTTTTTTTTATTAATTTAACACTTTTCTCGCTAAAGAAGAATCATCAGTAAAATAACCTTTTTTGTATTAACATCTCCAGCTTTGTTACAACATAATTCTATGCTTTCTCGGCTATACTAATACAAACTAGACACTTGAAGTTATCAATTAATATAAAAAATCTAACAAAATGCGCAACTTGGTGAAAGCATACCTTGCATATGTAGACGGAATTACCCCGCATTCCCCTAATTGCGTGGTGTTGTGGAGCATGATGTGGGAAATGTACCCCGTGATAGGGGGCAGCCGTACTGTAAGAATGATTTTAATACATTACCTACTTATATGTAATTATCAGAGCCACCCTTGCGCAAAGAGTTTTCTCGACATCGGTATTATAATTGGTTTGTACGACACGAACCCCGTGCTATACCTCGTCTGCACTTCTATGAAAGAGCAACGGTATCGACTGTTCTGTCCTTTCAGCGTGTAGCGCGAATAGTGCGTCCCGTTGGACGAGGAGGGGATGTAGGAAAGTGGACGGAAAGTGAATGGAATTTAAAGGGGCGAGGGACAAATCGCGAAGCAACCGGAGGAAAAGGATTGGCGGAAGGAACTGGTGCGTCCTTCCAAGTTAATTGCCGGCGGCGAGCCGAGGCGAAGCAAACCGGAGCGTCTTCCACCTTCCACCTTCCACCTTCCACCTTCTATCTTCTACCTTTACCTGTAATTTACGTAGCAAGCTCTGGACGCGCGTCGTCGTTGCTCGGAGCGGTCCGTTGCAGCCACAACAGCAACGGTTAATTACACTGGGCGTAGGACGTCCACGGGACAAGAGCCAGGGAAAGATCCTCGCGGTGAAAATCGATCGAGCGATGTAAGTACCTAAGTAGGTAAGTACCTGCTTATAACCGTGTGTAGGTAGGTTACACACACCCCTGCCAAGTTTACGGTCTACGGCTGTGTTTGGCATGGTTTCGCCCGCTGGAAAAGCGTTCGCAGGATGGAGGATTGCAAGAGGGTTGGAGAGGTGGCGGGCCCGTGAATTATCGGGTTCCTGTTAGTTGCGTGCCGAGTGTTGCGCGCCTCCTCTCGCGACAAGACAATTGCCCGGCTTCCTGATATAGTTTGCGCCTTTCCAACTGTAACGAACGGAAATTCTTTAACAGGCTCGATCTCTCCCGCCGCTGAAACCCTCCGGTTTATCCTCCTTCGGCTGGTTACCTCGACACGCCTCGATTCCCCTCTCGCCTTTCCACCTACCCCTTCCCGTCCCCGCGAGATTTCGATCGGCCGATGTTTACGTAACGTCCATCACTCCGCGAGAACGTAATTTACGTAATCGATCGCGCATCGACGCGCCTGGCCCCGTAGCTCCGGAGCCCGACAAAGGACCGACGAGATATACCCGGTTTAATTTAATTAAATTTTTTCGAGATTTATGGCCGGATAATTACGGGGCAACGCGTCCTCGATCCTGAGCGCTCCGCTTCTTATCGAGACGCTTCGCAGCCGCGTCGAGCAAATAAATTACGCCCGGCTAACGCGTAGTAGCGCTGGAGACGTGCAGGGGTGTGGGAAACGGCCGGGAATAATATTTCGATTTGAGGAATAACCGAGGTCTAATCTGTTATTCCCCTTCGTCCCTATCCGTGGCGGGCTCCCCCTCGCGTTTACCAACGATACGTGACAGCTTATTTCCCAAAAGAAATGCCGCACGCCGCGCCGGGCCACCCTCCGACACGGCCTCAGCCGACCGAGCCCACTAATAAACTTACATCCAACTTCATTTGCCTGTTACGTTGCCACTTGGTCGAATTAGATACAAACGAGGAAACGAGTGCTTCCCCTCGCGTGGGGGAACAGCCACCCCGCTCCTGCACCTAATCTTTTTCCCGCCGCGCCGAAGCACGATCCAGCGAGTTCGGTTATTTAGTCTCACCGGGGCCAATTTTCTATTTACGAGATTTAACCTCGCTGTCGCTCGAGCCTCCCCCCGCATAAATCTAAAGCCACGAAGATAGCACGGGCGATAACAGCTTCGCTGCTTCGGAGAAACTTCGCTCGCGATGACAAACGGATTTCATTGGACGGCCGTGCGAAGAGAAACGGTTCGAAGTGCGCCTAGATCACGCGTAGATTCGCCGTTTCCTGGGGCCCTTGCCGCGCGATTCGACGCGTGAAAGCTTCCTGTAGAAATTCACATGCTAAAGTAGGTACGTAGGTAGCTGCGCCTCGCGTCCCCAGCTATCTTCAAAAGAGGGACGGAGCCAAAGAGGTGCACGGGAGTCGGAGTTGATCCGGAGTCGGTTGATCTATCGCCGGAGTTGGTTACCCCGGGTAAGCTTGCACGCTGGAGCGTATCCGGTGGTCCGCGTTTCGGCTGACCACTTGGTATCTGTAAAAGAGACGATGGCCTGGCCGTGTCCACGGAAGACGGAGCGTGTTCGAGAATTTTCGGGGGGCTAAATTGCGGGGGGTGGTGTGTGTTGCCGCATCCTCGAGTTCCCCGAGAATCCTGCGGGAAAGCGGACAGGGTGGATGGCGGGACTCTACTCGACTCTACTCGACTCTACTCGCTCGGTTCATAGCCAGGGCACAATGGGATCAATATCCCGCTGGGGGATAAACCCCGTAATCCCCTGGCATCTGTAGGCCACCTGCAGTCGAGCGTTTCGTCACGGAGTAGTCGCGCGTTTTCCTCGGTGTCACCGGGGCCAAACACGATTCCAAATATTTAGACAAGTCTGCCCGCAGACGGGCTCCATTCTCCTCCGTCGATCCGCGGCCACTCGCGATCGATTTCGTCGCGTCCTTTCCCTGTGTAATCCTTTCACTCCGCATGCGATAGTCGCTGCGCCGACGGGGGAAAGCTTCTCGAAACTACGTGTCTCCCCGAGCAGGACCGTCGAAAACTGGCCTCGGTCGGGGCCTGCGGCTTTTGACGGATGGGAAGATTCTAAGAAGACGATTCCGTGTCGGGGAGGCTTTGAAATCGATCGCGATCGATCATGCGGATGTCTGCGCGGCAGACCAAAATGCCAGGGATTACACGGAAAATCGAGGAGCGCGTCGACTCCGTTTCTTTTCATACTTGGACACGTTCGGTGTTCATTTTTTCGTAATCCCATTGAACAGGGCGGGGAAGAAGGTAACCTAGGCAGGTCGAGCGACTCGTCCCGTCACTTTCAGCTTCCCCCTTGTACGAGTCAAAATATTTTCACAGCCACGCGAGCCTATTGTTAAACTCTCGGATTATTCTCAAAGAAGCGGCCGCGGCGTCCCCCTGCTCGTCGACGAACGCTTCGGGTAGCATTCGTCGGGCACGGTGCCCCGGTTCGATAGCTTTTCAGGATAATCTCGCAGTGATTTGAATGCGTAAAGGCGACCGGTAGAAATGTAGGAGAACTCTTTGGCTGGAAGCTTGGCTGCCCTTTCGCGGTGGCGATCGAGTTTTGAAAGGGTCGCGGGAATAGGTGATTCCTCGTCAGATCGGACTTAAGCGACATTCGAGCTACGCGATTCGAGAGCCCCGCGCCGTTCAGGGACTGGCGTGCCACCCAGCCGACAGGGTCTAGCGAAGAAAAAGAGCCGAGGTCTCCGAAGGGCGAAACTTGAGACAGCGCTGCTTCCTTCCTCGCTTTCTCACCACTCGTGTCTCTCGGCTCGTCCTCCTCGAACAGAGCCAGCACTTTTCGCTCGCTCGCGTGCACGACCTACCGCGCGGCTCTAATCTCTCCGACAGATACGCCGGGGAAAAATCAACCCGTCCAGTTATCGCGCCGAATGCCCGGGTCGAGCCACTTGCCGAGACATGTCGTCTGATTCCCAACGAGCCTCGAACGTTCAGAAAGAGATGTACGGAATGTTGGGGTTCGAGAAATGGCGAGCAATCGAAATAGGGGGCCAGAGCGCGGCCGTTCCCGTCGCGACTCAAACGACAGCTCCACTACGGGATGGTAGAATGTTTGCCGCGGACGGTGCTCGGCGACAGCGAACTCTCCGAGCCCCGTATCCCCGGCACGGTCGTTGGTAACGCGTTGGCAAATTAATTCAATCAATTAATAGGCGCTTAAGCGAGCGCTCGGTGCGGCGTGGCGCGGCTCCGCGAATATAAGCGAGGCTCGGTGGTGCGAGTGGCACGGGTGCGATCGGAGCCACCCACGCGAAACGATGCCCTGTGGTTCGCACCTACGTGCAGCCGCATAGCCACGCGTACCTACGCTGCCACCGCGTTTCAAGAGCCAATCGATACCGGTGGCATCCTCCGCCACCGCCATTTTATTTCGCGGCAAGCCCTTTTTTACCCCTACCGTCGCCACCACCGCTGCCACCGCTGCCGGCGCCGCTCTCGCCCGCGACAAATTTCAGATGGTAACCGAATCTAACGATCGCTTCCACCTTCTCCCTTCGCCCTCCCCTCCTCACTTCCACCCTTCCTACCCGCCCACCTACCCACTCGTCCGACGGATTACCCATTCAGTCGAATGCAGGGTTTTTGCATTTTCCCTGGGACGCGACGGGCGATACCATCAAGATTTATCGTCCCGTTCATTTGTTTGTCGCGACCTGGTCGCGCCGCATCCACGCCAATCTACAGCTCTATTCCCAGCCGTTTCGTTGCCGGCGATCCCGTTACGGAAGGGAACAGTCGGAAGAATAGAAACGTTTACCCGTCGATTCCAGTGTGCCGTCAGCTGGCACTGGGCGCAGGCTTTCCGCGAGGCGAGAAGAGCCGAGGAAAAGCTGGCTGGCGTGTCGCGCGGGGGTGGGCGAAGAGGAAGGAGGAAGGAGGAATGAGGAAGGTGGGTGAGAAAGAGGAAGAGAGAAACGGTATTTCGCGGCAGGCAGCGTAATCTAAACGAGCGATCGGGATCGGATCGAGATCTGATAATCGAGTTGTTGGCACCTGTGGCAGCGGACATAATTAATGTCGGCTAGGTGCTACCGACTGCCCCTCTCCCCGTGCTCGTCCTGCTCGTTAATTCCCGGCGGGACATTACCGAGCAAATTAGGCGAGCCAGGTATCCCTCTCTCGCTCGTTTCCGCGCCACCTCCGACTCCCTTTAGTCCTTTCTCCACTCCCCTTCCCTCTCCTCGCCGCTCCTCACTTTTTTCGCCCTCTTTCCACTCTGAAACGCGGGATAAAGCGCGGATCGGCCAGGAAGTGGGCGTTGCTGCCTCAGCTTCCAGCGGACGCGTAGAGGAATCAGAAGAAGAAGAAGAAGCGAAGTTGCGAGAGACTCGACGAGAAAGATGCAGAAGAGCAGCGCGCGTCCTCTGCTCTCCGTTCTCTACCCGTTTCTCCTCGATTCCTCTCCCCTCGCCCCCACGGAGGCAATTAGCGATTTAACGGACTCGCCGAACTTGTTAGGTCATTATCGGTAGTTAGCTACCTCGAGGAGGAGAAAGACGAAACCGGGCGGAAAGATGGAAAGCGAGAGGGACGTGGCTCGTTGACGCGCGGCTGGAAGAATTCGGCGCGGTTCGTTGTGCCAGAAAGGGAGGCCGGGCCCGCTAGTGGCGTGGAGGGTGAGCGACCGTGCAGAGCCGTTAACGTTTTGTGTATTCAAATAAAGAGCGTCGATGCGCGCATTCGCACGCAACCTGCCTCGGCCTAGCCAGCCTCGGCGGCCACCCGACTCTGCCACAAGCTAATGACTTTATAATGCCTTCATTTCGCATTAAAACGGCACCGGTGCTGGTGCGGTGCTCGCGCCCCATCCACCGATGTCCCGCTTCGACTTACCTCTAACTCCTTACCCTCCCCTCTGCTCCCCCTCTCAAGACAAGTCCGGAGCATTCCACCGAGTCCTTGATTCCCTAATCGCGTGGTTGCCTCGAGGATCCGGCGACGATGCCTGCGAACGCGCTACCCCTGTACTCGGTTAACCGAAACAGATCCGCCAACATTCGAATCGTCCAGCTCCAGGGCAACAAGTCCTTGCGCGCCGCCGACAGATCTTTCGCTACCCTTTAAATACACTCAACCACGTGGACGTGGAAAGTTCCGTTTCCATCGGGAGCCGATGGAACATCGTACGTACCTACGTCTTGCGCCACGAACGCGTTACATATTGCCTTACCTCTGAATCCATCAAACCGTTTAGGTGGCAATTGGGGACCACTGTAGGAGCAGTCGATGAGAAGTCCTGGTGACCGAGGTCCGTGGGAAGGTTTAGTGGAAATTGGGCTGGTACGAACGAGTGTGTAGGCTCGGTACAAGAGTTTATTACGGTTTATTTACAAGGGAGCAGCTTGCACAGCGGTAGGTATGCATCTTGACAACACAAGCATCAACGATATAACGCTCTACGCTAACGCTAATCGCTGTGGCGACCGTGATCGCCGATTAAACTATTGTGGAAAAGGCGCAAAGCACGTGCGCTCTCTTTGTCTCTCTCTCTCTCTCTCTCTCTCTCTCTCTCTCTCTCTCTCTCTCTCTCTCTCTCTCTCTCTCTCTCTCTCTCACTCTGTCGCTCGCTCATACACACACTCATTCGCGCGCGCGCGCGCGTTCTCTTCACTTCGGACACCGGGCAAGGATTTGCAAAGTTTCTTCGGTGGAATTTTACTCCCCGACTGCTCGTGGCATTGCGTCTTTTCACGTCGAGTACGGAGTCGAAACATAAATAACGATAACGGTGAGTCGTGATACGAAATATACAACTTATATTACACGAACTTAGCCGATACTTACTAGGGCCTGTAAGTCCATACCTATATATACCTATATACATTAGACACCGCCATACAATACGTATAGCTCGAAAATGCATATACCTGCGGCATTCAGATACGCGTCGCTGTCATTCAAGGTTGACCGTTGATCCTACGTATGTACAGAGCCCGTGCTGTCCTCTTCTCTCCCGCACGCTCCTTCCCCGTTCCCCGCGATTCAAGGTAGAAATATACTTGGCAAGATATGGTACAATGATACGGGAAGTGTCAGACCGACGTGTCTGTAAATCCTAGAAGCAACTCGACGACGTAAGGGAGCTTCCGTTGTCTCTCCGGTCCCTTCTGCATCGCGATTTCCTATACCTCGCTGGTGCCATTCCCCGAAAGCCGAGAAGTGTCCGATTGCTGGGCAACTCTCTCGTTACCTACGTACCCGCAAGGTATCGGCGCGGTCACCGACGCCCGTCGTAAATGGTCCCGAGGTTTCCGAGCGGCGCGATAACGCGGGCAAGTGGAGTTGGGTGAGTCGGGCCGGTCGGGTGGCTGGTACGCGACGCTGTGGACGCGATGGCGACTACGAGGGCGAGAGGTCCTGCACGTCTCTGCCGAGGCTGTCGGTGGGAGAGGGAGTGGCTCTCCTCGCGGGGGAGAGGGAAGCGCCGACCGGGGTGGAGGACTTCGGAGCGGACGCGGTGTGATAAGGCGAGAACCGATGGTGCGCCAGGGCTAAGGCCGACGGATAGAGGGGTCGTGGCGCCGCTGGGCCCGTCGCCGGATTCTGCGAGCTAGACCCAGCTAGCTGCTGCTGTTGCTGTTGTTGCTGTTGTTGCTGTTGCTGTTGGTGGTGGGCAGCGGCGAACAGAGTCGGCCCGATCGACGAGGCCCACCACAGGTGGCCCAGCTGCTGTTGCTGTTGCTGCTGGTGCTGTTGTTGCTGGCTGGTCCCGGCCGGCGAGGCGCCAGGATAGACCAGCGCTGGGCCAACCAGCTGGGCGTAAGGGCTGACGGCCACCGCCGCCGCTGCTCGCAGCAGCATCTGAGAGCGCGCCGCCCAGAGCGCCTTCTCCTCCAAGCTGAGGTTGCTCACCGCGCCCGCTTGGAGCTGGTCCATTTCGAACGGAAGTCGATGGGGAAACCTCAGCGACTGCTGTTCCGCCAGCATCGACTCCATTGTCTCCCTGAAAGGGAAGCTGCTCCATTATGCATTTTTCCGCTTTGACGGGGAACGCCTAGAGCTGCCAATCGAACGGTTCGAATCGCGCCCCTCGCCCTCGAACCACGCCGCGCAAAGCATTTCAAAGATTTACCTCTCGAAATCGGTGAGCCGCGACGAGTCCCGGAACCCCTTCGCGAACGGATTGCTGTCGATCTTTAGCTTGGTGATCTGCAACAGAAAACAGAACGGGCGATTCGTCGGGCGTTCGGACCGCTCCATACCAAAATGGAAATCGGCCGATCGGGCCTTGTACCCGGGCTCGCTGTTGCGCTCGCCTCGGCTGTCGCAAATACCCTCTGTCTTCTCTCGGAAATTACGTCACCGAACCGCAACGACGCGTGCCGAAAAACGACCGGCTGTTTCGAAACGGTTCGTTTCATCGATCGGGGGTCAACGGCTCGTTAAATTAGAAGAAGGCGGGTCTTAGAATGTTCTATCGCGTCGGACTGAAATCGCTGGCGGCAGAGAATTTTCTCCGGATGGAAAGAACCACCGTTCGTTTGCGCAGGAACGCTGGAACCCTGAAGCGGGAGGGTCCTAACACTCCTAACGGAACGGCACCCTCGCGCAAATCCACCCTATGGGCGTTTCGCGTTACCCAAACGACCGACCGGCCGGCCACCCACGTCGCGGCGGATGCACAGGTGGCCCCGGTCAAAGTCTACGCGTTAAATTAGCTGGGTGACAAGATCCTTTCCGTCGCTTCCGCAAACCCTCCGAGAGTATCTTCCTTTCTCTACCTTTCCTTCCCCAACAGCGCGGGGGGAACAAGATTCGCGAGAACGCGTTGACTCGGCTAGATCTCGTCGGATCGGGGCAAAGAAACATTTAGCGGCAATCTGCTCGCGTAGCTCGTTTCGCTATTTTTCGGAAGGCCGTTGGACGCGCCGGCAACTACGATAGGGAGTTTATTTACTCGGTAAAGGGAGCCGCTGCCCCGGAGGAGAAGGCTGGCCCAGAAGGGAAAGCCGGGATGGAGAGGTTAGAAGAGAGGAAAAAGAGGGACGACCGAGCCAGTGTGAAGTGGGTGGTCCAATTACCCTACGGTTTCGCGCTCACGAGCAGCACGTGCAGCCTGGTAATAAGACTCTTTCCTTCAAAGCCGAGGCTAAGCCGCGTTAAGCCCGGAGCTGCCTCGGTTTTAGTTACGATTCCGCTGACATCATTAGCCAAACATCTGGCCCACCTCCGCCGTCAGCGTCCTCCTCGTCGTCTAGCTACTTTCGCGTCCTTCCGCTCCACTCTCCTCCACTCTCTCTCTCTCTCCGACCACCACCGCGGCATCCTTTCGCCCTTCAACATCCGCGCCTCCAACCCCGCCACCTTTGCCTCCTCGCTTTACGATCGCTCGCCGCTACCGACCGCGCTAATATCGCGCTGGCTAGCGTCTTTGAAATCGACCCGCGGCCTGCTACTTTGCGCGAAACGCACTCTTTGATATCGTGCAGCTCGTTTTACGCGAGCGGCGTCACCGGCGACGGCGCCGCGTCCTCCGCGCCCGCTGTTCCCAACGTTTACGTATCTGTCGCCCGCAACCACCCATTAATCTACCATCTCGACGCGCGCGTAGGTACATCTTCCTCCGCCGTGGCTAACGCGGGCTACGCGCCGGATCGGATGAAAGTTATCGAATTGATCGGTACGCAGGAGGAATTTCGTGGGAACAACCCTCGGCTCGGGATCGTACGGCACTGGTGTGGGCAGAGTCGCGAGCAGGAACGGCTACCAAGTTATACGATTCCGCTGACACGGGCCGACCAAACGCTTGGACCACTTCCCAAACCGATTTACAGCGCGCACGGTGGACGCGAGAGAGCGTTCACGAGCCTCGCGAGCTTCGCGGCGAGTGGTAGGCCGTGATAAATTTCGCAGCGACGCTCCACTCCACTCCGCTCCGCTCCTCTCTCGACCGATGCCAAACTATCGTCGGGGCGAATAAATCGTTCCAGCCAGCGCCGTGTCCCGCCAGATATTTTACTCTATATCGAGCTAGCGGGATACCGGGGGCGCCGGGATACCGGGAACCGCGAAAAAAATACCGGAGATTTTTGTGCCCGACGGCCGGGGCGCGGAGGCGATCGGGCCGCGAGCCGAGTTCGTTGCCCTCTCGCGTTTCGCGAGCGACCAGAGCGATCGCAGGGACGAGTCGTCCTTCGAAGACAGAAGAAGAAAAGGCGTTTCGAGAAGTCACGCGATGCCGGGGAGCGTAAAATTCATACGATGACGAGCGGCGGCGGTACCGGGGGCACGCGCGTCCAGCATGCTCTCTGCGCACTTTCGCGCACTTCCCGAACGACCGAGTTTGTAATTTGCAGCGGAACTGAACAAAGCCGCGACTCGGCGGACCGCTCGTCGAAAGAATGATAGCGTTCGCCGATCGAAGGACAGGTAGCCAATTACCTTCCAGCTGCAAGTGGCCGATGAAAATTGAGAGAGAATTTGCGAACGCGGTTCTCCTCGGGCTCCAGGCTATTTCTCCACCGTCCCACAGTGCTCGAAAATCCAGAAAACCCGGCCGAAAACCATGATTTCTAAAGTCACCAGTTATGCTTTCAGGCACTATCGCCGTTTTCGTCACCTATCTCGCTACTAGGGGAGAGTTGTCACCTAAATCGTACCTCATCAATTTCTCAGTACCTAATTGATGAATGTAAACGACATCTGACAATAAAAATATCGAGTAAATGCGAAATAAAAAATAGAAACAAAACCTTTGGAACTTACACGCTATTTTGTGAGCGCTATAAACATTTTAAAAAAACAGGTATGATTGATGTAACTTTTTACCAGTTTATTTTAGCTGATAATAATCGAACAATGCAATTTTGTCCTGTATTTTTGTATTTTCCTAAAAGCGGGTTTAATGTAGAATATTTTGCATTCATTTTAAGTACATATTACATTCATTATAAAGTTTAAATTGATATTTATAAATAAATCGAGCATGTTTCCTAAACCGTACCAGTAGGATTCGACAACTCGTATGTTATATAGGTTATATGTGTATATTATATTCATAGGTTATTGTATAAACAACTATATAACAATCATTACTTCATGTTAAATATTTTCTTCTCTATTTGTTATTGATACTGTTTTTAGTGGAGACACGATTTAGGAGACCGGTTGCCTTTTACAGTATGTGACAAAAAGATTAATAACAAGTTAATTTGTTCTGAACAAAAACTAAAGCCTATAACAGTAGGTGCCTAATAGATCAAGCTACAATATCCAATAGTCATTTGCGTTCAAATTAGTACCAAATATGAAATATAACATAAAGTGTCTTAAGTGGTACGATATAGGCAACCCTCCTCTAATTACCAACAGTTAAAGAAAAGTAAGTTTGTCATCATTCGCTACAGCTCATTTCAAACTTGAGTAGTGTCGCAGTGTTACTCTCTCAGTGAAATTGCTGGTGCTCTTTGTGTCTCTTGAAACTCTACTTAAAATTGGTAGAATAACCATGGATTCAGAAGGTAGTGATAAGTATATTATAATACAGATTTGAGACATGGAGGGATAAAATTTCAATTAAAAAATTGCACCCCCCGTCACGACCACTGGTGAAATTATATTTATCTAGAGATAAGGTTTACCTACTTCCGGGATCTTTCGAGCCAAATTTAAACAAAACTTTCGCCCATTATTGTCCCTTTTTAAGAAAATCCATTTTAAGTTCTACGGTGCAACGGTCCCAAATTCCGAAAACGTGGCCAAAAGGTACAGATCACCTTTGATTTGTACAAAACTGAGTATACTACTTAATGTTTCTATGTAGGTACAGTTTTCTTGAGCAATAACCTCAAATGATTCTTGTATGAATTATAATCTAATTGGGCGGCAAAAGCGTGGAGATGGTGGTCGTGGATTTTGCCACGCAATAAATTTCTTTTATGAATCAGACTCGCCAGATATCAATTGAAGTTCCACGAAAGATGTAACGAAGACTCTACTTAGTAAGTAGAAAAAAAACTGAAGGTCTGGAGGTCGCGATTACGAATATTACCTAAGTCAAAATTGCAAAAAATATTCTTAATCTTCAGAAAAAAACTATTTCAATGTTAAAATGGTTTCAACATAAACTCTACTTCCTAAGTAGAGTCGGAGTCTCTGTCATGTTGAAATTATTTTCACATTAAAGCAGTTTTTTTTTTGAAGATTGCAAATATTTTTTGCAATTTTGACTTAACATTCGTAATCAGCGACCTCGAAAACTCCAGGATACCAAGCTCAGACCAAATCTGATATTTTCCTCATATGCGGGTCTGCCATATTGGGTCCGCCATTTTATTTTTTGCAACTTTGACCTGAAGATGCGTAATCAGCGACCTCGAAAACCTTAAGTGATATACTGATATTTGTACAAATCAAACGTGACCCTTATGTTTTGGCCAGATTTTCTCGATTTCCAGTCGTTGTTGCGCCGCCTATTGAACTGTCCCGCGCGGAATGTCAGCTTTTTCGACAGCACCTAAACCGCATCAACCGCAAAAGCCACCGTTCCTACTACTTCCTATAGCCTTTTCGAAATCGCTAAGCCTCCGCGGAGCTCGATGGTCCGCGCCCTTCGAATTTCCCGGCCGGGCGGCGAGCGGAGAAAAAACAGCCGGCATTCCCGGTCGCCACGAGCCCGCTCTCGATCCCTCCGCAGAAGCTCCGTGAGAGCAAAATGAAGCCGTAGGTAATTGAAAGGGATGCTTTCGCGCCCGGTTCCCTACTAATAATAGATTTAATAGAGACGCGCGCGCTCATCGAAGAAGGGGTCCCGCGCACCACTATTTAGTGCCGGTTGCGCGCTGTCACGCTTACCCGCCTCTGCCGCCTCCCCCATCCTTTCTCCCCATACACCCGATCCTCCGCATCCTCCCCCGTGTCTTCCTATTTTACTTTTCGAATCTACCCGAGCCGCGTGGTCGATCCGCTGATAACGTGTCTCGATCCACGGGGTGTTCACTGTTCGGGGGGTTTGAAGGGGTGCAGGAAGCAAGCGGGTCCTCGAGGAGGTCGTGAAAGGTGGAGGGATGGCGTTGGTCGTTGTACCAAGTTGAAGCATGGCCGTCGCGATGCTTGTATCGAGAGGGTAAAGAGCCTGCAGACGTACCTACGCGCGCGTGTGCGCAAACCGACCAGCCGGCCGGCCGCCAACGCGCGCGCACAGTCGCCGTGTGTGGCTTCCACAGGGGCCCCTTCCCCCCCTCCTACCTCCCCCTCCCTCCTTCTGCCCCCACTGTCTCATTTGAACGCGATTATTTATGTTTTCTTTCGTTCGTGCACGCCGACGCCGACGCCGACGCCTGCAGCCACTAAAACCATCGACTCCTTCCTCCTCTTCCTCCTCCTCTTCTGCTTCTTCGCCAACTTTTTCCTCCTCCCTTTCTCCACCTTCTGCTTTCGCTCCCGCTTCCCCCGACGACGATCGCCCCGCGTCCCGCATCGTTCCGTCGAGGATCGACGGCTTCTTTCGCCGTCGACCGCCGCCCCGCCGCCGCCGCCGTTTCCCCGGGTTTTCTCCGGAATTCACGAAACGTGAAACGACTTAGCAGGCAGTTGCCCCCGTTTCAGCGGCGAGCAGCTAATTAGCCGATGTATAAAGGCACAAAGTATAAAGATAACGGCCGACGATTTATTACCGCGGGAATTTTCCGCCGCGCTGATCGCGATTACGATTACGATTACCCCGCAATCATTTCGGGGCACGGTAGTACGCGCGGATGCTTGCTGGGGACGCGCGACAAGCCTTCGCGGAAACCCTCCAAAACGCGATCCGGCCAGGAAACTTTAAACGTTTCTAACGATCTCCAGAAAGAGGCGTGCCCGTGACGTTTATCGCGCGTCGTTCGACGCCGAGCCGCAGAAATTTATGAATCTCTTTCCGTCGCGTTGGCACTCTTCCAGGCTTTCCTTCTGCTCCGCCGAGCCGCGCAAACACCGGCTCGAAACAATGTCGCGCAGATGAATTAATTATCGCCTCGCTCCAGCTCGCAAATCTCCCCGCGACACTTCGATCGATCCATTCGCAGGAATCCTCGATCGCGCCTCGGGAATGCTATCCAGGGTCCTGCGAAACTGCTACCTGTATCTACCTGATCCGTGGAGGCCGATGGATGGCCGAAAAGAATCCGCGAGCGTAAAAGTTTGGATCGGCGGTATCGCGTTCGCGAAGCTTTAATTTCGTCGAGATATAGCTACCTACGCGTAACGGAAGCTCGTTGGTCGAAGCTGGGGTTAGACTGGCGCGCTCGAACGAGACGTTATCTCTCGGCAGCCGTTATCTGTTTCGGGACAACTAAATTGGATAACCGAGCGATTCGACGGCTAGCGTGTTCCGATAAGTTGAGCGGGACCGTGAAATTGGAAAGCGTTCGAAGAGAGGTGGAACGCGGCGCGGTACAACGCGTAGCCTCGATTACTGTCGAGTTCGGATGACGACGACTAGCCAGACGATTAGGATGAGAAGCAGGAGAAATGGACTACGGACTATGGACTACGGCTGGCGATAAGGAGCCGGCAGAACGGATGGAGGAATAGCAGTGGCAAGCGTGGCAAGCGTGGCCAGAGGGAAGAAGGACGGCAGTTAGCTTATGAATTATGACGCGTACGAGCGAGAAAGACGAATCGAGTCGGTCTTAGAGGTCGTTACGAGAGTCCGCAGGAGGAGAGAGAGAGAGAGAGAGGACAAGAAGAAGGCAAAAACGGTTCGTAGCGATACGTAGTAGGCTCGCGCACGGGAAGTGGCAGTCGAGGAAAAAAAAACGTCGCTCGCTGCTAAATGAGCGCACCCCTCGACGACAACGACGACGTAGACGACAACGAACACGACCAAGACGAAGGACAACGGCGTACACGCGATAACGACGAGCGACGGCGGACGAAAGACGAGAGACGTAGATGAAAGACGCGCGAACCGCGACGAATGAATTTCGGGACGGCAGCTCTGCCGCGCCTTGCCGGTTCGACGTATCGCGGCTCTGACGCGGTTCCTTGTGAAACAGTCAAATCAGCCACGCTAGAAGCTGCTCAACGCGCTAAAATCCGGCAGCTAGGTCGCCAGAGACGTCTCGCTTTATGGATCCGTCAATGGGAGCGACATGAATGAGAAGCACGATAGACAGAGCTACGACCCTCGGCCAGGCTCGCGTGTTTAATTTCCCACGTCTTTTTCACGCCAATTGTCCCGACGCTTGAACATGTTCACTTTAACGGCTGACTGGGCTGGCCTACATCTCTATTTCACTGGCCATGCATTTATAGTGACTGGAAACTAAATAGGCAAGTGGGTCGAAGCGTCGAGGCGCGAAGGTGAACAAAGTTGCAGCGTCGCACATTGGTCCAAATAGGGGTAGTAGGTGACATTCGGCCCAAAAATCAACTTTCTCCTATCGCAATCTACTGAACGTATACTACTTCCTAAATGTTTAACAGTTCCGAAACTGAAAATATTAATAAAATTTAATAAAAATTGTAATTGGGACGAACACTTAAAGTTGGTCATTTTACAGATAGCATTTTTCGCTAGAAAAAACTGCTTCCTTTTTAGCGATGCCCTGACGACCCTGTTTAATATTTTCCCTCCGTTTCTTTTTTCTAGAATGAAGAGCATTCTTTTGCGTTAAGAATTAACAGCGTTAAATAAAAATTACTGTTCATAATGTATTTTAAAAAAGTAATGCTCAATGAAATAAAGAAATTTGTCAAAGTCCTTTATATGTAATTGACAAGGAATATCTGTCAAGTTGCATCGAGTTCCACGTTCCAACCAATTGGAATATTTTCAGCGCAGCTTCTTCCACAGAATCATACAAAAATCATTTCCCCCTGCAGCCCACTCTTCAAATTATTAATGTTTCAATCTGTCGGCGTTATGTCATTTTACGTATATACGTTCGCATCCATCGTATTATTATTGTATTACAGAGGGTTTTTACGAATATTTATGCATACCGGGCTTTAGTCCGTCGAATAAATTAATAATAATGTTTAACTAAACTGTAGATTTCGTCGCAATTTCTCATAGTACTATAACTCGAAAACGAATAGTTTCCCCAACGTGCGATTCAAATCACTTAAACAGCATTAAATAAGGTACCAAATAAACAAAATTAAATTCTTTTTTATCACAAATAAGTTAAAAAAATTGAGAAATAAATAAATGTAAAAAATATTAAATTACACATTATTAGAAGATTATAATTTTTTCCTATTTTTTTGCGTAAATTTCATTGCGATATCCTTCATAGTTAAAAAGTTATACAAGAATGTCACCTACTACCCCTATTGGGACCACTGTGCGTCGGGGCAAGTTAGTGGAAAAAAACGTGGGAAAACAAGGAGCAAAGGTACACTGCGCCTAACCTCCCCCTCCGTTTCTACTAATCCCGTTGAAGAATACACGAAACGGTGAAATGGGACACTACAGGCGGTTCGCAATGGTTTTTCTACGCGAAAGGGTGTATAAAAGCAGTATGCCGAAGGGGGGGGGGGGTGGGTGGGGTAGCGAGAAAAGAAGAGGAAAGGAGGTGGGCCGGAGGTAATTGCCAGGGCATCTCTTCGCACCTCATCATCGTCATCAACAGCCGCATCGTTCACTCGCGGTGTCGCCGAGGACGAGGCTGGGTCACCGGACCACCCCGTTAGCGCTTTGAGCACGCTCGATTGCCTCGCCTCGGCTTTCTCCTCATTCAAACGGCCGCCAACGCCGGACCCCGGATTCTTCTCCCTTTATTAAAGAGAAAACCGCCGCGACGCTTAAACGAGCGGGATCGCAAAACGAATGCGGTTGGCTCGGTAGAGCGCCTTCTATTTATCTCGCCGCGTGTTGCTCGCCGGGCGCGCGTTCAAACGAGCCCAAGAATCGCCGGAGACCACGGGCCGCTGTGGTTGCGAGAAGTTGGCGGATTCGAGGAGGATTCCGATCGTGCGTGGCTGAGAAAGAGAGGAGGGCGAGGGGAGGAAAGGCGTCGCGCGCGGGTCGGTCGGATCGGACGCCGCGCGCGCTGTTCCCTTCCGTCGAGTTGCGCCAGTCGGCAAGAGGCATCGCGACGCCCGTGGAATGCAAACCAGCCGCGGAGCTGGACCACACATGAGGCGCTCGCCCCTAAACGACTATCGTAAAATACGATAATGCTCGTCGGCCGCGTGCCCCGAAGAAGGAATCTGAACTTGCGCGCGCGCAACAAGATTCGTCTCCAGGCTAAATCTGCCTAACCAAGTCCCGGATTAATAGTCGATTACTTAACCGCTGACATCGCCATAGCGTGTTTACCGCGACGCCGAGGAAAACGAGGCGGTGTCATTCGTCGGAGTCTATCGAGAGTGAAGGGTTTCACGTGGCGTTTCTACGAAGGCCCGGTCGGAAGTTTCGTAAACAGTCGGAGGAACAACAGTTTGTACGGTTTCAATCGGTGAAGAGGAAACGATTATCAGAAGCGAAAGCCAGGCGACGAGCAAACTAGGGAGAACCAGTCCCGAGGGCGCGCGGCATACGTCGTCCAGCGGAGAGGGCTGCCGGGAAGCGGCCGCGCCACCTCGAAAAAAGAAGAGGAGCGGAGAGAGGAGATGGTGCAACGGAGGACGAGCGGAAGAGCTGAAGAGCGGCAGGGCGATAGAGTGAAAGGGTAGCGGTAGCGAGAAACAAAGCGAGACACTTACGAGTTGATTCTGATAGGCGGTGACAGCGGTGAATATGGCCTCCGGGAATACGAAGGTCTTGTGAGGTTCCTTCTCGAGGTCTGTTATCGGCTTGGCCGTGCCCGAGTCCGGCCGCTTCACCAGGTGGATCCTCGGCTGGTATTTGTGCATCGAGTTCAACACCAGCTGGAAATCGTTGCGATTTATCAGAGGATTTACAGGCCGGCAGCCTCCTCGAGGATGCGTTCGCAAATAAACGAAACGGGACGAAACGCCCTGGTCGGGTTAAACGTTTCCAGCGACCGTCGGGGATTTCAAACAGACGCGCCAGCCTCGTAAAACGTGCATACAAACAGGCCGCGGCGAGGGAGGTCGCGCGACGCGATCGACTCGGTCAAGCACCGCTTTCGGAAAAATCAACGTCACGGAGGAAGACAAAGGGAAGGATGGAGCGCCCGCTTTCGTCCTCCCCCGGCAGGAATCGTCCCGAGGACGACCCCCGTAGATCCACGATACAACCGGATCCCGATAAAAGAAAAAGCGTAGGAATTAGGAGCACTCGGCTGCTCTCAGGCATTCCCCGTTCATCCATTCAAAGGAATCACTTTGCCTTCGTCTGGCAGCGTGCAACACCCTGAATACAAAATGAGCACCGTGAAGAACCGCCGCGCGCCGGCCCGATCGGAGTTCCTATTTACGTCAGTCATCCGATGAATTAAGGACCATGCCGCTGCCGGAGAGGAACGGATACCCGGCCGCGACAGGCCGGCAAACACCACGGACCAACGGAGGCGGGGGTGGCTACGGAATCTAGGAAGCGTGTTAGGCGGTACCGTAAATAATACGATCATCCTCGTAGCCACGCTAATCTAGAGCAAGGCCGGGATTTCGGCGTTAGTCCGTTCGTCAGCGATACGCTCGATCGAGCTCGCGTCGGAAGCTCGAGCAGAGACGCGAGTAGAAGCCGGCGAATCGACGGGAATATATACTCACGTGTCCGTGCCTGTCCATGTCGTTGTTGGTGAGCTTGACTTTCTCGAACGAGACGACCTGCTTCCGAAGCTGCTCGCCCGTGAAAGGCGAGTCTGGATGGACGTAGAGCCGCGCCGGCGCCGGGGGATCGGCCTTTCCGGCTACCAGCCAGGAACTTCTGTGATAAGCGTACCGATACCTCTTGTTGTCCACCGGCACGATATCCATCAGCACCGCGTACCGACTGTCCGCCTTCAACCCGTTGAACGACACCCTGCACGTCGGGAACATTCTTCTGCGAAAGAAAGTGGGCTGAGCAACAAGAAGGAGGCGAAGAGAGACTGGCGAGAGACAGGATCGGTAAGCGACGGGACGCGACGCGGCGGGACGACTCCGCTAGGGGAGCTGGTGGTAAAAATCACGGAGCTGGTTTCCGTGATAATCGGCGGTGGAACACGGGCCGTACCAATTTCAGGGTTAACGCGGTGACGCGGTGGCGAGGTGGTGGTGGTGGTGTCGGTGTCCGGATAAAGGGGGGGGGGACGGGGGGCAGGGCGAAAGGGGGCAGAGGATGAGGCCTGGCGCGAATGTTTTGCCTCGGAGGCCAAACATTAATACCGTGTCGGGCCCCCCGCTGCTCGACCACTAAAACGCGGGGACACCCGCCGATCTTATCTACGTCTTCTCCTCGGTCCTTGTCGACTCGGTATGCATTCATCCCGCCAGCGCCACGAGTGTGAGTAATGCTTTTATTTATCAAGCCGTCCTTTGTTAATGAATTGAACTCGGCTCGCGGGAGAAGGTGCCCTCTTCGATTCCCCCGCCGCGACTCCCGCGATCGGCCCACCGCCACCGCGAACCCCACCCTGCCCCGCGGAACCGTTTCAAGGCATTCTTTTCCTCGGCTCGATCTCGTTGAAGCTTCTGGAAAGCTTCGCCAATTCCCTCCTTCGGGAACGTTCACGCCCACTTGGCCAAGTTCTGCGCGAGGTCGCGATCCGGCGGCGACGGCGCCGCGGGTAGGGTAGCTTTCCCGCGGCTGGAGGAAAGAAGGGTAGCTCGGCCGTTTCCAGTGCTCTGCGAGTAACGAGGAGGAAGGCGAGCGCTAACGAAGGTGGGAGCGTCTCGAGTGGGCGAGGGTGGTGGCGAAGGGTCGCGCGGAGGGTCGAAAGAACGAGGGCTGGTAAGTTGACGGCTGAAGGGAGCGACGAGCAGCGTCGGGACGCAGATCTAATTACTAACACGCGAGTGTGCGAGGAGCGTGCGGCGGGGGTGGTGGACTCCCTTCGGGAGTCTCCGAGCACCGAGGAGGAGCGTAGATGTTGCCGCGGCGGCGGTGGCGGGCAATTAGGCGCGCGTCCGCCGCGTCGCTTCTCCGCCCTCCCCCGCCTTTCATCTCCCTTCCTACCTTTCTCCCTCGCATCCCCATTTTAGAAGCTCTCCGACACTCTCGCCCCGAGGGTCGCCGCTCGGCCGTTTCCCAAAAACTTGACAATTTTCTCCTTCCAGTCGATTATATTATTCTACTTGGTCTTGCTGATTAATAACTACTTAGCGCGTATACCTACGTAGGTATCCACTCGGATCACGTTGCAGCAACGGACCTAAGTAAACTAGGAGATTCATCCGGTGAAAGGTGACGGAAGAAGAAAATTCGCGAGGCTCGTTCCGCGACAGTAAACTGAGGAGCGAACGGCCCCTGGAACACCTTCGACCAGATTTCACCGAAGGTGTGGTTCCTCTGGAAGCCTCGCACCTTTACTCGCCGTCGCTCGTCTCAAGGACTTTTACAAACTGGCACAAGCTTGCTCGGTTTCCACACCGGTCCGGCTAATTGACCGACGCGACGCTGCGCTCGATATAGCAATTTAACCGACCGCTTCCCTTTTTCTACTCCTTTTAATTCTCGCCTTGTAATTTCATTCGTACCCGACAGCGCTCCGAGATGGAATATTGAATTTCAGTGGCTAGTTGCCCCGAGAATAGGATACTTCTTTTCCCCCCGAGGCATCGCGTCGGAGGGCTAATGAAACGTCTCCGCGAATCCTCCCCATAGAAAAATCTGTCCAATTTATCGGGATAATAGAAATCCGCCACGATCGACTGAAACCGGATGCTCACCTTCCAGTTTTCGTGATGATCATCTCGGTGCCCAGCTCGTTGAACTTGTCCCACAAGTCCTTGGTCTCGAGATGGCACACCACGTGCCTCAACTCCTCGCAGTTGGAGCGCTCCTGGAGCAGGGGATTGACGGGGGACGCGGCTTTGCCGCTGGTGCTTCCGGTGTCGTCCGTCTCCGGGTCGTCCTCCGGGACGATCGTTTCCTGAATCGACGATGGCCCGCGGACCACGCCAGAGACGCTCGGTTCCCTCTCTGAAACCCATACAAGAGGAAAATGCAGCGCGACGATGCTGAAGCGGCTGTGATGGTTTGCCTCGCGAGACCGACACCGGAACAACGGACGCCACGAGAGGGAGAGCTACCAAATTACACCGGCTATCCGGGGACGAAGGAAACGACTCCGTCCGGCGATGAAAGACAAGACCTTAAGCTACTCAGCCTGTCGCGACGGCATCGTTCGCGACCTTTTCTCTATCGCTCGCAACCTGGCAGTCGCTTGAAATAATAGGTGTTTACCCAAGTCGAGGTAACGATAAGTTCAGCGGGAGTAAAGGCAACCGTCTCCCATTCAATGGGCGTAGAATCGTAGCAAGGAGAAGTAGGATAACCCCGCAAGTAGGAGGCTCGCCGTTTTGCATAGGTAGGTAACACCGTGAATCGTAAATGAAGACGGTGTTGTCAGGAGGGAAAGAAAACGATGGAAGTTTATGGTATCGGGGTTGAAACGCTGGGAATCGATGTGCCGGCGGTAAATTAATTGTCGGGCGGGGAGTTATCGCGGCGAGAGGAAAGCTGGTGTGCGTGCGGTTAATCTCGCGGGTATCTCGGTATATTGAAAGGTTTCCAGCTGCAAGCGATACAGGTACCTGCAACGCAAATACAGACTTGACCGTCCTAGACTCTACGCGAACGTTTTACGACTACTTAAGCCTAGCATCGTGAGATAGAATTTGCCGTCTATGTAAGTGGTAATTCGTCGGTAATGTCCCGGGACGCGGCGCGACTCGACGCCGCGCGTCGCGCGGTGCCGCATCCGCGGGCAGCTCTTGCGAAAATCCCTTCCCGCTGCGACGCAACGAAGTCGATTCTCCGGCTAATTAGTGGCCGATCCCGGGATCGGGTTGCGCAAAACCGATCACGCGAGGGCACTCGGCGTTTGTTCGCCGTTACCGACACGCCTTTCGCTCGCCTCGCGTCTGGCCGAAAATCGCGAGCGTGACGGCGATTTGCGCGTAGTGCGACTCGCGATCGGAGCCGCAACACGGATTCCCCGTGCCGGCCAGATCGTGATCCAAGGCGTTCGCGAAACGCTCGCGTAATTAATCGATGCCGCGCCATTTTCTCGGATCGTTCGCTTCGCGTTTCGTGCGCTGCCGAAGCTGTAGCGTAATGAAACGCGAGCGACTAATTCTCCATCCCTGCCCGCTTCCATCCTCTTTCACTCGGTTCGGCGAAGCGAGACGCTCGCGTCCACGTCGGCGAGGATAATAACGACGCCGCGGTAGCGGCCGGGGAAGGCTAATTATCCACTTACGACGGAGCTTGTTTTAGTTTAGCGTTATTAACCTGATTCTCATTATTATTTTATTTCACTTTCCTGCGGGCTGCACCAAGTCCCAGCCTCTTCCCGCTTCGATTGTCCGCGTCCGTCGGAAGGCTAATTTCCACCGGGTAAGCGGGCACACCGAATCCGCGCGGCTGCGATTTAAAAGGCTCATCGCCGCGTTATCTCCGGCTAGCGCGATCGAAATCGAGAGATTACATACCTCTATGTTTACGTCACGCTTATCTTTGGTGGTGAATTTCGCCGGTGAGAGTTATTATCGAGGTGTCAACCGGGCGACAGGTGTTCGCGAAATTCTCCGTCCCTCCTTAAGATTAATCGCGCTCGCCGATCTACCGGGTCGTTTGCCTTCTATTTCCGATTTCCAGCCGTCCGAGCGCCGAGTTTCGGGCAACCACGATTGCCGTAGGGAACGGGCGAATCGAACGTCTTTCGTGTTTCGTTGAAGGAAGATAGTTGGGGAGGGGAGGACGGATCGAAGCCGATCGTCCGGACCGCTCGCAGGGATATACGTCTCGATGTCGTGATCGGCCAGTGGCAGGCGTAAATAGAAACGAGTTTCACTCGACTAATCAGCTGTGGAAACGAAACGATTCCTTCTGCGGAGTCGCGCACGCACTCGGCTAGCTTCGCTGTTGCCGGGATGCAGCAGGTGTTCGCAGCCGATTGCACGAAATTAACGCGAATAAATTAATAATAAATTGGGGCGATTTTAGTGATTACTCGGCACGAAATCATGGCCGGTAGCCGGACGGGCTTCTGTTTCACTTGACGCGACTGCATACGCGGAACGCTTAAAAATTACTTTCGCTCGTTAAAACGATTCTGTTCGCTTGAAACTCGAGGGGGCGGGGAGGGAGAAGGGCGAAGGAGCTCCTCCAATTCTTTGCCGCGATACTTTATTGCCGCGAGGCGAAGCGATCGGTCTCCTTTGAGTAACGGCTGCTGCGTGACTTAAATCTCGACTGCTTCCGTCTTCCGCGTTCGCTCGTTTCCGGAAGCCACGGATCTCGGTTGGTCCTGGCGCGATCGGTTCTGGGGAGGAGTCCGGGCTCGCAGGAGTGGGTGCGGCGTGACGAGAATAATTCAATGTTAAAGGGCGAGTTTTGGCGAGATCGTTGGGGCTAATTGGCCGGTGAGGAGAGGTTAGCGCGATGTGTGGTCTGTCATCCGCGTATTTTTATTCGACACGGCGAACGGCGGTGTTAAACGACTGACGAAACGGATGACGAGTCGCCGGAACGGTTGGTGGCTTGCGCGTCTGCCGACTGAGCTCGACTTTCCGGCGAGTTTACGAGCAGCCTCGTCAAGTGAGTTACGATTCCGAGTGCGCGCCGGATCAAAGACGCGGCACCGGGACAGATTGAAACGCGTCCCACCGCTAATGTCTCTCCCGCGATCTACGAGATAACCAAACCTCGTCTCCTTTCCTCCCCCTTTTCCTTTACCTTCCCTGCCCTCGAGCCCTCGAGCCTCCGCGATTTCATTGTAAATTTTCGCGATATTTACGCAAACCAGCCGCTGGTTCCTTTGCCGGTCTCCTCTTCTGCGCGCGGGCCAGCCTTGCATCGAGCGTATTTTTAACGGGCCGATGCGATACGGTGCAGCGATCGAAGCGATAAAGGTGCAGGAAAACCGCGCGCCGGAAGCCTCGGTCCAGCCGCGGAGACAACTTTACGAGCGAGAAATAAGCTCGCGATATGAATTACGGGCATCGCGCCGCGCTCGTTGCGAGATAGAAACGGCTGACTCTCCTTAGAAATGCTAGAGATTCTAAAGCGCAGCTCGGTACGCTGCTCGCTCGAGAAACAACGCGATCTCTGCCCTAATCGGCGCGGTGATTCCCCGATAAATAAATCGGTTGACAGAGCTCGCGACAAATGTATCGATCTCCGCTCGAGATCGAGCCCCTTCGTATTTGCAGCCAGGGATTCCTAATTCTTCTTTAATTAGGTATACAGCTGGAGTAAAGTGCGATGGAACTGTATTACTCTGTTACCCACGCTCTGATAGGTATTTCTGATAACTGTTTCGTTCGACGACGGATTCTTATCCAACGCATCCTCGCGAACGGTGCTCGGGACCCGTTGAAACCGAACTTTGAATTCTTTCGGGATACGAAAGATAGTGAAATGATTCTGGAGTGCGACACAGTTCAAAGATGGCATGCATACACGCGAGGAAAGGAGAAGCATTAAAGCTGTTATCTGATTGCGACGTAGAGCTTCTGGTTGATCGATCAATCTGTCGACAAGTAATTAAAGCAGGTACGCCTTGTTTGTTTGCGAAACGTAAATTAATCCAGTGACGCGTTACGTTTTTCCCGGATCGCGCCCGATAAAATTGCCGGGCTGATACTCGACGTGCCATTTCTTCGAGGGAATCCCGAATGTGCTCGGCGCGTTCGATATTAATATTATTATTATTAAACGTCTTTATTGCTCAAAGAAAAAGAAGAAACTATCGACGCGAAGCAAGCATCTGCGTGACAACGAGACGTTAAGAAATGTCGTTCGCGCCTCGTGTCTCAAAATTTTGTCGCCTACATGTGGCAACAGCCTTGACGGGGCCAACGAAACTATAGTTTCGTCTTGCAAATCATCCGCCTTTGATAAATCTCTCGTAGGGTCGACCGAGGCGAATACGGATCACTTTGTGTTGGATGGTAAAAAAATAATAGTCAAACGTTAAGAAACTAATTTTGTATTATATATTCGTGAGCAGTACAACTTTAGCTTGAACATTACTAATAAAAAATAGAATAAACTTAGAAATATTACTTCTGCAAATAAAAAAAACCAAAAAGCGAGAAATATCCGATTCGCCCTAGAAATTTCTGAAAAAAAAACTGAAATTTTCATAAGAAAATCTTTAGAATCAACTTAAACAAATCTAATTCGATGACAGTGAAGTCAAGTGATACTACTCATCACAACAGATCGGCAGGACATTGCCGTATTTTGCCGCCTCTGTCAGCACAATTCTCGTGGCACAACTCTTCTCAGACAATCTTTTGAAAGTGGACCAATCAATTCTTCACCACAGTAAATACAAAGCGATCTTCTTGACCATTAACTTATTTATTTTTCTCGCTACTTTTCTCAGGTTTAATTTTCATCACACTTTCCTTTATTTTTTTTTGTGGACACCATGATAACTGATTGGTCTTCTTTATGTACGTCCGAACCGTCTCAAATGGAAAAAAAGAGCGATCCGATTCGCCCGAAAGTACGTGGTGCGATTAAACTAAATTAAAATTAAAATTGGAATCGAGTCGGTGCTAGCCTGTCGGAGAAACTCGTCCGATGATCGAGTCACCGACGCGATACAGGCCGGAAAGGAAATCTCCGTAATTTTTCTGTCGTTTCTAGTCGCGGTTCTGACTCGAGCGGCGGCCACCGATCTGTTTTACTCGAGTAGCGGCGCACGATATAATTCCGGTTGAACGAACCATATCGCCTCGTTTCACTCACCGTTTACCCATCAACCCGCATCAAACGGCCTAGGAACAACGGACGATAGATGCCGAATCAGGCTAGAACTCCAACGAAAGGACGGAATGATTGTTCAGAGGGAGAGGGAAGTCTGCACTGATTTTACGCGATCGTTTAAATTGGCGAAATTCATCAGGGGATGAAAGGCGCGTAATGGCACTCGGTGCTCGCAGAATGACTCGTAAACCCGCAAACTATTCCGAGTACCGCGAACGGTGGACCAAAGCGGAAGCACGCATTCGGCATTCGACAAACTGTTCACCTAAGTATTCACGTGTATAATAATAATAATAATTCGTCTTTATTCACCGCAAAATTACATAAATAATTAGGTGACAAATGGGCGAGATTCAGCATGTACCTGCCGTTTTGCAATTGTATCGCCACTCGTGATCGGGAACTGCGAACGTTCGCCGAGAAGCTCGCGCAAGCATTTGATATTCGGGGAATAGGGAACATTTGCCTGCGTCGTTTGATCCGCGCGCGTAAGTAGTTGCTCGCCGAATGCCGAATGTGTTTGTTCCGCATTTATATAAACAGCAAGAAGGCTTTCGCGTCCGTTGGATTATGAAGTGATCCCGTATGCGACGAACGGCGATAAAATTGTCAGCGTTGCGACCGAACCGAAGATTATTCGTCCCGATTTATCGGTGCCGCTTATCGCGTATCGCCGCGAGAAATCTTGCTTGCTGCGAACGCAATAGGTTGTAGAAGACGGCGGATTTTTCGGTAACGCTTCGGGCGAGTTGCTGCCTCGCAGTTTGCCGCGTAGGGTAAATCCGGGAGACGCGGTCGGGCCGGAGTGTCGGTCGAGTCGCTATATTTCAGACTCTATACGCAAGACCGCGTTAAGGTTCGGAACAATTTCTTCTCTAGGAGTTAAACAGTTTACTGAATAACGTCATTACGCCTCCTTCTGTGTCTTCCGCGATTTATAGATTACAAAAGGTGCGTGGACGCTACATTTATCCTCTTTTGTCAAAGAGTTGGTGTACAGGATATACTTCTTAGTTAATTTACGTTTAGGGTTCTTGATAGTAAGATGCCAGAGGTATTGAGGAACAATGCAGAGAAAGAAATTGATCATATTAACCCTTCCTTTCGAAGCTAATAAAAAGAGCAACTCTCCGTGCAGAAAGGAGAGACGGTCGAGTTATGTTTGGGATAGATAGCTGACTTTAAATTCTAGGTGAGAGATGACTGACTTACGAAATTTTGATTCTATCAACCGAAATTTAAATAAATTTACAATATGTTGCGAGGGAATAGAAATTAAAAATTAATTGAATTCATAATGAACATGGTGGATGCATTAAATTATTAATTTTTTAGGCTTAATCTATTTCTTTACATATTATTCCTGTATCAATTATTTTCGATAATCATAATAATATTATTATAATTAATTTTTCTTGTCCACAACTATTACATCTATCAAGAGATATTGTACATGATTAATGCATCCATTAATTATTAGTTATTAATAATAATGACGACAACATCAATAATAATAATATTATTATTATATTATTATTATTATGGATGCGTGAATCATGTACAATATATCTTGATAGATGTAATATTTGTGAACGACAAGATAAATTAATTAGCTTCAACAAAACAAAAAAATGAATATTTGTAAGTATTTTTTTCTAAATATTAAAATAAGTTTGTGTTCGTTTATTTTATTTGCTCGCTTTTGGATGCATTTGCTTTGCTAATCGCCAGTAGGTAGGTAGTTCACTTTTCGTTTGATGTATTCTTTCTAAAACGCGACCAACTTTCCTAACGACGAAAACCATTTCTCCCGGCACCTCGGGACTCGGAAGACGTGCTCAGATGCTATGACTTCAGTTTTCAAACCGATTTTCAGCAAATATATCGACCAGGTTTTCTGAATCAGAATGAAATTCTGAGCACCTTAGGTTCATTCTGATAAAATGAATAACATCGGTGCTAGTTTAATAGCCATTTTAAGTTACGTCGACCGCGTCTCCCGGATTTACCGTATGTGGGTCGATGCGACGCGCCGCGTCGCTGGAAAAAGTAACGCGCCAACACACTCGCTCGGGCCGCCTTCCTGTCGCGTTCGAGTTCGCGTTTACACGTCGTTAATCCACTCGAGACTCGCCGTTATCTTCCTGTTCCAAGATCGATATCGAGCCACTCGATGCACCACCTTCGCTCCAAAATATTGTACAGGACGATTGCGAGACGATACGCTTCGCATCCCTACGCGCCTACGCGCGCAGAGAGCTACAGTTATTGGGTCGGAGCAACTGGTCCTTGCCGCGTATCAGTTCCCCCCTCGAATCTAATCCACGGATGCGTAAGGGTAGAGGAAGAGAAGGTCGCGAGTGGATCGAAGTGCGATGAAGGATCGAGGAGGCGATACCTAAAGGGTCGTTACGGTTTCCGGTTGTTCCGACGGTGATCAGCGTAGGTCGGCCTCCTCCATCTGGCTGCGAGTTAATCGATCCGGAGCCGATTCCAGCCGGTCGTAACTTGCGGCTCGGTCGACGCGGCGTGTCGCAGCTCCTCGCTTAACTAAGTCATTGGCTATTTATTACGGTTGACACTCCGACGAAACCCTACACGCCGGCGTGAAATTTTTTTCGTCGCCGGTGGCCTGGTGAATACGAGCTACCGTTTGTCCCAGCCACTCTCGGCCAGCCCAGCTTTCGATTGCCTCGTTTCGGAGGCAACTTGTTCGCGTCGCGATTTTCATCGGGCTACATCCCGAAAACTGAGGGGCACGCCGCTCTGGCCGCCGACTGAGCCGAATACCTCGTTCCGCCCGATATTCATCAATGCCAAGGTGTCGCGGGGACCCGTGCCACCGCCGTCAGCCGTTCCACTGCGAAACCCCGTTATCTCGTTGACGCGCGGTCGCATCCCCCGCGCCGGCGGGCCAACGGTTTCCGCGTCACACCTACCGCGTCGCGTTCAACTGATAACGTTTCGTTCGCGCGAGCGAGGACACGATAAAGATTCCCGGCGCGCGACCGGTTAAAGGTCCCCGTTGGAGAAACGAAAAGTCAGCTCTAACGGGTGAGAAATCCACCTCCGAAGGGGAGACGTTGCTGTCGGTTAACGAGTCAGGAGTCCAGCGAGGGATTGCCGATTTATTTAACAATTTCCAGTGTGCGGGTAGGCTGTCATCCCGGCGAACTGCTGCGACAGGGGCAAGTAGAGAGAGAGAGTGAGAGAGAGAGAGAGAGAGAGAGAGAGAGAGAGAGAGAGAGAGATGACGAGGGGGTGGGGGGGAGTTAGTGATGAAGGGGGCGGGGGATGATGGCTGGGTGGAGAGGGCGGAGAGGAGGAGTAGCGCGTGTCCAACACACGTGCACTTAAAAGGGAAAGAGGGAGAGGGAGAGAGAGAGAGAGTCTGTTGGTCGATTCATCGCGCCGTTTACCCAAGTTTATTTGGGAACGACGGTCCGTTTCCGTGGGTGAATTGCACCGTGGCCAACCGTAAATTTCGTCCGCGTAGAATCTTCGTGGGCGATTATTCGCCGCGGGCGTCCAAGATACGCGATGATGAAACCAAACACCGAGCCGAGTCTTGTTCGGACGGACGTCTGGCTGGGCGAAGCGGCCACGGTCGTTTCCAGAATTCCGATGAGACACCTCAGCTGGCCGCGCGAAACGACCGTTTCTCGCCCGAGGAATTAACGCCCGGATTCTCCGCGGGGACACACCGCTTCATTCAGAACCTTGCCCGCTAAATAATTCATTAACAACCGGACTCCCCCTCCCGCACCTCCGTCCCGTCCCCCCCACCCCCCCCACCCCCGCCGATCCCACCACGTCCCATTGCTTTTTTTCCCTTCCATCGGCCCCCGAACTTTGCGCAAGAAACGTCCCCCTCGTGATTAAGACCAGTCGCCGGTTTTACGTCCGTTCGCGGCTCGAGCGACAGTTTTTTGCGCAAGTAGCGAGTTTCGGAGGCGACGTAGTCGATTCTAGGAAGAGGTGTAACGCGATAGCTATCGAGAAAAAAGCGAGAAACACTCGACGACGGGAAATATCGCCCGAGACGAATATCTTTTTTGCTCGTTAGAAGAAAGGAAAGGGTGGCGGGGCAGGCCATTATACGGGACCCAGGCAAAAACGATCCCGTTACACGGGCCAGTGGGGAAAAGAAAAATCAAACCTACGACGTTTATCTCGATAATGAGCCTGCGACGAATGATTCTTTACGTGCGGCGCGCAGCGTCGCTCCTGCATCGCTCGGCCGTCGACAGAAAGCGTGTCGACGCGTTCGCCATCTTATCTTTACAAACCGATTCGTACCTAGCTTTCCCCATTTCTACATCTCCCCGTCCTTTCTTTTTTCCATTCAGAGCCAGTCCGCGGAGGAGGCCTGTAGCGTGGCAAGGAACCGCTGCCGTGCTCGTACCGTTCACCACCCACGGACACGCTCGTTGACAATACTGTTTTGGCAACTTCTCGCTCGAGATAAGATACTTGGCGTGGCACGAGCGAAAGGAGGATGCAGCGTTAGAGCGAATGTCGCTAGCGAGCAGAACAGACATTACGTGGATGACCAGCGTACTCGGTGTCCCTGTCGAAAGAGCTACGACCGCGACACGGTCCTTCGTCGTTCAGCGGTTCTCCTGATTTTCGATTGAACGTGGAGTGGATAGTTGGAACTGTAGCCTAAGCGACTTGGCTCGAGCTTCCCGCATTTCCACGCAGAAACTACAGCCGATGAGGACAATACGGGCGAGCGCGATGACGAAGAGAGGTTGAAGAAAGAAAGACACTCACCGTGCTGATGCAGTTTGCCACCGCCGACGGCCTGTTGCTGCAACTGTCGATGAAGGTGCGGCTGTTGCTGCGTTTGTTGGTTCTGCTGCTGCTGCGCCCCCGGCGTCTGCGATTGCTGCGGCTGCTGCGATTGTTGCTGTTGTTGTTGCTGTTGTTGTTGCTGCTGCTGTTGCTGCTGCTGTTGTTGACGGGAATCTCTAGCCATGATGGCCGCGATGCTGAAATCGGTGGCGCACTGGCGGTTCGAGTTGCAACTGTTGTTCAAGTTGTTCAAGAGGCTGCTGTTCGGCGAGGGGCTGGAGCTGTCCTCGCCGTCATCGCGGGTGCAACCGGAGGTTAAACCGGTGGAAACCGCGGAGGCGGCGGTGCCCTCGGCTTGCATTTTTCTCCCAACAAACAGATGCCGAGATTCCTCGTCGTCCTCCTCGCTGCCGGCTCCTCCGCCTCCACCACCTCCTCCTCCCCCGCCTCCTCTTCCGCCACCTTCTCCGACGCCACCGCCACCGCCACTGCCAACCCCGAACGAAGACAGCGTCAATCCGTTTCTCTTCCTACCGGCGAGGCTTCTCGACTCCAGCAACATCACCTGGCGGCTCTTCCTCGCGTATCTGGCGCGTTTACCAATTGTTATTATCGAAACACGCAGGAGGTTAGGTTCGCACGGGCCACTGGGCCAGGCCTATTCCTCTCGGAGGTAGCGGCTACCTTCCAGGGAGGAAACCTCGACATCCTCCCGCCTTGGGCGGACAATGCTTCCACTTGCGGGCCGGGCGAAACCAGTCGGAAACAACTGTCCCGAAGGAGACGGGCAGACGCGAGAACTCGTCGTGTTACGTCGAGAGTCGATGTGCGCGGCGACGCGCGCGCATCGCGACGACACTCGGATATACGTATGTCGCGCTGTTCAAGTGAGCTCCGGCGGGCGGAGGTGCACGCGCGAGAACTCCAACACGGGAACACTTTCTTTCTCCGGGCGCTCGGGCAGAGGCACAGGGTCGCGGTGATTACCGACGAGGGTCGAAACGACACCGGCCGTCCCGGGGGGGGTTATCGACTCGGTCGTGGCGCGATGTCGGGTTCGTATCGGCTCGCGGAGAGCGTGGTAAGCGTGGAGAGGCGTTCGAGTCGAGCGGAGAGCGCGGACAGAGCGAGAAACGAGAGAGCGACCGGTTGCCCGACAGACTGACCCGCGCCACCGGCGGTCGGCTGCTCGTTTCGGTCCCCACCCCTCGCCGCTGCTCTGCTCGGCTCGGCTCACGAGCTCGATCGTCCGCGTCGCGTCGCGTCCCGTCCCGTCGCACCGCGCCGCGCCGCGTCGCGCGGGGGACACGACGTGGCCAGTGCGAGGGGCGCAGAGCGCTCGGCGGCAGAGCGCGCGGGAGAGAGCGCGCGCCACACAGCTCGACACGGGGCGAGAGACGATACCCCGAAGAGGGAGGAAAGGCGACGGCGACGGCGACGGTGGTTCGGTAGGCGGCAACCTTCGGCCAAGCTCCGCCCGAACGATCAGCACCCGACTCCGCCCGCAGCCTCTCTCCTCCTAGGAATTTGCCCGACGAGCCGAGCGACCACCTTATTACGCCGTTTCCGTCCTTCTCTCTCTCTCTCTCTCTCTCTCTCTCTCTCTCTCTCTCTTTATCTCTCCTTTCCCTTTCGACTCCACTCCACTCCACTCGATCCAACAACGATCGCCAACCGGCAGCCAGCTGTCTCTCTACCAACTCTCGGCTACGCTCTCGCAGAGTTGCATCCTTCGATTTGCTCGATCATTCCACCTTTCCTTTTCTCGCTTCCCGCTCGTTGCCGCGTCGCCGGAACCTTACCGATTCTCCGCTACCAGCCACCACGTCCACGCTAATGGTGGTGGCTGCGGCTGTGGCAGCGACGGTGGCTGCGACGGAAGCAATGGTAGTAGTAGCGATGACCGTGGTGGTGGCGGCTGTTGGTGACGAAGGCGGTGGAGGCGGCAGCGGTGGCGGGAGTGCTGGTTGTGGTAGTAGCCGCGGATCGTACGTGCCTCTCCCCCTTGCGGTTCCCTCTTTCCCGCGAGCTATTCTTTCTCCTCGTCCGACAGCCGGCCCCTTCTATCAGATCCTCCTCTTTTCTCCCGTCCAGCTTGTTTCTTTCGCCACGGACGGCCTCCCGATTCTCCCGTTCCTCCCGTTCCTCCCCGAACCTCGAGAGCCCTCTCGCGAGCCCATCTGTGCGCGAACGAGTAACCAAGAAGGGTGGTACGACATTATGGTTTGGTACGCGGTATCCAGCCACGGCAGCTGCCATTTTTTCTTCCGAGAGGGGGCAATTGCTGACAGGGACTGCTACCCTCTCTCTCTCTCTCTCTCTCTCTCTCGCTCTCTCTCTCCCATACTACATTTCGAATACTTTCATCTTACAGAGCCATCGCACGCTTTGCAAAATATTGTCCACTCGACGATATCCTAATGAACATAGGAGCATCGACGGTTGAGAAATCTTTTACTTGGACCAAGGGGTGGTCGGTTCCTGTCCCCGAATACGATGGTGCTCGATACCACGGGACGCCTGGAAAACCATCGGCCCCTCGTTCCACCATTTCCCGCCCTATCGATCCCCGGATTCTCGCGAAGCGTCCAGCGGAACAGATTCCACGGGGAGGATCGACGAGGGCGGTTAACGAAGACGCGGCGCGTCTCGAGAGTAAAAAGCTCTCGGAGCCGGCATAGGTACGCGCGGCCGAGTGGGAAGGGGCCAGATTGCTCCGGATATTATTATAATAAAGCAGGAGATTGCCTGTGCGCGCTAAATACGTAGGTAGCGATACGTGGATCGCGCGCGATATCATCGGCAGATTATTGTAATTATACGCTTTAAGATGTATTAAAACTCGGGCACCGATATTATTACGAGTTAGAAATTTCACGCGATTCAATTCCGTTATTATCCGCGAAAGATAAATATTATAATTCGCTGGGCAGCCGCGGCGGAAATCGGCCGGAAAACGTGGAACGACGCGCCGCGATTGCTACCCTCCTTTCTCTTTGCCACTCTTGCTGCAACGAAAACCACGCCGATTCCGTCCCGCCATTTGTGAGCGGGACTTTCGGCTGCGGAGAACTCCGGCAATTTTGTATCCGCCACCGGTTCTAGCGAAGGCGTAGAGACTTTGAAATTTGAATGCGCGGTATGCTTTATTGGCGCAAGGTCGCTAGCCCGCCGTTCTGTTTGTCGTTCCGTCAGCTGTTTGCTCGAGACAAAGAGGGGACTGGTCGCCGAGGCTGTGAAGTAAATTCGAGCAGTGTGCACCGACGTAGGTATCAAAGAGAAAGCCGTTGCAGCATCGCTTCCGGTCGTTCGAGCCTGTTCCGGGCCGTGGCGCGGTGGCTTTTTCCAGACGACAGTCCCGCCGACGCGAGGCGACGTTACGATCAGGTGAATCCGTTTAAATAATCGCGGTCCGCGGGTAAACCACTTCAAAGGATCCCGTCGAAGCAGAAGCCGGGCTCCACGTAACTTTATGTATCTTTATAGTCGCTCCACCGGCATCCCTCTATCTTTATTGACGCGGACGTGCCTGCCCGGAGATATATTTAGTCGGCAAAAGCGCAGTTGCTATCGACGATACTGCCCCTACGACTACACAGGCCGCGTGTCTCTATTCGAACGCCGCGCCGTCTGGCCGAAACCGAGCGGCTAACGATTCTTACGCCGTCGCACGCTCGTCGTACACCGCCGGACAGCGGAGACGTCGCGTTCCTTTCTTGGAGCAACGGCCGTCGAATCCCATCGGATCTTATTGCTGGATGCCAGCGACGTTCGGAGTAGCCGGCAAGAGCCTCTTCGCTGGACTCTCCATCGATAGGACGGACCTCCCAATGGACCGGGTGGGTACCGCCCGATCGCCGCGGCTCGTCCTCGGGGTTGTCGCTTCGTTTGGGGAGAGCGCGTAATCTGCTTAGCCTGACGCTGATCCGGACAAATCGCCGCGCGGTTACGCGGCACTTATTCCCGTCTTTCGATGCTCACGACCACCGCTCTCTCCTTCTCCGTCTACGTTTTGTGGTACGAATCTGATCGATGACGTTGCCGATCTTTCGATATCGAATGGAGAGACGGATCGTCAGGCCTCAACGATTCCCCGCGTTTCCATATTAATCGCGCAGCCGAGTAGATACTCGTGTAAGTACCTACGCTTTCATAGATTCCTCGATCGAAGGCGCCCAACCGGTCACCATTTTCCCGCAATCACATTCGCCTCCGAGGGACGCGGCCGGCGTCGTGAAACGTCCAGAGGAATGGCGGGATATCGCTGGCCAGGTCCGCGCGATTAAAGTGCCTTTTATGATTTTAGAAGCGGGGTCAGACCCGCGTCCACGTTTCCCGGTCACGCTGACCGGCGATTTCGTTTTCTGCGAGCGCTCGGCTGATTGACGGCTAACAGGCTCCGCTCGCAAACCTACCCGCACACACACGCCGGTTATCCCCCTATTTTCACACGTTCGATACTCAATGGCAGCGGGATATTTAATAATATCGCGAAGAAAGGTCTCGGTAACGCGAGCCGAAAGGCTCGCGTGTCGGAGCGGGACGTTTGGAAATTCACGCGAAAGCCTCTTTGACGAGCGCCGCTCGTGCGGCAGCTCGAAAATCTCCGAGTAGGCAGGCAGGTACCTGCAGCCTGCAAACGACTTTATGGCTCTGTCGCGTATGGGTAGGGGAGAATGGGCCTGTCGCGGGTAATGATTGTCAGTATTGTTATTATAAAATGGCATGTTCGAAATGTGCAAATTCCAGGATGTTATTCGCTATATTGTCGAACGACCTCGCCTTAATCATTGATAAGCAACCGAGGGACACAAGCCTTTTTGTGGTTTAACACTGTTTCCACCCACGACGAAAAACTGTCGGGATTTCAAATTCTCAGTTAAATATAAATCATTTCGGCATTTATTCGTACATTGATGCGTATCTGTTGGAGATTATTTAATCAGAGAATCACAAACTTAGAGAATAACTTTGAGTTAAAATTTGAAAGGTGTCTTCTTGAAATAGTGTTAAATGTCGTTGATGATATATTTTCTGTGCAGAATGTGAGAGATAAGTAGAGTAGACGTAGGTAAAAGTTCGCACCTTGCGAATTTTATTGTTTGACTTGTGGCAGTTGCCAATGGTGATTGACAGTGAATTGTCAATGAAGGCAGAGTCACCAATGTCGAATTGTGTGGCCGGATTCGTTAGTTCTGATACGATATTCTCTATTTTTAGGAATCGGTAAATATTTTAATGAATAGGTATGTCGTCTGAAAGCGCTGAAATTCTTCTATTCAAAATTACTAATAGAAGTTTTCAGTTCTCCTCGCAGATAACAGGATTGATTAAACAATGGAAAAGTAGCTGCGGGGCAAGAGTTCGCACAATGCAGTGGGGCTAGCGTTCGAATGCAAACTGCCCGTTTAAAAATCAGCTTGATGTAAATGAGGCAATGAAAAGAAAATCTGAATGCGAACATGCGAGGGAATAATTAGAAAAGCAGAAAGAATCCCAAAAATAACATCTACTTGTGAAAAATTTTGAAACGAACAGAACAAATCGGTTCATCAACGTCTATAGAAAAAATAATTTGTCCTGCGTGTGAAGAAGAATATGCTACGAAGGTGGGGGTAATGTTATCTGCTATTACTGTTACCTTGATTAAAAAAAAAAAATGAATTGTAAACTATTAGTCGTAGGAAAATAAAACACTTTTGCGAAAATTTCTTGTTGCGCTCTTTGACCCCATAACACCGCGAACTTTCGCCCCACATATCGGGTAGAAGTTCGCATTTCACACTTTTTGCAAATATTTATTTGATACAAGTTGCGACAGGTCAATTTACATCAAGTCACTAACTATCGAATAACAATGGATAGCAGTTATTTCTTACGAAACTTTAAGTGCGCACTCTTGCTCCGCAATATTCTATTAATTTTGCAGTTTTTTTACGTTTAAAGTTTACACAAATACAGATATAGAGGAGAGTGGGGAAATTGGGAACGCGGGGTAAACCCGAACACCGCGATATTCGCTGAATTCGCTCGTCCTGTCCTCCCGCGATATTGTAATTACTAATTAGCTATGTTTAGTATTAAGGAAACTGTCACGGCGGAAGGCCGCGCGCAACTGCAAAGATAATGATCGTGAAATGTTTTCGCAGCTTTTCTTATAATTTTACGCTTGAATGTTTTAAGTCTATAGTGCGTTAAACCTACACTTCCCAACAAAGCATATTTTTTTCGCAGGTCCGTTACTTATTAATTCTAAATAAAATCAAGGGACCATTTTTTATATATACGTATTTGTTTTATTTGAAACGTCTTAACTTCTGATCATTTGGTTTGGGGTAATTACGAGCAGCGTGTATGAGGCTATTACGGACGATGGCCTTTACCCTTTTCTCTTAATATTTTCCAAGTTTTTTTTATGTATTCAGTACTCCGGAATTATATTAGGAAGAATATACGTACATATTCGTTGAAAGATCTTGAGATACCCATGAAAGAGGTTAAAGATTAAAGACTTTCCATCCGTCAGGCAGCAAAAAATATTCAATCCCACGAGCAACAAAAATTCCATCACACAAGAAGGACCCACAGTGTGAAAAAAAACGGTGTTTAGTAAAGATCAAAATCATTAAGCAGCCGTTCGTATTTACCCCACTAAATACAGATAATTCCGGACAGACAGTGTTTTGTCTTTCTTTAAAAAGAGTGATTTGTTTATTAAAGTATCTATAATTCTTTTGGTCGCCCTTGTAGATAATTAAGCAAGGTTCAATTATCTATCAAGTAAATCTGATTAGAGTGAATACTTTTGTTTCAATTTAACTTAAATTGATTAGGTAATTCCCCTACTCTCCCCTACTATAAAGGCAAAGGATTAAGATGAAATTTAATATAAATATATTTATTTTATATATGTAATCTTGAATTTTATCAATGAAACCGTGTAGAATAAACATATATTTCTTCGTTAGAACAATTTCATTCCGTAGATGGGAAAAAGGCGCCCTAGAACAACTGGAAAAGCCAATTGAGCTTCCGAAACTCTTGAAAAAGCAGTGAACAAGTATACATTGTTTGCTGCCATTGCCATATTTGGCCACGATAATAAAATGTATTTAGTTTCGATGCATCTCTTGTGGCCTCTGGTCCCATTCCGAATTTTTGTAGAAGGGACTCAGCCGATGGTTACGCATGCGAGAAACGTAGCAGCCTCCAGACCGCGATTGCCCGCAACGTGACCGCTAATACCCGAAGCTGCGGACAATAGCGGTGAAACACATCTGTGTATTTCGTAATTTCACTGAATAAATCAATAGAATACTAATAACTTTCGTATCCTACAGACGGGTCGATACAGTTTAAGTTTATAAAAAAATCATTCGCACGAAACATTTCACCGCGTACCTTGTTTCATTACAATTACAGCTCGAGTGCCGCATTCGGCGCGCGTCAGCAAGAAACGAAAAAGAAATCACTGCCGAACAGGAGTGGCCCCCGTCGAAACGTCCGTGATCGATCGATAGTTGAACGAAATCCCCGGAATTCTGGGTAGCGCGTGAAAGGTGACGCGTAACGCGAATGTTACGAAGGATGATCGAGCAGCGACAGGAAATAAGAGAGCGTCGCGTTGTGGTATCGAAATCGACGAGGAGGAAGACGGGAATCGGCAGTTCTCGGCCGAGCTTGCGAGGCGTCCCGGAATCACGTGTAATTCGCGAGTTCGGTGAAAAGCGGCGAACCTCGCGGCTGCGCGTCGCGTCCTCCAAAAAGCTTGCGGAAAGACAGACGTTAATTAAAACTCGGCCCGCTCTCCGGCTCGCCAATTTTCTCGGAGGATATCGCTTGAAACCACTTAATCGCTCCACCGCAGAAGTGCCAGCAATTTGCCGGCTATACGAGTAGGTTTAGGGTGGCGCGGCGTTCGTTTCCAGCTCGCCCGCGAGTGCGACGAGGATGGAAGTTGGGCAGGAGGAAGTGGAGGCGGCCGAAAAGAATGGAACGATCGCAGTTGGCAAGCAGAGCTTGGACAGATAATCCCGAAATCAATCGAGAGGGACGAACGCCTATTAGGCGGGTGGTTAGCTAAATCCCGATCCGCCTTGGCTTTTCCTCGCGCGTCTTCCCGAGTCTCTCGCCTTTGCGCGACGAACAAAGGGAGTTCGATAAATCGGGGGGGGGGGGGGTGTGTAACTTTCAAGAGCGCCCCGCTTTCCGCTTACCGAGGTTTCTTTCGAGGCTTTTTATCCGAAAATTGGCTGGTTTTATCGGGGGTATAGGTGGTGCCTGTGTATGTAGTAGTCTAGCAGAAGGAGCGGCCTCGCGAGGAACGGCAACGAAACCGGCGAGGACGGGGACGGGGGCCGTTGCGTTACCCCTCCGGACGAATATGATGTAAATAAATGATGAGCTGCCCTTAAGGGAGCGGGTATTAGAGTGGGGGTAAGAAGTGTTATGAAACATAATTAGCGGCCGCCACCACTGACTCGCGATGATTACAGGGCGGTGAGCAAAAGTCCTGGCGATGGAGAAGGGAGCCGATGCGAGATAGATTTCCTGGCTGGCTACGAGCTACCTTCGCCGACCGCACAACCGCACACCGTTCAACGCTTAGGTTACCAACACTGCCGTAGGCCGGCGCACACGCTCCCGTTCCACCCCGCTATCGAACTACACCCACACGGTCGCCTGTGCTCGAGCTTCCCTTCGACGTTCGAGCGAGCAATCCCGCCGGTGCTCGGCTGGCTCGCACTCGAGATGCCGCGCGCGAACACAAGCCGGCCGGATTTGCACGTGCAACGCTAACCACCTACGTGCCGGCCTACACACAGTGGCGTCGAATCCCGCAGCACTCCGTCTGTCCACCGATTTCCCGCTGCTTCCACCGTTGCACGTCGTTTCCTTCCTCATCCCGATGCCGTTCCACCGACTCGCGGAACTTTGCGATCGTTCGCGATTCCCCTTATCGCCGTCGGCCATCCAACAACCTCCCGTGCCAATGGCCGCTCGCCTTCTAACGAGCAGAGACGTCTCCGCCGCACCACCTCTCAGGTATTTCTATTCTTATTGCGCAGGGGGCGAGAATACGGCCGCAGAAGCTTCCGCTCGCCAGGCGAGAGAGGCCGAAAGTCCCGCCGGCTGGATACGCCAGTGCGTTGCGCGGTGTATACGTACGTACGTAAACTTAATGACCGCCGGGTATAGTAATTGGTAGCGGTGCTCCGCGAGCGAGCCGCTATCGGCGGCCGGGTAGGCGGAACCCAGCTTTCTTTCCAATTTAATGATCGACCGTTGAAAACCGCGCGATACGTCCAACTGGTTCGTTCCCTCGCTGTCGCGAGAGATGAATTCTCTTTCGAAGGACCGCCGGCGCGGTTCGACAACGCGACAGGCCCTGCCGATTCCGCCGCCGATCAAATTTACTATTCCCGGCCGCTTTCCCGGCGAAAGTACTCCGCGAAGTGAACGCTGGATCCGCTCGTGTAACTCACGAGCGAGATACGCTTGGAGAAGAAGGGACAAGTGCGCGGGGAATCGATTAAAAGTGGGGGGGGGGGGGGGTGGAAAAAAAGGTCAAAGATGTTGGCGATGTGACTAATTTATTAGCGAGCATTTGCCGTTACGTTTACGGACCAGTAACGTTTCACGAAATCGTCTTTGCCCCTCGTGCCGCCCTCCAGGAAAGTATGCTCGCAAATTTTTATGGTAAGCCAGGGTTGTTTAAGGGCCCCTTATCCGGGGTAAAAGTGCGTTATGGCCGACGTAGGATCGCGACCGAGTGCCTCGCGTCCCAGAAACTTTCCCTCCGAAACTGCCAACTTATCCCGGCGGCGTTCGACAAAAAGACGTACCTATGCGACTTTTACGCCGCTCGTGCCTCGTCGCGGTTCACGGACGCGCTGGTTCGAACGTTCGAGCGGCCGGAGCCGCGCGATTGTCGCGGGCCGTTGCGAAATAAACGCCGGCTCGCCTGCATCGATTAATCCGAGAGTTTTTTTCGGCGGGAAGTTTCACCCGCCACGTACGCCTAGCGATTTAATCGGCGAGGCCGCGGCGAACACAACTCGGCTTCGGTAATCGAGGGGGAATCGAGGGTTTTTGCGCGATGCAAACGTCCGGCGGACAATTTCCGGGGACTGTGGCAAAGAAGATACCGGGAGCAGGCCGATGGAGGGGCGGTGGTAGCGAGAAGGGGGGAAGGGAAACTCGCGCGGCGCGGCGATCTTTCGCGTAAAGGGAACCGCGAGCGTTTTGGTATGCCGGGCGGCGCGACGACATGCTGCGTTATCAGAATTATTGCTGAAGCCCGCGTTTCTAACCAATACGAAGTTAATGCGGCGCGTTAACATTCGTGGGGTGCGCTGGATGGCTCGCATCCCCGCAAGCTGTGGCCGGACTATCCCGTTTCAGAGGCTGCCCTCTTACTCTCTTCCACGTGCCTTCCGTTTTACTCCGCTTCTCCAGCTTCTCCATCTTCTCCTTCTGCTTCTCCGTCAGCCCCCGCGCGCCACCCCCCGCTCCTACGCCCGGCATATTGCTTTCGCGCACGTACGCATATGTCGCCGAACATCCTCCGTAAGGGGTAGACTCGCAGGGGTGGACCGGAGCCGGTGGTGTCGCCGGCGAACCAACCGCCTTGCCTCTCGAGTAAGTAGCTGTATCACGTGCTTTATATAGCCGAATAAACTTTTCAAACTATCGAAATTGTTCGACGGTGGTCCGGCGGAAAAAGCCGCGGCCGGAACGGCCGATCCGGGGACCAAAGAAAGGGGGTCTAAAGTCTAAACGGTTCGACCCGACCCACTTTCTTCCGTTTAGCCTGAGAAAGTTCGCGGCGCAGCCTGCTCCTCGGTGTCGCGGGGCCCGAAGCAGTAACGAATACATTTTTCTCCCGGCAATATCGGGTCCGATGTCGCGGCAATAAATGCCAAGGATATTATGCATCGGCCTAATAACGATCGTAATAAACTTACGAGCTACTTTATGGGCCAACCCGCTACTGGATGCTTTCGGCCGCTTCCACAGATGACGCGGATCGTAAAAATTTCGTCCATTTTATTCTACGCCCCCTCCGCGCCCGGTCCCCGCCACCCCGAACCTTTGCCAAATCGATCGAAACGTCCCTCCGCCAGACAAATGTCCTCCGCGCTGCTCCTCCGAGTCCAATTACGCGCGTCGCGTCGGCCTGTTAACAGATAACTTTCGCCGTTCTTTAAGGGGCAGGTCGAAGCAACGTGCTTCTTCGGGATTTTTTCCTAGAAAAAACCGACGAAGTTTTCTTGTTAAACATTAGTCTATTAGAAAGGGTACATCTTACGGATATTTCAGTATTTTTTTGCGGTGAAAAGGATCGAAGGGTTCGTGAGTTATGCATCGCTTTGCGATGACAAGCTTGGCGCAGGATCATCCAAAATTGAAAATGCGATTTTTTTTTAGATAATATATAAAATTATCTAGGCCCTGTCGGGCCCGATTTTGGAAAAATTATTTTGAGACAAAATGGTGACTGTGCAAAGTTGAAGCATCGATATTTGGGAAAAAATCGCTCGTTTTTCGAGTATAAAAAAATCTAGGGAAAAATAAATGAAAAGCTCTTTATAGTGCTTAGATTTTCAACCCTAAAATAAGCCTGCAAAGCCTCGAGTAAATCGATTCATTAATTTTTTAGTTATGCGTGTCAGCGACTTTGGAAACATGATTTTGAGGAAAACACGTTTAATGTTTTGGGTCTGAGCGCTACACCGATGAAAACCTATCTACTTGCGCGCGTATAACTTTGTCAATTTTGGTCGGATTAACTTGACACTTTCAGAGAATATTATCAAGATGTACTTGAAGAAAATATAAAAATCGAAAAATCCATTTTTCAAAAATTCCTAGGTAGGCTTTTCCCGTGAATAAAAGACACTTTCTTTGTAATGCATTTGCAAAGAAATGAAAGCAAATCCAGGTGTATCCTTTTACCCAATGTTTAATATTATCATAGAGATTGAAAAAAGTTGGTATGAAATATACATGTGCTTTAAAAAAGGCGGTGCTGACTGGTAAACATTTTAACGTTCTTCTGTGGTTTTCAGGTAATATTGGTCTTAAAAAATGACGTAATCAAATTTCAAGGTGTGATTCTTGTTTGTGACATCCGTTGTTTCCGCGCTGAACCAATAAAGACTAAAATTAAAACAGAATTATTAACTTGGTGGCCGGAAAACGGGGATTATTTCAACAAAAATTCGGTCGTGTTTGTGCGCTACGAAAAATCCGTGACTTTTTAATTTCTTTATGAAAATCTCGAACCTTTACGGACCATATCAGAGGTTTGACTAGCCGAGAACAAAGAGAAAAACGCGTTTAAATTTTCTGGGCAAAGGCGAGGCTATAAGTTACCGCTTGACCTTTTCATCTGGCGAATCAACAATTTCGAGAATTTCAATACAAACCAAGCGGCATTTTATTCAGAAAATACAGAACTTTCGGAAAATGCAATTGAGAAAATCTACTTTTCGACTGCCTGGTCCCCTCAACAGCTAAAGCTGGACGGGAAGGATTAAAAAGCCCTTTAAATCGTCGACTGCTCTTAAAGCACGGCTAATAGAGCGAAGGAAAGATCGCGCTCCCTCCCGCTTCTCTATTTTAAACGCTGTATTATACGGTCCCGCTTGTTAGCCGACATTTTTCTCTCGGCTCGTCCAGCCCTTCCGACAGTAGATACCGCGTAGCGCGCCGTGAAGAATCTGTTGTTTTGACGTGGCCGATTTCGACCCGCGACTGAGATTAAACTGTTTACGGTTAAAACTGCTGCGAATTACACGCATCCGATTTAATCCCTGATTTACGAGCTCGAGAGAAGGACGGGGCGCGGGGCTACTGGCTGATCCCGATCCCCGTGGAGAATCGAACTGTGAACGGGGGGGGCCGAGTCGAATGCAGCACCCTTGACTCGTGCCACCGTCCATCCGTGAATCTCCGCGTCCTTTCAGCCTACGCGGCGCACTCGCGCGAACTTCGCGCCCTATCTCTGCGATTAATTCTCCGTACGAACGGTCTCTCGTTCCTCGCGTTCCATCGGCAGTTGCCGCCCGACCGTACGCGGCTACGTAGATTTTTTTTAAAAGTTCCGAGCCGCGTAAAACACCGAGCAACCGATACGTCCGCGATCAGGTACGCGTGTCGGGCGAGCAGGCGAGCGAACGCGATAAGTCGCCGGACGCCAATAAATCCTTCGATAGCGAGATTTACGATTCGGTAGGAGCGAGGGTGGGAACGGCGGGAACGAAGGGAGAATTCAAGCGTGAAGAATTTAATGAAATCGGTGTCGCGATTTTTTTTTCTTTCTACCGCGCCACCTCTAAGCCTCGGATTAGAGATCGGATCGACGTGCGTGGAGAATCGAGACTTTACGATTCCCTCCCCCTGTCGCCATCGGTCTGGCTCCGCGGGGCGAGGGGATCGACAGATCGAGGAGCGATCGAAAATCGCGCGGATGCAAGGGATAGAAGAAGAAAGAAAGGAGGAAAGCATTGCAGGTCGATAACGCGCACTACCTATCCGTTGAATATCTGTTGGGGACGCGGCGCTGTGCCGGGCATCACGTGCCGCGCTAAACGCGAGGCCGAGTTAAGAAAGTGCGCGCGCTGAGAGGCCACCTAAAGTAAATTGATTCAAATTAGTTCCCAATAGCATGTAATAAGCCGCGTTCCCGCGGCCTCTCTGTACCCTCCTATTTCGCCTTAGATACGTCATTACATCGGCCGCCGCCTAATACTTAGCTCGATAGGTGATATAACGTCAGAATTATTGCCTGCATACCGGGTGAACCATCACGTACGCAGTGCCACGTAACGTTTCGGAAATCGCCAGCCGGCGGACGGGGTGGGCAAACGTTGAATTAACTGCGACCCACAGTTACGCCGAGCAGAGATCTATCAACCTCCGCTCGATTCGATCTGAGATCGAAAGCCACCGACAACAACCCCCGCCGATTCCGTGCCACTTCTCTCTTCGAAGCGACTCGGCAAACAATTCAACGACAGAAGAACGATAGCTTTCGAGGAGGAAACGCGCCGACGTCGATGCCTCCTGTTTTTATTCCTCTCGAGCTTCCTCGAAACGTGACTCACGTCTCAATGGATCGTCCGATGAATCCAACTTGGCATGCAAGCGACACTTCAACGACCACTTCAGATTCGGAGAAACGAGCTTGAAAGCTTCGATGGGAAAGCCTTGGAATTGCGCGTTCTTTCGAGAACACAGATAATGGACAGAAGGCTGGGATTAATCGTACCATTAATTGCGAGGAGTCCGACCGCTAGCGCGGCGTCAAGAAAGGGAAATTAGTGTTTTCGTTAGGGGTGGAACGGTGGAGCGTTTCGCTGGCTCCGCGGGGCACGACGAGTGTTTCGGAGCCACTCGACCTACCCTCCTCGTAAGCTCTCTTCAAATATCACGAATACACCCTTGACGCTGCGGCTTGAGAAAGCTTTTCCGTCGCAAGGATTACACACGGTAGCGGTGGAAAGAACATTGGCGCGCGACCACTTCGGCGAAACCGCGTTCGAACGCTGACAAACGATGACGGGATGGATTCTTTTCTTCCTCCGCGAGGAGAAAGGATATCGCATCCGTTGCTCGAGCTTGATTAATCACCGTCTAATTAAGCCTTTAACGAGACTGCCTCCGCTATTTAAACCGCCAGATAGAAGCGGGGAAAAAGGAAAACTGTTGGGGTGGGGGACTCGAGGGGAGGGCGAAAATGTTATATTAATGGTATGCAGAGTTTCGAGTTGGGTCAGCTCGTCAAACCGGAGAGGTGAAATGTGGCTTCGAGGCCTCCAAAGCGTATCTGATCCCGTGGCGGCACGGTGATCCGTGAAACATCTTGTTAGCTCTGTATAAACGGATAAAACCTGGTCCAGCGGAGAGTCGCTGGTACGAAAGGAAACACCGAAAGCAGCGCCTCTTCTTCAACGCCCCTAAGTTTCGTCAAAGTAGCAGGCGATTACGAAGCGACGAAAGTCGGTGAATAGAAGATTTCCGAGAGAGAGAGAAAAAAACACTCCGCCCGCTCGATGCCGCGCACGCTAACCGCTGTTAACACTGTTAACAGTGCTGCGAAGAGGGAGGGTTTCGCCGGAGGAATCGCGGAATGCTCTCCTCTCGCTTTACGGTATCCCTCGAGGGCATTCCTCGCAGCTGCCTACAGTAGTCATCGGGGCACGGTAAGCCCGGTGGCGTTACACCGTTAACTCGACTCGATCGGCCCGGTCTATCGGGCTGCATCGGTTCCTCGCAGTAAGTATTTCTGCTTCTTAAACGTTATCTACATCTCGCGCGGCTGCCGGTTCTTCATCGGCGATGCTGGGCCGTTTTACTTGCGCGCATAGCCGCGCGAGGAATCGTTAAAGCGCAGAAAACCGCCCCGGCAATATTCTAATCGCCGTTACCTCCAGCGATCCAACGATCCAGCTTACCTGCAAGTAAACCGCAAAAAGACGTTGACGCGAGCGCGCGCGAGCGACTGTTCTCGTGAAAGGTGTCTGTCGAGAGTCGTGAAGAGGGCCGAGCTAGCCGTCTCGGGGCTGGAGGAACGGTGGAAAAAGTCAGGAGCCCGAGCGCCCTTCTGTGTGTGGCGTATGCGAGCGTGCGAGATCTCAGCCCTATTAGAATACGTCAAGTTCTTTCGAACGATGCATCCGGCTATGCGCGGTCGTGTTTTTATTGCCGCGCCGTGTCTGCTATCGGGTTCGCGGATCGTGCATTCTGCTTGACTCGCTCCACCGATCGTCCGCGTATCTACGTTCTACCGCGGGTCGAGGAGCCAGCGAATCCGAGCCGAGACTGGTAGCGAAATAGTTTCGAGCGCAGACGAATCTGGTCGTTCATAGGGTTCGCGGCGGATAGAATTCCGCGCGGGACCACTGTCGCTGCGGGCGGAGGAGAGCAGGCTACGGGCGCGGATGTGTAGCCGGTGTTGCGGGTGTGCGCCAGGACGGTGATAGGTGATGGAAGGTGATAGAGGGTGATAGAAGTTAAGGGGAGAGAAAGAGAAGGGAGAGGGGCTCGCGCGCTAAGGAGGGTGGGCTGACGAGTGGCAGGTTGTACCCGGAATACCCACCGCGGTGCTTCGCTCAGTGGGGTCTCCTCTCTTATTCTAAATGCTGGCGAGCCGAGAAGAGGACCGAGCCGATGTTATCTTCGCCGCTGGAGAGGGATAAAAGCTTAAAGGCTGCAGCCAACTACGATGATACCACCGGTATACCAGAGTGTCAGAAGGCTTGAAGCCTCGAGGAAGGCCTGCAACGTATTGCCCGCTACGAATGGACACGAGGGAGGTAGGGAGGGAGGGCGGGGGGGGGGGGGAGGGTGGAGAAGGCTGGGTGATTCGGATGAGGGAGCCCAAAGCGAGGTGGAAGAGGATGGGCAGATTGGAATGCGGTGACCGGCAGGCTGCGAAGCCTTCCACGCCACGCCGCGCGCCCGACAGGGACGAACGAAAGAAAGAGAGGAGAAAATAAAGGAAAGCGAAGAAAACGATAGGAACGAATGGCCTAACCTTACGTTACCCGGCTAACACTGGGGGACACTGACGTACCCCCCGCAGAGGAACGCGCCAGCCTAACGCATACACCTACCGCCCCTTGCACCTACACGTCCCACCGATCGCAGCCTAACGTTTTCGAGCCAAACACTCGGCAGAGCCTACTTTTTCTCTCACGATATCGTCCCAGCCTCGGCATCCCTCGCCTCGCCGCACCTTGCCGAGCCACGGCGATCGACGCTCGCGAGCCAGAATTTCGCGGGCGACTACGAACGCCACCCGTGCCCCGGGAACTACGGATCGCCAACAGATTCCGTTCGTTGCTGCCTAATTGGTACGCGTGGACGTGCCTAATTGATTCCACCGGGGAGCCGATCCGGTGGTTCGGTGAGATTTATTGCCGGCGAGTCTAGATCTCTCGATCGATCTAGATATCGACAGCGCGGAATAGAGGATCGCGATACCTACGGGTGGATCGGCCGCGGTGCGGGGAACGAACGGGCCACAAATAGATGGTGGTAAGAATCGGCGGAGGCGGTAGATAACGAGGATGATGACAGCAACGATGATTTAATGCTGCGCGCAACTTAATGACCGAGTTGGGCCCGAGGGCCTCGGCGTTATTCTTCAGGACCATTCACAACACTCGACGACCCTGCGCTCATCATGCGACCCCCCGCGGATTCCATGCGCAGCTTAACCCCAACGTGCCAATTCATTTCCTCTCCTGCCGGCATTAGCCTTGGTTTATGGTAGCATTTACAATTATAATCGGCCGGTTCGCTGACGAGGAGCAAAAGAACATCTGAAACCCGAAAGGAACACGAACGACCCGCTCGTTCCCTCGCACCGTCTTCCCACCTACCAACAAGCCCTCCCCCTCAGCGCCCAGCACCGTTTCATCGGCCGCTCTATCGCCCATGGAAATTATCGTCCGAGCATTCGTTCGAGCAATGGGTCTAACTGTCCGTCGCCTGGAAGCAAGCACGATCGCGGGCTTACTTTCGGATCGATTCGTACGACGGTCCCGCGATCAGTCGCCTTGAATCCTAATCTCGATCATCGATCTAATGGGACGAACTACCGTGACGATTCCGACGAGATCGAGCCCCTATATCTCGGAACGAAGGGGGGGGGGGGGATGGAGAGAAGAGGGTGCTCCTCGGAGATTCGACGGATCAGGGCCGGCGTGTGAAAAGATCTCAGGCAGCAGGTGTCTTCGAGAACCGGGCAGATGAAAATCTCCGCGTAGGTATTTATCGCTCGGAAAGCCAAGCCACGCCTACACTTCGCTGGCCACAAATCAATCGACGAGCGACAGGCTATAGAAACGCTTCGGGGTCGCACGAGGAAAACCACGTCCTCCCGCTTCTAGACGCGGGCACAAAAGGGTGAAGGGCACCGAGGGGGGGGGGGGGAAAAGAAGTCGATTTGTCAAGCTTCGAAACACGCCAGTCGATTACACCGGCACCGATAACGCTAACGAGAATGACGCGCGATCGATGTACCGACGAAGGCCAGCCGCGTCACCAGCGACAGCCACGGGAAAGCTGCTTCCGGAGACACGAGGAACGCGTATCGAGACATTTTCTTCCCTGTTTTCATACAGCTACGTAGCCATACAGCCAGGCTATTCCGATCGGCGCGCAGTGGTCTGTCCAATAACAATCTAGCGGGACAAAAGTCGCAGGGCGAGCATAAATCGTCGGTTAGGTGGAAATGTTTATTATTTGTTTCGAAAACACCATCCGCGTTGTTTTACTATCCGTAAGAGGAGGTTCCGGTCTAGAACCCCTCAAAAATAGGTGATCTTTAGGAATTAATTAAAGGGAAACTACTATATATAATTTAATGGGACTTTTTGCATTGTATTAAGGATGGCTTAGATTATAGAAATATATTTTTTGTTTTATAATTATTCATTGCAGACGGCACTGGGGAGTCGTTAAAGTGAAGGTGTTACAAAAATTCATCCAAATCGGTGGGACTTGTATCTCCAAAAGTTATTATCCGATTCGACTGAAACTTTTTTTATTTCGAAGAATATACTTCTGGCTATGGGAGGGGGCCAGAAAAAGAAGTCAAAATGACATTTTTGTAGAAAATAACGACACTTGAAATTTGAAATCACTTTTTCCCTATATTTCTCGTCCTTTTCACACCCTTGAAAGTTATAAATTTTCAATTTTTTGTAATTTTTTCTGGTTTCCTCCTAGCCAGAAGTATATTCTTCAAAATAAAAAGAGTTTTAGTCGAATGGGATAATAACTTTTGGAGATACAGGTCCCACCGTTTTGAGAACACTGTTTCGAGAAAAACGCGTTTAAAGTTTTACGTGAGCGCCGAGTGGCGGGATGTTACCCATGCAGTTGCCGCTACTCAAATGCCTATAACTTCGGGAATTTTACGAATTTCAAAAAATCCTATTAAACACGCAGGGTAAACCAAGCAGTAATTGACCGCATACCAGTGAATGGCCATTAAGCAAAGAAATGTCAATTATAAATTTAAAAATATTATATGTTTATAAATGGAGTGTAGTTGCACTTTTAATATCCCATATTTTTAGTCACGCGTATTAAGCAAACATTAATAAGTACAATTTTTATTAAAAGTATGCGGTCATTTACTGGGCTTCTACGCGTTTTGTATTTTATAATCTGTTTTTTTTTTAAATTGCGACAAAATAAGTAATTATTTTGATAGAAATATCAAGAAAACTAAATTTAAATGCAATTTCAACGGTTGTTTTGTTGTTATACATAACTATATTCAAGTATTAATCTGAAAAGTCCATAAATTCAACAATTCGGTCATTCACTGGTTGATTTACCCTATTCCTAAAAGGTTAAACATTCGAAAAATGAAATAAAAAGAAATCGATTTTTAGACCGGAACCTCCCTTTAAAACTTTCATCTCAGCCTCCAAGGGCTTTTTAAAACCAAAATTCGTATTCCGGGGTTTCTTAGAATATAGAAAGCGAATATGAACTGTCTTCTGTAGCGAAAAATTCCTTACAACCACGTTTTTTTAGAATGAATTACACATTTTAGTTCCTAACATCACCATTTTTGAAGACAGAATTATTTTAATTACGTAAAGTTGCAGATATTCGCAGCTATAATTTGGCGAATACGTACTCTATAAATCAAATAGAACAAAGCAGCAGAAATTTTTTTAGTTTCCACGAGGTTCCTGGATATCTAGAGCTTTTCCAACGAAAGCTATTGAAAAATTCCATCATGTTTATGATTGTATTTCGATTCTGCTCGTTGGAAATTAAAATACTCATGGCTGAAGCTTCGATTTACTACTTACTTGTACCTCTGCAATCCATTATTCAAAATACCAACAATTTAAATCGCGATATTATTAAGCACTCCTGATATGTAGTCGATACCGACGCATTCTAACAATCGGTTACCAACCGGTCGACTCGCGATCGTTACTTTTAAGCCGGGAATCCACCGGGAAGCTAAGCTGTGTTACGCGATGCTATGCCCTGCCATGCTACGTTTAAAAAGAAATTAACTTCAATACATTCTTATGGAACCGTTTCCACCAAAAGCTACGTTAAAGCATATCATCGCATAGCATAGCTTATCTTAGCTTCTCGGTGGATTCCCGGCTTTATGAAATACGTATAAAGTCCCATACCATCTAATTCCAATATCTCTGACTGAGTAGCTCGTGGTGCGAGCAAGATTCATTCATTTCGGATGGTCGTGATTTTGGACTTTTGTCCCGCCAGACCATCAATACCGACCAGTATTGAGGCGCGGAGGATAGAACACACAGAATTTACTAACGGTCAGCCGATCAAACGAATCGAATCGAATCGCCGTACCCAATCTCGCGTTGTATACGAGCTACAGAACCGGCTCATTTGTCGCGTTAATAATTATAAGAAGGTGTGACCCTCCCTCGCTCGCTACACCTACGGACAAGCATATTTATGAATCTCAAACCTGCGAGCGCGATCTCGCCCATGACAGACGTTCTCAACCGTAGCCTCTCGATCTCGCCGAATCATTGGCCTTTCAACGTTTCTCCGACGAGATCCAGATTTCCCTCGTCTCTTCACCTACTCGATACGTGGGATATCAAGATTGTAAGATGCCCTCTCGTGTCTGGTAATTACCAAGTATAGAAGCGGAGGATCCCGGAGCTACTCTTAGTCCTAACGGAGCGAGATTACCTACGTTACTGGGTGGATAGCATGCGTTTGGTATACTCGGCGAATTACCTGCGCCCCGGAAACTGAGGTGTGAAAACAGTCGTTGGAGGTGTAAGGTAGAGAAGGGCGGGTTGGGAACCACTAGGTGGCGTAGGTACGCTCGTATAGGGGCCTGAAACCACGGGGGGCGACGTAAACTAACCGCCGGTTAATTATTGTCCTCTCGCACGGCGGGCCCCGAGAGGCATCCCTCCTCCGCGCGACAGAGAACCGAGAGAATGGAAAGGAGAGCGGCGAGGATGCCGCGGCAACCCCTTCTCCGAATGGGAATGGGCCTCGAATGGGCCTGACGCGGGGACCTGCGCGACGGTGAATCGGTGCCACCGAATAAACTCGAGTGGTGGGAGCGGGCGGAACGGGGGGTGGGGGAGGAGGGGTGACGGTGTAGGAAGAGATGTGCCGTGTGGGAGAGCGAGCGAAAGGGAAGGGACGCGTAGAGGGGAAGGCACGAGAACTCCCGAGGGCCTGCTAAGGACCAGAACTACCGTGGTAGCATTCAATTAGCCTCGCGGCATGTGAAATATTATTGTCTGGCTGGCTTCATACACTCGATTTTTAAAAGGGGAGAAAGAAAGGCATTACGCCGACCTCCTAACATATTTCACCACTGAATCATTCTCCCCTTTCCTCCTCCGCGGCTCTGCTTCCACCGGCGGAACCCCCGTTCTCCTCTGTCCTTTCCTTTCGTTTCGTTTCGCCTCGTGCGTAAGTACCGGGCCAAGTGGACCGCTCGAGTTTTGGCCACCGATACCGAGATTCCTCGTGGCTCGCCGATCGGTGATCTCGCTGGCCGCTTAGCTCTCTCGCAGACCTACCTACCTCCGGTATCCTGTCGGCTCCGTCTGCGCCGCGAGTCGATACGTTTCAATTCTTTAAAACGGATCGATCGTCGGCTATAGTAGCCGAGGCTAACGAATCGTCGGGGGAATTTGAAACGGCATCGGTCACGACCGTTCCATACCACGATAATTGAAACGATCCGTTCCGAACTAATATGAGACTAAGGAGCCCTCGGTCACGAACCGTTAAATTATTCGACCAGTCATAAATGTCTGAAGCGTGCATATGCTATTAGCCAACACTGTAACCGATGGCGCGTCCTCCAATCGACTGTACCTCGGGCAATCCAATAGTCAGCCGAGGAGGCGCACTCGGCGCGCCAACGGGCAACGCAACCGATTTAGACACCGCGTCTTCATTAAAGGACGAGTATTCGGATCTTGACCTCCGCGGCTAGATAACCCTGCTGCCATCTGGTTGCCCTTTACCTCGGCGATTCGCCCATCGCCACGCGTCTCGAGGAACGAGCAAGCGCGCAAACCAGCCCTCCGAGGGAGACTCGGTTGCCGAAGCGCCTAGGACACCGGTTTCGTCAGCAATCGCGAGGGAAGTCCGTAGACCAGAGATCAGATTGACGAGGAGCAGAGCAACTCGTGGTGCCGGAAACCAACGGATCTCCCGACCAAGATGCTTGCCGCTGCTCCGTACATACTTGGCTGCCATTCATTCTTGCCTTTCCCCCCGAAATGAATTAGCGATTATCTAACGCGACGTTAGGAAACGTTAGGATTCACGCGGAACGGATAAGACTCTCCAACTGCTATTGATGCGAGGGCGCCCCGTGGAAGGGATAACTAAAACAGAGGCGGTAGCCAGCGAATAGAGGGAACGGGATAGAAGGGAGAGAAAGCGATTTCGATCCGAAAACGTTTCGTTGGAAAACGATAGCGGAGGGTGAGAGGGTGAGAGGTGGGATTGGTTGAGGCAGGGGAGGAGACGGGGAGCTCGCGACAGGAGCAGCGTTGCCGTCGAGTTGTCTGGCTGATTTCCTGCTCGGAGCGGAGCGTAGTCGTCCCTTTAGCGATTCCCAGGGGATAGCGGGAGGTTAGGGGTGAGCCGGTTGAACGGTGCCTGGAAAACCAGAGCGTGGAAGGGGTTCGCTATGGGGGCGGGAGTGCTGATGGCGGTCGAGCGAGAAGAGTGGGGGGGGGGGTGCCAGGGACGGCGGAGGAAAAGGGATCAGCTAAAGAGAGACAGAGAAGCGCGCCGCGCCGGAGCGTGTAATTGAGTCCCGTGCGCGATCGCTACTTTATCGACCCCCTTACGCCTACACCCCCGGCCCCACCGCCCCTTCCTTTCCAACCCCTTATCTCCTCTTTCTCTCTGTCGGCTCTGTATCTCGCTCGGAACCAAACCCGCCGCCCTTCCAACTCCATCTTCCGCTTCCACCCTATCCTCTCTTCTACGCCGCGATGAATCTGCTATCCTTCTCGCGCGGCGTACCCCTCCGTCACCGATGAACGCGCCAAGCACGTCGACTACGAGGACAACGACGACGACGGTCGAGGAGCAGAGGGTGGAAGTCGAGCAGGCTTCAGCGTCCCGAAAATTGATGAAAACGAGCTGCCGTTCTTTCGCGCGATTTCACTCACCGTTACCGGGAACGGGCTTTTCTAGTTTGTCGCGGAAAGACGCGCGCGATCGGATGTCTCGTCGCAGTTGCATTCTTCGAGGAAGACGAGCGAGGCCCCTTTCCAGTTTACCTAACTATGGTCGGGAGAGAACGAAAGTCTTTCGATTGCCTAAATATTTAACGCGACTCGTTGCGGGAGACTATTATTTCAATAGCGTTATCGCGGACAATCCGACGGGCGAGATTCGCGTGTAGCATGACGGTTCGCATCGACGAGTCGCATATATCTTTAATACGATTCCGAGCTCGGTAAATTATCTATGAAGACCAAGTATATCGAGCCGAGGCGAGGGTCCCGCTGAGACTCATCGGGCCAGCTTTATTTAGCCCTGGCCAATTCACACCAAAGATGAATCTGCTTCCACGGCCGACATCAAGCATCCGTGGCAGACAGGTACGCGCCGTAAAATCCATACATACCAACGTCACGGTTAGACATATATCAATCCGTGGCTAGACGCGTATCGGTCCGCCTCGGGAAAAGGCTGGATGCGCGCCCGCCACTGCCCAGTGTTCGCTGCCCGTGCGTCCACTCCGCGCAGACAGACGCTAAACGACCGGCGACCATACTTTCCCAGCCTTTTCCACTTTCGTATTTCTCTGTATACGTGTACCTGTACCTAACAAGGGGATGTCCCGAACACGAGAATTCAAAAAATTCTCAAGCTTCGCGAATATGTAGGGGATTTCCTACCGATTACAGCGCAATCGAAGAGGGCGAAATTAACCCCTGAAAATTCGGCTGTGTTCCGATTTTCTCGAATTTGTCGCCGGATCCATTCAAATTCTCAAGATAAATCTGCGCGAAATTGTTATCAACCAAGGTGCAATGATAAAATTTTGATTTCTCTTTCTTCTTCTTTACGGTTGGATGTCTTGTTTTTCTTCTTGCACGCATGTTTACTGTATTCTTTATTGTATAAATTGGGCTTGTTCCGTTAATAATAATAATAACTGTAAGCGATGGAAAAGAGTTTCAAGACAAAATTGTTACTTCTTTTAATTAGATCTATCATTTGGTAAAAACAAACTATTTTGCGGTTCACGAGTTCGAGCATAAAATCGGAAAATAACCGGATTTTCAGGGGTCAATTCCCCCTCGCCCTGGAATGAATTTGGGCAGCAAACAAAGATTGCGTTTGTAACCAGGAGGAAATTCCCTACGCATTCACAAAGTTTTCGAATTTTTTTGAATCTCCGGCTTCGAGAGGTTCCCTTGTAAGTAGAATTTCCCGTCCCGCGGTCGCGACGCGACGCTTCCTATCTCGAAAAGAAAGTTGCCTTTAGGAGTTCGCCGCAATTACCGCAGCACCGATTCGTCCCGGATAGAAATTTATCGTTATCATTATCGGATTCCCGTTACGCAATGCTTAATTACTCGGCCGATCGCACTTTCAATGGGGGCCCGCCGAGTAGCCCGTCTGAATACCCACTCGCGAACAATTAACTAATTTTTGCGTAATTGCGACTTGCCGGCCACCGAAGCTATTTCTCATTTCCCGCGGAGCAATTACGGTGAAACCATGATGATTATTTCGAGGCTTTCGCCCGGCGAACGATCGATCCTCGAAACAGTCATTAACCGATTGGAAGCGTACGTGCCCGCCACGGGAGTCGGCAACCAAAGGGTTGTAGCTATTTGTAACAAAATTAAATTGATCCCTGCGAGGCTGGAGATGGACGCGTTACGGATCGCCTCTCGTCGCCTCCCTCCACCGCCCGCTCACCCCTCTCCCTCCGCGCTGCCTCGCGGAAAACCCTCTCATCCGTCCAACAGCCGAGGAGAAAACGACAGAGACGACGGGGGAATGAACGGTGGAGGGAGGGGAGGGCCGAAGGGCGAAAGGAGGAAAAGAAGTAGACGAGGTAAAAGGAATTAAACCCTTCGGTCCCGCGAGATCCTTTTAGGTGGCCGATCCGCGTAATAGAGAAATGATTTGATTAAAATGTAAAGGAGGTCCGGACCTTCTGTTTGCGCATTTCACGGTTCGCCTGTAAAAAGCACGGAGCTACCCGTTAGACAGATGGCAGCCGCCGCACTCAATGGCCTGAGAAATTGGATCGCGTTTTAACTCCCTTACGTTTTCAGCCCCGAGCCACAGACACCGAGGTCGCAACCGGCAACCGCCCGAACATTTCTACGTGCCGGCCGTGCGATCTCAATTCCGCGTTAGAACAAACTACGAAAACTCACGGGGGGGGGGGGGGGAAGTCGCCACCGCCATTCCCACCATCCACGGTATCGCCACCCCCTTTCAAACGTCACTCGCGTAGCTTTCCCCACGGTTTTCTCGTTAGACAAAGAACGGCGAAGGGCAAGTAGATTTTTGAGCCAAGCATCTGGGCAAATTGCTGACGACGGGAACGCGAATGAGCGCGATTGGCCAACAACGCGGGGCAGGCACGCACGGTTTAATCGCACGCAAAGCGAGCGGGAGCAATCTTCTTTATGACGACGATCGAACATCCCCTGGGAACGGTCATTTGCCACCGAAGAAACGTATCGCGCGGTTACGCGTGCGTGCTTCCGCCAGTCATACGACTATCCGAATATTGCGTTCCTCGCTGGCTAGCAACAGTCGTTTCAACGCGTGAGGTAAGTCGAGGGGAATCGGGTCACTTTGTGTTTCACGCTAAACAGAAAGAATAGTCGAACATTTGAAAACTAATTTTTTATTATATATTCGTGACCAGTACAGTTTTGGCTTGAATATGAATATATATATGAAAATTGAAAGTAAACATAGAAATCTTTCTTTTATAAACGAGAGACGAAGAAGTGAGAAATATCCGTCTCGCTCCGAAACTTGGGGCGAATCGGATAACCCAGAAATGTCTGAGAAAAAAAGACTGAAATTTTCGTAAGAAAATCTTTAGAATTAACTTAAACAAATCTAATTTAATGACAGTGGAATCAAGTGACACTACCTGGCACGCAGATCGGTAAAATATTCTTGTTTTTTGCCGCCTCTATCAGAACAATTCTCGTGGCACCACTCTTCTCAGACAATCTTTTGAAAGTGGACGAATGAATTTTTCACCACAATAAATATAGTGCAATCTTCTTAAGATCATTAATGCATTTCTCTTTTTTCGGAATTTCTTTAGTTTTAATTTTTCTCACAGCTTCCTTTATTCTTTTCTGGACGCTATGATCCCTGATTGTTCTTTTTGCACGTACGAACCTTCCATATATAAACAATTATCATATTTAAAATCATAAGAATACTCGAAGGAAAGAGTAGAGTGATCGGATTCGCTCCAAATGACGTGATCCGATTATCTGCGTACATAAGGATTTCAAAGCTTGTAGATTACATAAACATATCATGATATAATAGTCTAAAATATATAAAATAGTAAATTTGGACACCGTGCAAGCTAATAATAATAAACACATTTGAAGTTTCAAGCTTACTTTTTATTTTAAATACGAAATTGGAGAATACGTAGGTCAGATTCGGACCAAAATTCTAACTTTCGCACGTGTCCATCCCACTGAAAACGTACCTATGCCAGCTCTAAACAATGACTTAAAACAATTAACGGGCTATTGCGGTAGGTGTTGTACGAAATATAATTAGACTGAATTCTTATTTCGATCCGATTTTTCAGCAACCTTGAACGAGAGTGAACGAGAGCAAAGAATTAGCGGGATGTAAGGGAGGCCGGGGTAAATTGTAACATAAGTAAAATCTTTTGAACGACAAATCTGGTAAGCCACAGCATGCGAGAGCTGCTTGACGATATTAGCGCCGTCGATTTTAGTGACAAAAACGAGCGTTATATATTCATTTTGTGGTTATAGCCCAGAATTTTAGTATCTAGAGCACGTAAGTAAATTTTCTCTTAGCACATTTTGCTTCATTGTCGCAAATGAATGACTGGTTTACTATAATGTGTATGCATTTTAATAATTTGATGTTTACTTTCTCGCTCGCTGGGATTAAACCCAAAAATTCAAGCCCCGGATAAATTGTAACATGTTACTACTTACTCCGCTCTAAATGCTGATAAAGCAAGCTTTAGACAAACAGCAGAACAATCGCGAATCGAAAGGTAGAAAAAAAAGTATAAAGGCAAAAGTAAAGAAAGCGAAGAAGAAGATTTTGATAGAATCAGATGAATAAGCAATGACTGTTTACATTCATTTACATTTTTTTAAAAATGTTTATTTGTGTTCATATTTGTATTTAAATAAGTAAAGCAGATGTGTTACAATTAATCCCGGACTGGGGCACATTGTAACAAAGCTTCGGATTTGTTTAAGATGAAGCTAGATGTCCAAGTGTCCAAGATTTTCTCACGTACTTTCACGCAATCAGTTCACCGCCTATGTAAGTAGTAATTCGCGCAAATTATTTCCTGATCGAGGGGAAACACTTTCGAGAAAAAAGTGTGAAAACTTTTCGTTACAATCTGCCCGGGTCTCCGCTACCTGTGGCAGCCGAAGCGTGCCAAGATGCGGAGAATTTGCTGGAGAAAATTTAGCGACGAATGAGAATGGCGGTGGCGTGTTCATCGGTAATACAGGGTGGTTCCCATCGAGCTCGCGAACTCTAGTCCGCGTATAGCCGTACGGTCAATTGTCGTAAAGCCTGACGGCGTATGCCCCGCGGGAGTTGAATGGTTAAAACCAAAGTACTGTACGAGCATACTAAACTCTCGGCCCTCTGGACGCCCTCGCCCGGTAGCAACGGCGGTGGTTAACAGTGACATCGATATCCCCTGCCAATGCCGGTCCTACCACCGATCTAATGCCCTGCCGTGTCAGTACGCTGTCGACTTTAGTGGTTTTAGTCTCGATTGCGAGGATGCTCTAAATAGTGGCTCCTCGTATTGCGCTCTAATCGAATGGAACGTCCCGTCTCTCTCGCTCCACCGCGTTTCCTCTCCCCGTACAGCTACACCACATATGTATCTCCCTCTCCCTCTTCTCTACCCCACCCCCCCCCCCTCCCTCCCGCCAGTTTCCCTCCGTCTCTATCTCTGCCTCTGCCCTCGCGGAAAGTAAAGCCGAGAAAAGACGGGAATGGGCGTGAAAGGAGAGAGAGGGGGGAAAGAAAGAGGAAGACGGCGAGCAGCGTGGGTGGACAATCCGGGTTTCTCGCGAGCAGAAGGTGATACGGAGGCACGGTCGAACGGTTCGTGCTCGTGAATGGTAGGGATGAACCGGGTCTCGTGGTGGGAGTGCGGATCCATCGGGAGCGGGGATAGCTATCGCGGTGGGGGATGCCGATGAACACACCGAGCGACGACGCCGCCGACGACGACGACGACGACGGCGGCGGTGGCGTCGGCGGTGGCAAGAGGGACGAGCAGGGGGGCCTAGAGGGGTGCTACATAGAGGGGTCGAGGAACAAACCTGGTGGCAGCAATCACCGTGAGTGGGCGACACGCGCTTCTCTTCTCCTGGGTTATCAGCCTGATGAGCCACTCTCCCTCCCTCCTCCCTTCAGCCCCTTCCGTCGCCTTCCTTTTTCCTGTTCCTCCTCATCCTCCTCTCGATGATCTCTCCTCGTGTCCTCTTCTCCCGGCTGTTCGTGTCCATGTCCGTGTCTCGCGCTACCACTTCGCCGGGACCTGCACCAAGGGATGAGAGTTTATCACCAGGCCATTCCTCTTTCTACTCGCTATACGTGGTACGTACACGGTATGTAGATACTAACGTACGCCGCCTGGCAATGTCGGTACTTACTGTCTCAAAAGCGCCACGACGCGGCTCTGCACTTCTTCCGAACTCTATTCGTACGACTCTCGAGTCAACGGTCATTCCATCGCTGATCTTTAATGCTCGTTACATAAAAAAATGGGGAAGGCGAGGGGATGCCAGAAAAGAGGTGGACGCGTTTGCCAGAGGTCCTGGGCGTTACCCCCGCGGGGAGAGTAACTACGCTAACTACTCTAACTACGCTACTTACGCTAAACTGTTCGTCCGCTCGGACTTTCGCCATATGACGCTACCGATCGACTCAGCTCACTTACCGAGGGGCTGGTAATGATGGCGAGGGACGTGATGTCGCAGAGGCGACATGCGGTAACATCGTATAGACAGACGCCAAACGATTTGTATTAAAATGAGCACTGCCCCCGCGTCGGAAAGCAATTCGGTGGAAATGAGGAAGGACTGCTAGGCAACAGGAGGGTAAAGAAAAACAAGCGAGAACCTTTACCCTCCCCCGAACACGTCTGCATCGAAACGCGGTTACGTTCGTCGACATTTGTCGTTGTCGTGCAATTCGACGCTAAAGTTGCGATCGTCAACGGCGACGAGTAATTTGCGTGAAACAACGGGATCGAAGAGAAACTCTCCGAAGTCTTCACGGTTGCGAATTTCTGTCCCCGCGGGGGCAAAGTGTAACGTAATAACGCACGATTCGTCCGGCTCTAGGAACGGCCGTTCGTTAGCCTTTATTCGTCGATCGGTCAAGATCAGATGCATCGAGGCACGCTTGCCCCCCGCGGCTTGCGTCCATCGGGAATCCAGATCTGCTTGGCGACGACTACAAAGACGACGACGATGACCAGTTCGTTGTCAGGCAGGCATGTTAAACGAGTATGCGTTCCTTGTAAAATATAGAAGAGGGAGGAGTCCCGACGCGAAGCGACGCGACGCACGCGTGTACGCGCGATCAGCAACGGTGATCAATCACCTTCAACCGCGGTCGTACAATGCATGTCGTGCCACCAGAATCTGCCCGCTCCAGAGAACTATTGTTGCCACCCACGTTGCCTCTCCACTTCTGCTTAACCCCTAACCGTCAGATTCTAGATTCCCGGGAATCAAAACGACAACGCAGCCAACAAATCTTCCGTTCTCTCCAATCGCCTATCGATAATTCCTGCACCGCGCCGTTACCTATACCCGGGCACACCTAATCCATACGCGTTTTAACTCCGGCAACCACGTTCCCGGGCAGAGCTTATAAACGATTTCAAAATAATATCGGGCAATCCGTGCGCGTACCGGAACACGATCGCCGTAAATCCCGTTGCCCGATCCGAAATCTAAAGTTCGGATAAGCCGGTATAAATATGTGGAAAACGTTCCCGCGAGAGATACCCTTCGCTGCTGTGCGATCGACTGGAGGGATATCCCTTCGAGAAACGAGGATCAGGAGACGAATTTTAAAGCTTTCGGTCAGTCCCGGACGGAAAGAATGGGCATCGTAAAACCAGAAACGAACGTGGCTCCCGCACGCGCTTATCGTATCGACTATTGGCATCTTTAAGGAGATCTCGCAGGACTTGAAATTCAACTCCCACCGGAGCGGAAATTCGGTCGGTTTTAATCCGAGTCCAGTTAGGAAGCGGAACGAAGATGACGGAAGAAGTGATCCAAGAATAGATACTACCGCCGGCGCTAGATTACTCGTAATCTCGCCGCGACTGCCACTGCGAGCGCGTGCCGCGCCCGTGGAAAAATCGTCTGGGGCTCTGCATAATTTCTCGCGACAACGTGACAGGCTAGAACCTGCGTCGCGCCGAGCGAATCGGCCTAACGTCTGGTTAAGTTTAAACCTAGAATCTAGCATCTTAAACGCTGGTTCCTTTAAGAGCAACATTGTCGGTAGAGTAGAAAGAAAGGTGGGCGACACGTGCCACTTATCCATCGCGTTATCGCTTAAACCATGGCTGGCTGGATACCAGGAGCTGAGCGCTCGAGTGGCTCGAGTTCGTCCAGACAGCGGTTGAGCGGTGCAGGCTCTTGTAACTCACGATCCTCGCATGCTCCTCTTGAGCCGATGGCTCTGTTCCTTTCTACGCATAAACCATGCCCGTTGTCTCCCCTCTCATAAACACCGTTACGAGACTGCCTCGGAAAGCTCCAGAAACGCGCGTCCGCTGCTAGCAGATACGGGGGAAAAATAGTGGCAATTTAGCGACGCGAAAGATCGACGAAAGATTTTGTAAGACTCGACCGAGAAGATTGCCCAAGTAACAGCGAAGCGGGAATGACTTTCTGGGTATAGGTGAGCGAAGCACGCGATGCCACGGCGCAACGATTTGTAAAGAGCGACGGCTGCGACGAGCTTGAAGTTTTAAAGGAAAGAGCGGCGCGGTTTCCGCAGACCGCAAGCGTCGGTATGGTTTCGCGGCTCGACAGAATTCCAGGCAGCCGAGTACTCGCGTGCGGACGAGTGAGATTACGGCGAACGCAAACGCCGTTTACCGTCGCGAGAATAGCGGCTCCCCTCCACAGCGGCTTGACGTGGATGCATCGGTACCTGCGGCAACGTGTTCGCCCGAACGAGATGGATGGTTACGCTCGAGAAATTTCGTCGAAAAAGATCTCGCAGTAGAATCTGGAAAGAATCGATGGTATCTCGGGAGAGGCCGCCCCGCCGGTGTTGATGCTGGTGGCAGAGGAGCACCCCCTCGATGAGGCTGCGACACAGATCTCGCGCCATTAGTCAGACGAGGGATGGTACCGAAGCCTAGCGTGAAGCAGCACAAGAAGGCAGCGTAGGACAGCATAAACACAGAGAGGATACGGTGCTCGGTGTTAGCGTGGACGAGACCGGCCGCCCATCGTGCGTGGGACACCGCGTAAAAATGAGTTGTGTCAACGTGCGGCTCGAGGCCCCCCGCGCGGCTGCCACCAGGTGGTCAACTTGTTTTATAATACGCGCCTGCTCGTCTACGGGCTTCTTTCTACGTGCTCGTCTTTTTCCACGCGCTTCGTTATTACACGTACGCGAGCAACCAGTCACCTCCGGTCGTTCCAACCGATCGACAATCAAAACGCCTCGCTCGCCGGGCTGCCCCCCCCTCCCCCCTCCCTCCCTTCCACCGCCTCGACGGCAGATTATTCGCAACTGATCTCTTTCGGTAATTCGTAAGCTCGCGTCCCCCTAAATCTCAGCCGCTCGGAGTACGAAAGGTTTCATTTAAAATCGGCGTCGGACACTCGCTCGGTGGTCGCCGATTCTCGTTTCTTAAGTTAATTGGTGCGGGTAATTGGCCGGGGTCGGGATCCCTTGTACCCGCAGTTCGAATCGAGACGAAAGCGCACGTCTGGCGCATACCTGAGCTCTCTTTCCCGTGGATGCAAGAATCGATTCGAGATGATTAGCGATAATGTCAAGGGAGTCCAGAGGCACGTCCGTGATGAGTCCGTGACTGGCGTACCTTCTGTGTCGGCGTGGTTAAGTCGCTCCAGTACGCCGATACATAACCACGAATCCACCTAATTGAAGTAACCACAAGGCGCAACGCGCTACGTTATACTACGCCGGTGCGATCACTGGATACCAAACGGTCGCTGAACAGAGGGAGGTGGTAGTAGTTTTGTGCGCCAGACAGAGAGCGAGCGTGAGGTGGGCGGGGTGGGGGGAGCACACCGAGCACACGCGGATGGAAAAAGGACAAGGCAAGAAACGGACAACAGCGCAACGTCAGCAACAGAAAGGAGAGAGGAACTGAGGAACGCACGAACCACGGTGGGCGAACTACATATGTACGTCGACGATTCCTCCCGATACCTCCACTGGATCGTCAAATGACTACCTCCTGTTCTCTATCTCTCAGCAGCCTGCATTTCCGTTCGCACGTGCCGATTTCAGCGGGGATTGTACATTCTAGGTACATCAGACATTGCGTTGCTTCCTAAATGCAACCAGCGATTGGCAGCTGAATCGGGATTAACGCTTGAAACGCGAAAGCGAACGGCGAAATAACGAGATGAAAATCCGTTATGCATAGTATAAATATATTTATGTGAATATTTCGTTACACGATTGTGTCTACATATCGTGACACGTACAATGCTAATAAATGCCACCTCTTTTAACTGGATACAAGGTGTACAAGTCGATCGTTGATTTCTCCGCGCGGTACTCCCTCCCCTCTATCCTACGCCGATCGAATCAAACCGATTGCTCGATCGCGCGATAAACGTTGCCCGTATCCAGCTCTCGTAACGTTAAAATAAATTCGTGAAAATACATTAGGCGTTGAAAATTTCGTTTACCAAATTATACGATGGTCGTTCAATAAATAATACGTAATCCGTAATCATGCGAGTACTGGAGAACAAGCTCGTCGCTCGTTGCAACCGTCTGTCGTTTCCGCTTCTTTAACCATCACGCGTATTAGACTTTAAAAAAAATCCTCTCTGTCGCGTATAACGCGGCCTATACCGCTAACGAATCCGTTAATTAAGGAAATCTTACTAAGTATAAATGCATGTTATCCTCACCTGCTCCTCTATCGCTTCGATTCATCGTGTCGGTGTGTCTGTGTCTGTGTGTAGCCCGCGACGAACGTTGATATGTACAAAATCAGATGTGGAGACTGTTCGAAATCAATGCGGTTCTATGGAAACTTTCTGCATGACATAGCTGCCATCTAAAAATATTTGTAACTTCGCCCGATGAACAGAGACGTAATTAGTGTATTTTCAATTCTCTCGTTATATGCAATCAGAAATATAAGTATCTAAATAATGTGTCTATTATATAATCGTACGCCTATGCGTTTAACGTTAATCGAAAAATCTCTAATAATCATCTCCCTAGAGACAAGCAATTTAACCCAGCATGTTGAAAACGAATATTTTGATTACTTTTTCCTGACAAGCTTTGATTACTTTGTAGATACAACGAATACCTTCTTATATCGCGACTCGTTACAACGATAAATGAATGAAGCACGAAAACTGTTATTAATCGGTAGCACCAATTATTCTAACGGAAATATCAAAGGCATTTCGGATGATGCAGATCTGTTGGATAAGATTTATAAAAGTAATAACGCTTTTAAACTGTGCATCTTCAGTTTCAACGCAAATTTTACGAAACATTAGGTAACTTTTGTGCAATACGCTTCAGGAAATACATTCGGCCGTGTCGCAGAAGATCTCGCGAAGCTGATGAAAATTTCAAGCAAGAATTTTGCGTTCAGTGGAATGTGGTCACGGTTATAAACATGATAATACAGAAATAAATCGATCGAAATTGTCGCGCTCGTACTAGCGGCTTTTAACGTTTCCTCGACGATAATAAACATTTCTTTTGTCAAAAAGGAACCATGTAAGCACAGTTTCGAATTTTCTAACAGTGCTTTATACTACGTGTTAAACTCGCCGCGCGCTATTGTTACGCGTAACTTTCCTTCCCTTCCGGACACGTATAACCGCTCGCTCTTCTTACAAGAGAGTACACTTCCTTCTCTTTACCGGTTCTGGCGGCTCCAGCGCAGCTAAGATAGCTTCGTCGAATACATTCTTCAAGCCTTTCTGCAATGTTAAATGCCCCGTATCGTTAGCGACAAACTCTGCCAACAGGAATACACGATTTAACTCTTAAACTATTACCTGCGTTAGAGCGCTACATTCCACGTATTTCACCGCCTTCAGCTCCTTCGCGAGCTTCTCTCCCTGTTCCGCTGATATCGGTTTCTGCTTGTTCTTCGCCAATTTCTCGATCGTGGCAACGTCGTCTCTCAAATCGATTTGAGTGCCGACCAGGAGAAACGGAGTCCTCTGGCAATGATGCGTTATTTCAGGCACCCACTGGAACGAAGTGCGCATGAAATTCCTTTCCTACTTTTCTGCGTGTTAAACTACGTTTTCTATGCTGTCGAGTAATTAACCTTTTCTTTAACATTTTCGAAGGAAGATGGTGACACCACGGAGAAACAAACCAGAAACACATCCGTTTGTGGATAACTCAACGGTCTCAATCTGTCATAATCTTCCTGACCTATTATAATATGCCGTGAAATTAGTTTTTCTCTTGCCGCAAAATATTCAACATCAACGCAAATCCAAATTAAATCTTACCGGCGGTATCGAATAATCCTAATGTGTACGGATCTCCACCTATCATTACCGTTACGGCGTAATTGTCAAAAACCGTAGGTACATATTCGGATGGAAATTTGTTTGTAGTATATGAAATCAAGAGACACGTTTTACCCACGGCCCCATCCCCTACGACGACACATTTTATTGTCTGCATGTTGCTGTTTACTGTATTACCTAAAACAACTGTATGAAATATGTACAATTCTGACGTCTGAACACAAGTAGATCGGCGAGAATTCGAGTAAAAGTTTTCGATAATGATGCATGCAATATGTCAATATGGCATTTCTAGGAAGTAAGACGAAAAGTAATTGGTCAAATACTCGGGTACTTTGCACGCGATCGAAATATTAATTAATGCTCTCGAAGCTTTTCCTTTACGCTAGATGCGTAAAGATACATTGAATATAATCTTTCTCGTGAATCATATGCGAGCTTGCTCCGCCCTTAACCTACAAGTATCCAACCGAATGTCCAGCATAGGAAGATCAACTATTTAAGAGCGTGTTATTCTTTCGGAGAAAATCAAGTAGTTTCTGTTATTTTTCGTATTTGTTTGGAAAGTCGCCACGCGGAATTATCGTTCGTAAAAGGAAAGCGTATAAACTTGCCCAACGTGAAAACAATTACCTACAACTGTACGTCTGTCATTAAAGGTTAAAATCGTAGCTCATAATCTTAAAAAGCAGCGAATGAATGGCTTGAGATATTTCGAGAGGATATGAAAAAGAGAGTATAAACAACATTTAACACTCCGGCACTGCTAGTCCCGATGTATTCTACGGCACTTCGAGCACTTCACATTTATCTCGAAATACACATTTCCCTTACGGATACTGATTCACTGATGCACACTAATGCTTGCCGTACACGCCTAAAATCCAATACACACGATAGCGGATGCTACGAAAGTACCTAGTGCTAGAGGGAATTTACGAACAAGGAGTGAAACACTGGGGTAAGAAAAAATTATATAGTTATTCTTACAAAGTTTATCGTCGTCTCATTCAGATGTGCTTGTCATTTAATGTAGAGGAACGTTCAAATTACAAATTTACATGTTTCTAGCCCCGCCTTATTAGCCTGTTTTGCCTTCTTAACTCTGCCTCACAGGAATGAGTGCCTTGTGACGAGAATCCCCATTCGTCCTTTGGCAATGGCGTCCTTTCACACCGTTGCAATAGGGAAAGTATTAACCTAGATGTTTCAACTAGGAACTATTGTTAATTAAGGGGAGGTTCCGGTGTAAAAGTCGATGTTTTTTTTTATTTCATTTTTCGAATGTTTAACCTTTTAGGAATACGTGTTTAAAAGGATTTGTTGAAATTCGAAAAATTCCCGAAGTTGTACGCATTTGAGTAGCGGCAAATGCATGGGCAACGACCGGTCACTCGGCGCTCACGTAAAACTTTAAACGCGTTTTTCTCGAAACAGTGTTCTCAAAACGGTGGGGCCTGTATCTCCAAAAGTTATTATCCCATTCGACTGAAACTTTTTTTATTTTGAAGAATATACTTCTGGCTAGGATGAAACCAGAAAAAATTACTAAAAATTGAAAATTTATAACTTTCAAAGGCGTTGAAAGGACGAGAAATATAGGGAAAAAGTGATTTCAAACTTCGTGTCGTTATTTTCTAAAAAAATGCCATTTTGAATTTTTTCTGCCCCCCCCCCATAGCCAGAAGTATATTCTTCGAAATAAAAAAATTTCGGTCGAATCGGATAATAACTTTTGGAGATACAAGTCCCACCGATTTGGATGAATTTTCGTTACATCTTCACTTTAACGACTCCCCAGTGCCGTCTGCAATGATTAATTATAAAATAAAAAATATATTTCTATAATTTAAGACATCCTTAATACAATGCAAAAGTCCCAATAAATTATATGCAGTAGTTTTCCTTTAATTATTCCTTTAATTCCTATTTTTGGGGGGTTCTAGACCGAAACCTTCCCTTAAAGCAACTTGCCTGACGCGAGTCCAAGCGTTAGTTTTTATTTAAAAACATGTATAAACTATTTATAACAATTAATAAATAAATGATTATATTTTTACCTTACTTAAATACAAGAGTATTATAGTTAATTTCGCATATTCTAATACAAAAATACATTATAATTTATCCCCTGCACCGTTAAAATGTACAGCTGGTTTATCTCATTAGGACGTATGTAGTTTCATTATTGCATTTGCGTGCATGGTAATTACTTATTATCTTGGTTCGGGTTTCGAAAATGGTTGAAGTGACCCTGGTTGAACCCAGGATAAACCCAACGCTTTGTTCTCATCTTCTTCCTGTATCGCATAAAATTATAAGTACGCGATAAAGCGAGAACATTTTAATTCATTTAAAATGTACCTTGGGTTCATAAATTTCTTGTTTAACGGAATCATGAAGCTCGCTGATGTATGGATCAAACGCTATATAATGAGGATCGTCTATTGTGGGCGGATTATAGACATTGTCCAAGCTTTCTCTTACACATTTCGTTACACGCTCCCGGAATGCTTCAAAATTATTTTCCAATCTATAACATACGATTGAAGGAAATCAAGTTCGCACTTATAAATTAGGGCTTATAAATTTTCAGTTACTCAATTATTTGGCGAATATAAATCTAATATACAATTATTCGAATACCATTTGAATATTTAAGTATTTAATAATAATTTAATATTCGATTGTTTTACAAGTATTCGAATAAACTTTGAATATTTGAGTATTCGAATGTTATTATTCGAATAGATACTGATGCATTCGAATAGTATGGTGTGAATTATAAATCAAGTTCTTTAAGTACTATTCAAATATACAAGTATTCGAATAGTATTTGAATAATAACATTCGAATACTCAAATACTCGAAGTTTATTAGTAGCATTTGAATACTTGTAAAAACATTCGAATATTAAATTATTCGAATAGTCCCAGCCCTATTATAAATAAGACGTACGATTTGTGTACTTACAACATAGACGCTTCTCGATTTATAGGATTCATTTTAACATCTACTTTAGCGAGGATTTTTGTTATGAATTGTATTAATTGCCAAACTCTATTGCTTTTCCTCCACTCGGAAAATCCCCAGGACGTACACAAATCTCCAGATTCGGGATCGATCAGAGGATGAAAGACGGGAGTTTGAAACGTGACTTTCTAAAATTTGAAACATAATCGAAACCACTTCTACGATCGGAATACTGTAATTTGAAAAGTAACATCTTACGGGACATTCTCCGTCTGGAAAGTTCTGCGGTAAAGTAATAGTAAATCTAAAGATTCCTCCTTGATAGATTCCTTGTCGAACGAATTGTACCCCGAACCACGCTGGCAGAAAATAAACTCGTTATAATTAAGTCCCCTTTGCGATGAAATCGATAAGAAAATGTGGCAAACAATAAATCATGCACATATTTACATGGAAACCGTTATATAAGACGTAGTCAGGATAAGCAAGACCTAAGAATCAATCGATATTTGGCTTAAATAATTTAAATGCATATTCTTTTTGCGCATGAAGTGCATTTAGAAGAAAAATTCATTGCCACGTATATCGTGTTACTTACACAAGGAATTCTGTGCGGATGGTATGACATAAATGCCTTTCAAATCTTGCGAACACAACATATTGCTACGAACAAAGAAAATGGGAACAAATTGCATTTTGTGCGAGTGATTGTACAACGCTCTGTTAATTTAAATAACTTACTATTCCGACAAGACATTGTATTCTTGTAAATAGACGGCATATTCTTTGTTAGTTTGCAGCATGATCGGCCTATCGATCATTTTCACGGACATACTCAACTGAGAATCTCCATTGGTATTTAATGGTAACAATTTCCTAAATGAACCTTGCCTCTTCAGATTATCATCTTTATTGCCATCAGCCTGGGATAGATAACAATCAGTCGTTACATCTAAAGCTAGTCATTTGTTCTTGAAAATGAAAGAAAGCACACGACCGCTATCTTCGATCTATTACCTTAACTCCTGACATGATGATACGAATAGAAAAGTTTATCAACGGTCAACGGTTTCGGGGATCTTAAATAAAGAAAATGTAACCCATGCTTTCACAATTTTTGACGGATACCCACGGATACCTGCCGACATAAACTAACAAATAAAGAGATGCGTCATTCGTAGCTCTGGGCGTGTGTAGCGCGTATCATTGGCCATCTCAACGATAGATGAATAACATTCACCGACAAATAGGGTCGATAAAAATCAATATGAACTTCGACACACGAGCAATACTTCCTTCAGATAATTGTTTAGTGCGTAATAATCCTTCGACCCAATTATATTAAGAAAACTTTCTACGATCTACTTAAAGAAATTCAATAACAGTGGTTGTATTATATATACCGATAAAGATAAAGATAATACCGTTTAGATTAATTGGCGAGCACTTCTCATTTATATCTACTTACGTGGCGCGCACACGAGTGTGCGTGTATACATATTTCTATTTATCGGATATTCCGACGAAGAAGGTGTAACCGTCGATAAAGAGGGACGGGAAAAGGAAGGCAAGGAAGATCTGCGACGAATAACGCCGACAGGTTCTCTACAGTCTCTTAAAAAATCAGACATTCCGCCTCTGTCGCGTCCATAAACTTTGATTAACATCGAAGTCTGACAACTGTCAAATGACAAGTCCACTTGGAAGATTACATTCGGAACAGTGAAATGGCAGCAGAGATAAAACCAGCCCCGGGTGTAAATCATGACAAATTCAGCACGAGCCGTAAACCAATACTTTTGTCAAAATTGGAAGGATGCAATGATGATGTCAATGCGGCTGTCATTATACCGCGGGAAGAAGGCGTAATTAGCGTTTGCGATGACAGGTAGATAGGAAATGCTGTGCTTCGAAGACCTGCTTGAGTGAAAAAGTTCAGATTCACTTGCTTAAATCTCTCATATTCATGGATAGACGACTCTACTTTTTCCTTCTTCTGTGTATATATATATATTCATTCATTCCGTTACACTTCTTTGCAGAACTGTTAGAGTTTGGCTGAAGCGCGATTCCGGCCAGTATTGGCCCAGCGTTTGCCAATATATGGCAGCTGGCGCGACATCGATGCACTATTCCGTAGAGACTAGGCAGCTGTTCGTCGGCTTGGAAAATGGAACTATAAATGTACGTAGCGTAAAGGTGTCCGACGGGATTATTAATACGTCCTCAATGCCAAGATATATATGTTAGTTATCGCTTACAGGAATTTATTCTGGAGCAAGATTACAATCGAATGATCGCTATGCGTGAATACGCGGCGCATCAAGCGAGAGTCACGGGCGTTATCTTCGCACCGAATTCTGAATGGGTTCTAAGTATAGGTCGTGATAAAATGTTTCAATTGCATTGTTCGGAAAGTGGGCAAAGACTGGGATCGTATCAAACTGATGCATGGTATACTGCATTGCAGTATCCTTTTCTATAACATACTCTCGTTATCGCAAGATCTTGGTAGATCGGTCAGCGTCGTTTCTATTTCTATTTAATATCTATGCAGCGCCTTAACTCGCACAGATTCGACGCACAATCCAAGCACGCTTTCGTCGGCGATTATTCCGGACAAATAGCGATGTTGAAATTAGACGCCAATGGTGTCACACTAATCACAACGTTAAAAGCACATACAGGGAGCATTCATACATTGGCATGGGATTCTGAGAAGCAACTTCTGTTCTCTGGAAGTTTCGACCAAAGCATCATAGTGTGGGACATCGGGGGGCGCCAGGGTACGGCGTACGAACTTCAGGGGCATCAGTAAGACAATTTGTTCGCCGTGAAACCATTTCTAAATGATACGAGATCAAACATTTTTCTATGCGATTTCACAGCAACAAAGTAACAGCGCTGTGCTACGCGAGCGCAGAGCGTGTGCTCTTGTCTGGGGGGGAGGACGGCGTGATAGTGTGTTGGGATATGGCTACGAATAGAAAAGAGACAGCGGCATGGGTAGAGTCCGATACCTGCCAAGTACGTAGTTACAACTACATAATTGAACGGTTTTATTTGAGTGTCTTCTAACGTGTACGAATACTGTTGTAATTCAGGCTTGCGGACGGCCATTTTTCTGGAACATCAAAGCAATGATGGATCAACGACAACTAGGTTTAAGGCAGCATCATTGCCGTCACTGTGGCCGTGCATTGTGCGCGCGCTGCACATCCCAGAGAGTACCAATACCGACGATGGGCTTTGAGTTCGAAGTTAGAGTTTGCGACGCGTGTCATATTCAACTTAAGTCCGCAAAGTGAGTATATACTACTTGGCCGAGTAACAGGTAAGACGCGTCGGAGGAATATCTCAATAATTCTTATGTATCTGTTATTTAGCCAAACTTCTTTAGCATCATTTCATGACGCAAAGCATAGCGTTGTCGGCATGGATCTCGATGCACCCCGACGAAGATTATTGACCATTGGTCAAGATCGTCTCATTAAAATTTGGGACATTGCTGCTCTTTTTCAGTGAACTTCCAAATATGTTTGTTTATAAATAATGAAACTAATCAAATCGTAAGATATAAGGGAATATATTGTCATATTTCAATGTAAAACTGTACTATCCAGAGCCTATTTTTATGACCATGGAATCAGTTCATTTTGATTACAACCAAATAGGTTTTTATATATCACAATTTGCTTATTATAAGACATTCTATGATGGTAGAGTAATCTAAGAAACCGGAATAGCATATTTATGAGATTACAAAAAAGATTTTAATTCCCAAGCATTTTTGTTTTGGTAAATAAAATGATACCACATGTGTACTTGTTAAGCAAGTAGTAAACGTTAATATATATTTTATCACTACTTATTTAGCGCAATCATGTTTTTTACTATGCTCGTTTTAATTGAATCGACTACGTTATCAATTCGTGCTTTATGTAACTCGCAAGGAAAGATCCCAAACCCAGAAATTCAAAAATTTCTGAAACTTTGTGAATATGTACAGGATTTCCTCCTGATTACAGCGCAATTTTTGTTTGCTGCCCAAATTCGTTCGAAGGGGATGAAATTAACCCCTGTAAATTCGATTAATTTTCGATTTTGTGTTATAACTCGCGAACTGTAAAAGATAGAAAAATAGTTTCAAGAGAAAAGTCACTTTTTTTAATTAGATCTATCATTTGGTAAAAAAAATTATTTTACAGTTCACGAGTTATAACAGAAAATTGGAAAATAATCGGATTTTCAGGGGTCAATTCTACCCCGTTAGAGGGAATTTGGGCACTAAACCAATATTGCGTAGTAATCAGGAGGAAATCCCCTACATATTCACAAAGTTTCAGAATTTTTTGAATTTCCATTTTAAATAATTTCCACGTTGACCCACAGAAATCAAATGAAAGTATATTTTCTCTGGCCTATAGAAAGACATTGATCCTGTCGCCTTCCTGTAATATTCACGCGAACACACAACAAATTCTTTATTCACGGATGATATTAATCTGTCTAAACATTTAAACCGCAATAATTTATTAAAGCAATGAGCAGTTAAACGTAACAGAGGTTACTGTAGCTCCTAGTTGTTCTATTTGCTGTATTTCCAATCGTTTAATAATACAATTTGTTACCAGCGAGCGAGGGAAAGATCCATCTTACAGGCTGTTCAACGTCTCATTGTCCATCGACTCGTTCCTAATGTTTAGAGATAGCTACAAGTTATGCAAAAGTTAGAAGCATGATTGAAAAAACGCAGAAGTATTAGTAGAATAAAATGATTACGACAAAAGAAAAGTTTTTACACATATCACAATGAGGTAACTCAACGTTTATCGTAAATCTTTTGGTTCTTATTTTAATTTTCCATCGATTCTATTTAACACTAATGATAAAAGAAGTTGCGTAAAAAGAAATATCATTTGTTATCGGTATGCACTAAAAGTTACGAATAGTAGGATTCCGCATTTTAAATAATTCGATGTGAAAAAATATAATTTATGTAAACATACCTTGCACAATAATATTCGTCTTCATCGTGGACAATTATCCCGTTCATTTTTAGAATTATTCATTAAGTCCTTGCATATAATTTATAGAATAATATGCAGCGTAACGAATATATCTTGCATGATCAATGTTACTACACTATGTGCGAAGTTTTCACCACGAAATAGCTAAATCTGAATGAAACAAAAGAACCTGCTTACATATGTATAATATAAAAATGATTCTCCGCAACTATTGAATCGAAGTAGCTATAACATTGTTGACATTGGGGTGTTCGCTACTTCGCGTGTGAATGCATATATTATAAATTGCGGAGATCGTAGTGCCGCGCATGTAAAACGTTAATGTGAAAATTCATATAAAATGGAAATATATTTTCACTGTAAACGACTGGGTTGCCTGTCTCACTCAATTCGCGAATTAATCCGACGAATAGCATGTCGCGGCGTTGTTATCAGGGAGCGGGAATAATTTTGTTTCGAAAACGAACGAAGAGGTACTCGTCGATTCGTTTGAATTGAATTGATTTTGGCGCCCTTGGCTCGGTCGGTACGGTCGAAGCAACATAGATATCCCGATCGATAAAGCCAGTGCCGTTGATGACGGCTCAAAGGGGGGGAAAGGTAGCGGCGCGGAGTCGCAACAGGTTGCAGATAGACGGTAGGTGCGTTGCGGCTCGCGGCGAATGACGTCAGAAAAGATCGAGAGAAAAAGATAAGGATCGAGGAGGAAGATTTCACGATCTTCCGATCGACAAACGGCCGAGTGTCGTGGAAAAGTGGAGACGGGTACGGTTGTACGGGCATGTACGGGTATGGTGAGGGAATAATCGCGTTGGTAAGGTATCTCGTTGGGTCGGTGGGTTGCCGAAGTCATCAGAGTCGAAGTCGAAGCCGGTCGGTTTGTGCGGTGCCGTGGTCTAGGCCGTTTGCAGCTCGCAGCAGCGGTTATTCCACCTCTTCTCCGTTCGGTGCGGCTTCGCTTCCACCTGGCACGCCCGATTCGAACCGAAGCTCCCCGAGTGGACGCGTTAATGTGCCGGTCACCGTGGCCCATCCTCCGGAACGACTACTGTTGCTTTTCGTGTCCCATTTCCTATCATCGTAGTTGGTCGTAGTTGATCGTACTTGGTCGTAGTCGGTCGTAGTGCGCCCGCCGCCGCCGCGATCTTTCCTTTTCTCCACGTTTGTCGCTTCTCCGAGCGCCGACCTCCTCCGACGATTCTCTAGTCACGTCGGACATGAAAAGCGCGCCTTACGTCGCCTTCCAAGTGCAGTGCAGTGCCTCTTAATGGAGTGTGCCGACATATAGCCGTTTTCGTCGTCTTTCTCGTTACTCGCACAAGGTACGTTCCAGTCCGTTCATCCCCCTCGAATGGGAGTAGATACGTATCGTTTGCTCGCGAATCCACCTTCCTTCGCATTCCTATGCTCCAGCCTATGTACGCGTAGCTGCTTCGAAAACGCGTGTATAGGTGCCGTTTTACCCGCAGATCAAACGGAAATCTTACCACGGTACACGTCATTTTATGATCGCTTCGCATCGGAACTTTTGACGGGCGATTTAATCGGCACCGGCCCTCGCGACACGATACCATCTTACCTCGTGCTCCTTTTAATTCTGCGCGTAACGCCCGATCGCTATTCGGCAAGGATATTTGTCATGCGCGACGATATATGTATGTACCAGCGATAAGAGGAAAGCCGAAGCATGCCGGGCTAACGTAATTACTCAGAATGCACGCGCGCGCGCGCGCGTAACCACGGACTTTAACGCATAACAATAAGTACACGAGATAAGCATACGTTTCAGATAAAGCTAATAATATCTCGCGCACGTAAAATCTTGGGAATGTTTACCAAACGATCTGATATGCGTGTACGTACCCGGGTATTGGTGTATTCGTTGGTCGACGAGTCGAATCCGTCCTCCTACCATCAATCAAAATTCAAACTCAAGGATAATTCTCTCGCGGGAATTTAATCGATATATACGCAAAGATTACGACTAGGACGTTGCCCTCCCGTCTCGAGCAAATGAGTCGCGGTTCGCCGTTCAAACGAGAACGAAAATGCACACGTGGAAAGCGATTATATGACGTAATGGGCAAAGGCACGAACGAATTTAAGTGGAAGGCACCAGGTCTCGAAGCTGCTTCAACGATCGTATCGAACTCTAGCCAGTGAAGCGAAATTCTGAGGAAATATGTAATGGTGCATCGTACGCTCGGACGCACGCGTCTAGGTTCTATATTACTATATAGATATAGGAAGCAAAGTTCGAGAAAGGAAGCGCCTAACCGTTTCCTTTAACTAGCAAAATAATACTCAGCTCGACGGTTTTCCTGTTTCGTGGAGAGACGGTTCAGTCGAAGCGCGTTCACTGGACTCGACCACTCTACGCGATCACGCGTTGTTGTTCAATCACCCGTTAAAGTCTCCAGCGCGTGGTACCATGCCGTTCACCGTTCCCCGGATATTTTCAAAGTCAATGACTGCGACACCTTTTCACGTACGTTCGGCCTATCAAGTTCAAGGGAAAACGTTCGGATCGAGCGACCAACGATTTCGTAGTCGTTACATTCGTCCCACTGTCGCCTATCCCAGGATCTTAATTTCAAACAAGTTGAACAGTTCCAGTAACCTATACGCCTCGGGGAAAACTGCTTCAACTCGATTGGTTCGTCGACCCAAGAATTACTCGTGCGAATATAATTTCAAGCAGATCCATCGTTCTGCTTGTTCGAACGAAATCGATGCCAGCGACGCGTAAACCGCACTTTCGTCGCGTTCAATCGATATCCCTCTGTTTAGGGTTTAGATTGCTTAGAAGCTCGCGTTCAACTTTCCTCGATTCGGTTCAGGTGGATCTCCCCGACAAATTGTTCCGTCACGAGGCTTCCTTTGGCGACGGAACAGAGGGAAGAAGAGAAGAGGAGAGATGGATCTAGCGGAGAGAATCCTCGATGGATGGTCTTGAAGCCGGCCGGCTCAGTGGTAGCAGAAACTGTCTAACCCACTTTTGCGAACAGGTTTATGCTTGTGCTGCTTCCACTGTAACGGTGATCGGCCAGACAGCATCGTCGCATGCTGGAATGATTTTTCTCCGAACAGATAAACCGACCGACCGACCGCGGTGCTTCGCGTCCAATACTCGTAAGAGTGTCCAGAGGTGACCGCTAGCCACGCCGCGATTCATTTGCTCGTTACGAACCGGCCGCGTGGAATCCTCGCGAACCTTTCGCACCGATGCGATATCTGGTACTGCCGAACGAACTCTTCGATCCCTCCCGCTTCTATAATAAATTAATGGCCCTCGTTGCAAGGGCGAAGAAGATAAAGGCGAGAATGAAAAACCGTTGCTTCTCTTTCAGGCGGAGTGCCGACAACCACGACTTAAGAGATGGTCATCGTCACGCGGGTAAGTGTCAGCACTGTCAGCCACGTTCTTCCAGAAAATTACCCCTCTTATCGTTCAGTCGCGACGCATTCTACCGCGGCGTCGAATCCTCCTGGGAATTGAATTCCGGCGTTAGCGCTTTCCTTGGGGTCTCCTTGAAAGACGGTCAGTAGGAATCTGTGGCAAGTGAAAATGACGGAGCCAAAGCGAGGCGACGGGACGCGACGGCAGATTCTTTCTCCGCATGAAAAGTCATGCTCGGGGGACACGTGCGCTCGCGCACGGTTTCTCTCCGAAGGTTGAAGGAACGCTCGAGATTCCAGGCTTTTGTATCGGATTATCCCTCCGTAGATCGGCGGTTAGCCGCTCGAACGAAACCAAGAGTCGGAGAAATCGTCGGGCAAATGATATTTAACGACAGCGCGGCTATTATCGTTACTTTATTATAGTTGCCAGATAAATTGACATTAGCCGGATACAGGTTCAGGGGCAATTACCGAGCGGTATCGGTTTCATTTCGTAGCGTAAGTTCCAGCCGGAATCCACGCTACCCGCGTGCCGGTATATTTCATTTACACGGCGAGCATAAGACCGACTGGTTTACCTTCGCTTTATCGCCACTCTCAAGGCAGCTCTCGCCGTATCTCGGCAACAATATCTTACGCTCTCAACTTATTTCACCGAGAGCAATCACCTCCTTTCGAAGCTGCATCGCCGTACTCCGCGGACAGCCTGTACGGCTTCGTGCACATGCAACCTCGCGCGCAGTTAACGCGGGACGATGGCCCGAGGTATATCGAGACGAATGGTCAGTTAATTAGGCATAGTTAACGGTCCTTCATCACTTCGCGAATGCCCTGTACGGCGCGGCGTCGTAGGATTTCGCGCGAGCGAACCAGCCGTCGTATAACGGTACGTGAATCGTTTTACCGGACACGCGTTTCTACCCCTCCTAGCCTAAGCTGTTCTTTCCCTGTGCGTGCAGCGTGCACACGTAGGTATTAACGGCTGGCACGCGCGCGCGTACACAGAAGAGGGGACCGCGCTAACGACGTATCATAATCCGCGATCGGTCACACTGTCCATTCTGATTCTCTCTCCAGGAAGAATCCACGCCCCGTACCGTTTCCGAATTCTAACGCACCTACGAGACGCGATGGAATTTTTTATTCCCGTACAGCGGTCGTGGCGGCGACCGAAAGTAAAACTGCGTGTGGCAGAAGAAGGGCCAAATCGGACGGTGGTTCGTTTCGAGGCAGCGAGCGGATGAGCTCTTCCGATGTTCCGGTGAGCTGAACAATCGGAACGTATACGAATATCAGGCGCAGGCTGTGCAGTCGTATAGATGTGTTCGTATAGCATAGGATAGGCTAGAGGTTCTCAAACTTTCTTTCGGTTAGAGAGAGGAGTCTATCGCTCACGTTCCCCCCCCCCCCCCGTGTCTCCCCGTACGCTCGTCTATCGCTCCATCGAATCGACGAATACACGTCGTTCACGCGTGGTCGCGCAAGGAGAAGAGGCCCGCCGCGCCTCGCCGTTCTCCTTGCACCGTCCTTCATTAAAGCCACGATATGTTTTTCTAAGGGGAACGTTTTTTTTTTGCGTAACATTGAACGAACCGGGAGCAGCAACAACAACAGCCGCAACAGCAGTTTGAGAATACCTGTTTAACGCGCATACGGGCACGCAAAGACGGATGCCTAGAGGGAAAAGGAGGGTCGCCTTGGACGCTAGGAGGAGAGAGAGAGAGAGAGAGAGAGAGGGAGAGAGCGTAGCGCGGCAATGCATACGGTTACACGCGGAACCCGGCGCATAGCGCGTTTCGTGGGAGTTCGGCGCACCTTAACGAACTTGCACCGATATATTTAACAGAACCGCGAAAGGGAGGTTCGGGAAAAGGTTTGGCAGCCGACACGCTCGGTGATTCTGTTAACCGGAAGCTCCCGTCCACGTCGCGTAACTCGTGGAATACTCGAATCGAAAGCGTTTCCTATAGCTATCTACTATTTTCGATTGCCGGAGCTCGCGCGCAAAGTCACGCAAAGCCGCCGTGGAAGCCGGAGCAATACTCGCCCGTTCAGACTCGCTAACTCGATTATCGTCTGCGGGGCGAGGCGGAAGCTCACGCCGAGTAGAAATTAGTCGATCGGGATAGGCGGAACTCGATACCTTCGCGCAGGAGAACCGATGCTGCTTCGAGCGAATGACACTGAACGCCTACGCGACACGACGCCGCGGTATCGCCCGAGCAGATACGTTTCCCTTTCCTTTTCGCCTAAGCGAATCGATCGGCGGACGCGGGAAACGAAACCGCGAAACGACCGGCCGCTCGGTTTATCTAATAACCCGGCCGGCAACTACCTGTTATTTAATTGAACCGTTTAAGGTGTCGTGTTTACAGTCGTAGCGCGCGCTAATGCGTTCTCCAGCTCTGGGATTAATTCGGGTCAAGCTCATATGCGTGAATCGAGCCGGTCGAGGAAAGGTCCGCGCAAACCTTGACTTTATCCGCCTTGCCCCGTTCCCACACGGATCTTTTTTCTCCCTCCTTCCCTTCTAAACGGCAAAGTAGTTTTGATCGCTGGTATCTTTAATCGATCTCTGCCCCCCCCCCCCCCCCACTGCCGCGCTAGAGAAGAGCAAGGCGACGCCCGAGGCGCGCGGCAGTGTTTCTCTCCATTGTCAACTGGAAGGCAACGAAATTCTAGCTAGGAAAGCGTCGCCCCGTTGCCGAAAGTGGGACGAAGTTGAAAGAAAGGTGAATTACGCGGAAGAAATTGCTTTGCAGGGGGATTACATATGGATCGAACCAATCTCAGGAAGAGAGTTTGACGTTGCAATCGGAGCACGAGTAATTTCCGCGGAGGGCAGGCGCATTCAAGTGAAAGACGACGATAACAAGGTAATCCTTACCTACTTTCCGTGTCTCTCGAGGAATCGAGCTCGGCAACCTCCGCGCGGCTCAATGTACGGCGCGAGAAAGTGGTGCGCGCGCGCGCGCGCGCGCGGAGCCGCGATTTCGACTGTCTCTCTCGAGGCTCGGTTAAGCGAGAACTCAAACTTGCAGGAACAATGGCTGACACCGGAGAGGCGAATAAAGGCGATGCATGCCACTTCTGTGCAAGGTGTAGAGGATATGATCAGCTTAGGAGACCTCCATGAAGCGGGCATCCTACGGAATCTCTTGATTCGCTACAACGAGAATCTCATTTACGTGAGTAACTGACAAGGGAAGATCCCGAAGCCGGAAATTCGAAAGATTCGGAAACATTGTGAATATGTTGGGAATTTCCTCCAGATTACAACTCAATTTTTCTTTGCTGCCCAAGTTCACTCTAAGGGGGTGTTATTTATTTATTTATTTGTGTTATTTATTTATTTATTTATTACGGGACAAGCCCAATTTGTAAAATAAAGAAAACAGTGGCATACGTACAAGAAAGAAAAAGAGAATAAAACAGCGAAAACAACACATCTAGCCGCAGAGAAAGAAAGAAAAATAAATTAAGTAATGCACTCTACTTAATACATGACAATTTTGCGCAGATTGCTCTTGAAAGTTTGCACTGATCCACCGAAAAAAAATCGATGCGGTCAGAGTATGAATTGGCAACGCTGACGATCCGATTTATAGGATCGCGAGCGTCAAACTTAGATTGGGCGCTTGAACAGTAAAAGGATGTCCTTCCTCTTAAGGGGTTACGCTCACCTGCAAAATCCGGAAAAATGGATTTTGGGTTTTTAACATTTTCTTAAAGTACAGCATCTCAAAAGTATCGCGTGAAAGTTTCAATTTGATCCGACCAAAATTGACGGAGCTGTGCGAGTTTTAGTATAGGTATGTGCTGGAGGATGTAAACCTAACTTAAAACTCTAAACGCGTTTTTCTCGAAACTACATTTTCAGAATCGGTGATCACTGATATTTCTTTTATTTATTTATATTTTTCATTGGAATAATTACTACAAGTAGTATGAGATGTACACTTTGGAATACATAAAGGTTTCTTTCAAAAAACGTTCAAGTTTTTCCCCCAAAAATTACCGAATAAACATGTTTTCTCAGAGTTCACAGGTGGGCATAACCATTGACAGTTTTGAATGAGCAACAAAGATGTTATACCGCGTGAACTGTCAAATTATCCCTTTTTTACCAAATGATAGATCTAATTAAAAGAAGTAACTTTTGTCTTGAGACTTTTCTTCTATCTCTCACGGTTCGCGAGTTATAACAGAAAATCGGAAAATAGCCGAATTTTCAGGGGTTAATTTTAACCCCTTCGGGTGAATGTGGGCAGCAAAGAAGAATTGTATTGTAACGAGAAGAAAATCCCCTACAAATTCACAAAGTTTCATGATTTTTTGAATTTCTGGATTCGGGATCTTCCGTTGTGAGTGTCGTACATGCGACCACCTCCGACGAAAAAACGGACAAGGGTTTCTACCGATAAGTTTCTATTCCCCTGACTGCAGACCTACACAGGCTCCATTCTAGTCGCTGTGAACCCGTACCAGATACTACCGATCTACACCGCCGAGCAAATAAAACTGTACAAGGACCGGAAGATCGGAGAGCTGCCGCCTCACATATTCGCTATCGGCGATAACAGTTACGCGCACATGAATCGATACGGTCAAGACCAATGCATAGTGATCAGGTATCGGCCGCTTCGTTCCCCTTACTGTACTTTGAACGGCTCTATCCAGTCTATTCCATTCGCAAATAGAACGGTTTGTCAAATTCACGAATATTTGTGTCTTAGCGGCGAAAGCGGAGCCGGCAAAACGGAAAGTACGAAATTAATTTTGCAATATTTGGCAGCGATCAGCGGCAAGCATTCTTGGATCGAACAGCAAATATTGGAAGCGAATCCGATCCTGGAAGGTAAAGTATGCGGGTGGCCAGCGAGTAATGAGAGAAATTAGAGACGAGGTAACCGGGACAATGTTGGAAATCGCTGACTCGGTGTTGTTGTCGCGTTGCAGCGTTCGGTAATGCCAAGACTGTACGAAACGACAACTCGTCCCGCTTCGGCAAGTACATCGACATTCACTTCAACGACCAGGGCGTGATAGAGGGAGCGAAAATAGAGCAATACCTGTTGGAAAAGTCGCGAATAGTGTCGCAAAGTTTGGACGAGAGGAACTACCATGTATTTTACTGCATGCTGGCTGGCCTCTCGAGGGAAGAGAAGCAGAAGCTGGAGCTGGAGGACGCGTCGTCGTACAAATATCTGACGGGGGTATGGTTTCTGTCCATCTTACCCCGGCCGGTGCTGTAACCACTGTTTCCGCGGCTCATCGAAATATCTCCACCTGTTCCATAGGGTGGTAGCATCACCTGCGAGGGCCGGGACGATGCCGCGGAGTTTGCGGACATCCGATCGGCGATGAAGGTGCTGTTATTCTCCGACGCGGAGATCTGGGAAGTTCTGAAGCTACTCGCTGCCCTGTTGCACATGGGAAACGTCAAGTACAGAGCCACCGTTGTAGGTAAGCGTTCACAGTTCAACGGCCACGCCACAGTGTCGCCAGGTTTCGCAAGGAATCCCTTCGAATTTCCGTTAATTTGCCAGACAACCTGGACGCTACGGAGATACCGGAGCAAACGAACGTGCAGAGGGTGGCGCATCTGCTCGGCGTGCCGGTGCAATCGTTGATAGACGCTCTGACTCGCAGGACGATATTTGCTCACGGTGAGACGGTTGTAAGTAACAAGTGATTACCGTTCAGCCAAGCCGCGTAAAAGCAATTTCTACTCGCGAATCGTAACGCGTGTTTCCACGCAGGTTTCCACCTTGTCCAGGGAACAATCGGTGGACATCAGAGACGCGTTCGTAAAAGGGATATACGGGCGGCTGTTCGTGCACATCGTGAAGAAGATCAACGAGGCTATCTACAGGCCGAAGAACACGTCCCGCAGCGCGATTGGCGTGCTGGACATATTCGGCTTCGAGAATTTCAATCACAACAGCTTCGAGCAGTTCTGCATCAACTACGCTAACGAGAATCTCCAGCAATTCTTCGTGCAGCACATATTCAAGCTGGAGCAGGAGGAGTACAACCACGAGGGCATCAATTGGCAGCATATAGAGTTCGTCGACAACCAGGACGCCCTGGATCTGATAGCCATAAAGCAGCTGAACATCATGGCCTTGATCGACGAGGAGTCGAAGTTCCCAAAGGGCACGGATCAAACGATGCTGGCCAAGATACACAAAACCCACGGAAGCCATCGGAATTATTTGAAACCAAAGTCGGACATCAACACGTCCTTCGGGCTGAACCATTTCGCGGGCGTGGTGTTCTACGACACCAGAAGCTTCCTGGAGAAGAACAGGGACACGTTCAGCGCCGATTTGCTTCAGCTGATTCACATATCGTCCAACAAGTTTCTGCAGGCCTGCTTCGCCGAGGATATAGGCATGGGCTCCGAGACCAGGAAGAGAGCGCCCACGCTCTCCACGCAGTTCAAAAAGTCTCTGGACTCTCTGATGAAGACGTTGTGCAGCTGTCAGCCATTCTTCATCAGGTGTATCAAGCCGAACGAGTACAAGAAGCCGATGATGTTCGACAGGGGGCTCTGTTGCCGGCAACTCAGGTACTCCGGCATGATGGAGACGATTCGAATACGCAGAGCCGGTTACCCGATCAGACATTCCTTCCCGGAGTTTGTCGAGAGGTACCGATTCCTCATCCCCGGGATAGCGCCGTCGCACAAGGTCGACTGCCACGCGGCCACCTCGAAGATCTGTCACATTGTGCTAGGCAGGTCGGACTATCAGCTCGGCCATACGAAAGTTTTCCTCAAGGATGCCCACGATCTGTTCTTGGAGCAGGAGCGCGACCGTGTCTTAACGCGAAAGATCCTGATACTGCAGCGCAACATACGCGGCTGGGTTTACAGGCGGAGGTTCCTTCGCATGAGAGCGGCCGCGACGATCGTTCAAAAGTACTGGAGGGGTTACGCGCAACGGCAGAGATACAAGCGTATGCGGATCGGCTACATGAGGCTTCAAGCGCTGATCAGATCGCGGGTGTTGTCGCACCGATTCAGGCATCTCAGGGGTCACATAGTCGCGCTGCAGGCACGCGCCAGGGGCTACCTGGTGCGGAAAATGTATCAGAAGAAATTGTGGGCGATCGTGAAGATCCAGGCACACGTGAGAAGATTGATCGCCCAAAGGCGGTACAAGAAAGTGAAATACGAGTATCGGTTGCACGTGGAAGCGCTGAGGCTTCGGAAGAAGGAGGAGCGTGAATTGAAGGACCAAGGGAACAAGAGGGCGAAAGAGATCGCCGAGCAGAACTACAGGGATCGAATGCAGGAGCTGGAGAGGAAGGAAATCGAGATGGAGCTGGAGGATCGACGCCGAATGGAGATCAAGAAGAATCTGATAAACGACGCGGCTAAGAAGCAAGACGAGCCGGTGGACGACAGTAAATTGGTCGAGGCGATGTTCGACTTCCTGCCCGATTCCAGCAGCGAGGCTCCCACGCCCGCCAGGGAGACGTCCGTGTTCAACGATCTGCCCGCTCCGAAGGCGGATCAGCAGGAAATTTGCAGCCCCGTTCAGACCGCCTCGGAGGACGAGGAAGACCTGTCCGAGTTCAAGTTCCAGAAATTCGCGGCCACCTATTTCCAAGGGAACATCACGCATCAGTATTCTAGGAAACCGTTGAAACACCCGCTGCTGCCATTGCACACGCAAGGGGATCAGTTAGCCGCGCAAGCCCTCTGGATCACCATACTTCGTTTCACCGGGGACCTGCCGGAGCCCAGATTCCACACCATGGACAGGGACACGACGTCGGTGATGTCGAAGGTGACGGCAACCCTCGGCCGGAACTTCATACGCAGCAAAGAGTTCCAAGAGGCTCAGATGATGGGGATGGACCCGGACACGTTCCTCAGACAAAAGCCGCGATCCATCAGGCACAAGCTGGTGTCCCTCACCTTGAAACGAAAGAACAAGCTCGGGGAGGATGTGAGACGGAAGCTGCAGGAGGACGAGTACACGGCGGACAGCTATCAGTCTTGGCTGGAGGCGAGGCCGACCTCGAATCTCGAGAAGCTGCACTTCATCATTGGCCATGGTATACTACGCGCCGAGCTCAGGGACGAAATCTACTGCCAGATATGCAAGCAACTGACGAACAATCCGTCCAAGTCGTCGCACGCTCGCGGCTGGATTCTTCTGTCGCTCTGCGTCGGATGCTTCGCCCCGTCGGAGAAGTTCGTCAATTACCTGCGCGCGTTCATCAGGGAGGGACCGCCGGGTTACGCGCCCTACTGCGAGGACCGTTTGAAGAGGACCTTCAACAACGGAACTAGGAATCAACCGCCCAGCTGGCTGGAGCTTCAGGCGACTAAATCGAAGAAGCCGATCATGCTGCCGATCACATTCATGGACGGGAACACTAAGACGCTCCTCGCCGATTCAGCCACCACCGCCAGGGAGCTGTGCAATCAGCTGTCCGACAAGATATCCTTGCGGGATCAGTTCGGCTTCTCCCTTTACATAGCTCTGTTCGACAAGGTCTCGTCGCTGGGCAGCGGCGGCGATCACGTGATGGACGCTATCTCCCAGTGCGAGCAGTACGCCAAGGAGCAAGGTGCTCAGGAACGAAACGCTCCGTGGAGGCTATTCTTCAGGAAGGAGATATTCGCGCCTTGGCACGAGCCGACCGAGGATCAGGTCGCCACCAATTTGATCTACCAGCAGGTGGTCAGGGGCGTGAAATTCGGCGAGTATCGCTGCGACAAGGAGGAAGATCTGGCAATGATCGCCGCGCAGCAATATTACATAGAGTATCACACGGAGATGAACGTGGACAGGCTCTACACTCTTCTGCCCAATTACATACCGGATTACTGTCTGACGGGTATCGACAAGGCGATCGATAGATGGGGCCATCTCGTTCTTCAAGCATACAAAAAGGTATTCCGCTAACCATTCCGTTCGTTCCCTTATCTATACGAAACCTTTCCGTTCACAGAGCTACTACTTAAAAGAGAAAGTGCCTGCTTTGCGCGTTAAGGAGGATATAGTTGGTTACGCAAAGTTCAAGTGGCCCCTGCTTTTCTCTCGCTTCTACGAGGCGTACAGAAATTCCGGCCCGAATCTGCCGAAGAACGACGTTATCATAGCCGTCAACTGGACCGGGGTGTACGTTGTAGACGATCAGGAACAAGTGCTTCTGGAATTGTCCTTTCCCGAGATCACCACAGTATCTAGTCAGAAGTATGTACATCTCGTTACTGTCCGTGCTCGGCTCGACTCTCCTGTCTTATCATCCCTCTGCAATTCGCTTCCAGAACGAACAAAATGTTCACGCAGACGTTCAATTTGTCGACGGTGCGGGGAGAAGAGTTCACATTCCAAAGCCCTAACGCAGAAGACATTCGCGACCTGGTGGTATACTTTTTAGAGGGCCTGAAGAAGCGTAGCAAATACGTGATCGCGTTGCAAGATTACAAGGCACCGGGGGAAAGTTCGTCGTTCCTAAGCTTCCAGAAAGGTGATCTTATTGTATTGGAGGACGAGAGCACCGGGGAGACTGTTCTGAACTCGGGATGGTGTATCGGCACGTGCGAAAGGACCACCGAGAAGGGTGATTTTCCAGCCGAGACGGTCTACGTGTTGCCTTCGCTGTCGAAGCCTCCTAATGATATATTGGTACGCCATCCATCGCGTATTTAAATCTAGCGGAACGCTCCTACTGCTGCGGAATAATCGATAAACTTTACCTTTAGTCGTTGTTCAGCATCGAAGGGACGGAGAACGGTCGGAAACTGTATCCCCAGCAAGTGAACGGAGTAGAACCTCGGGATAAGCCTCACACTCTCGTAGAATACGCTATCGATCATTTCAGGTAAGTAGTTTTTCGTTCCTCGACTACCTCTGGACAACCTAAGGACGAAGAACGACGTGTCTTCTCGCCGTAGAACACCGCCAAAGAGGACAATGTCGAAAGCGTTGACTTTAACGACGGCGCGGCGCGGTCACAACGACGAACTGTGGCATCACTCCCGAGATCCGATAAAGCAGCCTCTACTGAAGAAGTTAATATCCAAAGAGGAGCTGGCCGAAGAGGCGTGCTTCGCTTTCAACGCGATCTTGAAGTACATGGGAGATCTGCCAACGAAGAGACCACGTGTCGGCAACGAGTACACCGATCTGATCTTCGACGGCCCGCTGAAGAACGAAATCCTGCGGGACGAAATTTATTGTCAAATCATGAAACAGCTCACCGACAATCGGAACAGATTGAGCGAAGAGCGAGGTTGGGAGCTAATGTGGCTCGCGACCGGTCTCTTCACTTGCAGCCAAAGTCTCTTAAAGGTATAATAATAATTGTGCTCGTACACGTGTGCTCGCCGCGGATACGTATTCGTTAGAAAAACACGCTGGTTTAATCGTTCCAGGAACTGACTCTGTTTTTGCGTACGAGGCGGCATCCTATATCCCAGGATTCATTACAAAGACTGCAAAAAACTTTACGTAATGGTCAACGGAAGTATCCCCCGCATCAAGTAGAGGTAGAAGCTATACAGCACAAAACCACGCAGATATTTCACAAAGTGTATTTCCCAGACGACACAGACGAGGTGCGTACTTTTACCGTTTTTCTTGCTCCATTTCCATTCCCGTTTGAAACCGCTCCATCGCGGTATCTGTATCGTTGCGCAGGCATTCGAGGTGGATTCGTCGACCAGAGCGAAAGACTTTTGTCAAAATATCGCCCAGAGGCTGAACCTGCGGTCCGCGGAAGGGTTCAGCCTGTTCGTAAAAATTGCCGACAAGGTCATCTCAGTCCCGGAGGGTGATTTCTTCTTTGACTTTGTACGACATTTGACGGATTGGATCAGAAAAGCCCGGCCGTCGCGCGACGGTAGGTTCTTAATTACCTTCCGGTAGAATAAACACAGCATTTTACAGTTCCTTGTTAATCGTGAACCGAACGTTTAACGTAGGTGTTTCACCTCAATTTACGTACCAAGTGTTCTTCATGAAAAAGCTGTGGACCAACACCGTTCCTGGCAAGGACAGAAACGCCGATCTCATCTTCCATTTCCATCAAGAGCTTCCTAAGTTGTTAAGGGGTAACAGTCAATTTCTATTCGGTCGTTTCGTTGCTTCGCGTCTCGCTATTATTCCGCTAATCGTTTATCGTTCTACCCGCTGTTAGGATACCATAAATGTACTAAAGAAGAAGCATCGAGACTGGCAGCTCTGGTTTACAGGGTTCGCTTCGGCGAGAGCAAACAAGAACTCCAAGCGATCCCGTAAGTGAAATATATGTACCTACATATATTACGCGTCGCAATAACTTAGCTAACAAGAAGAAATATAAAACAATAATTAATTAATTTAATGTGCATATTTGTAGGCAAATGTTGAGAGAACTCATACCAGGCGATCTGGTAAAGGTACAAAGCTCGAACGATTGGAAACGATCGATAATAGCGGCGTACAATCAGGATGCTGGTGAGATATTACTAATTACATGAATGAATCGATGATTCAATGAAACTCAACGTCACACTTGCTCTACGTCTAGGTATACGCGATTATTAACACAATTACTTGTTTCGCACAGGAATGAGTCCAGAGGACGCAAAGATAACGTTCCTGAAGATCGTTTATCGGTGGCCAACATTTGGTTCGGCATTCTTCGAAGTTAAACAAAGCACAGAACCAAATTATCCAGAATTGCTGTTAATTGCAATTAATAAACACGGGGTGAGCCTTATACATCCGCAAACGAAGGTGGGTGAACTCGGGGAAACTCGACTCGTACAAGTAAATCATACTCTATTAGTTACATTACGCAAAACTTGTATGTTACAGGATATACTAGTAACGCATCCTTTCACTAGAATCTCAAATTGGTCGTCGGGTAACACCTATTTCCACATGACGATCGGAAATTTAGTACGAGGCTCGAAATTATTGTGCGAAACCTCGCTCGGATATAAGATGGACGATCTTTTAACGTCGTACATTTCGCTAATGCTCACTAATATGAATAAACAGCGTACGATACGGATAAAATGAACGCGATTGTGTCTCGCTAAAGCATCAAGATCTCTTCGCGTGGAAATTAAACAGAAGCGAGGGAAGAAATTATTTTCCTGCCAATAGAAAGTGATTTCGTACTTCTCGCTATCGCGGACTTATATAGCTATTAATGTTTACCATTGCCAGCAAAGCACTCGGAGAATCTGTAAAAGTTTCTCTATAAATATGCAGACAGGAAATAATACGAAGCAACTTTTCCCCATTTACAAATAACGAATTTCAAGTAGTAACAGTTATTTTATACGTAAACGTTCGCCTTAGAAATTTTTATAACTTATATATACATATGTACATACATACATACTAATAGGCCACACATGTATGTACGTATACGTTACTAATTACAGAGGAACGTGGCCACCGCGTTATCGCAATCATATTCATCCACTAATTTATAACTGACAATGAGCTGTTACGATAATCAAGAAGATATAAGGGGAACCGTCACTCACGTGTACACAAATAATTAGCTGAAAAAATTGTATATGATTTATTTACAAATAAGATTTTCATATAGTTTTGTAAAATATTATTTTAATATATTAGAATGAGATGTAATCGAGGAATTTCACGTTCGAACATAATCTGTCGGTTTCGAGGCAAGGACAAAAGTTTGTGTGCAACTAAAGCTATGCGATCGAGAACTCGAGAAACTTCAAACTACATACATAGGTACTTACGCATGGACGTAAATCTATTCGAAGCTGTTTTTCCGGTGGAACGAATAACAATGGTTATTCGTTGATTATCCGTCCAATGATACATGTAAGGATGTAATTATTATTAACTCGCAATTTATTACTGTGAATAAAGATAATCGTGTTCTTCAGGTACTCGGTGGAAATTTTAATCGTGGGTAAATTCCCATGGCATACGTATACCGACATTCTTCTTTTACAATGGATCTCTTTGGGAAGACAATTCCCAAAGCGATCTTATCTCGCTTCCTGTTGTAGATAATTATATTCGATGGTATCTAGAAAAAAGACTGTACTCTACTGAGCCGATCAAGTCGAGGATTCGAGAAACGCACCACTTCCACCCAACAGTTTCGCACCTTCCGACTTAACAAACCCGTCCCTCTTAAAACGAGAATTCCGCCTGTCGTTCTCTCGCGTCGCCTGAGACCTATTTCACAAAGCTAGGGACTTCTCCTTAAACTATCGAATCCAAGAAGACTCGCAGCTTAATCGTAACGCGAAAATCGAGTCTTGGGAACTGGACGTGACAGAGAGGTCGTAAAGCAAAGACTTTGTTATATAAATCTGTCTAATTTATTGTAAAACATAGAGAGACATAGAAACGTATATGCGTAGACTTATCTTTCGTCTCGCGCCCATTTCAATATGCTATACGTGGCTCCTTAAAACCGGCACACTTCTGTCTCCGCGTATAATTGTATAAATTACAAGGAACCGATATATCGTCGACAGGTAGCGAGATTAATGGAAAGCGTGCACGCTATTTTCATACGTTAAAGAAGCAAACAAAGGTTTCACCGGCGAGACGACGCGAAGTCTGCAAATAAATAATGATGTTGGTAAAGTGAAACGGTGGTACCCGCCGAATACCACGCAAAATCTATTCGAGTGCCACGTTAAAACTACAATTATTCCTATGTCATGTAAATAATTTTGCGAAACTAATCAATATGTACCTCTGTCGTTACAAAAAATCATAGCGAAATGTATTCATATCCATCGTGTGAATCGTACGTCGGTATATACATGAAATAATAACGTGCGTTATTAGGAGCCATAGACAAACCCAGAGTGGAAAGTCGAGGACAGCTTCCGACGCTAGGAGGGAAAAAGAGGGAAGTCACGCGAATTCGATCGAATCTGGAATTCTAGTTTCCAACCCAAATAAGCATTTATCTTCTGGGAACGAGTGTACTTAATGTCGAATGCACAACCACCTTTAGCGATTGATATGCAATTGCACGGACCAAGCCGTAAGTTTTGGCGGCTGGTCGTATACGATACAGGAGGCATCCCGCGATTTGCTATATCGTCAGTAACCGATACAAGCCTAGATCTTCGAATCCGTGCCACGGAATCTTCCCCCAATCTCTCGTGTCACGTGATTAGCTAAGTATTCACATTCGTACAAAGCTTTTAATCCTAGAACCGTTATAAATTATTATCTTCTCTGTGTAAATTTGTATCTCAACGCTTAAAGCTACGAACGTACAGGTTGTATGAACAAAGGGAAACGATACACGACACATTGTACATATGTATCCGGATGGGCATGTTCCTGAATGGGAAAGAGGGCGACGCGCGATGCTTTAGCTGTTCAGCTCCTTAGCTCTTTAGCTGCTACGTCGCCTTCGTATTGTCTAATTTCGTCGGCGCGCCATCGACTCGGAGCAACAGGTCTTTCGGCGCGTAGGTCGTCGAGACACCCTGGTCACTGGTCGGATCGTTATCGACAGTCTCCTCTCGATCGCCTCGAGATCGAATAACGTTCGAAAGAGTGTTCGTCTGGCCGCGTCGTGAACTTTGGTGATGCGCACTATTATTGCCCGTGGGACATCAGAGACCCGGCTGCGGCGGTTGATGCGTGTTCCACGGTACGTCCGCGATCGCGGGCGGCATGCTAGCCTGATTGTGCATGGAACGCGGGGCTCTCATGATTTCGTCAGCCGGCGGACAATGGGGCCGTGGTCCAGGCTCCGGGGTGTAGGTGAATGTTAAGCCCGTCGCGTAGATGATACCGTCGTTGCGCACCAACGAGACAGGCACTTGGGTCGGCTGCCTAACCCATAGCCACTCGCCTCTGAATTGCGATATGTCGGGGACCACGCATAGCATGCTTTCCTGGCATCTGTACATGGTCTCGGCCTCTACGTCGCCGAACCATACCTGAAGATTCGGCGTAAAGTTGTCCCCAGTTAGCTCGAGCATCGCGACGTCGCCGCCGCCGTTCAAGTGCAAACTGTGAACGAGCGGGACCGGCGTGACCGGCGATCTAACCGGACCCATGCCCTCGAAGAATTGATACTCCGCTTTGTCGGTGCTGATTATCGTCCAGCAGGCCCCGTCGTTGATCATCTCTTTGTTCGCCTCCTTCGGGCACGGGGTCGCCTGGAATTGTATTATACGCTCCTGAGACAAACATAGGTACATGTGATCGGTGTCTTTCATGTAGAACGCGCATTTGTGGAGCTGCGACACGGGATCGTCGGCTTCTAGGCTGGCCATCTGTTTGTCCACCTTACGAATTACTAAACGCGGTAGCGCCATCCCCGTTACGGAGCATACCAATTTCACCGTGCTCCCGTAGTGCACGTACCCGTCCCGCACTTGAAACTCCTCCGACTCGCTCTCGTTATCGTCCAGCAGGTGTATCGTGAACGCGCCCCATTGCGTCGAACTCGCGTGAAAGTTGCCGTTCTCCACGTGAAGATACCGCGTGCTCACCGTCTGGGATCGCAAACGATTGAACAGCGCCACTTTCGTTCCGCTGGCGATACAGAGATCGGCGTTCTTCAACGATTGCTTCTTCTTCGACGGCTTCGAGATCACCTTGATCCTTTTGCTGTGAAACACCCCGATATCGTGGCCGCTACCGTAAAACATCTTCACCGAGAGCATAAAGTGTTTTCTCTTGTCCGAGTCGGATATGTACAGTGTCTTTGCCGCGCAATACTGTTTGCCGTTATTCAGGTCCAGTTGCTGCATGTCCTGGTCGGAGTTACCGATACCGATGAACGCGCAAAGTTGCGCCGATTGCTCGCTCTCTCCCTCCCGAAGCATCTGCTCCTGCCGCATTCTCCACCCATCGCCGAACAGGTAGATACACGGAGGCGGACAGAAGAACCGTTTCTCGTTACCGTACGATTTTTGCGCGACCTTCGCGTGAAGAATCACGATAACCATGTCGCTTCTGTCGCGCAAATAACGCTCCATTGCCTCGCGCGTCAACCTTTGATCCTGGTGATCCGGTCTGTAGACACCGGACCCGAATCGCGGATAAACCGACATCACCGAAGTTGGCGAAGGAGGAGACTGCATTCCGTGCGCCATCGTAGGCAACCCAAACTGGTGTGGCATATTTAACTTCCACTTTGCTTCCTTCTACCACAGAATTCCAACGAATCGCTAGGTCGGCTGCGTACTATCCTTGTCATCTGTGCATCTCATAATTCCCTTCGCCGCTCTACCTGAAATAAATTCGATCGGGCACAATTACGATGCTTAGCCTTCCCGGTTACCGAACCGCGCGCGTCTCTCTCGAATATAGCCATTACTATTAATCGCCGAAGACTATAGAAATAAATCTTCCAACTTGTAGAAAGTTAAGAGTAATTTTAGGAATATCTTCCAACGTCATGTAGTATTAATGCGAAACGACGCCGTGTTATTAGACGCACGCGTTCGAATAAATGCAGAAACGTAGGAGCCGTTGGTAGTTTCAAGCTTTAGCGTGAGAAAGATTTTTGTTTTTTCATGGCACAAGATGTAATTAACTCTAGGTATCTTTTAAATAAGCTGCACAAGAATTGCTAGTCTTAGTACAGGAAAGAGGAAACACGCGTATATACTGTGGGAACCAAGCTGAGCTCATTTTTCCTGCATGAATTAAATCAACCTTATACGTCGTTCCTCTACGACCGTGGCTATGTTTCTATAAGCGCAAAGGTATCTTTTTACTGTTTTCTATTAAAATAATTGTAACTTTTACGCATTGTATCCGTATTACCATTATTGCCAGCAGAGAGGAAACTACAATTACTTGAAAAAAAGCTTGCACGGTTCTCTCTACTTTACTGAATAATAGTAAAACATACGTATACGGGTGATATTCCAGAAAAATAGAGGAACTCGTATTTCCTGGTGAAATTTGCGAGTACAATTGCCTAGCTGCGGTTACATACGTAGACTGTTAGCTCTTAATTGGATGCAGCAAGAATAGAAATGCAAAAGCATTGTACCACGCGAAACAGCTAGAGCAAACTGGCAACTGCTTTGGATTGCAAAAGCTTGCATCGACATGACGCGTGAATGACAAATCCATTTAAATTTTCGAGCATTCACAGTAATAACGTTAAGCACGATGTCCACTGCTAATTGCAACTGATATAAAAAGAAAGGTAATTAAAAGCCGAGAGTTGCGTACGAAGAGAATCTACTAAAAATAAAGACTTGTGCAGTTATTTTGATAACAGAAATCCAAGCTTACACTCGCTCCCCGCACAAGTTGTCAGTCTAAGCAGCGAGCTGAGAATATTTTACGCGTAAAAAGTTGACGCGATACCCTCCCTAAATAATTATTAACACACTAACGCAGTCGTTTATTTACCTTTTCGGCACAGGGAAGGTTACAGTGAAGAGAAACAGGTTACGTTCTTTGCACTCACCTCATTTTCTATAAAAGCTTGAATCTAGACATAAATCCCAATGCATTTTCTAAGCCGTCGTTGAATCACAAATATCCCAGCGACCGTCGATCCTTCACCATTCGCAAATCCTTTTGCGTCCTCGTCGACTATTCTCCCTAATCCATTCAAAAAACACCTGTTCACTTTCCGAATTTTCCGAACAGTACTGCCAACCCTTAGGAACAATTACGCCGCGCGCGCGCGCCACTTTAAATCCGAGATCCGAACACAGCGTCCCGGGGCACTGCCTAAAATTTCCTATAATCACGCTCGCGATGACAATATGCTTGTGAAGATCAAAACATTCCTGCGATCTCGTCGATGTCAGACTGCCTAGCTACGAACGAACAACACCCGCTAGAACGAGCCTGAGAAGCAACGCAGAACCTTACCCGACGGTACTCGCCGAGTAACTAAGTCCGCACCGACAACGTAGAGTTATTACTACCGCGCGTAAGTGGCTACATCAGGAACGTATCTATAGAGCACAGCAGAGTCCTTGAGATAGAAATGCTTCATGCACGTCGCGTTAAAACGTTCCGAGTCCCCTTTCCTGTGACTAACAGTAATCGTAGAAGAGAATTAGCGTCTAAACTTCGGAGATAAACCGTAATTATTAGGAAATAGAGGGCTGTTACTCAAGCACGTTCCCTTTGCCCCGATTGCCTCAAGATTTCTCGTAAAGTTACACTTTATAGTTCTCTAGGAGAAAAATAACGCTACAACTTTTAATCGATATAGAAAGTTTTAACAGCGACGCTCGATTCGTTGAAGGTCTAATTAATCTAATTGAAAGCGCATCGACAGTTGCTACGGGACTGCTAATGGTTAGTTACGTCAGTGAGCTGCAGATTCTATTGTTTCACTGTTGTAGTACAATGGCCTGGTCGACCCAAGCGCCTCCAGTTTCCCCTCTTGTTCCCCACCTGACGTGAGCTACTCCCCTCTGCCCCGTAGGTACCGTGGAATTGCTGCCGCAAAAGGATGTTGGGGTTACCCTGGGGGGCGTGGGAAAAACCTGCTGTGGGAAAGAGTGGGTGGCCTCTACCTCACTTCACTTCTCTGATGATGACGATACGATATATAACATCATGGGCGGCTGTGAGTGTGTACATACACGCGCGTGCAGTACACGAGGTACCCACACAACTACACTTCATGCATTATGTTACGTATTTGTAGACGAGTCACACAATTGACCAAAAGCCTGATACTGCGTAATATAGGACGAATGCGTGATAGGCAAATTAACGTTCCAGGTACTCGTGTACTTTTTATTTCCATGCCGATCGGAAATCATACTTCAATTTTCTAACAAACAGTATTTTTGAAAATCTATTCACATTTTTTACTCACCTATTCGCGGGCTTTATACGATATTCAATTGTTTTTTGCATACGAGTTTTTTTAAGTAAACTATGTATCGATGAAAAAATATATATATGTCATTCGTTCTCGAGCCACTATACTACTATACATGTGTATAAGAATCGAATATAAAACTATCGATTTTTTATTAATATATTCAGATATATCGATTTTTTGCACGAAATCTGTGTAAACAAGTTTCGTAACTTTAATACGTAATATTGAAGAAATGTTACTACTTCAACCCCTAATGTGTAGATAACTCGGTGAAGTTACATTATTGCGTTAAGTATTAATCAGTATTCTAAAGGCACGTACGTGTGTACAATGTCATTTTACGAAAGCGGTTACGATGAAAGTGGGGCATCATTAATAACATGCAAAAGACCTAGTGAAGCGAATTGCAAATTCGCGCGACTCTGGCATCTCCTTAGCAATATATGTTATTTAATAATCCTCGTGTTTTCACTCAGTGAATACGTAAAGGCTGAATTGTTTGAAAAGTCGCACTGCCGCACTCTGCGAGTGCAAGTCGCGCAAATGTCGCGAGCAGTCGCGAGCGCGCTTAACGTCGCGTCCAACTCTGTTCGAACCTATTGTTTCTCCAATCAGCTGATCGGCACAGTGTGATGTCGATTCCGATTCATACGAGAGTTCGCAAGAGGAGATGCTTGTTAATGCAACATAAAGCAGTCAGGTTAGTGGCTTGCATGGAAACACAGGGATATGAAACAACAGTAAGTAAAACCATTTGTCTATATAAGCATTAGGTGTTTGATAAGCTATCGTGCTCAAGTGTTTACTCAGTAGTTAGGTTATGAATAATTGAAGATAACATTTGAAAAGTTTGTTCTCTTTGGAAATTTAAGCACGTTTACGCTTCCATTTTTTTTGTGGATCCAGTGTTACCAGTATATTATATTGTTTGTGCATTCTTGTTTCATTAAATATGCTGTTTTTGTAGGTTTCTCGAAGGGCATAATGGGTGTTTATGGTCTTTGGCGTTTACTTGACGCAACGGGAAAGCAAGTTCCGTTGGAGACGCTTGAAGGAAAAGTCTTAGCCATTGGTAATTCCCTATGCTTATCTTCTTACATTTACGGTAGTATAAGTATTCGTTTTGGTTGAAATTAACACAATTTTTTAATCGCGTAGATATATCTATCTGGATCCATCAAGTATTACAAGGATATCAAGATCGCTTTGGCAATCCCAAACCTAACGCGCATCTTATTGGATTGTTCAGCAGAATATGCAAGCTTCTGTATTATAAAATCAAACCGGTGTTTGTTTTTGATGGAGGTGTGCCATTGCTTAAGAAGGACACAATTGTAAATATTTATTTCAGAAAAATCTAGCCCATAGTTTATAGATCCCTATCGTAGATTTCTCAGAAGATAGAAAATATGAAAATACCTTTTCCTTATAACACGCAAGTTAACGAATTCCATTTAATTTAACTTTCTAAACAGCAACTATGTGTATGTTCGTACGAGCAAAACTGTACTTTTATCTCGGCTTTAATATTGCCTGTACATAATTAGTTTGCTGTGGGAACCAGGTAGTGAGAAACGAGGCTCTCATTCTTTTCCATTCACAGGCCTTGCGCAGGAAGCAGAAGTGTATGGCCAAGAATAAGGCCCAACAGATGAGGACAGAATTAATCAATAACTTATTAAAACATTCTACCGTGAAAACAGTTCTCAATCCAGAGGACCAAAATGCTACAGATAACTCAACCGAAATAGTTTTGAAGTTGCAAGGTAAAACTGTGGATGACATGTTTATGTTGCCAGACATACCGAGCACGAGCAAAGCCGAATTAAGTATTAACGACGACTACGAATCTGATTCGTCCTCGGAATCCAGTCCGCGAAAACAAACGAAATGGATTGGAAACATTCATAATGTAAATGTGGCCAGTGCCGAATTTAAAGGTTTGCCAGCCGATGTGCGCTATGATATTCTTACGGATCTCAAGGAAACAAGGAAGCAAAACTCGTGGGGCCGTTTGCACGAGATGCCCGACGAGACGCATGAATTTTCTGGTTTCCAAATGAAACGTTTGCTAAAGCGTAGATTAGTTCAACAGAGTTTAGAGTCTGCGGAGAAAGAAATGGGAGGGAAAACGCTGACGTTGGATGAATTAGATAAGTTATTAACCGAGCAGGGTGTATCTACGAGCGATCGTGATTGTGATTATCGGATTGCCGGAGACAGTACAACTAGATTAATTTATATCAGTGGTGCGTCATAGTTTTTTCTCATTTTCTAAATTGATACTCTACTGTCTCCTTATTGTTATGCATTCTTTGTTACAGATAAAAATGCCTACTTCAAGAACAGTAGCAACGATGTTAATTCAAAGAATAAAAATGCTATGGAGACTATAAACGAAACGGGCGAGCCTGTAGCTGAGCCCAGCAAAGCTGTACCAATTTGCGAGGATATAAATGAATACGAGTTCGATGATGATTGGGGCAGCGATATTGAAATACCTACTACGAGTAGTTGCCAACTATACATGAACACAAGTAGTGATTCAGAAACGGAAATAGAATTGAAGGAATCGCAACCTTTATCCAAAAAGTATTTCGGCAAAAACAATATGAATCCTGCGTTAGCATATATGCTCGAGTATAGCGGATTACCTGAGAAACAGATTATTACGCTTCTCGAACAAAATAAAAAGGAAGCATTTAAAGATACCAAGAACATCTTGAAACCGTTATTACCAAAGGCGTCTACTAAAACACCAAATTGCGAGAATACAGATAACGGATTGAATATGCAACAGTCCGCTTCAACGTCCAAGGATGACAAAGTCTTTGAGATAGTTGACTCTATGGACGCGATAAAATCCTTTCCTACATCAAACAATGAATCGACCGAGTCGAACGCAGAATCAAACATCAATCTACCACTTGCTGCAGCCTCAAATATTTCAAATAACAAGCCAGTGGAATCAACGGAAGTAACGGTAGTGAGTTCAACAGATTCGGATTCCGATGATTTCATAGAAATAGAAGACGTGCCGATACCAGTTATAGACACTGCTGTTAATAAAAGCGCTTTGCCGCAAGCTGTCGTAATAACATTTAAATCTAATCAGGACATGGAGAACGACATGTTTGCCGACGTGTTTGAGGTGTCAGACAGTGAATCGAATGTGGAAACATCTCAGAATGTATCGTCGTCCAGCGAGAATCCTGAAAGATTGGCGAAAAGCTTTCCCGATCGTCGAGAGACGCAACATAAAGAGATTTCAGAAAAGCCGATGGTAGAATTAGTGGCAGACAGAGTTAAGGATAAGGGATTGCTCGATGCAACGGGAATGGATAATGCTGAACTACAGTCTACAGATAACGATGCAGATATTAAAGGCACGAGTGCGCAGCAGGAGAAAAATGAACCAATAGAGACAAACAACGTAGAGATTGGAATTGATTCTGAAACGAGTAGTGCAGAGATTGCGCCTGTGAATATTCCTATTGATGCCAGGAGAATAAGTCCTATACCAGTAACCGACGACGAACTGTTAACTTTAAAAGTACATACGTAAATTCTATACGAGGTTTATCTTTAAGTCAGATAAATAATAGATTTTGCTTGTAGGCGCGACTGGAGGACGAACAAACAGAGCTAATGGCAAACATTGGCAAATTAGAGCGTCAAGGTATTAATATTTCTCATCGTATACGCGTCGAAGCTCAGGTACAGTGTCATGTCAACGTTAGATAGGACACTGTCGTGTTTCTCATAAAATATAGACGGTGTAATTTATCGACAGGAGCTGTTACGATTATTTGGTATACCGTACGTTGTTGCGCCCATGGAAGCAGAGGCACAATGCGCATATTTGGAGCAAGTTAACCTCACCGATGGTACGATTACAGATGATTCGGACATTTGGCTGTTTGGAGGGCAATGCGTTTATAAAAATTTCTTCGACAACAACAAAAGAGTTCTTCAGTATCGTCTTTGCGACATACAGCATCATTTCAGTAAGTTTGATAGCCTTCTGTCGGGCTAGGAAGAGAGACGAATGAAAAGTTCGGAATAAAGCATACCATTATTTTCCAGAATTAACGCGAAATGAAATGATACGACTCGCCCTTTTAGTTGGTAGTGATTATACCGTGGGTTTAACAGGCATCGGGCCTGTGACTGCCTTAGAAATACTGGCAGCCTTTCCCTCGGAAGGAGACGATTTATTGCAGGGTTTGACGAACTTCTGTTGGTGGATGAAGAGCGGGAGAGTCGCGGGTCCTGGGAGAACCACGCTGCGAAGTAAAGTGCAAAACTTAGAAGTTCATAAAGGTAATATGAGATTAATCCTTATTCTTATAAGACTATACACGATTCATTTGCTGTTTCTTTTTTGTACATAGGATTCCCAAGCCAAGCCGTTGTACAAGCATACCTGTTCCCCGAGGTGGACGAATCGAAAGAGGGTTTCACTTGGGGCAAACCTAACACGATGATGTTATCGAATTACGCGAAACAGAAATTCGGTTGGACCAAACTGAAATTCGACGAAGTTATGGCGCCGGTTTTGAAGAGATTAGAAGAGAAGCAAAATCAAAAATTGATAGACACCTACTTCAAATTGCAAGCTGTCCCGAAACCGATCGAAATGACTATGAGCAAGCGAGTTCAGAAAGCTGTGCAGAGATTGAACAATAAGAATCCGGGCGACTCTGAAATTGCGGAAAGTACGCAACAGCTGGGTAAGAGAACGAAAGGTAAGTCTGCGAATGAAAACCGGAAGAAGAAAAGAGAATCGTCGAACCAGCAGAAAAAGGAATCGACGAGCCAGCAGAGTGTAATTGAATCTGATAAGCCTAGCACGTTTAACGCTACTCTCGGGAGCGATCAAAATATCGAGGAACACATACCGCAAAGGGAAAAGGATAAGGCGAACTCTCTGAGGAAAAAATTGCATGCTATCGAAGTACTGAGGAAATCGAAGAAGGGGTTGAACAAAACAAAAAAAGTGAAACGTTGCGTAAGAAAAGTGAAGGATAAAGCTGGACTTTCAGAAAGCGATAGTGCGAGTTCGTAGTGTTAGTTTATCGTGATGTTAGTTAATTGGAACTAAAAACGGATGCTGCAAATAATGAAGGTAATTATAAACGAAGTAACATCGAGCTCATCCAGAGTATTGTATTATTTGTACTTTTATGGTTCAACCAAACTTTATAAATATCTCGTTAAAAATAAACTATTTTTTATATAATATGGTTAACAGTAGAAGAGATATTAGGTACAGGTGACACTTAGACTAGCACTCCCACGATAGAACTATCACACACTTAATGCTACGGTAGTGTATAAATAATCCCCGCGTCTAAAATTTGCTTGCTTGCTATGTAAGTTATCGCAAAGAATCATTCAAGACTTGTTTCGTTTACGTTTTTGTACACCGGAAACACGTTTTATCGTAAAACTTAACTGGTCTATTCTACTAATACTTTTTGTAATACTAATTCGACGGATGCGGAAAGCATACTTTGTAATTTGTAATCACGTATTCGGAAGCATATCAGCATATTTATCGAACTCCTACCGATTAACGTTGCTGGCCTATTGTACGTTTTCTGTAAACCGAATTGGACGGTCAAGACGATCCATCTGATGTTCCTACACTAATTTTCGTTACACGTTCGCCTGTCGGAGGATAACAAGAGGAAACTGGACGTAATCGCTTAAAATCCAGCGGTTCTTCCTTCTCTGCGAAAGTCCGAGCAGGCAAATATTTTGCCGTGTTCTTTGGTCACAGCTGTAATGGCACTGCCGATTCCCGAGAATGTAGTAACGTTATGTCCAATGCTCGATAAATAACTTAACACGTCCGGAGAAAATCCCTTCTCGTTCTGTACGGTCATCGGAAATAGCTGCAATTTTTTTATAGATTCCCTCTGTATTGCGTCCTTAACAACAACATCCGACAATCTCGCACCTCACAATCATACCTCAACTCACCTGATGATGAATCCTAAGTGCATCCAATGCTCGTTTTATGTTATATCCTGACCAAAGGTTCAATACCATCCCGATTGCGACTCCTGTTGTAATTTTAGTTCCGCCCGCAGCACCGATCACCAAACGAACAGTTCTCTTTTCGTCTACCTGTAGAAATTACGTAGAAGACTATGTAAAGCTTTACTGCCGTAGATACGCGATGTTTCTGTAATTGTTGTGTCGCACGGCAGTCGAACGGCTTTAATGGATTTCAAGAAACGCTCACTCGTGTAGGAGTTTCATAACACTGTCCAACAGCTATTTTGGTCTGTAACATCCAATTTGTTATAGAATTTTGTGCGCATGGGCGTCCGGAGGGGGGTGCAAAAGGGGCAGTTACCCCCTCTGGCTTTTGATAAAGATCGCTTATTTTTAAAAACTGATCTTTATCAAGTTTATACTAAAAAAAGTGAATATTTCTGAATTTCGGATTTAAATTTTTAATTAATTTGGCACTACAAAATGAGTTCAAGAAAGTAAGCAGGCTACTCGATTTTTCGTTACTATATTTTTCTTCACCGTCATCTCAAAGTTGCCCCCTCCTGGAGAAAAGTCTACGAACGCCCTTGTTTGTGCAGTGAAAACGAATCCATAAACCGGTCGTCGCCATCACTCTCAGTTTTCGAGAAATTCGATTTTGAAAAAAAATGCAAATTTTCAACTTTGAACAGCTTTTGCGTTCAAACCAGTGATTTCGGGAATTTCCGCGATTTTCGACCTTATTCTACGATCTTTAAGCGTTTATAGCTCAGAGCAACGTTAACCGATTTTGATGAAATTTTAGGCACGTATATAACTTACTTAAATCTACAAACGGGTTTTTTGAATTTTCATTACAGGCTCACAAAAAAAAGTTTAAAAAACGACCTTTACTATTTTTTTTTGCTATTCCGACCAAGTACATTTTTTCAAAACGACGAATCACATCATTTAGCAAACTAATCCCTCTAGCTTCTAAAAAAAACTCGCGTCGTTTGGACCAATTCCACGAAAGTTATGCGATTTTAAAAAGTGTACAAATACTTTTTTTACTAACTGTACGTGTATCTTCTGCGTAACGATACGCTTGCGACACTTACGACTATCGTCGGACTCATGGAGCTCATAGGTCTCTTTCCAGGACGGATGAAATTCGCCGGCGACGCAGGTAAATCGAATCCGTTAGTTATATTCGGGGAACTGAAGTCGTCCATTTGGTCGTTGAATATTATCCCGGTCGATCTGGAGCGTATCATCGCGCCGAGACTATCGAATACGAAAAGTACGTTAGGAGGAAAGTGTTTCACGCATTCCTTCCCGCCAATCTGAATGACTACGCCTAAAACGTACACCTGATTTATAGTCGAGGTTACCGACACGGCCGATCCATCGGGAGCGAGGACAGACACGTGAGAGGTTCCTGAATCCTCCGGCGTAACCGTAACAGCACCATAATACTTCGGATCGTTGTGCGTTTCGTTGTCCCTGATTCTGTCTCGTATCATGCTCGCGTAATCGGGAGACGTCAAGTTATTCACTATCGTATCTACACAAATAGACGGTCGGAAATTGATTTTACGGTGAAGCTCTGGAGGCCAAGCTACCATCGCTCTTGGTCGTGGCCAGCATTTTACTCTCGTTGCGTTAATTGCTCGCGCCTCGTCGTCGAACCCGCAACGTAAACGGCCGTCGGCGCTTTTTACAAGGAGCAGAGGAGTTAAATAGAATGAACGCCGATCCCGCGAACCCCTTAATCGACCGTGACGATAGTGTTTAGTAATTTTTCATTACGTTAGCGTAATAACGATCGTTTATCGCTAGTGCCCCGTAATCCCGTTTAACGCGCGTTAATATTGAGACAATTAAGTTCATTATTGATCTACGGTTATCGCCGAGTTTTATCTGAAATGTGGTTACACAAGATGACAATAAAATGTGTAGATTTGTAAGCTGCTTATTGCAACGTTCCACAGGCTTCGCACTTGTTGCGTACTATTGCGTTACACCACGTTACACGGATGATTGTACGATAATGCGAATCGCTGACTCACCGACATTTGGCACATAATCAGGATCGGCGAGTTCGGTCCTCCTGGCGTATCCCCATTTGAACGTTTCGACGAAACGTTGCCACATGACGTTTTTATCGCTGGTCGGTACCAGTCCGTGGAGGATATTCATAATGAAAGTGAGAATTGCTCCGGAACCCGGTGGCGGTGCTGTGTACATTGTTAGATTCCCGATTTTCGCCTCTATCGGTTTGTCCCATTTCACTCTACAATCAATCCTCCCCCCATGTCGTTATTCCGTTTCTCTGTCGCGTGCCTCGGTTACACCGGCATTTTTCGCGTATCAACGAGTAGTAACTCCGGCAAACCTGTAATTTCGTAGATCATCCTTGGTGATGATACCATTGAAGGCTTTAATCTCGTCCACCAGCTGATCACCCATGCTGCCATTGTAAAATACGTCAGGTCCATACTTTGCGATGAATTCTAACGTCTTGGCTAACTGTGGCCTCTTTATCCTATCGTCTACCTAACAGTCAATCATTCCATCCCGTCGTTATCAGCATTGTTAATCCTGCGTGTACGCGCGAGCAGATAACGCATAGCGGTACAAATATAAATATCAGCGTGTTCACCTTCCACGTGGAGTTGGTGGCCGGGTTTATCAGGATTTCGGCTAACGAGCCTTCCTTCTTTATCATCAGCTCTTTGCTGGCCAAATACGCGGCCAGGTAATTGTTGACGCGGGACCCAGTGGCGCAAAGCGAAATGGTTGGCACGAATAAATCGGACCATGGCAGTTTACCGTACTTTTGGTGCGCCTCCCAGTAGCCGCGGAGTTCACCCGGCACAGCGACCGCCAATCCACCTGTCGGATCATGCGTAGATAGTTGGATACTCCACTCGATATAGCAGGCATATTGAAATTCGGTAATTATATAGAAGAGGGCACACCGCCATAGGCGTCCGCATGGGGGGGAGGGGAGGGGTAAAAGAAGCAGGCAGTTGCCCCACTGGCTTTTGAGAAACTGCAAAAGCTTATTTTTCAAAACGGATCTTTATTAAAAATATTACAATTAAAATTTCGACCGGAAATATTAAATAAAGTGGTTTCGGCGCACTGATTCGGTCACTATATTACGTTTATTTTATATATTTAAGAATAAAATAAAGTGTCACAGCTATTTAGCAATTAATTATAAAGCAATCCGACGTTTCGGTTCCTGATTTGAACCCTCCTCAAGGAAAGTGATATTAAAAGTATAAAATTGCGTTTGCTGATGAAAAATCTGTCGCAGCGTTCAAGCGAGCAAGCGACACGCGAGTCGGTTGGAAGGTGATTGAAGTAAACAGTGGACAAAACAGACATAACTAGAGGTGACAATAACTGTGGCCTTAGAAGCCGTTGAACATTTCAAAATATCCAAACCCAACAATTTTTAAATCTATAATACCAAGGCAAAAACCAAATTCTAGCTCATGTGGTCAGAATATCCACTCATAGGTGTAGTAGAGCCAATAAAAATACATACCATTCATTAGATATGTAAATAATAGAGTGATCATTCGGAGTTTAATAGACAAAATTTGTCTATTAAACTCCGAATGATCACTCTATTATTTACATATCTTATGAATGGTATGTATTTTTATTGGCTCTATAATAATAGAGTGATCATTCGGAGTTTAATAGACAAAATCTTATTTGTCTATTAAACTCCGAATGATCACTCTATTATTTACATATCTTATGAATGGTATGTATTTTTATTGGCTCTATAATAATAGAGTGATCATTCGGAGTTTAATAGACAAAATTTGTCTATTAAACTCCGAATGATCACTCTATTATTTACATATCTTATGAATGGTATGTATTTTTATTGGCTCTATAATAATAGAGTGATCATTCGGAGTTTAATAGACAAAATTTGTCTATTAAACTCCGAATGATCACTCTATTATTTACATATCTTATGAATGGTATGTATTTTTTTTGGCTCTATAATAATAGAGTGATCATTCGGAGTTTAATAGACAAAATTTGTCTATTAAACTCCGAATGATCACTCTATTATTTACATATCTTATGAATGGTATGTATTTTTATTGGCTCTATAATAATAGAGTGATCATTCGGAGTTTAATAGACAAAATTTGTCTATTAAACTCCGAATGATCACTCTATTATTTACATATCTAATGAATGGTATGTATTTTTATTGGCTCTACTACACCTATGAGTGGATATTCTGACCACATGAGCTAGAATTTGGTTTTTGCCTTGGTATTATAGATTTAAAAATTGTTGGGTTTGGATATTTTGAAATGTTCAACGGCTTCTAAGGCCACAGTTATTGTCACCTCTAGTTATGTCTGTTTTGTCCACTGTTTACTTCAATCATCTTCCAACCGACTCGCGTGTCGCTTGCTCGCTTGAACGCTGCGACAGATTTTTCATCAGCAAACGCAATTTTATACTTTTAATCTCACTTTCCTTGAGGAGGGTTCAAATCAGGAACCGAAACGTCGGATTGCTTTATAATTAATTGCTAAATAGCTGTGACACTTTATTTTATTCTTAAATATATAAAATAAACGTAATATAGTGACCGAATCAGTGCGCCGAAACCACTTTATTGGATCTTTATTAAGTTTATACTAAAAAAGGGAATATTTTTAAATTTGGTTTTTAAATTTTTAATTAAATTGGCACTATACAATGGGTTAAAAAAGCAAGAGGGGTATATTTTTCTTTACCATTCTGCCAAGGAAGTAATTTATTTATTAATCTTAATATAGTGAAAGAATAATTGATAAATTAAGTCCCTTCGTGCGAAAATTTATTAGATAAATATAGATAGAAACCGATCTGGCTCACGCCGATCGGAACTAAAATCATGTAAGATGTTAAAAGTCGAACAGACTTAAAAATGAAACTGCTGCATTTAAATTGTATTAATTAATTCAACATCTTTATAAATATGGTACTCTCCAAAGATATTGCGCTGTTATCCCTAAGGTAATTAAATCTAATAATTTATAATAAACTATCTTTTTAATAAAAAAAATAATTGGATACAGTTTTAAAAGTTAAATAAATTTAAATATCCTCCCGATAAAACAGGACTCCCCAGTGTGTCGGAATAAGTCAAAAGAAGCTTTTCGCAAATATCTCCGAAACGAAGATCGAGCGGCGATAACACGTGTAGGAAAAAGTTGTTCAGAATGATGACCTTGACAACATATTTCAAGGTCCTCAAAATCGGTAAGAAGGACCAACTTCTAAATACAGTATTGTCTCCCGATGGGCTCGATTGGTGCGCACGATGTGGGCTTTTTGCTATCCCCACCACTTTTACTCACTCTTGTCCGGCGAAGGCGAGAGCAAGATGGAACGAAAGCGAGCGAGGACGGTACAAGACAGACGACGGCGTTGATGTTTTGTCTCGCTCTGTCTTTCGGACACCTAACACACTCCGTCCGTTAGTTGCATGCGCGCCGGTCACGCACTCCTGCCGCGCACGCAAACCGTTCCATCTCGCTCCCCCCTTCGGCCACAAAAGAAGCGAGAAACGAACACTCGGAATTAGGGCTCTGCTCACGATACGGGCTCTCAACGCCGGTCCCGACCAGCGAGCCCTCAGCGAGACAATACTGTAATTACCAAAGTTTTTTGGCGAATATCTTGAAAACTAAAGCCGAACGGCGATAACATGTATAGGAAAGAATTGTTCAGGATGACGACCTTTACAACATATTTCAAGGTCATCAATAATCTGGGTGAGATGTGCCATCTTCTATATAATTACATAAAATTCTTCCAGAAATATAATCTCACATACCGTACATAGCCAGTTTGGCGTCACCTCCGAACATGTTCTCGTGTGCGCCGGACGGGGCTGTCTCTCGTGCGTCCAAGTAATCCGCAGTTTTTGTTCGCGCGTCCCAAATAGTCATTAGGAACCCACCGCCTAGACCCATACTTTTTGGTTCGAAGGAGAACACACAGTTTGCGATTATATCTGTGTATTGTGTAAGAAGGATCGTGGGATAACGTGGAAGACCAAGGGCAGCTCTTCAATCTCAGCTTACCTATGCAAAGACGCGACCCCCTCGCACAAGAGCGCAGCTATCGCTGCGTCCACCGCCGACCCATCTTTGGCAAGGATGTCGGCACCGATCTGTGCGCACTCCTGCCCGTTCGTGGACACCGCGCCCTGACAAACAAACCGCCGATCCAACCATCAGCAAATCGTTCTCAATCCACATTTACGCGAACCACAGTAAAAATATATTACACACGTTGCTCGAGCGGAAATAGACGAACTTTAGTCAAATATCTATGCCGTATTGCGCTACCGACCATTTATTTACTTTCTATAGATTACCTTGGTGTACTCTCCGAAATTTGGTGAGCTGCTCGCGTCGCCGCCATTCTCTGAGTGATTTGTGACGAAAACGATTATTATCGCTACGATCAGAGCTAAGATTACAACGATGCTCACCCCAATTATTAGGAGTATCTTCTTGTTTAGTCTGCATAAGGAGAAAGCATCGAGTTAATCGTCAACGTCCATTCGGTAGGATGCGTTCCCATAATTTTCGTCGGTGGAAACTGATCGTGTTTGTTTGTAATGTCGCGTCGCTGGTAAAATAGATGGCCAGTAACTTCAAGCGTATCTACCTATACTCGATTGTTTCGACGCTGCGAAAAATGCTTCTCGGCACCTTACCGAATACTCGATTGTTTCGACGCTGCGAAAAATGCTTCTCGCCGCTTTACCGATTCGATCAAACGCGCCTGAACCTATGATGAAACGTATGTATATAATCTGTTCGGAGAGAAAGGCTAATCGGAGGCCGGGAATTTTTAACCGTGTAACAATGAAGCAACTTTATCGATCTGGATCATTATTAGCGTGCGTCTGCGCGACTGGGAATTCTGCCTTTATCGATAATAATTTAGAAGATCTGACGGAAGAATTGCAGCCAGTACTGAGTACGCGCGTCGCGTGACAATGATATCACGATTATCCGATTTACACAAATATCTTGAATATGATTGGATATGCTCGGTGCGTTAGTATTAGTATGCTGTAAATTTGCAAGGCGACGTTACCACGCGACAATCATTTAACAATATACACTGTAAACCACGAACAGCCTATTAAATCGCGAACATTCCGCTCTAACGTTCTTCCTCTACGATCCCAGAGCACATATCTATATACATAATGCTTGGGCACAGCAACGCGGCGCAAAGAAACTTTACAGAGTGTGAAATTAAAGTAATGACACTTCTCGGCACAGCATTGCTTCTCGATTAACTCGTTTTGCAATTCTAAGAAAGATAGGTACACCCAAAGACGCCACTCCCGAAGTCCACTGTTCTGATACGTCAGAAAAATCTTCCTATGTCACGAATACTTACCTGCGACTGGACGCCCGGCCCCGTCGAGAATCATCCAATAACTTAACTTTAACACTTGCACGCTAGAAATTACTTAACGATTATCCGAATAACCGCGAGTGTATGTATATAACCGGGTAGAGCTGGCCGCGCTTCAATCACGGCAATCCTCGTAGAAAAGTTAGAGGGACGAAAAATCGGCCGCCGAAGGTGCTGGCCGAAACGTAAGGAGTAACAAAGTATTTACAAACCTGATCATGTTGCGCGAAGAGAACGCGGTTACACGGAGCGCTCAACCTTGACTAAACGCTTCACCAAGCCGATCGTTGCCTCTTATACTAGGTACAATACTGATTCTATCTATTCATCCCCACTACTCCCTTACATTTGCAATGTCAAATTGCTCTGCCGATTTCCCCCCATCTTTTTCCAACTGCCGTCTCGAATCCTACTTCCCTCCAAACTCCATTAATCGCTTTCTTCGCGTTCCACCGAAATATCAGAGCTTTTCGTTTACATACTTCGCGAAATGTTTATAGAATGCTCTGCACGATCTGTACGCATCTTTCAAAGTGCTGTTGAAAATCTGTACATTCATCGTATTTCATCCGATACCACAAAACGCTCTCAGCCCTAAATACATATTTACTTCGATACGACAAGCATTTATACCTACCTTATTCTGCTTATGCGCGCGTTAAAGTTTCGCCTTTGAATTCTGTCGTAACAACTTATCGGGAAATAGTAATTCCGAGGTACGCGCAGGCATACAGTTTCGTGAATCTACTTTACAACCTTGGTATACCTCATTACGCATAAAGTGCATAAAAATCACCTATTTGTAGAATACCTATTATAGGTATTGTAGTTTACACGTGGGTAGAAATTTCGAATCGTATGGAGTACAAGCATTTGAGAATTCTCTCGTGCGAAAAATATTCTCCAAAATGTATTTCACACAGCGGCTCTTATTCTCCGGAACCGAAAGACATTTCCGATGCATCGTGGTAAAAATTGATACATACGGTGGCAAATGAATTAACGAATACCTACTCATTCCAGGGAACGCGTCGCGTCGCATTTCGTTGCGACTTTCAGTAACCTGCAGCGACTTGCGTTACCCTCTACCGGCGAGAAATCAAATTAAGCTCGCAAATGAGTAGAGCAGTCGCTTTGAAAAACGGCGAAGTCATTTTGTGAATTTAACAAGTTCGACGTTCTTCTTTGAAAGTTAAAGCTATGACAGCGAGATACGACAGGGCTATCACGGTATTTTCGCCGGACGGTCATTTGCTTCAAGTGGAGTATGCCCAAGAAGCTGTGAAAAAAGGTTCTACAGCGGTACGGTCACTAATCTCATTTAACCTCCTTTACCTTTGCGGTGAATTTAATGCGGCACTTCACGCGTTCCCCTCTTTAAGTACATCTTCTCTACAAAATTTTATAATATACCACACTCCGTCAGTGATTCGTCGTCACATTTTCATTCGATTCTCCAGATACATTTGAAATACGACATCTGCATATTTTCAGATGACTTTTGCATCTTAACATAAACATTCGCTTGACTCTCAACCAAGAATGTGCTAGTAAGAAATCTGATTTTATCCCAGGTCGGCGTTCGTGGCAACGATGTAGTCGTTTTAGGCGTCGAGAAGAAATCTATTGCCAAACTGCAAGAAGAACGCACGGTGCGGAAAATATGTCTTCTCGATGAGCACGTTGTAATGGCATTCGCAGGTTCGATTTAAATTTGAAATCTATGAAAAATTAGCAGCTATAGCATAGTAATGAATACCGTTCTTCCTTAAAGGTTTAACCGCGGACGCTAGAGTACTAATAAATCGTGCGCAGATAGAATGCCAGAGTCACAGATTAACCGTAGAAGACCCTGTTACTTTGGAATACATAACCAGGTATATAGCAGGTAAGGATCTATATATCGCTATTTGTGGCGGATCTAAATCAATGATCTCAGAATGAATATATTAATTATCTTCAGGTTTAAAACAGAAGTATACGCAAAGTAACGGGAGAAGGCCCTTCGGAATATCGTGTCTCATAGGTGGATTCGATTACGACGGCATTCCACACTTGTATCAAACAGAGCCTTCGGGCATTTATTACGAATGGAAGGTATATGTCATATACAGTAATTTGTTAGTTGGGGAAGAAGGAAAAGAAAAATGATTCATTCCTCGCTTTAAAGGCGAACGCGACTGGTAGAAGCGCCAAGACGGTGCATGAATTTTTACAAAAATACTACACGCCGGAAGAAGTAGCGACAGAGAAAGGTTCTATAAAGTTAGCTATTAAAGCTCTGCTGGAAGTAGTACAATCCGGGCAAAAGAACTTGGAAATCGCGGTGATGCGACGTGGCCAACCCTTGCAGGTATAAATTCTCTAACTTTCTACAGATTTCTGTGAGAAAATGAAATATTCTTTTGTGCTATCCACCTCCCACTTTTCAACATTGTAGATGTTAGATTCCGATACTATCGATGAATACGTCACGGAAATTGAGAAGGAGAAGGAAGCAGAAGCCGAGAAGAAGAAGCAAAAAAAGTGATGTCTTTATACGAACTTGCACTTTTATTATTCGTTCATTAATGTTTCGCATAAAATAAATGTACAACACATAGGTAAAAAGAATGAAACAAATCTGACAACTTTTTTTTTATTTATATTTTACTGCCATCTCCATAGAAAATATATGTACATTTAAGTATATTTTTAAATACATGATTTAAAATTCAAGCTATTATTGTGGACAATCATCTTTCTTTATTCCCCATTCGCATTATGCAACGCGTAGTGCCTAGATCATGGAATTGTACATGTGAAGTACGTCGATACTTCACTCCAGTGTTCGGTCTGAAATCTTTGGTGCGTAGCATCGAAAATGTATTACGTCTTGGAAAGTTTAAAATCAGTTCGATGCGAATGCAAATTTTATTCCGTGTATTGCGGAGACAGAAATCTTCCACGGTGATTGAACAGATGAAACGACGGGAGATTTCGCAAAGTTTCCCAAGATTTATTTTCTAAATCAACTACCGCTCGAATTTCTTTGAAATCGCCAGCAATGTACATTACCCCGTACATAACCATAAACAAGCTAACGATGCCTTGTATCAAGATCTGTAACAAATAAGCGTACTCCTTATTCCTTTATATACATATACATATACGCCATGCATTAAATTTAAATACCATCCAATACATACATCAATTGGTAAAGTGGTGAATTCTTGCTCCGTTATTCGTAAGTATGAACGATCTGCGAGAATATTAGAAATCACGTAGGCAAGTTAATCTAACCTAAGGCATAATGAATTAAAGTCGAAATAATGTTGAATACGAATCGGATACTTACGTTGTGCAGCCGAATATGCTGCATGTAGTATTGACATCAATCCTATGAGTGTTATAAATCTATGCAGAGTCGTAGCAGGCATTGTAATTGATATGACAAGCTACAAATTATTCACAGCAATTTAACTGGTGTGACTGATTTTCAATTTCCAAGTCGTCTGTACTGACTAAGATAGAAAATATAAGGCTACTTTTTAAACGCTGAAAGGTGACAGTGCATCCATGAGCACGTGTTAAATTATGTATGTCGAATTATTTCTAGCCAGCAGTGATGACTTTCAACGTCAAAAGCTTTTCTCCGCTTCCTGACACTGACGTGTTTTCACGCCGATGCAACAGGAAACATATTGATCCACAAATTTGATCTAGGGACATTGGAGAGTACTTTTAGATCGTCCATTATTGAGCTAGCGTAATATTTAAATCGCTAATAAATCTGTACAATGGTATGAAGTAGTATCACAAAAGCAAAGCATAGAAGTTAATGATGGCGAACTTTTGTTGGATCGATCTAACTAAGATCGATCTTTTTAGGGAAAATAAGATCGATCTTTCACCGATCTTTTTTAATTCCGATCTATCAACGATCGATCCTTTTTTCCTTAGTGGCGGATTTAACCATGGACCTAGGATTTAACAGGGTGGCCGATGAGCAGTTGCCATCTGGGCCCTGCCAGAGACCCCCCCCCCCCAGAGTCCAATCCTTAAAAAATAGTGCCAATTTAATTAAAAATTTAAAGCTGAAATTTAAAAATATTCCCTTTTTTAGTATAAAACTTAATAAAGATCAGTTTTGAAAAATAAGTGATTTTTCTCAAAAGCCAGGGGTGGAGGCAGCTGCCCCTTTTGCCCCCCCTACGGACGCCCATGTCCTAGGACAATATTTTGGTCATTTTGTAGCGGTGGGTTGCGCCAGTGATGCCAGAACGAGGACGGGTGCGCTCGAGAATTTCCCCCACCTCGCATGTACACTACGCCAGAGCTGCGTGTGGGGAAACACCTACAGGAGTGGTGGTAATGTGTGCGCCTGGCGACGCCAGCGCCAAGCCAATACCAGGTGACGTCAACGCGAAGCCAACCGCGACCAACCAGCGTCGCCGAGAAATATGTTGTCGACGACAATCGACCTCGGCAAGCCTGTAGTTCATGCTTTCGAGCAATTACGTTCTTGAACAAAGTTTGAAAGGGAATAAAGTTGGCGCGCTGTACGGCACGCCGCACGCGAGACACACTCGTTCAGATTCCTGAGTTCTTTCAGCGTACCATTCTTGTAAATTTACAGAAAAACCGGCTAAGGAGCAACGTGCGCTTCTGGGGTTATGCATTTTGTTTTCAAATAATATAGTGAGTTAACAAGCAAGTCAGGTCGAGCGAATTCAAAAATGGATTTCTTGGAATATAACGATATAATCGCAGAAGTCAAAGGAGTTATGGTAAACGCTATATCATGTATAATTTTCTGCAATTAATGCTGTACAGCTTTCTAACTTCACTATACGTCACTTTTAATTCCATATTATCGCTATTGTCGTTTGTATAATTGGTCTTTTTGAATGTGTAAGGTTAGAGTCTCATTCATGTTCACTTGCAAAGTGCGTATACTATTTTCCGTGAACAGAATTATCGCTCGTAACTCATCATTCATTTTTATTATAATTTTAGTTATCGACGTAACGTTGCTTTCTATGTATACGTTCAATCTGAATTTTCTTCACCTTATCTAAATAACATTTCCTTTTATACAGACTCCCGGAAGATTAAAATTAACGGACCAGCACCTGATTTTTAAGAATCAGAAGACAGGCAAAGTAGAACAGATTTCGGCGTCTGATATGGAAATGGTAAACTATCAGAAGTTCATTAGTACCTGGGGTCTGCGGATATTTTTGAAAAATGGTACCTTGCACAGGTTTCGTGGCTTTAAAGATGTGGTAAGCGAGAAACTTAAAAACGGATATATTCTAAAAGTTCGGCACGCGTTGACGGAATATTTATGTTAAGCGGTCGATAGCGCTAAAATATTTTTTACATTAGAAAAACTAGGAATAAACGCTGTGCCACTCAGATTACAATTACATGGTAATGTTTGTATAGGATCAGGAAAAGATTGCAAAGTTCTTTGCGCAAAACTATAAGAAAGATATGCTGGAAAAGGAGCTCAGTCTGAAAGGCTGGAATTGGGGCACGGCCAGGTTTAACGGCTCCGTTTTGAGCTTCGATGTTGGCCATCATACTGCGTTCGAAATTCCACTTTACGATGTTTCTCAATGCAACACGGGAAAGAACGAAGTTACATTGGAATTTCATCAGGTAAATTGACAAATGTTAAGTTCCTGATATATATATAAACTCTGGAAGCTTTAAGCGCAGCAGGGCTCGTGTAACATTAATAATGATGATTTTTCAGAACGACGACGCCCCTGTAAGTTTAATGGAAATGAGATTTCACATTCCGGTTAGCGACAGTGCGGATCAGGATCCCGTTGAAGCTTTTCACCAACAGGTTATGGAGAAAGCTTCTGTCATCAGCGTCAGTGGAGACGCAATTGCCATATTCAGAGAGATTCAATGCCTTACACCTCGGTATGCATTTATATTTCGCACGTAACGCGAATACCAGCCTGGACATTATTAATACACATCGATTTTATCTTTTTCAGTGGTCGCTACGACATTAAAATATTTCAGTCATTTTTCCAATTGCACGGTAAAACTTTCGATTACAAAATCCCAATGTCGACAGTTTTGAGGCTCTTCCTTTTGCCACACAAAGACAACAGGCAAATGTATTTTGTGGTAAATCTGTTGTGAATCTAAATACCCTTGATTTTCACGATGCTTCTTAGCTCAAAATAACGATCGGTGTTTTTATTTTATAGGTCAGTTTAGATCCACCGATTAAACAAGGTCAAACTCGTTACCACTATTTGGTATTGTTGTTCAATCAAGAAGAAGAAACTTCTATCGAGCTACCTTTCTCCGAGTACGTGAAACGTATTGTTAATAATGAGATTGAGATAACGATTTGTACGTGGATATTTTCGCGCGTAGGAAATGTTTCTTTAAATGCTTCGTGACTTTTACAGAAAAGAGTTGAAAGAAAAGTACGACGATAAATTACCAAAAGAGCTGTTAGGACCAACTTACGAGGTGTTGGGGAAAGTAATGAAAGTTATAATCAACAGAAAGCTCACTGGACCCGGCAATTTCCTTAGGTATGATAATACATAAAATATGAATGGGGAATATTTCGATGTGCTGTGTTCTTATCGCTCTCAATTTTCAGTCATTCCGGGACTCTTGCGATCAGCTGCTCCTTCAAAGCAGCAGCGGGCTACTTGTACCCCCTAGAAAGAGGTTTCATTTACGTTCACAAACCTCCGATTCACATACGCTTCGAAGAAATAGCATCAGTTAATTTCGCTCGCGGCGGTGGCTCGACGAGGTCCTTTGACTTTGAGATCGAATTAACCAGCGGAGTTGTGCATACATTCAGCAGTATTGAGAAGGAAGAATACGGGAAGCTTTTCGATTTCATCACTTCAAAGAAGCTCCGTGTTAAGAACAGAGGCAAGAGCGTAAGTAACGCGCGCTCGCCTACATTTCGAAACAATTTTCCACTCGATTCTTTGCTTCATCCGTTATTTCGTGTAATAGGACAAGCTGAATTACGACAATGACTTCGGGAATAGTGATCAAGAAGATGAGCCAGATGCTTATCTGGCAAGAGTCAAAGCTGAGGCGCAAGAAAGGGATGCAGGGGACAATCAGGATTCGGAGGATGAGTCTACCGATGAAGATTTTAATCCTAACCAGGTACTACGGTTGAATCAGAATCGATGCTTCCATTTTCTCCGAATAATTAATTCTACGCATTCGTTTCGGTGTAGGATGAGAGCGACGTAGCCGAAGAGTACGACAGTAACCTTAACAGTTCGGACAGCGAAAATGATTCTGATGCTTCTGGAAAGAGTCAGAAGAAAGAGAAGAAGGAGAAGAAAGAGAGGAAATCGAGATCTGCGAAAACCGTGGTGTGTATCGTAATTTATAAAAACAAAATGAAGATTGATTAATTGAGAATACGTATGTTTTTAGTCGGAGAAACCAAGAAAACGCAGGAAGCAGAAGAAAGAAAGAGACGCGAACAAACCTAAGAGGCCACCGACCGCTTTCATGATATGGTTGAACAGTACGCGAGAGAAAATTAAAGCAGATAATCCCGGAATTGCGGTCATAGAAATTGCCAAGAAAGGAGGAGAAATGTGGAGGGAGTTGAAGGACAAGTCTGTAAGTCCATTAACTCGTTACCAAATCGCTGTTTAGTTATTACTGTTACACGTCGTGTATTTATTTTATTCCTGTTTCTCTAGTTTAAATGTATTTATATACATATATAATATATATCTGTAGGAGTGGGACGAGAAAGCAACGAAAGCGAAGAAGGAGTACATGGCGGCGATGAAAGAATATGAAGCCAGTGGAGGTGGACAGGCTAAAGAAAAGGTAGAGAAGGCAGAGAAGGGAGAGAAGAAAAAGAAGGAAGTAAAGAAAGAAGCGAAGAAAGAATCTCCTAGCAAGCTTATGGCTGGGACCAGTTTTAAGAGTAAAGAATACATTAGCGACGTCGACAGCAGTAGCGATGAAGACGTTAAGGTACAGTAATAAAGAATGTGGACGTAAATCTATTAACATCAGAATTTCCTACTTCGCGAATGTGGAATCAACTTTGCTCATGAAATTCATATAGAAATCAGAGAAGAAACTCTCGGATGACGACAGTGGGGAAGAAAAAGGAAAGAAGAGAGGAGACAAACGTAGCGCGGTAATGATTTTTCATTATACTATTCCCTGAAATTAATTTCACTTATATTTCAACTAGGAGCGACGCGATTTATTAATGTTTTCTCGATTAGAAATATCCCCTCTTTAAATATATTACTGTGTAGGATGCTGATGACAAGAAGGTGAAGAAAGGAAAGAAAGATGAGTCTGACGAAGGCAGCGACGAGGAACCTATCGAAAGCACTCCACCTTCCAGCGATGCGGAGTCCAAGGATAGCGAATAATTACGGATGAACATTTATAATTACTTTTACTGTACATGTACTATTAGGATTTCTCAAGAATATTAAATCAGATTTCGAACTTAAAGCTCTTTGAGGCCCGAAACTATATTACATTAAACATCTGCATTCGGTTAATTCCGATTTTTTTTAAGATTCCGGAGCGGTTTTAAAAAATGATCGATCTCTTCATACTCAAGACTCACGGGCAAAAGAGTCTCATTTTTCTACTGATAACAGTGACACTTACAGTATCAATAAATAAGATGCGATCAAAGTATTGTTTTAAACTTTAATGTACTTTTTTATCTTTAAATTAATTTATAAATAAACAGATACACGCAAACTTTCTATTACTTGTTATACATTTTCAAACACTATCCTTTTGCAAAACAAAAGTACAGGATAATAAATTGTTATCTCCAATATTATTTATGATACTGCGTAATATTAATAAAAGCCTAGTGACTTCTACAAAATAAATTCATTTATTTGTATCTTTATTGATAAAAAAGTAAGAATTTAATTAACAGTTCAGAACTTGTATAACTTATATATATCATCCTAATATACATATACAATATCTGGCGTTTACTAACACACGCCTGTGTCCAGTTTTTGGTAATTATAGGTTAGAATATATTTTCTGACGATGAATATAACGTACAAAAATATGTATTCAAAGAGCAATTAAATTATAAGCCAATCTTTTTATCGAAAAGGTTCACTTTGAGCTTTGAATGAACTTGAAATCGATACATTTTTGTTCAAGCTGTTTCCGATGTCTATTCAATATCCCTCGATAATGGATATTCGACAGAGCGTAGGATTTTATGATCTATGTGTAAATGTACCAGCGAACGAAACGAAAAATGTATATCCCCTTTTACTGAGGTTACATGAATTCGGATTTAAAACGGTAGCGATAAATACTGATATAGACGAGAGTGTTCTGGGCACGGATAAGAAGAAGAAAAAGAAACGCAACGAAGGGGAGCCGCAACAGAGTATTATTCCTGAAGCTATTGACATAGAGACGATAAAGAAAGATTTCGCTGGGAAGTTGAAAATCTTCAATCGACTTACGTTCCTGTGCTCCGATCCTGCTAAGACTCATGCGCTGAACCATTGCGCGAGTTTAAAGAAATACGATCTGTATGCCATTGCTCCGAAAACACAGAATGCTTTACAGTTCGCGTGTACTCAGCTAAACGCCGACATAATTACTTTGAAATCACATTCCGTAACTTTTAAACTGAACAAGAAACTGTACGAACAAGCCGTCGAGAGAGGGATGCATTTTGAGATTCAGTACACAGATCTGTTGGGCGTAGAATCTAGAAAACTCGCTATTCACTACTCGCATCTGTTTCACACCTACGGAAAAAGTAAGGTACAAAGAAATATATCGACGTTGAAAGTTTAGTTACTTTTTGAGATAACGAGAACTACGTAATACTGTAAAGTAGTGATCTTAATTCAGTACTGTTTTTATGTAGAACGTGATATTATCCAGTGGTTCTAACGATGTCGGAACAATTAGAAATCCGTACGATCTGATCAACTTATCGTACCTGCTTGGTTTGAACGGGATTAAAGCAAAGGCCTCTATACTACACCAGTGCAAGAAGCTTCTTTTGAAAGCAGGTAACGTATATCTAGAAATGAAATATAAGTGTGCGTACAGAGAATAGAAATAACACGTTACGTTCTTAAAGCTTTTTCTTTTATTATTATAAACTTGTATCTGATATAGAAGCACATTTGTAAAAAATATGATTATTTACGTGTTTCTTTTTAGAAAGAAGACGTAGAGGGAAGGCTGCTTTCGTTATCGAAGAAGAAACAAAAGGAATTAATAACGTTAATGAAGATGAGACACTTTCGAAACGACTGAAGTTGTAAACAGAGTTTCTGAGGAAAGCACGAAACAGCAGTGAGGGAGATACATATTACGTACTCCCTTCGATTTTTAATATTAATATTATAAATACGTTGAAGTTGGAAAATTTTTCCTTTCAGTAAAGAAATTCCATTTAATTACAATTGTGAAATATTTTAACAGTTATTTTCATATTAAATAATCGGCTCTATAATAAAGACAGGTAACAAATGAATAAATATTCATAAAGATGAAGCGACTACTTAGACATTTCAAAATATATCAACAAATTCTTCTGCGTTAAAAGTTCTATATGAAATAACAGCTCCGATTTTTCAAAGATATTAAACACGACCCTTAGAAATATAATCAAATATATGCTTTATTTAGAATACTTGGAAAGAAAGTAAATTATCTCGTCTGAAAAGCGATTACCTTTTATAAATGAAGATATCTAGAGAAAAGTACGAGAGATATCTTGTCATTTTGAGGAGAGTACGAAAAATACAAGTACGAAAAGAAGAATTGTTCAAGAAGATCCTTCTTATACTCTTACCATTTCGCTTGAATTAATATTTATGTCAAGATTGTTCTCCTCTTGTATACTTCCTCTTCAAAGAACAATTGTTTCTGAAGAAAGCTCATTTCTTTCCCATCGATCATTTACAAATTGAAATCGTTATAATCTTTGTCTTATATACAGTTATATTCTACAAATCGTTCCGATTAAAAATCCTATATCCTATACCAAAAATGTGCGATACGCTCGCGGCATATCCTTTATACTGTCAGTAATTTTCCAGAGCACCAAGGACACGGATGGAAATTCGGCTCAAACAGGCAGGAATCCTTGCAATCTTTTATTTCCGTCAAAATGTCTAAGAGTTCCGAAACACTTTTGTTCTCCATTTCCAATTCTACCTCTTCTTTCTTCCTTCTCGCGACCACAACATCATTCACGTCCGTCTCTGAAAACAGTTTATTACGTTAGGGAATCTACCATTACATTTCCTGTAAGGGAATTTAGCTGTTGAATACGTCCCCATTAACATAAAATGTAACAGCATTTATATTTTAATAAAGCGCGAATTAGTGGGTGTTATAGAAGACCAGCTATAACAGAGAATTAATATTGCAAATTAAAAATAAATGCAGCAACTATACCTGTTTCAGATAGACGTTCCTTTCCATTGGAATGGATGTATTCCTTGTTGAGGAAATCACTCAGCAGAATTTTCAATTTATGTAGCTGCTCTTGTTGTTGATTTCTTTGATCAAGCAATTGCCGAAATACTTGTTCTTTTTCTCTCGCCCTACTGTGGAGGACTGCTCTTTGCTTCTGATATAATGTTATATATTCCCCTAAAAAGCGTTTATTTAATACACACATCTGAATATATAAATTGTACTCGGAACATTCGTACCTATTGTCTCTGTTTCGCTTTGGAGTTGCAACACAAGATGCTCAAGCTTCTGTTTCTCTTCTGTAAGCTCTGCGACTCGTTCCATCGTGTGCTTAAATCTCTGCTCGAGCTGTTTCACTGGTTCCGGTATCGCAGCATTACCTTCCTCAGACGTTTCCGGATGCACTTTCTCTTCTTCGCTTGGCACATTATTGACACTTGTTGCGCACAAACCATTCTCGGAAATGCTGTCTTGTTTTTCTTTCAATTTATCTATAAGTCCCTGCTTTTCTTTCTCTAGTTTCCCTATAGTAATCTAATACAGACACGAAGCTTTTTAATTGAGATATATCACAGTAATTTCATAATCATAATTACCAAGGCATTTTGAAGTTCTCTTTGGAAAGTATCAGCGTGATATGATTGCGCTTGGTAATGCTGCATCTGGTCGGCTATCTGAGCATTTTGGAGCCTTTCCTTTTCAAGCTCGTCCAGAACGACCTCTTTCTCTTTTAGCTTCTCTTTCAATTCTTCTACCTCAGTCTCGACATTATTTAACCGAGCATTTAATTTACGCCCAATAGAACGCTCTGCTTGAAGTTGTTCCGTCAAGTCCAATTTTGCGTTGCTCTTAAAAATCATGTTGGCCCCTTATGTAGTCGATTTTAAAAACTTGCAAACTCTTGTTGTACGCCTGATTGTATCCTAAATATACACTTACCAGAGAAACAAAGGCGTTCTCCATGTCAGTTAATTGTTCTTTTAATTGACGATTTTGATGAATTGCTCTGGATGCTCCCAACTGCTCACTTTCCAGAGCAGTGGCTAGTTTTGTTACTTCAGCTTCCTGATTGCCCGCTTCGCGTAAGTCGCTTATATCTTTCGTTAACATTTCGATTTGCGAATCCTGTAGAAGACATCAAATATATCACCTAACGTACGAGATCGAATTAATCGAAATCATCATAAAAACCTGACCTTCTCAGAGAGTATAATATGAAACCTCTCTTGCTCTAATGTAAGTTCGTCTATATTTCTCAACAAACTATCTATTTTATCCGTACTATCTTGTAAAGGCAACAGGCTCTCTAACTTCTCTCTTTCTTGTTGCAATTGCTGCTCAAGCTCGGATAATCTTTGCACGTAACTTTGCTCCCGTGACTTTAAGTCTTCTATAGTCTTCTTCTGTACTTCCACCTGTAAAAGATATGAGAGATTCATTAATACAATGCAGATTTTCAATGTATCATTTGCCTGACTTTCCCCAAATCCTTTTTTGTAAGAAATATATAACACACCTCGTTTAATAATTTAGCCTGTTGCATGTCTAACTGTTTGACGTAATTCTGATACTGTTTATTGGTCTCGTCTTTTTCAGTGCTAACAGCTTTCAGAGATTCCCTAGTTTGCGTCAATTCCTGTTCCACAAGAATCGCCGCGTGTCTTTCCTCCTCTGTCGGCTTGGTACCCTTCATCTGTGGTAACGAAAGAACTAAAGAACGCACAATTTTTTCATTGAAAATATCTACGTCTATATTTATTACCTGTTGTATTCTAAGTTCGCTTAGCGAAAGCAGCGCTGTCTTCTCGTGGAGCTCTTGTTGAATAGCGATTAATTCGGTTTTCTTCAAATTCAACTTCTGTTTCAATTCCGATACCTCCAAATTCAAATCTTCTTTCTCTTTCTTCATTTCAAAGAAGTTCTTTTCAAGAGAGTCGTGCTGATTTTGCAACTGATGAAAATTTCTACGTAATTCTTCGCTGCTACTTTTCAAACCAGCCGTTTCCTTTTCTAATTCGATTATACGAACTTGTGAGTTTTTAAACTTTCCCGTTACTTCCTCCATCTCTTCTGAAGAATAATTTATTTTTCATCGATTAAGTGTTTCTATATAATACAAAGATTAACCGTTTGCTCCACTGTTTTCAAACACTGAAACAAACCTGAACTTTTCCTAACACTTTGCTGAGCCTGACTAAGAGCGGCGGTAAGCTCTGCCTTCTCTGCTATGAGGATTCCAGTTGTCTGAGTATGAATTTGAAGCTGTTCTTTCAGAGGATTTATCTCGCGCGCTAGTTGCGTCTGAAATTCTGCATCCCTCGTTCCTAATTTAGCTTCCAATTCTTTCACCCTGCTATGCTGGTTAATTCATTATAAAACATTTCTAATTAAGTTGTATTTGGAAAGAGCATCAATGTTACAATCAATGCTATGTATTTACTTACAGACTCGCTAAGCTCTATATGCAATTCATTCACAATCTTCTTCTGCTCCTCCAAATAGGAACTCAAAAATTGATTACGACACATCAAATCACAGTCCAAATTGTTTTCCACGTGTTCCGAATCATTAGTTAAAACATTCGCGACCGCAGAAGCCATTTCCAAAAGGTGCTCTTTCTGCACTTTTGGAAAATCACTTAATTCCATCGTCTTCTCGATTTCTGGTCTTGAATTAATCTCTTTATGTTCTTGTACGGATTTGGCGGTCTCTTCCATAGAATTCTGCAGTCCTTCACGATTTATCGCACTTCTCGCATCGACTGCTAAATCTGCAGGTATCGTTACGTTCGTTTGGAAATTTTGATCAGAGACGTGCGTGTTATTTTCAGTAGTAGGCTCCAATGTAGGTGTACTATTTACAGCTTTGGAATCTGATTTATTACTATCTGTATTTTGACACTACAAATTAACCACAAACATTAACATTTACGCATTGATTTTTTTAAGCTACTTCTGAGCTGCTAACTACTAACGTTCTTTTTACACAATCGCAATCATGAATCATGAATTACCTGAGAAGCTAAAGGATCCCCCGAGTCATGTTTCTGTTTCGCGGAGCCATCCTGTATCATTTTGTTCATTTGAAATTCCCTTAGCTAGAAAAGAAACGTGGAGCTCGGTGAGATATAACTAACGATAATGCTTTACGCAATTACAGCTTGAAATCGCTGTTAAAACATATCTATTAAGAGACGTAAGCTCTTAATAGATTTTTATCTTTGTCCTTAGCAAATAAACGAAACAAATAAACGTTTGACAGTTCACATAAGCCAAGTGTTGACAAATCGGAAAGCACGAGAACTTGGAATAGCAAAGCGAAAGGAGCTTTCTCCTCCTGCGATTGATGCACAGAGGAAGCTTATCAAGCAATACATTTAAAAGCTACAGCCTTTCCGTAAGAGTTAAACGGCACAAGAGATATCTACGTAGCTGTCAACATTTTAATAAGACGATACCTTTTTCTTAGCAGCCAAAAGCTTTTCGCTTTTACTTAAATTCATTTCGAAGTATGACACAAAGACTAGCAAATGAAGCTGTTGTTTACTACCTAGTGCAATTATTTACATCATCGTAATTAAAAATATGTGTATTATGTAGAATCGAGGTTATCTCATGCCTAATCACTTTTTCCTGTCCATCGATTAAAGTTAATTCGTACAGAGAATGAAGGCATGCATACAAGTTGAAGAAAATGCGAATTGCGCCATCTACCATGATTTTCAATTTTTTAAAATATGTTTAGGTTAGGTTAGGTTTATTTTCCTTTCTTAAAATGTGTACGATACATAAATGGAAACAGAATAACATGTATGTTTCCTCGGAAAGCAGGCTTAGGAGTTAATTTTAACGAAACACAGCAACGCTGTTTATAAAATATTGAGATACAAATATTTTCGCTTTCGAAAACGGAATACCCTATTGGCTATATAGGAATTTATCAGCCCTTTCGGTTGACTTTAGCCAGTTTAGCACATCTTGGTCCAACTGTGAATTGGTTCGATGAAACGTAGAATTGTAGATACTCAGAGAACATTCTATTTGTATAAAAAAGTTTAAAACAAAGGTAAATGTTAAGTATTATTGTAAGCTTGTGCTATTATTATGCTTGTATATCGCGGATTTTATATTACATCCGATGGAATATTAAAGTTTTATATAAGCCGAAGGATGCATCGTCAAATTGACAGAAGCTTGTAGTTCAATCGTGAATTTGCTTAATATGTTTTTTAAATAAACATTTAGTTTCGCTGTCGATCGCCCATCTGTGCTCGTTCTCCCAACTTTTGTAGCAAATATTAAATCGTTTACCAAATACGAGAGAATATTTTAAGTACCACAGATCCGCATGCAAATTAAAATGTTCAACGGATATTAAAATTCCGTCCGTGTAGTACGAATAGTAAATTTATGTTAATTAATATAATATTGCGAACCCTGCATTCGAATTGTTATACTTTTGTTGTAACAAAATAGTATTTGTCGTTTATAGAGTAGCCAAGATGGGTGTGCCTTCAGCCAAAAACCCTGAAGCTATGGACGTCGAGATTATTTCCCCGGAGAGCCAAAACGGCGACGGGGATGTCTGCGACAAGAAGGACACCGACCTCCAAGCGATTCAGGATATTCGCGAGCATGCTCGACAGATAGAGAAAGCTGTACAGAGCAAGGAACCTCGTTTCATCTTAAGAGCTCTGCGTACGTTGCCCAACACGCGTCGCAGATTAAACTCCAATGTGTTACGAGGAATAATTCTGAGCTTCTACTCGAAACCGTGCACCGAGCGTGACACGCTGCTGTCATGGCTGGAAGAGCCAACTGAATCAGAAGAGACCCAGAAGCTTCGCATTTCTGCTATGAGCCCGTTACCAGAAATCGATGCTTATATCCACTTACTGGTCCTCGTCCGTTTAATAGATACAGGAAGACACGAGGACGCCGTTCAATGTTCGGAGGCATTACTGCAAAAGATCGTTGCACAGAACAGGCGCACCATCGATTTGGTAGCCGCAAAGTGCTACTTCTATTATTCTAGAGCGTACGAATTAGTCGGAAGGTTGGATAAAATTCGTGGATTATTGCATTTGAGATTAAGAACGGCGACGCTAAGGAACGACTTCGAAGGACAGGCAGTATTGATTAATTGCTTACTAAGGAATTATTTGCATTACAATTTATACGATCAAGCGGATAAGCTTGTACTCAAATCGACGTTCCCAGAATCGGCTAGTAACAACGAATGGGCTAGATTCTTGTATTATTTGGGACGTATTAAAGCTGCCAGACTAGAATACTCAGCTGCGCACAAGTATCTGGTGCAAGTAAGTAAAAGTTCTCGTTATTTCTCCTTCGATTGTTATTATTAAACCTAATTTTTCCATACTTCCCTTTTTACAGGCTCTCAGAAAGGCACCGCAGAGTACCGCAGTAGGCTTTCGCCAGACAGTGCAGAAACTAGCCGTAGCGGTGGAGCTTCTGCTTGGAGATATTCCCGAACGTCAGATCTTTCGGCAAGCAGCTCTACGTCGTGCTTTAGCGCCGTATTTCCAATTAACGCAAGCTGTGCGTTTAGGGAATCTCCAGCGTTTCGGAGAGGTTCTAGAGAATTTCGGGCCACAGTTCAGGGCAGATTACACGTTCACTTTGATCCTCAGACTGAGACATAACGTTATCAAAACTGCGATCAGATCGATCGGGCTATCCTATTCCAGAATTTCTCCCACAGACATCGCGAAGAAGCTGGGCTTAGATTCGAGCGTCGATGCAGAGTTTATCGTAGCTAAAGCTATTAGAGACGGTGTTATCGAGGCTACCTTGGAACCAGAAAATGGATACATGCGCAGCAAAGAGACCACGGATATTTATTGCACTAAGGAGCCATTGCTTGCGTTCCATCAGAGAATTACTTTCTGTTTAGATTTACATAATCAAAGCGTTAAAGCCATGAGATACCCTCCGAAATCGTATGGGAAAGATCTAGAGTCAGCGGAGGAGCGCAGAGAAAGGGAGCAACAGGATTTAGAGCTTGCCAAGGAAATGGCAGAAGAAGATGACGATGGATTTCCTTAAGTTGTTCAATCTTTCGATGTGTTTGCTTAATAAAGCGGTTTATTACGGAGAGATGATCATGTTAAATTTTCTTGTATACACTAAACACTTTTGTCTCAACACCGCGAAATTTGTAATATTCAATGTGGGAGTAATTTTTTAAAAAAGTTGCTTTTTATAAAAAAAATTCAACAATCTTTTGTAAATACATTCTTTAAAATTTCCGATCTGTCTCCGAAATGTCACTATTATTTATGATATTAAGCGGCATTCATTTTTATCATTGCATATATTTATAACATACACGCGACTTCAAGTTTCATTAATCCATTAGAATTATGAAGAGATTCCAAACTTTGAAACGCAAAGCAGAAGTGAAAGTTATAAATACATTAGTGACACCATATTCTTATTTAAGCGCTGGACATCATTGATTTGTCATTTCTTTTCATTGCGTAAAATACTTTAGCAGAGACTTAAGAAAAGCATTTATGCCTCTTACACTTGAATATCAGGAATCAGGAGAGCAGAGATTTTTAATGGGAAATATGCGAAGTTGTAATGGCATAAATTTTAAAAATAATAAAATCGCAGACATTTTATATTTAGTGAAAAGTTCATAGTATATTTCACATTTTATAAAAACGAAATCTTACCCACTAATTCGGTAACTATTCGTTGAATTACGACACGATGTTTAAAGGCTTCGTTATACTTGAAGCATTAATAAGTTTTTGCTTTAAAAGAGTGTTAACGATTAGTCACTTGAAACATACTCTCGAGAAACTTTATTCCTCTCCGAAAGAGAGCAAGTTTTTTTCTAATAATGACTTTCGAAAATTCTCTGAAAGAGAATGAACTTAAAAGACGGACGATCCTTAATTCTTAGTGATCTTAAAACAATTTTATAATAACGAATTCAACTTTTCTGCGAGATATAAATCTGTGTAAAAAAGAAAGAATAACAATTACCATCTTCTGCTATATGGATTTTTACACGGTTACACGTTCATAAATAAAATCCGTTTATGACTGAATACTTGCAGCGAATTATTCAGTTGTCGTTTACTATAATACAATTAATATACAATACTGTCACTGTACAATAGTCCTTTCCTCCCGTTCCTTTTCATTTGTACAACTTTAACAAGGAACTCGTAAAAAATTCAGTAGAAAATGCAGCCTCTCGATTATTTAATTAAGCTGCCGAATTATTTGCAAACTGAAAAACTAATTATTACCGGTATAGAACAGTTCAAACTTTAACTTGAACTTCGATCGATGATTAGGAAGATTGATAAAGATCTTTGGTCATGGGTTTCGTGGAATACTGCTGCCTTTTGGAGTTCTCTACGTGTTCTTGTCGATCATCAGTCTGAAATAAAATATCGTGTAAGGAATTTCTGGATAGAATTGAGAGGAACTCGTTTAAAATAAATAATCTTCATGGATAACTTCACTAACTGGTTTTACCTTGCCTCGCTTTAAGTATGTAATAAATTATTAGAGAAAGTAAAAGTAGTCTTCTATCGATTGTTGTTCGAACAGCGTCTCCTTTAAGAGTCACGTTTGGCCTGAGAAACTCATTGACGTCACGATAGCCATGGTGTATCTTTCCAAAACAGAGGACATTCATATTCCTGTGAATCCCCCTGCAATCGTAATCTTCGTAGCCATCGCACTGACACGTATTCAATTTCGCAGCTTTCTCCTGCCTCGTTAAAATGCTTATCGAATTGCTACACCTAAAATAATTTCCGCATTCATTCTCTTTCATTGTTTGACGAGTGACATTTTGTAACATTTCCAAAGAAAGCGTAACGAACCAAAGGGTAAAGAACGATTGAAACAAAAGGAGCTACTCACCTTTTAGTACATTTCCGACCTTGGAACATGCTCTTGCAGAACCTGTTATAGTACGTGAGGGCAGTTTGGCACAACGCGTCCGCGTTACAAATCCAAGTCGCTATTCTACAAGACACCCTCGTCTTATTCATCACCATCGTCACAGAAGATCTACAGATTTCTACCCGCTGCTTCGATTGCACGCACAGGTCGTCCTCGCATTCGCACTGAATAATAATGAACTTTTATCATACAGATTCGTGTGCTACTTGTAGAAATTGTCAGGCAAACTTTGCCCCAGGAGTGTACATCTTTCTTTCTTTTCACTATGATCTATCTCTCTTTGCGAGAAAATAAGTGGGGGTACAATGATAGACGTGACAGTAAGAAGATAAATAAATGATACGTACCGTCATAAGTTCCTTGCCCTCGTCAGTACTGGTGAGAGCGATGAGGGCATGCTGGCAGGTCTCGGAACAATCGTTGCCTTGGAGAACGGGTGCGCAGCCCGTAATATAGTGTTGCAAAGCGCTGCCACAGCCTGTCCTGTAAGCGCACTTCAGTTTCGCTTCCTCGCATCTCATTATCGAACTTTTGGCCATATCCCACATTATCGTATTAATTACCACCATACCGATTAGGATTATGGCCGATCGATCCCACCAACGTGACATCCTTCTAAAACATTCGGCAAAAAGAATTTTCGTCCGCGTGAATCTTCGTGCATATCGAAAGCTTTGGTGAATAAATTATAAATTTTAAATCCACTGTATTTAATTTATGACATAAATTATCCTCGTACTTCTACCTCGAGCTTTCGTTGGATTAACATCTCTAACGGCGTTAAGAGGAGCGCGGCTTATACGTTTTTTGTTTTAATCTTCAATACGGTAATATGAATTATTCAGAATCATATTTTAAAATAGAAAAATATTTTACTATTCATTGAAATAAATCTGGCTCTTTCGAGGGGAATGCCTTTCTTGCGAGTTCGAAGTCTTTAACTAGGTAGAATTCTACTTAAACACTTCGGAAGATTTTCTCATCATTTTTTATCCACATATGATTGCATGTGTAATAGAGACTAATCGAGTGTTTATTTTCGTCCCACCTGCGTTAACTGTTTACAGTCGTAACTCGTATCAATCGATTACAAGTTCGACGGTGTAAGCTGTAATTCGAGCACGGTGTTAGGTGTTAATCGCGGAGAAAAGTGCTTGCGGAGTCGTGTAACGGATGTGTGGCATGAGGGACATTCCACGACATTCTTAAAATAAATCGGATCTCTGTTTGTCATTGGAGTTAATAGAAAGGACCTTACGTTTGAACTTGAGAGGCGCGAACGGCATTGGAAATTGTTAGTCATCGTGCCTCTGAGAAATACGAAAACTCTGCTTTTACAAGCATTTCTTTAGCAGAATATCTATACTTTCATTCGACTCAATTATTTCGTAAAGATTCGTAAACCGTCCGAGATCTCATTCCCGTCGGAATCTTAACAACTTTCGTTCTTAGCAAAGACCCCTAATTCTTTCAACGAACAGCATTCGTTGGTCCCGATCGGAAAGCTACATACATATGGCCCAACGACACCGGTAATAGTAACGAGTCGAAGGCAAAAGTGTTCCGGTTGTTGCTAGAATTTCTACCAGGACGACGCCGTTCACCGTTCCCCAAGTGCACTCCCTTTACCGCTCACTCTCTCTCTGTCTCTCTCTCTTTCTCCCTCTCTGTCTCTGCTGATACCAGTAAAAACGCTGGCAAGAGGACGGGAAGAGGAAGAGAAGAGGGGTGAAAGAGAGCACGTGCGCCAGCGCGCACACGGGATAGTGAGAGAAAGAGGGGGGCAGATTCTACCTGAGAGCGCTTCATTGCCAGCGCTAGGCCCGATGCTGTTGCGCACCAGCCCCAAAATGGACCACCAAGACGTCGCAGACGTGGCAACGAGGGACAGATGGCCCAGCCCTATAGACCGTCAGTGGTCATCAACTTCGCTTTGCTCCCGAGTTCAAATCGCACTTTGTGCAAACAGAAGAGAGAAACATTGGAACAACAGCAACGGGACTGACTTAGCTGCCGTTTGAAAAATCTTCCATTACGTCCAGCCAGCATTAACGAGCGCGTTCGAGTGGCGTGACTTTGGTATCGAAATAAGAAAGAGCACGTTCGTTGCGAGAAAAAGATACCCAAACAAAAACATCGATTACGGTGTACAAATTATTTTCCAAGATTGCAAATATATTTGAGATGTAGGTCTAGAGAAGTACATTGAAATTAATCGCAATTCGATATATCGCATACATATCGGGATTGACATATCAAAGTCAATGGGTGCGCTGGAAGGAAGATTATCAAAAATAGTATCACTACTTTTACATAGATGTGAATTGGTTTTGGTTATTCGAAAGAATAATTTTTTTAGAAACATGTGGAGTAAGAATTGAGTATTTTATTAAATGATAATCAATATATAAGATGTGTTTTTGATACATTTTTTTTAAATATCGACCCAACACCTTTGATATAAACGCATTCGCAACTGCGTTTGCCTGAAACAACACTCTTGAAACAATGTGATTATTGAAAGTATGATTTCGTGGTACTTTCCTGTTTTATATTGGAAACGTTTGAAGAAGGTCTTTCAAACGTGTAGACGGGACTTGTTTAAATTGCACCTTTTTCTAGAATACTTTTCAATAAGTATTTTTATTTCGGTATTACGCGCGCTTCGACGTGGTCGATACATACATGTGTCGCTCTTTTCACGTATGCCTGTTTTATCGTTGAAATTCAATATAAACTAAATGAAGAATGCGTACTGTATACAATTGTACAATCTGTTGCATCAATATAGACATTAAGGCTGCCCGTGATTCGCATACTTAACGTCGCTTGAAAACAACAGATACGAACCGACGAGTTAGTACTCAATTAAAGCTGTATCACTGGCTCAACTCAATTCATCATGGTGACGCTTTCTTTTTCTTCAGAGTCTAACAGGCTGTTTAAGTGAAGCGTACAGCATCATAATAAGCATCGAACATTTCTACGAATGTGCTTCGCGCTATTGAATAAGTAACATTTAACGAACAATACCTACTACTGTAACGCACAATTCAAAAGAAATCATCCGCGATCAACTGATACACTTGTTAGAATTTCTTATCGAAATACTAATACTTGATCTTTAACATCCCGTAACTTATAAAACGAAACATATAATTTACGATGTTACAGATAAATGAAATATTCGACATATCGTACGTTTGCGGGTATTTATGCGTATCATCGACTTTGCGTTCATTCAGTAACTAATAAATTCTAGCGTTTAACAAACTTTCAACGAGCAGAAATAATTTTTCGCCCGTTAAGTAGATAGAATGCTTTGGTACTAACCTTGCAAACAATCACATTGTTCTAATAGCCGAGAGAGATGGAATTTAGGATCCCAGGTGCAAGCTAATCCGCCAATGAAAACTGCGATTTCGTGTCAAGAATTATAATACACTGTGCGGGAACAAAGAGGGGAAGAAAAAAAGAACCTTCCTCAGTGGCGCACGGTCGCCGAGACACTAGATTGAGTTGTGACGGCCTGCCCCGCTCTATCGAGAAACTGCGCGCGCCGCTCCGCTCCGCTTCCCCCACCATTGGCCACTGGCCCGGGACCGACGCAACTACTGATAGACTTACATCGGCGACGAAAGCTAGAACTGTCAAAGCACTTTGCATTTCCCATCGATTCTAATACAACTGTACATTGTAACGATTTAATAGATTTAATCAACACCATAGAATCCCCCTTTATTAAAGTATGTTTAAACCACTGATTTCGCGTAATCCTTCGAAATAGTCAATAAAAGACATGAAAATGTATATACGCACATATACTACTAAAAACTTCCGCACGGTTTAACAATTTTAATGGATATCGAATTCATGTGACATGCAAAGTAACCTTTGATTTAGAATAGGCTATCTGATATTGATATTCTGAAGTTTCTTTGAAGCTATAAGTGATTTGGTAAGGCGAGAGATATATCGCGAGGGAATTGTTCAACGTTCGTTGGTTTCATCGCCGTTTCATTGCCATCGCTAGCACTATCCTCCACCCACAGGGGTCCAAGGTGCCCCAACCTGCTTCGCTGATTGAGACACCAGCCTGGTTCCAACACTATCCCCCTCGCCCCCGTCCACACCCGTACCCTACCAGAGCGACGTCGAACAGTCCGGGCATTTAGATGCGTTCCGTTCTTTCTTACGTTTCTCCTTCTTCCCGTGCTTGGTCTTCCACCGGGCTCGCTTTCAGGCCCCTTACTACTTCTATGCCCTACCACCAAGCGTTCACCGGGCTCCTGTGACTCTCAACTCAATCTCGTTCCTCGGGACGAGAAACAGAGGACAGCGCGGAGGAGATTAGCTGCTCGAGTACAAATTGAACCGGTTAATCGGTTCTGCTGAGGAAAGCCAACAGCATCGAAGGAAACAAAATTGCGACGCGCATTCCTTTCTCGTCTATCACTTTATCCGACCTATTACTGCCGAGTATTGGTTTCTAGTTTCTGCCATCTAGCATGCAGGCCAATTAGGAGGAATATTGTAGATATTATTGACCGCAGATTCGGGAGCTCTCACTTAGGCGCTGTTTTATGAGCTTTCTTCCGAGCAAACGAGTGAGAAGGGAGGGGTGGGGGAATATTTGTTTCAGGATTAACGAGTCGACGAGAGCGCGTGTCTCGGTTTACTTAGGGGATCCTATGTAAATGCCTCCGGGATTCGTTTGCTCGGGACTGATGTCCTATTGAAGAGCCTACGAGCTTCGCTGAAACGAGGTAGATGCCTCTCGACGGTTCTCAATCTGTTTACCAATCTGCTTGCTAATTCCTCCGACACTTCGTGCACGCGTGAAAAATAAGGGGAACCGGGACGACCGCGCGCCTCTCCTCGTGTGAATCGCGAGGATTAAAATTTCGCACCGATCGGATCGGGATATGCTTTAAAGCTGGCTTCCTGTGATACAGGAAATGCGACGGGAGATCAGATCAGTGAAGTTACGATGACGCACGAACGATCCACGGAGAAATAAAGGAAAGAGATCGCCAGATAAGAAGCCTAGATGTACGAGCGATAACTCACGTTCACGAATTTTTAAGGGAAATTCATTTTCAACGAAATAATACCGGAATATTTTTTAACAGTAATTGAACAGCATCGCGAACATTTCTTTAGCTATTCCAGACAGATGCAACTCGGATCCAATCGAAGCAAATTTTATCGAGTTTACATGTTTTCTACTGAAGTATATCTAATGCGGATCGAATATATTGTTGAAACGTTAGGAATCTCGGCCCAGTATCTCCAGTTTGTGTAGCAGCGTACGAAGGGTCAGCATGGCGGTTTTCGCTCTCTCTCTCTCCCCCCCCCCTTCTCTCTCTCTTGCTCACTCCCTCTCCTGCTCTCTCCCTGTCAGTTTCTCTCGATGGTCTTTTTGATCTTCCCGAAGCAATTGTCCCAAGCGAGAACCCGGTTGAGGCAATAACGACCGCAGGCCCCAGCCTATCCTGTACCTTCTGACGTCTTAATAAAGCAATCGTCCGATTTCTTGAAACCCTCCTTTCGCTCCGAGCCACACTTTCAAGCCTCCTGCGGAAAGGCACCACGCTCCATTGTTCGTCTCTCTCCAACATTCCGAATTACACCGCGTTTCTGCCCATTAAATAATTAAAATTCGCACCAAATAACAGAGCAAATAATAAGGCGATCGCGTCAAGGTAATACATAAAAGCGTAATGGTATTCACTCTTTTTAAAAGACACGCGGATTTTACGAAATTGTTTAGAATTCGATTTTGTGAATTTCCTTTCACCAATGTAGTTAAAATTAACATATTCTGTACATTCGAATGTAAGTTAAAGTTTCCAGAATTCCGAGGAAACGAGCGTACAGATTCTTGAAAGGTAGGCTTTGCGGAGATACGAAGATATTGCTCGCTCGGTCCCCACAGCGGAAGCTATTAAATCTCGTATCTCCACAAAAGTACACGAGATGTACTATGTGCTCCTTCCGGGCAGTGCACTGTATTATTTGGCTACCGCGTCTGCTAGGGGAGAGGAAAAACAACCTTCGCAATGTTACACTTTTTTTGTTATAAGATTTTTCTCTGCAATAAGCCTTTAATGCAACCAGGATCAGTCGTAAGTCCGCGAGGAACTCTTCAATATACGACAACGGCTGTTCAGATCTCATGGACTTTTGCGGAGTTATGAAGATCCCCACAAAATTACCTTTTTTTTAACAAAGGTACAAAAAGAGCGCCAAGTATACACGCGCAAAGAATGGTAAATTAATAATTCCATAAAAAAGAATTCCATTTGAAAACGTTGTCGTAAATTAATATCTTTACAAAACTAATGGTACACAAAAATGACGCCAATTATAACAATGACTATTTGTACAAACAATCGGATTTTATTTGAATAAGAGATTCATCATTGGAAAAAACAAAAAAGATAATAATATTAAGCAGATATATTTTTATAGAAATAAATATTTTATTTAAAATGTTTGACGCTGCGAAACCAAAAAAAAATGTTAATTATCTTGGTGAATTAATAAAACAAGACAAGACACCACTGAGACAAGAAAATTAAGAAAAAGATTTTAATGCAATTTATACATATTTATTCCGTTTAGCAACACCAATTCGGTGTGCAGCGCCAAGTATTTTGAATAAAGTATTTATTTCTATAATAATATATCTGCTTAATATTATTATCTTGTTTGTGGGAAGTTACACACGTCCACTCATGTCCGTGATGACGCCGCGACGTCGAAACAATCAACGCCAAGATGGAAAACGAAACGGCGCCACCGTCAAGCCAAAAACCGATGGGAAACGATAGAACGCCAGCGCCAAGCCAAGCTAAGTGAGGCCGCAGCCAACCAACGTCGACAACCGATTCCCCGGCGACGCTGGTTGGCCGCGGCCTCACTTGACTTGGCTAGTTGATTTGGCTTGATGGTGACGCCGTTTCGTTTCCCATTGGTTTTTGGCTTGACGGTGGCGCCGTTTCGTTTTCCATCTTGGCATTGATTGGTTCGACGTCGCGGCGTCATCACGGACATGAGTGGACGTGTGTAACTTCCTCCACAGAAAACAAGCCTAAGCGGTTTCCCCACAACGCTGTGTCTGAGAGACATTTCCTCACCCTTTCATGTTCCCCTTTTGCCCGCACTTGACGATAGAGAAAATATCTTAACATAAAATGCGCCAAATTGCAACTTTACATCGAAATATCTCAGCTAGACACTTTTCTGATATAAATCAAACCCAAGCTATCCATTAAGACCATTAAAAATTTAATCGGATCAACCATTATTGAGATTCGATAATCGAAGGGTTCTTGATAGCGGTGTGTGGCGTTATAGAGCACTCTGTGTCTCGCGCTGCGCATGTATGTACATACTGTAGCTACAGCGATTAATACTCGTGTACATTTCTGCTTTACAGGTAAGGAATTTTTACATAAAAGGCGTTAAACGCGATCACGGGCTGCATTTTCGACTGTATTCATTAATGTGAAAATCGTACAAGATACTGCTTTACCCAAATTATGCAATTACACTTGTAACATCACGTTGTAATGCACTTCACTTATTTGAATAAAATCTAGCTAGGTGATAAAAGGGTATTATTATTTAATGAGCCTTTCATCCACTACATACTCCTTCCTATTCCAAATCATACATAAAACACATTCTAAAAAGAACACTTTGACTATACCATATACAAGTTCAAAACTTTTTAAATTAGCGCGCACTTTCGCGCCGATCAGTTCCTACTAACTTCTCCCACGCGCGTCAAGTGGCACCACTGGCGGTCGGTGTTCCGTTCTAATAAATAAGCCGGATAGAAGAATGGCGGCCGCTCCGTCACGGCTCGCTGTTAAATGTTAGTCGAGAGGGAAATTATTTGTTAACAGTGGCAGGTGAGAAGCGTTCGGTTTATAGAAATGGCTGCGACAGAGCCTGCTACTATCGACGATGGCATCCCCGAGCCTGGTATCGAGCCAGGCGCCTCTGCGGAAACGATGCTGGTCACGACCGACAGTTTCGAGGAGTACGAGCAGGAGATGAGTAGTAGCATTGACGATAGACAGATGAAGGATAGCACGACTGGTACTATCTCGGAGATACAGGAGGACACGCAAAACATTCCAGCAACGCCCACCGCGGCGATCCCGCGGGAAATCGAGAAAACGGCTTCCCTGGACGATCCTGAATTAGTATGTTTTATAACCTCTTGCACGAGAAGACGCCGTAAATGTAATTGATTTGCTAGGAACCGTGTTAAACGAAACTGGTGATCATTGTTTTAGACAATTGTACTATTTAAGGGAACTGACTCCTCTCGGGAACGATAGGGTAAAGATCGCAGGGCGGGGTAGCTAGATCGCCTTGACTAATAGAGGTTTTACGTTTCAGGAGGATGTTACGCATCGATTAGGTCAAAGTAATCTAGATTCGGATCCTCTGCGCTGCAAGACGTGGCTGGCGCAGAGAAAGCATATATTTATTTTAAGCCAAGCAGGGAAACCAATATATTCTAGATACAGTTCCGAAGATAAGCTAGTCACGGTTATGGGCGTCATGCAGGCACTAGTTTCATTCGTCCAAGCCGGCAGCGATATGATCAGATCCGTACACGCCGGAGATACTAATTTTGTATTCGTCGTCAAAGGTCCATTGATATTAGTCGCAGTTTCAAAGACGCTCGAGAGCGTACCTCAGCTCACATTGCAGTTAACGTATGCACAGTTGGATGGATTAGTTGGTTTAGATACGCCGAATGTGTAATTTCACGCTGACGCTCGACGCTCGTTTTGAGTGTCAAAATCAGTCAAGTGATCGATTCATGTGACTTTCAGCATTAAGTGGTAAAGCTAAACTCGGATTAACTCGATTAAACTTGATTTAAATCGACTTTAGCATTTCCGCTTGACACTCTTTCGTTGGTTGAACGTCAGTCGTGTGATTAGTTTTGACGCTCAAAGCGAGCATCGAGCGTCAGCATGAAATTGCACCCTTAGGTGCGAAAGTCATGAACCTTTTCGTTACAGATATGTATATAATCAGATAGTGTCTGTATTAACGCAGTCCCAGTTGACCAGAGTATACGATCAACGTAGGAACTTTGATTTACGGAGATTACTAACCGGCAGCGAAAGACTGATAGACCACCTATTAAATTTTATGGACAGAGAGCCGGCATTCTTTCTCGGAGCCATCAAGTGTCTGCCTTTGCTCCCTTCGATGAGGAGCTCCATCACGCAAACTATCATTCAGACGTGCGGTAAAATCAAGGTAGCGTATTCGCGGAACGCGTCGATATTTAAGCGTCTAGCTTTTACGATCGGGTGAAACGTGTCCGTTACTAACGAAATGAATGAAACACTTTTCAGAATTTAGTGTTCGCGATACTTCTAGCTAATAACCAATTGGTAACGTTAGTCAGAATGAACAAATTTTTTTTACATCCAGCGGATTTGCACATAATACAAAATTTGGTCGACAGTTCAGAGTCGCTTAAGACTGCTGAGAGCTGGACGCCGATATGTCTGCCAAAGTTTGACGCCAACGGTTATATGCACGGGCATGTGTCGTACTTGGCCGAGGATTGCCAAGCGTGCTTGCTGTTGCTCACGGTCGACAGAAATGTATTCTTCACCCTCTCCGAGGCGAAGCAAGTAGGTGACTCTGCGAACGACTACGGAACCACCGACGTCAAGGATCCTAAACGATTGACATTTTTCAGAAAATTGTAGAGAAATTGAGGCGCACCAATTGCTTGGAGGCGATCAATGAATCCATGAACAAACCGCCAGTCACGACAGCTGACATCGGGCTGCCTGAAATGCGGCACGTTTTGTACAAATGTAGAAGCACAGCGCAGTTTTGGAGCCCCGGACTTCAACCTCCGTACACCACGGACGAGGAAATTGAAAGGTGAGTGTCTTGGAAGATGCGTCATTAAGAGAACATGCGGGAATAAAATTGAGACGTAGCAACGAAGGACACATTGATAGGCGTGTTTTTTTTCCTGCAGATTACTTGGACTTTATCAGTGTTTACACCACAGGCTGCATGCTCCCAATCGACCGCTAAAACTTATATTCCAGCAACTAGATAAGGAGACAATGTTAGCATGGGTAAGTCGAAATATATATAAATATTAGTCTGCACGGAAACAGAGAGCAGGGAACAGTAAATGGAAGCATAATAGAGTGACTGAGAGAGAAAAGAAAGAAAAAATGGAAAGATGAGTTAGATTTATAGTTTATAAGATAGAAGGAATGTCAGAGTGGATGAATGGACGAATGAAAATTGTAAAACCAAGTTTCTTTTTCAGGCCGTAGGGGCTGAACATAAATCTTATATATCTACTGCGTATGTTTTTAGGTGACAGTAGGTTTTGAGCTGTACGTTACGTTCGAACCGCTCGTAACGAAGCCTGACGCCATTGAGGCGGTGGGTAAATTGTTGAAATGGATAAAGAAGGAAGAAGAGAGATTATTTATTTTAAATTCGCCGACATTTTAACTAGCGATACGATCGATAACGTTTTAAGAAATTGAGGAGGGGGGAATTTGTAAGGGGGGAGCAATGCAATGTTTCAGACCGATTTCTATCGATCTGGTGAAGTATTTTGTTAATAGTAAAGGAAAAGCTGCGCGGAGGATGCGTCGCGCGTTCGTGTTTCTTCTTGTGCATTGATGTTATACTTTGCTCACTATTTTTAATTACGAAAAGATACTGTGAAATAAGGTACATATGTGAAAATGTATATATTCAAAGACATTACGCGTGTAATCGTACGGATTACGTTTATGTAGACAGGCTATGACATTCTCAACTTATTTTATTACATGGTGCTCGAGCAGATTTATCATCGCATCGTCGAAAGGGAAACGATCTCGAGAACATCTTTTATACACCGTGCGAAGAAAAAAAATATACCCTACCCTCGAGACGTTCGCGGTGATAAATGTTCTCCAATTTCTTGTACATAATACTAAAAGCAAACCGCCATCGTTTCGTAATCTCGTTAAGCCGAGATAGACGATTCCAAAACGAACGGATAGTGTGATCTTACGGGAATGAAAATATTGCCACTTGGAACACATAATGTACGGGTATTATGAGCTACTATGTAGCGTTTCTATCTATAAATAACTATAATTTTAGTATGGAGCTATTCCCTGTAAATGTTAACGCTGTTAATCACGACCGGAGTTCAGTATAAACGATAAAGCGATTTAACACCCTGTATCATTTTAAACTTTTTATTCGCCCGATAATTATAAACGTTTATTATCAAGTGCTGTACAAAATTCTTTGAGCCGCGACAGTTGGATTCAGTGTCTAGCTCTGTCGCGTTCCCGTCTTCGGTCACGATCCCTTTCCCTCTCTCTGTCTCTATCCCTATCCCTGTCGTCTCTCCTGTGCCGGTCCTTATCCCTGTCCTTCTCCTTGTGCGACGAGGAGTGAGTTTTCGGCGACTTGCTACGTTTGCGCTCTCGCCTCTCCCTCTCCCTGTCTCTGCTCCTCGACCTCTGTTTCTCCCTCTCAGCCTTCTTATCGGAGCGCGAATGCCTTTTGTCCCTGTCCCTGTGGCGATCCCTGTCTCTCTCGTGGTCATCCGTCCTTTTACGAGTGTCTTCTTTAACGGGAGGTATATCCTCGTCTTCCGACGTTTCTATTCCTTCGTCCATGTCATCCTCTAACGCCGACACCTTCCCTTCTGTTACAGATATCGCAACGTTTATACCTTATCAAGTGTTATAAGCGAGAAGGACTTACCTAATTCGTTATTCTCCTCCAGGACGTGCCTCTTTTGAATTCTAGGTAGAATAACATCGCAGCATCTTTCTTCCCTTAAGAGGTCGTCTATGAACTCATCCATGTGAACCAATTCAAATTTCCCCTGCTTGTTTTGCCTCCGAAGCTTTCTGTTGTCATTGAACAACGGCTCCAGATATTTGTAACAGTCCAACGACGAGCCTGTCAGCCTCATATACAACGCTCCCAATGCGCGGACGTATTTAAACTCCTCGTTCTTTATGAACTCTACTATGATGTCTTTCTCAGGCTGTATTTGGAGCATTTTCAGTATCAGACAGAGGAACGGCGTTGGTTTCACGTTTCCACCGTATACACCGCCTATGAACCTGGATACGACGATTTGTGATTCGGTCAGATTAGCGGGTAATTAAATAATACGCTGTACGCTCGAAAGGAATTTATTTAAAAAGAAAGTTACGCTGTAGTAGAGGTTTACTAACCTCAATTCCATAGCTTTGTCGACTAGGAGCTCCGCGGTTAACGCGAAACATTCTTCCTTCCAATATTTCGAATCGTAAACTCGAGATCTGATTATTTTCTCCACTAAATACTGGGGGTTCGTGCCGCGAATAGATTTCGCGTCTTTTACGGTACGGTTAGCCATTTTTAAGGTGCATCGAGGTTAGGAAGCCCAGTGTTTTCAAATCTATATTCTGCGGCGGGTGTAGGTGGCATCAGTGTCCACGGGAAAGGGCCTGATAGCTATGAACTACGCTCTGTTGCGCATGCCTGAGAATGCGCGATGACGTCAAACCAATCAACGCCAAGATGGTAAACGAAACGGCGCCACCGTCAAGTCAAGCCAACCTAGCCAAGCCAATCACGTCGCTTGGTTTGACTTGACGGTGGCGCCGTTTCGTTTACCATCTTGGCGTTGATTGGTTTGACGTCATCGCGCATCGTCAGGCATGCGCAACAGAGCGTAGCTCATAGCTATCAGGCCCTTTCCCATGGACACTGGGTGGCATTAGTGTTTTGTTGGTTTCGATACTGGCGGGAAAGGTATTATAATTCATAATTTTCATTGACGAGACGCTATCGAAATAAGTAAAAAAAGCATTCGTCTGTTAAATAATCAATAATTTTTTATTCAGTTCACTCTTTGTTTTAGTATTAAATAAATATGTAGGTAAACGATTGTTATAAAATATTTAATAATATTTATGTAGTGTATGTATATAAAGATTTCCTCTATCTATAAAAAAAAGAGAGAGCGAGAGAGATGGGGGGATGGGACTTGCCCCCGGACAAAAATCCTTGTTACGCAAATGGCCTCGCAACAGATTGAAATAAGGTAGTTGACAAACGCGGATTCTTTTCGGTAAGTTACGCTCAAAACTGAAAGAAAAGAAAAAAAAATTGTTTCTAATAGTCAATTTATGTATCCAGTTAATAATTAAAATCTGTAATAACACGTTTAGAGCTTTATTCCTCTTTAAAAATTGAATTTGAAAAAAAATATCGATCGGTCTAATGACCAATAACCATTTTGACGCCGGGAGCAGTTGTCGATTCCTCCATACACGGAGTGGTCGATAATTAAAACACTAAGAAAAAGGTGGTTATGTGTACTGAGTATACAGCTGTTAAGTAAATTTTTAAGGAGTTAATTATTAAACAATTTGTGACATTATATACAGTAGTTGAATTAATATTAAGATTTTATAAAGTTTTGAATAATATCACAGACCAGGTATAGGATAATATTGTGTAAAAAATAAAATTGAAAATTAATATTTAAGTCTTTACCTACATATATCATGAATTTCAAAGTGATTTAGAAACAAAAAGAATGATGAAAGGTGGCTCATTCAGATTCTCGGAACGAGCCATTTTCATAATTGTTTTGTTTCTAAATATAATTTATAAATCACTTTGAAATTCATGATATATGTAAATAAAGACTTAAATATTAATTTGCAATTTTATTTTTTACACAATATTATTCAAAAACCTTATTATATCTCACTATTAATTCAAATTATCGACGACTAGCCTGTCGGCACCTATCGGTGACTGGGTCAACTACCTTAGATAAAGTAAAACCTGTAGGTACGATATAATCAAGTTCAACAAGGGGTTCGAAAGTCGTAAAAAAACGTTCACTTACGATGACATAATCATTGCATTTATCCCCCTGGCAGCAATCGGAACATTTCCAATCTTGGTACCATATATACGTGCAATCATTCATATTATTCTGCTTTATTCTTTCACACTCCTCCCTAGTAGAACACTTTTTAGTGACGTATAGCTGTCTTTTCGCACCACGCGACCAATAGGGTGTGCCTGAAAAGAGAAATAACGACGAAGGGTATCATAGCACGCAAATTTACGATTTGTGCTCCGTCGAACGATAGTTCGTCGCACGATGTAAACATAACCTCAATCGTGAGTTTCGAAAGGATACGGACAATTAAAAAGCACTTTAAACTTACCCGTCCATTTGATTTCCGTGAAACACGTGTCTTGACCTTGCTCGCAAGTTTTGGTGCTTTTCAAACACCTCTCGCTGTTACCCTCCTGATTGGTACACGCGTAACATTCCAGGGCGTGGCCTAAAAACATTAATAAACAAACAAGAGCGCTCGACAACAGGATTTTTAAACAACGTACTGAACGAGAAGAAACATGCGACGAACAGCACCCAATAAAATCCTGAGAGTTCCATTCCGAAATATTTACTGTTTGATTTGACGAAAAACGAGTAAAAAAAAATACACGACAAACAACGCGACACTGGTATAAATCGAATGAATGAAATATAGCGGATTATGGCATTCTTATTGTTGGCATTAATATTGTGAATTTTTAATGTCCCATCTGTTCCAAAACTTTACCGAAACATATTTCAAGTCCCACTTATTTTACTGAAATATTCCAAGCTCCCACTTATCCCACTGAAATATTCGAATCCCCATCAGGTTTTATGCTTTATTAAAATTCTATATAGGCGTTCACTTATTCTGATATCAGAAATGTATTTATTTACAAATCGGGTTTATTAGGTTCTAAGCCTTTTGTAGAGAGACTGCAGGTTCTTGTGCACTCGTATTCAATAACAAACTTCTTTATCCGTTGCTCCTAAAAACGCGTTATCAGAGTTAGTGCACAGTTGTTTCACTTACCAACAGCAAGCAGTCAACAAGTTCGTTCTGATCACGAAATTCGCTCAAGTTAATAGGAACATAGAATGATGCAAAAGGTCGCAGGTAGTTCACTGCCAGAGAGAGAGGGCGATATTGTGCGCGACAAGGAGAGAGATACCCGCCATTAGGAACACTGAACAAGTCCAAGAAATTAACGAATTTCTCATTCTCTGCCACTAATTTATGCACCTTCGCAGTTGGATTTTAAAATATAGACGACTATTGACTATTTTCCTATATGAAATCCACAATTAATTTCCCTGTAATTGATGAATTATCAACAGTTCAATATGCTCAATAAATTATACATTATCTGGGAATAATTTACGTACTTTTATGTATAATTAATGTATAAATCTTGAAATATTAATTAATATCCGATACTCCAATTCTCTGTGGCCATTTTTACTCGCATCCAAACTTCTATTATTTATTATATAAGTTCCCGCCGGTAATTTATGCACATTTGCAACGGCAGTCGCAAATATAAACCCTTAAGAATTTTCAGTAAATTTCGTGTAACGGTAAGTTATTTCTCAAAATGGTAATCTTTCTGTCACGTCCAAACATTCTACGGTGCGGACATTCCGTTCAAATCGGGGGCTGAAATTCTGCAAAGTGAATAAGAACGCATGATGTTGGTGGAGATAGCAGGAGCTGAGCCAAGAGCGAGAGAAATAGGACGCGTGTGCGACAAGGATCGAAATAATGGACGTGCCCCTAATTTTGGTTATGCAAGCCTGGTATTTCGACAGGGGCGCATGACGCGAGGAGGTGGCAGGCATTAACTGTGTAAAAGAGGGACAGGTAGCGTGAGCGACAAGGATAAACAGGGACTTTTCTACCTCCACTTACATCGTGCGCTCCTAATAACTTTGCAGAATTTCCTGGTCGGAACGGACAAGTTCGTACGCATCGTCGCCATCTGGAACCATACGTGCCGGGGATTACGAAAGTGGTTTGCGTTCGTAAGTCGAAAATCGAAACCATTGGGTTTAGGTTTTGTTTAATTCGCAGTGCATTGATTTCAATGAGCAATAAATTAAATTCTCTGGATTTTTCATTTTTTCCGCCACATGCACGGCTCCTTTCAGCGCGAACTGATGAAACGTTGAAAATGCTTTTTAGAGGAACAAGGGGTTCTATTTTTAGCAGCAATTCGACTTTTAAAATCGTAGAAATCGGAGCGGGGAAAGTTTCGTACTTTTACTTGAACCCTGAAGCTGTGCCATTTGTATATATGAAGCACGTGTTCGCATCTAAATCGCAGGAATTATTCATTCCGCGAATTTCTAGGATCGCGAAAGACAATGTGTCGTGGAGTTAAACGTCCGTTTCCATTTCTCCGATGTGATCGTCAGGCTTCGGTTGAAACGGGTATTTAATTCAGAGAGAAATGGATAGAGCGTTGATAAAGGGATTCGAACGGCTACACGCGATACGGATAGATGAAGCTTTATTATGTGAACTTTATACAGTATCGTACACATTGGAATGACGTAACTATTATCATTGAAACGAACGTTCTGTAGAAACGCAAGCTGCGGTGATTACGATAGAATTGTGGAGTCAGCGTTGTTGTCGCGTCATCCTGAAAGTATGCAAAACACTGTGCCGCTTAAAGAACAATATTCTGGTATAATGTAACTGAAAGAGAGACCCACAACTCAAATACAACACGCGATGGTTAAAATTACTATGTGGCCAACCACTTATCCGTCTGAGATTCTACGACCCATCAATCTTTCAAAAATAACAAATCGCAATCAAATACTCCTACAATACTAAATAAGTAAATACACGATATACACTCTACTCAATACTTAATCCCTCGTATCAAACTATTTGGAGTCTAAATTTTAGACAATATCTCTTCCCTGCACCTACTCCCACGCCCAGATGCCATAAACATCCAAAATACAGGCTTCTTCTCCGCTGTTCGGCCACGACATCCTCCAACTATTTCCCCAAGTTGCATTTAAGGATTCCAGTCGCGGCGAGCCGAAGAAAGGCCGACAAAGCGATACCCGCACGGTACGTGCCCACTGCGCGGCTCGAGCCGATCCACTCCCCGCTCCTTCGCGATGTCGCCTTTCTCTTCGGTGCCCGGGGTCCGTAAGAGGCCCCATTCACAGTCCCCGTCTACCTCCACTCGCCCCTCCAAGCCAACAGGCAACCTCGGCTCACCTGAACCAGCCATCTTGGGCTGTACGCCGAGCTGTCGTAGCTTTGTCCTCCTTTCAGACGTGTATTCTCCGCTCGCCGAGGCGATCATCCGCCTCGACTCGCGCCAACCAGCTCGGCTATGCACGTCCGCGCAACGAGCTGATCCCACGTTGTTACAGTGATTCCTCCTCGCGTTGGCGTAGGACACGCTCGTATCCGCTAGTTCCTCGCCCAGCTGCCTGGAACAGGTATTACATCGCGTGCTCGGAATCCTACTTTCTATGGTGACTCTGTGAGAAAGTAATTCTACGGTGGTTGGTCTCTGTGCTCGTGCGCCTGGGTGGACTTCGGAACCGATGTTCCGCGTAATGGCTTGAGGAAACTCAGCGGAGAGAGGGAAGGTACGTAGCACGGATCCTTCGTAGATTCTTCAAGGATTCCAGGCGTCTGGATGTTGATGGAGTGTTATTTCCTTGAACGTTCGCACAGTTCCCTGGGGCAACAGATCTCCCGAAAATCCATTCGCGTAGACTCGCGGATCCTGAAAGATAAAAGTGTGACCGGGTGTTAAATGGAAGCTGGCTTTCTAATCGAAGGAGATCGTTCCTTCTCTCCCAGTATACTTCTGCGTAGTGGTTAGGAAGCGAATTGGGTATTGAGACCGTGCGTGACCCAAAAATCACGGGAGTGGAACGCGCGCGTAGACCGCCGCGCGCTGTTTACAAAACCGCGGTGCATCGATCAGCGCTTTTTTTACAATATCGGTGGTTGCGAAACGAGGCTTTACGCAACGAAGCTTCTTTCGTGTAAAGCGGAGACGATTTGGGAACGTATCCGTCGGATGTTTTTCGACGGTGTTTGACGAGTGAAAGGCTGAAGGGACTACGGCGAAGGTCACAGACGTATTGGCCGGTCCGAGCGGTTTCGCGAACAGCGATCGAGGGGAAATCTGCCCTCTCCAGGGGGCATTACGCGTGCTTGCGGCCTAGCGCGAGAGAGTGAGAATGTGAGAGATGGAGCGCCGAGGTAGGCAGACGGCATGGTCGGAGTTTACCGCTCGCTCACTCGCTCTGACCGGCCAATATTACATCCGACCTCCACCATAATAAGAGGATCGCGAGTAACGTTCCTTTGCATTCTTGTCGATAGATCGGTGGATCGGGCCACGGGGAGAAAAGCTACGCCTTCTAAAACGACCGGTGAACGTTCCGACGTAAATGTCACGGGCGGTGGCAGGCATCTAACGTGAGAACCAGCGAGAAAGAAAGGCTCTGGCGTTGGTGATGTGGAGACGTTGAAAGCGACCGACGTCTTAAAGGAAGTAAGTTCTTCCTGCACTAATTACCAACGCGAGAAGAATCTTGGTTCAAGTGACCTTTGAGCGTCAACCTCTACCCTTCCATCTAGACAAATCTATTTGTAGAAACTAGAAAGCTAGTAAAACATCTTCCACACCCACGTCTCGAGAATTCCATTTACAGTCGATCCAAAGATTATAGGTTTAAGGAATTCTAATCTCGGAAGCCTCCAGCCACCTAGATCCTAACAATCCTAATTGCATAAGATTCTACACACCTAGATCCTACGAATCCTAATTGCATAAGATCCAACCCACCTAGATCCTAAGAACCCTAATTGCATAAGATTCTCCCCATCCGGATTCTAAATAAGAATGCTAATTGGATAAGATTCTAGCCATCTAGATTCTAAACCCTAAAAGTCCTAATTGCAAAAGATTCTACTCACCCAGATCCTACAATTCCTCATTGCATAAGATCCAACCCACCTAGATCCTAAGAATCCTAGTTGCACAAGATCCAGCCCACCTAGATCCCAAACAATTCACAATCCCGAGTGCTTAAGATTCTGTGCCCACTTGGCTCCCAAGAAATCCCCTTTGCTCCAAGAATAGGCAAAGAACAACCGGATTAACCAAACGTGTGTAATTCCATCAGCAAAATGGGATCGAAGATAGAGTACGTGGAGTCCTCGCACATGTACGCGACGAATTACATTCGCAATTCGAAGGCTATCGGCGTTCTGTGGGGTATCTTCACCATATGCTACGCGATTATAGGCGTCGTAGCGTTCGTCACGCCCGAATGGCTCGGCGACCTGGAACACGAGAACCCTGGGAAATTCGGCCTGTGGATCAGGTGCTACTACGGTGGATTCGGTGAGTATCGTTCTCGGGGCCCGAGATACCTTTCTCCCTCGTCTCCTCAACGTTCGTTAACAAGGACGATCTCTTCGTTTCATCCGCCAGGCGAGCTCGCGGACGAGTGCATCGGCAGGCTGGACGACTTGTCGACGATCGCCAACGTCCCTTTCAAGGCTAGCACGATCCTGGTCGGTGTCGCGGTCATAATCGCTCTGTTCACCATCTGCGCGATGCTACTCTTCTTCTTCTGCCAGAGCACCACCGTCTTCTACCTGTGCGCTTGGATGCAAGTGGTCTCAGGTAATCGCTGCGCTTCCCTCGTTCGCAATTCACTCGAGTCGATCGCGGGTGCAGGGATGCTAGGCGTACCAGGGCATATGACGTAGGGAGGAGTAGTAGAGGGGAGAGCATCGCATGGCGCGCGCAAGCGTATTGGTATATATAGCTAGCTCTATACATGCGAGGGTTTCCCCTCCACTACTCCTTACTACGTCATACGTCCCGCTACGCCTGGCAACCCTACTTATTGTGGCGCACTTACGTTCCTTTCTTCCTTGGGAGTTGTACTATCTTCTTCGGTAGAAATCGGGATTCCTCTCAATGGAAAGAAATAGGCATCGCGTCTAGTAAAATTGTAGATTGTTCGTGAAATTGATATCCACATAAACGAACAAGTCCTGCACCTGTATACGTTGTTACGCGACCTCGCACAACGCTTCAGTAATTACATAATGTTGAATCTAGGCCAGTATCAACTCGTAGGTCCCGATGACCTGAAAATGTATACAAAATTACCGCGGCTAATCTTCTGGTAAACTCTCGTCTGTCGGCCTAACGAGGGACATCGCGCGTTGAAGTGGGAGTTAACACGTATGTACATACCGCGTTGCGCAAGCAATTTAGCTGAAAGACAGAAAGGAGAATTCGCCCGTGATGCGAAGGATCTACGTGCTAGAGAGTATAACCCTGCCGGTCGTTCTCGCGAGGTATTGTTGCAATCGTCCCGTAATGCCTTATCAGCGCTACACAAACTGAATATTAGAGCGACGTGCCCGGGGCCATCCGGTCGGAAAGTGATGCGTCCATTACGCTCATCGTTAACACGTTCCTACTGCGATAGAGTTTTCTTGCCGGCTTCGTGACAAATGAATCGAAACCGTCCGACTACTAAATTCACAAATTGGGGCTCTTAACACATTTAAGGCCGTCGCGCATTTTGTCGAAGCGCGGCGAATCGAAGAAATTAATAACTGTTAATTAATTGTCGCTGCTCCGTGGGAATCAATTGTTTATAAACTCTTCGCGTCGTCGCGCTTCGCCAAAATGCGCGACGGCCTTTACTCGATTAAATCCGATTAGTTCTCTAGGTACGGTGGTAGTCAGATATATTAGCGGGTCCCAGCGGTTTCGGGAACAGCGATCGAGAGGAAACCGGCCCCCCTCCAGTGTGCCTTGCGCGTGCTCGTTGCGTAGCGCGCTAGAGAGATCAGAGAAGCGCTGAGGCGGGCAGACGGCGTGGTGGGAGTTACCCCTCACTCGCTTTGCCCGGCCAATACGTATATGCATCTGACCTCCGCCGTAGTTAAATTGCCTCTGAATAACACCCTTAATGATTGCAAGCACTTCAGGCTGCATCTTAAACTATGTATAAAGAACGTACAAGGTGTTCGGCAACGGATAACGGAAGATGCGATGCGTGACTCTATACGACAAATTAAGACAGGGCTTGGTTCTCTAGTAATTAATGCGTTAAACCTCGGGCGAGGGACGCCCGAAGTACGGCAACTCGGTGTTCATTGTCAGTGGCTCGCGTTGCGTAGATCTGCAGGGGCTCGTACTCCACGATCTCTTATCCTCTTATTCTGTAACAAAGAATCATCCGTATCACTTCCTGCTATTACCAAACACGCTGGTACAGTTTATCTATCTATTTCCACGGTTCCCTCTGTAACAGACAGGAGGTATTTATAATTGCACAAAGTTTCGCGCAGTTAACTGCCAGGAATCCATCAGCCGCGACGCTCCAAAAGAACAAGCGTAGATCGCTTTACGTTTCCCCCCCCACTAGGCGAGGGTTGAAGCGCGGGTTTTTCTCGGGACCAGCGTTTTTCCTACGAGTAGAAAGCGTTTCCGGGGCCGGCGCTTGCGAAACGCGTAACAGGACAATACGGTAATGAATAGGTCGCGGCGATGATCGAATCGCGGATTGTCCCTCCGCGGACAGTTGATTGCCGGTTATTACTAAGCATCGGGATTAAGGAGAAAAGCCGCTTTCTCGCGAATTACGTACCACCGTGGGGGCTGTTCGCGGGTGACCGTTTCGAAAGAAATGTGGAATAGACCGTTATAAGACGCAAGTCAGCCGGTTTACCGGTTGGCCAACGCCTTCGCGATTAACATATGTAGTCGGCTGCGGTCACCTCCGCGCCGAGTAACACCGTTTCCCGAGTTTTTCGGTAAGGGAAATTACTGCGTGCTCTCCGAACAATTTTCCGACGTGATGATCGGCTGCGGGGGGGGGGGGGGGGGGTAATTTTAAAACAGCACCTTGCGGAAGCTCGTCCGCTAAATCAGAGAAGGGAAATAGATGTGGCTAAAATTGAATTAACTGTACATTAATGTGTCATAAATTATTATAATGGATGTAGGACGTGATAGGATTTAATTTTTGGGTACACACTTTTGATCCCTTCAGACGGTTAAGAGCAACGCCTTGTAATGATGAAATGGGGGTATACCGGTTGAGGGAACCGAACGTGGCTATGCCTATAAAATGACTTGTCTGTACTGTTGATCCACTTAACGAACATTGACATGCTTGATTTGTCCCGCAATAAGTTACGCGGCTTGTAATGTTCACGATTGGCTGGTCCGTGTCGAAGTTGGCCAAGCGCTCCGTTAGTTCCTGGGGAATAGGAAATGAGTGATTCATCCGTGGACCAGAGTTGAGAGTGGATTATAAGATAACAGAAGGTGGAATTTCGTTTGGGGGAAGATGGATTTCTGGACTTTCGGAGATCTACTTGTGTGCGAGATTCTCAGCTCCTAAATGCTAAGAATTCTACTAATATAAGATCCAAAGCTCCTACTAAATGCTAGGAATAGCAAGCTCCTAAATTCTGAGAATTTCAAGCTCTTAAACCCTAAGAATTCCAAGCTCCTAAATGCTAAGAATTCTAAAATCCTAAACCCTAAGAATTCCAAGCCCCTAAATGCTAAGAATATCAAGATTCTAAATTCTAAGAATTCCAAGTTCCTAAATCCCAAGAATTTCAAGCTCCTAAACCCTAAGAATTCCTAGCTCGCAATTTCAAAGGATTCTAAGCTCCGAACCCTAAGAATTCCAAGCTCCTAAAATTTACGAATTCCAAGCTCCTAAATTCTAAGAATTCCAAGCTTCTAAATCCAGAGAATTCCAAGCTCCTAAATCCTAAGAATTTCGAGCTCTCAAATCCTAAGAATTGCCAGCTCCTAAACCCTAAGAATTCCTAGCTCTCAATTTCTAAGAATTCTAAGCTCGTAAACCCTAAGAATTCCAAGCTCCTAAATTCTAAGAATTACAAGCTCCTAAATCCTAAGAATTTCGAGCTCTCAAATCCTAAGAATTCCCAGCTCCTAAATCCTAGAATTCCACTCACACAGTATTCCAAGCTCGCAAACCCAAAGACTTCTACTCTTACAGAATCGCAAGCTCCTAAATCCAAAGTATTCCATACGCAAAGTGGACGTTTCCTCTGCCACGGCGCAACGGAGCCCCAGCCTCTCCACTTATCTCAACGCTTAATCTAAACTGCTCCTAACAGTACGTACATGCACACCGAGGGGCGATCCCAACGAGACCACCATAACGAAAGTAAAGAGCAAAAGTTAAGGGGCAATAACGTTTTACGTAAGAACGAACGATCACCCAGCGACGGATGAAAGTTGGAAGGCCATCATCGTTGATCGACAGCATTACCGTGCGATCGTGGCTCGTTCGGTACCGCCGACAGTGAAAGTCGATGGCTGAAATGTGAATCAGCTCTACGAAGAGGAAAACGTTTCACCCAGAAACCAACGGAAACGAGAACTTCCCGTTTCCACGCAATACTACAACCGCAACTTCCGATGTACAAGTTGGTCCCTTCGCGTGCATTCATCATTCCAAAGCTAATTAAATATTCGACGCTACGATCATTTAAAATCCCTAACTTCATCTACAACTTTACTTCAACGTTTGCGCGCGCACAAAGTAATTGCTGGTATAAGCAACGAGCGTTGATTACGCCTCCCTAGCGAGCAGAGAATCCGCAGTGTTGCGAACAGCCGACGGTTGTTCCACGGTACCTTTCACTGCTGACCTCTCGCACAATATCCGTGAAGAGAGACAAGTTTCGCTGAAAATGCCAGCCACTTTGCGCGCCTGCTCGCGTTCGGCGATAGAGAGCAGCAGCCTTGAGAAGAAAACGAACTTAGGGGCGCTCCTAGTATTCTAGAGTCACCTAGCAACTCCTGGTGCATATTACCCACGATCTATGCGCGCGATTAAACGAAGGTACCCTTGGGAGGGTAGACATTAAGAGGCCTCTAATCAAACCGCGAACATTATTAACGATTAACGCTAACGTGTAAGCGGAAGATAATGCAGAAGAGAGGCGATATTCATGAATAAATTCTATTCTTTCCAGCGATATTCATGGCCATTGGAGTCTGCGTTTATCCTCTGGGCTGGGACTCACCGTTGATACGGGCCGTCTGCGGCGCAGCTGCGTCCAGGTATTAATTCTATATCAATTCTCGATTATCCAACCGAACAGTGAATAATTCTTGTTCGCCAGGTACAACCCAGGAGCCTGCGCCGTTAGATGGGCGATACCGTTAGTGGGGATCGCAGCTTTAGACGCGGCTACCCTAGCCGCGCTTGCATTCATCCTGGCCTCCAGGCACGTTAGATTGCAACCGGAGCCTTTCAACAATGGTTCCTTGTACAAAGGTACGGAATATTATTCCCAGGAACATGTGAAATATCCAAGCACTGGCGATCTACGAAAGGAAAACGAGATAGAGAGTCGGATTCAAAACGGGGGGGAAATTATTAAAAATTGAAACTGTTAGTCCCTGAGTGTTATAAACCGAAGATTAGAGTCCTGGAACTTGTAGATTAAATAATGGGGTCTTCGAGTGAGCTAGAAATCGAAGTCTTCTGCCCAGAACCATCTTCTGAGCCACGCAACCCTCCGCACTTGGCAGTTATAGCGTTCCTAGATGAAATTCCCAATTACAAGTTATAATCCTCGGAACAAATCACCCAATCCGATAGAATATTATCCCAGAGACTCCTTAAACCGACTTACCAGTGCCCCGAGATAACGAGTTCTCTCCTGTTCCAGGCGAGGTGAACCCAGGCTACGTGAACGAGGCGCAGAGCGTGGCAGGGTCACGGAAGTCGTTGTCCCTGAGACCGGTCCTCCTGGTGGCTCCGCCTGAGCAGGACCGTTACAGCGAGCTCTCCCGGGGGAAGTCACACTCTCGCAGCCTGTACACACCGGCTCCGTCGCATCCGGCCCACACGATGTCGACGAACACCTTGAATCATTCCCAGCACAACTTCCAATTGTAAAGGAGCCGCCGATCGAGATTACATTGTACATAGGCCAGCTTATTCCCTCGATCCTTTCTCAGAGTTACCGACCGTTGCTTCAGCGCTGTACATAAACGCTCGCTGGGACCTCGTTCCGCGCGGCAAGCGTGCCGTCCCCCGTAATCGATACACTTTAATTAATCGCCCCCGATCACCGGGCCGCAGGGTGAGGGAGCGTCGAGGATGGGAGAGTGCCGTAGAACAAACTAGCACTTCGCAACGATTTTCTATCTTGTATATACATATGTTGACTTGTAAACTAGCATGTATGTAACTAGAGTTTAATTATGTACTTGGAACGTTATGCATACAGGGTGCCCATTTTACCGTCACCGCCCAGGAAGGTCCCCGCTATCTCGGTTCCCCAAATCACCGCTCCCCCTCCACTTGTTTTTTTTCTTCTTTTTTTTTCCACGAAACATACGCGTAGTTTCGTTAACGTGACATATTCGACGCGACCTTCGGGTGACACTCGACCACCCTATGACACGCGTTATATCATAGATTATGTATCTCAAGTTTCCATAAGACTCACGATTAATACATTTCTTTTTATTACAAATCATGTGACATAAAGTAGTACTTTACAGAACGAAGACTCTTACATAGTAGAAGAAGAATCGTGTCCGAGTATCGCCGAACAAAGACGTGTAATTATTACTGCACCGAGCGACACCTTGCCCGTCGGGCGGCTGTGTAAAACTGCAAGATCGCTGGCAAATAAAGAAACTTAAAAGTCAAGCCGCACCGCTTCCGGCCGGGTCGCGCAAGCCTGGCCGTGTGTTTTGCCCGTCGTCACTATGGCTACACGATTAAGGAGACGCACGCTGTACGCGAGTAGGATTCTACAGAGTCCAGCGGAATTTCCGTAAGAACAGGATCGCCCCGTGCAGAAGGAAGAACGGGAATAGCGCGGAAATGAACGAGAAGGACGACAGCGCCTGGGTCTTCGACTCCCTGATCGGTTTCCTTCAGGGTCCCATCTGGTCCGCGCCCCTCGTCACCTTCATAGAGGAGAAGTCGCTCAGTACGTTCCCGCGGGTTACCGACACTCATTTGCAACCCTCGCACACCAATCCTCGCACCCTCTCACTCGTCAAAAAATAGTATTCCACGAAGGAGGTTCGGAAACAGGGTGCGCCCCGGAGTCGCCCGTTACTTTGTTCCTTTAAAGCGGGCTGTGCTCGAAGCTCTTTGAAGCTTACCAGGGGCATTACTCGCTCGATTATTTCGCAGTATTCGAGGCGGACGTCGAGGACAACGACGAATATCAAAAGACGTATCAAGAGTACAAAAATCTAGTGGACTTATTGCTCGGCTGCTTCATGGAGGACATGGGCATCACCCCGGAGCAATTCGAGTACGCCTGCACCGTGAACAAGTACACGAAAATGCCTATACAGTTCCAGCAGGTAATCTCGGCTAGCTGGGGAGCGAAACGAGGGGCTCGCGTACACCTAGTCACCACCTTGTTTTCCAGAATTTGTTCGAGCAGATATGGGCGGCGAACGAGTACGAGATATTCAAGAGGATGATGATACAGAAGAACCTGGAGTTGCAGCTGCAGGCACTGAACATGATCGAGCAGAAGTACGGCCTCACGCCAGCGTCCCTGATGTACGAGACGGATAGCCTGCAGGATGACGCTCTGGTCATGGAGGAGATAATTCAGTAAGCCTTCGGTGACTCCCTCGGGGACTTATTGGGTCAGAGTGCTTCAGCTTCTCGCGAATAATCATCCGTTTAGGCTTTAGACCGAAGCTTCCGGCGCTGAAAGCAAGGATTAAGGTTTATCGAGTAGTTAATACTGAGTTCAGGAGAGATACTATGCTCGGGGTAGTTATGTAGACCCCTGAGGAGACCCTAGAGTTGAAGAGAGATTATACGCCTTGCAGGAAACACGCGCTGGTGGATGATCCAGAAGAGGAGCAGGGTATCTCGTCGGAGGCTTCACTCGTCAAGGAACACGAACGGTTGGCCGCCAAGTACAACAGCGAAAGAGCTCTGTTGGAGGAAGCTCTGAAAGCATCTCAAGATAAGACCCCGGAAACGGAATCTTTGTCATCGCTAGAAGAAGGCGAGGAGGAGGGAAAGAAAGGGGAAGCAGGGAAAGCTCAGAAGCTTGAAAGAACTATTCCAGTTAAATCTGTATCCTCCAAAGAGAGAAAACCAGAGGAACAGAATGTATTAATTCTTATAATATTCATTTGGAATTGTCGATTTGCGTTCGGACTGTTGAGGATTGTAGCTCGCTGATGTTTTCAGGTATCGGAGGAAGATATGAAGAAGAGGCAGGCCTATCTGAAGGCCAGGCGCGACAAGTTGGTGGCCTTGAAGAAAGAGGCGAGAAGTCAACGACTGGAGATGAACCCATCGAGGCCAAGCTCTGCTAGGACAGTCGCGGAAGCAACCATCAAGGGGGAACAAGAACTGAAGTTGCCAGAACCTCTGGAACCATCCATCCTCCAAGTACGCAAAGCACTTGCTGCTCGCCTCCAGACTGAGGTTGTACGCAAGCAAATGAACTAGCAGTAAGGATCCTGAAATTTGGCTACTAATCATATCAAACTTCTCTTATATGTAACGAGCGATCAAGGTTAGATCAGAACTTCAACGGGGTGAACTCGTGAAACTTTTTTAGACATCGTATAAGATCAGAATATACGGAAAGGCCAGGATAAAAGCGTTAGATACTCCGATGAATTAAGACTCTGAGGAGAATAATGAAACAACAGTGACTTCGGCTTTCTTTATCATTCATTTTGATTGATCCGCATTGGCAGCGAGTGCTCCTTGAGCGATCACTAAAGCTTCGGTCTGAGAGCTCAGCGATCTGACTCTGCTTGAGAATTCCTGACGGGACTGTAGAAAAGTTTTAAGGTCACTTGCACTATTTTTCTCTCTTAGCCGCTCGACGCGTCTCACACGGCGTACTTTGGATCGAAGTTGTTGCAGAAATTAGATTAGAATGAAACATAGAACTCTTTTTATAATAACCATCTGTATAGCCGTCGGAAGAATGCAAGCTATATAAATAAAAATCAGAACAGTTGCCCCGTGTCGTTTCAGTATATCGTTCATACTTTGTACATCTCCCTCAGCTCTCCGACTTGTGTACATAATTACATACAACCGCGCCACTTCACCGGCTACGCAAACGATATACGAAGCCAACGCGGGTCGCGTAGCGCGGCGTTGGAATATTCTCCGGAGAAAGCCAAGTGTTCGTACGTTCGGGAATCTCTTTTTCACATATAAACGTCTATTAGCATAAATTGTATAAATCGCAATGACGGTGGAACGAAAACGCGGCGACAATTACATTACGTACAAAAGCGGCGCCTTCCCCCTTGCGATTAAACATTGAGGTAAGTTATAACTCTGGTTCGTTAACAAATTCTTCTAATTTTAGGTTTTATTTAATTAAATATTCTCCGCACTTCTACAACACACTTCTATTCCGTGATAACACACATTTATCATTCTTACCCTCCCTTAGCTGTCCAATTATAAAGAACGAAACGAATTACTGATAGAACACGAGTGCCAAATTCGCTTCGAATGCCGGCGAACACTGCTCGACGCTTCGTGCCCAAGATACTATACGAACAATGTACAGCGAAATCAACAGAATTACCGAGCTACGGTTCTCGGGGTTCAGGGAGCACGATATCCGTCGTCTACAGAGATAAAAATCATCGAAGCGTTTCAGTAACTGCAAATGAACGAGCAAAGGTTTACAAAGGAGACATCCCTGCCGCTCGTGTTCCACCACCAATCCCACATTTAATTCTCATACATGGCTCGTCCGATCAAACCGTTCATACTGTTACTAGAATAAAATGCAAAATATTCATTTTCCACTTGCTCTCCATTCGACTATTTACCATACTACACACAGAACATTTCATTATTTTCCTCCTTATGCTTGCTCTTAATTCACACGTTTTTATGAATAGCATCTCATATAAAAAGGTGTCTTTTTCTATGTGTGTATATATATATGTGTGTGTGTCTGTATGTATATATATATATATATATATATACATATATATGTATGCATTCGAGAAAAAGCATCTCGTTCCGTCGTCACATATATATATGTATATATACACGAATATATATATATATATATAATAATATATATATAATTAAAACGCATTAATATTATTAACACGTGGTATTGTACAATGTGTGCAATGTTTTCTTTTACCATGTAATTAACATTACATCGATGTGACGGCTGTAATAAAATTCTTTCTATCCGCGACCTCGGGGCACTGATCTTGCACAAGAATGTTTTAGAGCTCTTCTCCATCGGCACGGAGACACCGAACGAAAAAACGTATTAATTACCCTCAACGACATTAAACGGGACTCGGTTACGTTACCGAAACGCACCTGCCTCCGAGCAATCGTGGCCAGAACGACGCGGCTCGTCGAAGCTCAGCTTCGATCCCGATCGATGAAAAACCAGAGAATCGGGGCCCGCGAATTCTTTGAAAGTACCAAAGGCGACGTTAGCTCGAGCGTCCCCACCCCCCACCCCTCTCGGAACCGGAGAGAAACCGAACGTCTGGCGGATCATTCTTCCCCCCCTTGGGTGCCCGAGTACTCGAGTAACATGTTCCCATTCAGAAACGCAGGAAGCTCGACTAAAAAGTTTCCGGCTGGCAGGGCCGTGAAAAGGAATATCAAAGGATCACGCTAGATGCGCGAATTCAAGGCGCCGGACGCGTGGCCGTTAATCGTAAAAGAAAAGTCGAAGTAAAGAAGAAAAGAAAAACACGACAGCGACGAAAGCGACGCGAACAAGGAACAAGTCTGAAACACTCCATATATGTATTAAAACCAGGTTAACGTACGTGATCGCGCTTTTTTTTCTTTTTCTCTTTTCTGTTAATCTAGTATCACTTAGATATCGATTCCCCTCTCTTTCACTTTGCATCTCCGATTACACACGACGCACCCGTTTCCTTATCTCCCCCCCCCCCCCCCTCTATCCCAGCTCGACGAATAAATTGCGAATATATGTAAAACACATGAAGAACAACATTACTCGATATCCTCTTAATTAATTAATATTAACCTATCTTTCTTACATCCCCTCTCGCTCTCTCTCTCTCTCGCTCGCTCGCTCCGTGGTCAGTCCAAGCCGCGCTCTCTCTCTCTCTCTTTTTCTTCTCTTTCTCGCTCCCCCTCTCTCTTTTTCTCTTATGTACATTATATCGCATTCAGCTCCAGCGAATTTGCCTACTTTGATATTCACAGGTTTCGCTCGTATCGTGACTGGATTAACTTCCAAGATTTACCTATCTGTATCATAAGTTAATGGACAGGCTGATGCGCCTAACTCGAGGAACTTAAAGAACTCGCAAACTGTTCCGCTCGTTTGGGAATCGTTTTGATTAGAGGCTGATTGGTACTGAATACATATAACGCGGTGATTAATTTGTTGCTAACTTGCTCCTTCGGCGAGATACGAACGGTACCCTCTGTGTCTCCAGTGGCACGCTCGACGCCTCATTCGGAAGTTTGAAAGAGCGTCGGACACGTTTGGGGAGACAGTGTTGGTAGAAAGAAGCAAGATAGCAAACGGATTAAATTGTTCCAATACCACGCAGCTCTTGCTCGAAATACTCTGCTTTGTGTGGTGAACGATTTACGAGTTATTTAAGGCCATGAAGCTACATGAACCATCCTGTGCATGTATGCTCTCGTACACAGACGTACGTATACTATTTACGAAATGTCCAATATACATACGGTTCTAAAGCAGTCTTAGAAAGTCTCTGTTGGGTGTCAGGTGTTGTGAAAAATCTATACATTAGCCTTATAATACTCTTCCCTCGTCTGTTCGAGCAAACTCAATTAGTTCGGGCACTCGAAAGGATAATATCAATTGTAGAAACAATGTTACATGGAAAAAGACATCGATGTAAATTAAAAGGAGAACGGACTCTTAATACCAGCTTTCTCGGTTGTATCAGTAGTTTAAAATTAAGTAGACACTTTTATTTATCTGGGGCTGACGTAGATCAGTGAACTTCTGTTTATATTTATATGAATCTGAGTATATGTTAGGGCGCGTCACGAATTTCTGAACGAAAGAGAAATCACGTTATTTCGTTGAGAAATAATTCAGATGAGACTATGCAACGATACAAATGCACGTTTAACGTTATCTTCAAGTTCTGGTAATCTTTATCTTTACAAAGCACAACGATGCCAGGCTCTCTATTCTTGCCCATATGGTTGCGAATAAATTATGCGAACGGAACAGCTACATTTAATGCTCAAAAGATTCCAAGACACTTTCACGACACATCGTCTTTCTTTCTCTATTCTGCGTGTTCGTTTCTTTTTTTTGTTTTTCAACATCGAGGAATAAAATATCGGGCATGAAGTGCAAACTGGTAAATATACACAAATCAAATGTTTATTATTGTACAATTTCTACTACTTACATCGACAACCGAAAAGCTCGTTCAAAGAACCTTAAAGGAAACTGAATTTGTAAAGGAATCGCATACTCTCTCTGCTTAACCCGCGAATGGTTGTTTTACAATCGTTACAAATATACATATATGTACAAACTAAATACTATTTCTGTTTTGAATTGGATTAAAGTTTCATGATGCCTGACCCCCTTTTCTGAGGACGGGTCCCAATTGCCCATCGCACGAATAAGAAATTTATGGATGGCAAAACAAAACACTCAAGTTGTTTTTGTGCGGTACACACATCATGTACTTTTACATGCGATATTTTTTTTTCTTTTTCTTTACATAATAAGTTTCTTCTTAATAGATGCATATATGACGTGCAGTCACAATTTAATTATTACACGAATCCAAGCACGCGCTTAGAACTCTCTGTACTCGTTAAGAACCACTAGGCCTGGCTAGAGTTTCTTAGCCTATGTTCATGAAATAAATTTCTCCTAGAGTACGTGGGGGGTATTTTCTTCCAGACAACGTGGAATGGACTATTTTTTTCATTTAAAATCTTTTTTTTACTGTTAACACTTACGTGGTCATACAATATTATGCCACAACGTTGTTGCTTTTATTATTATTTTTTTTCTGCTGTTTACCATCAATGCCGTCGTTAAGGAAAGTTCTGTCTTCCTTCCGCGCTCGCGATCGGCTCGCCGTTCCCTTTTGCTCCTCTTTCAATTACATACATCCCATTTCATAGATCCTTTCTCATTCCTCACCCACCTGCGTTCGGTAACCGATGCTTTCGTATAATTTATACACAACCCGACACAAAAAGGTATGTCAATTATCCACCACATTACAAACACGTGTGTTATCCCCCGTGTCCACTCACTCAAGAAGAACGGTCCTTCTTTCTGTTATAAAAGGGTTGATTGTACGATCTCCTGATCGAGTCCTTTGTGCACGTGTAGGAGGGGTCAGAAATGGTAGCAGTGATTGAAAATCACAAATCCCTCATTCGCTTCCAGTCTGTCTACTATGACAATCTTTGCCGCTTCGGGGAAGGCGTTACCTCCGTGTCCTCGTCCTCCTCGTCCGAATCCCCCTCGTAATCGACCAAGCCCTGCGAAACGATTTCATTAAAGGCCTTTATTATGGAGCACCTCCGTTAACGTGTAAGTGGGGCGCGCGCGGTTAGAGAAAAAATTGATATATACCTTTTTAAATAATGTAGTACCAGTTTTCTCCACCGTGCCGATAGCTGAATTTGGATTTATGTCCGAGGCGATCGGAGATTCGTTCGTTGCCGTTGTACTATTATTGATTTGCGATTGCTGCGAGGTAATGTTATTATTAGCGGTGTTGTTGTTCAGCACGGACTGTTGTTGCTGCTGCTGCTGATGGTGGGTTTTAGAATCTGCGATAGCAGGATTCAGCGGAGAGTTTGAAGTTGACGACTGTTTCTTAGCGGAGGCCGGAGGCACGAGATCCGCCGCCGCCGCTGGCACGACCGCCTCGCCCTCGTCGAAGTCTTCCTCTTCGTTGAACCACATCTCCTCCTCTTCGTCCAACTGTCTCTGGTCCCTTCTGTATCGACTGTTTCTCAATATGGATGGAACACTGAACGGGACACGCAATCACAGAGAAATATTATTTCGAAAACCCCCTATAGATATACGTAGGTAGGCAATTTACTCGTGAAACACCCGTGTACCTGTCAAGAGCTGCTCTGTCTCGATCCTTCAACTTATCTTGATGCTGTTCATACCTTAATTTCAAAGCTTTAAACGTTTGTACATAATCGATTGCTTCCAGTTCTTTCGAGAAATTTTCCACAACGTGCGAACACAAGGATTTAATGTCCTCCTAAAACAGAACAAACGATCTACGTTAGAAAGATACGATTAGCTTCCGGAGAGCTAGCCTCTGATAATTACGCGTTAACTCACCAATTTAATGAACTCAAACATTTCAAGAATAGCGGAATCCAGCAGATTATATCTGCCGTTGTTTCTTACAAATGCATCGAACACAGGCGCGAACAAGTTCCCCTTGATTATGTATCTATTGTAAAACTCATCTTTCAGGGCCACGATCTTTCTCATAAACCTTAAAGCGCACAGCACTAAGAACGTGTGCGTGGATTTCATTAAGACCAGTATCCGTTTGAGCAGATCTTTATTCAATATGCAATTCTTAATGTGGTACGTATGGTGCTCTACGCAGAATGACAGTAACTCTAAGATCAATCCTAAAAGCTGCACCGTTCTGTAATCCTCCCTTGCCGGCCGCTCCCCGATCGTGTTCGCTAAAAGTGGTGCTATCAACGTTCCAATACTATTCTTGTAGAAGTAGTTCAAGAAATCAGTCTTCTCTGATTTGTTAGCGGAGGCCAGCATGTTCTCCGGATCGAGGAGCAGACGTAATACACCGGCCAGCTGCACCGCACCGCCCAGCTCCGGGTCACTGTCGCCAACCAGCTGGGCAACTATTACGTTTATTAACATTTGGTCCTGTTCCGTATTGTTTATCTGTTGCAGAGTGTAATCTCGAACTACGCTCGGTGAATATTCCACTATGTACGTCAATATATCTATACTGGCTGTTTTCGTTTGGGCATCGTTCATCGCTAGAGTAATCTCTAACGCTGGTAAAATACCAAGAGCTGTTAAGGTTTTATAAAAGGCCTCTTTCCCTTGCGGCTGAAGATTCTGAGAAAAGTTACACAATTCTTTTAAGAAAAGAACTAGATCACGTCGCTTGCTATCCGATGCCGCCTCGTCCGTTAACTGGCGGAACAGTTCGGTAAGGAATTTCTCGTCGTCCTGTATCTGCGTTACTATCTCAACCTTATTAAAAAATATAAAGCTACTCAATGTATTCAACATATTATCCTCGAATACGCTGGGCGTCGGTAAAACTACATCCTGAATGTATTGAACCCGGTAGGTCTGATGTATTTTTGCCAGCAGCTCGGCGTTTGTGATAGGGATCACCTGCTTGAATCTGGCTAGCTGTCGAAGATACTCCCTATGCCTCTTCGGCTGAGGTAACGTTGGCTCGTACTCCAAACACCCGACAACATCGAAGATCATATCGTCGCTAAACATAACTTCGAACAACGTGTTCTTATTAAGTAAGAAAATATTTTTAAATATGTCGTAAAGATGATGCAATCCTTCAATGTTCTCTAAATCTTCGCACGTGTGAAATAGATTTAATAGTTTCTTGATGTAGCCCTCCGATTCTATAGCCAGCGCCAATTTGTCTTTCCTCATTTGGGAGGACAGGCAGTTTCCTATTAGCTCGTTAATGTCTTCCAATCTGCTTAGCTCGCACGGCGGCAATTCTATGGGTGGCGCAGCATCCGACATGTCGTCGAACCGCTCATCTTCCGACTCTTCTACGATATCTTGCGTAATCTCGACAGACGGATCCTTGCCCTGGACTTGACATATCTTCTCCCAAATCTCATCACAGCCAGCCTTTTCTTGAAAACTTAGGGCTAAATCATAATTATCTCCTTCCGACCAAACTATTAAAGTATCCTGAAACGCAATAGAAATCAGTTAAGCCTAACCCTGCCGCTTTCCGTGTACAGTATTAATCACCATTTATTTAACCAGAATTATGTAAAACTTATTCGCAAACTCCACATTCTAATTAACTACTCGATATTAAACAGACTATCGTCGACGGATTCTTTACCTGTTGCTTTTGATATGCAGTGTCAGACTGTATTTTACTTTCCAACAGAATGGAATTGTCGCTCTCCGCTCTGACCAAAAGCGAAATTCCTTTCAGTCTCTCTACATAAGACGATGAAACGTGACCGGTACCACGATCGTCCCATTGCCTGTCGAGGTTGAGCGCGTACAACTTTACTCTTCTACGTGTATCCGTCATATTGCAAAACTGAACTTATTCACGCTGTTCTATATTATCACCAGCAACCTCGCATCCCTTTCGTTTTCAGTCGGCTCCTCGCCTCGCCGATGATACTCTCACAGGTAATTTCTGGGCGCTCCGATAGACCAACGGACTCTCTCGCAACCCATCAAGCTTCCCTACCAAGATATCAACCTTCCGAATCAGCCTCCCTTTAGGACTCGGACCCTTGTGTACAGTTATACCGATCGAACGTCTCAGGTGAGCCAGCGATACGAACGAAAGGTAACGCCATAAGGAATCCCTGCTGAAGTTTACCAACAGACCCCGCCAAAGCCTGTGTGCTGGTGAACCACGGTATTCTCCCCTACTAATCGTACGATACCTCCTTGTAACAGGCTCGCGGGCACGGTACAGAGCTTTGCCAGCTAGCAGTCCTCGGGATACTACACGGTGGGACGTCGGCCCGTCGCTCGGCTCACATGCTTCGGGGGGGCTAGTTTTGACGGCAGCGAGATTGTTTACCGTGATGGATGTTTATGCGCTGCTCGTTGCATAAGCCGTTGATTCGTTGCGCCAAAGAAAAAGGTTTCGAGACGCGCGGGAAAACTGTCCGCGTAGCACACGTTTCCGCTTTCACGTGTAGCTGGCACACGACGCGGCGTGATCACGGTCACGCGTTTATACGGGCCGAGGGGACCAGGCCGTCGCCGTGGAAGGTCGGGGGACGATTCTGTCGCTGGGAAGACGGCACTCTGCGTGCTCTCTAGCCGCTCTGTTACGGTTCCCGCGGCAAACGAAGCCCAAATCAAAGACCGACCCCGCAAGATACCAGCGATCATCAACACGCAACTATTTTCCTCGATCCCTCGCGGCACCGTGATCGCCGACCATCGCACTACCTTCCTTCTTATTAAGCGAAATCACTTTAAAATTGACATAGACACTGAACAGCCACAACACTACACTCCGCCATGTTAGATCACAACAACGCGCTACGGGGTTCGCCTCGTGTATCTCAAGGATTCCAGCGCGCAATACGATATCCCGTGGCCCGCTCTGTATCCGAGTTTCTCGCCGCAACATCCATGGGAATTGTCGCCGATTGATAACGTAAATAATATCGGATCCTTGTGCGCCACCAGAGGATTTGCAATCGGAAGCTTTACTAACGCGACGTAGTAACGCGGCCACTTGCGTCGAAACCTTTTCAACGGATAATGTTCAACAGTTATTGAATTAGAAGTCTCTAGATGCAGTGTACGTGTAACGCGTAACGTAGACGAAAATCAGTTTTCCTGTGCACTGTTTTATTCGATTATACGACGAATGTAGATGATAGGTACCTTGGTTCGTGTTGAATACTTAGGCGGGGAACAGGGTGTCGGGGAGTATAGGTAATGAAATGTTGACTTACAATGTTTGCACGCGTTAACCGTTCGTCGGTCACCGAATAAATTGAGTAACATCGATCAAACAAGAACCGAGCACGAACGACATAGGTATTATCGAAACAAAGTTGTTAATGACTGGTAGAAAGTCAATGAATTAAAATTATGTAGAACGGTGTTGAATGCCAGGACGCGTAACGATGCAAAAACTGCACGTTAACGACTTTCGTGTAGCGTTCCGTAAAGGCATTGCGTAAACGTGAAACTGTTTTCAGAGGATTAGAGGGCATTTAACGTTGTGTAGGTCTGAATGCATGCTTCAATTTCGCAAGGACAACGTTTTCATAAATTGTAAAATTATGGAAAATGATGATGATCGTTCCGCGAGATCTGATCTACTTTCCGTAGTCACATCGAGCTTGCGCATCTTCGGTTTAGAAAAATGAGGTTATAATTATCTTTCCGCTGATCAATAAAAGTATATGACGGTGATTATTCTTTTATATTTCTGTTCCACTTTTTACGCACTTTGGAAACTCGGCAACGTAACTTACGATCACTGTCTTACATTACTATTCGCAAAGTAATTATTGCTACTACACTGAGAAATTTCGCTAACGATAATTGGCAATAAATAAATGCCTTATTTAATTCCAAAAGTTTCTAGGTAATTGGCATTAGAATTTCTATACTCTTATTAAGGAGTTGAATACTTTTTAAATTCGAGATACAAAATCTGTTCAAATTTTTGCTATTCCCTTCTAGTTTCCCTAAATAAACTCATAGTTATTTTAGAATAAACGTGTTAGTTCAGTTTCTTAGATAATATAATTTATTTTGTACTCATTACATTCCATAGTCTCACCCGAATGTATTGTCCGAAATTATTACAAATAACTTTGCGCACAATAAATTATATAAATTGCATACAAATCTAAGTAATGAAAACGAAAGCACTATTAAATAGAGAAATAAATTTATTATGTATAATGATAGTTGTCTAAAACAATTATATTATAGTCGTCTTATACCGATTGATATTACCACTCCCATGTACAGACACTATATACTCCCTGCATAATCCGATAGCTCCCTATAATCTGTACACCGATATGAATGCAGAGCAAAGAAAAGTCTATTAAACAGCTTCAGTCGTGCGTGTCGCTATAAAAGTTATGGGATTAAAAATGGTAAATTAGAATAACAATTAGACAAAGTATACAGAAACAATTTAATGGATACAAAAGTTATTTCGGGGAAACACTTTGGAGAAGCCTGTCCGTACCGCGAAGGTATATACCCACACGCAAACTAGTCGATCGACTTCGACCGAACGCGTAGCGCCCGCTGCAATTATAATTTGCGTGCGTTTATATCCTTCCTAGAACAGTCTGTATTAAAAAAAAAAAGAAGATAAATCCGTTGCATCATTTGCTTTTAAATCATCCAAATACACTTGGGATTATCGATATCGTAATTGTCAACCCTCGAATTTGAATTTCAAGCTCTTAACCATAATCGTTACACATCCCTCAAATATTAATTATATCTGTAAACCAGGCCAGTCATTAATCAAGATAGAAACTATTATATATTACAGAAAATTATCACATAAGTTTACAAACGTTTACTCTGCGGAGTTTACTCTACTGAGCTGAGATGAAAATTTTTGTAGCCTACGTCTCCGCAACATCTCCTGCTCGCTAGAAGATTCCGTTTCGTCCCTAAGCGACGACTCTGCGGTCAGCTCGTTGCTGTTTGTGCCTGTTAGCGTACTCGTGCTCTCGCTGGAAGTGTTCGCAGTAGGGACGTCCGCCTCGGCCGCAACATCCGTATGCTCGTTCTCCGTTTCAGAGTCCTTCGACGTCCCCGGCTTCGCCATTGATGAAACGTCCGATACGACGTTCGCGTTTGATGCAGCAGTTGGCACTGGAATGCTGTGAACCGAGCGTTATAATAATTCTAAGTCGAGCTACTCGAGGACTGTACGAAGAAACGTAAGATTTCTACGAACTTGGCAGTAGCAGCCGCCGTTTGATATTGGTTCATCATAGCGCTAGCAGCATCCAGTAAAAGCTGGACTCTTTGCAGCGTTTGTATTCTAGCTTCAACGGCTTGCCGCAGGTTCCCCTCCATTGCTCTGAGCTCTTCTTCGCTCAGTTCTGTTAAATTAGGTGGCGGTGTAGGGATCGGAGGTAGCGGTACCATAGTAGGGAACGGTGGCGGGAATAATGGTACACCGCCAGGTGCTAAGTTCTGGAATGACGTGGATGGTGTACTCCCACCATTACTTTGACCCTGCTGTTGTGCCGTTGACCCTGGTGCTTGTTGCTGTTGCTGCTGCTGCTGTTGTTGTTGTTGCTGCTGCTGCTGCTGCTGCGGCGCTGCTCCTGGAGCTTGCAAGCCGGCCCAAAATGCTGGTAACACCTGAACTGTATTTAAGAGGGCACAAAGACTATAACGTTAGTTTTTCGTAATGTCATTATAGAAACATAAACGAGCATTGTTATCCTCACCAATTGGATTAAATCCTGGTGCTTGGGGGGCCTGAGGGGGCTGCGGTCCTGCTGCCTGCGGCTGATTCTGCTGCCTATTTCCCTGGTTATTGGTAACGGGTCTTAAAATGTTCAAACGGCAAGTTGGACACGTCTGTTGACGTTGAAACCAAGAGCGAAGGCAAGCGGTGTGAAAGATATGATTGCATGGTAATTTCTTGCTCGCTGCCACCATTTCTTCCCTACGGCAGTGATACAGACGAACAGATGTCCAAGCTGTGGGTAACGTACTCTCTGTAAAGGCAGAAACATGCCACTCTTCTTACCTGCATATTATGCACACGTTGTCAGCAGCGGCCAATTCCTCTGCCGTCGCATCCGGATATAAAGTATTCATGTTTCTAATAGCTCGCCGGGACATCACGATATCCCGGAAAGCTTTCTTAAAGTCTCGCATTGTATAGTACATCGGGCGAAGTGCAAACAGAGGTAAAGTATACAATTTGATCATCAAAGTGACAAAAGCAACGTACAAAATCACCTGAGGGAATACAAGCACGTTCGTTTCAATAGTTTCACGCACAGCATAGACGTCACTCGCATCTTTCCTACCTTCAATAGTCCAATTATTAGTTCTATGTACAATAGAAACACTGGCTTATTGTCCCACGGATTTTCACTTTGCAGATCTACCGTGTGCAGTATATACTTTACGCTTATGTTGAATACAACGGTTAAAAGAATAGCGTATTCGAAACCAAATACGAGTTGCACGGAGGGACCTTTCGACGCTGTCGTATTGTACGCGTAACGAATCATACTTAAATTCGTCGCGAACAGCAGACCCAGTAAAGTACAAACACGAAGGTGGAACAGCCACGTTATCACCGGGCTCCTTTCCATCTGGGGATCGACGAAACAAGAATTATACACATCGAAATCGTGATTTTCTACTTTTATTGTGAAATTATTTTCTTCTAATTTTTTGTGATTCATAATCTTTCTCTTATATTTATATTATATTCTTCTATCTTTCTGTGATTCATAATATTTTTCTTATATTTATATTATATTCTTCTATCGTTTTGTGATTTATTTGATAATACTCTTTCTCATCCTCGACTTTTTCATGTTCTCGGCATACTCTTTTTTACCTTTCCAAGTTATTTACGGGAATCGGTTCTACTTACATAATCCACCCGATCTTCCGCCAACCAATGGAACGATTTCAAAAATAAAAGAAATGTAAATAGCGCTATAAATTTGGGGCTGAAATCGTCTCTGAACACTGTAAACGCTAGACAAGTCTCAGTCACAGCATACCACACTTTCTCTAATAAATGCTGCGAACAGACAACGCCAAGCATAAACATACATGCCTCGGGCGCGAGAATAATTGTCGCAAGCTTAAAGTATATCGAAGTATGCTCACCTCTAACTCCGCAGCACGTAGAGTACCAAAAAATATCTTCCGAAGAAAAGCATTTATCATGAACACTAGAATTAAACCTTGTGCATAGATTACCTAAATTTGACATAGGAGAAAAGTAAAGTAACTGTTACAAAGTGTAAAAATCATCGTCTACCAACTCCCCAAGCACAAGTGCCCCGAAACCGTTCCCACATATAACGGGCAGTCATTTCCAAGTGAAAAATCAATGGTCCGTCTCTTTTTCTATATTTAACAGAGCAAGCGACGCTTGCGTTCCAAAACTGCGGTCCATTCAACGGTTACGACGGTGTACACGACAAACTCCATCGCAGAAGCCGAACCTCCAAATGCTTATCAGCCACGCGCAATGGGAAACCGAACCCTGCATTGTGCTTGCGAGTTGAGAAGGAAATTGGGGAAGAAATCTGAGAAAGGAGAGCTTCCAAGCTTACCGTCATACTAGGGTTGGATTTGGTTATGTGGACCACTGTCGGATAAAACTGTTTCCTTTGATAATAAGCATTGCCTATTACAGCGCAGGTTAGCGCTGTACTTATCAGTATTATTCCAGCCTCCCTCATCTTTGTGCCGGTCGACTTTCCAACCCCAGAGGCTGTTGTTCTCGGGTGGTGAAATATTCACTGACACTTATCGTACCAATAATTTACGTGCATCAACAGCTGTAGATAGATCCTACTGGAATCAACGAGGCGCTGCTATCATAACGACAGTATCTGAAACTATCAACGAATGCGGTAGAACGACGTTTCGTGCTTTCGCGCAAGAAGAAGTACTTATGTATCTCTCGAATGTCCCGTTGGTCCCACACCTTTGTTACCTCGACACTGGAAACAAATCCACCGGGCAGACAATATACAATTCCTCTGTCATAGTTGTGCGTTTTGTTCGCACGGCAATCGAACGTGTATTGCTTCTACTTGACAATTCCAGGCAGGACAGACGGTGCAATCCGATTGGCTGGTTCGATGCGACTGTGTTGCTATCGCGTTACGTTTCAACCCACGTGGAATACAATGACAGCCATATTTGTAACGCGCGCTTGCGAATTCTATGGTTTTAAATAACTTGAGCGCTGAGATATAAAACATGTATTTGTAATAATATCTGAAGATCTCGTTACAATATATATTCTATAGGATAGTGTACACAAATTTCATTTTTTCATGCCACACTAATCGAGGAATTTCTTGGAATCTTTAATTCTCCTGTATTAACATACATCGTACAAAAATTGTCCGACAGATACATACTTTGTTCACTCGCTTATGTTCTCGTTTAACATACTGAAAATAGTAGTCTTCTTTCATATATATTTGTATGACAACTTATTCATACTTAAGAACACTGTGGTTATTATACATCTAATTATACAAGCACTTAAAGCATAAAGCCGGGAATCCACCGGGAAGCTAAGCTAAGCTAAGCTATGCTATGCGATGCTATACCATGCTACGTTTTAAAAAAATTAGCTTCGATACATTCTTATACATTCTAAGCTAAGCATTGCATAGCTTAGCTTCCCGGTGGATTCACGGCTTAACTAGTGTAAAAGCAATCTATTTGTATCGGGCTAAATTGTAATCGACACTTTTCTATTTATACTAACGTCACGGTTCGCTATGAATATCTTTAAGCGTTTACGAGCTCGGATGCTTAAATTAAATGTTTTGAACACATTTCTAACAGATCTGTACATTAACGGGCTAGGTATGTCTACTAACGTTTCTCGTAGTTTTCAATATACTTTTAGGGCTCTGATACTTCGGGGTTCCCAATTGAGTGACGGCTTTCAAAGGTGTTCTACGAGAGTCTACTATGGATCTTCTCACTAATCCCTTGGCGCTCTTGGGCGTTTTCACGGTCAACGGCTTTTTAATGTGCGGAGTTTTGCACAATGCGTTGGCGTCGGGTTTATACATACTCAACCTTGAGTCTTGTAATACTGTATTGATAGGCACTTTCTTTACCGAAGGCGGAGTGCTCGCGTTCGTGTTCTCCTTTCGGTGAACCGCTATATCGGACAAGACGTTGAGTTGCCTGTTCGCGGTCACTCGTGATGTGTTCGAGCTCTTCGTATCAGAATCCCGAGAGAGATAATAACACGTGCTCTCTGTTTCCACGGTAATTTGGGATGGAGAATTCTTGGACATCGACTTTCCATTCCTGTTCTTCATATTCTTGCTGGACTTTCGACACAGCTCGGTCCTCTCGCAGCTCTGCTTTAAAGTGCTTGTAAATTGATTGTTGTTCGCGTTCAACCAATTGTTCTTCTTATTCGAAACAGTGTTCTGCGCGTACACTTTGGTCGTGCACTCGTCGAACAGTTTAGCTTTAGCTAATACCATCCCTGCGTTCTGAGTTCTTAATTTCGCTATCGATGCGCGACCTGTCTGAGCAACCGGGGTGTTCGTCTGACTCGTCGACTTAAAGTATCGCTCGGCATCTTTCCACGGCATAGCTGCCTTCTTCCAATCGGACTTTGGAGTTAACGAAGACACTGGCGTATTTAGAATATTCTGCTGACTGTTCGACTTTTTCAGTTTCTCAAGCTTCTCGTCGCAGAACATAGTGGTGCTCGTAAGCTCATTGCCATGGAAAGACGAGACTCGACGCACCGTCGTGTGCGTTCGATTTTTTATCGGTTGCAGAACTCCGCTTCCAATAGAACTACGCTTCGCTGTGTACATGTTTGAGCTACTAAATTCGTTACGTATATTATTCAGCAGGGCGTTGTTCTTCTCTTCCTCCCAGAGGGATGTAGACACAGGTCGCAAGTAAGCGTCGTCCTTTGCGCAGCCCGACGAAAACGCTCGTGCGGTACACGGGTGGTAAGAGTTATTTAATTCTTGCCCAGGTTGTACCTGCGGCTGTGAATCTGATCCGCGAGAAATGTGCCACGAAGCTGTCCGTTTCACGCGTTTGCTGCAAATTCAAGATAAATTAAGATACAAGGATTCTAATATTCACACGAATAAGAATCTTGCAATTGCGATCTACCTCATAATCCTCTCTTGCGACCTCCTTCTCAGAGTGCCTATTTTCCTAGCGCTCGGGGACCTTATAATTTTGTGCTCGCTGGATCTCCGAATCTTGAGCTCCTTTCCAAGCTTCCTGGCCAAGTAGTCTGTCGTCGCTGTGCTTTCGATGCTAGCCTCCTCCAAAGTCTTCTCGTACGCAGTTTGTACTTTGTTCACAGAGTGCGGCGACAAGCCGTCATTTTCCTCGCTACTCACGCAACCGAACTCTTGAGAGAGACGAGACTCGATTGCCGAAACTCTGCTTTTGATCTCCTCGTATTCGCTTTTAGGTATCGTAACGTATTCGTCGGACTGGTTGTCCACAGACGTGACCTGGAGGTGCGAGTACGCCTCGAAGTTATTCAAAGTCAGTCTCCTTTTCGGCGGGTACAGACGCATCTCATCGAACTTATCTAGGATCTTTAGCTCCTCCGAACTCGAGCTTAATTGGGCATGGCACTTATCACCGCTAACGTCATTTTCCTTCGTTGACAAGACCTGCTCGTCACTATCGTCCGATAAATTAACATCTGCGTCGATGAACAGGTTGTTGTACTCCCTCTCCAGCTCGTTCGAGACTTCGCTGTCTTTTAAAATTAACTTCAGCTCCGAGGAACCATCGCTGTACCTTCTGTACTTTCTTTGCGAGTCGCATGTATTAGAAACAGAACTCCAACGTCGTTCTGTACACTCATCAGGGGTGTTTGCGTACGACTCCGGCTCTCCGTCGATAGTTTTCTAGAAATATTAGAAGAGTTAGAGAAAACGCAACACGGGACATTAAACAAATTCTATGAACATACTCACTGGTTTTCTTGGCACAAAACGATCCAAGCTAAGTCTGATTTTCTTTGATTTATCTGTTTTATCTGCGACTCTCCTAGAATATAGATTAAATAACAGGCGATTAGTCCCTATTTACATGGATATGCTAGTTACAAATAGTTGAGCCACCAGACACATACTTCTTCTTTGTGTTCAAGGGATCTAAACGCTCGACAACTTTTCTCTTTTTGGTGCACTTAGCGTTCGACGCATGGACCGAATCGCAGTTCTCGGCAATCTGCTGATGGTCACATATGTTAGGTTCGTCAGGTATGGGAGCTTTGCCAACAATCTTCTTCAAACCGTTAAACATTCCTAAAGGAAGGAGCCATTCAAATGTAAAAGTTACGTACACGCGTCGCGATTCATGAGATTAATAGTCCCTGAGTTAGTTAAATGATGCAAGCATTAAAACTAACAACGGGGGGGACAGGGTGTGATAGACATCGATTTTGATGAGCCTTGGCACGATGGAACTATGTCGAAAATAAGTAAATAGGTATCCGAGCGTTTAAGCCGATAGGCCTTAATAATAGAGATATTTACACGTAAATTATAAAATATTTCATAGTGGCCGTGGGGTTTTTAACCGACTTCAAAAAGGAGGAGATTATAGATTCGACCCGTTTGTATTTTTTTTTAATGTTTGTTCCCGTATAATTCCTCAGCATATGGACCGATTTTGATGATCTTTTTTTTACTCGAAAGAGGGCGATGCCTCGAGGATCCCATCCTACACTGCATCAACATTGGCCCAATATTTTGCCAGTTCTGGTTAATAAAAAAGACTATTATCACCTAATTATTATTATTTTATGTACGTCCGCGCATATCTCCTCAGCACGTTGTGTCAATATATATAAAACTAAAAAGTTAGAAATAAAATTAATTGAAAAAAAAAATTAAAACCAACTTCAGAAAAATAAAACTGCACTAAGTAAAAAATAATTTTTTCCCTCATTTAATCTAAGAGTCTCATATTTTTCAAGTCGGTGCCTCAACATTTGCACAGTGTAAATCTGGTGCCGACTTAAAAAATCTAAGAGTCGTAGATAAAATAAGGAAAAAAAATTTTTTTTTACTTTTTAGTGCAATTTTATTTTTTTGAAGTCGGTTTTTTTTAAAATTTTTTATGGTGGGTAAAAATCCTGCAGTTCCCCGGCACCCCCGGGAGATTCTCCTCTGGAGGCGTCGGGGTGTCTTTTGAAGATTTCCCCACAACGTTAAAAAAAATTATAAATTATTTTTTTTACAAATTATTATTTTTTTAACGTAGGGAAATCTTCAAAAAGTACCCCGACGCCTCCAGAGGGAAATTTCCCGGGAGCGCCAGAGTAGTGTGGGATATTTACCCACTGAAATCCCACTATGAAATCTTTAATAATTTACATGTAAATATCTCTATTATTAACGCCTATTGACTTAAACGCTCAGACACCCATTTATTTATTTTCGACATAGATCCATCGTGCCAAGGCTCATCAAAATCGATGTCTATCAATCCCTGTCCTCCCCTTGTAAATTGTATTTAAAACATGAAACTTTTACAGCATGCTGTTATCGATTGCATCGAAAGTTTAACTTTCATTAAATTACTATGAACAGATTCACGGACATACTTAGATTGAGGTTGGAGGCACTTAGATGTGGCTTACGTGTAAGACTTCCACTGCGGTGTTTTTTCTTCCTTGGTTTCGAACGTGAATGACTATCGGTCACATCCAACTCGTTATCCGTGCTGCCGATCGTTTCCATAGAAATCGCTCGTGTTATATGATCCGGCAAGATACCGATACGCTCTGCGTTCTCAATTAAAATCTATAATACGATATAAAAAAACGTGATTACTCTTCTCTCGGAAGGTAGAACTTTCATCGGAAGAAATCTATCACCTTGACGATCAGGAAATGTAACTCAAGGCGCATCTGCACGGCAGATATAGTTACTTCTTGCAGGGGCATAATATTAGGCCCGACAACTTTTGCCAGATTATCGATGCCCATTTTATTCTGTTTCTCGTACAACGATACTCTCCTCAAGAAATCCATGAGAAACGCCAAAGTATTAAGATGATGCGGCGGTAAAAGTATACAAGCCAACAATAACGCTTGTACGCGATAAGCTTTGAGCATGGCGCAGTGGACGAATAAGTCGTGATACGTGTATGGTATCAGCGGCTCCGGCAAGTCCCTAAAGAAAGTCTTCAAGCAATTAGCTACATCGATGGCGTGGTGCTTTTCCCCCAAGGCTCCGCCATTGTCTAAGCGGGCGATCAGTTCCTTCTGCCTGACTTGCGATCCCGCTTTCCTGAACAGCCCTTCTTGGGTGAAATGCTTCTCTAAGAATGCGGACGCCTGGCTAACGAACACTGGCACATGAACGATACCACCGGAGGACAGATTTACGACGTCCAGCGGTTGATACGACAGAGGAGTTTTGAATACTTTCTTCGAGATGTGCTTGGCTCCCTCGAGCCTCTCGATTTTGAACATACTCTTTTTAAACCGGTACTTAATCCCATAATTGCGGAGATCACTAACAACGGAATGATATACTGTCTCTTTGTGCAGAACATCGTAAATCAACATGTTTGTACTTGAAAGGCATAGATCGTTCTGACCAGTTCTGACATAAATTACGATAACATCCTTTGTTAATTATAAACGTATATATCACAATATAAATACATCTCGCCTTACGCTGTAATCAACTGTAATCAAACATGACTGTACTGAAATTATCCTCCAACTGACACGCAGTGTCGCCAACCCAATCAAGATACTTTTTAAAATACGGTGACGTAGAAAATTCTAATACGAATGAAACGCTGTACGACACTAATAGAAAAAGCAGGAATTATATTGATGACATATGACGCGGAAGAAAGCTCCAACTTTCTTTTAGAATTACCGTACGAATCAATTTCGTTTATTCGTTTCTATTTCCGTTATCGGAAATAAACGATTCAGATTTCATACGCAGCGGTTGCAAGCATGCATGCTGCACCGTTCATCCTGTAGAAATAGTCGACGGAAATATCGATAAAGATTATCTCGACGCGGGAAGTTAATTCCGAGTATTTTCTAATTATACTTTCCTTCTTATCTAGAAATGATAAGAAGCGTTCATTTAATATCAACGTCTGTCTCGTAAAAACTTAAGGGTTCGTAATGTTTTCGAGAAGCGTATTGAAATGCCGACGACGCGTACCGCTTGGATTAGCGTATCGACACGCGAAAGACACCAAACATCAATTTGTCAATGATTGCTATGCAACAGATCAATCACGATGCTCAACTCATTCGTCACGTACGTTAATTAACGTTTCGCTTATTTAAAATCTCCGAATCGAGTATCTCCTTCGTGATCCTGCGTCGAAGATCAAGAGACACGTTAGGATTTAAACGCTCTGTGCTAGAGTCCACGGTAACCGGGTAATTTAAATTCCCTTTTAGCGTAGCTACGCGGGCCAGAGGAACGAAATATTTTATCCCCGAAAATTCAAAGATTCGTCGCCGCGCGAGGCGACGAGCTCGTGGAGCATCGAGCACCGACGTTACCGGTAAAACTCGCTACAGATCAATACGCGCTGTGCGAGATATATGTAACAGCCTCTGTTTCTCTGCAAACGTGGACTTATGTATTCAGAACAGTACAGGGCTGATCTAACTTTAGAAATTGATTTTCTATCTAAGTAGCACTGCTGGGAAGTACTTGATTCTTGTATATTTCAGAGTAATTAGTTTCTGGTAATCTTGAGAAGTGCTTGCACTGATATGACAATTAGCAGTGACTTTATTATAAATTGTTCAAAGGATTTTCAGAGCTATCGTTCGCAGCAGTAGGTCAATCGAAGGAAGGGATTATGCGTGCGGTACGTCTGCTCTCTGGATACGATATGCCCACCGTTGGCTTGGGCACGTGGCAGGTGAAATATTTAAAGATATCAGTTATCCAATTTTGTCGAAGACGTAGGAAAGAGCGCAGTTAAATTGTATCGAGTTAACGATACAGAATATCCCGATGTGTCGCAGGCTAAACCTGAAGAAATCGAGACTGTCGTGACTGCTGCTTTAGAGATCGGTTACAGGCACATCGATACGGCATTTAATTACAATAACGAAGAGGCGATTGGAACTGTCTTGAGGAAATGGTTCGCCAGTGGTGGAAAACGCGAGGACCTTTTCATCACGTCGAAGGTAATGCTCGTGCTAAAAGAGTAATCTTTCTGTTCGAAGTTTGAGAGAAGCTCGATTGTCCTTCCAGTTACCTCATTACGGTAACCGACCATCCGATGTTGAAAAGTTTATTAAGTTATCGTTGGAGCACCTCGGTTTAGATTATTTGGACATGTACTTAATTCATATGCCGTTCGCTTTCAAACTGGATGAAAATGCGTATGCTCCGGCGGTCCGTGAAGATGGGAGTTACGTGTTGGATACTGATACAGACCCTGTTTCAGTGTGGAAGGTTTAATATTTATTAATATTGCTCGACACCGTGTTGGTACATCGCGACGCATCATTCTCTCGAATATTCTTTTAGGAAATGGAAGAACAAGTGAGGAAAGGTCGTACGAAATCTATAGGCTTAAGTAACTTTAACGAGGAGCAAGTATCAACTATATGGGAAAATGCACAAATAAAGCCGAGCAATTTACAAGTGAGTGTTAAGCAAAAAGAATGTTTTATACATCAAGAAACTCAAGTTACCATGTTACTTTATATGAACTAGGTAGAGTTGCATGCCTATCAACAGCAAAATTCTCTCCGCCAACTGTGCCGAACGCACAACATTGCTATAACAGCCTACAGCCCCTTGGGATCGCCAGGAGCCAAAGTACACTTCCAAACGAAATATAATGTTAACGTCGAAGAATTTCCAGATCTCTTAGGGCATCCCATAGTTCAGAAGATAAGCGCGGAATACAAACGGACACCCGCGCAAATCTTGTTACGTCACTTGCTACAATTGGGCGTCGTTGTAATTCCAAAGAGTGCATCCCCGGAAAGGATTAGAGCGAACATGGATTTGTACGATTTTACATTGAAGGAGACGGAAATGGAGCTTTTGAACACTTTAGACAAAGGTGCGCGGGGAAGAATATTCAACTTCCTGTTTTTCAAAGGGTAAGTTGGTTTATTAAATGCATCCAACTCTTCCGCGAAAGACAGAAACTTCTCTCACACGAATTTCAGGGCCGAGAAGCATCCGCATTACCCGTTTAAGGACGAATTAGAATCGTAACCGAGAAGTTGCCGACTTGTAGTTTTGTATTCGTGTATATTTATACATTGGAACTCGGCGACGTACAGTACAAAATGGAAATATATATGCTAACGAATAAATGCACAATATCATTGCAATGAGACGAGAACGGTACATGGCACGGTGAAATTAAAAAGCGAAAATAAGTCTTACTAAATCTCAATGAAGTCTGTACAACATTTTACGTTGCATGCGGTGCTGAAGCTCCCCGCGGCGTATCATTGTGTGTATAACTTTGTAAATGGCGCGCTCTGGATACGCCTGCTTCACGAAGTCCTTGACAATATTTTGCTCCGACACCTGATTCCCGATGGGGAATCTCCGTTTCAATTGTTTCTCGATGCGCGACAGCAACTCGTGATCTTCGTCCGAGGTAAATCCCTCCGCACCTGTTATTAAAGTTATTTAAGCATAGAGCGTGCTGGGAATGTAAGCGCGTACATGTTAGTTACTTGATTCTAGATTACCAGCTAATGATCCGGACATCGCAGCATCTAACGTAGAGACTTGAAACAGTCTGAGCGCCTCGTTCACATGGATTTCCATAGCAAAGGGCTGCAGTCGCATTTTCGCTAAAGATTCCGAGATTCTTATAACAGCCTCCAACTGGCGAACAGTTATGGGAATAGATAGCCTCTTCTCTGTGTCCTTCTCGTGCTCCTTCGTGCTAGCTCGCATTACTACGTAACGATTCTTCAATTTGTCTCCCGCCTCTTTACTGAGCCGCGGGCCGCAACGTCTGTAAAAGGTACGTGAATGAACCGGAAAGGAGATGGTACACACTTTGCGCGTGGTGCCGTATGGTAAATCTTACGCTCTGCAATATTGGATATATTTCTTCAAAATCTGCAGTGGTAGCTCTCCTTCGGCAGTCTGTTCCGTCACTTGACCAGCATTGCTGTGGATACTCATCACATGTTTGGCCAGCGTTATATCTTTACTCTGGTTGTGCACGTCTTTGACGATAAATATCATGTCGAAACGCGATAAAATAGTTGGCATGAAATCTATATTCTCTTCTCCCTTTATATCATCCCAACGACCGAATATAGAGTTTGCTGCTGCTAACACGGAACACCGAGTATTCAATGTTGTAGTTATCCCAGCTTTCGCGATCGATATAGTCTGTTGCTCCATAGCTTCGTGTATCGCCACTCTGTCGTCCTCTTTCATTTTGTCGAATTCATCTATGCAGACGACACCACCGTCTGCGAGAACCATAGCACCTCCTTCCATGACGAAATTTCTCTGTGGGTCGAGCATAATCTCTTTAGGAGAACAGGACAGATAATAAGGCAGCACTCACCGATACTGGATCTCTTAAGACCGATGCTGTTAGACCAGCGGCTGAGCTTCCTTTCCCAGACGTGTAAACTGCAACCGGCGCGACTCTTTCCACAAATTTCAATAGCTGCGATTTAGCTGTACCAGGATCGCCCAGCATCAGAATATTGATGTCTCCTCTTCTGCTCAGACCATCGGGCATTTTCTTCCTGGATCCTCCAAACAATAGGCACGCTATGGCTTTCTTCATATCCAACGCACCAAATATGCTCGGAGCTATACTCTTCGCGATTCTCTCGTATAAATTAGGATCTGCTGATAGGCGTCTAAATAAATCTTCTTCTTCGTTCGTGATGCAAGCTTGGGTACCTTGAAATCAAAGAGCAAAGTGAAAGAATTTCGTAATAGAAGGTTCCTGGACGCCGTGATATCCTGTTAGAATATAAGTACCGCTGCCTGTATTCTCTTCGTCTACAGAGATACCGATCACTCTTATATACGGAGCTCGAACACCGATTAATGCTTTGTCTCGTCCTCCACTTCTACCGCCAGTTCTAGCAATCTTTCTGATAGAATATATTCCCAGAATAAGAACTCTATTGCCTGGCACAACTCTGTCGCATAAATAACGATCGCAGTATAACTGTAAGTGACGTGGCATTTCACCCTGCGGGATGTGATCCGGTAGTTCTTGTAATTTAAGTACTTGGTAATCGACGCAGTTACATTTGTCTGGCATTATGAAGAATGGATCCAATGGACACTTCGGTCGACCCGCCTGTTCTCTGTCGCGGAATGTTTGCATTTTAGAATAGCCTTAAATATCTCCGATAAGATATTACATATTTAAAATACAATATCAATAAAAGTTGGCATACGTTGTACATTTTCTGGGTAAAACATATCCCTCTAAACCAGGGTTAATAGAAATATTCGCTTGCATGCTTTTACAAGAGCGGCATTGTATAGCGATCTTTGTCGCTTTGGCTCTGATTCCAGACGCAGAAATAATGATACCAGGTATTTTGATCAGCTTAGAAACTGCGTCAGGCTAAAATAGCAACAATATTAATACAAAAGGCTTTCCATATTCTGCAACGAGCACAGAAAAATTTCACAAATGCGTCTTACTTTCATGCCCCTTAAGGAACTTGCATGTGCATCCGAAGATAGTAATACTTGTATATCTTCGACATTCTCCTCCCCTTCTGGCCTGGGAGCCGTCAGCTCGTCTGCCAAATCCTTTGCGGCTTCCTCCAAAATTGGTAAATATTCTGTCGGGTGTTTGTGAACTTTCTCCGCAAGCGACTCGTCGAAAGCTGCCAAATCTTCCAAATTGATTTCCACCCAATATTGACCGAGATTATAGTTGCACTTCAGATTATCTCTAAAAAGCAATTGTAGTTAGAAAATATTTTATTTAACGTTCAAGTAGTTCGCGGTAAAATGTCGTAGTTTATTTCCAATACCTGTATTTATAATTAAAGTTTCCTTCGTGAAATTGCCTTATAAACTCCATAAATTTCTTTTTTGAGAATTGAAGAGTAGTTTGAGCTTCATTGCTGTCTCCTACCGGAAAATTGTTGGAAAAGAATAACCCCGGATCGTCGAATCCTTCCATCGCTTTGAATTAATTTTCAACGACTTTCGATACGTATCTTGAACAAAGTTCGCCGCGGAAAATTTGGCGGGAAACTCTCGGAGGTTTTCCTCAAACTGGTTTACCATAGAATACGAAATCAGAGAAAGGATATTCTACATATTTCCTTCGTCTTGCGTTCGAAAATGAAATGAAATTATTAGTATTGAATGCTTTGATAAACGCTTTACAATTTAATAATAGAACCGATTCAAATTAAAGAAAACTTATTTCAGAAGATTGAGCATTACGATATTATAAAATAGAGAATTTACAAGTATTTGTAGCACATTCGGCAACTTGACTAGTGCGAACTTTTTCGCTTCTGATTGGCTAAAATTTGAATTCAGTGCGCACAAGTGCGATTAGAGATGGAGTGCAAAATCACTAACAGTGATTTATCACAGTGATCGCAGATTCATGATCACGGTCGTGATTGAAGTTAAATCACGGCCGTGATTGTGATTTTTTTAACTTGAGTGAATTGTGAACTGTGATCGTAATTCTTGATCTTGATTGAATTATTTTTTATAAAATACTTTAATAGAGCTTGTGTTACAGTCGAAGCGTGCTAATTCAGCGAATATATAGAATATTCATTCATAAATAGTCAATGTACATATGCACGCACTGATTTGATTGGCTCAAGTATTCACATAATTTTTAACTAAAGTGAAGAAATATTCGTTAATTTAAATAGATCAAGAACGATTACATTGGTTCAAAATATACAACTGAGATTCTATAAGATCAGTGAGGACTTGAGCATATTTCAAGAGAAAGTAGAAATTGGGGTTATGTGGCGCGTGCAAAGAGCAGTTATGCTCTCCACCAATCAGAAGCGATCACTGATCTGCCTGCACCAATCAGAGGCGATCACGGATCACTGTTCTGCCTACACCAATCAGATGCGATCACGAAAATCACGGATCACTGTGAAAAATCACCGTGATTGGGAACGAACGTGATCGGATCACTCGTGATTCACAAATCACGGTTCTAGCCAACACTAAGTCAAAGAGTAGGTATAATAAGAGGCGTCACTCCGGGCGGAACCTTTGATGTCCTTGCTTGACCTTGGCATTTAAATTGGTTGTCTATTCGAGCGGGATATTCAAATCGACTAAATGTACCTTACCGTAGTTGGCTCATTATTGTCGAAGTTTACCGATCATTGCCGAATGGGGCCGAATGGGCATTTAAATTGGTTGTCTCACTAGAAATCACTGTTTCCCTAGATTATTTCTGTCCTTGTCGAGTGACGCCTCTTATTATACCTACTCTTTGACTAAGTGCGATCGTCCAAATACGTTATTCTCGGGTGAATTCCACTTACGCCCAAATCGCCCGTGATTTTCATTAAGATAAGTTTTCCCATACACGACCGAACGCAACACGTCAAGAATTTCCAAGTCGATTTTCTTGAAAATAAAGCGCAATATCAAAAAATTTTATTCCTTTTTCTCGACTAATTTACTTGTCATAAGCAGAAAAGAAAGAGTAACTTTTTTTGATATCGCGCTTAATTTTCGAGAAAATTGAGTTTGAAACTCTTAACGTTGCGCCCAGTCGCGTAAAGGAAAACCTACCTTAATGAAAATCATGGGCGATTTGGGCGTAAGTGGAATTCGCCCCAATTAGGCGGGTTTGATGCGATAATGCCTTAATGTTTCAATATCCCTAAACGTCCAACAATAAATTTTCGGAAGTATCCGCCATCTTTACAAGATTTTGTTTGACCATGGTGATGTGATGAAACGCGCTCCGATCTACATCATCTGTATGTAACTACGCGTTTTAAATCAGTTTTATTTGCGTCGTTCGCTATACATATACTGTTGTTTTTTATTACGATGCCTTGTCGATGTTACGTTTTGTCTCCGCAAAACAGTGCACTGAACGTTCATTGTCGGATCGGTTGCGATTCGTATGGAAGAAGAGAGCGCGAGATACGTGACGCGTTTCACTAAAGACGTGCATAAACATTTAATACAATTGTGTTTTGATATTTTGATGGAGGTAAGGTGCCACGACCAAGTTTTCTGCTAACAGAAATGTACTTCAGAAAGTTTTGAATACCGAGGAAACAAATTGTGCTTAGAAAGTGTACGTTGGAGTGTCATTCAATTGTTTGGAAGGAACCGAATGATGTATTGAAACCTTTTGTTTGTGTTTCTTCATTGTAGATGTTCTGCATTTAATAAGTTAAAGATTATTCATGTAAATCGAACGATTGTCTTCGTTGTTTCGAAATTGAATTTATGATCGCAACATAAGTATGAATGAATGTGGTTAGCTTAAAGGGAAAACGCGGGAATTGCGAGTTGTCAATTATTTACGGAAAGTTTGACAGGAACTTGTTATTTGTATGATACGCTTATGTTTATGCATGCCGTATTGTGCAAATCTTATTTATCGGGAATATATGCGCTTCTGGTGAAAGCTTGAACAGTTTCTGAAGTGAAAGGCGGTAATGTGACAGCATTGGGTATTAGCTCGTATTTTCTAGGCACTCCCGAACTCTTTCTGGCGTATTTTAGGTATTAAAAAATGCATCGATGTTTTTCGTATAACCTCCAATGTCAATATTCGTAAATTGTATTCAATAATATAAAGTTTTATTTTTTTATGATTCTTAACATATGTGTAACCAGTAATATAAAAAGTCACAAAGATGCAAACGCATTTTGTATCAATACTCGCGAATGAATGTTTGCCTCGAAGCGTTGATTAACATTAAATTTTCTTTCAGGTTTAAGCACGACCTGTGGAGAAATGTCTCCTTATTTAACGAGGAAACGTACTTCGTCACAGACAAACCCTCGAGAGTCACAGTCGGCAAATAAAGTGTCAAGTAGACAATTAAAGTCAGTAAGGTCCGTTGCTAGAAAAGCGTCGAAAGTAAAAGATAACATAGAAGTAACAAGTACAGGAGTAACAAGTAGGTTACGAAATGCAGCGGCGAAAAAGAAAGTCGATACGTCAATGGGATCGAGCAAAGATGTCGCTCAAAAAGAAGAGCCGAAGGTTACGAGACGTAGAGTGTTAAGAAGGAGTATCGATAAGAAAGTATCTATGCAGTCTAAAAAAGTTGCGACATGTAATAATGCTGAGACGAAAAAGCAGGAGCTCGAAGATACTAAGAGAAAGAGGATAAGGAAGAAGATCAATAACAATTCTCCTAGTTTGCGACAAATGTCGTTACACGAGTCCTTTTCAAACCAATCGAGGGTGAGAAGGCTTCGTTCTCATCGAATCGCTAAAAATTACAAGGACAACAGTACATTGATAAGTGAGAACATTTCACCCCCGCATCAGAACAGTACTGTGGTGGTGAAAAAGTTAAGCAGCCAGAAAGGAAAGAAACTACCAGTCTATAGTTGCGTTTCACCCGAAAATCCTGCAAAGAATCCAATCGAAGTGTATGACTTCGAGTGCGACGTTAATGACTCTAGAGAAAGATTGTCCAAGAAACGAAAGAAAAGAGCCATTAAGAAGACAATAGTACGCAAGAAGAAAAAGATTGTATCCGAAAAACAGAATGTGCAAAAGCCAGAGGTTCGCGAGGAAGAACCAATCAATGTTGAGTTTAAAGGAACTGTAGAGGAAAGTCCCTCCGAGCCTTTACGAAGCAAAGTTTCTGTGGAATCCGTGGTTGAAAATCAATTAGAAAAGGAACCCGTGGAGAATTTAGAAAAGGAAGTAAAAAGGATGAAAGAAGAATCAGTTGCGCAGTCAGATGTGTCAGGAGATACAAGCAAAGAACAAATTAAAGTCGCGTGTTCGAAGCCAACGATTATATCGGTACAAGATTTAAGTAGCAAAAGATTGACGATAATGGATAATTTTCCAAAATCGAATTCAGAAGATTTCAGGCCGTTTAGGCCGACAAATATTTTCGGCAACAAACTTGCGGTGCCACAGAAAAGTGCGATGAATCACTCTTTATTCGAGAAATCTTTATCTCCGATCACGAAACCGTTAGAAAATTTCAACTTGGACAGCCCCTGGAGAGCGCCCCAATTACTTACGTTCTCTCAAGTAAGGAATGTGTTTCAAAGTACGCCGCAAAATAAAAGTTACGACGTTTATGGTAGAAAGCTTGTACGCTCTGTACTAAACGAGCCCAAGAACTATGGGAATATTGCAAAGATGAGGGACACGCCGCAAAAGAATAATGAGAATGTAAGCGCAGAAGGATATCCAAACGCCAGCAGTTCCAAGAAGAAGAATCTTTCGAGTTCAAGAAAATTTGGTACAGTGATTACGAATATAGAACATTCTCTGCAGTCTAATGTACCGGAAGAAACGAGCGAACGAGTGGTAATTGAAGCGGAAAATGTGCCACCAAACATCCAGCCGACCAGCGAAATTAACTCCAGCACGATTAACGCTTCCAAGTTCGATGATACTGAGAACAAAGAAAATCCTGCGTTATCTTCACCGAGTCCGAAAAAGGTTCATAAGCGAGGGTTGAAAAATGTCAAAGCTCTTAGCCCTCGGAAAATCGCAAGCACAAGGATTGATGAGCAGAAAGAAAATTTTGATCCTCAGCCTGGGCCATCGGGTTTGCAAAGTAATCGGATTTTTAACGAACAAAGGATACTGAGACAGTCGAATCTGAATAATTTCTTAAACATTATGGAAATGCCGCAAAGTACTACGATCAGGACGTCTCATGGATTGTTTGACGATGGACAGTCGGCATCGGTCAGCAGTAAACCGGTAATAAAACTTCACGATACCGATGCAGAATTGAAACATGCGTTTGGTTTCGACGATGATTCTAATCAAGATGTATCTCCGATTGAGCATGAAGTTACGAAGGATGAACAGAAAGCTATAGAAAGAAGCGTAGAGACGCGGGATGCAAAGCCTTTCGCAAGAATATCAGTCGCTGAGATAAAGAATAACTTATTACCTAGGAAACCATTGGAGACTGCGAGAAATGAAAGAAATATAAAAAGTAAGGAGGTAGGAACGAAAGGGTCGCCTGTGAAATCAAGGCAAAAGGTTCAATTCGACATTACACACTTCTCCGATACATTTGACGTTCTATCGGAGATCAGTGAAACTCCGGCAATGAGCGCAACTGAAGGTCCACTGTTCGCTGATTGCGAACCGTCCCACTTTACGCAGGTATTTCTTTGAATTACTTTTATGCTAGATTGGACGACTTAACGCTACTTAACTCCTGTTAACGCGAGTCTCATGTTTCAGCCTCCGCGACATTTGTACAAACGTAAGCGCGATGTGAGCTTCAGTCACCAAGAAGAAAGTGACGAAGAGGACGTGGAAGCATTTGAGCATCAGCTGAAGCGGAAAAAGATTAATAAAATGAAAGTGGACCAGAAGAAAAGGTTAATGGAATGGGTTCAGGATATTAACAGAACTTTTGACGAGATAGATCAGCATGAACTAATGGTTGAATGAATCGTTCTTTATGATTAATGAAAGGAAGAATGTTGATATAGTTTTAACGGTATAGCGGTTTTAATGCTAGCGTAGGTATTCTCGACCGACATTTTCTAAAAGTAGCCTTCAATATTTCTAGACATCTGTAAGTACTCTATTTAGATATATAAGTATTATTTTTTTAACAGCTATATATATATAGATTGGTGTAGTAATAACCGATTAACAATTAATATTTCACTTGCATGTTTTATGCAAAAAGAGATAGCTTTATATTTTCTAACAATGTACAAAGGATTCTAAAATATTTTACATATATAACTTATTATAGACTTAGTGTACCAATAGCGTGATATTTGTTATAACTAACACTTACAGTTCCCTATACAAATATCAGATCGATAAGACGTTGAGTATTTTACAGAACACGTATACTTAACAGCTCGACTAAAAATGTACTAATACCATAATAAAACTTTATAGATGAGGTATTGGTACAGGTAAATGGTTTCAATTCCTTTAATAAACAACGCGTTATATATTTTAATCATCTAGTACTTTATCGACCCAGCATCCAGGCAGTATGTTTCCAATTCTGACCTACAGATAGCAACACAAATCACGTTCGCATCTTTATAAAAAGGAAAAACTGTGAGTCTTGGCCGGTCGTTAAGTATCGTTCAGCGATACAGATCCGCATCCAAATATTTCATCCGTTTCTAAATATTCTGTATTTCGCAAATACACGTTACCTCTAATGATCCCTGCATCATACGTATAAGCACGATGTATAGTACACAAACCGCGCGCGCACCAACACACCTATAGTTACTGATCTCTTGCGAAAGCTACTCGACACACGTAAGTACATGTGCGCGAGACGTATGCATCATAAATACAATACCACGTGCGCGTATGAGCGTGTAAATGGCTACTATTCAGCTCCTGATTCCCATTATCATTTCTTATCTAGATGCAACATTTATAAACCAATATTTCGGGGGAAATCATCGTACATTTTTACATGTTGATCACGCTTGAAAAAAGTATTGCGCGAAGCAACCTCGCGATAGCTACATATATACGTCGCGGTGTGCAACACTGTGCAGCGGGTTTCGGTAAAGTTGATACTCTTGTCCTAGGTTACGAACTGCATTTGGGTCATGAACTTAAGTTACACAGGCTTATTCAGGCTGTTAATAGTACCCTTGGAATTCTTCAATGGAAGCTGCTTTCCATCGAAACTGTGTATTTATTAACCTGCGCGACATTTACGATCGGTGCGTTACATATGTTACAGATTAGGCAACTCTTGCCACAGAATGTTGCGCTTTGCTCGTTAATCGCGATTGTATGCCTGCCGTGCAAGAAGAGTCGAGGGTATAAAATAAAAGGCTTTATTATAGTTCCCCGAAGAAACTCAATCCCTGAGAACCGTACAATAGAGTAGCCAGCCGCGATCTGAAAATGTTTACGGTACACGCGATGCATGGTGACCTTACGATATCGATTATGCCGCTTTCAATTCACCAATTTCCGATCACACACAACATCATTTGGGTCACAGTGTACAATGCGAAAAAAAAAACGGAAACACGGAAATATTGTCCCAGCGCGTAACGCGTTCGCTCGAGGAACGTCGATTTCGTAACGCTCGTATTACATACTTAATTGTAATTCATTACCGTTGCTCGACTAACTGGTTGTTGACCTTATACCTGTTATAACTTAACGCGCGATAGGTGCGCGTTACGTAAGAAACAAATGTTCCTTTTATAGATCGGCATATTTCAGCAAAAACGAAAAGCACGGATTCGCGTAAGCTGGTGGAAGAGCGAGGGTTTTTTTTCGCCATTGCGAGATGAAACGCCGTTGGTGTGTACAAAAGTCGTGCGTTGAAGATACGCTGCGACAGGTGGAGGAAGAAAATGGATTGATAGTTGTCGGGCAATTACTTTCCTTTTTCCTCAACTTTATGACCGGACACGAGCGGTTCGTATCGAATGCGTCGTCCATAGCATGGCTATAAAACGTTATGCGCTTCGGGATGATCCTGTCCAATCGAGTTACGCGCAAGGTAGAGAATTCGCCACGCCGGGGTCTCCTCGCAATTACAATTACGTAAGCTGAAATTATGTTACGAAATGTAGGGACGGTAGGGGGGTGATTTCGGCGCGGTCAAGGAATAACAGTGTCCCCGTGGTTTTCGTTCGGCCGGGGACACGCGACTGGCGGCCGCGGCGATTAGACCGCATCGCGTCTCTCCAATACATTTATGTGCATCGAGAGAGTTGGACGGAAAGTAGGTTCGCAACGAAGATAGCGCGTGGACGAAGCGCATTTATGTACACACGTACATATGTCCAATACACTTCTGTGGAAGCGTTACTACGCAGATCGCGTCGTGCAAGACGGGGCTTGGTGCCTCTCGCGTTTTACTACTTCACCTTGTCTGTCACCATCGATCATGATCTCTCGCTTGCTCGTACGCCTCTCAGCCATGGCTAAATTTACAGGCACAGGAGTATTCGCAGAAGTTTAAACTCGTTAACGCTCGCCTGATTATAAATAACTGTAATTACAATGATTCAATGAATTTCTGTATGAATTTAAAAGTCAATATTGCTTCCGTTCTTAATAACGGTGATACGATCCGCGCGACATATCGGCTTGTCAATTGTGTACACACTGTAACTTTATATGTCCGATTTCGGTATACATTTGCAGGAGCGTGCGCGTGCACTTGTGTATCCTACGTGCGCCACCATTCCAAACGCGAAATGCATGTGTATTTACGGGCTTAGTGTTCGTGACCAATTCGAGGCACAAAGAATTTACGTTTGAAGAAAAAAGTCCTGAGGAAGGTGGCACAGGAGTCTCCTACGTAGAGGACGTATTTATAGTTGCGCTATAGTCACGTACATATGTTGTTCCCTTCTTGAATAGGTGGTGCACGCTATTGTATTACGTGCACAATGAGTGCAATTTATTGCCGTTGTCGGAATTAATAAATCAATAATCCGTGATTATCCATCCGATGCACGAGACCCTTCTTTGCAGTATCTAAGGAGGAAGTACCTACGTGAATCACGAAAATATTGGGACACCCTTTAACCTTTAGAGGACCGGCTTAAAAAAAAAGTGGTTTTCAGTTTTTAATTTTTTTTATATATATATATATAACGTATATTTTGTGCAGAATTGTGGGACTTGCACCGAGCCGCATTAACATTTTTTAATTTTACAAACACGGTATGTCTGGGGGTTTTTGATGATGCTGATTACGAATCTGTAGTCGGATCGTACAAATGTTTGACCTGCAGTTTTACTGATCTAGGCGATTGAACATATACCAAAATTCAGAGAACTTTCTTTTAGCTTGACCCAGAACTAACGACATTGACATAGAATGTCTTTGTGTCATCTTTTCTTCTTTTTTCCATGTTTTTATTACTATTTTTGGTATGTTTGTGTTGTTTCAGGAATTATTTTATTTTGTCGTATTTTTTGTGTTCTTTTGAACAGAACGAATTTATAGTCGAACATATACAAAAACACGGTCGAACACTAACACACACACATACGTATTTATACGTTATATCATTTTTAAATAGTGTGTTTATTTAAAGTCCCGAAAAGGGCTTTGCCGGTACCCTAAAGGTTAAAACAGAATAACTTTTTTAAAATTGATCCAAACGAATTGAATTTTTTTGAGAAGGTAGAAGAAAAAATGGCAAGTGGTCAGAATAGCGAAGAAAATAGTGAAATAGTGAAAAGATAAAAAAAGTTGAAAAAGCGATCTTCGCTATTCCGACCAATTGCAATATTTTTTCAAAACGACGGACACGTCGCCTAGTAAACTAATTCTCCTGGCTTCTAAAAATAACTCAAGTCGTTTGGACTAATGTGAAAAAACTTATTCTGTTTTAAAGGGTGTCCGAATATTTTTCTGATTCACTCTATGTGTTCAAAATAAACATCAAACTTGCAGATCTTCTCTTAATCGTATAATTTATTCCAGCATAAATTATCAAAAGTGTATACATGTAACTACAAGTGTGGCAGGGTCGCTACCTTGAAAACTACAAACAGTCTCGATAGCGTGCACAGAAAATAAAACTCGCGGTGTGTTGTTGATACGGCAAGCAAAACAGTGGAGGAAGTTATCACGGTATTGTGTTTCCAAAGAACAGGCGGGTACTCTTCTATACAGTAGTCGTAACTGTAATGGAAATCAACTCTCGGGTTTAACTAGCTCTAACAAACCCTAGGTACAGATAAACGCCACAAAGATTATTTTAAGTCAAGCTACTTTGCTTCGTACATAAGGGTTTACCGTCATAAAATAAGCGATGCTGAAGTATCACTCGGTTAATGAAAATATCGATGATGCTCGAAAACGGCGTGATTAATGCTTGCGTCGAAGGATAAAGTGGTGGGGGATGAAGCCAGTAATGCAGATCGAATTGACGACTATGAAGTCATTACTAGGGATCTCAATATTTACAGTGGAAAAGATATATGAAACGAATTGTCCGCCGCTAACCGCGCATTATTCCCAATTACGCAATAGACATGATCGATATTCCCAGCAGAGACAATTAAATTGCTCATAAACAGCTTCCACTCGGTTCTGCCCTCACAGCGTAGAAGTTCGTTATTCGAAATCGCACGGCGACAAACACATACGTCCATACGCGGCCACGATCGATAACCATACATCGAACGGGACAAGGGAAAATCGTTTACGAGCTGTATATACTTACTCCGTATGTTTTCGTTCTCGAGGCGCCTGAGCTTTCATTATTTCTTGTTGCAACCGTGTCAAGTATGCAATCAGTATAGCACCACTTGGCTGCAGCGAATATCTCGTCAAATTAAAATCGCTAAATACATTTGCACGCTGGAAGAACTGCTACTAGTTGCTTCCAGGTTATTGTCGGGCATTCGTTTCTAGCTAGTGGAAATATTGTAAAGCGCAGTATCACATATAGAAATACAACGCATTGATCTCACGTGGTCAGCTCTCGAGCAGTTCCCTTTCGATCGCGAACGAGATTTTCAACGAATTAAATAGGATGATAAATAGACACCATTCAGGGGCACGCGCGAAAGGAAATCTGCGTGTAACTATCGTATTGCGAGTATGAAATTGAGCGTGTATAATAAGGCATAATACAATTATATGTAACTACGGTGCGAAGTAGGTCGGCATGTATATGTATATGTCCGCAGCCAGCGCAGCGTTTCGATTTAGCAAACAATTTAACAGCATAGCTTTATCATCTTAACTTTTACCTAACACGTTCCCACGAGAAGTTTCATATTTCTTCGTTACCACGAAAGTTCTACTTTAACGTCAGCTGACTGTGACCCACCGATCACTGTTCCTTTCATTTTTAACGATCGATTCGGTAATGCTCGATATCCCAGTAGCTTCGGCAACGGCCTAATAATCCCATAAGTATACGCGCGCTCTACTTTGTTATCTTATGTAAGCTACAAAATCGAGGAAACCCGTCGTAAAAGTATTTATATCCCGTGGAATAAGTTTAATACGCAGGTTACTATCGATCCCCCCACCCCCGCCTAAGGATATACATACTACGTTCGAGAAAAGTTTCGAGCTTCGGAAACGGTCCGCCATTTATCGCTCGTTTGTAAATGCTAATCGAAGCTACGTCGCATTAGAAAAATATGTTTATCGTTCTGGACCCGTTAACCGTAGGTGTGCACGTTCACGCACCAACACAGGCCGCGACGATGCAGAGACTCGGCCGGACACGGTTCGCGCAATGCCACTCAGAAACGTTACTTTTAATTAAATACCAGCGGCCCCGGTGGAAAGACAAACCACTTTCTATTTACGATTTACAGGCCGAGTTTACCCGATCCGATCGAGCCACTGACACAGCTGAAGGTTTCTATTTAGCGAATCCGCAGACGTTGAGCCCGTGTATAGGAGCCCGTGTGTGCACGGATTCGGGGTGACGCGGGTATTGTATGAACTTGGAGCACCGGCAACAAAGTCACCGCGCGGGATTAACCTGGGTGGAAACAGCTGTCTCCGCGTTGGTCGTGAGGCGCGATTTCTCTCGGATTCGCGCGATGCCAACCGATCGATTCGGGAGAACTCGATCGCTAATCGCATCTACTTTCCATCTGCTTCACTGCGACTCGATGGGATCGATAATGAATCCTGCTGTGCGTGCACGAGGCGTGCGTACAGATGTCAGCCGGAGTCGCTGCGTAACATTCAAACGTATCGAACAGTCGCACGCTTATCGTTCCCTTCGTCTCTCCGCGTCCTACGCAATTAAACTTGAAATTAACGGTGTAGGGTGCAGTATGGAAGAGAGACAGAGTCGCCATAGTTTCTTAGGGAGCACAGCGGCGCGCCGGAAGGATGAGCGGCCAGGCTGGTGGGGATAGAAATACGCTCGCCCCACCCCTCGTTGCGAACCTCCTCTCCACCTCTTCCTCCCCCCCTATTTGCCCCCTCTAAAACGTTAGCACGTCGCGCTTCGCTATCGCACGGAATCACGGACAAATCAAACATGGCGATTCAGTCGCTGTTTGCGGTGAAGGTGTACGGTTCGTAGAGCGAGAGCGGACGGTTTTCAGTAGACGAGGCTGTGTTTTTAACGGTAATGAGTGCTTGTACCGTGGCGAATCCTCGGATCGTGCCGAATATTACGAATATGGAGAGCCGTGACGGCGATACGGCGATGGAGAAAGTGTCGGGCGGCATTGATGGAGTACGTGACGTGAAGGGCGTAAAAGCGGAGCCGACGCCTGTGGCGTCATCGTTGCTAGCTTCGGAACAAGTATCGCTCTCTGCCGGCGAGAACATCAACAGCACTAACCACACCAACGGGACAGCTGTAAGGATACCAGTATCGGTATTTAAAACTGTATTTAGATAATATGGCGCGTAAAAATTTGAATTTCAAATTTCAAATACTCGTCGAGCGTATTTAAACGATATTTTATCACCACGTTGGTTTCTTTTGGATATTGTTTTAAAATTGTAGCGAATAATCGTTGATCGAAATATTTAGTCAGGTAAATTAGTTGCTAATTTCGGTAGAATGACATATGCGTGTAATTTAGAACGATTTACTAATTAAGTACTGATTCGTTTACTTTTTATTTCAGTGCGCGAAATCGTTAGGAAAGAGTTCAGGAAAATTTGAGAGTGGAAGCGGCAGCGGAGATCAAGAAGGTGGTCAGCACGAGGATGGAATTGATATCGCTGCTAAAAAAAGAAAGACACGTAGAGGTAAACCTAAGCATAGAAAATTAAAGCCGTATTTGAAGCAACAGTTAACGTACCAGCAACAATTGAGATTTAGATCTAGAGGTCGGTTAGCAAAGACTGGTAGGCAACCGCCAGCGCCGTATAACACTACGCAGTTTCTTATGAACGATCACAGCGACCTCCAAGATCTCGATCAGAAACTTTCCGAGGCTGTATCATCAGAAATACCCGCTACATTTCAGAAACCGTCAGCCCCGTCTCGTACGCGGGATTCTAGTTTCAGCGTCGACTCAGACGAGGATTATTTCTATTCGTCTCCGGAGGACGAGGAGGAATTCTTGACAAAAGAATTCTCGAGCGCTTACGAGGATCTCCATGCCGAAAGGCTGGGTACGTTAAGCAAATCAGAGCTGATACAGGAGTATCTACAGTTAGAAGCCAAAGTAGATTTACTCACGAAACGGCTGCGCGGCAAGAACTTCCACCAGACGGAAGAGCGAGATATAGAGAGCAAGAGTAGCAGTAGTACGGATTCGGAATCGGCGAAGAAGTTAAAGATCTGCCAGCAGCGGATCGACGATCTGACGCAGCAGAATGAACAGCTGAGGCAAGAAAACGAGTCGCTGAGGGCTCAGAGGCATGGCAGCCCGGTTTCGAGCGTCGACAGCGAAAGCGACAGCGATAGTACGAGCAACGAGAATAGAAGCAGATGTAATTGCCCCCTATCGAATTCCAGTTCTTCTCCGGAGCACGTGGGATACGCTTCCAGGCACGGAAGTAGTCAGAGCGAAAAGAATTCGGCGTCTAATACCGACAGTACAAGCGATAGTTGTGATACTAGCTCGAGTTAGAGAACCTAAGGAATCCCGTGGTCCTGTTTACTCTTTCCACTGGCCGTGTAATTATTCAAGAAATTGATGGCACCCACCCCCCACCCCCGCATAAATTATAAAGAGCTGTTTTTATATTGAAAGTCTATTCAATGTTTCAAAAGTCAACGTACAAGTCGTGTTAAATATGTTATTGGCCCTGCGTGTTTGCTTTAATCCTACCGATCTAATAAGCGCGAGACTGGTTCGAATCAACTCCATTGCGCTTTAGCAACAAAGAATCCTCTTCCTGATGTCGGATACACAGCCCCCAGACTATTCTCGAGTACGCTCTTACGATTTACTTCCCATGTTTCTTTTAAGACTGTTTCGTGTAAGAAATTTCAGCGTGTAAACGAAGTAAGCAAATATATACCCACTCTTACGAAAGAGACAGGCTATATTGTTACTTGTTCGGTAAAATGCTGCGATAAGCCCATTTTCACCTGCGGCATACATTCTATAATTTATTTCCTGTTTGTTTGATACTAATTATAACGCGGTCCAGCTAATTTCTTCTTTTCGATGAACTGCCATTTAAGGGTGTGACGTGTATAAATTTGCGTTCGACAGACCATCAGCTAATGAATTTTAAAATGTCCGTCTAGACGCAATAAACGCTACCACTCTAATGTTAAACATTTATCTAATTTATATCCTACGAGTTTAAACGTTATTATTGTACAATTGTATAGATCTACGGTGTAAGATTAGATGTTAGCTTATGGTCTGAGTATATAATGTACTAAAGTATTTCGCACTTTAAATTTTTAATAAACTTCAAGTTCTTCTTTCATTCATTATGATCATTCTCCTGGAAAGTCAAGCCGGGAATCCACCGGGAAGCTAAGCTATGCTACGCGATGCTATGTTTTAACGTAGCTTTTGGTGGAAACCGTGCCATAAGAATGCGTTGAAGCTAATCTTTTTAAAACGTATTATGGCATAGCATAGCTTAACTTCTCGGTGGATTCGCGGCTTAATGCGCAAGAAAGAAGCTTGCATTTAAAGATCCTTATACCACGCGAATGCGATGTATGATTGTGTGACTGTTCTACTAGTAGAGCCCCTTTAGACTGAAGATATCTCTCTGAAATTTAATAAAAAGCATCTCCGATGTCGTCAGTTGTGTTGTAAAGCTTGTATAATATTGATTTCTTTATTTAAAGGATGCGACAAGAAGAAAATGTGTTTCCTTTGTACAATAATTACGAACAACATGAATGTATAATAGCATAGAATTTCACGTATTTTGTAAATTTCTTGAATATCATTTTTTATCTACTTAAATATTAAACGATAATGTTTATCCGATTATTAATATCCATGTTGAACCGCTTAATCGCACTCGTCGTGAACCAGGCTTAAGCCTCTGCCAGCCTCTGCGAAACGCTGCCAACTTCGTGGCGCGTGAAATTGAAAAGCACGCAAGGCCAGCGTTTGGTCTTATTACACTTTGGTTGTTTAACAAATATATAAAAGCTGCCCGGGTAAAATAGTATGAAAGCAATGTCTCATCATTACGTAGTGACGGCACATAAGCCCACGGCTGTCACCGCGTGCGTAACAGGTACGGAAACACTTCCTCGCGGAGCGCAATATCGTTACGGCGATAAACAATCATTTTCTTTTTATCAATCAAGGTAATTTCACCTCGCCGACAGACCTGAACCTCATTCTAGCGAAGAATGTTCGATTGGAAATTTATCTTGTTACCCCCGAAGGCTTAAGGCCACTCAAAGAAGTTGGAATTTACGGGAAGATTGCAGTGGTGAAATTTTTTCGACCGCCGGTAAGGTTATGCCAGTACCCTTGCTTCGTGATTTTTATGGTGTCCCTTACATCTTCGTATTTGTTTCTGTTACCTTGAATCTTTATTTCCAATACCTTCGATAAGAGTAATGGAACCCTATTAATTGTAATAAATTCGTTGGCATTAGTTTCGTGGACAAAGAGACCTTGGAGTAAGAAAGTAACGGTTGACAGTACGGTAGCGCCTTTAAGATTGTAAGTTAGTTTAATCTTTCCACAGCACGAGAAGAAGGATCTTCTGTTTTTATTGACCACACGTTACAATGCTATGATCTTGGAATGTATCGGAGAAGGAGAAGATATAGACGTTATAACGAAAGCACATGGGAACGTGGCGGATCGGATCGGAAAGGCTTCCGAAACGGGGATCAAAGCTGTAATCGATCCCAAGGCACGTGTAATCGGCCTTCGATTGTACGATGGCCTTTTCAAGATCATACCCCTCGACAAGGACAATCCAGAGTTGAAAGCATCTTCGATTCGCATGGACGAGCAGCAAGTTCAAGATGTGAATTTCCTTCATGGATGCGCTAATCCTACGTTGATCTTGATTCATCAAGATATCAATGGCAGGCACGTTAAAACTCACGAGATATCTCTGCGCGAGAAAGAATTTGTAAAAATACCTTGGAGGCAGGATAACGTCGAACGCGAGGCTATGATGGTGATTCCTGTACCTTCGCCGATCTGTGGGGCGATAATAATAGGGCAGGAAAGCATATTGTACCACGATGGGACCACGTATGTCGCCGTCGTGCCTCCGATTATTAAACAGAGCACAATTACGTGCTATGCTAAGGTCGATAACCAAGGGCTGAGATATTTATTAGGCGACATGGCTGGGCATTTGTTCATGCTGTTCTTGGAGCAAGAAAAGAAGTCGGACGGTACGCAAGTAGTGAAAGACTTGAAGGTGGAACTTTTGGGAGAAATCAGCATACCGGAATGCATTACGTACTTGGATAATGGAGTAATATTCGTCGGCAGTCGTCTCGGCGATTCGCAGTTAATTAAATTGATCACTAAAGCGGATGAGAACGGCTCGTACTGCGTTCCGATGGAAACTTTTACCAATTTGGCGCCGATAGTGGACATGGCTGTGGTTGACCTTGAAAGACAGGGTCAGGGACAAATGGTTACATGCTCCGGAGCTTTCAAAGAAGGTTCGCTGAGAATTATTAGAAACGGGATTGGTATCGAGGAACACGCGAGTATAGATTTGCCAGGCATTAAGGGCATGTGGGCACTGAAAGTTGGCGGCGGGAACTTCGACAACACTTTAGTCTTATCTTTCGTTGGACAGACCAGAATTTTAACATTGAACGGGGAAGAAGTCGAAGAAACAGACATACCGGGCTTCGTTGCAGACGAGCAAACTTTCCATACCGGGAACGTCACGAACGATTTATTTATTCAAATAACACCGACGTCCGCGAGGCTAATATCGCACGAAACGAAGACTGTTGTTTCTGAATGGGAACCAGAGAATAAGAGAACCATCAGCGTGGTTGCTTGCAACGGTACGCAAGTACTTTGCGCTACTGGAAACGATCTGTTCTATATGGAAATCTCAGGTGGACAGATCGTAGCGAAAGGATTCGCCACCTTGCAGTACGAAGTAGCTTGTTTAGATATATCCCCGTTGGATGGTAATACCGAAGCGAAGCTTACTGCGGTAGGCTTGTGGACGGACATATCCGTTCGCATATTAACTCTGCCCGCTCTAGAAGAAATTAACAAAGAGCTGCTTGGAGGCGAGATAATACCTAGATCCATTTTAATGACGTGCTTCGAAGGTAATACGTATCTCCTCTGCGCCCTCGGAGATGGAAGTATGTATTACTTCACTCTGCACAAGCAGAGCGGTATGCTTTCCGATAAGAAGAAAGTCACCTTAGGCACGCAACCGACAGTCCTAAGGACTTTCAGGTCATTATCTACTACCAATGTTTTTGCATGCTCCGACAGGCCCACTGTAATCTACTCGTCGAATCACAAGCTGGTGTTCAGTAACGTTAACTTGAAAGAGGTGAATCACATGTGCTCTCTGAACGCTGAGTCGTACCCGGATAGTTTAGCATTGGCGACTGACAGTACCGTGACAATCGGGACGATCGATGAAATACAGAAGCTGCACATCCGCACTGTTCCTCTCGGGGAGTCGCCCAGGCGAATCGCTTACCAGGAGACCTCCCAAACATTCGGAGTGATAACGATGCGTGTCGACATCCAAGACAGTAGTGGCGTTAGCATTGTGAGGCATTCAGCATCCACACAGGCAGCTTCTACGTCCAGCAGCAGTCACATCGCGTCGCATAATAAACCTACGGGGCATACAGCTAGCGATATCGGCCAGGAAATTGAAGTACACAATTTACTTATTATAGATCAACATACTTTCGAAGTGTTGCACGCGCACATGTTAATGCCCACCGAATATGCCTTGTCGTTGGTGTCGACGAAGCTGGGCGAAGATCCTACCTCGTACTACGTGGTTGGGACTGCGCTCATTAATCCCGACGAAACTGAGCCAAAGATGGGTAGAATACTTTTGTATCACTGGAACGATGGGAAGCTCACGCAAGTCGCCGAGAAGGAGATCAAAGGATCGTGTTACTCTTTAGTCGAATTTAATGGGAAGCTTCTTGCCAGCATTAACAGTACTGTTCGTCTGTTCGAATGGACCGCGGAGAAAGAGCTCAGGCTGGAGTGCAGCCATTTCAATAACATTATCGCTCTTTACTTGAAAACGAAAGGAGACTTTGTTTTAGTCGGAGACCTCATGAGGTCCCTTACACTGCTGCAGTACAAAACAATGGAGGGCAGCTTCGAGGAGATAGCTAGGGATTACAATCCGAACTGGATGACTGCCGTAGAAATTTTAGATGATGACACTTTCTTAGGTGCTGAGAATTGCTTTAATCTGTTTGTCTGTCAAAAAGACAGGTAAGCACGGCATATGATCTACGCTCTCTTTGCGCTTACACAGCAACAGATTAAAACTCGTATGTGTTTCCAGTGCTGCAACCTCGGAGGACGAGAGGCAACAAATGCAGGAAGTCGGACAGTTCCATTTGGGCGATATGGTGAATGTTTTCCGGCATGGCTCCTTAGTGATGCAAAATTTAGGTGAATCGAGCACACCTACGCAAGGCTGCGTGCTATTTGGAACAGTCAGCGGTGCCATTGGCTTGGTCACGCAGATTCCATTCACGTTCTACGAGTTCCTACAGAATCTTGAAGACAGATTAACGAGTGTGATAAAGAGCGTTGGCAAAATAGAGCACAACTTCTGGCGAAGTTTCAATACCGAATTGAAAATCGAACAGTGCGAGGGTTTTATAGATGGAGATTTAATCGAAAGTTTCCTGGACTTGAGTCCTGATAAAATGGCGGAGGTTTCATTGGGTCTTATGGTAAATACATTTCTGTTACTTGAATTCTGTGTGCTACTTATCTGTTGTCATTCTTTTGTTTTCGTTTTCGTAGATCGATGATGGTAGCGGCATGAAAAAAGAGGCAACGGTAGACGATCTTGTAAAAATAGTGGAAGACCTTACAAGAATACATTAAACATGCATATTTCGCTGATTTGTATAGTTTATTACATTTTGGGGAGCTGACGGATGGGTTGATAGGAAAGGTCTTAAATAATTGGGAAAAGAAACTTAAGAAATGTACTATACAGTTACCTATTTATCAATTACGGTGCAAGAAAGCAGGATGGTGTATCTTTTCATTTCTTTCTTTCTTTGTTTTTTTTTTTGTGAAAATTCTTTCCATTCACGTACGCCTGTACTCTTGTACTTCGATTCATCTTACATTATTATAATAGTTCGCTTCAATTGTACATGTCAATGTGAAAGTTGGTCAAAATGTTTCTGAACGGTGCCCTATTTAGGACGCTAGGAATAAGGTGATTGTGGGGAATTTTTTTCTAAGAAACTGTTAACCGCATCTTTTTCAAACTTTCAGGGTATTTTAGTTCACATTCAAACAATACGAATTAATTTTTACGTTACAAAGTGTTCGATAGAAATGGAGATATACGAACACGTTCGTCAGGACTCACGCGCCGGAGTCGCAAATTGGCGATTGTAATGGTAGCCCCATTTCTTCCCTGGAATAAAAAAACAAGGTTTTTTTTATTTCTAGTATAATTACATTGTCGATAAATCTAAGACATTGATAAATAAATTGACTTGAACAACTCTTTTTCCATAAATACTACGAAATATCTTGGGGCAGAATCGTAACTTTCGCATTCAAGCCCCACCAATTTGCCAACTTTTAACTTTTTTTTTGTCGTTTGTAAGGTTCATCGACAATGTAATTATATTAGAAATAAGAAAATCCTTGGTTTTTTTATTCCAGGGAAGAAATGGGGCTACCATTACAATCTAACGAACGTGTTCATATATCTTCATTTCTACCTTACATTTTGTAACGTAAAAATTAATTTTTATTGTTTGAATATGATCTAAAATACTCTGAAAGTTTGGAAAAGATCTGCGTAACAGTTTCTTAGAAAAAAATTCCCAAGAATCACCTTATTCCTAGCCGTACTAAACAGGGTTCCCCCGTTAAGAGTACATCTTCTTTTCAATCAGTCTACTTTTAATGTGTATATCTATTATCTATCCTGGCATTCTACTATTCGCGAATTCGGATTGATATGAATATTTAACGACCGTCAATTATAATCGTCACATGCTATTTATTTCGAATAAATTCAGAAACCGTTCGATCAACGATCGTACTGATTATCGTGACAGCTGCTTCTCCCGAAGTGTTTCGAAAGCAAATTAAAGCCTGCATAAATTAGTGATATCAGATCACACAGAAATTGAGAAACGTGTACGCTCAGTGTTAAACATCGAGTTTCACGCCTGACGCTATTTTTACACTAGAGCGTAACGCGCACAAATCACCGGATAAAAGCTGATAATTATTTTAAGGGAATGTCAATGTTAGCTATTAAACAAAGTCATCCGTAGAACCTTTATATCTTTGTGAGATTGAGTGTAAATAATAAAAGGAAATGTCCATTTTCAGGTAGAATTATTTCATGTCGTGTACTAATTCTGTTTGTTTGCACTGATTGCAGATTTTAATGTGGCTGGGTCGAACAGCCAGTTCCTTAATTCTTCGACACCTTGACCGGTCATTCCGCTAGTTTCGAATATAGCCAGTTCCTGCGTCACTTCCTTTTGCAAACGCGAGTATTGAAGCATCAGCAACGCTTCGTTGCGCATCTGGCGATAAGAGATGTCCATTTTATTCAGCGTCAATGCGACTTTAATATTTCGCAATCTAGGATCGACTAGCAGAGAGTACAGTAGCACCGCAGCTGCGCTTATTTGGCAAAGATTGCTAGTGTCTACTACGTAAATGATTTTCCCGATCTAAATATCACGCTCATTAATAATAATCCAAGAATCATTAGAAACATAAGGTTTATATTTATTATCGGAGTGTCCTTCAATAAGACTGACCTTGTCGAAATAGTGTTTCCATATTGGCGCCATACTGCCACCAATTTCCTTGACAATCGTGTCGAATTCGCCGGTGCCGTTTTTTACCAGGAAGATATTTACACCGTTGGTGGAGACGGTTTGAGTGGCATCGTCTATCTCGTCGCCTTGCAAGCGTTTCATCAGAAAGGTTTTGCCAGATTTAGCAGGGCCGAGGCAAAGGCACATCCTCGGGCGATTTATTATACCCTAGGAATGTTAAACTCTCCAGTGCGCCATAATTTATTATACTCTCATAAATTGGTAATGAATTTTACGTGTATGGGTACAAAGGTTTATTGATTTAACAGATACGTTTCTCTAGCGAATACATACAATTTATCTGATACATCAATATCGATCGGTTACTTCGTTATAACAAGATTGAAATAAACTTTTAAATAACAATAAAACAACGTTCAGAGATGAAATTTATATATTGAAAAATAATAAAATAAAAACCGTAGAGTATAATTTCATCGTGCTTAACTTAGTTAGAGGGTAAAGCGTATAACAATCAGTTTACGGACCTCGACTCTCCCATTTAAACCGTTCACAACGTTTTCGTACAATTCGATATACAAATTCTTTTCCTCTCTCTCTCTCTTTTTTTCCAAACTCTGTGTACACCGCTATCGCTAATTTACATAGAAAATCGTGTTCCGAAGAAACAAATGCTAACAAGCGTTGTCACAGACGTGGGAACAATGTTTTATTGTTACACGTAACAAATACTAGATACACAGTGAACTTATACACAATATGTAACGTAGCATGATCATTGGTTGTTTTGTTGTATGTGAATGATTGCATAATTCTATAAGTACAATGTGTATTGGATGTAATGGTACATGTCAGAGACAAACTACACAGCAAAATACGGAATTGCACAGAATTCCTTTATATTTCTTACTTCTTTTTTTTGTTTCTCGTTAAAAAATTGTACATTTCCCTACAATGTATATTATAGACACGTTGCCTTAACATATACATTGCATCACAATCACATTTTAAGGTCTTTTGTTCACAATATCGGCAGAAACACATCTCTTTCTTTCGCTTAACAATTGAGAAAGTAAGTATCAACATTTAACACGCATCTTTCCCCGAACAATCAGCTAAGTGAGAATTATGTATGATACAATACAGAAAAAAATAACGTATGTGAATTCAAAGCAACACATGTGAAGTGAACAATATTAAATGAAAAGTAACTGGGAAAAAAGGGAAATTAATTACTACTTGGAAAGATGCACACTTCGAGCGGAGAGATATGCATTCTATCGGTTTGGCAGAAAAACGCTATCCTTACGCATGATATCGAAACAGTATTCCCATAATTGGCTGGCATTAAGCGCATCAATCCTTTGCACTCTCCAAATGAGCTATGAAAAAGTGTCAACCACCTACGCGAATTTAATAGAAAATAACAAGACTCGGTTAATTAATCCTAGCGCTTATGGTTTACTGTGTCACTATTTGAGAAGTATGAAGTAGTTACGTTAAAAGAACATGTTGGGGTACCCTCCGAATGTACATGCAGGTACGAAATAACAACATAACAAGTGCGAAGGCTCAGAAATATCTCGAACGACGGAGCATTCTTGGTGCATTCTGTAGTCGTGTTTTCATTAAAGGGGTACCAGAACGGAAACATTCTGTAACGCGCACAAGGCACAGGAGGTTTGCCCTCGGTAGCGCGAGTCGATAAAATGGAATAAAGATCTTTCTATCGTTCTTTTATAGACAAGAATCTAGCACGATCCTCGTGGTGTATTTGTGTAAATATTTCGATCTTATCGCGATACCAATAATTTAATTTATCTAATTCTCTGTACAAACGTATTTATATTGTTTATGTGCATTTCATCCGTAAATAAGATTATGTATACGTATATTACAAATCAAGTCCTCTGAATCTGTACAGTCGTTTCGTTAGAAGTTCATTGTAGACAGGGTGTACTCCGAAGCGATTCGACAACCTCTCTTGGGAGCACGACTAGACTAGGATGTGTTGAGTTTGAGCCTGGTTCGCCAACTCCTAGAGCAAAGCTCGCACTTGACCAGACATTTGCCACGACTGCAAACGTTTATCTTTACTGCCAGCAATGATCTGGGGAAAGAGTAAACGATTCATGTTTTATCGCTCTCACAGTCCGAATAGTCGATGCAATCGTTGGAACATTATTACGCTGCTTAAGGATACTAGCTTACGTACCTTATTGTCTATAACTTCCATGCTTAGTAACATGTTCCCAGGTCCAGGTATGCTACAGACAAGTCGACGATCCTACCAAAAATATTTCAGCATTACCACCTTTCCTTACAAACATCTCTTAAGTCTAAGTGAATTTGGTATCAACCTGTGTATTAAATACGTAAATATTCCCATCGTAGCAACCAGCGAATAATAGTTTCTTGAACAGTCGCATGCATACAATTCCTACGCCAGCATCGTACTGCATCATTTGTTCTCCATTCTGCGAGGGAGAAATGCAATGGAGAATGATTATTCTATATAACTGTAATAGAGCCGTGCTTATCGTGTATGTCTCTACGAACCGTGAAGTCAAATACGAGTATGGATGTGCTACTCGTGCCGCAGTAAATCAGATTATGATCACGCATCAGGCTATAGACTGTGTGGCTTTTTTGGCCGCAAATCGTACGAAGAAATAGGCCGCTCTGAGCATCTCGTATAGTTATCGGTTGGCTGCGCGATGCCACGATAAGAACTCTTCGTGGACCCTCATTAGTTGCTTTTAAAGCAAGCACAGATTTGTCGGAGAACTGTATGCTGTTCGCTTTGATTGCGCCCGTCTGAAATATTAATCGGCTGATATAGAAGTTCACGCAAGGTGAGAGTAAATGATTATACAATTTTCTAACAAACCTTGACATGGTAGCGTGACACGTGGCCTGACTTAGTACCGATGAAGATCGTTCCCCAGGCTTCATCCATGCACTGTATTGGGCTACCTACGTCCGCTGTGTCCCTTATTTGCAGTCCGGTCTAATAACATCCGTTTATAATGCACAATAATACACAGGTAGATCTCGTGTACAACGTAGACGCTATGGTTTACTTACCGTCACGTTGTAACAGCGTAGAGTCCCATCCAACGAGCCGGAGAACATCCACTCTTTGTTAATATCCGTGCCACTTGTATTGAACACGTATAAACAAGTTACCGCTGCCTTATGGCCCTTATAGATGTTTAATATTCCATTAGAAGCTTGACTGTATCTATATATTCTGCCATCTTCGCTTGCAGCTAGAAACGAATTTTCAAAAACCTAAAAGACACATTTGTTCTTGTAATTAATCTATCGAACGTGAAACAATCTCTCAAAAACGTTGCAGTCAGAAACTATTATCTCTTTAACATTATTCCATCCTGCATGGTGCAAATGCCCGCGCAATCAGTTGCAAACAACAAAGAGTTCTCTATCGAGGAGCGAAGAGAGCTTTAGGTAGCAGCTAGAGGTAAAGGAGGATAATGAGTAAAGCTCTGAAACTAGAAATTTTGGTGATTTTATTAATACTATTCCTACGTGTTTGTACACTTATGACAGTTGCTGAAACTTCTTGTAAAGTATAAAACTTAAAATAAACAGTAGTAGGGAGGAAATTAGTACATACTGAAGGAAGTACCGTATATGTCACAGACATAAGTACATTCTATAGGAATCAAAAGTTTGCATGATATATTCCTCTTTCCGTTAATAGCGTAGCAATCTCTAGCTTTGTGTTATACTATTTAACAAACACAAGAAAGAAAAAAAAGAGGAAAAAAAGAGAGAAGACAGTGCGTTGCGAGATTTGCCCAGTCAAGAAAGAAACCAGCGATAATCATGCATCCCTTTAACACTTTCATTTCTTTCTTCTGCTACAACGCTGTCGGCCCTTTACCTTAATATCTAAAATAGGACCTTTGTGGACTGTGTACTGCGTCCTCGGTTGTTCCTTGTCGTCCTTTGTCTCTATCACAGTCAATGTTGATCCAGAATCATTATGATGTTGATTCTTGGTAACTATCGTCTTCTCCTCCACGATCTCAACATCCGGCTTCTCGCACTCCTGCGAGATATCTACAAGAACTTGCTCCTTTGTTAGAACTGGCATAACTTCTCTATCAGGGTCCGTACACTTTTCTCCATCACTGGTAGGTATATTCATCATCGCAGATTTCGGCTCCCCCCTAATTTTGGCGGAGCTGACTTCGTCGCTAATCGATTGCGCTGCATCCTCGGCCTTTTTAACCACCTTAGACGCCTGACTTTGCGAGGCTTCGGTTGTCGGCGTTGCTCGTTTCGCACTGGCACACGACAAGTCTTTGGCTGGCGTTGATTGCACGGGGCTTGCGAAGGATAGGTGGTCTAATTGGCCAGAGTTAGGATAGACGTACGGATTTATCGTGGAAATCCCGTATTTCTTTAACTCGTTAGGATTGACATTCGGTTTCAATATCGTGTGCTTACTGTCCACCAATCTCACTTGGCAATTCATAATTGTTGGCACCGTTTGCTGCTTGCACCTTTTCGCGTCTCTCGACAGCTCGTCGCCCGCGTGCGAGTGACTTGGAAGAATATCTAGCTCCGGGGGCATGCACCGTTTCCTGCTGATTGTTTTATGGACACTACGATTCTTCTTAGCATTTGTCGTACTCTCAGCCTCTTCGTTACCAGACGACGGCAGCGTAGGCGATACATTCGGGAGCTGTACCTGAGCATTCGTCTCCTGAGGTTCTTGCTCGGCACTCTGAACACTCGCGTCGACTTCAACTTTTATTCGCTTCGTAATTTCTTCCGTATATCTGGAGCTTCGCCTAAGGGGTGTTCTACTGCTCCCTCTCTTACGCTTGGCCGTTCTTTTAACCCCTGCTTCTTCGCTCTTCAACGACGATGTGTTCTCGGAAAGGGAAGAAGTAGATGTACGATGGCGACTGCTTTCTTCGCTTGAAGATTTGCTGGATCGCTCGGATTCTCTTCTTCTCTGAGAGCCTCTATGCTCCTTGGCACGTAAGAGGCATTCCTCTTTCAGAACGTCGTAGAACTTCTCAGAATTATCATCCGCGTTGTCTTTCCCGCAATGAGCCTGCTGTGTCGGCAAAGTATCTTTTAAAGATTCTTCGTTCACGTATCCCGTCTCAATATTAGAATTCTCATTTGAGTTACATATAGTAATCTCGCTCGCGGTTCCTACACTTTTAGAACTGTGAGGTTCGTTCGAATTGTCCTGATCCTTTTCAAAATTCTCAGATACTATCGCGTCGGCTGGTACACTTTTCTCCGCGTTAACAGCTTCCTCTTGTAGATCCGGCTCCTTACTCTTCTCACCGGCGACTTCTTCTTCGACTTTCACCGAATCTACATTTATTTCTGGAATGTCTAAAATATTTTGATCATTGTATACGCTACATATACTTGATTCCATAATACATATCTCTGATCTTTCTACTGGGGTCACCGCTCGACTAGTCTCAGCATTGTTACTCTCTGCGACTTCTTGCGCGAAAGGTTCCAGTGCACTCTCATCGATATTCACAGACGTTCCAAGTAAATCCTCTATGCTCTGCGGCTCATTGATTACGCCGTCTTTTGGAGCTTGTTCTTCGCTACCTGATAAATCTTCAGCAGTATTAGGACAGGGCGTTGTTAACTGTAAGTCATTACTCACATCGTCTTTACCATCACTGGACGTTGTACCTTTGGAATCGATAGGCGGCTCGTGGCAAACTTCTACAATATTCTGCGTTACAGAAGGTACCGCTGTTCGCTCCTCTTCTTCTATCGGCTTCTGTTCAGAGTTTGATTCTGGATCGTTCACTTGCTCCTGCTTCGCCGATGTAACCTGATCGACGTCAGGCACATTACACTGATTATCTTCGCTTGGTGGTTGTCTCTCCGATCGCTTCACATAAAGCTCCGCTGTTCTGTTCTCCGCCACAGCGTTTATTACCTCGTCTACATTCTTCCAAAGCTGTTGCTCGTCTTTCGATTTCTCCACTTGTTGGTCCCCGGGACTTTGGGACTTCTTCTTCGCGTGCACCTTTTTAGAATATAACGCGGATAACGGTAGCTCTTCCTCCTCAGGAGTTAAAGTCTTCCCGGGTTGCGATGCATTCAGCATTTTCTTCCTTCTCCTCCTTCGCGACTCAGTTCTCACTCTACGTGATTTTGCTAGCTCCTTTCTGTACGTTTCTTCTAAAAGCGCAAGGCCAGTGGTTGGTTTCTTTTGATCATCTATGCTTGAATTCTGAAGAAGGGAATCCCAAGTACTGTCATCTGAATATATAGACGATCTTTCCGGTGTTCTGTTCTCCGGTACTTTTATCGTTGAACTAGCTGTGTCCGTATCGTTCAATGCTTCTATTGTACTCTCATTGTCTTTTGGCGAAACGTTCTCATCACTGTTCTCTGGTGTTTTCAATTTAACGGGCTCGTCTGATGGAACTTGAGGTTCCGGTAGTTTGATAGCTTTATCATTTACTTCATTGCTAGGTGCCTCTGTCTTATCGGTGCACGTTGAGTCTTCTTTATCGATTTGCGGAGGTGTCTCGCTAGACACCTCTGGAAGTTTAACTTCGCTAGTCGAAGCTTGCGCGCAGGCTTGTTCCGTTGCCTTTTGCTTCGTGCTAGCTTTCTTCAATATTGACTTCACCGCGTCGCTAGTCTGTTTCTCTTCCGTAACTGCCTCCGACGATGTATCGTTAATAGAATCATGCGGTTCTTTCCATTTAATTGCCCATTTCGGTCTCTTTTTCTTTCTAGAACTCGAAGACTTGGCGTCCCCTGCGTGACTCCCGGCTTCCTCATTATCAGAACTACGAGTCAGAGCAGAACTTGCTTTCTTCTCAGCGTGATGCTCGTGTTTAGACGCCTTGGACTTACTCGACTGTGCGGGGTTAGCACCGCTGTCTTTTAAAGGCGCACTTTCCGCGGTCGTTTTGGCACATTGATTGGTTACAGGACTAGCTTCAATGTTTTGAATTAACTGAGACATTAACGCAGACGGTGTTCGCGGTCTGACCACCACCGTCTCCACCTCTTTGCTCTCGTGTACCGTATTGTTTTGCGGCAGATCGTTGTCGATCGGCAGAGCATTGTTTGTCAGCATATCATACAGGGTCATCTTCTCTGTCATCAGTTTGTGGATCTCAACGTCGATCTCTATCATTCTGGCTATGATAGCTTCCTTCGTGCTTGGATACGTCACTTTCACAGTGTCGGATTGCACTGCTTCCTCTACCAGATTCTTGGGTACGCTGTGCTTCTTATGCTCCTTGTGCTTCATTTTCGATTTACTCTTTATCTTGTGCAATGCTTCGTCGTCCCGCTTCTGATGCGATCTGCTAGCAGTCCTGTGTCTCTTCTCAGCGTGATGGTGGTGCGGCTTCTTCTTCTCTTCGGTGGAACTAGAAGGAGCATGCTTATCAATGGACGTTGACGCTTCAGCGGTTAAAACTACTTTACTTCCACCAACGCTATCATCCACCTTCTTCTCAATTCCCTTCTCACATTTGTCTGCTTCTTTATTTGGCTCTGCAAATTCGGCTTTTGTCTCAGGCGGTGGGGCAGCATCTGGAGGCAAGCTATCCGATGACTTTCCTAAGGCAGTTTCGATGGGAACACTTGGCTTTGTTGGTGTCTCGGGACGCGCAGTCTCTGAAGCTTCGGGTTGCGTAGTTTCTGGAGTTTCAGGGCTATGCGGTAAAGGAAGACTCCCTTGTTCTTGTTCAGTCTCTACAACGTCTGTACACGATGCTTGGGGCACTGGTTCCTGAGGAGCATCCTTGACGAATGGTACATCTGTTGGCGAAGATTCCGTGGAAACTTCTGGCGCTGTATCTTTCGGTGTTGTATCTGTTGACTTAGAATTCTGCGATGCCTCTGAACTTGGTTCGATATTTGGCTCGGAAGAAATTACGTTCGCTTCCTCTTTGTCTGTATGCGCAACTAATTCCGTTGAGAGCATGATGTTTGCTGCGTCATAATTTGCCTCCTCTTCTTTCGCAAGTGTTATGTTATCTTTGTCAAAGACTTCGGACAGCTCCTTGAAATCTATCGCATTGAAGTTTGACGACTGGATATTATCCACCAAACCCTCCTCTTCCTGTATGTGTTTGCTTGAAAATATATCCGCGTCCCTCGCAATGCAATCCTCCAGATCCAAACCGAAGGCGCTCAATTTCTCCAATGATTTCCCATCCGCGTCGTCTATATACTCGTCCAAGACAATGAACGGTTCACCGTCCTCGCCAAACGTGTCCTGACTATCCAGATTAATTACAGGTGAAACGTTCTGCTCCGTATCATTGTTATCAACTTGAAACTCTTTCGCCGCATCTTTATTTTCTGTCTCGATTAGTTCTGCGTGAGCTTCGACGTTACACAGAGGGTCGAAACTATCAGGAGTTGTTTTGTCGACATCATTTTCAGCGCCGTTCCCTTCCTCCTCTGTTAACTTGCAAGCCGATACTGCTTCATCGGTTTCTTTCATTTCCACGGAGAAGTCCTTATCATCTTTATCACTCCCTACTGGCTTTATACTCGATTCGTCGTCATTGATACACGTTTCTAACTGTTGCTTGCAGTTCTCTGTTACACCCTCTTCGGTATCTACGTTACTCGTGTCTACATCTGCTAACTTTGAAACCTGATTAACTTCATCTTCGATGGATTCTGCAACGAAACCTATGAATGGGCTTCCAACGCTGTCAGGAGATCTTAGTTCAGATTCTTCTTTCTCGTTTACTTTTGCTTCTGTATTCGTACTGTCCTTATCGACAACTTCTGTGTCCATTTCTGTATGTGGAGTAGGGGTGCTATCGGCAACGGTATCTTCCAGATTTTCTTTGTCGTCCAAGTGAATATCTTCTTCCATAGAATATGGTTGTTGGTTCACCTGAGGAAGATCTACGGTAAAGAGTGACGTGTCTTCCACAGGTTTATCCTCTGCAAATTCATCCTCCATGGTTTTATCTTCCACAAATTTATCCTCCGCAGATTTATCCTCCACAGGTTTATCCTCCACAGGTTCATCCTCCACAGGTTTATCTTCCACAGGTTTATCCTCCGTAGGTTTATCCTCCACAGGTTTATCCTCCACAGGTTTATCCTCCACAAGTTTATCCTCCACAGGTTTATCCTGCATAGATTTATCCTCCACAGGTTTATCCTGCATAGATTTATCCTCCACAGATTTATCCTCCATAAATTTTTCTTCCACAAATTTATCCACGACAACAGACTCTTCAATGGGAACTGGTGAAGTTTGATTGAAGGATGCCATGTCTTTCTCGATATCCTCCTCTTTGTCTGACTTTTCAGTAGATACAGGCCCATCTCGTGCTGTACTCTCTTCAGGACTGTTAGATATATTTTCCTCAATCTCTTTAGCGCTACTTTCTTCATTTATGCAATTGAATAAAGTCTGGTCACCTTCTGCCTCTATTCTTCCTTGCAAGGTAGTAACCAGTTGATCTCCTGCAATTTCTTTGATCCCTTGATCCGTAGTTTGCTGCGTCTCTAGTATTTTTGCCCCCTCATTATCGTCTACAATCTTCTCATTGTTTTCTTCGACTGCAGGTTGAGTATCAACTTGCTCCTTGCTAATTTCGTTACCGATACTATCTTCCGCTGCAACATTTTCAGGGCACGTAGCCAATTCTAGACAAGTTTCTTTTGTCCTTTCGCTTACCCGGAAGTCGGGGACGTTAGAACTACTTGCTTTCTCAATGTCGGTACTAATAGCGCTGTCTGTGTTCGCAGTCAGTGGCTTCTGCGGTTCCTCAGTGATTCGTTCGTGCGAATGCTTCGAGTGTTTCTCTGGCGCCATAGATTTAGACTTCAATTTCTTCTTCTCCGCTGATTTCGCAACTTTCTCTTTCTTCAGCTTCAATTCTTTACTTCCTTCCGATCGAATGTTTTTAAACTTATTGGACTCTACCGCACCTGGCAGTTTCTTCGATTTCTTCTCCTCCATTTCTGCTTTTTCTCCTACCTCGTCTCTTTTAACCACTTTGTCTTGGAAAGAAGCTTTAGCGTCACTTTTATGCTCTTTAGATTTAACAGGATCTTTAGGAGAACTCGAATCAGAATCCTTTTCTAAACTGGCTGCTTCTTTTACTTCTTTATTGGAATCTTCCCAGGCAGAGATTTTCACTGACTTCATCTTAGCAGCTAATCGTGGATCCTTTATCTGCCCCGGACTCGAGTCCATCTCTGCCACCTTCGCTTCATTCCCTTTAGGTGATGCTCCAGTTTCATTGTCGGTTTTATGTACTGGTAAAGCAGGCTGTGACTCTCTCAATTTAGCCTCTTCTCTCAAGCGTCTCTGTAATGCACGTTCCTTATATGCCTTTATATCTATCTTTTTGTAGCTGCTCTTGCTCTCCGTTGAAGAGGTGCCTGTGGTGGGTACTTTCTGAACGGTGGATTGATTGCTGTTGTTAACGTCGGGATCAGGATTTGTAGGGGTACCCGTAAGCGATGTTGCATTCGCTGTAGTATTATCATTGCTAACTTCAGTGTGTGGTGGCTCCGTGATGTTAGAAGGCAAATTAATTTGAGGCAAAGAGGTATTGGCGGATACATTGATTTGAGGCAAAGAGGTGTTGGCGGATAGATCGATTTGAGGCAAAGAGGTGTTCGCGGATAGATTGATTTGAGGCAAAGAGGTGTTGGCGGATAGATTGATTTGAGGCAAAGAGGTGTTAACGGATACTGCGGCTTGAAGGGAACTGTTGTTCACGGATGGACTGGTTTGTGGGAAAGAGTTGCTCGGCGATACACTGAGTTGAGGCAAGGAGTCGTTTGTAGATACACTGGCTTGAGGTAACGGGTTGTTTGTAGACATATTAGTTTGAGGCGAAGAGTTGATTGTAGACACATTGGCTTGAGGTAAAGCGTTGTTCATAAGCAGAGCAACAACAGTACTCCTGTTGTCACCTTCTTCTACTTGACTACCTTTATTCTTCTCAGCGTGTTCTTTCATCATTCTACCATCTGTATTTGTACTGCTGCCTGTTCCACTGTTATCAACATCAGACAACTTCTCCGTAAGCTGTTTCTGTGCTAAGTTACTGGACTCTGGCATTTGCTTGAGTTGCGCCTTGGTTTTTGGCTGTATTGTCATGGAAATGATGGTCGGCTTGCTCCTCGCCTGAGGAGGTGTTTTATCCGAGGTATCCACAGGAGTTGGCTGTCTCCCTATCAGCGGACTCTGAGAATCTACTTGCGGAGTTGGTTCAGTTGCTTTATTCGACGAAGTAGGAGGAACGTAAATGTTGCCAGCTCCGCTGTTAAAGGGCATGCTGTCCTCGAACGTACTCAATGGCTCCTGCTTCACAAATACCTCCTTCTTTATCTCATCCTCTGTTAGCATCCGGTATTCTTCAGATTGCTCGCTGGACTTAGATACATCCGAATGGGAGTTCCTTTTCCTTCTCCTCTTCTTCTCCTTCTTCCGCTTCTCCCTCTTGTCCCTTTTCCTCCTCTCCCGCTTGCGAGACTTTCGTTCTTTATGCTTGCTCTTCTCTTTCCATTTCTTCTCTATTTCAGCAGCCACTTCGTCTCTGATCGTTTCATTCAGCGACTTTTTCTTCGCGATCTTCTCCTTCTCCTTGATCACCTTCAGCAGCTTCGTTACGTTTGGGGCGACGGTCTCTTCGTCACTGTCGCTCGTGCTGGTGGTAGTGGTGTCAGTGCTGCTCCCCGATCGTTCTGCTCTTCGCGACTCTTCCAGCTCATTGTAATAATCCATAGATCTCTCAGGATTATGTGCAGGCGGCTCGCGTAGCAGGGGGCTCATACTCAAGTGTCTCATTGGCGAATCTGACGAGCAATACCTCTGGGAATGATAATTCCTGCTATCTCTGCTTAAATTCTCAGCACTGTTCGAGGAAGTCTTTCGTATAAAAGCCTGGCTTCCCGTGGTAGAACCATATTTAGCTTCCCATTCCTCTTTCGTTAGATTCCTAAACGAATCTGGGTCTTCTTGCTCCTTTCTGTTCCATCTCTCGTATTTCTCGGACCTGAACGTATTGCGATCTTCTGAGCTGGATTTACGTGCCCTTGAATGCTCGGAATCTGCACTTTTGTTCAGCGATTTGGCCCGCGCGATTCCGGCTGAAAATATGTCATCGAGATCGGCTGCTGTCTTCGTGGGGATCTGCGGGAAAGCGTTGCATTTGAAAGCTTCAATTACTGGTTGTGCTACCGAACAATTTTTATGTATCTCGAGGGACTTTTTTCGTGGTAAAATCCTGACTGGCGGAACCTTTGTCCTCTCTGTGACTTGTAGTAATATATCATCCAGATCAGCTTCGTTGAATAATGGTTGTTGCTTTTTGTACATACACTCAGCTTCAGGATTCGATTTGTTCATCAGTGATTTCCTCGACGAAGTAGTGTTCTCTCTTGAAATATTTAAATTTAACTCTGGGTTTATAGGGAAAGGAAGAGATTCCTCCTTGTTGTGCACGGGCTGCTCTTCTATCTGTTCGATATATACGTTCTCACATTCTGTATATTCAGGAAAGGACGGGGCTTCTTTAATCTCTTCCTGTAAAAACTCAGAAGTATATGCTTTTGACATATCGGTCTGATCTACAGTTTTCACTTCATTAATCTCTGCGCTTTCCATCTCAGACGACTCAGGCTCGAATGGCATAGGGTCGAGCTGTAAAACTTCACTCAAATGATGAATAAATTCTGTAGGTAAATCCGTAATGCCGACAACAGCGCCTGGATCCAGCATCGCATTCAACTGGTTCATGAATTCCTCCCTGTCGTATTCCTTCATCTTCTCATCTTCGGTATTCCTCATTTCCAGAGATAGCGAAGACCTCCTTTCTTTCACCAGATGCTTCATCGCGATATCGAACTTGCGAAGGCTCGAATTGTTTACCATGTTGCAAATATCATTCTTACTCATTTTCAGAAAACGGCTGATCACCCTATTCTTCCATGAAGATTCCGAAGTAGGGGCTGCCGCCTTCTTAGCTTCTCTCCTAGACTTTTGACTCTTGTGGACCGCCGAAGAGTGAGAATGCAACTTTGTTACATCTCTGGTATACTCCTGATGATGAGACAGATCGCTGGACTTTTCAAGCATGAAAGGTCTCGGGACCTCTGCACCACGTGTTAAACTCATTTTAGGATGGTGCTCCCTTTGCTGCTTTTTATTTTGATTCGCATTATTTCTCCTACTTTCCGAAGAATGCCTCTTGGAGTGGGGCTTCTCTTTTTGAGAATTCTGAGCAGCAACTTGCTGTGTCTCCCTAGTTTCAAGAACGCGGACAGGAGGTCTGTGCCACTCTTCCGGCTTCGGTATGACTTTCGTTTTAGAGTTTAAGTTGAACACAACTTTGGGCCGTATCTGATCACCCGCCAGTAACACATCTTCGCTAGTTCTATCGCGATTTTCTACATTCTGCTCTAGCTCCAGTTCTGCTGCTTCCAGCTCCTCCTGCTTCTCAAGTACAGTGCCGCAAACTATAGTCTGTTTGATCTTTTTAATTTTATTCTCCTTTTTCTTCTGTTTTTTCGCCGCATTCCCACTTACATCTTCTACGGACGATGAGCACGGCGTGTCCTGCACTGGTACAGGAATTTCCAACGGAGTGATCGGTGCTTCGGTCAATTCCGATGACGCGCTTTGATTATTCTTCAAGTCCTCCGTCATGTTCATGATTTGTTTCGCAAACTCCATTGCTTCTTGCATGTCTTCTAATCCATCATCATCCATATTTACACCTTGACTTTGATTAGAATCCTTTTCCAATGAAACCTCCTGCGGCAAGGGCGGAGGAACGCTCGCGATACTCATAGGTGGCGGTGGTAATACGAATTCCTGTACTATTACCTGCCCGCTGGTTGCTTGCGGCAGGACAGGCTGGAAGTTGACTGGTAGATTAGGCATGAAAGCTTGATGCGAAGGCATATTCATTGGCGGTGGCTGCGCGAAGTTCGGTGTAACGGGAGTCAAATTGAATCCTGGCATAATGTGCGTCGCAGAAGCGTTTATCGGCGCAAGTAACTTAGAACGTTCTTGGGAAGAGAGTCGTGGATCGAAGATCGGTGGCGGTTGAAGAGTTTCGTCCCGTTTATGGATTTTCGGTGGCGGTTGTTGTGGATTAAATTCAGGCAAGTTCTCGTTAGCGTTCACCATTACGTTGGAAATCCTAGGAGGCGGCTCTCTAGGATCGAAAGTAGGAGGTGGCTGCATAATTTCCATATTATTAGGAGGAACATTTGTCGTTTGCTTTCTCGTGTCTAAGGGAGGCATGGCCTGCGGGATTTCTTGTCTATTAGATGACTCGGTGCCTGATACTGGTCTTATATTTGGCGGAGGTTCTGTCGGGTCAAACGAAGGAGGAAGATCGTTCGAAGAGAATGGCACTAATGCGTGATGCTGCGAATCATGGCTTGGGGCAGGTACGTTATGCGTAAATGGTGGTGGTGCGCGCGGATCAAATGGAACTGGAACCATGTTATTCGGTTGAAACGGTACAATGTGTCTTGGCGGAGGCATTCGATTACCGTGGAAGGGTAATCTTTGTGGTCCCCTGAAGAATGCGTTATTCCCATTCTGTTGAAATCCCCACCTGGGCCCGGGACATCTAGGTCCAGGAATTCTTGGACCGAACCTTGGAGGTCCATTGAAACCTCTTGGTTGGAAATGCGGTGGGTTGTTCAGCTTCGTATCATTGTTTAAATTGTGCACTTCATTGTAGCTCGAACATGTCGGAGGTACCGTGTCCCCGATAATGTTTGATTGATTATCTTCGTTAACTGGTGGAGAGGTAAGCGAATTGCTTTCCGGGGCATCGGATGCATTCGCCGAAATCGGACATGCTTCTTCCTGAAATACAGTTGCTGGTAAATTATCTGTCTGATGTAAATCCGTTTCCACTTCATCATCTTGGCGTACATCTAAATTAATATCTTGTATAGTATCTCCTTCTATATCCTGTATGGCTACCTGCAACAGATTTGGATTTTCAGTAAAATCTACTTGCGATACATCGTGATCGTTTAAAGCTGGTAGCGATATAGGAGCAGCTTCTATGTCGATTAAGTCTAAAGGAGGATTTTCGTTTACTACATCGTCAATCGGTTGTATGTACGTCGAATCTGTTATATCCTCGTCGACATTTAAAACCGTTAAGTTCCCATCGGCATCATCTGGGTTCAAAGAGATTCCACCTTCTGGGACAATATCGCATTGCAAATGCAGGCTATCCAAATTACATTCAGGGTCTAATAACTCGTGAAACGCCTCCTGTTGACAAGCATCACTCTCGAGCAGTACATCTGGCTGATCTAAGACATCGTCCTGTACAGAATCTAAGATGATGAGGCAATCCTCGGCGCTCTCGTTTACCACAGTAATTTCATCGTTTGTACTTAAAAGTCTATCTGTAACCTCATTCGCGAAAGGGATCGAGACACAATCGTTATTAGCGCTATCGTCTATGTCGTCAAATCTTGAATTATTGCAATCGACCCTGCCTATATCTCTAAAGTCTGTAAAAGTTAAATCAAGCTCGGGCGGCTCGTGTCTAAGTTCAGGAATACCCTTGTTCCTGATACCCTCTTCTTCGCAGACACTGTTCGGTAAAATAGAGAAATCGTCTTCCCAGAAGTTCGTGAGATCTTCTTCCGTTATAGAGGACAACTTCTGCTTCAATTTGTCAGCCGTTTCAGTGATCTTCTGTTGACGCTCCTCTTCAGAGCCGAGCAGAGGAGTCTGCGGCAGTAATACGCATTTATCTTCTTCTATGACTTGATCGTCCAGCGGCAAAAGCGCTCTGGGTCCCTGATTCCTAATGAAACCCAAGGGGAACTGCGGCGCGTGCGGTCTACCAGGACCGGAGAATCTTACTCCTCCGCGGCCGTTCGCTCCTCTACCCCTGCCGTTCGGTCGATATTGCAGGTTACCTCTGTACTGCAGCCTGTGGCCGTAACCTTTGTTCTGCCATGGTGGAAAATTCGGCCCGTCTAACCATTTGTCGGGCCCCTGCAGCCTGTGCAGCGGCCGCGAGTGATTGAAATTGGGGTGTGGAAACCGCGGCCCGCTACTAAACCCATTCGATGGACCATTCGAACGAGCACCCCGTGGTCCATAGCCTCTTCCTCGGAATCCACTGCCACTCATCACACTGTCGATTAAGATGCTTCAATTATCGTAGCGCATTTGAGCTTACAGTTCTTTTAACAGTCATGCGACTCCTAAAACGCACTGGCGTTGTTATAAGGACGTTTACATGCAGCATAGTTTTATCCTGCTAATATCTCATTACACCACTGACATATATACTATGGATTGGAGATGCTTGAAGCGATTTGAAGGTGCATGATGCGCCACCATCGTTTAACCGATGTACTTTACTTCCCTTCGCCCCGCGATCACCCGCATCGTCAACTGTTACTGACGCGAGTATGTAAAAAGTGTTTATTGGCAAAATTAGCTAAATTATGCAGTGTGTGGTTATGCAAATAAATTTTCAAAATGGGCAAATGTGTATTTTGTGGGAATTTGAGCAACAATAAGAAAAATGCGACATTGCACAAGTACGTAAAGATAACATAACCTCTTATAAATTTTCAATAGTACTGATATATTTTTGTTCTAATTTCCGTACGATTATGCGTAGATTTCCACGAGACGAACAATTATGCAAAGAGTGGTTGAGACTAATCGGTTTAGAAGGACTAAGTATTAAAAGCAGTACTTTCTTGTGTTCAGATCATTTTACACAAGACTGTTTTGTAGTGCACTTCAATAATAGGAAACGTTTAAAACCGGGAACTTTGCCAACAATTTTAAAAAAAGAGGCAAGGTTTCAAGAACAGCGGGATGTTTCGGTTGAAACAAATTGTAGAGGTAAAAAAGTGTTTCATCGCTCATAAAAGTTATTAAAACTAAGTATCCGTTATAAAAGTATGCATACAGAAATTGATAGTTAATGTATTTGAATGTTCTTTCTTTTACAAGTTTTTCTTTCTGCTTTACATGTAAATACTCTCATTGATACATCCACAGTTATATATTTTTCAGATATAGCTCAAGATGTGGCTGTAATTTCTGGTAATGAAAACTATGAACCGCGGAGGGATGTTGTGATCGAAGTTAATTCTACAGGTAAGAAAGTGTGTCTACATTGATAAAAGGTTAAAATGAAAGTTTCTTTACACCTCTACGTTAGCTTATGTAATGAATATTTCAGATAATGATGATGTCGGGCCACCATCAATAATTGAACAAGTCCCCACGGCAAACATAATAATAAACTGTAGTGACTCTCCTACAACAAGCAAAGGGATATGTAAGTTGAAATAAGTTTCGAATACACTACTTAAGTTAATTACATATATTATTAAAAGAATATTTGAAAATTTATTATTGAGATATTGAAAGTGGTGTAAAATTGTTCATGGGCTAAAATCTCCACGTACAGTACTAAGCATTATTTTTCATTGCAGTTAGTCCAGATAAATGCTTTTCACTGCCAAGCACATCAATAAAGGCAGTATGCAGGTGTAAAATGTACATATACTTTTAGGGCTATATATTCCTTATGTATATAATACGTTTTTGCTTATATTTTATTATTTTAAGATGTTAGTTTTTACGCTGTAAAATACAAAAACTAGTGCATGGCATGATGTGTAAGAAATTGATTGCTCTGCTTCTGGGTGCTTGAGAAGACTGTCTTTGTATATTATGACATATTTCTTTTATATAAAACATGATTTATATAGAAATATTAAAGATTTCACAAAAATTAACATTTCTTATTTCATAGATTTCTTCCCTACAATCTCTTGCCAATAATAATGCGAGTATGACCTAATATATTCATGAATTTTGGGTAAATACGACTGACTTGGACTTACGTAGATTCCAAAGGTTACATCTCTAAGAGTGAAATATATATGTATATATATTGTAAGATTAATAAATGTATTTTAGTATTATTATAAATTCAGTTTCATTTAATGCTTCTCTTAAACATGAGAAGTGCATACCTACATCTCCTTTATCCATAACAATAAAGCAAACGACAAAACTGTTGATAAATTCTTTAAATTCAGTTTTTGCGAACTTCATTAATCATTACTTCAGTTCGTTTTATATTACATTTATATATTTATTTCACTATTTTCATGAATTTCATTTGCTCTGATTAACGTTTTGTGAATTTCAACCATCACACAAGCAATTCGTATTATATGATTATACTACATTATATACATAATATAATAATACATTATATTACACTATTCTTTTAGTCTGTTATAAACCACATTTTCAAACTTCGCGCTATTTCTTTAATACATCGGTTAAACGGTGGCGGCGCGGGCATCTAAAATGACCCTTCAATTCGCTTCAACCGCTGTACAGCCGGTTTATGGGAATCTCGTATCCATAGTATATATATCAGTGCATTACACTGATTACACTCTCTCAATGAACACGTCCTAGGAATTCTAGCTATCCCCACGATAATTATCACGAATACTTCGCAACTCCTAACGTATCTGCGGGCAATTAGTTCCAGAATCGAGCAACAGATATCAAGCACAGGGGAGAATGTTCCATTCGATATCCTTAACCTTCTCCCACGAGATTATTTACTTATTACGGATTTCTCGGCCAGGCGACTGTGTATTACGGTCGATGCTTCTACGCGCACCGTGCAATGTCATATGTAGGAACGTGTAATGGTCCAAAACCGCGTCACCGAGTGAAATAATAACAAAACGACGTGCACTTATCATTTAAATATAATCGCCATGTTGCACAATAAATCTCGCCAGCCTCGATAAACAACACACACACACGTCCCGCTGTCAAATGGTTGCGCGGAACAGAAGTGTCCCTTTGGAATTTCAACGGTTCGCGCGATAGTTAACGATTAAACATTATCGCGTGTCGGGCTGGTAAAAAATATGCTCCGCTGCACAACCACCGCACCGCGTACTCAATTCATTCAATTGGATCTTTGCTGTTCACGTTTAAAAACCCAAACTCGGCCATGAACGCACCGGCGCACCAAAGATCGTGCCCACCGCGCTAGAACGTAGCATCGGCTCTGCAATATCTTTTTAGACCACGAAACCACTCGGACGAGATACCGCCAGCTGGCCTTCCCGCGATTTCACGAGATTCCCACAAAACTGCGGGTCCAATAATTCGATCGGTAGAATCCTGATAATCTATTTCGGGGCAGATTACGATTTTCATCGTCGTATATAGCATGAGTTGGTAATCTGTTTACGCGTAATCTCGGAGGTAACCTATTTAGTGACAACGATCATCATTCGTCATAATTCATAATCTTTTATTTATTTAGTTTTAATAAGAACGATTTTTCTCCCAGGATTTCTTCGTTGTAAATAACATATTAATGCGTTCTTTTAAGTTTTGAATAGACAGAGCGTGTTCATGGAATGCGCATTGTTGTGGAGTATAATTAAACGGGACTTAAATCAAGTTTCTTTCGCCTGTTCGGAGTTTCGGGAATGTGGATTCTGCATGTTTTAACTTCCTCCCACTTCGTCCCACGTTGTCCTTTATACACCTTTATAATGAGCAGTGGAGTGGGGAAGCACTCCACCACAGCCGACTATGTAGAGTCGGCTGTGACTCCACCCTACAGAAGCTAATCTGGGCGATCTGATTGGTGGATACTTTAAGGAGGCTTTTCAAAAATATGGTTCGTTTTTAATTTACGATTCTTTTTCGCGACGGTGCCAATTAACAATATTTGTTCAGGACGAATTCCACTTACGCCCAAATCGTCCGCGCCCGCGACCGTATGAATTTTCTGTTTTTGTAATAAAATGAATATCATAAACTATATGTTCTTGTTTTCGAGTCGTAATTTATATTTAAAAAACTGTATTTTCTGATAATGCTTTTTCCACAGATTTCTCTTCCATATTTTAGGAGATGTTCATAAAGTTTGAAACGAGAACCACGGGCATTGCAGTCGATTTGGGCGTAAGTCGAATTCGCCCTTAGTTGAAATTAACTCAATTATATTTTATAGTGTCAATACACTATTTATTACATAAAGAACCAGTATGGAACTGAACTTGCAACTATTGATTTATAAAAAGAGTAACGTCGTTTAACAACAATATAATCTAGGGGAAAAATCTAGGGACTATTAGAACAAAATCCTACATCGTTTTAATTTTTTTTTTTCCTGTACCTTTTTAAGTAAGATATTTGAGGATGAAAAAATAGTGTTGTCTTGAATGTTAAGAGTGTTTTTAAATTACTGATGCACGATGCAATTCGGATTCCAAAGATATTATTGAAATTATTAGTACATACTACCTATCTTGCTCCACCTTTTCGGTCACGTCCTCAGGTAACGATTTTTGCAGATTTCGAAACCCATTTGTGGCAAATTTCGGAACACGCGTTTGCCTACAAGCAAACCAGCCCCACCACTGAATGTGCAGACAGCCGTGCGCAACCTGCGCTGCTGCTTCCTCACCTAGCGTCACGAGAGTTGTGAACCAACTTCTGAGAGCATAATTTTCGGAGGATGGCCGCGATGCTGTCCAACTGTTCGCGGTTTGTGCCTCGTGCGATAACGCGAATTAGTATATCACGAACGAAGGTAAGTCTTTCTCATGATCGCGTCAACTGGCCTCTGATTTAGCTTGCAACATCTGTGACACGCATGCATTAGATAAGAGAAGATCCTAACGCCCTTCCGAGCAGAATGTGCCATCAAGGTTGTCGGAACACTACCCTTACCTTTCGCATCGATTATATAATAGCATCGTAAAACTTATCGCGCGCGACCCGATCCAATCATCGTAATCCGTCAATGAGAAATTAGTTGTTTATCGCGGCCGTGAAATTCGAAGCGGTGCCTTTTAATTGACCGACCAGGCCCCGACCGATTTTTACGGTACCAGGGTCTCGGAAGTCAGAGAACCAACTTGCTATCCTTGATAGAAACAACACCTATTTTTATCTCGCCTCTTGTACACATGCCACATTTTCAATATCACGGCGATATATAATGATGCTTCTATATTAATTCTCTTCCTTTCAGGTTGTGAGGTCGTTAAGTAGTCAAGGTAAGACTAATTGGTATTGAAGATAGCTCGATAAGAAAGTGGTGAGATATGCTGAGAATCTAAATATTATCTTTATAGAGAGGCATATCGACGGTTGGGGATAACCATGAACATAAACTACTAATTGTATCAAATCATTTTTGTAGGGCGCATACTATTTATCCACACCGAACATGTGGTCAGCAAGAACTCCCGAGTGTAAGTTTATAAACGCTTAAGAAAGTGGATTAAATGTAGTCTAGGTTCGACGATTTCTAAATGCATACTATAATGCGTAAAGAAGTACAATGTATTTAGATAAGTGCTTGATAATTCGTGAGATGATTCTAACTCAGATTGATGAAAACCTTTAGGTGTACAAAATATAAGAAATTTCACTGTTGGATAGACCAGGCGAAGCATATTCATTCGACATCGGCATTATGTAAGTTGGAGGTGTTGAATGTTGGATGGTTATAGCGAAGGCAGCGCGGTACATTCTCATGTGATTTGTATTTACACTCTGCAGGGCAATTAACAGAAGTCGTAGTGCCAGCGTTCGCAGAGAGCATAACCGAGGGCGATGTCAGATGGGACAAGAAAGTCGGCGATCAAGTGAAGGCGGATGAAGTCATATGCGAAATTGAAACAGACAAGGTGAACTAATCAGAAGCTACTATGGTTGTTTCGCAAATTGCGGAATTTAAACGACGATGCTCTGCGTAGACTTCAATTCCTGTACCAGCACCCGGCGCTGGTGTCCTAAGAGAAGTTTTCGTGAAAGACGGTGATGTCGTAAAGCCAGGGCAGAAAATATGTACCATTGAGATCGGTGCGAGCGGCGGAGCTGCGCCAGCCGCAGCGCCGGCACCGAAACCAGCTGCGCCTGCACCGACACCAGCTGCGCCGGCACCAACTCCAGCTGCCCCTAGTACAGCGGCACCTCCGCCGCCGCCACCAACGCCTGCGGCACCTGCTCCACCTGTACCACCTCCGGCAACTCGACCTCCACCTCCGCAGGCTCCTGCGGCATCCATGCCGGTCGCTGCGATTAAGCACGCCCAGGTGAGGATTCTTACATAATCGGGGAACAGTCTGCTCTCTTTAAGCTCCCTTTTTCTCACAAAAACATTGGGAAATCTTTAGTCCTTAGAAGATGCGAAGATCCAACTACCTCCAGCTGATTACACACGTGAAATAACTGGAACGAGAACAGAGCAGCGAGTAAAGATGAACAGAATGCGTTTGCGTATCGCGGACAGATTAAAAGATGCTCAGAACACGAACGCCATGTTGACAACGTTCAATGAAATCGATATGCGGTTAATATTGCGCTCATTATAAAACCATCCGCCACTTTCTTCGTGCGCCTTAATGCATCGTATCTTTTTACAGCCCCATTATGCAATTCCGTAAAGTACACCAAGAGAACTTCACGAAGAAATACGGTATAAAGCTTGGATTTATGAGCCCATTTATCGCAGCAAGTGCCTATGCTCTGAACGATCAGCCAACCGTGAACGCTGTAATAGACGGCAATGAAATAGTTTATAGAGATTACGTTGACATCAGTATCGCAGTTGCAACGCCGAAAGGGCTTGTAGTCCCGGTTATTCGTAATGTACAGAACAAGACTTTCGCGGACATTGAGATTGCTTTAGCGGCTTTGGGCAACAAAGCAAGGAAAGGCAACATATCCGTGGAAGAAATGGACGGTGGTACGTTCACAATAAGTAACGGCGGTGTTTTTGGTTCTCTCATGGGAACGCCCATCATTAATCCACCTCAGAGTGCAATTCTTGGAATGCACGGAGTGTTCGATCGGCCTGTGGCAATAAAAGGCGAGGTAATCAACGAATCTTGCTCGAACTTTGAACTTCAATTTGGATCGATCGCTCCTTCATAACGTGATTGTTTCTCAGGTCGTGATTCGCCCGATGATGTACATAGCCTTGACGTACGATCATCGATTAATCGACGGGCGCGAGGCTGTGTTGTTCTTGAAGAAGATCAAAGAAGCTGTGGAAGAACCGGGAATTATCTTAGCTGGCCTTTAAAGCATCGTAAATATTTTCATTGAATCGCTTCAGACACGCCTCTCATCACTTCCAAAGCGTTTTGTACACACTGTTGTATTATATTCTGTTTATCGAGGCTTCTAACTACTCAAGATGCTCTCAACTATACTTATTGATTATTGTGATAAACGAAAGTAAGGAAATGGGTACTGCACCAACGAGATAACGTAAAGCGTGTCTACTCGGGAACTTAATCTTATCCTTCAAGTATTATTTCGATCCATTCGTATTTCAGTATTCAAGGATACGCAAACTCATTTTTCTACAACCGTAAGTTATGATTAAAATCGTTCTCTCCTTTCACGAGGTACTTATAAAAGCGAACCGAGGCTCAATGTAAGAGGATTTTATTGGCACGAAGAAGCAAACGTATATTTTAATATTCTTATGGTTCAAATTTAGAATACGCTGCAGACTGGCGAAATTGAATGCTAAGTACGCGATACGAAGTATCCTTGAATCGAAAAAGGATATGTATATAATAGAGAAAAAATCTCCCCCTCACAGCTCATGTTCGACATTCTCACGGGAACGTTCGAGGTTTCGTTGTTTCTCGCTTGCAATTGTGATGGGAAGGTATTTTTGGTAAACGAAAAAGAGATTGTAAATTCCTTTATGAGTATGTGAAATCATTTATTTTATACATCGATTGTATTGCTGGGCAACACTTCGTTTTTGATATTTCAGTTTTACAAATATGTGGTGCAAAAGCAACGCAAGGGCGCGTGTTAACAATATCCAAGAGTGAAGTCAACAGCCACACATGTTTGTAATGATCGTTTTATTGTTTTTAATTGTATTTATTTTTATTCGGATGGCATTGATCAGCGAGACGTCACAAAGAAGCGATAGTCACGAAGCTAGAAGATACTTTATTGCGAAGATAAATGTATCTGGATAATTTAAATAAAAGATCACCAACCTACATGTTGTCGACATTGTTGAATTATATTCGCGAACTTTTCATCGAGCGCTTTAGAGACCGATAATATCGTCATTCCTACATTTTCTTCGCTCAATAGAATTAAACGAAAGTGTTCTCACATTTTTCTTCTATAAGGATAACAAGTTTCCAATGAATCGTAATTATTGTCGAGCACGAACGTGTAAATTATTATTGTTCTTAAATAAAAAGCAATACTAAATCATTCCTCTATCGATTTATCACTCGCTATTATTAAAAGCTTCACGATATTTTAGAAAATTCAGATATATATATATAGAATGTATAATAAAATACAGATATCCCATTATTTATAATGTTCATTTTACGTCTAATGTCATAACTATTTAAAAGCGTACTTTCAATTAATCAGCGAGTGTTAGAATAATCTCGTAAATTTAAAAAATCGCTGGATCACCGCACATTGAATATATCGCACTACATATATTTCGATATTCCTCGAAGATGGAGTATCGAACTCGTAATCGATTCTCCATGCAACGGGGATGACTTCGCCGTTTCGTTTCGTGATCAAACACTGAGCGTGAAATGGTAATTTTCAGAAAATCTAGTTCATTAAATGCAGATAAAGAATATGTGCTATCGTAAATAATTTGCAGTGAAACGTTTGATAATATTTTCGATACTTTAAGTTTGATACTTCTGGTTAAAGAGATCGTTTTTTTCATTTGACATTTTAGGTTAAGTGTCTTTTTACCATTATTAATCTTTCGTTTGTCAAGTTACGGATGCACTATCCAAATCAAATTTTTTGTAAACTATTCACGCGTTTAAATGAGTATGAACAATTCTCCCCCGAATCGCGGTGCTTTACGTTTAATAACTAAAGTCACCTTTGTGTGTCGCGATAATTGTTATGGTAGCAAATAGGTTTATTTTTTGCCTTTCGGCCTCAAAGTGGGGTTACATGTGTTACGTGTGTAAGTGTCTCTGGGACTGTTAACTTAAGATTGCGCTTTTGTTTCAACTTCTTCCTTCATCTTGTTCTTTTTTTCTTCTCCTTTTTTCCAGAATCATACGCATCCACTCCGCTCCATCTTCTTCTCACTTAAGTATCCCTCTGATCGTTGAGTTTTCTCTTCTCAGCTCCTTACAGTCTTGTAGCATGTGACCCAGCGTCTCTCTATCCCTATTACATAGTCTGCATACTGTCTCTTTTTCTTCCTTCCAGTACTTGCTTTCCCGCTCTTTGTTCCCACATTTAAACCTCGCATCGCAATCACGTTTTGGTCGCTGCCTCTGTTGTTTCTGCTTAGGTAATTTCCTCTCTGGTTATCCCTGATTTTTGTGTAATGTGCGTTGTACCTGCCTCCTAGTATTCTGTCGTATTGCCATTGAACCTACTCTGCCATGTCTCTTTGCGCTAGTTCTTCAGCAAACTCTCTTCTCCTTCTTCCTATTTCCATTTCTTGTATATCCATCATTTTTTGCCTGTAGTACGAGTCTCTCATTTCCTCCCACTTTGACTTTTTCTCTGCTTGCTTCGTGTCTATTTCCCTCCAGCATTCTTGTACTATTGTATTCTTATTCAGCCGTTTTGCTTTCTCCTGATATTTTATTGCTCTTTTCCCCGCTTCTATCCTTACTTTATCCGTTTTTGTTTCCTCCAAAATTAGTATATTGGTGTATCGAAGTCCGAACCTAAAGTCCACCTTACGTATTTCTCCTGTATCTTCTCTACCTTTTCTGCTTCCATCCATCCCCAAATTTCTGACGCGTACAGCAAGATACTTTTCACTATGCTTCTGAATATACTCGTTCTTCTCTCAAAATTGTTCTTGAACATTCTTTGTCCTATTCTCCGTATCTCCGCCATTGCTATTGCTTGCTTTATGACTTCCCTTATATGCATCTCTCTGCCCCCATTTTTCTGGAAATTATACCCTAAGTATTTGAACACCTTTACTTCTTGCGATAATTGTTACAACAGGGACAGAATCAGTCTGGCACTGGTGGCACTGGGGGCGACAAGAAGGACGACAAAGATAAGAAGAAGAAATATGAGCCTCCGATTCCGACTAGGGTGGGCAAGAAGAAGCGGCGCACCAAAGGGCCCGACGCTGCGCTGAAATTACCGCAAGTTACGCCGCACACGCGTTGCAGATTGAAGCTGCTGAAATTGGAGCGTATAAAGGATTATTTATTAATGGAGGAGGAGTTCATTAGAAACCAGGAGCGACTGAAGCCACAGGAGGAGAAGAACGAAGAGGAGAGATCCAAGGTCGACGATTTGCGGGGAACTCCAATGTCCGTCGGGACGTTAGAAGAAATAATCGATGATAATCATGCTATAGTTTCTACGTCCGTCGGTTCCGAACATTATGTGTCGATTCTATCGTTCGTAGATAAAGACCAGTTGGAACCTGGTTGTTCTGTCCTATTAAATCATAAAGTTCATGCTGTCGTTGGAGTTTTGGGCGACGATACGGATCCTATGGTTACAGTCATGAAATTAGAGAAAGCCCCGCAAGAAACCTACGCCGATATCGGTGGTACGTGTCCACATGTGTATTACCATTAGGTACCTTTATGTTTTTTCAAAGTAACAGGCTTATCGTTCGGTTCCTCCTTCTTTAGGGCTCGACACGCAAATCCAGGAAATTAAGGAGTCCGTAGAATTGCCCTTAACACATCCTGAATATTACGAAGAAATGGGTATTAAACCACCGAAGGGAGTTATACTGTATGGTCCGCCAGGTACTGGGAAAACTTTACTGGCGAAAGCTGTGGCGAATCAGACCTCCGCAACCTTCCTGAGAGTCGTCGGTTCCGAACTTATACAGAAATATCTAGGCGATGGTCCGAAACTCGTGAGAGAGTTATTCAGAGTTGCCGAAGAACATGCTCCGTCGATTGTATTCATAGATGAAATAGATGCTGTAGGCACAAAACGGTATGACAGTAACAGCGGCGGAGAACGTGAGATTCAAAGAACTATGTTAGAGCTTCTGAATCAACTAGATGGTACGAGAAACATTTGAAGTTCTATTGCGAAGTAGAGATTTTGAATGATTAAATATCGCTTCTATCCATTTAGGTTTCGACAGTCGAGGAGATGTTAAAGTCGTAATGGCAACGAATAGAATTGAAACTTTAGATCCGGCATTGATCAGACCCGGTCGCATCGACAGAAAAATAGAATTTCCGTTACCCGACGAGAAAACGAAAAGAAGAATTTTCAGCATTCACACTAGCAGGATGACGTTAGCACCTGACGTAAATTTGGCAGAATTGATAATGGCTAAAGATGATCTTTCGGGTGCAGATATAAAGGTGAAACATAATCGAAAGAAGTAGATACTAATTAAATACTAACCTATGCTTTTCATTGGCAGGCTATATGCACCGAAGCTGGTCTAATGGCATTGCGCGAACGCCGCATGAAAGTTACCAGCGACGATTTCAAAAAGTCTAAAGAAAGTGTCCTCTATCGGAAAAAAGAGGGTTCTCCCGAAGGATTATATTTATAAAGATACTACGGTTAATATTCTTTATTTACAGATCCAGCGTAAAAGTGCTAATAAAAACATACAAAACATCATGTTCTCGTTACTAAACTAATCTGTTGAACTTTGTATTTCTAATACATTCGATTGGTCAATTTTTAACTCTTTTACATATGATTGAAAATACTGACATAGGGCTTGAATGTGTTCCGTGGAATGTGCTCTTTGCTCGTTAACAATTTGCGACAGTGGCTTCTGTATATTTTCGTCCGTAATCTGAGATTCCGTCACGCATATGTAACACGCACCTCTTCTACTTTTATCGAGGATATCGTGAATGCGTTGCGGATGTTCAGTATTCTGTGGCATAGCATTTATTAAACTTTTGAACTTTCCTAGAACGAAAGCAGTCTTGAAACCTTCTTCGTATCCTTTATCGAAACCTTCTTGGAAGACGTCGTTGGATCCATTCTCAACTCCTTCTCTGTAACCGCTCTAGGGGGAATGATAAAACATTTAAGTCCTAGCGAAAGTATATTACGTTTTAATAAGGTTCAATGATAGCGCAGATTGTTAACATTAACTGTATGCAAGCAGTACCGTTTTCGCAGCATTTGTAATTCGACTCCAACTCTTGGCAGCAATGTCCAAGGAATCTTCAGTTTCTGACGAATTCTTCGAATCATCCATACTATTCAACGGTTCCTCGAGCTGATATAATATTCAAGGATATTTGATAAATTACTTATTCTTATTTGCGAACGGTAAAGAAAACTGTGAAGCCATAACCTAGAAAACATTAAGAAACAATTGTGCAGGCTACATCGTTTTTGACGTTTAAAAAATTCAATGGAAACGGAGGCCAATACTTCGAAGGAGCAAGATGGAAATACAGCAGACAGCAATTTACTCGAAATTATTGAGCAGAAGTAAATATTTCGTTTTTATTAAACGTTACTCGCGTACGTTATGTACGTGTCCTATAGGTTATGTTTATCACTAGTTGCGCACAGAGTATGAGTCAATTAAAATACAAGTATTTCGTTACATAATGAAGAATAAAGTTTATTCAATGCTTGCAAATGTTACTTAAAATTTCAGGATTATTGCAGTAGCACAGTCAAGGCCTAAAGGTATATCCGACAAGGATTTAACAGCCGAAATGCCAGACCTGCAGCCCGCTCAAAGGGCTCAAGTTATAAATAAACTTTTATCGCAGGGTCACTTCGATTTATTCAAGCAAGGGGGTACCTTGTTGTATCGCCTGAAAGATCCCGCCAAAGCGAAGATAGCTAAAGGCGCGGATAACGAGGAGAAAATTGTATACTCGATAATCGAAGAAGCTGGGAACAAAGGGATATGGATTCGTGACATAAGATTTAAATCCAATCTAATGCCGACTCAGTTGAACAAGATTTTGAAAAGCTTGGAAACGAAGAAGTTCATTAAAGCGGTGAAATCTGTGGCGGCGAGTAAAAAGAAAGTGTATATGCTGTATAACTTAGAACCAGATACATCCGTGACTGGTGGAGCTTGGTACCAAGATCAGGACTTCGAAGCAGAATTCGTCGACGTTCTCAATCAACAGTGTTACAGATTCTTGGAGAAGAAGCGAGAGCAGATGGCTGCTTGTAAAGGCGGACCGATCGCAGCTAGAAATGTTACGTTCGCTTCGTCGAAAGAAGTGTGGAAGTTCATTTCCGATCTGGGAATAAGCAAGGTTCGAATAGCAATCTAATTTGCTTTAAATCGTATATGCGACCGTAGGGAACATACAAGTTATTTGCAGGTAAAATTGTCGGTCGAAGATTTGGAGATGATATTAAACACTCTGGTCTACGATGGCAAAGTAGAACGCACGCTGTCGGGAGACGGGAGCAACTTGTATAGAGCGATAGAGCCTTTATTAAGTTCCCCTGGGCTAATTAAATCTACTTGCGGCGTTTGTCCCGTAAGTTCCTTTCCGTTCTCAATTTCGTCTGCATTCGAATGTAAATCGATGAAATCGTCGATGTTTTAATGATAATATAAAACTGTTGAAATACAGGTGCGGAAAAACTGTTGCGACATCGGCGACGTTACACCGACAAAGTGCCAATACATTACAGAATGGTTGGAGTGAGAATTTTCTAATAAACACGCATTCTTCCGAAATGTTTATTCGCCTATCGTTCGAAGTATACTTTCGATCGCTCATGTTTCCATTCTATCTTATGTACATAATATTTCCACATTGTATATATTTAATTTATTCGCATAAAACTGCTCGCAACACCGAGAGTATTGATAAAATACAGTTTTACAAAAAGAACTTAGATTATCCTTAATTGTCGCTAAGTAAACAATTCCCAAAAGATCGCGCACAGAAGCCTGACATAATTTCACTTAATTACATCATTCTATTGCATTTTGGACAGTTACATAAGGATTACAGCAGAATTTCCTTAAAAAGAAGGTCAAACTTTCGTCTGACTAATCGGAGATTATGGTTCCCGCCAAATTTGTACGTGTTTCAACCGGATACGAATTGCCAACACGAGAAACCATCGTCGCGCTCGCTTTTGCATTATTTCTCGAGAGAAAGGCAGACCGTATCGCGGTTATCCGGCGAAATATAGAAACCTAGCAAGAAAGAGCATCCGATGAACCGATTACGCTCGGCAAATCGGATTAACAGCAATTCTCCCACCGTCGTCTTCGTTTCCCGCGTTTCGTATCGTGGCTGCGCTTAAGTTGGCGGCGCGGCCCGTTTGTTGGCTTCCGGCATCGAGGTGCCAGATGTGAATGCGCGCTTCCACGAGCACCGTTAAATCGTGCATTGTCATGAGACTTGTGATGTTTCGCGAAGCTACGACGGTGTTTCACGTTTGAGTACGCGCTCGAATGGACAGGATCGCGCGTAGTGCAGCCAGCAACGGTTACAAAGGAAGGCCGAGGACGGGTGGACGTTAAAGCGTCGTGAGCGCGCGCTTCGTTAGTTGGCGTGCGTCGCATGTGCCCGCGGTGTTCCGGAAAGAGCATAGTTCTGCCTTGGACGACGCAGAATTGATTTCCTCGGGCCGATAGAAACGTCTGCGGGATCTGCGTCAGATCGTCGACGGGCCCGTTACAAGTGTTGACATGCCGTTACTCCGCAAGCAACCGTTCCAACGGCTTCACGTCTCATCGGACTTCAAAGACGACGACGAAGTTTTCCACTGCGAGGTTACTAACGAGATCTTCAAGGACTACAAGTAAGACCATGACAGCTGAGGCCGCTTCGGTGCACGCACCGCGATCATTTCCCCGTAATCCATGCGACGCAAAAGCCCCGTATTCTTTTTATTTCGCTCGGGCCCCGTCGCTTTCGCCTTCTTCGGACTATCAAAGTCGATCTAACCGACGTATTCGGCCAGTGTTTTCGTTCGCGCGTATTCCACGCAACTTTGTAACGAGTAGACTCGATTGGGAACAGTTGCACCGAACGGTAGGATTAGTTTCTCCCCGTTGCCGATGGTCGAGCGCGCAATGGTTACGCGTGGGACGGTTTGTTTATCAATGAAATGTTTTCTGTGTTGACACCTTGATGGGCATTGTATGCTTTCGGAAATTTTTATTACGTTCTATTTCGCTATTTAAATGTACTGCTTCGCATTCGATATCGCGCTTTGCGATTCTAATGGCGGAACTGGTTTTATGCGCTTTGTGAATTCTAGTGAGTTCTGCGAAAGGATCATTCTGTGCAATTCGCTCATATGGTCGTGCAGTATCACTGGCAAATCCAACTTGACGTACGACGAAGCTTTGCAATGCGAGGAGAACGCGAAGAGGAGTCTCAAAGAATTTCCTATGGAGGTAGAATATGTTATCGGATATCTATTATTATGTATCGCGAGTTTTGGCACTGTGACTAATGTACGCTTTCTATTGCAGCTACGTATTCCTGTATTGTACCTCGCCAGTAAAACAAACAGATCGTCTTTCAACGATATGATAGAAGATGTGTATCAGTTCGCGAGGGATCGTTACTTTGTGGGGGAAATGGTAGAGGCAAGTTTCACCGAAGACTCCTGGAGCGATTGTCACGTACTGCAGGCTATCGCGCCTTTGGAGCAACAGATTAAATCGTACATTAAGGAAAACAACAGGTAGATATAGGCTGGAATTGTATGCACTTGTACAGTGTCGGAATAAGCTTCTAATTTACTGAAGTATCCTGCGTTAGAAGCCTACAGGAACAGCAGTATCATCCGCCAGCAAAATTGTTTCGTTACGAGGTGGAACAGTTGGATTGCGGCGATTCCGATGTCAGTCATCTGATGATAGTAGAGGCGACGCAAGTGAGGAGAAGGAAGCAGCATTATAGCAGAGAGCGTAATAAAATATTTCTACGACAGTTGTGCGAACAAAATGAAAGTGGCATATGGGTTGTTAAAGTTAGTAGCTGCTTTGGCAACAATTTTCTGGAATCAGAGGAATATATCGATGAAGAATGATTTATGTGGTTTTAGGATAGTGTTTTACAAAAGTATGGGATTAGCAAAGTGCGCTTCGACACCATATTCGCTGGCCCCCCTCCAGACTTCATGTCGCGCATTAAGAAAGCAGTTAAGCATAAGCAAGAATCGATAGACAAGTTCCTTACGTCAGATATATCGAAACAGAAAACAATGGAGAAGCCCGATCCCCTAAAGAAAGTGAGTCAGCCGACAGGAGTGGACATAAAGAAGTTTCGAAAACCAAGGTAAGTAATGTATGCTTGTGTTAAGGGGTCATATACGTTTCTCGGCATTAAAACGTTATCAATGTTTCCGATTAATTGAATTGTTTTTGTGTTGTATAGGTACATGTTTATAGATTACAAAACAGGTCTGAGAGTAGGAAAATGTTTAAAAATGTGGCGTCTGCGTGCAGTGGCGTAGAACACGTTTACTAGTGCCGCCCTAAAAGATCTCCGACTTTTTAACAATCTTTGGGATTGTAGTTATTCGGTGACGTAGGCATTTTTTCGCAAAAAAAATTGCGGCAATGGTAACATTTTGGAGAAAAGGGTCGTGATTTTCGCTATAAAAGTCGTACGTTTTTGCTTGTTATTAAAAAATCACCGGATAACGAATCTTATGTAGAATATGTGTGTAAATAATGAAGTTAATCGGATGAACGGTGAGGCAGTTATCAATGCCCATCGTCTTGGAAAATGATGTTTCGAGAAAAACACACATTTTTGAAAAATTTCCAATTCTCATACCTGAGGAATATAACCATAGGTATAAAAACATATACCTATAAAACACAAAGAATTAAACCAATTGGATTAACAGTTTATCCCTGAATCACTCGTAAACATTGGCTATGTTTTCGTGCTGAGAAACGTATATGACCCCTTAAGAACAGTGGCCTCTAACAATATACTAACGCTGCAAAGTTTATCAACAGAGGGAACGGAAAGTTCAAAGAAGAGCGCAAAGCTAAAGCTCTGGAAGAGAAGGCGAAGCGCCAAGAAGAGAGAGTCCTGAAAAGTGAACGTAAAAAGGAAGAGAAACTGAAATTAGCTGCCTTGGCTGCGTATATGAAACAGTGGAACAAACCGAGAGAGGATCTCGAATGCGAAGATCTCTCTCCCGTTCCGCAACCTACACCGGTCAAAACTAGCATACCTAACGAGACATTTGGGGATTGCATTATGATCCTGGAATTTTTAGAATTTTTTAACGAAGAATTAGAAGTGGGCGGACACTTCCCAAACGGTTTCACTTTAGACCTATTGGAGAAAGCGTTGTTAACGAAAGAAACGTCTGGGCCTTGGAGCGATTTGTTGCAGCTGCTATTGTCGAGCATTTTCAAATATCAAGCGGACGAGGAGAGTGAGATCGACGCCCAAGCATCAGACATAGTAAACGTTATCAGTATGTACGAAGGAGCATCGTCAATGACGAAAGCTGTGAAACTTGCCACGGTAGCTTCGACTTGGAGCCAGATACATCAGGGTTGCAAGCTATCCGAATTGACTGTCGACCACGTAACTTTAAGCGAGATTCTCAGGCAGCATTTGTTAAGCTCTGGAGGACGAATAGGGGAAGCCGCTTCTAAATGGAGGTATTCGCAAAGAGGTGAGCGTTAAGAGATTGCCCGTTTCGATAGTTAATGAGCACTGTGGGAATGTCATTTCTTTCAGGCGGATATACAAATCAAGATGACCCCGCGCTTCTGATGAGGATAAACGAGGCATATATTTTAAGATTGCTGGGTCATCGTAACGTTCACGAGTTCGAGTTAGACGAGAAGCTAAAAGTGGCCACGTGCCTCATAAATCAGCTGCTTACCGTTGCCACCATACGAGATATCATCGAAGACAGGCACGAGAAGCTTCAGCAAGCGAAAAAGGAGCTACGGTCTTTAGTGATGGCTGAGCAGAGGAAAGAGAGGGAAGAGAAGGAGAAAATGAGGGAACGCGAGAAGGGGAAAGAAGATAGCCAAGTACCAAAGAAAGTTACGCGTGGCAACTGCGACGGGGAGAAAAAGAAAGAGGAATATGAAAACAGATTGAAGGAGCTTCAGCAAGCATCCAGGGATGATCAGATGATGCTCTATTTAGGCTCCGATAGAGCTCATCGCAGATATTGGAGATTCCTTTCAGTGCCAGGTAATCTCGCGTTCCTCCGTTTTATCTAGATGTAAACCAACAAACTTATAAATTTCAACGTGTCTATTCTCCCTCTACAGGAATATTTGTAGAAAATGATGAATGGTGGCCAGGCGATTGCCTTCCCGAAGGTACACCTTATCAGCCAGAGCTGCAAGACAGAGAATCTACGTATGCATACCTGAGGAACAAATTCGAAGACGAATTCAGCGACAAAGAGAACAGTTTTAAGAAGCCGAAGAAATCTCCGAAGAAGGTTACGTTCACCGAGAAAAATGGGCTTAAATCTCCAAGGAAAGATGTAGTGCCTAGAAAAGAGTTCCCCGATGTTAGGAAAAACTTGATGGCTTGCACAGGGGACAGAGAGTGCCCGGTTCATTGTAAGAGACCGGAGACGAAGTGGAGTTTCTTTGGGAAAACCGAAGACCTGGAAGCTTTGGTAAACGGTTTAAGTAAACGGGGAATTAGAGAGGGCGAGCTCCGGAATAATATCTTGCAAGAGATGACGAGTTTAATATCTGTGATCGAAGAGTGCCCTAGACACAAGCTCAATCCCGAAGTCGTAAGTGCCTTGCGGACTTGATATTTTCTTTCGCGCAGTTAAATACGAATTATAAGTAAATCTTGTATTATAGTTTTCAGAACCTATCAAAGGGCACATTAGCACGATTACTAAGAAGAATAAATACGAGAATGCGAATCTGAACTTCCCCTCTGAGATGCCAGTCGACGACGTCTTGGAGTTGACGTTGAGGTTCAACATTTTAGATTTCGAGGACAGATTGAAAGTGGGCTGTTTGGGGCATTTAAAGGTCTTTAACCGAGACGCGTGGAGGAGCGCGATTAATGACAGGACCTACGACAAACAATGTGATAAATTAGTATATGGCACGAACGAAATCGAGGCAGACGTTGCTCCGAATTTAACGTTGGACAAAGTCAAGAGCGAGAGCAAGCACAGCAGGCCGGGCACTCCGGATTCGGAGATTGGGAGCATCAGCCTAAAGACTTACAAAGACTCGGGGAAATACTTAGGTCCGCCGAGTGAGAATGAATTACTACCGGATCAGGAGCAACAGGCAGCCATTAGACAAATGGCCTGCGCTATCTTGCAGTTGTCCCACGCGATAGAGCACAAGTACTTACACAGACCTTTAGGTGCCGACGACAAGGACAAGAAGTGGTCCGGCGACGGGACCAGAGAAAGATGGGAACAATCGCTTATGGCGTCGAGCAGTTGGTCCCAATTATTTTTACATTTAAACACTTTGGAGAACAGCGTCGCGTGGGACAAGAGCGCCCTGAACGCTCAGTGCCGCATATGTAAACGGCGCCGGGACGCTGAGAAGATGCTGCTATGCGATGGCTGCAACAAGGGCCACCATTTGTACTGTTTGAAACCAAAACTTAATGTAATCTCTCTAACGAATAGCAATACACGCAGCTTTCGTTATAGCGCACCGATTAATGGCACGGTTTTTTGTCTTTCTAGGCTGTGCCAGATGGGGATTGGTATTGCAAAACGTGCAAACCACCGACAAAGTCGAAAGAGAAGATTAAAAAGCGAAAGAAATTCGAAGACGAAATAGAGGAGGACGTGATATTAACCAAAGAGACTCGACATAATCGTGCTAAACGTATTTTGGAAAGCGAAGAGGAGGAGGATCGGGAACACGAGCTGAAGGAAGAGAGCGATGAAGATATGTATGTAGTTCTTATAGTGATATTGTAGAATCGATAGACAAAGCAAAGAGCTGCCTGACTTGCAGGAGACCAGTTAGGTCGTAGAGCTATAAAAGGCTGTGGAGAGGAATACTCGCTCACTCTATAAAGCAAATTTGGGTTCGAATTCTGAATCCAGGGAATCAAGAAGGGCGATTCTTTCTCTCCTACTATGGTGAACTTGTTTGATAACTGTTCTATTTCAGGAGTAGCGAACCTGTGAACGTGTGCTCCGCGTGTAGAAGTGGTGGGAAGTTGCTGGCTTGCGATACGTGTTCGAACTTCTATCATGTGGAATGTATAGAGCCTCCCATAGCAAGGGCCCCGCGCGGAAGATGGTTTTGCTCAGATTGCAAGGATAGGAAAGACAGGAGGACCAGCACAAAATATGGTAAGATTATTTTGTTATTTACGAGCGCAAAGGCAGCGAAGGAACACTGCAACGAGTCCGGAAAACATGGAACTACTTAGTAGCGTTTCACTATTGTTTCGTACTTCGAAGCTTTTAAATAGAATGGCTATGTTAAATATTAATGTAACGAAGCAGTTTCTTAGTCTTAATTATGTTGTTAGTGAGGGGGCGTGAAAGGGAAAGGGACAAGGAGAGACTGTGTGCTGCAGCAGCACGCTCTCGCATCCATGGCTTTGCCAAGAGCCTCCTCACTACAGAATCTACAGACTGGGACGGTCTGTATTGTATCTCCATTCTACTTCTCCTAGTATATGTATTTCTTTACGTAAACGTAGTAACGATTAAGTTAGACGACACCTTGCTTCATACCTTTGTTTATGAACTATTGGTGACGCTGTTACGCCCTTAGCAGGTAGACGAAAGGCTTTATCGCATGTATATGCAGAAGGCCCTTACTTCTTTATCACAGTAAAGCATTTTGAACCCTCTTCCCTCCCCCTTAAATTTGCCTTTCCTCAAGTTCTTTGACTGTACTCCTATTCTTAATACAAAATAACTAATTTAGCGTTATTCCCTTCCTAGAACAAAAATACAAGACGTACTAGAGCCTTGGTAAAGTTCTTATAGCGTTCATAGTTTGTTATAAATTCTTAGTTTATCGTGTTATGTAAATATTTGGTAACACTTCTTTGCATACGCTATTAATCGAGGTGTGTATAATTACAAGGAACAATAGTCAATTGCAAATGAAAACTTTGATATACAGACAGTAGCAATTCGGAGGACACGGAGCCAAGGCAAACCAGGCGAGCAGCTAAAAGAGCTGCCCAGATAGAGCAAGAAGAGGACAAAGGGACGATCAGAGGATGCATGGCGAGGCTACAAGAGTTACTCTCAGACATCAGGCATCACAGAGACTCCTGGCCTTTCTTATCGCCTGTCACAAAAGACGAAGTTCCAGACTACCATGATATTATATCCAATCCTATGGACTTCGGTACTATCAAGTACAAACTGGACAACGGAGGATACGAAACGTTGGAGCAGTTCTTCGGTAATTGTCATTTAGTGTTCGATAATTGCCAAGCTTACAACGAAGAGCACAGCTCGGTGTACAAGTGAGTATAACTAGCATTAACATTCTCTGTATATAAGTTCGGATGCCAAAGATTGCGAGATTAACCTACGATACTGATTGATGTGCTATGGTTCGTACTGCAAAGCTCTAAATCCACTGCCATACATAACTCTTCTTCCGTATTTTGTAATTAACGGTGTTTTATGTTTATGCCATTAAACTAACAGCAGCTTCGCTCGATGCTAAAATAGTGGCAAGATCGATCGGCGTGTATACACACTGTGTACTCAAGATCATCGAAAAAATGATAAAAAAAAAAATCATCAAAAAAAAAATGATCAATTTCAATGTTCCTTAACGTTACGTATTCCAAGGCGTAGCGAGCCCAGCGAAATCGTTGCAGTAAAAACGACAGCTATGATCATTTGAGTACGATCAAACTCTTTGGCCTCCGAACACCTCAAATAATACAGATATGGAAAGTTAGGCTATGTCGTTTTAAAAATAGTTACGTATACAGGGCAGGTATGAGGTTATTAAAGTACTATGAGAAACGGTGCAAAGAGCTGGGGTTGAACTGCGGCGAGGAGTCGCTGCGGCCACCAAATGCGAAGAAGATGAAACTCGTAGCGAACGGTGTTGGGAATGGTAGCGACGAGGAAGATGTAGACATGAAGGAAGAGGACGAGGAAGACATAAACGAGGAGGAAGAGGAAGAGGATGAAGATGAAGAAGAGGAGGACGCGGAAGATGTTCAGAAAACAAGATAGAAGACAAAGTACATACTTCAATACGTTAATGCTTATTGAATATTAATTTTTATTCCCAATACGTAAATTGAATGTACCTTGAAACTGCGTATGGATTTCTACACTGACATTGATTGGTGTACAAATTCGTGATCCAGCGAAAGATGTTCTATAAATTATATACATTACTGAAAGACTTCGTTTTGCTATGAACTAGAAAAATGCTACGGACATCAAATCTACGAGACTAATCCATCGAACCACGCGGATAAAAGCATGCAAGCTTTACGATGCGTTCAAAAGGTTTTTCTTTCTTCGTTACTTGTCGGACATCCTTGATTAATATTTTCTTAGGCTTGCTGAAACGATCATAACAATAAAAAAAAAAACAAAAGAGAAGAAAAACATGCACAGTATTATTCGTAGAATATTACGCATGGTGTAATCGTTCTCGTATAGTTTTAAAAGCCGATGTAGAGCATTTTTATGAAGAAAAAGCGAGCAGGCGCGTGAGCAGTGAACTCAGATTCATTCGCTTGAGCCAGTACAAGAGTAGTATCCTTTTGAGTTAGTATTATTATAAACGAATATTTTGTTATCGGATGTTTTCTTTTTTACATTATAATAATAATTTATTATTTTAACGATATCCATACGATCGCATTGCACGTTTTCCTTCACTATGCAATACTGCAACAGCCCCCCGCCCCCTCCCATGAAACGTATATGCTAGGATTGCTAGAGTATCGAAGTTCTATACGATGTGCAAGTTTCCATAAAATATGTTATTCATCGCCTGCCTTTTACAAGTATATCCAGATCGCGCGAAGTACGCTAATGCGGTAACTCGACGACTGGCGATTTAAACAGCTAGTACACGCGGAATAATAAAGACCAAGGATCACTCTCGTCTTTATTGCAAAGAGAGGTATTCATACGATACTTCGATCAACACGCAACAACTATAGTCACTCGTATGTTCTATTACCTGTGTTCGTACGGAAGTAGACTTTACCGAGGTCCGATTATATTGTTGCATATTGCACGAGCTATTGGAAATTTATAGATTTTATTATTTAATGATTTTGTTCTAGGTTCGGCCAAATTGTTAACGTATTAGCAGTACTTATCTTTCTTTGCAAAAAAACAGCCAATTTTAAGAAAACTTAAAAAAGAAAAACTTTAGGCTGGCCCTACACAAAATCTACGGTACAAATTACCATTATTCTCTATATTGTACAGCAGTTGTAGGAACAGTTCTTTGTAATCATGTACGTTTTATACAATTAATTTCGTAATAAACTTTTAAAATAGATTTATAATCGATGTTTGTCCACAACATAACGTCGGAAATGAATTAACAGCCATGAAAACATTTCAGATCTCGCTAATCGAACGCTTAATCGGAAAGGGTCATATATATATTTCCATCATACATGTATCTTTCTGACACGTTACACTAGGTCTTTTCAGGTACAGCTCAATGATGAGGCTTCCCCGAGAATGTCTGTTTGTCGATCTCTCGCCATTTCTCCACATTCTCTGGGCTGTAACCTGTGATAAAGATGCAGAGCATTAATCGTCGCGCACGCTGTAGTCGAGGGTAGCTTCGCAACGATACTTTAAAAGTATTCTACTTACTGAGTTTCTGTATTTTATAGTATATCGGTGCGGTCAATATGCAGCCGAGTATCCAGTACTTGAATACCCAGCTATGTTTGTAGTAATATGCATATGGGAATTGAGCTACTTTCGCGGATAGCGTGTACGGATATTTCATGGGCCTTCCTGGGTTTTCAGCCGCAGACATGTCTGAAAATAGTTCCACACGATTATATGCGATGGGATTTCTAACGTAATACACGGCGAACGATTAGAAACTCTTGGAGAAATAGTCGAAGAGGGGATACTTTAAATGCACAAGGGATAAGAGACACCGTTTAGTTTCTAGAAACTGAGCAGTCCAGTTTTTACTTGACAGCGTAGAAATCTATTAATAAAAATTGAAAACAGGGTTATGGGACAACTTAGTTACTTGAATTAGATGTACACGGGATAAGTTAACGAGGGTAGCTCTGTACATCGCTTAATAACAGTAACGTGAATGAGAACAGCGTTCGACATGAAATTGTTAGGCGGGGACGTAGTCCCTTACTTACGAAAATGAGAACTATGTCTTGAATTGAATGCATGATGGTACTGTTAAATCTATAATCACATTTATGGGAATTTTATTACCTTTTTTCAATACTCTGTTAATTAATTGGTTTAACCACTGGGACTTGATCATGGTGTAGGGTCTTCAAACACAAAAAGCAACTCAAGCTAAAAGATGAAATAATACCTTCTTCTTTCGTTAATTCGAGAAACGAATACAAACCAATGCCGATCACTGAGATCGGTCTAACGATTGGAGATCAGACAGCCACTGAGCAATATTATATAATCGGTCTTCTCATAAAATATATCGAAAAATATCGAATCGAGGTTTGTCCGCGATATTACTTGGATTCTATTGGTCGTGGTGCGCTATCGCTTGAACGTAGCTGGGGAATTGTATGTAATCGATATTCAAATTAGGAGCGAGATTTGAAAGCGGGCGTTTTATAAATTGTGTTCATTTTCGAGAAGTTTTGTGCAAATAGGACAGAAATGAACAATTAGTTAAAGTTTTCTTGCGTTTTTGATAAATATTATCAACGCTATTCCAAAAATATAAATTTTGTAATATTTGCTTCAATTTCTCGAGAATTCTCAAAAAGTATGATCTGATTTTAGATTTCTCGAGAAAGAAAAAAATATCTAAAAATCAGGAACACTACTTCTAAGTAGAGATGGTGTGCAAAATCACTAACGGTGATTAAAGCAGGATTAATAGAAATATTATTACTAACAGATACGCTCGATCGAAAATCAATTTCTAATTCAAAGTTCGCTCCAATTCGTATCGTCGATCACTTCCCGTCCCGGAAGTTCGCCCGCGTGACGCCTTCAATAGAACGCCTGCGCTTATATCAAAGAAAGACATATTCCTTTTATTAGATATACAGCGATTTAACAATATAAGAAAATAATGTTTTTTCAAATCTTAAACTGAAACTGAAGTAGATCACTTCGTATGTAAATACAGTAAACAATAACTTCAGGCCTTCCCTATCCCAGCGAGTTCCTTGATCTGAGTTATTAAATGATCGTTGTACACTTTGTAATCTATCGGGGACACGTTGACACACGTTGCTTTTAATCTGTTCTCGTCCTGTAAATAATCATACTCATAAGCGCGTGATGTTACATCAGATTCTGAGGGTCAATATACTTTAGAAAGTAGACGGTAAACAGACGTACACTGAATACTTCTGATTTCACTCTTATTTTAAATATGAAACTCTTGAACGTTGCGTCGCCGAATTTCTCGAGAAACGCGTCGTTATCGTTCTGTTGTAATTCCCCAAGTTCTTGAGCAGTGATACCCAGTATCTTTTCTGCTTCTTCGCTGAACGCCGTGGCCCACTGATTGTCCGTCCAATCTGCTAAGCTTAACTAAAAGAAAATCGGATATTAAGCCTGACTTTCGCGGAAATGAAGTTCAAAACTTAGTTCTACGATACTTACACTCGCCAGTAAACGATATCTGAAGTTAGGATACTCTTTATCGCATTTCTCGCATCTGTACATGTCGTTTGCTTGATCGATCATCTGTAAGGTATGACTTTTTAGCGAAGGTTCCCTTCTACGCTATAAAACAGGTCGAAGAATTTACCTTCTTCTTGCAACTGTCACTAGGGCAGGATTTGTAGAGAGCATTTTCAATACGAATCAGACTAACGGTCGCTTTTATCGTGTACATATCAGGTCCTTTGAAACCTAACTCCATGTCCTTTGCTTCTTTGAACGTGAGCCATGGTCCACTGGCACCACCCGCGCCGCCAAATGCTCTCGAAATCGATTTGGCCTCTTCGTTACGACCGACCGTGTTGAACCAGCCGCGCAACCTAAAATGAAGAAATAGAACACTGCTTGATTCAGTTCCTTCCAAGCGTTAATACTTCTGAGACGTTCGTTAAAATATTAAGTACTTGTGTGCTTCTGGAATGTCTGGATCTAGTTGAAGAACTGTCGAACTAATGGTAGACAAATTCTTCCCTCCGTTAAATTCGCCGACACGTGATCCTTTCACAGCTAATACTGGATTATTGCTTCCATCGAACTCTTCGGCTTGCGACCCCCACAACGTCAAACAAACCTGGAAGTTTTGTAAGATTCGGTAGTGCCGTTTCTACCTTTGCTTTTTCATACCTTAATAGAATTCTTACCATTGTATTACTCTCGTCGACAAGATTAATATCCTTCTTTTTCATTTCCCTGCCCGTGGTTCGTGATGTTAACATTTGTAAATCACCGGTGGACTTCACAACACCCAAAACATCTATAACGAATGGATATTTTAATACGACAGAAATAGATGCTTTCCGAGTTAAATGTGCAATTATATACCCATCAAATCGTTTTTCTCTTTCTTTTCCACATCGCTTATTGGTAAAAAGTTGAACTGAAGAGAAGGGATATCGTCTCCGGAGTCGTGACACGGGATGATCTCTGAATCTCCGATCAGAGTCATCTCGTAATCATTCTTCAAATTATTGAACTGCTTGTTCGCTGTTTTCAACGTTGCTCTGGAAATGTAGAAAACTTTCCCTACCTGGAACAAACGTAAATATAAGCTTGCGGTCTTGAGCGGTGCGAGTACACTCCGTACATGTCGCACCTCGATCATATCGTAGAATTTGTCGCACTGATCTTTGAACGCTGTACACCTAATCTCTCCACTCTCGTCAACAAGATCCATAGAAAATAATTTCCCTTCGCCACGCGAATTGCTCCATGTTCTGACATTAGATTTACTAACAACTCGCGCTTTGATTACCCATCTGCAGCAAATATATAGAATATTAAGATTGCGACTATCAAGAAATGAAGATTATCATAATATCGCGGGAAAAATAAATTGACCTGTTCTGATATGGACTCAACGCGACGATTGGAGTTGTCGATACATCGTTATTGGAAGACTGATTCATGGTATTCTTTTGCATCAGTGTATCTGTTAAAAGGACAAAGCTTATGATCGCCATAGTAAGAATTTAAATCTACTTGTATTACCATTTTTCGATTGAGGTTGCGCGGATGTTTTAGACTCGCTTTCAGATTCTGCATTACTAGGATTCCCAATTTTGTGTCCAACTTGATCGCCAGGGACTTTCACCTCTATACTCAATATCACCATTACCCGCCTGAAAAAGAAATATATAAATTTGACCGTTATATTAATTTGAATCGTATTATCTGCGATCGACAGGAAATATTAAACAAATATCACATACTTCTGTTTTCCACCATTATTTACCATGCTTATTGCATATCTGTTTATTTGACAAATAGAGAACTCGGTCAATTCGTTATTCGTTATCATTGAATTCAACTGGGTCGCCAGCATTGTAAACGAGTTTATCCTCTTCCCGTCAGACACCAGCAGCCTGTAACGTTCTCCGCTGCTAGAACTTGCCAACTTCTTATTACCCTGTAAACAACAACAGGAGAATATTTACGAGACAATAAGAGACGGTGCTTCTGTAATCTATACAAAGTTGAACGAGAGATATAAAGCCAATTTACCAATACTTGCAATACCGGCTTATCGACATCAATGCCGTTCATGATTTTCTGCAACAATAAAGTAGCCTCAGTATCATGTTTAATAAAACAGTCCTTATAAATGTATAGTAGAAAACTCACGTCTAACGATCCCTCGGTGAGCGACTGCATGTTGAATAACGATAACGAGCCACTTGTGATGTTTTAAAACAGCCAACGATATTTCCTCCCGCTACAAAATCGAGCAATCAATGCCGGTACTTTCTTCCGACCCTTAACAACGTACTAAATCAAACGCAAATTTTTCCCGCTACTTTGATTGGTTAGGTATGGCACGTATCACCTAAGAATATTTACATACAAGATGCGGCAAGATGCGGAGAAATCTGTAGCCCTCTTTTACCAATCGGCAAAGAGTAGGTATAATAAGAGGCGTCATTCCGGGCGGAACCTTTGAAGTCCTTGCTTGACCTTGGCATTTAAATTGGTTGTCTATTCGAGTGGGATATTCAAATCGACTAAATGTACCTTACCGTAGTTGGCTGATTATTGTCGAAGTTTACCGATCATTGCCGAATGGGACCGAATAGGCATTTAAATTGGAAAATCAAATCCCAAAATCCCCACTAAAGTATGTAACAGTCGAAAGATGAATCGATATTGGGAATATTTTGGATTTGAAGGAACTACTAGGGGCGAATTCCAATTACGCCAAAATCGCCCGTGATTTTCATTAAGGTAGGTTTTCCTATATGCGACAGAATGCACGCCAAGAGTTTCAAAGTCGATTTTCCCGAAAATGAAGCGCGATATAAAAAAAAGTTACTTTTTCTTTTCGATTCATAACGAGTGAATAAGTCGAGAAAGAGGAATAAATTTTTTTGATATTCCGCTTCCTTTTACGAGAAAATCGACTTTGAAATTCATTTAATGAAATTTACGGGCGATTTGGGCGTAAGTGGAGTTGACCCTAGAAGATTCTAATTTATTAGTAAACAATCATTCTATCCTTCGCGTAAGTATTATCCTATTACGTTTTTGGAAAACACATCTGTTAATTAATCCTTTGTTTAGCAGTGACAGTTGTTTGCGTCATGTTTTCACACCGCTGTGGCAGGGAAAGTACTTTTTCTGTAACAAAACAACAACACCTGCGAGGTTCGAGACGATACTTCGATTCTCTAAGATCGATAAATTCGCGGGAATTACAAATTTCGTCAACGATTCTATTTACTATGAAGAAAATCGGACCTCGCTTGTCTCAAGTTAAAATGTTAACAGCACATTTCTTCCGTTATGTGCAGATGCACGAAAGTATCTACGAAATGTTTTTTAATATTACAATACGACCTAAATGTTCTATTACGTGTTATATACAAAATATTAAATTATGATTTCTGTCAAATTAAATGTTTCTCATCCTTCACCCCGAAGCAATTGATTTAATACCAAAAATTAGCCTGACTCTATTGGCAGAAGAAAGTGGTTTTATCGCTTAGAGCACGCGTTGTTCGAAAGAACGGCTTTTCAAGGACACCTTTATCAATCTAATCCTCGACATAAAACGAGAAAATAAAAAGACAGCCCGCGGTAGCTAGTGAAAGTGTCACCTCTTGCCACGATAAAGGAATCGATTAAAATATTTATAAGGATATCTCTACGTGTGTACGAAACTCTGACGAGCGTGGAATACACAAGAATTGAATCGAACGGCGCTTATAATCAACAATCTGTAATTGTTCGCGTAATTGCGATGAGTTCCATACAGGTTGTAAATCTTATTCGTAGAACCGGAATTAAAAATATTTCGAATTTCTTTACCGAAGAATCATTCCAACGAATCGTACGAACAATATGTTAACAAATTTGCAACTTCTACGAACTTACAATTTTGTTATTACATTAGTCTCGTAAGTCATATGTTAGCAGCTTGACTAACCTTTGTCTACTATGCATTACCAGGAAAACACGGAAACCGATTTGTTCAATCCAAGTATATTGGAGCGATTATCCTCGTCACAGGTTGACGGTTTATTAATCAGGCCTTTAAGATCAGGCGATTATGACAGAGGTAAAGTAGCTGCGTCGCTGTTATCGATCACGTCCACTAACTCTGTTGTATTTATTTGAATAGGTTTTCTACAGCTGTTAACTCAATTGACCGAAGTTGGAAACGTCAGTAGGGAACAGTTTTTGAGTAAGTAGCCTGGAATGAAGTTTCGCTTGAGAAGAGGCATGGGTTAGAGGCAGAGGAGAAAGTAATCGACATTGTTTTTAACCATTTAGACCGCTTTCATACGATGAAAAATAATGGTAGCTATTACATCATTGTGATAGAAGATCCGAGCACTGAGAAAGTGATAGCGACAGCGACGATAGTCGTAGAGCAGAAGTTTATTCATAACTGTGCCTTGGTAGGTTTCTCTGAAATATTTCGTTGCGAAATTGTAGCTTTCAAATAATGCAACCAAAGATTTGTTACAGAGGGGTCGCTTGGAAGACGTGGTGGTAAACAATAAATATCGTGGTAAGCATCTAGGAAAACTAGTGGTTAAAATTATATTGCAATTGGCACGCTATTTACGGTGTTACAAATTGTCATTGGACTGCAAAAATCATCTCATACCTTTTTACGAGAGCTTAGGCTTCAAACGTGAACCTGAAAATGCTAACTATCTAAACATGAGATTCCTTAACGAGAATACGACGGAACAATCTCATTTATGACAATAAAAGGAACGCTTTAAAATTGTTATGAAACCAGATCTGTTGCCTTGTACGTGCCCTAACGCAAAATAAGAGATGATAATGAAAACTTTTATCAGTTTTATAAGTCCGAGAGATTAGTTTTAACATTTGCGAATAGAACATTCTAGGCGCGAACGCAATTAGCCATGAAAGGAACTCCGATTCCTTTCGCACGAGTATTCTTTATCTCTAATATCCTGTAGATTACGCAGGTAGTAAAAATGATATGTGATTATATTTTACTAAATACATGTATAATATTTTCCAAGGATGTATAATAATATAATAAACAGTGGTGGAAAGACAAATCGAAATTAGTTTCTCAATCAATCTGAAATCAGTCATTAATAGAAAAAATACTTGTTTTGCATCCATCAGATTTTAATCGATCATTAAAACTTCTCTTGTCAAATACATGCTCGCAGCTCGTGGCATTTGAATTACAGTTTCTTAGCAGTGACACTGCTTTGTAATTTCACTGCTCTCTTAGCTTCCATTTGCCTTTGCCTCGCTAGTTTGCGCTCCTCGCGTTTCCTCCTAGCTTCTTCCAGTTTATTCGAACTTCCACTATGCGCCGTAGTAATCTCATTGTTTCCTTAAAAGGAGAACATCAATTTCAAACGATTAAATAACCGTTATCGTAATATATAAATGTTTTTACAGTATAGTCATACCTGTATGATCTGATGGATGAAAATCTTCTAGAGGTTGAAACTCCGAGTCCTCCCAACCAGTCTCGGAAGACTCATTTTTATCTCCTATACTTTGGGCTGCTTCCTCCTCCTGAAAGTAACGTTCAAGTGTCTCTTCTCCTTTGCAATTTTAGTAGTCACCATATATTAAGGGGCTGTTCCGGTGTAGAGCCCATAAAAATAGCTGATTTTTAGGAATTGAAGGAAAACTGCTACATATGATTTAATGCGACTTTTTGCATTGAATTAAGGATGTCTTAAACTATAGAAATAAATTTTTTGTTTTATAAATAATCATTCCAGACGGCACTGGGGAGTCGTTAAAGTCGAGGCGTCAAAAAATTCATCCAAATCGGTGGGACCTGTAGCACCTAAGCCATTGGTCTTAAGTAAAAAAACAATGCCATATTATTAAAGGGTATAAAACTCGCTCGTGGACTGACCAGAAAAAATGACAAAAATATAATTATTTTAGAGAAAATAATGACACTTGAAGTTTGAAATCACTTTCCCCCTATATTTTTCGTCCTTTTAACGCCTTTAAAAATGAGAAATTTTCATTTTTTTTTTTTTTTTAAAAAAGTTTCAGTCGAATCGGTTAATAACTTTTGGAAATACAGGTTCCACCGATTTTGAGAACACTGTTTCGAGAAAAACGCGTTTAAAGTGTTACGTGAGTGGCCATGTGTTACTCGTGCATTTCCCGATATTCAAATGCCTATAACTTCGGGAATTTTATGAATTTCAAACAATCCTTTTAAACACATATTCCTAAAAGGTTGAACATTCAAAAAATGAAATAAAAAATCGATATTTAGACCGGAATCCTCCCTTTAAGGGGTCACGCCTAGTTGGCACATTTTTGTGAAAAATGTGATGTATGTTTCTTACAACTATTTCCTTATTTTAGAAGTACATATATTCAGCAACCCTCAAGAATTTTGTTATAGGAAAATATTAAATAATGAAGGAATAACAACCATTCTCACGGAAGCTGTTTTTATAATGGCGCTGCGCGGTGAGCACAATTTCTCCGAGTTGGATCATCTGAAATCAGAAAGTGAAGAATATTATGTTAATATATGAGTTTATCTCGTTCGTGAACGAAGGATTTTTAAAAAAAAATGATTTCAGACAATATGTCGGCCGTTTAACGCAAAATCATGATTTTTCGATGTCTGAATTGTTCGTTTTTCGTGAATTAAAAATGGAGTTTTCATCAAAAACCAAAATCCTTCGTTCACGAAATAGACAAACTCATATACTAACAGAATCTTCTTCATTTTTCGATTTCAGACGATCCGACTCGGAGAAATCGTGCTCACTCGCCGCTAAGAAAAATAGCTTCCGGGAGAGTGGCTGTTATTCGTTCATTTTTTATTTTCCTATAACAAAATTACTGAGAGCTGCTGAATATATGTACTTTTAAAATAAGCAAATAGTTGTAAGAAGTATAGACTAGATTTTCCGCAAAAAATTCCCGAAAATCACGTTTTTCTTTCGCCTGGCAACTAGGCATGACCCCGTAAGTGTGACCACAATAACTGTATCCTCTGCGATAACAGAAGGCAAGGAATCGGAAGAAATACGAACTGGTTCTTCCTCAAGGCTCGTCCACTGATCATTAGCCTTAGGAGAATGTGGGGACGGTGAAATGTTGCTAGTCCCGTGTCCCGAAGTAGCAGAAGGTTGCTGCTCCATGTCACCCCAATTATCGGCATCCCAACAATCCCAGTCACCATCCGAGTTCGTGTTCGTGATGTTCTGCATATCGTGCTCGTGGTCGTGCTCCAACGACGTCATGCTCGTAGCGCTGCTCGTCGTGGCAGTTGTACTGGCGCTACTTTGCGAGCTACTGGCTTGCTCTGTAATTCGATTGCACACTGATAGTAAGAACTTCTCTTATCGAGGAGAACTGAAGGGAAAAAGCACGATCTACGAATACCCAGGGAGGCAGGCTTGTTCAGTAAGATTCTCGATGTACTGTCCGATGACTTTGGTGTGTCTGACTGGCTGCGATAAAACTTGGCAGTGACTGCAGTTACAGCCCAACCTGCCCACGTTGCTGCCGCGTTACTAAGACTAGGCGTTGCTGTATTTACATCTGCCTCTGAAATAGAATTGAGATCACATGAAAAACAATACTGCCTCGCGTCTGCAAGAACTTAGAACTGTGCATGGGTACCCATAGACTCTCGTAAGCCAGGATCTTCCGACACTCTCTCGAGCTTCGATAAAAATCCGCGAATAGTTCGGAACGCGTTATCTCTCACTCCTTTATCCACGTCCGTGGTAAGCGGGCACAACGCTGGCAAGATACGATTCGCAACCTCTTGCAGTAGGAAGTATTGCTGCGTCGCGGCCAATGCTAAGATACTCGCCGTTCTAGCTGGTGGGAACGAGTCCCTTGTACCTCGAATAAACGCTCCAATTAATACCTACAAATTAAACATCACTTAAACTCGAATTTATCACACGTTATTACGAAAGATCTGTATTAATCATCGAAGTTACTTTTTGCCTGATTTGGGGGTGGAGATGTTGAGCAATCTTTCCTAAACAAACCGTCGTATTAGTGCGTATGCCTCCGTGCTCATCTTTCGACTGAAGTTTAGCAAAGTATCTCAGTGTTTCCACATTGAGATTATTATAGTCTAATTTCGGGGCTAAATGTACAACAGATTTTATCGTTTGCTCCCTGATAGCAGGATTCGTGTCTAGGAAACCTCTGGCTACCTGTGACAAACGAGATTAGGATCGGATATTTCATATTTCTTTATTATGATGTAGATAATCAATCGCAATTACCTGTGGAAAGATAGCTTCGTTAACCGTGGCTGATTGTAAATGATCGACAAATCGATCCAACTGCTGCAGTAATCGTAACCTTGTCGCTCTATCGCTCGATGCGAATAATTTCACAACGCACGGCACAACTCTACGTTGATACTCGCTGTCAGGTAATAAGCATCCTAGCTGCAAGAGAGGAGGTAACACTGCACTTCCAGCATCGCCGAACTCGAAGGCGGCCAGTAATTGTGGCAGAATTTTGTATCTGCCAACACCCTCTGGAAATGATTCTAACTGACCAGCAAGCTGCGAGAAAAATCGACCTTTCTCCCCTCTCTCTTTCATCTGTATCTCCTCTAAAAATAGAAGCGCGTCTACGAGCTCGTTTTTGAAAAAACCACCATTACTGCGGCAACGCGCTATCACGTCGGCAGGATTCGGCCTCCCCTCCGCGTTGCCACTAGTCAATTCTCGGAACACCACTTGCAATTGCTTTGGAATCTGAAAGAGAGGACTCGGGTTTATAAATCGACCAACCAGCGTGCACGTTAATCCTAGAAGTAACAAGAATCATACTTTGTCCCTAAGCTTAAGTTGCGAGCTCGAACTCAATGGACCATTATATGTTTCCCAGACCAGGCATCCGAGTCCCCACATGTCAACTGAGCTGTTTTTTTTATTTATTCATCAGTTTCATAGCGTTAACAATAAACCTAAATGTTTGCATATAGAATAGCTGGTATTTTACAGTAATTTTACGAATCAGATAACTATCTTTCTTTATTTACCGAACAAGAGAATTTACTTCGCTAATGCTTTACGCGTTAAACAAGCTGTAGCCACCAACAGAAATGATTTAGTCGCCTCGTCCTTTCAAATTACATATTCTCGCGTATAAAGTAACAATTACTCATAAACACGTGCGATTCTTTCCTATCGGCGATCTCTTTTACCATTTAGTAGCTGGCTTTACGTTCTCCTTAGCGTCCGGAGGGTAATACGCTTGGAATGTCGCTGGCAATGTATTGTAAACAGCATCTACCGCAGTCATGTATTCGACCCCGCCGAGTTTCCATTCTCCGCTTTCTTCGTTAACGAACACTGTCCATAAATTCACATTGTTGTGTCTCAGATTGCCATCGTTGTTTAAGAAGTTCAGCGCTCTCTGTTAAAACACATGCATCACGGTACACGTTTCTTAAGGGGGTAGCTCACCCTGAATAGCCCTAACAGGCCTTTTTTCAAACGCAAATTGTAAAGCGATAAATAACAATAGAGGCAACGTTTTTTTTCTAGATTTAATTGTTATTCTATAAGCTTCAACACAAAAAAGAAGTAAAAACGAAAAGGCGTGTACGCGGTGCACCGTTTGATGGTGAACATAACATCTCGAAAACCGCCCCAAGGATTTGGATGAAAATTTAATGAGAGATGCCAAAAATCATTCCTTACGATGTGTCGGGAGCAGATTTTCGAGAAAAAAACCAATACAATTTTTATGTTGAAAAATACAAATTTTATTGATTTCTTATATGAAAAATATTTATTATCTTTTTTTTTAGAATTTATCTTGAAATTCTGCTCTCGACACATCGTAGGAAATGGTTTTCTGCATTTCTCATTAAATTTTCATCCAAATCATTGGAGCAGTTTTTGAGATTTTATGTTCACCATCAAACGGTGCGCCGTGTACACGCCTTTACGTTTTTACTCACAACGTTTACGTACATAGAGATATTTAGACTTTTCTTTTTTCGTGTTAAAGCTCATAGAATAACGATTAAAACTAGAAAAAAAAACGTTGTCTCTATTGTTATTTATCGCTTTACAATTTGCGTTTGAAAAAAGGCCTGTTTTAGAGCTATCGAGGGTGACCTATCCCCTTAAAGCGAGACATTATTCGATCCTTCTCGATACATACCGTAATTTGAAATATCCCCCAAGAAAAATATAACTCTTTCTTAGACTCTTTGTCAGCGTCAGATTTCCTAGCCAGTCGATTGTACAAAGGCTCCACCCGTTCTGTCGCCAAATATACCATTTTGTCAGTCTGAAATAACAATAAATAACAGAGAGTCCTCCTCCTCGTATCCGCTATTGACACGAATGTTCGCGGAACACTGAGATCGTACCTCAAGACTATCGAGGTACGCGAGTATGCTAGGATGTCTCAGCGTCTTCAATCTCTTCACTGCTGAACGAGCTACGTCCAGAAGGTGTTCATTGCCGCTTCTACATTCGAAGACGAACACCGATACATCTTCGCCCCCTGTGGAACCCTGTACGCAGATGTTTTAAATGACGTTTAGCCACCGAGGGAAATACAAGTAAACATCCACAGCTAAAAGCTGTCAGGTTATGGTACCTTTTTCTTAGCCTTGTGCAATGTCCAGATGCTCTTGTCGTCCAAACTGGAGATCGGCTCGCTAATTTCGTACGGGAAATCTTTGGTCGGGTCTCTCGAAAAGAAGGACCACATGTTTGCGATTTATCTACTTCTTATTAAATCAAGCTCATCCTCGGACTAATACAGTATCATGATGTCATTGACAGCTACGCATCAACCTATCTTGAACCGTGTTGCTCTGTCCCACGGCGATCAACGGCGATTATGCGCCCGCATCGAATTTGCGTCAATACTGTCAGTCGCCCGTGGATAAATCGCCGTGAAATTTCAGCAAGCGCGCCGATTAAATATCCCTTTTCTTCTTTTATTCCAATTCTCGATCGAGCAATCGGTTTTTTTCCGGCTTTATTCGAAAGCCATTCCGTGGCGAACGTCCGTCGCCTTATCAATGTTGGTTCTTAAGTATGAGCGAAGTTGGCCCGTCCTTAGTGACAACTTATGCTTTTAAAAATGGTAAAGAATTCGTGGTGAAGATAAAAGTTACTGCTTTTAAAGGATGTCAGCGGAGTCTGGTGCTTACTGTCACCGATAAACACACCGGCGAAAATTGGCAGTCCTCCTACGACGCGGCATGTTCGTCCCTTATCCTTGATAGCCAATGCAAATTACGATTACACCGATTATTCAAATTTCTAAATGCCTTTATTTTGTTAATCACAATTTCTGTATATTCGATTTATTTGCGTCGCGTCGTTATGCATGTTTTCTTAACTGTTTAAGATATTGAAAACTTGACGCAGAAAACTGGGAATTACAAGCATTTCGATGTATTCGTGGCTATGCTGCAGTCTGGATTGTTGAAAGTAAACTTTGTAATTAACGTGTGTAAATACAGTAAATGAAGGTTAAAAGGGAATGAATTTCAGACGAGCGAATCTATCACTTTGGACCTTCTCACGTTCGAGGACTTAGAATTGCTGCGTGCACGTAGACTCGAGCGTAATTCGTGTTCAAGTTTGGGTAACGCAACGAACAATCGCCGATACCTTATATTAACTTATACAGTAGAGTTTGATAGGTGAGTAAAAAATAACAGTTTTTGTGAAACCGTTCAACAAGAGTTTAGCTTCTTTCACTATTTGCAAATGGTATGTTTTTCATGAAAATATATATATATATATATATTTCGAGCGTAAAAAAAAGTTCACAAAACCTGTACGGATAGAATTTCTTTAAGATCAAATGTTTGCCAATGTCACGACCTTCTTAAGAATCCATTATCCGTTACCTCTGGAGTATTGTGGCTTACCTGATCCGGTGATATTGCAAGCTACCATCAGGAGATTACAAGCTGAAATCGAAAAATTTCAGTCCACAGGAGCAAGTAGAAACTTACAAAAACGCGTCGAGCAACTTACAGCTGCGAATCAAAGGCTCGTTCAAGAGAATCAGAGGCTCGCGAGTGGAGGTAGCAAACTAAACACCATAGTTTCTCGTAGACCAATTCTCCAAGTATTTTTCTAACGTTCAGGGAAAGGTTTAAGGCATTTATTGGGATCGATCAAGTCGCTAGAAAATAATGTTGCCAAGGAGCGAGCATTCTTTCGAACGCAGATTCAAAAGCTCAAAGCTGAGAATGCAGCCCTGTCGATGAAAGTGCGACAACTTACTGAATCTGCTGGCAGGAAGCCTGGAGATGGTAGCGCAGCGTTAAGACGTTACCAGCGTCCCTCTTCTACGCGAACGAATTACACGGATCGTAGGCGAAGCAGAAGTCGATCTTCTTCGATTTCTAGTCACGTTAAAACATCTAGATCTAGCTTATCACCAGGTAGTTTATTATCAAACAAACATCCACGAATGTCACAAGACTCTGTCTATACTGTATTATTATATTGATAATTGTAGGCAGCTCAATGGAGTCGATCAGACCTCGACGATCTCCTTGTCGGAAAACAAAAAGTTATAACAAAATGAAAGATTCGAGTTAGTATTACATACGATACATAAGTATAGCGAGCAAAACTGGAGGGATTCGGAGAGCAAGAAATTCATGACTGTCTTCTTTCACACTGAAGCGCTACCTCTCGCTTGCCGAGAACTCTGTGGAATGAGTATTTGCTTATGCTAGGTGGGGCATCAGGCTTACAGGTTCGCAAAGAAAGAAGAAGGCATCCATCTCTTCTCTGTTGTCCAACCCCTTCCGTTTTGCTTGCAGGACCTTTAAAATGTAATACTCTTATTTACGAAACTTCGAAACCTCTGTCGTAGAACTCGATCTTGAAAATTTGGAGTCAAGAATTCACACGCTACAGAAAATGTTAAAAGAAGGAATAAAGCTGAATTGATAACTGAACGGATAGAACATTTTCTGACGAATGTTTCCATATATTAAAATACATACTATTATTATCATCATCATCATTATTATTACAAATAATAATTATATATATTACAAATACAATTGAGATGATTTTAAGTAATGGCAATCGTAAACAAAATTCTCTAAAATAATGCATCTCTGCTCGAAAGTTATTTGTAATAAGAAGGAAAAGAATAAACAGAAAATACTGGCTGCTTTCCATAATAACGTTTGAAAATTGCTGCGCTAGGTGCCTTCGATCACGTGCAAAGCTCTGCACTGTGTGCATTATGGAAAACATGTCTTATGTACACTGCAGCCTCGAAAATGTATTCATTACTTGTTGCCTTTAATATTATATCTACACTATCACGTTCATTAATAAAATTGTAAAATTTCAGTTAACTGACTCTATCAGCTTTTACTTTGGTTTGGTAATACACTATAGCACGCTGAACCAACGATGTTTCCTCATCGTCATTTCTCAGCGATTCCGTATTTGCTTTCGACTCCGTATATACTTTCGAACACTTATTCGCTGTTAAATTCATAATTTCGTCACATCTCGGATCTCTACAATCTAGTTCCGGTGGTTCGGACGGTCGCCTCGAAGGTAATTCTTGCTTCGAATGTTTCGCTAATACTTCAACAGCATCCTGTAGATACTTAATGTCAGCCTTTTGTCTGCAAGTGAGGATAGTCAAGTACTGAATGTCGTCTAGAAATTGTTTCTCCTGTTCGAAAGCTGCTTCCTTTTTCTTCCGCTCTTTGTTCAATTGGCGATTGTACTCCAATAGTAGGAGACCACCGCCGATGCCAAATACGATAACTTCGCTCATTAAACTTGCCCCTAAGTCTATCGCCATGGTTTCGTTCAACTTTGCGACTTTTGTGGGCCTACCGAGATTCATTATATACATTTTAACTTTCACTTCCGCCCAGTGATAGACTGTAATAAAGTAACAGCGACTCAACACACGATCGTACAGTTAAAAAGACTTGACGTTAAGAAGCATTAGATCTGAAAGGCATCTATTTTACTTACGTTGAGCAGGCGGAATGATAAAATAAGTTCTAAGCACAGGATGATTCTTCGCCTTGTTGGCGATGAAGTTCGCTATAGGTTTACTAACTTGCTTCACAAACAATGCCGCTAATTTGATAGCTGGAAACGCGCCCACTACCATTTTCCTTTCTGTTTCTCGCGACAGCTTCAAATCCACGCGTAAATAAAATCTGAAAAAAAGAGGATGCGTGTGAAGGGTGGTGAAGGGGAGCAAATAGCAATGTAGCGCATTTGAAATGTGCGATGGTTGCAAGCGATCTTTCGGTAAACACATTCGTAGCTCTCTCGCTGTACATTATACTCGTATTTATTTATGAAATATCATGGACTTAATGCTAATACAATGGGTCGCGCTTGACATCAATGTCATCGCGAAAAAGCTGAATTTCGTGTTGTATTCGAAATCATTACCTCACCTCTGAAATTAGTTCAGAGTACAGCAGACGGCCATCATGATACGACACAGAATGACCGTGTGGTGTACGCGATCCAATTGTTGTACGTCTTTTAAGTTAAGGAAAATTAACGTGCATAATTTTTCTCTTGCACCCGGATAAACTTTTACACTTGAATATATGTATATCGGTGCTTGAACTTATGTTTAAAAACATTGTAAAGCATCGGTCGGATAAGTATGAATTCCCAATAGCGCCAATAGTCAACTTCATGCATACCAACAAGCCTTGCGGTTAAAAAACTCGGGGTCTCGTGAGGATCCACGCGACACGCCGCTTATTTTTAAACTTTACGAGTGAGATGAAACGTGATGAATAATAATGCTTCCTGTTGTTAATGCTAAATTCACAGTAATTCAACGCTCTTATTTCTTGTCGTTCTGATCCAATTTTCAGCTCTTTAAGTCTCCGGGTAGGTATAAATAGAAAATTTACTGCAATTGTCAATTATTTTTTTACAGGTTTAGGAACTGAACGAGGCATGGTTGATTAAGTAGGTAAATAATTCACGTACAATGTTGGATAATATATGTGATCGAAATAGTAAAGAGCAACGTTAACCGTATAAGTCTTACGGGATTGTAAAGAATTATTTGAAACCGTTGATTTCGCAGGTTAGAAAAGGGCAAATATTTGAGAAGGTTGCACAGTATCGTCTTTCCTAACAATTTGGGACAATGAATGATAAGAAGTTCAACATAACGACCAGCAATTATGCATTTACGATATGGGGTCTCGTAATGCATTTGATACTGCTGTGGGGTGTACTCGACATAAACTTTCATTCCCCTATTATACAAGGATTACCAAGCGTGCCGATTCTAAACGACCCACCAGCGAAGAGGCTGGTGTTGTTTGTAGCAGATGGTTTGAGATACAGGACCTTTGACGAAGCACCACCTAAGTTTCTTAAGTAATCTATTTACTGGTTATTAAATCAGAAAATTTTGTTGTACGCAGGGCTTGAAACGGTTCCGAAAATAACTTTTTAAAATTGTTATATAAAGGTTCTGATTAAAACGGATATTCCAAATAACTGTTAAGAAGAACTGAAATTTCCAACTATTATTTCTTTCGGTTATGGTTCCTATTTCCCTCCTTATATGCGTTCCATAACCATTATTTTTTCGGTTCTATATCGGTTCCAGAATCAATTCTTGTATCGACTTTTCCCTAATTGATATCATTAATTATTGTAGCTGCAGATTACTGTATATATGCATATTTTTTACACAATCCTTATAGAAACACAAGAAACTTTTAACTTTCTATTCCGAATAATATAGTGTGCATGTGAATGTAAAAAATATATAGCTGATTTATTTATTTCGACGCTTTATTAGAAATCTGTGATATATATAAATGTTTCTCCTTTTTCTATAAGGATTTTGTAAAAAATATGCACATATACAATAATCTTTAGCTACAATAATTAATGATAACAATTAGAGGAAAGTCGATGCAAGAATTGATTTTGGAACCGCTATAGAACCGAAAAAATAACAATTATGGAACCGTTACGAGGAGGGAAATAGGAACCGTAACCAGAACAGATAAGAGTTGGAAATTTCGGTTCTTCACAACCGTTTGGAGAACAGAAATCGATATTATAAAAGTTTTAAACCTCTGGTTGTACGTATAACGTTGTAATTCTGATTGTAGATATGTAATGACGAATAAAGGTGTTTGGGGTGTATCTCATACAAGAATGCCCACAGAGTCTAGACCGGGTATCGTTGCAATTTGCGCAGGATTGTACGAAGATCCTAGCGCTATCTTTAAGGGGTGGAAAGAGAATCCCGTGGATTTCGACTCTATTTTTAATCGAAGCCACATGTCGTGGGCATGGGGGAGCCCTGATATTATACCCATGTTCACGAGAGGTATCGCGAACATTACTGAGGTGCTTTAAGTAAGATTGTAACTAACAGGTATTATATATTTGATATTTCATAAAACCAGATGCAAAAGAGAACGTGCACGGCGAGAGTTATCCTCACGAATGGCAAGACTTTGATATAATGCGAGGTCAAATTTGGCGCTTAGATTCGTGGGTGTTCGACAAATACCTGAACTGGCTTCGAGAGGAAGCTCGCAAAGTAAAAGACGCGGATCGTATTATTCTTTTCCTACATCTGCTTGGTTGCGATACCACCGGACACGCCGCGAAGCCTTATTCTAGGTATTTACAGACACATCGATTCGGGGCATCGATACGGAAGCGGAATTATGCTTTAAATAGAACTGTGATTTCATTAGCTTCGACTTAAATTTAAACGCAGAGAGTACACTGATAACATGAATTATGTTGATCGGAAAATAGAGGAGGTTGTACTAATGACGGAGAAGCTTTTCGGGGACAATGCAACCGCGTATGTGTTCACGGCTGATCATGGAATGACTGACTGGGGATCGCATGGAAGTGGTTCTACGGATGAAACAGAAACGCCGTTGATTGTTTGGGGTGCAGGAACCAACGCGTTTAATTCTCGTCACGACTTAGAGCAAGTGGATATTACACCGTTGGTATCAACTTTAATTGGTACACCTATTCCCACTAATAACGAAGTACGTGTAAAGATAAATGTTAGCACAGTCGCTCGTGATATTTGTCGATCTTTCAAATAATCGCAATGTACAATCTTTCTCAGGGCGTTTTACCTTGGCAGTATTTAAACGATACTAATCTTGAGTACACGACTCGTGCTTTGTTAAATAATTTAAAGCAGTTAACGTACCAAGTGAAGGCAAATCGTAAAATGAATTGCGAGGACGATGGTCACGCGAATTGGAGGGAAAAGGAATTGGATAACAAAATATCTGCGTTAGATAAATATGTCGGAGTAAAAGGCTCGCGCGAGAGATTAAAAGAAACAGTGGACGCGATCGGACTGGCCAAAGAATCTTTATCATACTTCCGACAGTACCAGAGATCGCGGTTTCTAATATATTTGTCCACCATGTGGTTAGGATGGATAATACTGTTGTTCTTTAAATTAGCCGGGGCCAAACGAGCTTCTACCAACTACGTTATTTTAACAATATCAGATATTGCATTTGCAGCTATATTAATTACAATATGTATTATGCACAAAGGTAAGATATCCACGTTTCTTCGCGATCGTTTAAAAAGTACATACGAGGGAAGATCCCGAACCTGGAAATTCAAAAAATTCTGAAACTTTGTGAATGTGCAGGGGATTTCCTCCTGATTACAATGCAATTTTTGTTTGCTGCCCAAATTCAGTCTAAGGGGGTGTAATTGACCCCTGAAACTCCGGTAATAACCACATTTTGTGTTATAACTCGTGAAATGTAAAATATTTTTTTACCAAATGATAGATCTAATTAAAAGAAGTAACTTTTGTCTTGAAACTTTTTTCTCTTACAGTTCGCGAGTTATAACATAAAATCGGAAAATAGCCGAATTTTCAAGGGTTAATTCCACTCCCTTCGAGTGAATTTGGGCAGCAAACAAAACTTGCGTTGTAACGAGGAGGAAATCCTCTACATATTCACAAAATTTCCGAATTTTTTTAATTTTTCCCTTCATAGTTAATTCCAACGCGAATGAAATAGTTTCAGGTTGCAGCAATTGGAGATCACCGTGCTACTTATCCTTAGCTGTGATCTCTTTCTGGCTGACTATTAGGAATGCAATTATGTACTCAATAGAATTTAGAATACAAAATAGTAAACGTTCTTGTATAGAAGTCGCGGGGATAATTCTGTTACTAGCAACAATGTTCATGGGATTAACATACAGGGGTACTCTTAGCGTAGGAATGTTGCTTGTTGCTCTTATGAAAAAGATGACGTACAAAGCTACTCGGAATTTCCTTTGGACAGCTTTGTCGCTAGCTATCTTCCCGTTATTGCCTGTTGTAGAGCCGCACCCTCGAGTCTACGTTGTGTAAGTTCAAACTGGCGCCAGACCGTTACGCTTTTTTTTTTTAAACTATCATTAATCCTAAATGTTTACTTTCCAGGCTACTTAGCATATCTGTGGTAGCTGTAATGGTTGCTTTCAAAGTTGAATCAAAGTACAGGAGAGTAATAGAAATTCTTCGACTAGTACTTACAGGATTAACAATTTTAGAATTCATAGATGGCCGAAGTTGGATATCGTGGGCGATTTTACTAACCACGCCGTTACACATTTGCACTTATCCCACGGAATTAAAGGAAAGAATGCAAGGGGTCGTGCTGGGACTGTTCTGCCCACTGGTTCTATTATCCGCATCCTACGAACCTTTCTTCTTCATAATCCTTGCGGTACACTTGTCTTGTTGGCCGCGATCTAATGAATTCTCTATTCAAAGGTATCAATACACTAAACGTCTTTTGACGATGGAAGAATTGCTGACGGCCGCAATCTTTGTATCCTTTTTTTCTACGCAGAGCTGCGTAATAGCACTGAAAGTATTAAACAGTTATTGTTACCCTTGTACATCCTGAACAATTTATTCTAGATGCTATATACATTATTGTGTTTCTTTGGGACTGGTAATATGGCAAGTATCAGCTCGTTCGACCCGTCTTGGACTCGACATTTCGTGACGATGTTCTCGCCATTCACGATGTTCTCGCTGATACTTTTAAAAATCAGCACGCCATTAATGCTAATCGGATGCGCCAGTCGCGTGCTCGGGTCTCAAAGTATCTTCTTAGCGATACTTTTATTAGGAGACTGCCTGTCGTTACCGCTCCTCTATTGCGTTACTCCTCGAGGAAGCTGGTTGGATATTGGTAGCGCTATCAGTAGATTCACAATTGCGATATCACTTCCGTGTCTTTTATTGTTATTATATTATCTTTCGTACCCCCTTATGACATTCGTTCCAAGTAAACTTAAGTTCCATATAGCTTTAGAAAAGAAACATATTGTATGAAGAAGCAGAATGTTTGTACGGAATCCAGTAGTTTGTTAACGTCAACAGAATGAAGTGAATATAAATCTGCTTATCGTTTAACGATTCATTCTCGTATGCAATAGAAATGAATAGTAATTCGATTGTAATGGTGTAGCTTTCGCGTTCTTCGAATAAATGAGTTTTATTTGCACGTGTCGGTTTGTTAGACTTAAAATTTAAATTCCTTATACTTTTTAGAAGCTTTCGAATCTTGACCTTGCTGGCGCTTGCGTTTGCTCTGTAAAGATAAATAAATTTCATTCGCAACATTAATTCACACGTTAAATATACGATATACTCACTTTTTGTCGTTGCACGTGATCTTGAAGCATGTCCGACAAGTCTTCCCTTCTCAAGTGAGCTTGTCGTGACCTCATAGTCTCTTCGTATCGAGATGCCATCGCCTCAGAGTCCAGATCCAGTTCGCTTGGATCCAGCGCCAACTCAACAGCTCCGTCCTTCTCCGTTCTTCCATCAGACGTTGTTCCACTTACCCCGCGACGCGCAGCAATGACGGACGGTGGTGCTTGACCCCCAGCTGCCCCTGTCATGTCATACACATGCGTGCTACCCATCATGCTCGCCCCGAGACCTTCTGTTCGTCGTTCTTGCAATACTGTGTACAAAGCAGGGGTATCCCCTCCCTCCATTTCACTTTCGATCTTCTTTTTCCTCAATTCAATCGTCTCCGGAGTTTCTAATCCTGCAGGGATCGATGTAATTCCACTTGGTGTTATCAAGCCTTCCGCGCCAGGCGTAACCAAGCCGCTTGCGTCTCCCTCTCCTTCCTTCCCTTCCCCTTCGCCTTCGCCACCTTCCTCCGCATCCTCGTCCTCATCTTCGTCCCCAGAAGATTCTGATTCAGGCTCGCCCCACATGCCTCTGTCAATTTCCTCGTCCATGGCATCTCCGCCCGGAGTGCGGGATATTCCGAACACATCTCCGTACAAGGGCCTTCCTGTTTCATCCACCGGAGGCTTCCCCCAACCGCCAGCGTGATAACCAAACGCGCAACCCTCCGGTATGGGTGCATTCAAGCCGGGTATCTTTAAGTTGGGGTAGCTGGGTGGCGGCCCGTAACGTTGCATAGCGATGAGCCACGGTGGCGGTACTTTGTGACAATTAGGTCCCACTGGCATACCAAGCGCTGTGCGTAGTTCATCGGACAGCTCTCCAGGCTTCTTCTCTTTCAAACGCGTTTCGAATTCTTTCCCTTCGTAATAAAGGTCACCATGAATTGTCATGCGAGGCTTAGTTTGCCACTTGAAGAACGCGTCGTGTAATTTCTGGTAGTCTATGTCTATCTTGCCGAGCTTGGGCCTGGCCCTCTCTCGCATCTTAGCTTTCAACGTGCGTGTATCGTCTCGCTCTTGGAGACTCGCCCTCATCTCTGTGATACCTGTGCGTTTGATAAAATCTGGCAGATCGAACGGAGGCTTCTCTATGCCGCGTTTGCCCTGCAAATATTTCCTTTTGAAACACCAATGCCTCGGGACAGGCACTGTATTACGATGAGCTTTTAGCTGCACCAGGAGCTTCGGATCTCTGGCCGTAACGTCGTGCATCTCCACTACGTCGGGACGTCCTACAAGTTGCTTCAATTCCGCGACGCTCAAACGCGTTAGCCTCTTTAACTTCCTCTTAGAAAGACGCGGAGCGCCGTTCTCCCCACCGCCTTGCTGCTGCTGCGGATTATTCGCGTCGTCGTCGAAATCATCCAGCGGCGGCACTTTGCTGGGTATCGTACCAGTCGTCTGCAGATTCGCCACTGGTGGATACTGCCCTATCGGTTCCCCTTTGTCCGCTTCGGCGGGTTTAGGTTCGGGTTCGGTTAACTTAAACGCCTCGAAAATTCTGGCGAACTGACGATACATCGGTTCCAAGTCATTAACGCTCGGAATCTCCTGAATGTACTCGATTTCCGGCAAATCATTCTTCGGTTTCGAGTTCTCTATATTGTCCTTTTTATTCTCCGATTCTTTTCCCGCTGTGTGCTTCCTCCTCTTTTTCTTCTTCTTCTTCTTCGTTTTGTTGCCCTTCGCGTCTGTCTTTTCCGTGGATTCCGGTTCGATTATAACATCTTCTAACTGAGACGCTTCGTCGCCTCCGGCTTCGTGATTAGGTGACTTTCCTAAAGAACCTATGTCGTTAGGGTCTGCTCCTACTTCCTTGGCCCTCTCATTTTTAAAAGCCAGTGCTTGCTCCAAAGCTGCTGGTAGCTTCATCGAATCGTTGTCCGGGTCTCTTCCCCCGTCGTCCGATGAATTGGGATTTTGTAGTTCGCTCGGTGGGCTTACTTTTAAGCTCAACAAGCTGGGTAATATTTTAGGGGGATCTACTCCCGGAACTCCGAGGGTATTGTTCGCAGCCATACTCATCATAGCTGGAATCTGATGTGCCATTTTTTGATTCTGTGTTTAGAATTGATAAATGAGAAACATTAACAGCCAATAGCCAAAACATGTAATGAATTTCAGTCACAAGTTCCGAAGAGATCGATACAAATGATTAAACAAAACTGTGATTACAGTTTGCAAAATCCATTTCTAGATATGTACTTCGATATTAAGGGACCTACAATATAAATGACATATCCCTGCTCGTAAATGAAAATAAAACTAACCTCATTTCCAGGCATATTCTCCATGTTATTGTTACTATTGCATCCCCGTACGCTTCGCCATTTGCACAGTTCGCTACTGCGCCACCAGAGGTCCCAAATTTCCCCAAATATACTATCGACCTTTCGATCACTCTCGATACGAGTTCGACTTCCCCCATCGATACGAATTTCCCGCCATTTCATCGATTTTAAAAACGTGGAGCAAAGTTTAATTTTACAAAAGTAACGATAATACATTATTACTAATAATTATGGTACCGCCATAAATAATATAAATTTATGAAAGTAATGAAAGCAACGATATTACCATTAATTGTAGCTCCACCAAAAATAATATAGAGTACACAGATAAAAATTAAGAGTTCAGAAAAGTAGAAAATCATTTACGTATTTATCATTATCAGCTGTAAAAGTGTTTACAGAAAACGGGAGATACTTGAAGGGGAATATAAATGCCTATGTTAAAAGTATTGAGCGAAGTTGGATCGAGCGGAAAAAGGACCAGTGCATTCTTCCACTTATGCTTATGTTTATTTATTAATTGTTGCGACGGAAGTCATCAAACTTGAAAATTTAATAAAAATATTCACAATGAGCATTCTTTCTTTCTTTCTCCCGCACGTACCTTTCTCTCACTCTCTCTTTCTCTCCCCCCTTTCACGCGCTCTCTTTCTCTCTCACACACTCTCTCGCGTCTCTGTTACGCGCACGGCCGTAACATTTCTCGTGAGCTGATGCGCGTGGTATGAGCCAATTTTTTTTTTAACGGATGTAGAACTCGTGTCCAGCACTCGTTGGACACTTTGTGTTGCCTGGCTATGCATGTATGAATGTGTGGTATGACGTATATGTACATTCAATTATTAATAATTATTATTAATAACAACAATAATTAATTAATACGAATAGAAAATCATGTTTTCACGGTGAATGACTTGATTCCTTCATTTCGTTCCTCTTCATTTTTTTCTTCTTCTTTTAAGATTCGATGAATGTTCGATTCCAGAGCAGTCTCCCCCTTCGTCCCATATACGTGAAGTATATGTATAATTTTTTTCCTTTCTCTCTTTCTCTCTCTCTCTCTCTGAGCCATGTCAGTGCAACATCCAAATTCGGTTAAGCGAGGCCTTCGGTTTCGGCGAACTGCTGTCTCGGGAATCATTGACAAGAATTCCAAACAGCGATTAGTCCTTGCTCAACGTCCAGAGCTGCCAATGACGATACATAAAGCTGGGAATATCTTCACTGTGATCACACTCTGGCCATTAAAATTACAATAACAGCATGGTTCCCATCTCGCGGCGAACTAACGGTTCTATCAGTTTGCCTGATTGATTGTATTATCGATTCAGTCCAAGATGACGACCATGTCATCACCGCGTACTGCTCTCTGTGGATGAGGAGGGTGGAGCGGAGCTGGTAATCTACGCCACGGTTTGCGCGCTGCTCTTCGAAGTTCCACAGACGACAGGGTTCTTCTAAGTCTTCTGCAAATCAATGACAATATCGAGCTTAGTATATTTCCATGGTGGATACGAGCGGATGAAGGTTCAGACACGGGGGACAAGGCGGGGAACGCTTACTTGGTTTGATCCGAGGCGCGGAAGTAAACATCATCGGGCGCATCCATCCACGAAATTACTTGCTTGCGGGCATTACTTCTAGATAATGGTGGACCATGAGGTAAGGTATGTGGATGAGCAGCTCTTCCATTTAGAGGTGGTGCCAATGGAAGAACGGGAGGAGCAGTGTGTTCCAAAGAGTGCTTTGGATGTAGCTGCTGAGAATGGTGAGCCCTTTTTGCAGGCGGTCCACCAGGGAGCCCCGCACTTAGGGCAATACCTGTCGAGGACAAGAGAATTCGTAGCATATTCAACCAAACAGGAAGCTCGCGGCGATACCGCGATATACGCGTATACGTAAAGCTATTAAACCGAGGATGCGCGGTTCCTTCGGAACAAACAGACAAGCTACAAGATTTCATGATTGTTCGTTTTGCTGTGTACTTAGACTCATAGGCACTGAATTATTTTACCTTCATCCCAATCCACATCAGAGTAGAAGCCAATAAACAGAGACCATATTCAGTACTAAACACTTAAATATACTTCCGCGATTTACAGTGGCAAGTGGATGGTCTTGAAACTTACCATCTGATCCATTGATCTCGTCGAATGGAGGTCTTGTGCGTTTCATTATAGTTTGTTGCGCCTGCATAGCGGGTTGCGGCTGTGGCGGGGTCACCGTCAGCCTGTCCACCTCAGATTTATTTGGTACCCTTTCGTACAGAAGGCTTCCGTCTGTAACGGAATCATTAAAGAGGCATTAAGTACATTATAAAGAGAATTATATTTGCCAGTTGTTACGTACCTGGTGCTTTCGGTGGTCTAGGGAAGGAAACCCGATCGGGTTGCTTTCGTTGTGCCGGTGCGGTGAGAGCTAGCCAGTCCCAGTCTCCAGGTTGCCGCGGAGAAGGATGATCGCCTAAGCGCGTCGCTATATCAGTTACGCGAGGGCGAGGACGAGGTCGGACAGCGCGCGCCAAGATGCGCAGCTCCGCGGGACTTTTCGATGTCAGTTGAGGGGAGGCGCAAAGGTGTCGCAACGGCGCCGCGTTTACAGGCTGATGAGGCGCTCTCGCTGCGTGGCGCGTACGTAATTGCGCGGCGCATAGTCGTCGGGCGGTCCGCGCCAACGCCGAAGTACGTAAATAAAATGCAGATCGAGTTTTCATCACAGGCCTGGGTGATCCGCCGCCTCCACCGCCGCTTGCCCCGCTTCCACGCAAGTCCACGCCATGGGCGCTCGCGTAGTGACGGCTCAGGTGCGCCTTGAGCTTGAATTCCTTGCCGCAGGAAGGAATGCTACACCGATGAGGTCTGTGAGCACCGCCGATCCCTTTACTTTCCTCGTCCGAGCCTGTGCCGCCCCTCTTTCTCTCCAAGTCGACATCATCGATGCGCGATGGAACCTAAACGCGAAAGAAACGAAACACCATCGTGAAACACGCGTGCGGATGAATACGGCGTGAAATGCGCGCGATGGAAATCTACCTTGAGACCGCCGTATTTCTTCCAGTACGTCCAACAGGACTGACAAAGGCGACACTGCATGTGCGACGGGCCCCAGGCATACCACTGCGGGCTCTGCATAACTTGACAGCTTTCGCACGGTTTGCCGCCGACCCCAACCATCAATATGCCGGAGTTATCGGTGGTCATGTTACCATTACTATTGCCGTTTAGAACACTAGTTGGTTTCCCGTTACTGTTGCTATTACTATTACCAAGAGGTACAATCGTTGCAGCAGAAGGCGCAGTCGTAGGTGGGGCTGTCTTATTGTAATTTGGTATGTAAACCTGCTTTAATTTACTTTCGGCTTCTACAGCTTTTACCCTCTTCTGCTGCACGTATCTGTCCGTTGTCTTCCACATGTAATAATATTCGATAACGTTCTTCAATGTCTTCCATGGTAACTGAAACATTACATCGTTCGTTATAAGAGAGCGCCGATAAATGGAAACCGGGGCCTTAGGTAGAATATACACTTACGAAGTCTTGACGTATGTCAGCGAAATCCTTTCCATATTTGTCGAGTGCCTCCTCGAAAAGATTTGCTTCGGATGCGCTCCACTCTTCCATTTCGTCTCTGCATAATACTGGGCCAGTACTTGGCACTAAGGATGACATTGCTTTGGCGACATCGTAATTGTGCCGATGCAAAGTATCCATTGCGTGGAACTGGAAGGTATTAAACGGAAATAAGACGTCGCTTGTATAAAATGATCGTAAGCCACGTGTGAATGATGATGATATTTACAAGAGTGATGTCTCTTGACGCAGCTGCTGCAGACATATGCAGAGAGGGTTGTTTCACCGAGGACGAGCAATCTAAAGCTCTTGCGAATGTGCCTACAGATCTACTGACGACAAGGAATTGATCGATCTGACGGTCCGTTAACGAATGTCGCGGCGTCCAAACCAACGTCTCCAAGTCTTGCAACCTACGGGGATCCGCTTCCCTTTCAGCCGGTGTAAGTGGTGACGGCGCTATGCCGTCGGCTTGGTATCTACTGCCTACTCTAATTTCACCTGCAATAGTTCGTTTATCAGAATTCAAGTACATAGATAAAGGCGTAAGGTGAAACTGGTTGTGAAACGCCTGTAAATACCTTTGTCTGCGAGCAATGTACGCTGAGCAGGATCGAATACTAAGCAATAAAAGAAAGAATCCTCTTTGTTTAAATAGCTTAGTAAAGATTCCGTTTCATTTAATAAAGTTACACAGCATTTTCCCCTTATGTGTGTCGCAGGCATTGTCTCCACCTGGCGCGATAGAAACAGCTCCCTGTGCTTCATTTGATGACGTTGCTTAGAACTTAAATCTGTAACCCCTCCAGCACCTACCACAGTCTCTTCCATCCCTGCGTGTAAAGAATCTCAATTAAATCATGCCTCCACCGATCAGAATTGTCGAATAGATATCAAAAGAAGCTCGAATAAAACAAATAATTCACACCAGGTGAGGAAAATAAAAGGAAAATACTGAGAAATTTCATTGATCTAACATTTATACGTGGCGCGATACTGAATGCATAATTTAACGACACTTGAAAATAAGACTGTTCGTGACTTCAATTAACAAGTTTAGCATAAATACTTTTTATTAACAGAATACTAACATTCTTATCGCATAGAAATCTTCCCTAAGGGCCTTTAAACTTGTTCATGCAGTTTCGGTCTTTCATTACTTATTTTTTTCCTTTTCTTCAACATAGACAAATTAAATGTAAATGAAACGCAGGAATGTGGCAGAATCAATTAAAACTTACAACACTGAACTAAAAAATATCAGCAAGAGCGGGCAACATAAAAAAAAATAGAAGGAAATGAAAACAATCTTAATATATACCTATCGTAACAAAAATGAAATTAATCTTTGAAGAAATGTAAATTGTTTAAAGAAGCCTCAGATTACTAAAGAATCATCATTTTATGCGGCGGGATTTTATCGAATGCTAGGATGACTGACTAGGATTATCGAATGATACTATTTCAATGAACACGAATGTAACATCTATGCATAAAAAAAATTGCATAGATCGTTAGAATGATCTTCCAAGAGAGGAGGAAAGATACAGCGAATGGAAAAAGAAATCATATGGAAGAATGAGAATGATTGTCAAAATGTACGGGTTCGTTAAGTTTCGTATTTATCAAGAAACAATTAAACCCCGTTCTATATAACTCGAAAGAAGAGGTTATAGTTGAAACCCAATTTATTGTCTCTTTGGCCTTACAGTGAATCCAACCTAGGCTTATGGCATTCACCAAGATTACAAAGATGTTTATAAATCCCGCCGCTAGATCATTAGCCTTACATCATCACTGGCTTCTATATGGGACTAATGAGACAATCAGAAGGTGCACATTACGTGGTACTTACCGATGAATCCCTGTACAAATAAGTCAAAGCTCGTGAGAGAAATGCTCGCTATCTTTAAACATATAATCCCTACACGTCTGAGAAGCAGTCGCATACAATGCGGGTTTACAAAGGATGGAAATGATTTATATTCCTTAGAGCGTAGAGTATCGAGTGCATCTTTTACATATGAAATTGCTTAAGCTTTACGATGGAAAATATAGCGTATACAGATAAGATTCATCCGTAAGGAGCACCTTCCAATCGACTGCTCACTCACCATGAGGCTCTTGGGCCTCTGATAACGGGGCCTTCAGCCAGCCCCCCTTCCCGCCCCCTTTGATCATCATTTTGGGCCCAATCCCATCTTTACTAGTCATTTCCTTAGTAGTATCTGGATTCTCCAGTTTTTGACTCTGCGTGTTCGCAGGGGATTCTGACCTCTGCTGCTCCGCGCTTGCCACTGCAATTTGTACCATAGAACCCACTCTACCATTTTTCATTTTCACCTTGCCTTGTTCTTTCTTTAATAAAATCTTAACAACATGCTGTTATACTTTTACGGTTGGTAAAAAAAAGAACTCACAACTGTGGATGCATAATACACATACATATTTCTTAACTCTATCGGCTAATTAAATTCGAGTTTAACTTCTGATTACGTGTCATGAAATACAAATGGTCAATAGTAAACGTGATGTAAAATAGAATTTTGATTCTGTCAACCAATTCCAGACGCGTTTCTATTTACAACTGCATTATATACTTTAATGGTTCCGAGTGCGGGACACGCGAGATTACTTTCAAACATATCTAATTCATAATCCTAGATCCGTGTTCTCTCCTACTTCCGACGTAAAACTCTCTCTTGCGAGAGGCTGAAGAAAATGGCGCATGATGCTCCCAGGAAACGGAAATCGTGAAAACAGAGAGAGGTGTATACTTTACAACATGTATCTAAAAACCACCTATCGTTATCGAAGCTGAATTAGACTAATACAGAGCAAAGTATAACGAATCTCTCTATCGATCTCCGGAATTCCCAGAAAACCGAAGATTCTTTTCATTACGAAGAGTCATCAAGAGAAAAGGGGGTAACCGGATCCCCGTCCCCCTGCCCCGACGGGGGAAAACATCCAATCTTCGGCTACCGTCCTAGCCGTAACCGTTCTCATACGTTCGACGCATAAAAATATCGACTCCCGGCAAGACAAAGGTCGGTATATTTTTTTCGGTGAAATTCGAGGTACAGAAGAGCAAGGTACAAAAATGGTGGTGGGGGATGGGGGAGAACCCGATTCGAAGCAAATACCGGCGGACGGACATAGAGCCCACGAGCAGAGAGAAATAGGGGGAGGAAGAGCCGGGAAGGGGGAGGAGTTGGGAGGAAGGGACAGAAGTAAAGAGAGAAACAGAACGAGAGGGAGAAAGTGTACATCGCGTGTACGTACGTACATATACGTATATGTGTATGTATATATACATACGAGCGAGCATGTAGGAAAGAAGGGAAGGGTGGGCAAGAGAAGTACGGGGAGGGGGGGGGGAGGAGGAGGAGGAGGAGGAGAGTAAATGCTTAAAACGAAGATGGCTAGTGGGGCCCACTACCACCACACTTCACCATTTTCGCTTAGAACATACGTGGCCCGGGTACATGTGTGCGCGTTCCTCCTGTTTTCTCTCTGCCCGTTATTCGTCTATATGCCCATGTGTATGTATGCGCGCTCCTATCGGTGTTCTTACGAGCCCTCTGTGTGTCCGAGTACACGTAACACACATATACCCGACCAACCCCTGCGTCAGTCATTCATTTAGTTCAGGGTGGCGGGAGGGTAGGTGGGGTGGGAAGGTGGTACGAAGGGGGTGGCTCTCTCGGGTGAGAGAGGTAGAAAGAGGGGGAGGTGGTGGGCTAGCGGGTGCACCACCCCCAACCCACCCCCGGCAGATCGATACAACCCCCATTCCACCCCTCTGCCACCCCCCAACTTTACTTATTATACATTCCCACCCCCAAATCCCCGCGTCTCATTATCTTTGCCACTGCAAAGGAAAAATCGAGAAAGGTTCACAGAGAGACAGAGAAAGAGAGAGGGGGGGGGGGGGAGAGAGAGAAAAGGGGGAGGGGAGAGATACACGTATATGTATACGCGTTTATTGAGATACGTAAAACCAAGAGAATATTTTTTCCCTCTTCGGAGATGCGTTACTATTTCTGTGTACGATGATAAAACATATTGAAGTGTGCCGCCTTTCACGCGACGCGAGTTCCACCGACGGGGTCTTTGAACTCCTATTCGAAAATTGCAGATACACTCGCGCAACGTTGCGAACAGAGGGAGAGAACGATGAAGCTTCTTCGATTCTATTTGGAATTGTAAAATGCAAGCGTCTCTGGAGAAGGAATGCTCAGTTTCCTATGCTTGTTCGGCTGATCCGTGATTCCCCACCTTAAAGCTACCTTTTTCGCGAATAGTAAACGCGAACGCGCGCGTTGCATGCCCGCGCGCTCGTACGCGCGACTTCCCGATTGTACTAAATGTGTATCTATAAAATAGAGTAATGCAATCAGTCAAGGTTTATAAAAGTTTTTAGATACAAACGATTGGAAGAAGATCCTTGCGTGGTACGCGAGAGGAGTTTCGGTTCTTCTTCCATCCGCGGATGACTATCGATCTGTACGCTAGCGCGAAATAACATAAATGACATTGCTCTAATGCATGTAATATATTAATATTACTATTTCAATCGTCTGAACACTACTTAATTGTATTACAGAGCGGCCAGAGTGCCGCTTTTTTCGTGAAAATCGTTCTGATGCAATTGAATTTATTTCATGCGACTTGTGCAAGTACGCGTATATATATATATATATATATATATATAAAAAATATGTAAAATAAACCTTTCTGAGTACTTATTCGTTACCAGACTGGACAACAAATCAAATAGCAAGGCAAGCCTTGATGATAGAACTGTACGATTGTCAGCTTTCAGAGAAGTATGTGGAACATAGCTTTTCGGAACAATGCGAATTTTCACTTACATTGATGTTTGTCAGCGAGCATGATTAGCGTAGATGGTAAATCCCTCCGCCTGAAGAAGCACATGACTTTTGCTTCGACGTTTCCACTTGCCGTCTAAAAGATCAAACAGGATGTATATAAAAATCAAACTCAAGTATTCCTTATAATCAATATTCATAAAAGCAGCATTGTATCTGCATAATGTATCATAATGCATATAGCTTAATGAGATTCGAATTGGAAATCACAGAACATTGCAGAATTTTCATTTAAATCGAATGTAGAAAAGAACAAAGATTGTATATTTACAATAGTTTAACAGATAACGTTTGAAACTCGTAATCTTCTTACCTTATTTAATTCTTCTATCCTCCTAATCTGGTAGGGAGACGTGGAAGATGTTTCAAAATACACATAATCTACAAATTGAAACAGAAACAATCTATTTAATGGACCTATGAACATTCGGTGCACAAACTGCTTTAATTACATTTCGAATATAGGGCATCAATAATATGGATACACGCATGATAGAGTATTTACAACTTAGAAGAAGAATTTGATTTCTGTAGTACTATTATAGGCATGTACTATTTCTCAGAAGAGGAAAAGTAAACTATTACAATAAAAAAGCTTTAGGAAATGAAGATAAAGCCTTATCTACGATTACGAAAAAAAAAAGAAGAAGAAGAAAAAATAGAACAGCTACAATAAAACATAGCTTTGAAACTCTTCCTAGTCGCCTGTTAATGCATACAAAACTCTATACGGACATGAAGATTCGGATTTATCGGTGTCTCTCCACGCAACAGCTTAGAAACAGAGGCATGAATGCTTTTATACAAATTAATGTTTCCGTGGACCATTGGCGCGTTCGTGAAAACGTCCGACGGATCCATCCGGAAGGATCGTTTGAAGTAAGAAAAACATAGACGTACATGTATATGTACATATGTAAAGGCAGAAGAGGAGACAGACGAAGCGTTCGGGGATATCGAATTTTAATCATTGGACTCATTGTGCAAAAACTTAGCACGACCTGGGCGAAGGGCAAGAGAGAGAGAGGGGGGAGGGGGAGTAGAAGTAAAGCAGCAGACGTACTACGCGTATAGGACGCCGCTGGACGGAGAAAGACAGATGTTAGGTGAGGGGGAGGGGAGGGGAAAAAGGAGACCGAGCGGGGAGGAAGGAGGTAAATCTAGATGAAGAGAGGAAAGAGTCGAGGGGGAGAGCGCGGGTAAAACGGTAGATACAGGGGTGGAGGGGGGGAGGGGACGCCATCACGATCACCATTTGCAAACATTAATTTCTCCGGGGTTAATTAAAGCCGCGCTCGAGACCCGACGCGTGGCCATCAGCCGGCGGAATGTGTGCGCGGTTACTTTACCTCCCACCCGGTACATGTTGGCCGTCATGTTGCTGGCGTCCTGTGTGGCCCCGAGAGCGAAATTAGCGTTCTCGTGGTTACCGTGGTTCTCGTGGTATTCGGCCGGCATCGGCATCGGCATCAAGGCTTTTCGACCTCCGACTACGTGAATCCTAATAGCCGACACTTCCCACTTGTCCACGGCGGTCAACACTGCGCGGTGTCACTCCATCGTGTTTGTTTGTCCCCTTGATCGACCGAGAGGAGAAAAGATCGCGCTCTCGCTTCTCTATTATGGCCCCGTGGCTCTGGGCACTGCACCCCGTTCCCGCCTGCAACGATACTCACGGAATACCGGGCCGATACTCGCGGATGCATATAAGAAGTCGCGTCCCTTCGATTCGCCCGCACTAACCGATTCTCCGGGCTCACGTGTCCGTTACCGTGACGAGCATCGTCCAGTGGCCGTTGCCTCCGTTCATACGGGACACACCGCCATTTTCCATTTACGCGAGCGGGCTACATATACGACCGTGCGATATACCACTACTGCCTGCTCCCCTCTACCGGAGCTCTTGGTTCAACTCGCTCTTTCCCTCCGGACCCGCGTGCATTCGAAACTCCGCCGGGCGGGCATACGATCCCCGATTATCGGGCCGCGTTCCTCGCCTCGTTCCGGCCGGCCGTGCGGATCTATTCGCGCGATTCTTAGACGGGAAACGCGCGATCGGGACGACACAACCCGGTCACCGAATACCACAAAACAAGGCCACGGGTCGGATACTACTAAGACCTGACGATTGCGCGGTCTGGAGAGCGTCTGCGTTACTGTGGCGGGCAAGGCGCGAGAGGTGGGAGGGGGAAACGCAAGGACGATGGATGCCAATTTTTCCGCGCAATCGCACGGGCGACCGGGAAATTCGAATTTGTAACGTCAACGTTGGCGCTGATGACGAGATACCGTTATGCTTGCGATACGAACGCTTATGCTACAGAGAGAGAGAGAGAGAGAGAGAGAGAGAGAGAGAAATACGGGAGACACTTTAACTTTGCTGTTGTGTAATGAAAATTGTATACCTTAGTTACATTTATTGAACACGTATAAATTCACTTAGAGTTTAAACGTACGTACTTACAGTAACAATGACGATAAATGAAAAGCTCTCATGTAGTATATGAAATATTTATATATTTACGAAATTAGTCTTTCTATACAATTGCTTACGCTGCAGTCACATTTCATCTGTTTCAATTGATAAAAAAGATGTATGCAAATGAATAATTATAAATTACTCACTAGTTTGTAGAGCCTGTGTGAGCTTGCCTTTCGCGTAAAACGTTTGGTAATGCGTCTGACTAATAATAATAAATAGCGGCGAATATGTCGATTTGATGGGAGCACGTAACGCAAAATTATATTCATATGTACACAGTAATAGTAGTAATAATAGTATTAATAATACATTATCCGTGAAAATGTTTATAATTTAGTATTCTTTCGTTTCGTCTTTGCAATTTAGGTAATCATTTAAGGCACACTCCACGGTCTTTTACCAAGCAATTTTTTCTGTTTTGTTCATTAATATTATATAAATAAATGTATACTGTTGTGGATGCTATTAACCTAGGTTTTATTATCATATTTCTATTCATAGGAATAATTATTTATACTAAATATAGGTAATAATCTGTTCTGTACATAATTCTATGTCTTTCTTATGAATCTTTTAAAATGGATAGTCGTATCATTTTATTAATGATAATAATGACAGTAACATTAATAAGAATAACAAGATAATGCATAAATGAGATGCACAAGATGAGAGCCATGCTCTTTCCTTTCATTGCGGATACCCGAATCATGAGTAGTAAAAAAATAATCAAGAATAGAAAGAAAGAAAAAGAGAAGAGAAAATCGACGGTGTCGGAGTGTCAACGCACTGCCGCGTTTTAAATAGCCGAAAGAATCGCGCGGGAATATGATTCTCGGCGATCAAACGAGAAACAATGATCATACGGAGAATAAATGATTACGCGATACCTGCTTTCCACCATGTAATACACAGAAAAGTCTCGATTACAATTATAATTGCGTAATACTACTCATGATTTAATTTAATATTAATATAAAATACCTATGTCAACTTCTGACAGTTTATGCATTTTTTTTATGTACAAGTATAGCGATCGGACTTTGCCCTTCCGGCCGCGTATTTCTACTTACTATGATACTATTGTTTATGGATAAAAAAATACTAATATATCGCATTGTCGTTGCACGGGCAGTGTTTGCGCATGTTTTGTCCATTCATAAGGCACCAGCTTTTTAGGATCCTGAGATTCAACCCGCATGCTTCGACAGATTTAGAGGCATATCTAAGGATAGAGCGACGGGATAGAAATTAGTGCTGCGTACGATAGTTGATAAATAAGGGGGAAATGATTGAGCTCATACCTGAAGGAGGTGTAAGAGTTTGTTCCCTGTAGTCTTTGTAGTGATGAACTGGTGGAGATGGAGGGTGAGGCGGTGGCGGTGCGTACAATGGCATAGGAGGTGGATAATGGACGGGTGACGGATAATGCATCCACAAGGGTGCTCTGTATGGTCCAGGAGGTAACATCGGCACACCGTACAGTGGGTGCTGAAGAGGCGTGTTTGTAGCGCCAATGTATGGATCTACTCGTACCCTCGGATACGAGTTGCTCGATGAGTATTTCACAGGTTGTCTGTCATCCGGCTTCAATAAATTTCGGAGAAAACCTTGCTCATGACTCGGCTTGTCCTCCCCCAAGATACTCGTTATGCTGTACGACGACAATTGCTTCGGCGAAGGAGTGGGGACGCTTGTTGTACAGACAGGCTGGGGCGTCGCGCGCCTCTTGGACGCCTGGTCTTCCAACGAGACTCTCTCCAATTCTCGCAAGATACGCTTGCGAGGCGAGACGACATTGGGATCTAGAAGCCGCGCTAATTTGTCGATGACTACGTTTAAAACCTTCCCGGCCGACGTGCCGTTCGCTTTGCGCGTCGGCTTGGCGTAATTCGTCACTGATTCTGGAACAAGCAGGAGAGAAGTAGGATCTAACGGACGTCTACGCTTCCTTGCGATCAGGCGGGGATGCGCGCACAGACGATTTTTCGGATTTCTATAATAGAAAAAATTAAACTCCGTGGATATCCTACGCCTGGGGTTCGCTTGTTTCCAACAATGATCTCTTTGCCAGGGGCTCGATTGAACCGACGAATTGTCATCGGACACTGCAAACGTAAGCGTTGGATTATGATCGCCGAGGTCAAGCCTAAGGATATTATTCTTTAACTTACCGCTAAGAGAAGTAGAACTCTCTTGCCTATTTGGAGTTGTGCTAGCTGGCGGCCAGAAAGTTTTCTTTGGGACTGGAAACCACGTGGTTCTTTCGCCGTCCCTGCGATGGGACAGCTCCAGAATGAATTTTCCATCTTTGAAAAATTTTAACCGTCCACCAGGCGTCGGGAGTAAATTGTTATCGATCCGTGCTTCCGAATTGTGAGTCGGCTGGGGGCTTGAATTTTTACCGTTTGCCTTGGTAAGGGTCGAGTGCAACGTAGGAGGATCACGCGAGCACATTTCTGTTGCGCCCCTCACGTGACCTGCGTGAGCATGACATTCTGCTGACTTCTCACGCATGCTGACACTTTATCGATATCCATTTTTCTCCGCTTGACCTTTCATACTTTAGCTTCTTAACGTCAATCGAGGGAAATAGGCAGGACCTTCGCGCGGGCCCTTCCCTTAAAGCTGCGAACGACAATCGACGGAGGCTCGCTAGAGTACTCTCATTTCATAGTTTAAAGGAAGCATCTTTTAACGAAAGAACTCGACGAGCGCTTAAGACGCAACCGAACGACAAGTCGATTGTAAGAAGACGGTTGCTCGACGATGGCGTCGAGAAATAATCAGACTATACAGATCTCGTTCGGGACGAAGGAAGTTGACAACAGCATGGAAACGCAATCATATCGGTGTGATGCGTTCGAAGCTGTCAAACTGACTTACTGCCAAGGGAATTGGCAGTTAGAGCAGAGCGTTGCTGAGAAATTTGAACCGATGCTTTTTTCTTATCCCCGAAAAAGATCATCGAAATAATTCGCCGATTAATATACATGGGCGAGACGGCGGAGCATCGAATGTTAAAGCACTGTATCATTGGTTCGACAGCAACATTTTGCGCGAGATTCCAAAAGGAATTTGATATATGTACATGAGTGGCAGTCGCAAGACACCCACCCACCCACGCACTGCCGCCTTCTGCGACGAGTTCTATTCCATCTCGAAGAAGCGGCTGCTCGCGTTAACGAACGCTTTCAAATAGAAATGCGTTGGATTATCCGCGAATTATTGTGACTTGGCGCGCGACTTGGCTTTCTAAGCGCGAGATATTCACGGGCCAAACACGGGACGGGCGCTCTGTGGTGGAAAACACGGTTCAGCCGACACATGTGTTTCACTTCACCCACGAAAGGTTTACGTGTCCACGGCAATCGGGTTTATTCGTTCGACGACCCTTTAGAACGTGCGTCCACCATCGTTTTCCTCGTGATTTTCGATGTTCGGATGTGGAAAAAAAAACAAGAATTTCTCGCCTTCGTGTATCCTTCTCGTCGACAACACTGTGGCGGTTCGCGGTCCGCGCGTTCCTCCGTTCCTCGGTCCAACTCCCACGATCGGGCCTGCAACACTTTCTTCGAAACGGCGAGCTTACGGCCAATCCACTTTACGTGCCGAGCATTACGAAAATATATATATTTCAGCCTGACGCATGGCCACGCTCGCTTGCGAAATTACAAATATTCAATAACGAATCAGAAATAAAAGAAACAATCTTATCCGTTATTTGTCGAATAAAGCCAATGGCGCGTACCGCACAGGCGCAAGAAGCGCGCGCTTGGGGCTTCGTTGCAGGGACCACGGAAAATCCAAAAAAGAAAACTGAATTTTTTAACTTTAATGTCTTCTTAATTCGTACACTATGCTATCAGCCTGTTATTAAGAAGTTCGTTAAACTTGAAGCATAGAAAGATCGATCTTTAATATGGTATTAATACGAATATGTGTATCAATTAAGTAAGACACATTTATTACTTACTATTTAATTATACTAAATTGCATTTAACGATTCATGCATTTTAGTGTTGCAACCCTTAAAAAGAGCATCGTTCGAAACATCTTTAAAGTGGACCTAGAAACCAGGTGGAGCATGGGGCCCCGAAACGGTTGACCCGCCACTGCATAAAGGTGATCCCGGTTATCTTCAAACAGATTTACTCGATGAAAGTTTATTCGATGGATAAATATAGCGTTTCCTTTACATTTCAGACGCAATTTACTGTGTATTATCTATTTTGTATCCTTACTCGAAACTTTAAATATCTTGCGCAAGGAGGATAACTGTTCGTTATAAACAACGATAAAATGTTGCAACTGAAACGACGCGCTCTTAATAAGTTCCGTTATATCTCCGTTACGATAAGTAATTACGTAATCTTGCAATTTCTAAAATTTTTATTCGCCTCATGGATCGAATTCCACTTACCCCCAAATCGCCCGTGATTTTCATTAAAGTTGGTTTTCCTATACGCGACTGGACGCAACGTCAAGAATTTCAAAGTCGTTTTTGTCGAAAATTAAGCGCGATATGAAAAAAAGTTACTCTTTCTTTTCTACTTATAAGAAGCAAATAAGTCGGTAAAAAGGAATAAAATTTTTTGATATTGCGCTTCATTTTCGAGAAAATCGACTTTGAAATTCTTGACGATGCGTCCAGTCGCGTATAGGGAAACCTACCCTAATGAAAATCACGGGCGATTTGGGCGTAAGTGGAATTCGCCCATGGTCATTTGTACATAGTTTGCTCGCTTTCAATGGACCAATCAGAGTGGCGTGTTATAAGGATGAAGTTTGGCGCGAAATATGTTTGATCGCTGGTCTGGGAAGCTATTTACGAATTGTAATTCATATTTCCTTCGATCCCAAAGAATAATTCTTGATGAAGATTCTAGAACAATACCAAGAACTCATCGAGCGCGATCCGGCCGAAATTTCCTACTTCTGGAAAATCGCGCAAATTATTCTTTATTTGTTGTGTGCTCTGAGCGGATACATTTGCAGTATTTTATTCTACATAATATGGGTATAAGTAGCTACACTGCTGTTTCTCCTGATATTCCACCAGCGAATTCAATTGTGCTATTATAAAATACTAAGGAACACGCTTTCGTCGGCAACTGTCCACTGTGGGCGAAATCAGTTCTGGTAGTTGCGACGGAGTTGGATTCCCAAGAGTACATGAATATAAGCTACGAGAACTGGTGGAAGCACGTCGTCACTGATTATGATTACACAACTAAATGCGAAATATATTTCCTGTCGTGTTTCTTGTCGTGCATATTCGGAGTCGTGGGGTTCGCTTTGTTTCTGATGTGTGGGAAAGGTGGACACGATACGGCGATGCGAGTAATTTACAGTCCGCTTCATTAATCGTTAATGTAAACGCAAAGCCATGGATCTTATATCGATGCGCAGATACGAAGCTCCATGGAGAATAGTGCCTGCCGCTATCGTTTCTAATTTCATATTCGCTACGCTAACAACATATACGACTTTGAATCTGAAAGCGGGATACGAGGAATTCAGTAAGGGCATAAAAGACGTTTTTCTTGAACTGTGCGATGCGTACAAACTACCCGATACAAGGTGCGAGTCTCGAGTGGCTGTATTTTCTAACTATCGTTCTGATAAAAGTCTGCTTACAGTGAATGTGAAATCACACAGATTTACGTGCAGATGTACAACTTCCACGACCATAATGTCTGCAATTTATTTTCCTGGCTGCAGGTGGTATTTCGTAACGCATTCCTGTCGAATGCTTCTATAACAAGATCGAGTACTAAATCGTGCATTAAAAATGTTGCAGGTCTTTTCAGGGATCATGATGTGGAGTTGGATATCAGGCTTCTTGGTAGTAGCGCTGAGAGTAGTAGTAGTCAATGACTTCAGAATTTGTAAAGTAACCATCTATGACGTTCTACAGAAGCATACCTCGGACAATAGTAACACAGGCACACTGGAAGAGAGCAATCGGAACATAGAGAAAGAGAAAGAGTCGTAAGTATGGTTATTTATAAAGCCACAGAGAAAAGATTTTCATTAAATGAAATATGTAAAATAAGCGTTTGTTGTAAGAATATTTTATTACAATTGTAACAAGTATGATTGTGAATGTATATTAATATCAATATAAACGTGCGAGCTATTGCTAATGTTAAGTACGATCATCATGAAGCCATTAAAATAATTGTCACCTCGCCGAATATGTTGAAATTTCAATAATGCAAGATTCTGTTTATTTATAGTCGATATAAGTATAACTCGAATGTATAAATCAGTATATTCTGCATTGTTAACATCTTGAAATAAATGCTTTGAAGAAAACAAACATCGTCGACATGATTCTCATAGGTTTTGCAACGTCATGGTTAATATATTCCCTGTAACTTACTTTGCTAATAAAAGATTTCTTATATAGTATAATATCTTTATCAGTCTAATATAATATTCTCTCAATTTCCTATGATCTGAATTATAGTCATCTGACAAATTTGAATCCTTTAATTACTTCTCTGGATTGATACCACTGGTAAGGAACATTCGAAATGTTCTCGTTCGATTTATTTACAAACCGAACATCCATATCTTTGTCGCTACTGGCCTCGGACACTTCGTTATACACTTTAACTATCTCTATACAATTACAGCTCGTTTGGATTTTATCGTTGTGGCGTAACTTAATCACAAAATTGTTGGAAGCCTTTACGCCGGGCATATATTGCGGCTTGGGTAGAAAGAACTCCGACACAGAATTGCTATCGCTTTTTTGTATTAGTACAAAAGTGTTGGTAGGATTCAACGGCGCGGTTATCGCATCCTGAAATTCTGAACATTCTAACATCGACCTACAAAAATTTATCTTGTAATATTTCGGGTCGCATAAGAATCATTACGCAGGAATTATTTGTACTAACCTCATTAAGCTTAACAAAGGTTTCCTAGAGACATGTTTGCACTCAAAGTGTTCCCGGCTACTAAGAATGTCAGACGGAAACTCCAATCTAATATGCAGCTTCGGCGTTATTATGGTAGCGCCGATAAGTATAGCGATCTCTTTGACCTTACACCCTGCGAGATGGAACTGCGAGTTCAAGTGCTCCGACGTACTTTTCAAAGAGCTCAATAACGATTTTATGGTAGATGAATTCCTGTCGGTTGGTTTCACATTCGCTTGCAGTTGGGTCAACGACTCATACGTCAATGGGATCTGTTGCTTTTGGTACAGAATATATTTCAAGAGTTCGGTCACGAGTTTCACGCAAGTGTTGCTTGTCAAAGGCTCGTCCAATGTCACGTTAATATTCATTTTGACTGATCACTTCGAGGACGCTTGTAAACAAACTGACTCATAACCTAAATCTTTCGTCGAACCGTTTTATTATGAGTATACAGACAGATAGCCATTTGTGAATAGAAGACGTCACGCTGTACTCCTTGCACTTTCAAAACTAATATTATTTATAGATTTCAATTTTAACTCTTCCTGTCCGCGATTACGAAGACCCTGCGCATATGACGCGCTAAATAACACAATGCCGCCAACTTTTACAGCTGACGCTTGGGCTTTAGCCCCGAGTTTCTTTTCGCTAAGTTAGCTAACTTGATCGATGATCACACTAGGGTGATCCCACTTACGCTCAAGAGCTAATTCCATTTACGCCCAAATCGCCCGTGAGTTTCATTAGGGTAGGTTTCCCTATACGCGACTGGACGTATCGTCAAGAATTTCAAAGTCGATTTTCTCGAAAATGAAGCGCAATATTAAAAAATTTTATTCCTTTTTACCGACTTATTTGCTTCTTATAAGTAGAAAAGAAAGAGTAACTTTTTTCCATATCGCGCTTCGTTTTCGAGGAAATCGACTTTGAAATTCTTGACGTTGCGTCCAGTCGCGCACAGGAAAACCTAACTTAATGAAAATCACGAGCGATTTGGGCGTAAGTGGAATTCGTCCGATGCAAAAACATCGTTCCAATTGCAACTACCACGGCCGTCTCTAGTGCAGGCATGAACATAGGAATATAGGGATGGAGGAATCGTCGCGGGGTGTGATCTCTTTGCGGGAGGGGCGACGAGGTAACATACGCCTTCTTTCTATTGGCTGCTGCTTCGCACAAGCGCAGTGATGTGCAATGACGAACGTTTGTTGCGTCGCAAGCAAGTATAGTGGCAGTCATATTTGAAGCGTTCCTCGTAGTGTGGTATTCACCTCATATATTTTAATAATTATAGATGCATATTTCTCTTCAATTTTCATTATTTTTACAATTTATATTCGTAAATAATCACTTCGTTAGTATATACTTACAATTAGACGTCTGTATGTACTAATCTGTAGCAAACACTTTTTTATAATTAGCGGTACGGAGCATGCGTAGAATACAACCAATCAAATCCAGGCAAATGAAGGTGCTCCCCCCCTGAAATGCGTATCACTATCCTCGCCTAAAGTCGCAACTATTCCTCCGTCTCTATATTCCAATGTCCATGGCCGTGACAACTACGCAAGCTTACACGGAACTGACCCATTTCACACAGGTAGCTTCACCACCATCCCCTCTAAACCCAGATAGCACAGGACGTTTTAAAAACGTCCATTTTACGTCTGAACGTCTTGATTTGTAACCAGACGTCTTTAAGACGTCTTTAAGACTGTACCAGACGTTGTGCTATCTGGGAAATACTTCGTGGCTATGATCTAGGTGAGAACCAATGGCACGGCTCTGCCTCCCACCATATTCACGAAACATTGTAGAGGGGATGTTGGCAAAGCAGATGCGACTTGCGTGAAGTTAACTCGATCCATCGATCGCACCGTAGTGGGAGCGACGTTCTTTAGCCGGGTGAACTGAAACCTTCCTACGTTTAAATCGTTTACGCTCGAAAGTAGTTCCCCCGCCCCGCCGAGTTGAATAGCGAAAATGGCGGAAGTAAAGTCACGTCGCGTCGCGCAAACAGAGGATTTATCAAACGTTGAGTTTGAAACCAGCGAAGATGTGGAGGTCATCCCGACATTCGATAATATGGGGCTTAGAGATGAGTTGTTGCGAGGAATCTACGCTTACGGTACTAAAGAATCCAATCTTTCTTTGTAGCACGTAAACATAACCTATGCACGTGTTTCCCGCTTGACACAATAACGGCTTTCCCACATTAACATACAGCTTGTAGTATAAGTAAATCTATGCGTTACAGGTTTCGAGAAACCGTCAGCTATTCAGCAACGATCCATCAAACCGATAATGAAAGGACGCGACGTGATCGCGCAAGCCCAATCTGGTACAGGAAAGACGGCGACGTTTTCCATCGCCATATTACAGTCCCTGGACACGCAAGTCAGAGAAACACAAGTATTGGTACTGTCTCCTACGAGAGAACTGGCGACGCAGATACAGAAAGTTATTTTAGCATTAGGAGATTTCATGAACGTCCAGTGCCATGCTTGTATCGGGGGCACTAATCTTGGCGAGGATATCAGAAAACTAGATTACGGACAGCACGTTGTGTCTGGCACACCTGGCAGAGTATTTGGTAATTCGATTACACTAGTTTACAGCCATTTTGCGTAGCAGATGCCACTATTCTTTTCTTATGTAAAATGGTTCACTGATTCCAAAAATTTTTCTATGGATGCGTTTTCAAGATATCGACAGGTGAACCTTTTTATCTGTCTGTGAAAAAGGTTCACCTGTCGATATCTCGAAAACGTAGGTATCCATAGAAATTCTTTTGAACCTTATTTTCGGAATCAGCGGGTCATTTTACATATGAAAAAAATAGTGGCATCTGCCGCACAAATTTTTTTTTATTTTGTAAACTAGTGTTACTGAAGCTATTACCGTAAGCGTAGAAAGGGAAGTAACGCTTCTATGGTGCTTTCAGACATGATAAAGAGGAGAGTTCTAAGGACCAGGGCTATAAAGATGCTGGTTCTCGACGAGTCAGATGAAATGTTAAATAAGGGTTTCAAGGAACAAATTTATGATGTATATAGATACCTGCCACCAGCAACGCAAGTTGTGCTGGTGTCCGCAACATTGCCACATGAGATTCTTGAAATGACGAGTAAATTTATGACGGATCCTGTTCGCATTCTCGTCAAGCGGTAAGTTCGACTCTATAGATTTAAAGACGCTGGGAAGTTTGTCTGTATTAATACGTTATCGCTTGCAGCGATGAATTGACGCTGGAAGGAATCAAGCAGTTCTTCGTGGCTGTCGAAAGGGAGGAATGGAAATTCGATACGCTATGCGACTTGTACGATACGCTGACCATAACGCAAGCTGTGATCTTTTGTAATACCAAGCGTAAGGTGGACTGGTTGACTGAGAAAATGAGGGAAGCTAATTTCACAGTTTGTTCCATGCACGGCGACATGCCTCAAAAAGAAAGGGACAACATTATGAAAGAATTCAGATCTGGCCAAAGGTACGTTGTTCGATAAGCATGATAATGTACTAAGTTTTAGTTCTGTATTCTTACGCTTTCTTTCTGTTTACAGCCGCGTTTTAATCACGACCGATGTTTGGGCGAGAGGGATAGACGTGCAGCAAGTGTCTCTTGTAATCAATTACGATCTTCCGAACAACCGTGAGTTATATATTCATAGAATAGGTCGTTCAGGACGATTCGGAAGGAAAGGTGTCTCTATCAATTTCGTTAAAACCGACGACATAAGGATCCTCCGTGACATTGAACAATATTATTCAACACAGATTGACGAGATGCCTATGAATGTAGCCGACTTAATATAATCTTAAGGCCCACAATTGTATTAAATCAGAATTTCTGTAAAAAGAAAGTATTTTTATTCCATTTCACGGAATTGCGTTCTCCATACTCTTCTCTGTGGTTACCAGTAACGAAGGAGCTCTGAATGCGACGTTATTCTCGCGATCAGAAGAATATGTCACGTTCAAAGATTATCAAACAATTTTCACTTGTACCTTTGTAGCTTCAAAAGTACTACGATAGAATGTAACAGTAAAGATATAAAAGAATCTATCGATTTTGTAAAATGTAATTAACGTTTGACAGATATAAGAATAAAAGAGCAGTCTAAAAAATAAACAGAAGTTGCTTTATATCTTATTATATATTATATTACGATTCCGAATACCGTAATTAATCAGACGTAACAACCGCGTTTGATGTAATACTCGTCATTAAATTGCGTTTCATTCTTACTACAATTACTTTTTCGTTCGAAAAAGCAGCAGAGATACTTGAAGTGGTATATGCTTCTCAGCTGAGTTGAAATAATCAATAACTGGCTCTCTGATTTAGATGGCAGCAGAGCAGTGTTTTGACTTGGTGCCTTGCAAGCATTATTTGCAAACCGCACAGTGCAGTTCCACTTGTTTTATGCAGAAGAGATTGCTTAATATTCAGAGCACTGATTAAATTCATGTGACTGTATAAAGTGCTCTCTATCAGTTTGTACAGTGATGAATATCACGGTGCACTCAGTGTCAGTATTTAATAATAAATGCACAGGCTATAAACAGAGCAACATGTGTTTTCATAAAATTAGACGTTTTAGTGGTAAATATTGGGCCAATCACGGTGTTAAGTGAGCATTTGTCGTCTAACATGTGGTTAGATAGAAATTAAGAAACATGGAAACGCAAGAGGAGTGTACAGTTCGAAGGGGACAGCCAGTTCGCCGCTATCAAAATGATTACAAACCTGACGGACATATGTCAGCCCGTAAGCAATAATATTTCCTACGAACACTTATTTACTTGTACTTAGAGATAAGTTCCCACTACGATGCCCTTTTATTTAGCAATGATGGTAAATCAGCCGCAGTATCTGAATGTTGGGAGGCCTAGCATTCGCATAGCTGTGTACTCGACGACTGGAGTTTTCCTAACGATGGACATCGAACAGAATTCCACTGCGCAGCAAGTTCTCGCGCTGATACAATCCGAAGGTGAGCTTGGACTATCGAGAGCCCCATCTCTCACAGGACAAACAGTGTTCGCTTTGTGGCTGTGTTCTCCAAGGCTAGAAGTTCAGCTGCGCCCAAGCCACAAGCCTATAGAATTGGCAGCGAAGTGGAATCGCTTAGTCAGAAAGTACAGTTCTCGAGCGGAGGAGACTGACGAAGAACCTTTGCTGTGTCTTCGAAGGAACGTATTTCTTTCTAGATCAGACGAGGAGCAAATAAAAGAGGCTAAAGTATTGGAATTACTGTACGCAGAAGCTAGGAATAACGTGTTGCAAGGTGAGAAGATTAATCTGTATTACTTTCAAGTAGTACTTTAACGCGTGTTTGCAGGTCGTTATCCATGCGAAGGCCAAGCACGATACGCCAGTTTAGGAGCATTGCAAGCACGCATCGAACTAGGGCCATACAATCCTCAGAGCCACACGCTAGCGTTTTTCAGGAGGCATCGCGGTCGATTTTTACCACATCACTACACGTCCCCCAGTTTATTGCTGGGACTAGGTCTCGGGTTAGGATTGGTAGGGGGAAAAGGAGCACCAGAGGCACGCCTCCTCGAACAGTACAAACGAATACCTAACCATACGGGGACTAACACGAACCCGAGGAAGCTGATCAGAAAGTACCTAGAGTTCTGTTGGAGTTTACCATGCTACGGCGCAGCATTCTTCCAAGGCCAAATCGAGCGTCCAGTGAGGGGTTTGGCATCGTGGATCACGAACCGCGATATGCATGTCCTTATAGCCATCAATTCATCGGGAGTTTACATTGTCGACGACATGCAATGCGTAAGGGATCCGACCTTCTATGGTGACTCAATTATTACGCTGCACGGGCACACTATAAATAACTAACTTTCGCGCAGAGCTTATTGTTGGGACTGAGGTACTCAGAGCTCAGCTGGGAAATGGCGAAGCCTTCTGACGAGGGTAACTTGGACTGTCTGCCTTGTCTATTCCTACAGTTCCCTGTACGAGAGAACGGAGCGCGCGTTTACAAAATTCTACAAGTATTCTCGAGACAAGTATGGGTCGCATCTGATCGAGGACCGGTAACGCTGTAACCGGGGACTGACAATTGCGAACTACTTTATTCCCAGGCAATAATGATGGACACGTTAATTTCTGGGTTCGCGGAGGAGCATCGCCGCCGCGGAGTTAACGGCGACGTCGCGAACATCGATCGTCTGACGGATCACTCGTTAGGATCCACCACTGGAAGCTTCACCAATAAACTCAGCAAATTCACATTGGCCACTTTCGACGACGAAGGTAGTATTCTCGCAACGCACAACCGTCTCGCTGAGAATCCAAGAAACATTTACTCGAGATTAATTACAGGTCGGTGTATCGGACAAATGGGCTCTTGGTCTTTTCAATAGATCAATCTTCTCGTCACCCATTTACCTTCAATTCTGACTTTCTCGAAGCGCAACGAGATACGGGTTCTGCTCCAAGTGATTCACCAGCATCTTGAACCGCGCGGGAACTAAATTGCTGTGACGCTCTAGTCTGGTCTCTAAAGTCTGCAGCATAAAATTGATCTCATCCATCTCCCCTAATATCTTCTCTTCTTCATCGCGGGTCATGTCCTCGGTCTGCGCAAAGTGTCCGGCGTTTGAATACCACTTTGTACAAGCGTACGCGCAATAAAATGAATTTTACAGAGAAAGGATATATAGAACCTGCGTCAACAGTGCCTGCTTCTTCGCCAGTTCTTGCGAGTACTCGTCGAATTTCCGAAGAAGTTTGTTCGCTCTGGCCACAAGCACTTGCTTGTAATCGTCCAAGCACTCCTGTCGCACCACGTACGCGTAGCCCTTGGATATATCGGGTGGATGGCCAATACGCGCCAAATACGGTTTTAAATAGTCCGCTTGTTCAGTCAGGTCTCTTTGGCTCTGCTCACGCGTTCGTTCGCTCTGCGTTCCACGGGATCAGGAACATTAATTCACGAACCCGATCGATAAATCTGTGGTTATTACCGTCAGTAGCTTAGTCAGGGACTTTGACGTTCTGCGCGTATCGTATGAAGTTATTAACAGCTCCGGCGATAAATATTCTCCATCCCTTGTTTCCAGAAAAGCGGCCACCTCCCCTTCAGTGTCTCTAACGATAGCTACCGATCGATCCTCCTCCTTCAGTTGCTCATCTAGCTCGTACAGTAACTCCAGAGCAACATCCGGCTCGTCCGAAGGCTGTGAAAAGAGTAAAAAGATAGGAAAGAATTATAGATATCCTTACTTATCGAAAATGGGTAAAGGGTACTCACAGTGTATCCATGTGTCATCGAGGTATTCAGAACCAGTCTGTCTCCCCTTTCCGCTAACGTTGGCTTCACGTACGTCCTGGTAGCTCTGGAATACTCTCCTGGACCGTAATGATACATCAGACGTATTTCGTTCTCTCCAGCAGCGAACTCGCGGATCGCTATGTTCTTACTGGCTCTCACTCTTTCGTCCCTGTTGAACTTTTCAGTGATTTTCTGGAAGCCAAGCATCATGCGGTTACCCTCGGTCGGTAAGCATTTAACTAGATACCGGATTCTACGTTACCCAGATGTAACGGAAGTGTATGTCGTGCGACACGCGGATGCTCTTTTCCAGGGAGAACTCGACGTGCCTGTTTTAAACAGCGATCGAAACCAGCCTCGTCATCGTATTGTTAAAAGACAGTGAGTCGTTCGATGGTAAATCCATCGCTTACCGATAGTAGAGGAAGTCGTCGCGATCGACGAAGTGCTGCGTCAAGAAGTGCGGGTGCAGCTCGAGTCGCGACAGCCCGTCGAAACGGCCGACGTGGTAGAAATCTATAATTCGCTCGCTAAACACCGTATTGTCGTCGTTCGAGAAATATCGATGTTCTACAAGCATTGTCTGTTAACGTAAAGGTAGAAAGCTTTGCAACAGATCGTACCTTTGCATCGATCCGGTCGGCCCCTCTCGTAGTAATCCACGATCAATTCCTCGCTCAAGTTCTTCCTGCATTCCACAAGGTAATCCGATCTGTTAGTATAAGTCTCGTGCACTTTAATAATAATCGTGTAATCGTAATCATCGTAAACAGTGATTCTCTGTACCAAACCGTCCGTTTGAACGTACGGCGCATAGATTTCGACTTTGGCTTTTTTATAAAATAGCGTCTTCGTGCCGTTGGGGTATCGTTTCTCGAAATCTGTAACGCGGCATGAGAATATATCGGCGTGTTAAAAAAAGTTTCTATCTGTGAGAAGATTGCACAAACCTTGATCGTTAATGTTTATCTGGTCTACATACGAGCAAGGCATGTCTAAATGCTTCTCTTGCTGCATGGCGGAGTCTTCGTCGATCTCTTCTCCTACTCCTCTCATTGTCCACGGTTCTCCGGGAAGCAAGTGCTCCCATAGTTCGACTTTCGTTAAATCCCATACGATGTTTGCGCAGGAGCTTAAGGGCGGTTGCATGTTCACCCAATAATTCTGATCGTTCCATATACTCTCCACACCCAGGTACAGCTGATCGGCGTTATCGTCCGTCGGCATGTAAGGCACGCCAGTCGAGGGTTCGATAAAAAGTGGCCCAGATATCTCTTGGTCCCTTAGTCCCCCTAACTCCGGCAAAATCGCTACCCAAGCATGTATTCTGTGGCCCCAATATTCGTCCGTCGGAGTTTGTTCCAATTCCTGGATTCAGACATTCTTTTCAAGCAAGGACTACAGAGAACGCCAGACTGCGTGAATTAAACTGTGGAATATAATTACTTCGATTAATTTCTGCTCTTCTTCTTCCCGCCTTCGCAACTTCTCTTGCGCCTTCTTTTGCTTTTCCCGCTCCAATTCTGCCAGAAACTGACTGGTATATTCCGTGGGCGGTTTCAGTTTGTACTTGGAAATCACTGGCTGTACCGGCGGAGGAGGTGGCGGTTTCGATTGCGACAAAAGGGGATAGGGTATTCTTCTCAAATCGCACAAAGTTTGTTCCTTGGAAGCGTAGCCGCTTACCACAAACGCATTGTACCCTTGCCCCAGTAACAAGCTCGCCAGAAAAGTGGCGCACTCGAAGCAGTGGCCTCTTTGGAACTTTTGCATCCATGTCGGCGAATGCAGCTGTTTTGGCTGTGAACAGAATCGAAATAACAAATGTAATAACTCCATATCGACCGAGCTGATCGCGTCTACCAACGGAATCGACGTTATCATAAGAGGACCTCGTGTGTGTCGTGATCGACAGTCGGTAAAGAAGGAACCACAAAGAAGAAGAGAATTGCACCGACGCCCTTCCTGCAATTTACTGACGAAATCTACTTCACCGACAGCGAATAAATTATGAAGGGGGACCTCCCTGTACCGTTAGCTTCCCGTGAAAACGCAGAAGTAATAATAATAACAATATCAGAGTAAATACGTCGCACACACAGCCGCTAATCGTCCGCACGGGCCGAGTACACATAGAAGCATGCCGGCGAGCACGTGGCAGCCCATGCGTATTCTCGGTCCCTGACCTACGTCACCGTATTATGATCTACGCGTAGAATTTACTGCATCGTGCCGCGGGAATCGCCGACCGTCATAGAAAGAGAAAGACACGTCGCACCCAAACAAAACGAAAGGGGAACAGTGGAGCACGAAAACAAGCGCACGGGCGCACATCAATCCGGCGGATCTATGAACTCGCGACATTTCTCTTCAGCACTTCGGTCCGCGAAAAGAATCGCGGCACCGCGGTATTTGAGGATCCCCTCGTTTGTGGGGAAAATTTCTAAGGGCCGCTAGGTGATTGGAATTGGCCGAAGGGCGGGGGGTTGGGGGGGGGTCGCCTCGCCCTTTAGCGTCTTGGAACGGGGTGGAGGAGGCAGGCAGTCTTTTTTGCGAGACCGCGTAGCCTGGGCCAGGGTAGGGCGGAGATGGTCAGTGGGTGGTGCGGCTATCCCTCGACCCCTTCACCCACTTCCGCCCCCTCTGTCCACCCGACCTAACCTCACCCTATCCTCTGACCCCCCTCCCCTTCCCTCTTCCTCCCTCCTGTGCCCACCGTCGCCCCTCGGTCCCGCTTCCTCGACCATTGGCGTTGCCCCCCGCCGCTCCTCTCACCCGCGCACCGCCCGTCCTCTCCCCCCCCTCCCACGGTCCCTCGCCAAGCCCCCGCGCGTCACCCTCGTTCCGCGCGACCCCTTCGACCGGCACCCACGTGGGACGCAAGACGAGGGTGTGAGGTAGCAGACAACGCGGAGATACCGCCGCCGCGGCAGCTGCGCTCAGTGTCTCTCAACCATGAACTTACGTCGCGCGGCGATAATTTACAGCCCGCCAGGCGAGTTACGTGGCCGCTTCTCGCCGGCGCGCGAATATCGGCCGAGATATACGGCACGACCGGCCGCGATAAATACACATCCCTGCAGGATTTAACGTCCAGTTGCCGGGGAAATAACGAGGGCAACGAAACGTTTTCGGGCAATTTCCTTCTTTAATCGACGATCGAAGTTTTTCTTCCGCTCGCGTGACCGGCTTGCAGATGTTCACGAAGTGGCACGACAGCCCCTGAGGGGTCGGAGGGGGGGGGGAGGAGAGGTTCTCGAGGCGGTCCCTCGCCTCGACGCCTCGAGCATTAACGTTATCCGATGGTATTCGTAATCGGGCTCGGTCGGTCTGGCCCCTAGCCGACGAAAATGAAAAGACGAGGTTGATTCCCGCTGCGAAAGGAGGAGTGGAAGACTCGGCCCCGCCGCGTAGCCGTTTAAAGCGGATGGAGCGATGTCAACCGCCGATCTCTTTATCGAACCTACCGATTCCGCGGGATTACGGCAGTGCCCGTGGCTCGTTTCGCAAAGAACTTATCGCCGACCAGATATACCCCTCCGATCGCGGGGCCGTGTTTACCGAAACGTAACCATATGCCGCGCTCGCGGACCGCTGCGGCGGCGACCGAAGCGATTCTCAACGATACCCCTGCGGAGTTTCCACCGCGGAGAGGAGGCTCGGATCGCGTCGTATTTAACGCTCGAGTCGTGTTAAGAGCTAACGACTCCTAGACAGCGTGGATTCTTACCGACTTAGCATCTGGATAATATCCAAGCACCGCATGATCCTTGGCCCCGGGCCAGAGATTGCGAAAAATTCGGGAAGCAGAATTCTGTCGATCCCGTCGTTTGCCTCCGTTGTATCGATCACCTCGACGGGTAGAGGGGGCGAGGGAGAGAAGCGCCGTGGTGATCGACGAGGAAACGTCGAAGGGACCAAAAATCCTTTAATTCCGTCGACCGAGCGCGCCACCTCGATAATTCCCCTCCCATCCCCGCGCCGAGCCCAAGCACGCCGCCCCTTCGGCGAGGCGGGCGCGTTCACGGAAGAGGAACGGAGCGGACGTGATTTACGCCGAGACGATGCTCGTGGGTATCAGTCGCAGGGTACATGATCAAAGCGCGACGGTCGAAAGCGCGGATCGAAGCGCTGATTGGGCGGCTACGAGCGGGGTGCCGCGAGATAGCGCTTTTCGGGACGCCTCGATGTCGTGCTCGCCGCTGCTGGCCGCCGTATCGAGGACGTTATCCGTGGACGCGACCGGCGTGCTATGTGTGCCTCCCCCCCCCCCCCCCCCATCCGTGTACGTGCACGGCGACCAACGAGCCGCGGTAGCGGTGTGCACGAGCCGCGGTAGCGGTGTGCGCGTGCCTCCACACAGAGGCGGACACTTCTGGCGTGTGTGTGTGTGCGCGCGCGTTGGTAGAGATGGAACGACCGAGGGCGAAGGAAAGGAGGAGGGATGAAGAGCAGCAGGGAGGGAGAGAGACAGGGAGAGTGGACAGAGGGTACAGGGAAGCGAGAGAGAGAGAGCGAGAGCGAGACAGGGGACGAGGCCTAAATCAGGGGCGATCGCACCGAGCGACGTCGCTATCTCTCTGAATATGCGAACCACTATTTGGCGTCCGCGGCGCGTACGTACCTAGTACCCGGTATTACTAGATACTAGATAGTACCTGGGTCCCGCCGACTGTACAGGGCGAGCCACGTCGCTCGTTCGCCCTGATTATTCCCCTCGCTAATAGAGCCATCTGCGACGCCGTTCTTTCTTCCCGTCTCGCCGTGGATTCGCACCCTTAGCCGCCTAGAATTAACCAGCGGAGACTCGCGAAAGGTTTATCGATCCAGCTGGATTAATCTCTAGCGTCCCCCGCCAGCTTCAAGACGATCGCGGAGGGCACGGGAGGGAAATTCAAGCCGATCGCCTCGCAGACCCTCCAAATGACCGGGGGCAAAAAACAGAGGAAGACAAATTTAGGTCGGTCCGCTAACGAGGAAAATAATCAGGGTAGGCAAGCCGCGTGGCTCGCCCTGTACGCCTCCGTTCGCGGCGCCTCTGTGTGGGTGCCAGGCGGAGCGGCGTCCTACACCAACACGCGTGTCCACCCTGGTTCACACCTACGCGGGTTTACACGGCCCTGCCAGCCGTATCCACGGCGGCGGCCGCGGGTGCCCAGGCCGTGTACGCGGTGTTCGAAAAGCTGCGGGGGAAGAGGGAAGGAGGAGGGGAAGGGAGGGCGGAGCGAAGCCGCGCGGTCGGAAGTAAGGGGTCGGCTTCCGGGGGACCTTTTATCGCGGCGCTCGCGATTAAGCGCGCCCAAAGCCTCGTCGGAGCCCGCTCGGCGAATATTTGCCCGTCGCCGGAGGAGAATATCCGACCGGCAAATATCAGGGAATATTTATTTGCCGCGGCTCAAGAGCGACAGATTTATTTATCGGGGCGGCTCGCGCGTCCGAGAAAAATCAGAATTGCAAACGAGCCGATCGAACCCCGTCGATATTAAAACATTTACGGCCACCCTAGATCGCGAACAGGAGTAGGTGGTGCCGGCGACGCGGTTTTCGGCTGTATTACTCTGATAATTACCTTCAGCCGGGCAGCCAGGGTGGGCAGGGGGCCCTGGCACCCTCCAAGAAGGGACTTTGCAGAAGAAAAGAAAACTGGATTTTATTGTTTAACCCTCGTCCCTCCCTCGTATCATTTCGACTATTCTGTTCTATTATTTGTGACTCTTGTAAACAAAACAGTAGGCGTGTCCTGCACATCGTTTTATTTCATGCGAAATTTGGGAAAAATCTAATAGGTATGCGAATGTTAACTCGTCAATTTGAATAAAGAAATATCGAGAGATAACTGCTTACCTTGTCATTTCATCGATCTTATACCGCTGTGTCGATTTGACACCGAGGGGGCAGATTCAGTTCGTGAATTGAGGAACGGACGAGGGTTAAATAAATTCTTATAATCACCTAAATAATGAATCTTAGTGAATTTGCATTAAAAATATTTTCATCCCTTCGAGTCGGCTCCCCCGAAGATTAAATGGTGAGTGCGCCACTGATTACGCCTTAGAGTATAGTAAAAGGCCTGTTACGATGGAATGGAATGGTAAAGGTACGACGAGTCCTACGGAGATGTGAATTTAAATTCCTCCGCAGATAAGGGATGCGGCGGTAGAAGTCGGTACACCACCTGAACGCGCGGCGTGATAAAGACGCGTGTCACTTATGGGATGACCTAATAGAAAAGGCGCGCGGCGATTCTATTTAATCGCGAACGCGGACGGCTTCGCTCCAATTCGGCCTGGTTATGTATAGACCTCTGGTTGCGTAATCCGCGATATTCGCGGTCCGCGAGGATCGCGATGCGTCGGTGGGGGGCACCGAGCGTTCCGTTGGACCGCGACACGGTATCGGGCGCGCGGCTCGATTTATAGGCGTATTTTCCACGGGAGGATGGGTTTGCCCGATGTCACCGAAATCTCGACCAGTCGCTGGCTACGGGGTCCGTTGCGTAGGGGAGAGTCGGTAGGTTTGGGTCAGTTATTTCCATCCTTGTCAGGCAAAAGTATTCGCATATGTGTTATTCGTTAAAGCAATAGCAGCTAAGTAAAGCGAGAAGTTTATCGTTATTTAACACTTCCTGGTCACGAACTTGATACCGGTAAGTTCCTGACTTTGAAATGGCACTGACCTGACATTTTACCAAAAAAATATGGATAACAGCTAAGTATAGTGAGGCGTTACTCATGATTTTTTTCGTTGGTGTCACTCAAGGGGTTGTTTACAAAAACTACCCTCAAATAATTGATTCCTTTATTTCTACCCTTAATTATCACTAAAAAATTTTGAAACAAAATAGATTTAGTAGAGGTAGTAAGTACGTAATATTTGCAAATTGTCGCATTCAAATATCTTAAGTAGTTTTCGAGAAGAAAAATCATAAAGTTTGGGGTTGGGTACACGTCGAATGCACAGGTCAAGAGAATATTAATTATTTTACTTGCGAGTTTGTACAAATAAAATTTGAAAAAATCTTGTATTGTACTAATTAAATGTCTTTTTATTAACACTGTTAATCATGTACACCTAGAAATCTACTCATTTAATAGTTGGTCGGTACTGGACGACAATTTTTCGTTTCCTAGAAATTACAAATTTTTTACTTTCGCGAATTATCAATTCTTATTATTAAATTTCACAAAAATAATTTCACTCTTTTTACTAATTGTAAGTTCTATCTATACTACAAACGCGTTTCTGAATTTCTGATTTCTATCGGCTCTATCCCAAGATATGACAAAAAAAACTTAGAGCGGTCGGTACTGCACGACTCTCCCCTACATATCAATTCTCACTTTGTAGGTAATAAACACATATATACATACATATATGTCAAGAAAATTTAACCAACCCATCTGTCCCCATTGCCTGACTCAAACCTTCCTACACAAGAGTAAAATAATTACTTTCAGAACTTTCATAATTTCAAACATTTCTTTGGAATAATTAAATAAAATGATGATGACGTAACATTGATGGTAAAACCTTAGTAATTATAACCATTCACATTTAAAGCGCGTTTCTCTTTAATTTTGGTAAATATTAGAGATTAATTGAAATCCGAATCTAAATCTACCCACTCTCCCTTACCCGTCGCGATGCCATCCGCGACACGGCGGAACAGGTTTCCAGCGGTTTCTCGATAATCGTTGCTCGCGGTGTCCTTCCGCCCCTCCTCCGGGCACCGTGGGGTAACCTACGCTCGTGGACGAAGGAGAACTCCGCTTTAATTGCAGTGACGTTGTTGTCATGTAAGCGAGCGCTTCGATCGGGGGGGGGGGGGGGGGTTGAGTGGAAAATTTATTTCGAGCGAATTCCGTCGATCCTCGTCGCGGTAATCGCGACTATTTACGTAACAGCTGTTCCGAATACTTTCCCCGCGCGCGAGAGCCGGGGAGGCAAAGTTCGTAACTTCGTCGGCCAACTGAACGGATTATACCCGCTGATTGTGCGGAGCGAAGAGCGGAAGTACACGGGCACGAGCCCAGTTTTAAACTTCATAGAGGCGCCCGTCCATTCGTTTTCGTGGCCCCCTGACGAAACCCGACCCGCCGCGCGGAGGTGCGGGGCGACGAGCCTCTCCAGTGCATTGCAAACTAAATCAGCATAACCGCTCAACAAGTTAGGGGCGCGTTAGTCGCGTCTTTAAATCCCTCTCGCCGGCGAATCGTATTACACGGCAACAGGATAACTCTTGTTTCTCTGCGGAGATTAAACCTCGCGACATTATTACTTACGACCTTATACATTATTACATATATTACGTAGGCAATTGGGAAACGGCCTGCGCTGCGATGGCACATAGGTGGCGCCCCGAGTTTGCTATATAAAGAATTCGGAAGAGTGTAACTTCGGGGAACAACTTTGGGGGAATCGGCTAAGGCGGCTGACCAGCGTGCAGTGGATCCCCGAAGAGATCGTGGGTTCGAGTCCCATTACCCCGAGGTTTTTTTCTATATGTTTCCGTCTCCTATAATTATTACACCGCAACAGAATGACGTTCCAGCAGAAGAAGCTTTATCCCCAGAGGATGCGTGAATATTCGACTGTGTGGGGGTCAACATAGACCCGAGGTTTAATACCCGGGCCCCCTTAAAATAAAATCGACCATAACGAAGGAAGAAGTTTCGTCATTTCGAAAGCGCGTGGCGCTCGAAAAGTCGGACGAAGGCAGTCCACGAAAATCCGATAATCAATACCCAGCGGGCGGGCGGGTATTATCGATCATCGCTGAACGCGCCGTGCCGCCGCGCTCTCAAAGGCCGCGCGACGCGCGCGTCACACGATAATCCCAGGGAACTGGCGGCGGCTACGCGTCGTAAAAGTGTTTATGAGTCCGGATTAATGTTTGGCGAGCGTCTACGTAGGGCCCCGGTGGACGATCGTTGCCGATACAGACGCGCGCGCACAGGCGATGGGATAAAACGCGCGAGCGCGCGCGCTAGCGTGTTTCACTTGCGGCGAGTAGAGCTCATCGTGCTTTAACGAGGCATACACGTGTTCTGACGTCGCCGCTATAAAGTAAAGTACATACGTATACGGACACGCGTGCCCCCCCCCCTCCCCCCTCCTTCCATATGTGCAAACACGCGCGCGCGTCCATGTACGTGCGAACACAGCCACGCTGCAAGCCCTAGAGCCGGTTTTCAATGAGCGAGCGCCGGAAGAAGAGGGAGAAACAGCGTAACGCAGAAAGAGAAACGAGAAAGGGGTGACTGTGGGGGGGGGGGTGGTAGGGGGCGGGGAGCGAACGGAGTGAGAAAGAGAGGGAGCGAGGAAGAGGACGGGAGGCAAGAATGGACGAGAGCGGGAGGAATATAAACCCTTATCGAAATCGTGATTCACCCCACATTCTCCGGAGACCCCCTAACCTATTAACATCCATATCACAATAACAGATACACGTGTACGCCGAGCTGTATTCCCACACGGTGCCTCGTTTCACGCTTGCATTTCTAATTGGCCGCGACTCCTACGCGCGATGGAAAGTACTGTTGATTCGGAGGTTCAGGAATAACCGAGGAGGGTCGCAATTAAAATTGGCAATTGAAAATCTTGAGTTGCCTTAAGTCGATCAGATGTTTCAAGGCGCGAAAAGACGCCAATGCCAGCGAAGGTGCCCGGAGTAATGTTTCGGGCATTTCGGATGGCTCGCGGTGGTTCGGTCCCGTTGGATGAGTTAAAGGAGGACACGAAGGGCCGGTGATTAGTGGGAGATATCGTTGAGATGGCTAATTGGCGATTGAATAGCGAAACGGGAGCGGTGGAGTGTTATTGTTTGGAGAGTCCTCGTTACCGGCGCGTAAACGACGTTTCAGATTCTTTCTCTAATCCTCGCGAGCCGCGGACGGCTACTTTGCTCCACGGCTGTTCGTTTATGGAGCAAGTTTCCTCCCCGTTAAAAGGAACTTTAAGCACTTTCGAGAGAGTGACGGTTAAATAAGGTGGAGGGCCGTTAAGGATCGTCAGGTTGGACCTTATGAAGCACCGTGAATACTTGTGAATGAAATCAACGCTCTGTCCTCTCGCTCTCTCTCTCTCTCCCTCCCATTCCCCCTCTCTCTTTCCTCGCCGTTGAAAGTGAAAAGGATGCATTGAAACGGGTGGGACAAAGAAAGAAACCTGGGAGAAGGAAGCGTGCGCGGTTCTCTCGATGACGCAAAGCGTATCTGCTACGTGCTACTGTTCCACTCGCCATCCCCGCGAACCGCGCAAAAGTGAAAACAGAAAGCGAAGCGCGTTTCGATCCTAGCTACTCGGTTGCCGGAATGACAAGAAAAACTCTGGCGCTTCGATCCGTAGGCATCCGAGCTCGTTAACGTATACCCGGAAACATAATAGCGCGATGTCTCGTTGTCGCTTTAACTCGTGTTAGCACACGATACACTTCACCCCGACGCGAGCACCGGTCAGAGCTGCCCGAAGGATATTCCTCCGCGTGGCTGTACGTTTCGTTGGGAATTATACAGGGTATCTGGAGCCGCGATCGCCATTAAAGGATCCAGGCACGGAACGATCCCGTATCGTCGCGGCTCGGGCAGTGCAGGGGGATCACGGGAGAGACGGTGTACGTGTGCGCGCGGATCATCGGCGAGGCTGGATGGCCCTGTGGACTCGCGCCGGCGGAGAAATGGAAGCCGGTTTTCGGGCGGACACCCAGTGCATCGAGATAGATAGGTAGATAGACGTCCGGATAGATGCATGCCCCGGCAGCCTAGCAAGGGATGCCGAGAGGTAGCGCAAAGCGGGCGGGCGGGCGGGGGGGGGGTGAGGGGGTCGGGTTGGTCGCGGTGAGACGCGAGACGAGGGTGGAACGGGGGAGGAAGAGGCTAGAGGACGAGGTGGATGAGGATGAGTCGGAGGAGGAGGAGGAGGAGGTGGATGAGGAGGTGGAGTAGAAAGGGGTCGATGGTGGGTGGTTGGGCGACGGTGGTGGTTCTCTCGCTGATTACGTCGCAGGATGGCCAGGAGAGAGAAACGCCGGAGAGGATGCTGGTACGCCGTCGGTCGCGGTGGTGCGCGGAGGAGGCCGGTTTGCTGGATAGAGGCGAATATATCCGCAATGTCCTACCACCAACCCTCCTATACCCGTACTATCTTCGTCCTCCCGCTGGTCCTCTCTACCCACCCACCCCCCCCGCGTCCTCCTCCGCCGTTTCCCTCCTCGTCCGAGCCGCGGTGGCTCGGCATAGTGCCGTCCTCGTCCCACCTCCGGCGTGCTGGTCTCTACCGTCCGTAACCGACTCCCCCTTTCCCTCAGACGGCAGCAGCCTCCCGGGTGGCAGGGCCCTAAGCTAAACTAAGCTACGCCAGGATAGGATAGCGCGCCAGGGAGGATAGAATGGGATAGGATGGCTGGATGGTGCCCACCTACCCTCGCGCGCACACAACCACCGCGGGACGTCGACGAGGAGAACGGCGACGTCGACGACGACGAGGAGGACGACGACGACGACGACGGCGGCGGCGACGACGGCAACGGCGACGATCCCTCGTGCAGAAGCTACCCCACACCCGCCCCGTGTTTTCCCCGTCTCCGTTTACCCCGTATCCGTCCGGCTATCCACCTCCTCGTCCCACCCTCCTTTCTCGCTAACCGTCTCTCGCGCCAACGCTCCCGCGTCCCGTTCCATCGTCCCTCGGTCTCGCTTCCTACCAGCCAGTAACACCCACGGACCCCCCGGGGGGTTAGTTAGGGGTGGTATATTGACGGCCGGCGTCGCGAGGACGCCTATACTTAGTGTGCCGGCGAACCGACGCGTTTCCAGCTAGGCGTCCCCCTCCCCCGTCGCACCCACCCTCGCCCCGCTCTCTCCACCCGTCCGCCACCCTTCACGACCAACCACCCTCCCCCAACCCTCTGCCCGTCGACGACCCATTCTACACCCTCTGCTGCCACCTTCCACGAACCTTCCAACCCTCCCCCTCCCGCCCCCCCCCCCGGTCGCCCTGGATCTCCTCTCCCTCGGTCCATCCTTCGTCCACCACCCCTAGGAACCATCGCCGGCGAACACCCCCCACGGTTCCTCGACCTTCCTCTACCTCGACCCTACGTGTATCCGTAGGGTCTTCTAGGTGTAAAGGGGCTAGGACACGTCTCCCGCGAGTGAAAGACCGAACGGCTCGACCGGATAGACCATCCCTGCAACCTGCTCCGAAATTACCCGCCTGTCTTGCGGAGGAGAAGAAACAAGAGCAGGGGGGGGGGGTAGGGAGGTGCACGGCGGGGTGGAGAGGCCCCGAAGAGAGGAGGCGGGACGAGGGAAACGGATAGCGGCGGCCAGGTTGCAACGTGGACGACGAAATCGATGCCTCCGGGCACTGGGAGAGCTTCGTGACGCACCTGATGCGAGAGAACAGGGGGACGAACGACGAAGGGAAACGAGCCTCCGCGAGGGGGAGAAAAAGAGGGAGGCAGGGGTCGATTAGGGAGCGACCGAGCGAAATTATGTATACGTCGAAGATGATGGCGACGATGCACGCGATGAGCTCCCCGAGCGGCAAGGCCCCCGATGGGGGACGACCGAGGTGGAGGAGCGGAGTCGGAGGTTGTCGGGAGTCCCCGCCGAAAAATCATCGGCCCCTCTCCGTCACCGTCGGGGACCAGGGTCGAGAAACTCGCAGCCTTGATTGTCGTTAATTATCCTTAACCGAACAGTTTCAGTGTCGAAAATCTATACCTACAGTTTCGCGGCCCGCTATTTTGTTTTAAATGCGGAAATTAACAATCGGCTCGACGAACGACAATGAAATTTTAACAAATTTTAATCACCCGATTTATTTTTAGGTTTCAGATAACTTTCAGCGATTACAGCGAGGGAGGGTGCCTTTTTTTTTAGTAAAAATTCTTTTAATATTTTCAAATAGTAATCTTTCATTTGCAACGAACCCCATCTTTCTAGCTTCTCAGTTTCACATAAAAAAAAATCACAAAGTATGCTTAATTTTCATGCAAAAAAGGTACTATGCCCCCTTAAAGCCATTTTTAAAATTCCCCATGGAGGTTACCCTTAAAGAATTTCACGATTTCGGGTCACCCGCCACCTCCGTCGAGACACCGAGCCCCGAGTCGAGCGCACAAACATTCAGATTGTTTTCCCGCCCGCGAGGACGATATATAATACACGGAGGATCGTTTTCAACGAGCGAAGCGTTCCTTACCGACGTCCTCGGGAGTTAGTCACCTCGAGCACCCTTAATTCGATTACTCGTCGATCCCGCGAACGCTCGCTCCTTCCTTGGTCGTCTCCGCCCCTCTCCCCATGCGCATCCATCCCCCCTTTAACTGCCTTTCTATGTACCAAATCGAACAGGCGCCATCAATTTCAGGTAAGTGCACCGGGGAAGGCATTCCGCGCCACTGATTTCACAATAAACCTCTTTGTTTCGTCCAGCCCCCCCCCCCTCACCGTTGCATCGGTAATCGTTATCAGTAAGGGGGCGACGCCAGTTCTTTATCCGGTCAATTTCGCCCGGTCTGCGAGATTATTACGCGCCCCGGGGTGCAGGTGTAACTGCGCCGCCCATCAGTTTGGATAATTACGCGACGTGGTGGCAAGTTCAGCGCACTCCGCCAGTGGCGACTAATACGGTAAGTACTGGATGTCGGGAGAAGTTTCCCGACTTTCCGACCTTCCTCTTCTCCAGGCTCGGGGTCAATCGTTCTTCGCAAGGTCGCGACCTGAACCACCGCATTTTCGATAAAACCGAACTTAATGAAAAGCCTTGAACTCTTAAATCCTGAAATATTAACCGTGGCGTTAATCACTGATCGATTTATATCCCTATCAAGAAGAGAGTACCGCCGACTATCGATGACCGTAGAATTTCGAAAAAGAAAAGAGAAAGAAAAGGGTCGAAACACGAGGAGGGGGAAGGCGCGCAAGTGCTCGGCGATAAAAGTTTTTACGCTCACGACTTCGTCCTCGAGCGGATTAAAGAGTTCGGGAAGGAGTTCGCAATCGCCGTCGAAACGGTTCACTGGGATGGTTGGTTCTGGTCCGTAGGGTGGGGTACGGTCGGGTGGCCCAGGTTTATGAGAGTAACGTCACCGACGCCTCGTTAAGCGCGTAGTCGTAGCGGCGTGACGCCACACAGCGCCGCCCTCCGCGATGCGTGAGCGCCGTGATACGCGCACGGACAGCGCCCGTAAACGTCGACTTTATGCCGTCAATTTCAAGCTCGCAGCCGCGTGCCTTGCGGGAGTCGACGGCCCTGCTGCTCGTCGATCGCCCGACGAAATTTCACGACGTACGCCCAACGCTTCATTGATCTTCGTGTCCCTCGAAGCGCGCGAGAATATGCGTGGACACGAGGAAGACGCTTCGTAAGACGCGAGTTCACCGGAGTTCCCGCAAACTCGATAGCGACACAAGTTCCGCGTGGCCGTTTACCGTTTACGACCTTTACGATTCGACTCGCACGCGATAATTCTCCGATGGAAATGCGGCGGAGAAACGCCGAGGGAAATGAGAACCGTCGGAGCAACCGCGGTGTCCTAACGTATTTCAGCGTTTTGTACGCTGCTGAATGGGATTACTAGAAACTGAATGAGTGGTGGCATTACGCTCTGTACGGACCCCAAGCGAGGCTCCTTATTTTCCCGCGTGTTTCTTTTTTCCTCTTCGCAGCGTCCTTGTGCCGCGGCGCTCGAAACTTGTTTACCTTCACGGCTGGATGATTTGCCCCACTTCCGTATTTCGCTTCCACCGGTCCACGTGCACGCGTGGTCAGCGGAATAGAGACAGCGAAACGGTCGGAGTCGTTCGGCCGTTAACGTAAACAAGTCGGGAGCGTCGGGGACAGTCGACTCGAAAGGAAGCATGGGAAAAAATAAATACGCTGGGTCGTATGCAGCGTGTATCTCACCTCTCATTCGCTTCTCCCAAATTCCATCGACGAATGGACGAAGATTTAAAGTAGGAGAAGCTGTGGGGGACAGCCTCTGTCGACGAGCCTTACTGCCTCGATCTTCATCGGCTTGTAGTAACTAACTACTCATATATGTATGTTTAATTACACTGTACAATGATTACTAGCCTTTTGCCATGACGATACCAAGATCGATCCAGTTTGCGGACCTCCTCCCGCGGTTTCTCACGATTTCCCGTTCGGCGACGAAGGTTGTAGCTAATAATGCGTGAGGATTCGTAGCAAGGAACATCGGTAAACGTCGAATATGTAACTCGAATCGAGGAATGTCCCCATAGCATGGTCGATATTCTAAAATTCCCCCGCGTTTTAATCCGCGTCTGTCTCGCTCCGCACACCCACAAACACTTGCACGCGCGAGGGAAATTGAATGCGCGCAAAAGCGTTAATGCAATTACGCAATAACGGGACAAGATTATCGTATCGCCGTGTCGCGGCGAACGTCGATCCGGTCGCTTAACAAGGTTATGTTCTCGTTAAGCGTCTCTGCGGCGCAACTTTCGCGAAACTTGAGAGATCCGGCGATTCGGTCCCCCTTACCCCCCACCTCGGGGGCCACGCTCTCGTGTCGCGCGTCGTTACGTACCACGACGAGGGGCCGGCGAGCGCAGAAAAAGAAGGAGAAAGAGGAGAACGAAGAAGGGAATCGAACGCAGGTCGTTAAGCGGCGGGATGCGTGCGCGATAATTGCCGCTCGGTGTTTGTCATCACGTTTGAGGTTAACGATGTCACTTTCTCGGTCGCTGGAACGAAGGTTAAACGAGACAACGGCCGAGGGGAGGGATAGATAAAGCGAGGCTTTATCATAAGTACAGCGAAACGGCAGCGACGTTACGTGTCCCGTTAACTCGGCTATCGGGATGCCGGAGATTAAGCGTATTCGAAATCGCGGCACCGCAGAACGCGACGCACCGTACGATTTAAAGCTGGCGACCGTGGGACGGTCGATCACTTTTGGCGCATTCGCAATTACTTATCGCCGGGCGACGGTAAATAACGGCTCCCTAGATACGCGACGCGATTATTCTCCGTGGGACGGCTTTGCTTTTGTTTCACGCGCTTGATATCTCCGTTTCTTTTGTCCCTGTCCTTCCTTCCCGGCGCGGACGCGATGATTCAGCCCGATGCCGAGGGGTCGCGGGCGCCGGGCTGGACGTGATCGGTAAGTCGGGTCGATAAATCAGCGCCGCGAGCGAGGCTGACGAATCTGGAAGTTTCCGTGGACGGACACGGGGAGTGACGCGAGTGCGGTGATCGCGGGGACTCGCAACGGTTTCCTGATACGTACGTTTTGATCGATCGCGAGGAAGAGGTGGGATAAAGCGGCACACGTGTCGGATCTCACGTACGCGAGGATCGTTTCCGCGCCGGATAATGTTTTTTTCTCCTCGCCCGGTCGTGTTTGCCCGGATAAACGGGCAGATCCCCGGTCGTGGTCCGCCAACTTTGCAGCGCGTCGCGAACAGACGCCCGGAGTTTGCGGCGGCTCGAATTATCGGTCGGCGACAGTGCCGAGTTTGTCGAAAAGCAGGGCCGTCGTACGAGGGGGGGCCGGGGCGGCCGGGGCGGCTCGCGTTTCGCCTGCTCGCGCGTAACGGGCACTAACGAGCACGTGCGCCACCATAGGCGGCGTAGGTGCGCGCGAACGAAAAACCAACCACGCGGGGCTCGTTGGAGCGTGGCAGGGGAACCGTTCTCTTCTTCCAGCTTGTAATTTTCTCCCCGCGCGAAGGAGAGCGGCTTCCTCGTAAATTTATAAACACCTACCTGGCGCGGCGAATAAATCGGGGCCCGTTGATTTATCATCGTAACCGCGGCAATTATAATCTATTTAGGGGATTACAATGTAACGAGTGCGAGCATCGCCTGTTAATGAGCATTCGATGGTCATGATTTACCGCGACGCTGCGGCCGTCTACAGCAGTGGCATCCGACCGTGTGTTCTTAAGGGATGTTACATACCTCGGGGTCGATAAATCCATGTATCTACCTATCCGTTCACTTATCCCTGCCACCTAATAAGACAAAACAGTGCCCGCGTTCGTGAATCCTAGATCCCCGTGCAAACAGCCGCGGACCGTCGAGACTACCATGGATCTCCGCCGCTCCCATGGAAACGCTGACGAGGAAAATTCGAGTTAAGGTTCCGCGGCCGGCGATAGAGGATCCCGTTCCTCTACCTGGAAACTTTGCGAAAACTCTCCGTCTACTCGTTCAAGGTTGCCATAATCCCCCGTTTAACGTTCGTTTCTTTTTCTTGTTCCTCTTTTTTTTTTCTTCCACCGAGCCGGCCGATGCCTTTTTCTTTCTCTAGTCCGTGACCTCGTTCGTTCCCCGACGTAAATCCGTCACAGAGAGCCGCGATGTCCGCGCTTCGTTTGGGGACACCTTTCTTCTCCCCTCTCGTCCCTCTCTCTCGCTCCTCGCCTATTCGACCGCTATCTCTCTTTGTCTCTCTCTCTTTCTCTCTCTCTCTCCCTCGTGTCGTCGCCGTTCCCCTCCCCCCTCCGACGCCCGCCTCTCCCCCTCCCCCCCCCGCGCTGTGTCCCTCTCGCGAGAGTGCGTTCGATCGACCTGAATTTTTTTCCTCGCTCGAATCGGGAGCCCTGAGAGCAATTTCTCGACTCGTCGCGGGGTGGTCGTCGCCGAGGAAAACCCCGAGGAAAATCGTCCGATCGATCTGCCTTCGGTCTTCAGGTCCGAAACGAACCGGAGCGTGAGAGAGGGACAGAGACCGGGGGGGGGGGGGATACAGTAGTGGCGTGAGTGAGAGATAGACAGGGAGAGAACGAGAGAGAGAGAAAGCGAGAGAGGACTAGGTGCCAAGGGAGAGTATACGAGCGCGTAAGAGAGAGAGAGAGAGAGGGAGAGTGATCGCTGGTACTTGCCGGGGGGTCGGTGGGAGGGGTTCGAGGAAGCGAGGCCGCGAGGTGAGGGTGGGCGGGAGGGGGGCAGAGGAAGGCGAGAGAGGCGAACACAAGTATGTGCAACGCGAGCCCCGCGTATATAGCGGAGCCCGCTCCCCTGTGTACGTGCGCGGGTGGGCGACCGTATCCTTAGGGCGCGCTCACATCGCGCGACATTTAAAATGGCCCGCTTCCCGACGTCTGCGGAAATTACCATCGATTCGCGTGGTGGGCGATAAATATCCTCGGTATACGGGGAGGTAACGCGTACTACCTTCGATTGTAAATTCCTTCGAAATTCAAAGGAGCCGCTGATCGTCCGAGCGATAATTATAAATTTTTTTTTAATCGTTGTAAATGGAGGTAGGGAGGCGTGGCTTTGCCGAGGGTGTTGCAAGAATTTTGAAGAGAGCTCGTTGAATCGGAGAAACCCCTTGATTTCTGGGTTGTTTTTAAGGGATAGATGAAACGGAAGAAATTTGTGGGGCTGTGTGCAGAAGATCGTGAATTACGGGCATTTCGACGAGTCTCCAGTGAGATACTTGGTTTCCGCGGGTGTTTATCGCGCCGCGGTGAGCGCGCCTGTGTGAGGCCGCCTTTAAGCCGGTAGGGTGGACAGGATGAGGTACACGTACCACCACACCGAAATCTTACGAGCCTGCCTCTGCTAACTACCTCCTATCTGCCCTGCCCGAGGCCCTGAAAACGTTCTACGTTACGCCTCGCGGGGACCCATTTCGCGCGAGCCTCGTGCACAGGGGCGTGCGTCGATTTTCCGGTACCCTGCGCTTCGATCAAATTTTCGTCCCCCCCCCCCCGAGACCCGTTGCATGCAATTCGCAGGCTATTAAAACACCCTTAGTACCACCTGCCCCCGAATTAATAAATAGCCGCCAGATTCCAGAAAGCCGTTTGAAAAGCAAAGCAACGCTGAACGGTGATTTTATCATTTGGAGTTTAGGATCTGGACAAAGATTCGTGTCCACTCTGGATCCGAAAACAGAAGGACCTCGTATACATCGCGTTGCGCTGTATTTTCTAATTCCATCGCTTGATGAATACGAGACGCCTCGCAGGTAAAGGAATGTTCAGCGACCCGGGCTAGGAACAATGCTGTCGCGGGCAGCGATTAAGCGATCGACGGGGCAAGGGGGAGAGGCCGATTTCGAAAACGCGGTGCGTTTCGTTGGTTGCCGCAATGCAGCAGCAAGGGGAACGCGAACAGCCGGCCTCTCTCGCAATGTCGAAAGAATTTCCTGCCGCGCGACGAGCCCGCCGTTTCGGGGAGGAAGCCAGGGGCGCAGCGATTCTCCTCGCGACCCCGATCACCGATTTCTCCCGTTTTTTTTACGCGGGAACCGACGCGCTCGATCGTGAACCTCGCGCCGCGCTCCCCTCTCAGCGTCCCGAATCCATCGCCGAGAAAACAGTCGCGCCGGCGATCGGGAATGAGAAAGAGAAACGCTCGGCTCGAAAACAATCGCCCTGGTGAATCATTCGATCCCTATAGGGGCACTGCGAACGATTAAGACTATCGATTTGTAAACACACCCCACCTCCTTCTTCCCAGGCTTGTTTTCCTGGCGAGTGCACTGCTCCGCTGAATTAGTTTGTTGCTCAACTATTTAATGAATTTGAAAGGAAAGCCGTGGTCGTTGAGCGAATACTTGCCACTCTTTAAGGGGTCATTCCGGTTAGACGGGTTGAAAGAATAGATTTTTTTAAAACATTTTTCGAAAGTACATATCCCGAAGAATGTACTGTTCAATTTTCATGGACAAATTCTGATTATCTTAGCTTCTATGGAGGGATTGTGTAAGGGTCGCAGAGGCGCGGTCTCTATTGATGAATACTTTGTATGCGTTTTTCTCGAAACGTCATTTTTTCACATCGTGAAGATAAAATCTCAAAATCTATCGAGTCGATTGCTTTATAAATTTTACTGCTTATTCTGCACACCTATGACTCTCGCAGGGTCTACAACCAAGTAGTTTTATTCAGTCTAACCTATTTTTAAAATCGCAAATAGTAAAAGAATGAAGCCGAAAAACATTTTTCTTGCATTTTGCCTGTCATTTTGGTAATTTTCAAGACAAATCGCTAATTATAGTCGGAGCTATAGCGACAGTCATAGTGATAAAGAATCTGTTTGGATTTTTGGGTTCAGATAAGTCTAATATCTGAAATCGCCTTCACGAGCAAGGCATGAATTTTTAAACATGTCGTCAAGACCGCTTTCAAAAGCATTTAGAAAGCAATAATTTCATTACTTTTATATTTTTTTATTTTCTGCAGAAATGTAGTTTAATAAATAGCGAAAAGTTTTATTCCATTACTATAATTATTTGCGTGGCAATAAATTCCTGAAAATCGCTCAATGACCCCTTAAAATGAAGTATCTTACGTTATTATACGTAAATGTACTCTATATTTTTGAACAACAGTAAAGTATGCGAAAATACTTAATTTCGCGATTAATTAACGTAAAACTTAATGCAATATTATTTTACGTAGTTGCCAAAAGTACACAACTTTGATCATTTCAAACTAATTCATTATTTTCTGTCAGTTCCTGCTACCTCAGAATTTACTGACAAAGCTTTATCTGCCACGAATGTGAAGTAGTGGGATGAGAGATATTAATAAAGAATTATTTATATATTGTAATATGAATATTGAATGCAATAATGCTCCTGAGTTACTTAAAAATGATAAAAACTTGCTCTGTAATGCTAAAAGCAATAAGAAATATATTTGGAAGAAATAAAATCTAAAACGATTAAAACGTACTTTTAGTTTCCTTTAATTTTTACGAATTTTCCCTTAAGAATGATAAAACCTGGCCCTGCAATGCTAAAAGCAATGAAAAATATATTTGGAAGAAATAAAATCTAAAAAGATTAAAACGTACTTTTAGTTTCCTTTAATTTTTACGAACTTTCCCTTAAAAATGATAAAAACTAGCTCTCTAATGCTAAAAGCAATAAGAAATATATTTGGAAGAAATAGAATCTAAAACGCTTAAAACGTACTTTTAGTTTCCATTAATTTTTACGAATTTTCCCTTAAGAATGATAAAACCTGGCCCTGCAATGCTAAAAGCAATGAAAAATAAATTTGGAAGAAATAAAGTCTAAAAAGATTAAAACGTACTTTTAGTTTCCTTAAATTTTTACGCTATTGACCATCGCGCACGCGATACCAGGTCCAAGTGTTCTGTATCCACTCGCGCGCACGTGACAGCATCCGATAATTTGGTCTTCAGAACGATCCACACGTGGGGCGGGACGAATATCCAGCGAAAGTGTCGTTAACCGTAGGCCGGCATTTATTTCGCACCTGGTGCGAGGTACGCGCGTTCGGAGGAACGCGTTCCCAAAATGATCTTTGCCGTGCTTTGTACGGCGCGCGGTCACCCACATAGTTATCGCGGTAGTACACGTACGCTCGGTATCGTGAATGAATCTGCAAGACTTTCTACGGGCAGCGTGGTTAATTGATCAATTAGCGAGTTAGTATCTATTACGCGATAGCGAAACGGCCCAAGGAGCGTGAAATGGGGGGGGGGAGGACAAAGAAAACAGTGGCATAAACAGATGAATGGGCCGGCCGGGATGTATACACAGTGATGTAAAAGCGTGACTCAGCTCGGGTATTATTAAGCGTAACCTAGGTCGTTAGATCGTACACGGAATCTCTGCTTCTGGCACGTACGATGCACGGCTCCGGGCGTGTGTATCGGTATCGGCGGCGAGAGGCGGCCTGGACGCTACCCACGGAAGTTTGGCGTAATTTCTGTGGCTATAACGCGTATTTATAGCGTCGCCGGCTTATTATTCACGGGGAGCCGGCCAATCGATAATTGCTCGTCGCCGAGCAGGAAATGCCACCGTGACGAACGCTCGGTGGGTATGTACGTCTCTTGGAAGCATATGTGCGCGCGTGTTCGCTGGTTCTCTTCAGGGTTAAGAGCGCCAGCCTCGGGAGAATAAGAAGAATTAAGAAGAACAAGAAGAAATGGGATGGAAAACGTGGAGGAGGCGAGGACCGGCCGCTGTCCGAATTAAACTAAAGCCCCGTGAAAACGGGCGGCGATTACCATCGAAGGATCGGGGGACGGGGGCGCGGGATGAGATTTTTTTCTTTATTTTCGAATTTCAGCCGGCGACGAAGGAGGGCGTGGAAACGGCGGCGGGAGAAAGGGGGACGGCTGGTAGACATTCGGGAATTGCGAACCGAGGGAAACGCCTGGGGCGACGTGATTTCTCGTTGAACTCGGCCAGAGTCTCGGTCTCTCCTTTCATCCGATGCGCGCGGCCGAAAAGCGTGCGAACGATTTCTGAAACCTTTTAGCTCCGGAGCGCGAATGACGGGCAAAGAGACCGGCGAAGGAAAAGAGTGGAACGGACAGAGGGAAGCGTGGATCACACCGTCGCCTTTCCGTCTCCCCCCCCCCCCCCCTCCGTTCACCACCATAAAGCGGGGCCTTTTTAACGTCGCGGGAACGATCGGACGGTTTACGGCGCGGACTGCGGCTAGAGACTTGCACGCGGCAGATTTTGCACGCCCGAGCATCCGACGGGAATGAATCCCTCGCGTCTCCGCGACATTGATCCGCGACGAAGGAACCCCCGCCGAGCGAGATTACGGGCGCTCTTCTTTCTCCGAGGGGGTTGCCTGGCACTAACCAGCTAGCTACCACTCGACCGTGCCCCCGGTTCGTCCTCAAGTTCGTTTCGGGGTACTTACCGAGGGAAAGTCGGGGTTACGGAAGCGAGTTACGTACGCGCGCGACTTCGGGCACGATCGGGAACGGTGAAATCATGATCGATGGAGGTACCGAGGACCCGGCGAGCCCCCTAAACGACCGTAATCGTTCATCCGTGAACGTCCATTGTGCGACGAGAACCGCCGTGGCAGTTTTTGCCAGCGCCACGTCCGAGAGACGACTTAACGCCGTCGCGACGAAGGTTAACCCGGGAGCCGGTAGCTTTCTGCCAGGCACCGATTCCAGCCGGACAACCAGGTTCCGAGGAGAATACCGGCAGCGGCGATTATTCCCGAGCGAGGATTAGCGCGGCAGCGATAACGACGATTAGATTCCACGGTGGAGGGGGTACGCTCGGTTTGGAAATATACCCCCGCGGCGATGGCGAATGATTAGGTACGATACGCGGCGGCGGATAATGAACGTTTCGTGACCAGAAACGGCCGCTGGCTCTCTCGGGCGAAAATCGAATTTCGGGGCGGCGCGGCCGCTGGAATTTCTTGGATAGAACGGAACGCGGGGGTCCCGTTCGTTCCGACGATTACAATAAACGCCGCGTCCATCACGGTCCGCCGGCGAAAATCAATGAACGATGCCCCGGCCCGCGAAACAATGGCACCCGAATTTCGGTTGCCTTCGACCGCTCCGCCTCTGGATTAGACCCGGCGGACGCCGTCACGCGAGGAGGGGGGCGGGGGGACCGCGCGATGTGTCGGTGGACTTTGGCGCGGGGCTCTTGGTTTTCGGAGGAGTTTTTCCGACCGCTTGCCGTGGAACCGTTTCGCTTCGAGCGCGGCCAGCGGCGAAGGTATTGATGGAAGGTGAGGCGATCGATCCGATACGCTGTACGGAGTGTACCGTTTGTAAACGGATTTCGGGTAGCGACGCCGAGATTGCCCGCGCCTCGGCATTCAGATGAATCGCTGCTACGTTTCGCCGCGGCCTGTGCACGAGGCAGCGCGAATCTGCTGCCATTTATCGCGGTATGGACGCGGGGATGTGGTAATCTGGAAAATTAATTCTCGCTCGTATGGCGGAGTTGCTGAAATCAGGCATTGAGAGCGAAAAGGCAGGAATCCACACTGGAGAATTTAATTTTCTTTTCTCGCTTTTATATGATTAGGAGAATATTGGAATATATTATTGATGCTGATTCAATTTGAAAAAAAAACGTGGCTTTGTCAGGTTTTCTTTCTCAATGCCTCGGATATCAGCTGGTAGAGAGTTTCCAGGACGCTGTAGGGTTAGTATGATCCCGTTGCTCCCTTTCCTTTGCTAGTTAAGATTAGTCAAATTCAGATTAGTCAAATTACTTGACTTCAAGTCGATTGAATTCAAGTGTATTTACTTGAAGTCTGTGTTCAGCAGTGTCAGCTGCCTTTGAGTTACTTTCAAGATTACACGAAGCAAGTAGATGTGTAAAATGGCGTTAAAGGAGGTGGTTTCCATAAAATATCATATTTCTCGTACAATTTCTAAGAATTTATAAATCTTCCCATTACTCCACCTATTTTTATTATAACCTCACTTGACTAAAATAATAGGCAGTGAACTTACTTCAAGTGACTTCAAGTTCAAACTTGTACGTACGATCATATTAGTCAAGTTGTATTTCAAGGTGTAGTTGAAAGACTCAGCTTCGCTTGAAACTTCAGAGAAACTTGAAAGGACATTTCAAGTCAAGTAAATAACTGGTTCACATTGGTAAGGTAGTTTCAACTTACTCAACCCTTCGTAGCCACACTGCACCTCAGCGTCACTTTTAACCGACTTCAAAAAGGAGGAGGTTATAGATTCCACCGGTATGTATTTTTTGTTATCATTTTTTATTCGAAAGAGGCCGAAGTCCCATCCTACAGCGCATCAATATTGGCCCAATATTTTGCCAGTTCTGGTTAATAATAAAGACTATTGTCACCTAATTATTATTATTTTATATACGTCCGCGCATATCTCTTCAGCATGTTGTGTCAATATATATAAAACTAAAAAGCCAAAATAAAAATTAAAACCGACTTCAAAAAAATAGAAATGGAGTAAAAAATGAAAAAAAAAATTTTCCCATATTTAATCTACGACTCTCATATTTTTTAAGTCGGCGCCTCATCATTTGCAATGCATAAATCTGGCGCCGACTTAAAAAAATATGAGAGTCGCAGATTAAATAATCGAAAAAACTATTTTTCACGTTTTAGTGTTTTTTTATTTTTTTTTAAAGTCGGTTTTATTGACTTATCATTTTCGTACTTTTGAATCTTTTAATTTATCACTGATAAATGCTCTATCATGCTCTAATACTATTTTTCTACAAATGTAAATGTTGATACGACGAGATTTGTAGTTGAAAAAGTAGTTATGGAAGAAATCAATTTTCCGAGTAAAAATTCAGCAACTTTTTAAATCTTAATATTAGAGCCCGAAAGCTTGAATAAAACTCTAAAGATTTACAAAAGTATTGGCGAAGAAGGGTTGCGATACACCCCGCGCGGCCACGAGGGGTTAAATTCAAGCGGCTTGGAGTCAAGTAACTTGGCTAATCTGAACGAGGCTTTAAGGAACGATACGAGTTGCGGTGGAATAAAGAAAAAAGTGAGCACACCCCGCTTGTAAGCTCCTCGCAGAGAGATCGTCCACATCCCGATCATCCAAGCCAGTCCCTGAACCTTTCAGAACAACAGAAAGACAGTTGGTGGTAGAATCAGGGCACCCGGTATAATTTCCACCGCGTTTAATTGTTCCCTGGCCGACCCGCTTATCCGCAACGCCGTGGGCGAGCGAAAAACGCGCGACCGATTCTCGGAAGGAGCCTCTCCCGTCTCCTTCCTCCCCGCCCCGCGTCCGGGGCTCCTGTGGGGGAGGAAACGACGGAGGTACAGGCAGAAACAGCGGGCAGGGGAGCCGAGAAAGGGCGCGGGGAGGGGTTGGCCGGGGGCGAGGAAGGAAGCCAGAAAATACGGGGGCGTAGATTCGACGCTCCTCAGGGGTTTTTCGAGCAGCCTCCGCGCGCGGCCAGGCTTAAACGGAATTGGGGCTAGGGGCACGTTCCCCTTGTTATTTCCCCGGGAACGAGTTATGAAGAAGGAGTCCCGACCAATTTCAGATGCCACTTGCTTCGTTGGCTATCCCGATCGAATCGAACGTTGCCGCGACGGCCACACTGATTTACGAACTTACGTGTTCGCCGCGTCGAACACCGAGCGAGGATCCGAGCGACAACACTTGTCGTTGAATGGTTGAAGCGAGGATAGCGCTCTCCAAACCGCTGTTCAAGCACGCCGGGACTCGGCAAGAAGAACGCCCCCGAGACAACGGTACCCCGAGGCGAAAATAGGTGTCCCTTTACCGAGGGAAACAGTCCCGCTATTCTCTCATCCCCTTAATACCCAATCCTTTTCACGGCGATCGGCAGCCCCGCTCTCCCGCCGAGGATAAAACCAAAACTCACAATGCCGATTGAGCACGGGAAATGCCGCGCCCGAGAAAGGAGGTATATGCCGCCGCGACAATAACCCCGAGTAATCCGAAAATTGCGGCCGCGCGAGGCTGGCGGGCGCGTCGGGGCCGCGCGTCTGTCTGCTCGAGGGTGAAGAGCGCCCGTCGTCCTTCGACGAGCCCTGGAAGAGGCGGAATCCGAGGACGAGGGGTCGTTCCGCGGCTGCCGCTAGGTATTTTCGTTCCTCTTGGGTGCTGGGGTGGTCTGACAGTGAGGGGGTTTGGGTAGGGGGCGGGGGGAGGTTCGGAGGGAGGAAGGAAAAGCGGAGCGAGGAAGGCAGAGCAAAGAGCGGAGGGAGACCGGGGCCGAGAGGAGGGCAACCCTCGAAGAGAGGAGCGACGGTCACGTAGCGAGGGAAAAAAACACGGTTTAATTCCAGCCGCGGAGGACAGCGGCCGCTTGGAAAAAGCGCGCCGATAAAACGTGCGCGGTGACCAAGGAGGATCGGAGGATAAAAGCCTCCGCGGTGTACAATAATGATTTCGGCCGGTTCGGGGTATCGTAAAAGTTTAATGCGCCGCTTTGCATACGCGGCCGCGCGCGAAGAGGGCGCGTTACGGGCAACTCATTTCGGCCCTGGCTTCGCGAAGGCTGCATAAAGGGCGGACGTGATCCCCGCGACGCTGTGAAACGCTTTGGAAATTATACATTCGCGGCCGGACACGCCGAGGAGTCGCCCGTACGTTTCGCGGATTACGCGACGCTTGAGCCGCGATTTTTGTAACTCAGGGTGGCTTGGCTGCGCGCCGGATCGCGGGACCGTTTTGGCCCATAATGGCAGAAATACGCACCTCGAAACAGGGATCTACCTGGAGTTAGGGTAACGGTACCTAATGTCGCCTGGCAAAAGTTCAATCGCTCTTAATTGAATAATAGCGGTGGATGTACCAGTAAATGAACATTTTTTATTAAGCCGGGTGAAATAAGTTATTGGAATAAGCAACTAATTGATTAGAGACTTCTTTTAATTTCTTGCTTCATATCCAAACAATTTTTGCAGCACGTGGAATCAATCGAGATTGTTATATCTTAAGAGATTGTTTATTGGTGCGTCTACCTATTTCATATTTTTCTATGCAGTTCGTTTCAAAGTAAAGAGAAATTATTCATGTTTCGTGTAGCATAAGTTAGAATTGTTGGAACCTTAAAAAATGTTTAATTAGGACTCAAGAAACCTGAGACATGCAAAAATCGGGTGCTGAGAAAATGGTACCTATTATCGCCTACTCAAGAAATATTGATTAATTCATGTATATATGAATTTTTAAAGTTAATTTAACATGTGCTTTTATTATTTCTTGCTACATAAATGTTTTGTGACGTATTTCTTTTATTAGGATTAGGTTTAAGGAAGCTGGGCGGTACATTCACCCAGAGATGGGCAAAATTTTACTTGAAATAAAATTTCGAATAACGAATAGAAGTTAAATATCGTCGAATAAAGTTAACTCGGGTTAACGAACGAACGACGAATAATGTTTTCAACTTTTATTCGTTACTCGAGATTTTATTTAAATAAAAATTTGCTCCATCTCTGCATTCACCCTACTCGCTATTAACATAACAAGAATTTTAAATCCCAACACGATCAAAATCGTATTACGAAAAGTTTCTTCCGTTTCTATTCGGCTTATCGTCTAAATTCTTTTATTTTTCTTTTTTTATTCTTTTATTTAGGATGGGTCGAAATGGAACTATCCCCGGCGACTATAGCGAAGGTAAAAATGCTTGGAAGAGTGGAGTGTTGGAAAGTGCGAACAAAGGCGTATCGATCGCGCGAAGAGGATACAGAACACGTGAGGCGGTTCCGCGAGTGTCCGTGGGTTCACACGGTATATAAATACTACTCTTCTTTTAATATATGGCGGTTATGGTCGCTGGAAACCGCGGCCGCCGCGCATATTCATGGACGCGCGTCGCGTGAAGTGTGAAGTGTGAAGTCAAGGGAGAACGATTACGCGCGCCGGGCTTTATGCATGTCCCTCGCCGCGGCGCGACGCCACGGCGGCCTTACAAAGAAATTGATGAAAAATGTAACGCGTTACGTAAGCCCCGTGGTAATTTACTGCCGGCCGCGATATGCATGCCATAATTGGGTCTCTATGAATTATATCGCGGCAGCGAGTCGCGTTTCGGAAGATTGCATGCTAAAATTCCGATCTTGCCACCCAACCGCGACGCTGAACCTTTGAAATTTAAGCTTAAATACAACTAAACGCATCGACACAAATCTGAACGAAAGTGAGGGAATTAATAGAAATCTAAACTGCAAAACGAGCTGAGAAACAACGTCGAATAAGGTAAATGTCCCAATTACTGACCGCGTCCCCATTACTGACCAATTATTCATTTATATTGTTTATTGCAACACAGAAAGCAAAATATCAACCAGAAAGTTCAGAAATTATTATTACAGGTATTTCGTTTATAGTTGCATACGTTATTTATGTAGCCGTACATTCATTTTTAAGTAAATTCACATGTAAATTTTACAGACTCTAATAACGTGAGGTTATACTACAGATATCATTAAACTGGCAAATTTTACAGTAAAAGTACATGGATCCATGCAGTAAGTTACTCAAATTAACTGGAAATATATACAGAATTATAAAATAATGAGAAAATATTAATTTTCTTTCACTATTGTAGCAGAGAATCGATAAATTGTAAGTTGGTGAATAAAGGGGACATCAGGTCCAATATAACTTTCACCATAATTATTGTATAAATAGTTAAATATCACTCTAAAATCAATTTGATTAAGAAACTAGAGACTTCAAAAAATATAATGATCCATACTTTATTCAAACGTTGTCCTATATTATTAAAAAAATTACTATTTCGAACCAGTCGCACTCTTAAACGGTCGCTAATGGGGACATTTACCTTACTTACTAAAAAAAGAAACTCGCAAAAGAATTAAAAAGAAACGAGCCCGCGGCAATTTAAAATTCAGCGAATTCAAGCGACGCGTGACGGGAGAAGAAACAAAAAGCGCGCACGGTGTTAATTCGCCACCGGTGTGAGGAAACATTTATCCGAGTCCCGTGGACGGGAATAATCGTGTTTCGAATTCGGGTTTCGCAGCCGGGTCCCGCTATTACCATTATTATAAGTTGATGTGACGTGACGTAATGGGAGTTAGAGCCGTATGAATGGGCATAGAGCAACAAGTTGCCACTAAAAACTGGGAGTGAGTTCGTGAGTTGAGTTCTGCTCGTTACACCTCTATATGTAGTTCTTCCTTCCCTATACTATACGCCGAGCGCTATATACCCCCGGCCCCGTTATAAACCCTCCGGCTTTTAAAGTATTCTTTTTAAAGCGGAACTGTCCTAACAGACGTCACCGAGTCGTAATATTCCGCACGAGCGGACCACGTGACCGGCGAAGCGCGCCTTTCTTTCGCTCCCTTTCTCCACTTATCGGTTCGTTCCACCCGTGGCCTTTGTTTCTTTCGCCGCTCAATTACAGCCGGCCTTAAACAAATCGGGCACAACAATCGCCGGCGTCCGCTATCCCCTCCCCACCCTCGCTGGCCCGCCCGTGAAATCTGGAATTATGGAGAGGCGCGCGAGCGTTCCGAGTGTTTACCTTTAAAGTCGTTCCCGCTCGGCAGCTGAGAGAGGGTTGCGAGGAGCCGAGAGGGAAGCAATAATGGGATAAAATAGCGGGCAAACGTGACAAATGTATCCTGACAGGCCAGAAAGATATATTCCCCTTGTCGCTTCACTCTTTTTGCCGGCATTTAATACACGATCCCTCTCTGTTGCTTACCGGCCCGGGACGACTCCCGACAGATCCTTATCGTTCGATTCTCTTTATCGAACTGGTCGCTGCTTTATTACTATACCCTTCTCCCCTGCTACCAACTCTTCGCCTCTCCGTTTCTTCCTCCTTCGCCGCTAGCGTTCGAAACAAAATTTTCCGGGGCCATTTTTCTTTTAGCGTTCTTCAGTTCTTTTGGTTAGTTTTTAATTTCCTCGTAACACCGTCAGGGACGTGACGGTACGTGACGGTATGTAACGTGGAGTTGAGATATGGCATAAGTGGAACAGGATCAGAGTCCGGGATCATTCGAATAAATTTCTAGTAGAATTATAGTAATAAAAACTTATAAGAATAATCATCTTTGAACGAAAATTTCGAATATAATGAAGTTATTGGAGAATAAGGAATAATTTTTTATCTCGTCTCGAGTAAAAGTGGTCCAACTCTGAATTTAGTGATTCCAAGTTCGGAGCAGGTTTTCAATCGCGTGCACGGTAGCCGGGTGTTACACTTTCCCGAGCCCTTCACTTTGTCCCTGCGACAATTCCCCCCAGGCAGCTTTGAAGTTCGACAAACATCGATAGCAGGCTGCCGACGATGCTCCTCTGTTATCCGTGGCCTCCCAAAAGCAAATACGCGGGGGGGGGGGGGGGGGGCTCTTTGATGTCTAGATGCTCGCTTATCATTTACCTCAGACATCGAGACTTTTCGAGTGGCCCCTGAACGACGTCCCGGGGTCCATTCAGGTACAACCTTAACCTATTCCAAAGGCACACTTTTCGAAGCGGCTAAAGTCTCTGGGAGCGAAAAGTTCCCGAAGAAAGTGACGAGAATATTTTACTGGCTCACGCGGGCACTTACACTCGACTGCCTCGAACGGAATTATCGCTGGGATCAAGTAAGAGCAAGTTCTGTGGGTCAGAAGTCAGTGACCCCGAAACAGTCGCTCAAGGTCGCGGGAGAGAAGTTACTGTGGAGGAGCGGGTAGCAAGATATCTATTGCTCCAAACTTTATTTAAAGGACATGTTCAAAGTTCCCGGCCACCCGCCCGTCGGAATAACTTCTGCTCTCTTGCGACCTTGGGTCGCTTGAAGGTCACCGGGCCTGAACCTCGTAGAACTTACACTTCCTGTTCTTCGCAGTGATGATAAAAGGAACTCGTATCTTGGATTGAATATCCCGTGGCGGATTTAACGGGTGGCCGATGAGCAATTGCTGTCTGGGCCTCTGCCCAGAAGGCCCACCTAGGGGCTCATCTTCAAAACAATTATGATTTTAGCCAAACACTATAATCTTTTCTGTACTTCTACACTTGGCCCGTTTTTAGTGAACTATTACTTTATTTTCCGGAAAAATGGGCCCTGCCCAGAAGGCCCCCAGGGCCCTATATTCAAAAAAAGAAAATTCGAAAAGAAAAAATTCTCCTGTACTACTACACTTGGCCTTTTTATTTACCTATCTCTTCGTTTTCCCGAAAAAATGGGCCCTGCCCAGAATCGAGAATTAAAAAATATAATTTTTTCTGTACTACTACACTTGGCCTTTTTAGTAAACTACAACTGCATTTTCCCGAATAAAATGGGCCCCTCAGAACGTTCGCCGCCGGGGCGAACTTTTCCCTTAAACCCGCCACTGCTAATATCAATGTCTTCCTCCTAACTCTTTAATAACATTCAACTATAATCCTTCCCGATTAATTACCATTCATAGAATCGCCGAAACACAAAGCTTTCTATAACACAGGGATTCGACAAAGCGGAAGGGCAAGTGTTTGTTTGCAATTCCCGGGGCCATCCCCGAAGCCGGTCCCGCGCATTGTGTCACACCCTGTACATCTGTGTCCGCGTCGACCTCGTTGAAGCGCGCATTTACCCGTCATCAAGTTATCGCGGTTCGTCACGATGATAGAGCGCGCCCACCGAGTCGAACCCGATCCCATGCAATTTGTCAAGCGTAGACGAACTCTCCGCCGCCCCGCTGCCGGGCAAGCCTCGCGAAAAACCGATCGATCGAATTCCACGACTGGCTTCTTGCGCGGCGACTCCTTTCATCATCGTGCCCGGGCTTCCATGGACCTTGGGCGTCGAGCGATCCCGTTCCACGATTTTGTCGCTCGAAGGACGCCGCGGAGGATCCAGGGAAATCGCCTCGTCGCGTTCTTGCGAGGATTCTTGGTAATCCGCAGTGTTGCGGGGACTTTCTACCGTGCCAGGTCGACGGCGATTTAATACAAAGAGATTTCAATGACGGGCTATGGGATTCCTGAGTTTCGATGACAGAGGTAAGGGCTGCGCTGGCGACAGTCGTCTTGCGCCGGGGCAGACGAAGGCATCCACGAACTTTCATATTAAATATATTCTAAACCGTTCGCCTTAACGAATCAAACTCTGTGCGCAAAAGGTTGTGAAATACTTGCCTCGGGTTTGGAGGACACTCCTTGTCGGCGAGCTTAAAGATCGTGGATGTGCGATACGTTGTTTTCATTCTGGGGCAGCGTGGAGGTGGAGGTGCGCGGATAATTGGGATACGAGAGAGAAAGAGGAAGAGCGGTGATCGATCGCGGTTGAAATTGGAACGGCTTATCCCGCGAATCGAACGAGACTTTCGTCGTATCGAAATAGAATGTTTGGCTCGCGGGGACCGGGGCAGGGCCGCGTAGCCGTCTGGCACCGTGTTCGGGTATCCGCGACGTGGCTTGCGACGTCACGCGATCCATATGGAAACGGGGCGGGAAGGCTCGACGGAACGTCGGCCCGACGTATTGTTGACAATATTTTTTGGTATCGGTTCACTGAACTCGGTTAAATTCTGCGTCTAATGTGCGATACGAAAGGCAGCTGATTCGGCTTCGATACTCGTCTATCCTCCTCCTTGCGCGTTAGTTATAAATATTCGCCAAACGGCTCCCCTCTCTCCACGGAGAGACCCAGCGCTTAGCAATATCCTTTAAAAGGTCACTGGCCGTTAACGGGTCAGCCCGAATTGCTCCCAATGACGAAGCGCGGGAAGCCGAAAAGGTAGGAGCGAGGCTGGACGATTTTTCTTCGGTTTCCGTTGAATCATCGTGGCTCGGCGAGCACCTCGCGAGCTTGGAACGCGGAACGGCTGTCGTGTCGGCGCGGACGGAGAGAGAGGAGGAGAGCGTTGGACGCGTATAACCGTCGAGGCGATAAAACGCCCACACGTATACCACCTTGGTAACTGTCGCCGGGGCAATTGAATTAATGCCAGCCTACAAATTGAAGCCGGTGTGGGATCCACGCTCCGGGAGAGGCTCCGTTGCTTCGATAATTGCTGGAAAGTGGCGCGCGCGGCTCGCGGGATCGCTGGCCACCGGCGCGACGCCACGGTTACGCGTCGATCCGGAATTCGAGATAGCAAGGCGGCGATCGGGGACGATCCCGGTGCGCCGCGCCGAACGATTCATCGATCATCCGACCGTTCCTTCTGGGACACCGAGTGCACTCTAATTTCGATTTCCACTCGATTCCCCCCCCCCCCCCCGCGATTTCAGATCTCGTGATTGCGGCAGATTCTGTCGCTAGATAGCGAAACAGCGAAATAGATTTCGGGTTAGGATCGGCGAGGATTTGTCGTAAAGATCGCGCGGAACGCGAAATGGTTAACGGCGAGGAACGAGAGACCGGTAGGAGGGGACGGTTCCGAAAAATGTGGAGGACGGAAGGCGAATTCCGCGAGGTGAAAGGGACCCCTTTCGATCGCGAGGTCCATTTTCACCGAACTCGAGGCACTCCTCCTCTGTTAAAGAAAGACGAGGGAGGGGAAGAAAAAGTGGCGTGGGGATTATCGAAACTCGAGCTTCCTGTTTCGCAAACGCGCGACGAGGGCCGCCGCGATGTCCGTCGAAATTCCATGGGGCCCCTCGGATGCCTCGGGACACCTCTTGCGAAACGCGCGGCTCGGAGCGAGCCTCTCGACGCTAGACAAGTTCAAAATCCAAAGCGTTTCTTAGGCCGTCGTCGCCCGAGGCCTTGTTGGCGACCTTCGAAACTGGCGTCGAGGGGAACGAGCATGTCTAACGTAATTGCATGTGATCTTCAGATTATATCGCTCGATAGCAATTAATTGAAAGCAGAAAAGATGACCGAAGACTTTTTCTGATCAACTTATCGTTCATGAAAGTTAGAAGTTATTTTTGTATTGTCTCCATTTTACCATTTTACCATTTTACCATTTTACCATTTTACCATTTTACCATTTTACCATTTTACCATTTTACCATTTTACCATTTTACCATTTTACCATTTTACCATTTTACTATTTTACCATTTACCATTTCCGCTAATAATTGCGACAAGATTGAAAGAGGCGACGAGGGGCAGGAAGAAGGAGGGATCCTGGCCAGCCCCGATGAAAATTACGGGGAGCTTTCGATCCGTCCTCTTTCGGGCTTCCCCTGTTGCAGTGGCGCGACGAGCCGACTTAGGGGTCTCGAAGAGAGATCCGTCGGGCGTTGGCGAAATGAAATCAGCCTTAATGAAAATTCCCCGTCCGCCAGCGGTAGCTCGCGGCGCTCTTGGATCCGTGGGATCGTGAGAAGCGGCGTCGCTGGCTGCTCGCGAAATTTATGCGTCTTACGAATCGTAGTCGCGGGGCGACATACCTATGTAAAGCAGCAATCGAGTACCCCCGTTTCTTCAAGCGATAACCGCTTTTCCGTCCATTTCGCCGACACGATATCGCGTTATTAAGCGGATCTTTTTCCCTGAGATTTTCCTACGCCCACGGTTCCACTTGACGTTTTATCTCCATGCTTTATGCTTCTGATTAGCCTGACGAGTGCTTCTTTAATTACAGTCAGTGACGAGATTGGAGCTTTTGGGTGTAGCGACGACGAGTAGAGAGGGTGAGAATCAGATCGATAATTGCCCGTTTCGCGGGGAGCAGATGATATGACGGACTCTCATGGTTTTGCCCCGTGGCCGTTTGTTTTACGGCTCGTCCCAATTCCTCGAGGAATTCGGCCTCGGCAAGTTCAAGAACTAGACTCCTGGGCGGCAGTTACCCTCCGCGAAACTCCACTCGACTCTGAAACTCCAATTGAATCTGCAACCTTTCGATAAGTTTGACCTCCGCGCCGCGATCCGTTTTTACGGCGGGCAGAGACGCGATTTCACAGTTCAGCCAACAGTGGGGGGACGTGGTCTATGGGTCACTGAAACTCGTTCTGCGTCGAAAAACACCGCTCCGTGGTCTTTAGAGGGAAGACGAATCGTTGTTTGGGGGCTGCCTCGCTTTACTAATGAAGGGGTTGTTAGAACGGGGGTGTTGTGGTAGTTGTACTGAATGCTTTATACTTTTGTTGGAGTTCAAGGGCATTGGAATTCAGAGAGACAGAAGTATTGGGATATTGAGTATCAAGGATACGAAAGTATTGGAATATTGGGACTGAAGAATATACACAAGTATTGGAATATTGGGACTGAGGGATACAGAAGTATTGGGATATTGGAATTCAAGGATACGAAAGTATTGGAATATTGGGACTGAGGAATATACACAAGTATTGGAATATTGGGACTGAGGAATATACACAAGTATTGGAATATTGGGACTAAGTGATACAGATGTATTGGGATATTAAGACTGAAGGATAGAGAAGTATTGGGATATAAAGACCGAGGGATGCAGAAGTATTGGGATATTGGAATTCAGGGATACGAAAGTATTGGGATATTGGAATTCGAGGATACAAAAGTATTGGAATATTGGGACTGAGGGATACAAAAGTATTGGGATATTAAGACTGAGGGATACAGAAGTATTGGGATATTGGAATTCAGGGATACGAAAGTATTGGGATATTGGAATTCAAGGATACAAAAGTATTGGAATATTGGGACTGAGGAATACAGAAGTATTGGAATATTGGGACTGAGGGATACAAAAGTATTGGTATATTAAGACTGAGGAATACAGAACTAATGGGATATTGGAACTGAGGTATATTATTGAAGTATTGGGGCTGAGATATACAAAAGTATTACGATCTTGGGACTGAAGTATACAGAAATGTCTTGACACTGTCATTGAGGAATACAGAAGTATCGAGACATTGTCATTAAGTACTTCAAAATGATTAAGACTGGATAACACAAAGATATCCACACTGCCCAATACACCACACTCAAAGATTAACGTAACAATCAGCTGGAACGCGTGATTAGGGTCAACGATCGCGTGGTGGACAGCTAGGGCCAGGGTTCCAGCAAGCGAGGTTACAGAGCGAACTCGTTGTGCCGCGGTTTCGAAATGCTCCGGCCCGAAGGTTACCGCTTTATTCGGCGTATTTCTGATAGGCGTGCCCCCGCTGTTCGAACGGCGGTTCGAAATCGGCGTGGAAACTGGGCAACCGTGCAATGACGTATACGCCGGTAACTGGCGGCTACTGGTTTATTAGGCATGACCCTACCGCAGCACGATCGTGTCTTATACGCGTCCTCTGTAATGGCTGGTCCAGCGCCTGTGCGCGCTGCTACACGCGCGTTCCACCGCGGACAAAATGTCCACAGGATTGCCAAAATCGATCGCCGCCAGCTGCAGCTAGCCTCGGCTGTCTTCAGCCCCCGATCCAGAAGATCGTCAACATCCAGCTAACCATCAAGTATTACCTTCCGGAATCAAGCGAATGCAATGGAGCTTTTAAAAGAGAATGAAATAAACTCTACTACTTAATTTCTCGCACAAATATCTATCCCGCAACCCGCAATCTCGTCACTAGGGAGGCTAGAAATACATACATTACGTACCTATAGCTCCAGCATCCACGATTCTTTTTAAGAAACGAGCGACTGCCCTTTCTCCTGTTTCTCACCTCCCCGCGAAGCCCATCTCCGCCAGCGGCGACGCGGCCACTTTCACCGAAATGCCGCGATTATACGCCGCCAGGCCGCCTCGTTTCTTCCTCAGCATACTTCATTAGACCGCCACGTCCTGTTACGAATATGTTGAGCCGCATTAGTTCCGCGTACGCTCGAACCGCGATTAGAACGGGGCCTAACGGTCGCGCCGGAGGATGTGTACGGCTTGTGGAACGGATAGGTGTACCTAGCAGTAGCGGGTATCTCCGATACGCATGCTCAAACAGAGGATCGAAAAAAGTGGACCGTGTTTTTCGCTCCGCGGGAGGAATTCTATGGGGGCGAACTAGTTTCGAACTGCTGGTGATCTACTATCGGAGGGGGGTGGGGGGGACTTTGATTTCTTAACTTGATGCACCTCGCGACTCAGAGATGGGCAAAATTTTTAATTAAATAAAATTTCGAATATCGAATAAGAGTGAACAAACATTATTCGTCGTTCGTTCGTTAACCCGAGTTAACTTCACTCGACACGTGGCGAATAATTTATTTAACTTTCGTTCGTTATTCGGAATTTTTATTTACATAAAAATTTTGCCCGTCTCTGCCTCGCGCCACCCTCAGCTCTGTAAACTGTACAAAGTGACGAGCACGCGTCACCAGCTCCCGCGAGATCTCTCCGCGCATCCGTTCCACCAGCCGTGCAGCGCTCGCTCCTTCGTCAAGGATCAGCGATTATCCTCGAGGAAGCGGCGGACCGATCGGCCGTCGCCTCGGCGTCGATACTTGCCGGCCGGGCGAGAGTTCGCACAAGAACGCGCCGGATATGCGGCAACTTGTGCCGGCCTCATCATGGCTCAGCGATTCGAAGACCGCGACGATGCCTGGACGAAGAAGTTCGCCTGGGCCAGCCTGAACGGAGGTAAGCACGGTGGACGGACGGGCCTCGTCGTTGTTCGTCGGTGTGAAGAACGAACGGGGAAGAAGTTAATGGCGGCGCGGACCGTGGCTGCCCCGGCTAGCAGGTATATCTTCATCGTGGATCGTCGGCTGGAAAGAAGTCGACCACACCTCAAACGCCGCTACGACGGTCGCGGCGGTCTGCCGCGCGCAAAAACAGCCGCGGGAGAGTGAACACCGATGGTTACCAGCCAGTTCGTCCGTCCCTTTGACGGATACGTCGGGCTCGAAGTCGTTATACCGGGTGTTCCGTAGTTGACGACCGAAGGAGGAAATTTCAGTCGGTAAGCGCACTGAGAAAAGGTTATGGAATATTGGGCTTGAACAGCGCAAGAGCCCTGGGGAAACATTGGCAGTCATTCAAAATGTATTAAAGAAGTTAAATGACAAGAATTTGGTCGATTTTCACAATTCTACCATCACAAATGATGCGGTGGTATAATAGGATATCTCGAGCAATTTTGAAAATGTTAATTAACACTAGGACTAGCACATTGGTCAAAATGACTGGTTTTACAATTTCATTTTAAAATTCCTACTTCATGTTACATTTTTTCCCCAACGATGTAATGATACTTAAATAGCGATAATTAAAGAAACAACACACTGAATTTTATTTTTTTATTTATTTATTCAAAGTCAAAACAATTTTGTATCGTGGATACTTATATCGAAATGACTGGTAGGTACTTTTCGAAGTGTAGAAGTGTCTGAGAATCTGTTTACCGAACCCGAATTACCCAGTTTCCTCGTTTTGTACAACTCTTCACACGCTTTTAGAATGTTCACTGCGCATCAGTTATTACATATTTTTTAAAAACCAGTCATTTTGTCTGGTTTTGATAGAAATTGCTTGGTCTTAACTGTCGGTAGTTTTAGTGTTAAGAGAAATAAAATAAGAAATATAAAATAGAGTGTATTGTACATAAAAAGAAAGAAATTTAAGTGTCAATGTAAATTCAGTTTGGTAAATCTTTAGCTGTTAGCGTTATTTGCTATATGACTTAGGCTCAAAAAAGAAAAGTTACAGAAAATTAAAAACAATATTAATTATACTACTCAGTGTTAAATACCCCATTAAAAAGCATTGTAAAGAAAAAAAGATATAAAATATACCCAATAGAAATGGAGCTACTTTTCTCCAGCAATTAAAATCTTCAAACTTTTAGTCATCTTTCAGATCATTGAGGGTTGGTAGGTTTCTGCATAACTAAGGTCCAATCCTATGATCCTTCGCCAATGAGAAATTCCATATTGTCCATTAACGATAGTAAACTTTGAACCATCCCAAACATCGAACCACCATCCGCATTACTTATTGTTATTATTAAACAATTATTCCGAGTTGCCCACGAATGAAATTTCAGGGCGACACCCCGTCTAACGAGCAGAAAACTATCCGCCGTCCACGGGCGAAGACCAAACTCACCCCCCCCCCCATCGTACCACTCACAGCATCGATACCGATAGAACTTGCGAAAGAAACAATTCCAAGCCGCGGAATCAGAAAAATACCACGGCCACCGGAGCCGATTCGCGATCGATCGGAAGACAGTGGAAAGAAGACCCGTAACGCCCAGAGCAATTCCGAGGGGCGACAATTCCCATCGCGGCCAGCATCGGCCACGGGCGAAAATTCGAGGGCGGAGGGCTTCGCGGAATTGAGATGCTTCCCAGAAGCGCCTCGATTTCGAAATATCCCTCGCGTGACCCTGTTTCGAGAAGGGTCAGCTTCTGGGATCGATCCTACCTAGGGGCTGGTCTTCTGCGACCAATGGACGCGAGTGGCCCCCGCCGGCCGCGCCGATATCGGCCTTAATCGATTGCGAGAACGATCGATTGGGGGTGGTCGCGGGCTACGACGGAATCCGCCACGCGTTTTTAATTAAACACCCCCTGGCTCGGCCCCGTCCGTCGAGCGCGGGTGGTCGCCGCCCGAGGGGCGGGGGGAGCGGGTCCGTTGCCTGGAGGAAAATTGGCCGCGCGCGGAAACGGGCGCGAGAGGAGGGCTGGAGGATGTTGCCGGTCGCAAAGGAAACAAACTGCCGGGCTGTGCTGTTGGGGAACCCCCTTCGCTCCAGAGAGCCGCCGTTTATCGACGAAGCACGGAAACATCCTCGGCTCCGATAAGGAGAGCCCGCGAAGAAGCGGGGGAAGCCTGAATGGGGGGGGGGGGAAGACGGTCACGTTCTTCCTCGAGACTGGTTCCTTTCCACTGGTCTGAAAGCCACGGGTAAAGAACCGGGAGCCTCGATAATCGATCGAACGGGGACGCGGTCCGAGCGAGGATCGGTGTCGCGATCGCGTGCACTGTACACGCCGGATGAAAACGACCGCTCGCTCGCAATCTGTACTTCGGCCCCTACCGCCGCTGCGTCTCGCGGAAGAGAAATGGACGGTTGTAGAGATTACTCGCGCCGCTAAATGTCTGCAGGTTCTATGTCGCGAGGCTTGGAACGGAGGGGAGACGAAAGAAAGTAGAGATGGTTATTGAAGCATGTCTGGTCACGCTTATCACTCGATACTAGAACGGCCGCTATTACGTGCGCGTGGTTTCACTCTTTCTATTAAATTCTCCTGTGCTCGCGGAGGTGTTGCATCGAATACCCATCGCGAGCCAGGTCTCTGCGTTTGTAATTCACCCTACACCTGCACTCCGGCAGGTTTGGTGGACTGTAGGAACGGGGGAGGGGAGGTCGGAGTGTTCCCGAGCGATCAGTTGGATTTGGAGTCGCGATATCTGCACGACGGTGGCTCGGCAGAGCGCGGAGATTTCCGTGGAACGGCTGAAAGCGAAGCCAGCCATCGTCGGCGAGCGGGTCGTTACTTCGTTTTCGTTTCAGTTAGCCGGGCACGATCGTCGGGCACGAAAGGAGCGAAACCTCCAAGCTCGACCCTGCTCCGGAGAGAGCTGGCGACGAACCTCGTGGCGCAAAAGCGAAACGGAAGAGAAGGAAAAGACAGAGGAAGAGAGAGAGAGAGAGAGAGAGGAGGAGAGCGAGGGAGACGGCGGTTATAGCTGGCCGCTTCCTCGGTGAGCGTGGTTCTCTCCTCGTGACCGGAAGCGGCAGGTCGAGCCCGGAACACGCCGATCTCGCCGATTCCCTCTTAACGGTATATATCGCTGCGATCGATCGTGGGGATCGATCCTGCGGTGTACGTGCTCTCCCCGGCGCGTTCCACGCTCCACAAACCTCTCTCTCTCTCTCTCTCTCTCTCTCTCTCTCTTTCCCGTGATCCCACCAATACATGCACACAGGCGGACCGGCCAGAACCCAGAGGTGCATCGGAGGCGCGCTATCTTTACGCGTGTCGCGCTGCGCGAACACGGTCACGACAGGGAGCAGGGGATAGCCGGGGGCAGATGGACAGAGGAGGAAGATGGAGGCCGAAGAGAGAAGGGCTAAGCAAGAGGAACTGGGGGAGGATCGGAAGGGTAGAGCGCAGAGGCGTGGAGGAAGATCGTGGCGCAAGAGAGGGGTCCAGAGAAGAACGGGAGAAGCGAAGATCGAGACCCAAGAGGGTAGGACGTAGCGCTAGCGGCCTGGAGAAGTGGGAGTTCAGGGGGGATGAAGGGCGGGAGGAGGAGGGGGGGGGGTGGGTGAGGAAGGGAGGCGAGGCGCAACGGTGGTGCTTCGCACGCACGCACACACCGATAGGGATTTACGAGCGGTTTCGGGCAATCGCGAATAGAGATTAGGCCGGTAATTAACTATGGATCTGGTCGGCGGGCGAGTTCGCGAGCAGCCAAGCACACAGGAGAGAGCCGTGGAGTAGAGAGCCACCCACCCACCTCAACCCATCTGCCCCCTCTGACCCCCCTCCCCCACCCGCGCCGCTGTCCCTCCTCCCACCCCAGCCCCCCTATATACATAAGTGACCCCGGTTCGCGGAAGCCGTGCCGTGCTACACCGACGTCCACGCTACCCGCGCCACCCCACCGACAGAGACCGATATACGGGCGTTCGTGGCGGCGCAGAGAAGGAGGGACGGTGGCTTCGCGATCCTAACCCCCTTGGTTACATGGGGCCAGCGCTATGTACCGAGCGACGAACGGAACGGAACGGAACAGAACGGACGGACGGACGGACGGACGGACAGACCGTCGGACGAGCGGACGGACGGATGGACGGGACCGAGCGTCGTGTGTTCCGCGAGCGTAGTATATAATACATAAAGCCGCCGCGCGGTACCCCGCCGCCTCCCCTCGCCCCTTAACACCCCAACGATCCCTCCGCGATGTATATAACATACCCGCGCGCGAGCGGCACCGGTTGCCCGTAGCCGTGCACACACACACACCCGGCGCTCCTATGTGCCCGACCCTCCGGTGCACGGTATGGGTACATGGGGCGATCTCGCGTGCACGAGGCGCCTATGTACCGATCCCCCGCGATCTATATACCTACGCGTACACAGGAGGCGGCCGGTGTACGTGGGATCGTGTGTGGGCTACCGTGGGCCTGCGGGCGCGAGCGATGGATTATTCGCTAAATTATTTAACCAGCCGAAGATGTCGCGTTTAGCGGAATGCTTCTTTCGTTTCAGAGCGGCGTGGATTTGACTGGAGGTGGTATTCTAACGTCACCCGGGTCCTTGAGGGCAGAGCGCCGCTGTCGGGACCATCCCCCAGCGCGACACCGATACAATCGCCGCCGCGTAATTGTCGGCCGAAACGCCGTCATTGAAATCTCTGACGCCCGCAGCTACCTTCCGCTGCCTCGATACCCGCGACAGTTTAATATTATAATATCGAAACAGCCGCGCGGCTCGCGCGTGTACGCGCGACACGTAGGCGACACACGTACACACAGCCACGGGGCTCGGCCGGGGAACACGCGCACCCTCGCGAGGATCTGGGAAGTATGTACCCCCGCCGCTCTACCTATATAACCTGCCCCCCCCCCCCCCGCGTCCCTGTCCCTACCCGGTCAGATCGTGTACATTATGTACAGGCGGGCTATGTACAAGCTCGGTGGATGGGTACATAGGGAGAGGAGCGCCCCAAAAGGCAGACGTGCCTGGCATCGACGAGGCCAGAGGCGCACCGCCGCCTCGATCTCCGTATCTCGGTAGATCGACGCCTAATGCCGCGGACACGGCGCGGGCGAGCGAGCAGAGAGATGCGGAGGAGAGATGCTGCGGCTGTTCGGGGCTGAGGAGAAGCCAAGGGGGAGAGAGAGAGAGAGAGAGACAGGGGAGGGCTTATATGGGGGCCAGCCGCGGGAATATCCTTCGTCGTTCTGCGAATTAATCGCGCGACCCTCCGCCTCGGCCACCTCCCATCCCACCTCCCCCTCTCCCCCGTCGGCCCACCCCACACCCCCCGCCCGCGCCACGACCTTTCCATCAACCTTCTATCCTCTTTGTGCGCCGCGCCACGAATACCGACGATCGTGATTCGTCCTTACTACGTCGCCCGTCGACGACGACCACCACGAGGGAGATCCTCATACCCCCGGCCCGGCAACTTTGCCTGGGATCGGCGTTTTCCGCCAAGAAAATTCGCCTCTGCCTGGAATTTACGCTGGGGACCCCTGCCGGCTATCTCCCCCGCCCGCGACTACGTTACTGCGCCGGCGAGTTTTCTTTTTTATATGCGGCCGGAGGGTGGGTTGGACGATGATACTGAATTAGAGCGGTGTTTCACGGGCGTTCCGCATAACTGGCGGTTTAATTAACCGCCGAGGTGATCGATTCGAATTACCGCGCTGGCCTGTGGAATCGGGGAATTCTCGGTCGTTTGTATATTCTGCGGGTCGAGAAGGGGGCGCGGGGCGAATCCCCGCGAAACGTTTCAATTTTTCCGTGTTTCCCTAGTTCGCGGGGCCGTTGCCGCCGCAACTTCGGCCCTTGAAAGTTTCAGAACAGCCGTAGCCGGAGCTCCCATTGTCGCGCTAAGAAATGGATCCGCGACGGTGCACGTTGTTTCGAGAGCTCGCTTGAAACTTGCCCCGTACTCGTTCATTCATGAGCTCTCTTTCCCTCCCCTCCTCCCCCCACCCACCCCGTGTGCCGCGCGCGCGCGTGCCTGCGCTCGATTCGCGGAAACTTCGCCGGAAGTTTCCACGGATGCTGGATTATCCGCACGATTGATCCCCTTCGAATAAACGCGCCGCGCTTATGCAAACCCCCCGCGTATCACCACTTTTGGCGTTTGCTGGGTGAACGATGGCTCGCGGGACTTTGACGCGGATGGGAATTAGAAAATCCTGCCGGCTGTTTCTGTTGGGAATGAAGTGGAAGAACTGTGTTTCACCATCTTTTTTGAGTCGCGAAATTTAATAAGGTGAAGAAAGCACAGTGAAGATATCAGTAAGAATTTCAGAATATAGTTCTAACTTAGGTACCTAATAATGTTTAATTATCTTAATACATGTATTAGATATACTCGAAGATATTTAATATATTCAATTATCTTGTTTAGTCGTGCTGGCATCTGGGTAACCAGCTCCTTCTTTACATTATTAATAAAGTATGGCAATGTGGCCATTTTAAGCGCTAAAAATCGTCAACTAAAAATAACCGCGGCGACTCCCTTAGAAAACATTTCGCGACCCACTTGGTTCTTGCAAGATTCTTGCAGCTCTACTTGTTAAGTAATTACTAGTCCACTGATCGTCTTTGGACTTGAAAAGTGTATAGGAGAGAGTAGGGTAAAGCGGAACGGGTGGGGAAAACGGAACACGAATGTTTCTTTTAGACGAGAGCTGCAAATGAGTTGGTATCGCGTGACATGGGACCAAATGGTCCTCGCGGCATTTCGTAACAGACCATATAGACCCGTGCACACTTTACTTTTCGATGAACAATTTTGTAAACATTTCCGATATCGAAGTTTCGATATTGTGTTGTAGCTTCGACCACTTTTCTTCACTTGAATTTAGAAAATTTATAACGGCAAGAACACCGTTGGATTCTATTGTCCTCGCGTTACATTTTGACGCTTTACCCGGTTCTTCACCTTGCGCTGAAGTGTAAATATTAAATGTTTACTAAATTACCGCACGCGGGGCAACGTGGAACACTTTGCCGTGGGGTAAAACGGAGCACCTATTTTTTTTATTATTATTAAACGTGTTTATTACTCAAAGAAAAAGAAGGAACTTGAATATTTACAACAAGAGTAAAGACAATAAGAGTAAAGACGAGGCTGCAGTGGTGACACTGTTATGAAGCCTAACCGCGTACTATAAACTAAACTAAAATTAAGACAACAACGACAAACATAACAAACGTTAAGCATAAACTAAACTAAAAATTAGCTTGAAACTCTTTCTCACCACTTCCACCAATCCAATTGTCTTGAAACTTTGCAGGCGTGCGTAGTTATTATGACAATACAAAATTATAAAAAAAAAAGAAATTAAGCGTTCCATTTTACCCCACTCTCCCCTACCCAGACGATGAACCTATACTGAAGAGTTTCTCGCACCCGTTGCTTCAATGAAATCGACTAATATACCAAGCATGGTGAATGCTCGAAGAGAAGCCTCACCCAGAAATAAAAGCAACGAGGTCCAAGAGGAATGGTAAACTTTGGCAGCTGCTAAGCCTCCAGCTAAGAACTGTAAAGTAGACTCGCGTTACGACTAATAAAGTAGGTGATGACTTCACTATGAATTCCTAATGCTTGATAACCCCGTGAGACCGAGGCATTCAGTGGGTCAGTATATTCAGATCCGAAGCAAACACGATACCGGCCAAGAAAATTGGCGAACGGTGACGCGATACGATCGTCGTGTGATTAACGATGAATAGCGAGAGAAGAGCCCTATTCTCTTCCTCATCTTTCTGCGGTATTCGAGGGTTTGGCCGGCGCCCGGTATGATTGAAAGCTTTCGAGCGGGAGGAAAGTTCCGACGCGTTGCAGCGTTATAAATCGATGAGTAACACGTTATCGGGAAGTTGGTCGCTTAACCGTGGCTCCTTCTTTGAGTTCTACTTGTTGAAGGGGCACGGAGAGAGGAAAGTGATATGAATCGTCGGATTGCCGTGCTGGCTGGGAAAACTTTAAATCTACCATCCCCTTTAGCGGGCGGGACGGGCTTTAATAAAGATCGTTGTACAGGGTGCTTCAGCCGCGCGTTTTCACTGCTCGAGGGGTTGAATCGAAACAGAGATACAAGCCAAGGATGTGTCTGAATTGTGAGGCGGGATGAAAGCGAGATTCACTTTCCCTCTTTCTCTAATTTAAATCCATCCGGGCTAACGTTCCGGGAGATAACTGAACCTTTCCTTGCCGCTGTGTCGAGTGTTTTATCAAAAGCGAGTGTGCGCTTTAGGCTTTCGTGAAATACATAAGAGCGTGTTCGATTTAAACGCAGCTCTGCGTGTGGACTTAATTGGGCCCAAGCAGAAAGCTACAAACTCCAAATGACCTGAAACTGAGTGAATTTAGTTTGAAGATTTTATTATAATTAATTGTAATTTTATACGTTATAAGTTTACAATTATATATTTCAATTTTTAATGAAAAGTAGCTTCGTTTCTATTGGGTGTGTTTCATAATGTTTTTCAATAGGATATTCAATAGTATAATTAATATTATCTTTAGTTTTCTGTAGCTTTTGTATTTTAAGTCTACGCCTAGGACTATGGCTTGGTCGTGTCAATAATTATATAATGTAAGATTGATCAACGGGTTGGTAGTTATTTGTAAAATAAAGATTAGAAAATTATGTGGATCTCTGCTGCGTTTAACTAATTTTTGGTTATTTTGAAGGTCGGTAGCTTTACTGGATAACTACGCCCAATGGAAAACAGGCGCATGCCACTGTTTATGATTTCAAAGGGTCGTTTCAAATTTCATAAAAGTTACTTTCACCGGAAATGCGCCACGAAATTCTACTTAATTCGCTAGGCCCAATTTAGCCAGCATTTAACAGCGGCCATGAACTCGAACGAAGCGCAAAAGTTGGCTGTTGCAGCAATTAAGAAGCTCGTTAACAGAGAGCAGCGTGAAAGTATCCGAAAGCACGGCGAGAAGTTTGGGGAAGAGGTGGCCCAGTGTCGCCCAACAATAACAACTGCCAGCGCTGGGCGACCCAATTTTTTCGCGTGCCCGCAGACTCCTACTGTTCAAAGCTCCCGTAGCATAAGTACGTCGAGCATCCACTTTAATCTATTACGACTCCGGAGCCGCTAGTACACACGATCCTCCCCCCTCATTCATGCAACATCCTTTATTCCCATAATGATCCAGGCCCTCGAGCATTGACACATAAACTTGAAACGCAGCCGCGATGCATCCCATTGTCGGCCGCCCCGTTTACGGGCGCGGAATCGTTTCATTCATTCGCGTCCTCGGAGATTTAATGCCGCGCCGTTCGCGTAAAGTGCGCGCGTTAAGTTGCGAGATTGATGAATCTGACACCTGTGGTCGCGACGCCGATATAATGATAATCTGTTGTCCGACGCGGCTGCCCGTTATTACGAGTGTCATTGTCCTCGCGCTTCGGCGTTTACTTATCGTCACCGGAGCCGAAGCTCAAATTGGTATTCGACGCTACCAACTATCCGCTCGCAAGGGAAGATCTCGAGCCCGAAAATTCAAAAAATTCTGAAACTTAGGGGATACCTTCTGGATGTGTAGGGATTTCCTCCTGATTACAACGCAATTTTTTTTATTACCCAAATTCGCTCTAAGGGGGTGAAATTAACCACTGAAGATTCGGCTATTTTTCCATTTTATTTCCTAACGCGCAATCTGTAAGAAATAGAACAAAAGTTTCGAGTTCAAATCAAATTCGAGCATGTTCACAAAATGTGTAGTTTCGAGCCGGACCTAAATTGAAGTTAACGACAACTCCTATTCTTTATGAAACGAAACTAAAACCCCACTGATGAGGTTTTACCATCCCCCAAGCCTCCAAATGTGAGGTCTTGGTTTATTTTCATAAAGAATAAGAGTTTTCATTAACTTCAATTTAGATCCGGCCCGAAACTACACATTTTGTGAAGATGTTCCAATTCGATTTGAATCGATTGGAACCTCCGTTTTAGGGTTATCACTGCAAAGCAAACGAAACATTTTTAAAAATCCTCTTTAATGATCCATCTAGAGCATATTTTTTACGAAAGAAACATATTTTTTAAAGCTTATGATGTTAATAAGCTTCGTGTAAAAAAACAAGTCTCAGTTTCAACTGGTTTCTTTGTAATTGATTGAAACAGAAATGCTCAATTTTAAACAGGAACGACTGCCTAGTACCCTTAACAGGTGATTTCACCCCCAAAACCTTACTACGGCCCCAGAAAAAAGTAGGTTTGTCTTAATATCAACAACACAAAGTTGCATAATTTTCTGATTCTCCGGGTTGCCTAACTTCCCTTGTCAGTTTACTTTATCAAATTACCACTCCCCCCCCCTCTATCATTTAAATCCCCAAGTGACGTCGCCCCCGCCGAATCCATCTGTCGCTACGTGGCCCGTAGCGACGAAAGGTTCCTAGCGCACCGAATACTCCGATTTTGGTAGTTTTTCACGACGGGGCCCGAAAGGCCTCTCGCCGTTAAGCCCGACATCTCGAAGCAACAATTTAATCAACGTACCAATTTCATCAACCCTTGGGCGATATCGCGGTCGAGGACTACAGGAATGCCACATACGTGGCGCGAGGCGGAAGGGGTTGAACGCTGGGGGTTGGCCGGCACGGGGGCCGCGCCGCAACAATTTCGTTAATGCTCGCCCACCCCCTGGCCGTCGAGCCACCGCTGATTCTTTATCGCGTGCGACTGCCTATCTTCGAATATGGCAGGAAGCCTTTTGGAACGCGGTGTATATCGTCACGTCGCATCGCGGAGCGCATATACATGCACATAGGAGGGGTAGGCAGGGGGGGGGGGGTGGGCCGGCGTGTACAACCCTGCCCGTTCCGCCCCAATACCGACACTCGATGTATAACACGTACGTGTGTGAACACAGCGACACCGACGACGACCACCGACGTTCAGCCTCTCCGATAGGAAGTTTCGAAAGACGGTGCGCGCGCCCATTATCATCGCCGTCCGCGACCAATCCAGATTTTCGCCGCTCCACCGTGCCGCGCTATCGGGCTACTTTTTGCCGGGCCAGAAATCCGGGGAACTTACCCAGCGGCCGAGCAATCTGGCCAGGGTAGCGCTCGGGAATCGTTCGCCTGATCGACGACGATGGATTTCCTGCTACGAGTAGGTATCGATGGGCGACGCTTTAAGATCGAGTATTCCACGGCGAAGCTGAAGGTGCAAGTATTAACTTGGTTAGGTGACTTGCACCCTGAAGCGCTCAAAATGCCACCAAATTAGACGAATTGTTCTTTACCGTAGGTATGTACTAGGAAGTTGAAAATTACTCCTACACTTCGTATGTTTATTGTATAAATATTGTACGGAAATATTAAGAAATGACCGAGTTCTGTGTTGCCCCGCGAAAACGGACAATTCAGAGAAAAAATGCCTACACATCAGGCTGTGGCACCGTCGTATATATATATTGTCGAAAGGATGTTTTTTTTTATAGTTTACTAGCTTCACTACTCGACTTCGCCCGAAATTTAGATTCTGATTTTATCAAAAAAATTGTTTAGTTTTTTTTTTGGTGAAAATAGACGCATTCATCTGGATTAGTCAGGCATAATCAGCTGAGGCACATTTCATGACACCAGAGTTTATCGTTCAAACGTTTTTAGGTGACAGCAAACACACAAACATATAGAAGCTTTCTGCTTTATGTATTCAGATGTTATTAATAAACATTACCCAAAGGTACTAGTCGCAATTTGTATTCATCGTCTTGTAATTAATTCGCAAAAATCTACTTGACCCTCGAGCGATTCGACTGCCTATTTACTTAGTCCCCTTAAAGGTATGTAGTTCGAAACAGATGGAGGGTGGAGTTGCGGAAGAAAGCTTCGAGTGTCTATTAAAGTAGGATGACGATAGGAATTGTACTTTGGGCATCGGTTCATTGTGCGTTTACGTCCTCGAACGACTGTGCGTAACAGGTGATAAAGCTTCTTAAAAGCGGCGGTTACGCGAGATGGGAAAGATACGGCGCTTTAAAAAAAGGGGAAACGATTCTGACCCTGAGAGCCTGCTCAACAATCGTGGCCGTTCTCCCGGCCAGTAAACGTTCCCGTGTCGCTAATCCATTAACGCGAGGTTAGTTTGCAAGCAATAATTACTGGAACGCGAGATCGACGACTGGAAAACAAGGTCAAGAAGGCGGGACATATTTATAGACTTGCCGTATTGTTTTCGTGGCCCAAATCCACGGCAACCGTTCGCGGCTGGGCGAGCCTCAAGTTCACCGGGGATCGTCGGGGAATATTTCCAGATACGCGGCAAGGTGGATCGCGGTGGCAAAGAGCGAGCATTCGTGTCAATTAATTAGACTCTGCTTACCAGTAATCGCGGCCAGAGGATGGCTCTGCGAATGCCGTACGAAAAGGAGACTAATTGGGACAAGATCGATGGCTGCAGTTTAAGATTAATTGCGCGTGACTCGCGCGATAGCCGTTTTAACGGCGCACGTACGCGCGCCGGTGCCGGGGAGTGATTGCACGCGCGCAGAACGGAAACGGCGGTCGCTCGACTTTTACAGCAATAACAGGTGCGAAGTGGGAGCCGTGCAATTAAGGCTCGCGAGCATTCGGCGTATGTCGCGCGCGGAGAGAGAGAGAGAGAGAGAGAGAGAAAGAGAGAGAGAGGGAGCGAGGCGAGGGGGAAACCGTGGGGAATCCTTTTCGCCTGTTTGTTCTCGGTAAACAAATTACCATCCGCCTCTGCCAGCTTACGCGAATCCCGGTTCTGAAGGTGGCGTGCATCGGGACGGGGCATTAATAAGTTTGAACGTTTCCGCGGGAAAACAGTGGACGCGTTTTCATGTGCACACATCCCGTTGGAAGCCAGAGGAACGCGAGCCGCGGCCGGTCACCGTCGAGGACTTCGAATGCCGGGACTTCTCGAGTTTCTAATGAGCACGTAAACCACGGGGAGCGGCTGGAGACCGTTCTTTCCCATCCCCTGGAACGCTCCGGCCCCCTATCAACCCCGAATCGCCGAAATACCGTGACCCCAAATAGTTCATCCCGCGGAAACTTTGGATCCCGCTCGGCGATCGAGCCGAAGATTTCGGTGCGGACCCTGCGGGCCGCGTTCCTGCATTTGCAGGGATTTCAGCGGTAGGGGAGTAGGTGGAGGCCGTTTTTACGGTGAGGAAAGATGGAAGAACGTAGATGAGGCGTGAAAGGGTTGCGGCAGAAATTGTCAGCTGTGATGGATCTAGAGTAATGGAATGGTGTATCGATGACAACGAAGAGGTATTTCCTAACAAATTAATCCACATTACCCGATTGACCAATTGATACGCGACTGCTGAAACGTTCTACGAGGATCAAGTACGTATCTACAGGGAATGAAACAGAGAGGAGCGAAAAGCGAGGAGGAGGCTATAGAACGCGAGAAAGGATTGTCCGCGGACGTTCTCATATAAAATGCAAGAGCCGAGGCGCGCTTCGTTGAATGTATTCGCGAGCGAGCAAGGGAGCAGGTCTGCCGAGCGAAGGTACCTTCATTTCGCCCTCCTAGGAGGAAAGCTTTGCCGCCAAAAACCACACCCACGTGCGCGTTCCCGTTCACCAACACAGCCAGCCTGCCTGCTGGCTGGCTCCTGAAAAATTTCGCAGCCCTTCCTTCCGTCCTTCCCTCGTTTCGCCGCCGTCGCCGTCGTCGACGTCGTCGTCGTCGTCCCTCGATAACCCGGGTTAAAGCCATTTCCCAGCTAGTGCTTGCCCAGCGCCCGTGGTCTCTCATATACGCGCTATATATCCCAGCAGAGCGCGGTTCTCTCTGGGACACGGTTACGAAGCGGGCCGGGCTACCAGGCAGGCAGGCAGGCAGTCAGCCAGGCAGGCAGACAGGCAGGCAGGCAGAGGCAGGCAGCAGGCAGGCAGGCAACACGGGACTTTTGGGACGCGTTGTACATGGGTCGCGTCGCATCGTAGGTTCGCGATGGGTTGGATACATAAGGGGGAGGATAGGGGGAGCCTCTTTATGTAGCACATAGACGTTGCCTGGCGTTCGTTCGTTGCCGCTCGCTCGGCGTGTGACGCTCAAATTACCTCCGTCCTCCCTGCTTCGTCTCCCCCCCTGTCCCCCCCCCCTTTCCTCTTCACTTCGCCGCACCACGCCACTCCTCGCTTGGTCTCTACTCGCAGAGAGCCGCAGTCGCCCGCTGGTGTGCGGCTCACCCTCCTCCTCTTCCTCCTCTTCCTCCTCGTCCACCTCATCCACCTCATCCTCCAACGCCACCGCCTCCTCCTCCTCTCCCCCTTCCTCCTCTAGCACCCTGCTTCGCCGTATACTGGCTCTCCCTCGCGCCAACCTCTGCCTTCTCCCCTCTGTCCAACGTCCTACCGAGCGCTTCTCCCCCGATCACCGTCGACGTTCGTTCCTCCACCTCCTCCTCCCCAACCGCCCCCCTTTGCCCCCTTGCTGTGCTCCTCATCCTCCTCCACGATCCTCTCTGCTATCCGCCGCGCCGCGCGCGCGGTGCTCTCGCGCTGGTTCGCTCTCTCTGGCCACCGTTGTGCTCTCGCTCTGCGTGTTGCGCGCCCAGCCGCACGACCCACGGACGACGGCCACCGCTCTCTCTCTCTCTCTCTCTCTCTTTCTCTCTGTGCCACCCTGCACGACACACACGCTGTACACGCGGACGCGGACGCGGACGAGGAGAGAATCCCGGCGAGAGAAGCACAGAGGAAGAGAGAGAGAGAGAGAGAGAGAGAGAGAGAGAGAGAGAGGTAGGAGGCAGCGGCTATAACGCCGCGCGCTAGAGAGCCGTGCGGCTCTCTGAAACGCGGCCAGCGCGGCAGACAGGCACCGCGGGTCACCGCCTTCCCTCGTCGTCGTCCACCGTTCTCCTTTCCTCCCCGACCCTCGCCTCCCCCTTATCATTCTCTTTCCCTCCGGTCTTCTGTCTTCGCCTTTCCCCCGCTTGTCCGGCTCTTTCTTCCTCGACGCCCGTTTCTCTCCTGACGAAGCCGCCGGAGCGAACGAAAGACGCGGACAGAAGGGACGAAGCGGAGAGACAGAGAGACAAAGCGGGAGAGAGAGAAAGAGAGAGAGAGAGAGAGAGAGAGAGAGAGAGTAGCGTCGATGCTTCCGGCTTTGTCTTTCGCCGTCAGCCACCCGAGAGTCACACGGCCCTCTGGACTCGGGGTCCTCCTGCACGGCGAACGTTGCTCCCCTTTCTCCTGCGCCAGCCCCTTTGTTATTAGTCCGCCGTGTACCACCCTAAATTCACTCGCGCTGCAAACGGACAAATTTCGCGGGGCAAAGAGGGGGGAGAGTGGGTAGAGGCAGAGGGACGTAAGGGGGGGGGGGAGGAGGCGACAGAGAGGCCGAGGGAGTGAAACGTGCGCGAGAAAACAGCGGAACAGCGAGGGGTCGCCGTGGCTGGGGGCCGGACGCTCGACTGCGGAGGGTGCGCGTGTCCTTCCCTCGGCTTTCTTCTCTATTTTTCCTTGCCCCGTGTTCCCGTAATTTACCGCTGTCTTGGGGCGAGGGTGAGGGGGGGGGGAGGGTACGTTCGTTACGTAATTACGAGCAGCGGCCGCCTCGTCCGCCCCGTAAATGGTTTATAAGGGAAAGCCGTGGGCGGCGATCGACGACGCTCGCGAGCAACGCGACGTGGCCTCGCGTATATACATACGTTTACCGCGTATATACGCAGCGGCACGAACCGTATACGAATTAGGATTCCTCGATCCAACTTCCCTCTGATCTGTATCTCAGTAAGGTAGACTTTTATCAGAGGAAGCCAGTCAATTTTATCTCACGATCGAAAGCTGGAAAAGAAAGCGGGTATCTCGTGGATAGCCAGGTAATTTTTGTCTACCCGGGGTCTCAATGGGTACTCGAGTACCCGGGCGAGTCGGGTAGTAAGAGCTCTAATCGGTATTACCGCGATAAAGTATATCGTCCTGATCCGCATATTTAGAGTACCGTTGCACGCGCTAAAACGCCAGGTAACGATCGCGCTCCGTTCCCGCCGTCCGCTAGAAATTTCCGTGGCGGCGAAGCACGGAGAGGCTCGCACGCGTCGCGTCGATCTTTAAATAATTCCGCGCGTCCGTCTTCGAAAATCGAGGGGACGGGAAGTGGGGTGGGAGCGGTCTGCCATCGGCGCCGAGAGAGAGAGAGATTCACGAGCGAAGTCCACGGAAAGGTGGAGCGCGAGAAGAAAGGAAGGAAGGAAGGAAGGAAAGAGCGGAGGAACAATAAAATGGGAAGGAGGCGAACGACGGTCGCTACCCGTGCCCTCTCTTCCTGCCGTTCGTTCGTCGTCGCCTACTACCTGCGTTTACGGGTGTGCTCGTCGTATAATTGCGCCCGCGGTGGTGCATATTCGCGCGCACGGACGAGCGAGTCTTTTTTTGTTCCCCCCGCGTGGGCTTTTGTGCAGCGAGAAAGCGGCAAGGGAAGGACAGGAAGACAGAAGGGAGTCGAGAAAGTAAATCGAGCGGATATATCGCGCGGCGCTAAAGCCGCCTGCCTCCCCCTCCCGCGCCCCTTCTCCACCGACTCCTCCGCGCCCCCCCCCCCCCCCTGTTACTCTGAGTCGCCGCGCGACCAAGTACTATTTTCTTCGTCGAGCTACGAACGCGAGCGCGAACCGAACCGATTGATCGTTTTCGCGAAGGCCGGTATCTTGGCTAGCGCTACTCCATTGTCATGCCCGTGTTCTCAACTTGTATCCCTGACCGCGGCCGCTCCCTGTGCTCGCCCCTTAATCGGCACCTTGTTTGCGACGGAATACCAATTCCGTCTCGCAGCCGCGCCGTCCCGTTAATTACATTCGTGAAACACGTCGGAGCCGCGCTCCGATACGCTTCAACCGTCTCTCTCTCTCTCTCTCTCTCTCTCTCTGTTCCCCTTCGTTGTTCTTTTTTTCGAAATTAAGGAATAAGAGAGAAAGAGAATTTATGCCGACATTTTCATCATTACCGTCGATAATTTTCCCATGGCTTTACTGGGATGGTAATTAAACGTTGCGCGCGGCCCGCCGTTCTTTTAATACCTCGGCCATTACGAAATAATTTCAAGGGGATATATTGGCGCGCGTTAGGGTGCCTTTCTCTCTCTCGCTCACTCTCACTCGCTTTCCCTCCCTCTCTCTCTCTCTCTCTCTCGCTCCTCCCCACGCTCTATCCCTCTCTCGTGGGAAGTCTCGGACCACGAACACCAAGGAATCGATCGATCGATTCCGTGGCTGCTATCCCGGATAATAGCCAGCGCGCGGCACGGCCGACAAGCGAGAAGCGGAACAACCTAAATACCACGAAATGCGCGACCAAAGTATCCAGGGGACAAAAATTTATGCGGGTCAAAACAAGGGAAATCGGCTCGACCATAACTTTGGAAAAATTGACGACTTATTATTATGAAAATATTTATAAACTATTTACTTTTCGTCTTTGAAATAGAGTTCTCCCAGATTGACCTTCACCAACACGAACTTAAGTCTGCTTTTCAAGCCTCGATACAATATTTTCATGTCTTCATATACATAAGTAACAGAATTTATCTTCTCGTGAGATAAACAATAGTAAATTAAATTAAGAATGGGCCGTAAGAAAGGTATCCGTATCAATTACCTGGCACCGAATCGCCGTCTATCACGTCCAGCCGCCCGTTCAGGCTCGTTCAAACGCCGCGTCCTCCAACAGGATCCTCGTCCATAAATGGGTTAATAACGCAGAACCACGGGCGGAGGAATTTATTTGGGTCAGCGTGTGCGCGCGGTGTGTGGACGGTGTCGCGTGTGTGTTACGCGGAGCGTCTTTTAATCGGGCATGCGGCTTAACAGCTGTAACAGATTTTGAGCAGGGTATTGTTTATCTCGTTACGAATACGTTGAACGCGCGAAGAAGCACCATTACCCACGGGACAATGAACGCGTACCTGCTTCTCTGTGTATCTCTCCACGGCTTCCCCCTAACCTTCTAGCCGAGCGACGCTTCTCGGTCCCTTCACTCTCTCTCTCTCTTTCTCTCTCTCTCCCTCTCTCACCCGTTCCTCGCTCCGTTCGCCTCTCCCTTGCTCGCACTCGTCGCGCGCTCTCGCCATTCCAGTTATGTATTACCTAATGCGAGATGCTCGGCGAAACAAGTTTATCGCTGGCTGCCGCGTGACATCCAACGGATTCCTGAATACGCTCTTCCGATCGGGCGAGAAAGAGAGGGACGACGGGGGTTAGCGAATGAATTCCGTCTGGAAATTTAAGTAACGACCAAACCGGTCGGTCGTTCGGTCCTTCGCTTATCTGTCTCTCCGGCGCGAGCCAAAAAAACGAAGGAGCGAGGAGGAGGAGGAGGAGGAAGGGTGACACCGCTGCTCACCGGCTGGCGAGGAGCGAGAGAGAGAGGGAGAGAGAGAGGGAGAGAGAGAGAGAGAGAGAAACGTGGACGTCAAGTCCCGCGAGATGCGGCACTGGGTTGGTCGAAGGGGCGCGAGGGGTCGGTTCCCCGAAAATGCGCGATGAAATTTCCTCGCTTCAGGTCTCGTTTCCTTTTTTTCCGAGAATATCGATTTTCGAAAGTTCCCTGGAGTACGCGTGCGCGCCACTAACGAGGGGGATGCCCGCGATCCTCCGCGAGGCCTTTTTGATCGTAACCAGAGTTCGCGTTGTAGAGGACGACGGGAGTAAACAAACTGCGGGACGCTCGCCACGCTCGCGAGAACACCCTCGTCCCCCCACGCTACGTAAGGCAATCGAATTCAGGGAAACACGATGACATCGCGCCTCGACGGCCGTTGATTCCTTTGATATATCCGATACACACGGGTATCGATTACGTTTTCCACGTTCGCCCCGGCTATCGCTGCCCCGAGTCTTTCCTCGCTGGCGCGGGCACGAGACCACCTTCGTCGACTTCTCTCGCCCGTTGGAGGAGGAAAGAACGAGGCGCTATTTTGCTGCTCTCTCGGGAGGCGGGGGGGGGGGAGGGAGGAGAGAGAAAAAACGTCGTCCAGCAGCCGGGCTATAAATCCCATTTCTCCCACCTTGCACCCCCCCCCCCGCCGACCCTGCTGGGCCCCGGGTGGTGGTGCGCGCTGGTTTTCGAGGCGATCCCCGTGGCTTCCGTGCCATGGGATCCGCGGAGAGTGAAAAATCGAGGAGAAAGAGAGTCCCTGGACCCAGGCGCCGGGGGAAGGGACGTTCGCGGTAAAAGGGTTCGGAAAAAGGTCGAGCACGACGAAGAAGAAGGCGGCGGAGAAACCGTGGCGAGGGTCCCCGCGGATGAGGAACGAGCTGCTGGACGCGAGAAGGGGGCGGGGGGGGGGAGGGGAGGAGGGAGGAAGGTTCGTCCGTCGACGAGGCTCGATGCCGGATTTTTCCAGCGGGGCCACGGTAGAATGGATGTGGGTATAATGGAGGCGAGCACCGTGCCTTCGTTGCCCGATAAAAACTGCCGATGGAAAGGGGACGGACGGGGAGCAGGGATGAGGGACGGGGGGAGGGGAAGCAGGGAGTCGCGGACGAAGGACGGATCAAGGGGGAAGAAGAGGGACGGAGAGAGCGAGGAGGACGGGAGAGAGCCGGCCGGCGGCTGTGGATCGTTGGAAAGACTCGACGCGAGACGAGGAGGCTTCGATACGCGTTATCGAGCACGGTCGCTCGAATTAAAATTTCTTCGCTGGCCGACGATGTCCTCGAACCGCTTCCTCTCCACGCTCGCCGAGAACGCCCACAGCCGCGTCCGCGCCGACCGTCCGTCGAGAATTCGGAAACCGAGACCTTACCGCCGCGGCCCTCCCCCCCCCCCCCTCTTCTGCGGGCGATATGATGGATGGCACAAAGAACGAAATAAGATCGAAAAGGGGGGAAGGTTTCATTAACCACGAGCGCGGGATGCGCGCTTTAATAATATCGATTTTATGACACCGCAAATAGAGTAGGCATAATGATACGGTTAACGATATTAGGTGTAGCTCGCAGGAGGCGAGAGGAACAACGTAACGACTTCGCCACCAGTTTAACCTCTTTCATTCGTCGATCATATTTCCACGAGTGTAAGCGAGGGATGCCGAAAATAATCGATTAATTCAACCGCGAACGTTCCGGTATTGTTTAGCGTTCAGCGAGGTTATGTTCGCGTCAGCAGCGCCATACACGACAATAAAATTGCCGATATAAAACCTAACCTCAATAGCAGCAGCCCCTTACTTGTTTACCATAAACCTTGTTACTTAAACCGAATCCAGGGGAGGATAGACGGGATACTTAGAACTGGCAGGAAAAGCTTTCAGTAACACGCACCTTGTAGATATGTAAACGTTTCTCCGGATACCGGGGTCCTTTCGCTACCTCGTTACCGTGCACACGAACGCTTGTCAAACTACAGGCGACTGGGGGGAGGGGGGGGGGGGGACGCGGAGCAAAGCCGCGTAAAAGACTCCACTTGCGAAGCGAAGGCGGCGTGCGCCCAAGCTCTCGGTGTTTACATGAATGTGCAAGGTTAAAAATCGACGGAATGGAGAAAAAAAGAGTATCCATGTCCGGGAATGTTGATTGGCGTGTGCGATACAACTGGCGGATTCAGCGGCCAGACAAAGGCTCATCTTCGATTCCGCTCGAATATCAGTCCGGTCTGTTAGGTTTAATTTCGTTAATCAGGACGCGTCTCGATTGAACGAGCTTCGTGAGCGGAGCCGAAAGGAGAAAGGCATTCTCCCTGGTCGGTGGGTCGCGCTGCATCCGCGCCAAAACTCACGAAACGCGGCGGGAAAGAACGAAGGAAGCCCCCCCCCCGGCCGCTCGACCCCGGGTAGAGGCGAGTCGTATATAGCAGCGGCGAGGTGGGAAACTAGACCGTGACGAATCACGGTCGGCGGCGACTGCGCCGCTCTGACGTCACGTCGAAGGGCGAACCCGTCGTCGCAAGTGTTCGTGATTGGGCATCTTTTATCTTCGTCCACCCGACACGCTGGCAATTTCGGCGTGATAGCGCAACGGGGACGAATCGAATTAATACGATCGCCACTTCCGAAGCGTGACTGCGAGGAGCGCGTGACTCGGGGCCGAGCGATCGCGATCGGCCCTCGATTTGTTTCGCGTCTCTTCCAGCTCGTCCCTGCCAGCCACCTCGATAACCGCGTTCAGCTTACTGAAACTCCGTCGCCTTCCTGTTGGATTACAACAGGATCGTTTAATAATCTGTGAGACCAGTTAGAATGTTCGATCTTCTAAATTCTAAATCAACAGCCAAGAAGTACGCCGTTTAGGTGCGCGCATACGAAGCTGGCTGCGCGAGCAAAGGCTATAGAATTCGATCCTAAAAACGCCGCCGAGCGGGTGCCAAGGAAGCGTGAGGTGCTTGGCCCTGGTACCGAGATCGCGGCACAGAAACGCTGCCCGCTGCTCGGAGGAACGCCAGCGTGCGATTTCGTCGTTTCGAGCCGCTTCCGGCGGTGATACGGCGATTTTAAACGGTGCCGTGGTGCGTGTCGACCGATATGCCAGCGCGCGCGCGCGCGCGTGCGCGGGGCAGACGTAACCGCGCTCAATTACGTCACGCGTATCGCCTCGCAAACCGATCGACGCGGCGCACAGTGGGGCTGGCGATGAAAAAACTCCTTAAAATGAAAGTTGTATTTCTGCGTATCCATCGCTCTATTCTGATAGTTAATGGACCAAAGTATGTAACCATGCAAACAGATATTTTATATTACTGTTAATTACAAAGAAAAATTGATCTTTCGTATTCTAAGCGGAATCGTGTCAATTCTCTTACCAGAATGCCGATTTTTTCTGAATTTCTGTAGATATGTATAATTTTGTAGGGGAGAGTCGTGCAGTATCGACCTCTCCAAGTCTTTTTGTTATATCTTGGGGTAGAGTCGATAAAAATCAGAAATTCAAAAACGCGTTTGTAGTATAGGAACTTGGTAAGAGGAGAGAAATTATTTTTGTGAAATTTAATAATAAGAAATGATAATTTGCAAAAGTAAAAAAGTTGTAATTTCTAGGAAACAAAAAATTGTCGTCCAGTTCGGGCCAACTATTAAATTAGTAGATTTTTAGGTCTAAATGATTAACAATGTTAATATAAAGACCGCTGGCCCCTACCTCATGTATTTCGAATGTTGTATAGTCTCGGCTTATGTGTCACATAAATACTTTTCGAAAACACTTGACCGTAATCCTACTATACAACTCAAAATGGAGCTACCAAGTATTTCAAATTTTCATTAACTGTTTCAGGTTTATAAAAAAAGTTCCGCGTTTCTCCGAGCTCTAGATAGTACTATTTGAAAGCAGGTACCATCTATTGACAACTCTGTAAAAATACGCTGCGTCCTTTTTTCAAGTTTGGCTGTTATTAATTCATAATCACAGGGGTGGGTGCGCTGTGTATGTGATTTCGCAGAAACTCATAACATCGGCATTTCTTGTTATTTTTGCATACTTTCTATTTTATATTACTTTTTACAAGTCTGTGTTGGCGGTAATATTACAAACATTAAATAACAAAAGGAACAATGTAAATTATAAATAAAGTATCGTTACCAAAAATCGTTACAGAGAAAACATATTTCATTATTATTTACTAATACTTATATAACATCAAGTTATCAAGAATTAGGTAGGTAATATGAAAAGAAAGTATAGAAAAATATTGAGAATCAACGACGTTATGAGATTTTTCCGCGATTCCTATGTAAACTGCCCTACCGTGCGGCGGGCCGCGCGCGATTTCGTAAGCGCGAGCGATCGCCGCGACTTTACTGGTTCGCGCGCGTATTCCGTCCGAGGCTTCGTGTCCTTATACACCAAAGGACGCGCGCGAGTTTCTCGCACCATTTCGAGGCCTGTCGCGGCCGAGCCGAGCCGAGCCGAGCCGCGCGTCACGTTCGCTCGCGAGTAAATTTATTCGCGCCCATTGTGCCGGCGTGCCTCTCCGCGGGAATACGTGGACGCGATCGACGATTAGCGGAGCGCCTTTTCGCGAGCGTTTTGCAACGCGACCGGGCTCTCGCGAAAGAAATACAGTTCTACGACAGCGGTGCGCGTTAATAGCGACGCGATCCTCCACACGAGATCGTTCTTCCTCGTGTATTTTTGTAAATAGAACGGCGTAGTTGGGCCGAACGTCTATAACCGCCCGCGGCACCGAAAGGTTTAATAATCGGCTGGCGTCCCTCGCCGGGAGAGGCCGGCGAGTCTCGATTCGCAGAATTAACGATCGGCCGCGGTACAGGCGCGCGGTAACCTTAATTCAGCGTTAATGTTTTATGTTAATGTTCCAGCGGGACAGAATTAGCCGCGCGCTTGTTTGGTTACTCGGCGCTAAGCAGCTTACGTGGCGGTACGTCGAATTTCAGTTGTCCGCGCCCGTGGAGGGCCGCGCGCGCGCGCTCGTAGCTTCCCCCGTTGTGAAATTCTCGCTGGAAAAATGTTAAGGAAACGGCGTAAATCTTGTCACACGGTCGGGCGAGTATCAAGAAATCCCGTGGGCGGGGGATTAAAGAGAGGAGCGGAGAGTTTCAGGATGCGACGTGGACGGGCGAGACGGCTGGTGACGCCGCGCGTCGGAAACGCGCGCAGATAAAGATAACCGCGCGCTATTAATGTCCCCCGGTCTCAATTAATGTCAATTAATACGTTCAGACTGGATCCATTTGCCGGTCTCCAATGAAGCCTGTTACGAGCAATTTTAATCGCTGCAATACCGACGTGCAATTCAGACTATTTTCCCCTGCCCGTTTTCTTAACGGGTGGAAGCGAGATACCGATAGAATCTCGGTGCAGCCATTTCGTTCCGAACGTTTTTCATCGTTTCGAGCAGCTTGTGTATCGGGCGACCGCGGCTGGACGGTGAGATATCGGTTGGCGCGTTAAAAATTTCACGGATATAGGGGACGCGCCAGCCGCCAATTACTAATTAGCAATTACGTAAAGCGAGAGCCGTTCCGCCGCAAATTCAGTGGAGGCATCAGCCCGGCCCACCCTAAAGTCGGTCCTTGGTCATTAGACCCCGGGCGAGCGCATTAACCTCGAACCCATTCCTGGCCCATCGGCTCTCTCGTGCGCCTCGCTCCATACCCGTATATATACCCGGTAGACGGTGGCTACGATATAGCCCCGGTGCTCGCAATTCGGTGCGACGCATAACGAGCCACGACTTTACGGTAGTCTCCTTCGCCGCACGACTCGCTAATTCCTCGCTCGGCCGCGGTTAGCGACGTGGCTAGCCCACCGTACCCCAGCTGCACGCATGCACGCAACGCGCGTGCCCACGGGCCGCTGGATGCACGCGTGCACGTACGCGATCGCAGCGCAAACACACCGGATCCGGCCGACCCGACAACACACTAAGTAAAGTTCCAGGCTAATAAGAACAGACCCCGAGATGGTGCCCTCGCGTTTCTACCCTTCAGATCGTCTTCGCATCCACTAGGTTGCCTGCACGAAGCACGATCCTCGTGGTTGGTAAGGGTGAAAGAAGAACAGGCTGATTCGTAAATGTGTCAGGGGCGGTGTAGGATTTTCGTGAGTTACGATATCCTCTCGCTAAAGCAAATCCAGTCATCCTATCTTATGCCTTGATCTCGTCCAGATCTCGAGTCTCCTCAGAGTTGAGAGAAATCGGTAGTTGATATTTTACAATTAACTTAACGAAAGAAATTAGTTTGTTATTAAAACCGAAAAAATCGAAGCTTTCGCCGGGGTAACTTGTTGAAATAATATTATAAAGAGATTAAAATAAGTATATTTCCCTTGAAGGTGGAGGGAGGCGCCCCCAGCCTCCTTCTCTCTGCATCCCCGCCTGAAATGCGTCGAGATACTTTAGGGAAATGAAGATAGGTCAGGACCCATCCCCACTCTGCCCCTGTTGGCACGTAGATGAACGCTAGCTGATGGACGTTATGCGTGCCTATCCCACGCGTACAAGCTACCGCCGCGAAGAAGGGTACGGAGTGGCGTAAGGAGCCCTACGCGTACGCTGTGCATCGACGTAGGCCGTGCCGCGAACGACCGAAGGACCGCGGAACACAGCGAGGTTTAGAAGAAAGTGAGGGTATAGGTATACATATCTCTGGGACTTCTCCATGCGAGAGAACTCCGGGCTGGCCCGACGCAGCGGCGTTCGTGGCACGGTATTCGAGTAGCGGCTCTCTTTCTCACGCGCGACTACCAGCGAGCAGCGGGTTCGCGCGGCGTGTGCAGCGGAGAGGCGTGCACACGCGCGAGCGCGCGAGAGAGAGTGTGAAATAACGCGAGCTGATGGCAAGAGGACAAAGGCTCCGCGCGACGCGGGTACTAGGGGCTAGGCAGGAACCAGAGCCGTGTGCTCAACCAGCGGCCAGAGACACAGGGGGGAGGCGGCGGCGGCGGCGAGGGGGAGGAAGGGGAACACAGTCGAGGGGGCTTCTTCTCCCTCGAAGTGGCGGGCGAGGGGAGAGGGAGGGTGACCGACCGAAGGGGGAAATCAGTAGGATGGGTCCGAGAAACGAGGGGAGTGAGAGAACCGAACGGAACGGAACGGGCTAGGGAGAGAGAGGGCAGCGCGGCGGGCGAAAGGGAACGAGCAAGAGAGAGAGAGAGAGAGCCAGCAAGAGAGAGAGAGAGTTAGAGGGGGAGAGTGAGACGGAGAACGCGAACGCGAACCCGCGGGTTCTATACCATTCGGTCGGTTCGGTGAGTCACGCATCGCGAGCTTCCTGCTGCCAGGCCTCTGTCTCCCCCCGACCCACCCCGCTAGCCCCCAGGTCCCCTCGTCGTTCGCGTCTCGCGCCACTGTTATCCTCTCCCCCCATCCGCCCCCCCTTGCCCAGGCTCCCGGCCGATCCCTTTTGTCTGACGTTCGTCCGACCGACCGACCGACCGACCGTTCGACCGTCACCCGCAGGGTTAAGGGTCTTCTAAAGAGGATGGTTCTCCCGTCTCTGCCTCGCTATCTCTTTCTCTCTCTTTCTCCCTGCCAGTTTCCTCCCTTGGTCTTCTCGCGCGCCGCGTCTCTTCCTCTTTGTCTACCTCTCGCCGCCCCGATAGGTGGGTTCGTTCGCTGAAAGATCCCGAAGGCAGACTCGCCTCACAAAAGAACGTCGCGTATATTTTTCGGCGGGATCGAGAACGCAGCCGCCGCGCGACTGCATCTGCCTGCCCGTGGAACGGGGCGGACAGCGCGAGAGGGAAAGAGACGGGCGGACGCGGTTTAATGGCGCGGGCCAAATGTCAAGAGATGCCCTGGAAATCGATACTGCCCGTCATCGTCGCCATCGATCGTTCCGCGAACTAGTTTTTCCTCCAACGCGGCCGAGACGTCGCGTCAGGCGAAGCGATCTACCCACGGATGCCGGTTAATTGCACGGGAAAGCAAGCTCGCGCAGGTATAACGCGTATACACAGGTGTTCCGCGGCGAAGCCGGTTTCCGCGGATCGCACCGAAGAATCGGGCCCTTCTTTCCGCGGCGTATCGCTGGAAAAGTTGGCCGAGCGTGTCCTCTATTTATCATCGACGCCGGCGACGCCTCCCGTACACCGATGCGTCCCGTCGGCCTCTCGAATGTATAATGAGCACTGGGTGGCTCGAATTCGATAAGAGTCGGTTAGGCGGTGCTTCGGAATGACGTATCGCCGCGCGAGATTAATAGTAGGCACGTACGCACACACGGAGGCGCGCACGCGATCGCGCAGTCGCTGACCGACACACCGGCGTGGCGCGGCGCGCAGCGGCTTCTCCGGGCAAATTCTTCCACGCGAATCTATCCCCGTTCGGAGCGTTGCGCGCCTTTCTTTCATCCCACCGTGTAACAATCGGCGTGCTACATTTCAGCGGGAGACATCCTCGAGACAACTTCGCTAAATCATGCTCGAGGTTAACAGTAACGAAATTCCTATCCTCCTCCGAAGATCGATCCTTTACGATCATTACCAATCACGATTATTTGCATTTGTTTCTCGTCGGTGACCGAGTTCTAGATCGCATCGGGGAGAACGACAGCCTTTCCGAGGAACGTTCGACCCAGCCGCATGGAATTCCACGAACGATAACGATTCCCCGCCCCCCACGCGGTGTCCTTACGACGAAAAGGAAAGAGGAGAGCCGTCGAGATACAGGAGGCAGCCGGTTGAACCGGGGGTATTGACGAATACGTTTTTCCACGCCGCGTTCGAACACCTCGCCCGAATTCTCCCCTCGGAATCATCGCGGGTCCCCTGCTCCGAGCGGACGGTCCGTAATACGCGGGATTTTTTGCGCCTCTTAGTCACTGCGCGCCGACCGATGACGGTTACGCCGGCGCGCTCGCGTGTGTGCGCGCAAATGGGCGCGCGCCCGCGCACACCGCGGCACGTAATGGACAAAAATCGAAATAATCAATGGTTCAATTTTGATCTCGTTATTCTATATAGTCATTAGTCCGTAAATAAGGAATATGAATGTAAAATATAATATCCCAAGTATGAATAATTTGAATAGAGGTAGTATGTATAATTTTAATTTCCAATTAAAAAAACTTTTTTTTAAAAAAAGAGTTTCAGAAAGAACCATTCAAACTACCCTGTAATTGTTATTCTTCTGTATCAAGAAGCTATCGAAATCCATTCGTAATTGCGATTTAGTTGAAGGCAAAATCAATGAAATTATGTATTACTTATTTGTATTATATACGTGTTTTGTTATATCTTGGGGTAGAGACGATAAAAATCAGAAATTCAAAAACGCGTTTGTAGTATAGGAATTTAGTAAGAGGAGGGAAATTATTTTTGTGAAATTTAATAATAAGAATTCATAATTTGCAAAAGTAAAAAAGTTGTAATTTCTAGGAAACGAAAAATTGTCGTCCAGCACGGACCAACTATTAAATTAGTAGATTTTTAGGTCTAAACGATTAACAATGTTAATATAAAGACATTTAATTAGTACAATACAAGTTTTTTGTCAAATTTTATTTGTACAAACTCACAAATAAAATAATTAATATTCTCCTAATCTGTGCATTCGACGTGTGTCCAACCGTCACATTCGGTACACTGCACCCAATCTTTGTCAAATGATTCCTTGCAAACAGAAATGGGCAAAATTTTTATATAAAAAGAATTTCGAATAACGAATAAAAAAATGAACTTTATTCGTCGAATAAAAAAATTAACTTTATTTGTCAAATAAATTCTCATCGAAAATGTAAAGTATTATCACATTGACTTTATTCTTTTAATTTTGTCCCAAATCTTCATTTAAGTGCCGCGCCACGCGAACGCACACGATCGCGCTCGCACGGCGAGGCTCCGCGTGGCAAATGGTCGTTGCGGCGGTAGCAGTTAGTCGGGGAGCTTGGCGCGTCGATATATCCTGTGCCAAGGTCCGTCAATTGGGTAATCAAGAATCCTTCGCGCTTACGCTCCGGAAAGCCTGGCCCGATTTTAACTCGCTCAGTCGCGTGAACCGCTGCGATATCTCTGCGCCGAGTCGAACCTCCCAATACCCTGCTATGCCGCGTAGATTTTTCAAGGAACGCCAACAGTGGGCCTCGGCCGGGGGTTCGGCTGATAAGACGAAAATTCTTATCGAGAAGTCGGTCGTGCAAAGGCGAGATAGCAGCCGCGAGCTGTGGAGTAGAATGCGTCGAACAAAGAAATTCGCTGCATCGAGAGAGGGAACCGAGGGTATCCGGTCAGACCAGGCAGCCGAGGTTCGGGGAACGTAGATTCCCGCCGCGGCGCGATAGAACGGAGCGAGGAGGCATCGTGGTTCGGACGGGCGAGCCGCGAGCGACATATCCGGAGCGCGGGGGCAAAGGAACAGACCGCAGCCCGCACGAACGTCGCTTCGTTCGTGTGTGTGCGCGCACGGTTCGGCAAGCGAGGAAGGTTAGACTGTGCGCGTGCGTGAGAGCGCGGCGCGGCGCAGCTTTTACGGGCCCCTCGGGCCACACGATCGTCGATCGCCGTGGCATGCGGGTCCCGCGAGCCGAGCACGAGAGGTGGAAGTGTCGCACGCAGTGTGTGCCGGCCAGCTGCTCTCCTCTCCTCACGATGTGCCAGGCCGCGTCGTCGTCGCCGTCGTCGTCGCTCCCTTTCCTTCCTCCCTTTTCCCCCGGTTTTATCCTCGGCCGAGCTCGCTCCCTCCGACGCGCGGTGTGCGTGCGCGAACCCGAACCGTGCGCACAAAGGGGATATACGGGTGTGTGGCGCTCGCGAGGCCCCTCGGTGCAGTGGCCCAACACCACTGCACGCAACGTCGAGCCACCGCGCGATACCTTCGTGGTGTTGGTTATCGTCGCGGTCGCTTCGGGGAGACTGAGCGCACGCACACATCGGCGCCTACTTACGGGGGGACGCGGCTATATGCGCGCCTAGTACATACATAAGAGCTGGGCATTATTGGGGATAATTAGCGAATAAATAGCTACACTGAGATACTTATCCGAATAGAATCGATTTATTCGAACGATTTGTCGGGATAATTATTACTCGTCAAACGTAAGCGCACACCCACGACGAGGTGTACCAACGGCATAATTAACAACAGAATACATTTAATCGTACTCGATCTCACTTTTCATACGTAAACAGGCGAGCAATTAGACGACGAAGGTGTTAAGGTCGCTAACGGGGGCCACTTAAATCTCTTGAAATGTTTATTTTAGGAAAAAGTTATTCCAATAATGCCCGACACTGCGGTATACACCCTATATACGTACATAGATTGCAGGGTATGTACGCGCGCGGCGGGATACATAGGTGTATGTACCTGGGCCTGGCCGATCCCTCGGGGTTCGCTTCTCCTCGCACGTACACGCGAAGCTCGAGCCAACGCGAGCGAGCGAGCGAACGAGCGAACGAGCCAGCCAGCCAGCCAGCCAGCCGCGGCGAGGCACGGATGTGCCCTGCTTACGTATACACCGGTCCTTCTCTCTGTCTTGCTCCCACCGACGGTTCCTCCTTTTCCCACGACCGAGCCCCGGCAATATAAGCCGAGTAATATTACCGCGGGAAGAGCGGTAAGGTAACAGAGAGCCGCTGCTACGGACCGTTCCTTTCGAGAATTTACGAGCACACCACGGGCACGGTCCGGGTGCCCGTCGACCCTCCCTCTTTCTCTCTCTCCCTCCCTCGCTCGTCCTCTCCGCCTCGCTCCATATATACCCTCTGGTCGTCTCGCGTACACCCGTGGCTGCGAAACGGCACCGCGCACAGACCGTCAGCGTTTCCGTGCTATGCTCGGAACTCGCCCGGCTACGCGCCACGAACCGATGCATCCGCGCGAGCAGTTCAGCCGATCGCCAGACGATGGACATCCTTATTAGCCGCGAGTGGTTATTGATGGTAAAAGCCCCAGCGTTCGCGCGCGCCTCGTTCCACGGGTATAATTGGACCGTTTGGTCGCGCAAAAGCGCCGCGAGCCACGGGCACCGCGTTTTGTCGCGTATCGTTGCGCCTTCGCTCGCGTAATCGCTCGGTTAATTGCACTAGACGCCGTAGCCGGCCGGCCGAGCTCCGGTTCCGGATATATAAATTTGGACAGGGGAAATGTAAGTCGGTGGGAGGAAAGGAGGGGGGCGGCCAGGTAGGATAGGGTGGGGCTAAAAGTCCGGCGAATAAAAAGTCCTGAATTCAAAATCTCCATTCGTAAACAGTCGATTGAATATTGCAGCATAACTATGTTGATGGCGCGGGGTAATAGGGAGGATCGTGGACTCGCCATCGTTTTTGGGCGTTCGTGCGAGTCATATGACGCCTTTGTCATTATGTATATCACGAAGCAAAAAAAGTATGTCGTTTTTGTCGTGTTATTCGAAATAAACTATATTTTAACGGCGTATCAATCAAGTGAAGATTGTATGTTCCTTTAGTAATGTCTGCATGTCATTGTTTATTTTTGAATGATAATATTTTCTAACCTATATATCAACAAAACTATAGAAGTACCATTGGGGTATAAAGTCCCTTACTTATATTTTTTTTTCTTAAAGAAGTCATGTTAAAATAGTAAAAGTGTGGTTGTCTTTGTTGAAGCAAACAAATTAGTAAAGTCATAGGGTAAATCAACCAGTGAATGACCGAATTGTTGAATTTATGGGCCTTTGAGATTAATACTTGAATATATTTATGTATAACAACAAAACAACTGTTGAAATTGCATTTAAATCTATTTTTCTTGAAATTTCTGTAAAAATAATTATTTATTCTTATCGTAATTTTTAAAAAAAAACGATTATAAAATGCAAAATGTATAGATGCCCAGTAAATGCCGCATACTTTTAATAAGAATTATACTTATTAGTGTTTGCTTAATACGCGTAACTAAAAATATGGGATATTAAAAGTGCAACTACACTCCATTTATAAACATATATTTTTAAATTTATATTTAACATTTCTTTGCCTAATGGTCATTCATCGATATGCGATCAATTACTGGTTGGTTTACCCTGAATTATCTACCTTTTTTCTGTTTTTTTTACATTAAGATAATTTGTGTTAAAGAAATAAGGCCAAAATGCTTAAAAGCGATTTACATCTTTATGTTGAGCCAAGATTATTGTGGAATATTTTGTTTAAGCTGAAACTCTCTCCTGTATTTTCATTCAGACCGAATATCTGTAGATTGTTATTACTAAATTTTTCATAGGTTTATACGAAAAACGGGACTTTCAGCCCCACCCTACCCTACAAAGCGGTTAGCCGGCTACGTGGCGATTGGTCGCCAGAGAGAGATCGACTTTGATTCGCGTGAGATTTGCCGGGGTACAAGGGTTAAAGTGGATACACTTTACGCCTCGGACAGATCGTTGCGAAACGGCCGGTCGAACGAAAATAATTCGGGCCCGTCGGTCGAGAGGGTTAAATTCCCCGAAGCGTCCGGACTTGTCAGCGCCACACGCGCGCATCCTGCCCGCTCGCTTCTACACGCGTGTATCTCACGCGAGAGGGCAGAAAAAGCATAACGGCGATATGGGATGGGAAGAGGAGCAACAAGAACGGCCCCGACCGGGCGAGGAAAAAAGGAGCGCGAGGAGACCTGAACGCGGCCGAGCCTAACTACGACAACGAGGACGACCACGACCGCGGCCACGGTGAATTCGATTTAAACCAGTTTTTACGTTATCGATTACTAGCTACAGGCCGATCGACATGTGGAAATTAGCGTCTCGTAGCGCGCCACGGTAATCCATGACATTTTAAACGGGCAAGGTGGTGTTTAGAGCAGCCCGATTCCCGCCGACGACGCTCTTTCCTCGTTGGCTGAACCGGCTGCTTTTTAAATTCCCGCTTCCCGCGAGCGTGCTCGTCGCGTTGTACGCGCGTACGCGCCGAGAAGGAAGACATCGACGAGACAGCGTACCCGCGATAAAGGAAGACGGGGGGACGAAGGAGGGGAGCAGAGGCGTGTACGCGACCCGTACGCGTAACGACGACGACGACGACAACGACGAGGACGAAACGCGACGCGGCGCGGCGCGGCCCGTACTCGCGGACCCTCACATCCTGTCTATGACAGGATGGCTGATGGCCGGTTGGTCGGCTGGCTGGCCGGCTGGCCGGTCTGTCGGTCGAGTTGGCAGGGCCCTACCTAGCGATGGGCTTCAAGACGCCTCGAATCGTTTCGAGCGCACCACAAAAAATTCGAATATCGCTCGGACCTCGACGATTCTGAATATCCTAATGTCTAATGGGCGTTGAAAGCTTCGACGCGCATTTCGCTCCGCCAGACAGCACGTGCTTTCGCGGTAGATAATGTTTTCCATTAACCACTTGACGTCGTGGGCTTTGTGGGCTCGCCGAGATTATGAAAATGTTTGACACTGGAATGTTGCGCGAAAGGATTCTCGTGTTACGTCATATATTGGAAACGATTCGACGTGTTTTGAGCCCATCGCTAGCCCTACCCACGGCCGCGCGCTTACATGTGCCCGGTCGAGAGCTGTTCGTGCCGCCGCGCGCGTCCTCCTCGCCTCGTCCCCTCCCGGTTGCCCCCTTTTACGCTTATTCCACGGCGGCCGTCTCACGGGGGCCTGTTACTCTCTCGGCCGGAGGAGTCTCGACGAGAGGTCTTTTTTTTTTTCCTCTTCTTCTTTTCCTCCGACCAGCCGGCCACCGTCGCGGCCGCCGCCGCCGTCGCCGGCGACGCTGCCGCGCCACGGTATCGAATCGTCTCGCCGCGGGGTACGGTATGGACGGGAGCGAGACGGCTGGAAGAAAAAGACCGCCGAGCGAAACGGAACGGCGATGTAGCGCGCGCGAGGGAGATAGATCGAGGGGGGAGGATCGAGCGGACGGGATAGAGAAAGAGGGAGAGAAAATGGGAGAGAGAGAAGGAAGGAGGATAGGGTGGGGCGGCGCTTTCCAATCGCGAAGCGAGGTCCCTCGCGTTCCGACGACGATCGAAAAAGGTGAGACGTGCCGAAGGGGATATAGGCGCGGACAATGAAGCGCGCGAGAGAGACGCAGAGGGAAAACGGACGCCGCGGTAGCGCGCGAGCCGAGAGAGAGGAAACGAGCGCGGGGCCAAACAGTACGAGGCAGAAGGAAAAGCCCGCGCGAAGGGAAACGGGGAGAAAGAGAGAGAAAGAAGGAGAGAGGGTGGTAGGGAGCAGCGGAGGCGAGAACGTGACGAGACACGACCGAAGGGGAGCCGAGGGGAACACGCGCGGACGGTCGAGCGACGGCGACGACGATTTGGCAACGGCTTTTATGGCTTTCGTTGCGATCGGCTGGAAACGGCACGGTGGACGATGTCGCGGCCGGTGCTCGTATTTCGGAAACGAGGGCGGCGCATTCTGAAAACGAAGGGGACAGGCGAGGCGAACGTCCGTACGTGCCGCGGTAGGGACCCGCGGGTCTTTTCCTCGACGCGACATCGCGATCACAATGGTAACGATCCGTCTTTGTCGCGCCCGATAATGAGACATGGAGGGGAGCCGGAGCTAGTTGTGATATTTTGAAGTTTTTTATTTTTTTTTTGCATTCCATATTCAATACTATTAATGACTCTCCCTTAAAGTACGTACTTTCCTCTGCAGATGACCGCTATCGCATGTAATTAAACGAAAACCATGACTTTGGAAAAAGACATTTCGCAGGTCGAGCCATTTTTTATATAGCAATGTGCCCCAAGTAAGGGCTAGTTGTGACAGGATTAAATGTTACGAAAAGGGGCTAATTATGAATAATATAATTATATTTCCTTCCACAAAAATAAATTTATCGATTGTAAGAATCCATTACACTAAATATACAAGAAAAATTTAGAAATCATTTAGCAGAAAGACACTATAGTGGCGTTCCGTCCCGAAAAAATCATTTAGCGAGAAGCTACTAGGGTAAAGAGTACAGTGATTGGCCTTATTTTGAGAAATAAATAAACATAAAGAAATATCAATGTTATGCCTTTTTTTTTAATGAACATATTCATATTCCTTGTACTTTCTTGCTTCGGATGTAATCAATATTTCTCCACTCATTATATATTGTGATTATATATGTATAAAAGCAAATAGAATGACTTGGCTTTGAAGTTTGGAAATTGCAGCCATTTAATCAAAAAACCATAAGAGTATAGTTGAATGTTTACGAATAGTTTAATGTATTTATGATATGTATATCTCTCATATTCGGTATATATCGATAAATAAAAGTTGAAACTTTATAAAATAACTATTTATTTGTTAAAATTATACATATATTATGAAAAATACAGGGGGCCAACAACTGTCATATGAATAATGTTGAATGGTAGTAATTGGTCGGACGGCCAGTGACTGTTTTTTAACCATGTTAATGGTGAAACAGTAATTAGCCCCCTGTTAAAACGGAAATAAACACGACAAAAACATACTAAATAAAATATATCCATTTTTATTGAATAATTTTAATCTTATTTCCAACATTACCAAATCAGGTAATATTTTCTTTTCGGTTATATTATGTATCAAATAGCGGCCAATCACTGTCGAACCGATTGGACAATTACTGTCTCGATCATACCAGTAACTATATTTCTTCGTAAGAAACATATTTTTTTATATTTTTATACATTCTTTATTTTTTTTCTATAAACTCTATTTTCAGATTATTAGGGGGTTTTCCTACTTATTTATATTGATTTCCATTGCAAATTTACTAAATTCACATTTATAATTCATTATTTATGTGACACTCTTACTTAAGTGGCCAACCATTTGGCTTGTGGTAACTAAAGGCTTAAATTAACAAATTAATTACTAAATACAATGTAACAACTTGCCTCTTTTCCTCCGTAACAATATTCGCCTTTTTGTGTGTAACAACATGCCCCTTGTCTTACAACTAGCCCCTGTTAAGATCATTTTGGTATATTCGTATATACTGCTTACGAATCTGTAGTTAAAGGAACACTGATTCAAACGTGGTGATATTAATTTACATGCATTTACCTGACTGTTCGGTAGAAAAGATTAAAGTAGTAAAAGAAAAGAACACACAAAAATCTGTAATAACGTAGCAACGCGTCAACCGACCACAAAAAAGCTCCACGCACTACCGTGTATGGTTGAAACACATCAACCACTTCATTTTCAAAGTGATAGTCCAAGCGACAAAAATTTGAACTGCTTTGTAACAACCTGCCCTTATCACATCTAACCCCGGTCTCCCCTACTCCCCGTGGAAAACTGCATTGAAATCGGTTTTCAGGAGCCGATCCCTGAGACACCTGTAAACCTGACTAATTGCGGGAGTCGAGTGGTTTGCGGCAGCGAATATGATATAACCACGGGCGGGATGATCCTCCGCGGAGCGTGTAACTTGTATTATTGCAGACTCCGGGTGCTAATGTCGGTATTAGGGTCAATAGTACTACCGCACGCAAATTAAGTCCCGCCGCTGAATAGCTTTTTGCTCGCGAAAGTTGTTTGTGCCTCTGTAACCGCGCGTATTCAAGCGCGAGCAACGGCTTAATTACGTGTTAATTGCGTTACAACGTTGTTGCGCGCGTAATTTGCGGGCGCTTCTCGTTCGGGTTAAAATCTTCGTTTTGACGGGCGCATCGGTTGAAGGGGCTCGCAATTATGCGATTCACCGACGAGCTTACAATTTGCTTCGCGCCACGGACTCCTCGCGGTCTCCCGTAATTAACGTGCCTCCGTCCGCGGCGATTCTAGTTTAACGAAATTCTGTTTTTTACAAGGTGCTCGAATCGATTTCACGTCTCGCTCGGCCCAGACACCCGGGAGGAGGGGGGAGGGGGAGGGGAGGGGGGACGGTTAGACGGCTTCGTTACACGCCCGAGGCGTGAAGCTTTAAGCGCGGCGGATGGCGAGGCGCGAGCGAAAAATATGGCGTCCACTTTTTAGCGCGAAACGAGTCGCGCGCGACGAGGGAAGGGCCGAGCGACGCGGAGCGAGCGATCGAACGGGCCCTGATCGAGCCAGAGAGCATCCGGTTCTTTCGAGGCGGCTCGGGGATCGGTGATGGGTCGGGGGCGCGCGCGAAATCCGACTCCCGAGCGGAGACGAGAGCGAGAGCGGCGCGGCGGAACGATGGCCCCCGTGCATTCAGACGTACCCACTACTACCTGCAGGGGAAACTGTAACTACCGGCAGACTGGAAGTATTAGGAGGGAGAGAGGCGGCGAAAGAGAGGAACGAGCGAGAGAGAAAGAGGAAGAGAACGGCAGGGAGGGGAGAGGGCGGCCGGGAGGGAGAGAGAATAAACTGGGTCAGTGTCGCGGAACTTGAAAACTTCGCTTCCGTAATGTGAGAGCGGCGCTGACTGCTGCCTGGAAGTCGCTTAAACTGCGTTTACGAGTCGGCGGTAGGTAAAACAGAAACACCTCGAGAGAGAACTCGGGGACCGAGTTATACCTAGTTATGTATATAGCCGGCTATATGTATGCGCGCAACACATATAGATATAGGGGGCATGCGGTTCGAGAGAAGCAGGGAAAGAGAGAAAGACGAGCGACCAGAACGAGACCGAGAAAGAGACTGGGGGGGAAGGAGAGATGGGGAGATAGATAGAGAGAGACAGAGAGAGAGAAATGGAGTGAGTCAGTGGAAGACGTATACGAATGTACAAACTGTACACACCGCGCGCCGCTACACGGAGGGAGAACGAGGGGGGGGGGGGAGTCTCGTTTGTTATACCGGCGTTTCCACTGGCATGCCTTCATTCTACACAAGTTTCCTCTCTCCACGTGCGCGCGCCGTGTTGTCGGTATTATATCTCGAAACGTTTCCCGCCACGGATTCAATGTCAACGGCTACGCGACGTCGAACGCGCGCTTAGGAGCCACGGGTGGAAGGTCTCGCAAGGTCACGCGACTCCGCGCGCCTTCCACGCGATTCCTTTCCTACGGAGAGAAAGTTTCGTGGCCGCGTGAATTTTCGTCGATACGTCCTGGGAGAGAGAGGAAAAAAAGGCCGCCGGGCTACGGCGAGTGGCTTCGAGGGGGCAGGTGGAGGTAGGGAGGGGGCCGGAATTTCCATTCCCGCGAGACGGGTCGTCTCGCCCCGCGTGTTCCGCTTTAATAACCGAGATGTTCGACTCGGGGCGTGGACAGGGGAACGGGGAGGAAGATCCGAGGGAAGGGACCCAAGAGGAGCGCGCGATATACGAGGGATAAGAGGGAAGGGAAATGCGCGCCCACGTATAAACGCGTATATCGTGCACGTAAGCCTGAAAACACGGTGGCGTTAGCGCTTGTTGACGCAGATAAACCGACGGACGGCGTAACTGCCGTATTTATAGTCTTTCCTTGCTCGCGGCTCTTCTCTCTCTCTCTCTCTCTCTCCCCCCTCCCTCTCTCATGTCACGCTCTTTCTCTCTCGCTCTGTCTGCTTTTTTTTCTCTCAGCAGGATAAATTTTTCTGGTCGAACGATCCCGCGCGGGGCAGTATGTACTATATACCTCTCGATGTTCGCGTAGATACGGTGACCGGGCGTTATCTGCGCGGCAGCGATAATCGCTAATTGCCGCCAGCGCTCGGTCTTTTCGATCCCGAGCCGTTACAGGGGTGTTCATTCTAGGCGCACGCTGAGCGGAGCCGAGAAAGTTGGATGAAACGCGATCGTCGGAGAGAGGACGGAGAAGCACGGGCGAGAGCGCGCGAGGCAAAAAATTGGGGAGCGCGAAGCGACGGGTTAAAAAAAGGGGAGATGAGATCACGGTGCCTCGAGCTCGCGACTTCTCTCTTCCTCTTTCTCTTTCTCTTTTTTCTCTGTCCGTGCTTCGCAACCTTAGCTCGCGAACGGTCGTCGTGGAGCGCGGTGGGGTCTAAATAACCTCTGGTATATCGAACCGTGCCAGAGAATCCGCGAGAGCAGAGGAGGATCCCGCGAGCCGCCAGCCACGAAGGTCTCTCTCGCAACCGCGGTCTCGTTTTCTCGTTTAATAACCGACCCAGGAGGAGGCGGTGGGACGAGGGGGGAGGGCTAGGGCCAACGGTAGCTAGAGCGAGAGAGAGAGAGAGAGAGAGAGAGAGAGAGAGAGAAGAGACGTTCAGTCCACGGTTGGTGTATACTTACAGATACGTGTACAGGGTGTAGTGCTAAGAGTGTTACGGGCTAGTCTCCCCTAAACTATCGAAGATAGGGCGAATCCAGGAGATGCAGTCGGGGTGGAGAGTTGGTCGAAACAGTTGATTCTTAGAGAATTAATTGTTCATGATTTTTTACATATACTCCACTCCAGCCCGACTGCGTCTCCCGGATTTACCCTACGAATTTTTTGTTTCCTGTACCCTTTCGTATCTACTAACTAGAGTGTTCGAACGGTGTTTAGCGACGCGAGTCATCGGTTCAAAACCACTCGATACGCTTGTCATTGTCACTGCAGGCACACCACATTGCAGTAGAACCGTGTTATCTGTCGCGTGTGGGTAGAAATTTGGTGCAGAGGAGCTGTATCCATTACGCCTCTCGAAATCAGTGGAAATCTATATCGCCGGCCCTTGCATTAATACCTTGATCGCTAAACTCCCGCAGACCATCGACCATCGTCGAACGTTACACGATTGCAGCGAAGCTACCTTCGCGCGTACACGTAAGCCCCGAAAGCGCGGCGGGCGAGAGACGCGGAGCGTTGCCTCCTGTCCTCCTCGTCCACCACCCTCGATTTACCTCGATCCGCCATCCCCCCCCTGGCATCCTCGCCGACCCCCTCATCGCCGAGGTGCTAGGTAGAGCGTAGATCGAGGGAGTCGGACAGGGGGCATGAGGGGGTTCGGCGGAGGTAGGTCGAAGACGAGGGTGGCGCGGCTCGGTGCGGCGCGGTGGGACGCAGGGTGGCGATGGTGGAGTGGGTGGAGAAGGAGGATAGGGCAGGCCGTTATTTAGCCGGCCGCGCGCGCGTCCCTTCGCGACCCAACTCAGCCGCGCCGCCCTTCGCTCGCCCTCGAGCCTCGAGCGCCGCTGTTCTGCCGCCCCCTCATCGCTCACGCCCGACTCGACCACCCCACCGCCGAGTACCCCCCCCCTCGTTCCCCGACCCTCACCCTACTATCCGACAGCCACCTCTAGCTCCCACACCCTTCGTTTCGCCCCTCGCCCTTCTCCCTTCGCCCTTCCCCCTTCTCCCTTAGCCATCAACCTTCCCTCTCCCTCTTTGTTTCACCCGATCGTCCTCTTTCTCCTTCCACCTTTCTTTTTCTTTTTTTTTTTGCCCTAGCCGTCCCTCGTCCCGTCCTCGTTCGTTTCGTCCGCGCTGCCCGTCTACCCGTCTCCCTCTGTTCCCGATTGCCCTCGTCTCTTCGGGACACGCGGCGGCGGCGGCGGCGACTCACGGCTCTTCACGGTGCCCTGACTCGCTGCTGCCACCCCCTCGCCGTTCCCTCGACGTCGTCCACGATCGTCGGTTCGCGTCCCTCGCGGTCACTTTTTCCATAGGTCCGTCTTCGTCTAGCCGTCGGCGGGTGCGCGCGTTCTAACCACGAGGAAAACCTCTCGGCTCGTTCGTCCACGACGAGGCCCCCGATGCTGCCGGCTGTCCATCCGTCCGTCCGTCGTTCGCCGAAATCCCGTGCTAATTAAAGCCCGCCTCGATGCCCGTCGCCGACCGGGACGACAGAGGCGTCGCTGCTCTCTCTCTCTCTCTCTCTCTCTCTCTCTCACCCTATCTCTCTCTGCCTCCTATATCCATCCCCGTTCTTGCTCATCGCTGCACGTCCACCCGTCTCTATCGCTCCGTCAAGTTCTGCTGGCGGGTTTCTCTCTTTCCGCTCGGCAGGGTCTCTCGGTTGGGTCGGGCCGCTCGTCTCGCGGCCACACCAAGGAGAAAATTAAGAAGGCTTCGAGAGGCCGGCTCGTTCGGTCCATTGTGCCCGCGCCGCGTACGAGAGAGCCCGTCCCCGCGTAACGGTACTCGCGGGCAGACGACGACGACGACGACGATGCCTCCTCTCTCCTCTCCACCCCCCCTTCTCTGTCTCACTCACTTCACCGTACGCGTCGCCCGTCGCCCTCTCGCTCTTCCCGCTCCGCGTCACAGCTGTCCCTCTTTGTGTGTACGCGCGCGTATCGCGCATCGCGGCGGCTGGCTCCGCTCGACTCTCGGCGCGACCGCTCGCCACCCGTACAGGGTGTAGAAGAAGTAACGGCCTCACGAATATTCCACCTATTAACCTGTTCCCTGTCCACCGATAGCGCCGCGTCGAAATGCGCATTCCACGCAGCTGCCCCCATTTCTCTCACCAAATAATTAAATACGGACAAACCCTAACCCCAATACTTTTACCCAAAAGGGTCGCAGAAATATGATTACTATTGCCCACGACACTTCAGACCCACCCGAAAACGTTAAGGGACCTCCAGACGCTGAAACATGTTGCAGGGAAACATTGATATAGGGGAAAGTGGGGTAAAACGGAACATCGATGTTTCTCTTAAATAAGAGTTGCGAAAGAGTTGGAATCGCGTGGAATGGGACCAAAGGGTCCTCGCAGCATTTTGTGACAGACCATAGACCCGTGCACACGTTATTTTTCCGTTAAGAGAGTTAGAAAAATTTCCGGTATCGATATTTCAATATCGTGTTGTACTTTCGACCACTTTTCGGCATTTGATTTTCGAAAATTATTAACGGTAAGTACATCGTTGGATTCTGTAGTTCTTACGCTACATTTTGACGTATTAACAAATTCTTTACCTCACGCTGAAGTGTAAATATTAAATGTTTACTAAATGACTGCACTTGGGGCAAAACGGAACACTTTTCGTGGGGTAAAACGGAACACCTGTTTAACACAATTTCACCAATCCAATTGTCTTGAAAATTTGCAGGCGTGCGTAGTTATTATGACAATACAAAATTATGAAGAAAAAAACGGGTGGGGTGAAAAAATTACCCAGTCATCAATAAATATAACCCATAACCACAAATCCAAACGACTTGAAATCAGCCTGTAACCACGAATCAAATCAATTAAATCGATACGCAATCAGCATATAACCACAAATAAAAACTTAGACACTAAAAAGTAAATAATAAAAAAATATGCAAAAAATTTTTTTTAAGTTACACAATTTTATTTAAAATGCACCAAAAACTGAAAAATTCTCCATGCAGATGTTGATATTCATTATTCGTGTAAAAATCCATGTGTATTTGGTTATTTTCAGTAATTTTTATGTTATCTGGTAAAATATTTTTTCTTATGTGCATAATATATATTTTTGTTATATTTGATTTGAAATAGTTATACCTAAAACATATATTTATAGTTTTTAACATAAATGAATTCATTTTAAATCATAAAAATAAAGATGTACGTTTACATGGTCCTCAAGTGGGTGTTCCGTTTTACCCCACCACTTGAGCGAGGCGAAGATTTCAATACCTCCGGTAAATCTTATTTTCCGTCCTTCTCAAAGATTTTTCTTAACAATAGCTTTGAGTCTCTTATAATCTAAGGTCCACTGAAGACTCCTGTTCAAGTCCCGTGTCTTTTTCCCCTTCCGATTTTACGTTATCACCCTCCAAAGTTAATCGTTCCGTTTTACCCCACTTTCCCCTATGCATTTTGCATCTTGCTCACCCTCCCTTCATGAAACCTGTATCATGAAGCGTGTATCAATGTTTGACATTTTCACTGCAACACGTATCAGCGTCTGGAGGCCCATTCAGACCTCGACACCAGAAAGCGAGGTTACCCGCGTCCGTCCAACAATCCCGCCATTCAGCCCGATTACTTTTCACACACCCCGTATAAACTCGCGATCGCGAACGCTAAGCCCGCGGCGCCCGCCCGAGATAAACCCCCCGCCGCCTTTTATCTAGATACATTCCTCGCGCCTCCCGTACGCGATCCTCGCGCGACCGCGGTTCCCTCCCTCCCCTTGGCCCCCTATCGTCGAGCTATCGTCCGGGGCCGAGGGGGGGGGGGCGAGAGGGGAGGGGGCGAGAGGGGAGGGGAGGGTTGGCGGGGGGGCCTCGCGTCTCGATGCGTATCCCGTCGCCCCTGTCGCCGGACGATGGCGACGGCGACGACGACGGCGACGATACGCGTTGGGGCCGCGCGACGCACGGATCGCGACGGCGATGGCCAGGAATTGCAGATACGCGGCCGCGCCGAGTTTATCTGCGCCGCGCGAGCTTTCGCTCTTCCTGTTACCCGGCCGCGATTCGATTAGAGCCGGCCTTCGTGGATTTTTCCGTTGGCCAGACCCCGCTTTAATTCGCTGCTCACCCACGGCGAGCGGCGCGCGAACCGTCACGGCTATCGAGGGCTGGCTGGCTGGTCGTTACGCTCGGAGCCCCGCGTTCCCACGTACGTAACGCGCGACACGGAATACCATTAACGCGCCGCGTCGACGCTCGATGCCTTTGAAAAGCGACCTAGCCCCCCCCCCCCACTCCCTCCCTCCCCCCGCCCTCCCTTGGAATCGTGATCGCGTTCGGGGCTGCTCCCTCCCGGCGTCACGGGCGTGGAAACGCGGCTTGAAACCCAACGGTTCGCGGCGCGTAGCCGTGGAATAGGAATCGTTCGATTCCCGTGGCAGAGAGATGCCTGGCCGTGGAAATCGCTTATTGTTAGCCGCTGTGATCGCTGGCTGGAGGTTCGTCGAGCGATCCGAGGCCGGGGCCGGAGGCTCCTTTTCGCGCGCCTGAAACCCGTGGCGACGCGAGAGGGGCACCCGCGGGTCGGGGCCAGGCGCATCCTGTTGCAGACCGGGCTGCTTTTAACCGCGTCCCTTTCGCGCACGCCGGCCGCGGCAAAAGATTTCCAGAGGATTTCCGTTTCGAAAAACGACCGGCTGCGCGCATTCACGCCACTCCCCACCGTCCCCTCTCCTATGCCTCCCTCGTCGCCGGGCGGGCATTAAGCGGGCTCGAGCGTGGAATCGCGTACGAGGCCACTCGTCTTGTTTGGCCGGGGCACTTTTATACCTGCTGCCCCCCCCCCCCCCTCTTCCCCACCGTCCCTCCGTCCCTCGGCCCCGCGCCGCCTGACCGCCTTAATTACTTCGGGGATCATTTCTGCCGTGGATTATTTACGCTGTTTATCGAAGCGTCACGGAACGACGTCGTACCTGGATCCTGGGGCCCCTCGCCCCGTTCACTGGCTCCGGAGGAGGCAACGCGTAAAAAAGGGAGACGCGAAGGGATAATTCGTGCCGCTTCTTCCGCTTCCGCGTCGTCGTTCGCGGAGAGAGGGGCACTCGTTTTCGGGCCCTCGTTCGCCTCGGCGAAAACTGGAACGAACGCGCTCTTTCCACGTCGGAGGCACGAGGTTTCAGAAGTCTGCATCAATCGGTGGCTGCTCCAAGAACCCGCGAAAATAATTGCGTTGATGATGATCGGCGGATCGTTTATAATTATATGTAGCTTATACCTGGGCAGAAAGGAACTCAGCGACTCGTCCGTCAATTGAGAAGTGATTTTTTGAAAGGGCACATTTCTACATAGAACAAATTTTTAGTAACCGCAAAAAAACTGCGGTACTTACGTTTATTAAAAAAATCTTGTTTTTTTATTAGTACACGTACATTTTACTTTTCTATTTGATATCGGTAATATTTAAATATAGAGTTGTTCCACGTCAAAACGGATAGGTGAAATATTTTGTTTCACCGATTCCCTTCAAAATTACAGCATTTCTCGATAACCTCGCAAAAACAAAGTATACTGAATTTTAAAGGCATATGTCGAATAGCTTTCGAAATATTTAATGTTATAGTTTTAAAAATTGAAACAAAATCGGCTGACGCGTCGTCACTTAAACTGTAATATCTCAGTTATTTTTAAAGGTAATGCCTCCGTCTGGGGCTCATTTTAAAGCGGAATGAATGCTTTCTCAACCTGTATATAGAATATTTTGTTTGTTGGAATAAACCTATTTTGTAGAGTTGTCTGCCACTGGAGGATATAATTTAACATTTTTAAGTCGATTCCATCAAAATTTGCTTCAAGGTAAAAAATGAAAATATGCCCCTGTGAAAAATCACTCCTCAATTGGTTTTCCTATTACGTTAAAACATAAATATAATTTTACTAATTTAATCAATAAAATTACTTATTAGTTAACCAGTATCATTATAATATTAATAAATTTATTCATTCATAACAAAATATTTTTACGAATATCTTTGGAAATTTCAACAATATAATTTATCAGAATACTTATTTTATCTAAAAACTACATTTCTATTTTTTCGATTAATATACCCAACAATAAACATAAATATTTTAATTATAATCAGATTAATAATTAAAGCTCCAATATTCCCATTATTGATTTAACTTAATAAGAAAATCAATTAATAATATAAACTTAGGAACAAAGAAAAGTATTGGGGCTTGGAATAATGAATTCGTCGCGGGACAATAGCCGCGGGGCAATAAAATTTCGCGCCCTTCGATATGTATAGCAGCGCTGCGCGCGCGCATGGTTGAAAGGCGTCTCGTGCAGTCAGTCAGTCAGTTTAATACGTAAATAGGTTATTCACGCGGGACAGAACGCTCTCACGCGTGTCTGGTAAACACGACTTTGGGACTTGACGAGCATTCGCGAATTCTCTGCTCGGACATTTCGGAAGCTTCGATCGTTCCCGAGCAAACGGATCTGCAGGGGTTTCAGGTGTAATTCGCGGCGTTGTAAATGTTAATTAGCGGAGGTATCCACACCGGTGATCCTGTTTATGATGCCACTCGGTTCCTACTTCCAGCGCGGAGAATCATTCCCTTTTCATTGGCAAATACCGCGAACTAAGCCCTCGCTTTGTATACCTCGTTCGCGGCGATCTGTCGTCGCTTATCGTGGCAGGAATAAAACCGCACCGTCGATGTAAATTAACTCGACGACACGCCAGGAAACCCTCATCCGTCGTGTAATTGGCGAACACGATTGCGCGCCAGAAAGAGGGAGAGAGATATCGAGTGAGCACGGTCTACTTGAATGGGAAGGGTAGTGGGTGAAGCTTCATCGAGCCTGGGGAAAAAAAATTAATAGCCAGGAAGCGGAGCTTTCGACTCACAACATGTCGGCATTCGATGTGAAAAACAGTTTCGAGGGGGTGCAAAGCTATCGGATTGGCCGAGAATTTGGTGCCTCTCTACCCAGGAAACGATTGCTCCTCCGCTGGGCTTTGGACTTTGGGATGCAACCCCGCGAACTTTGTCAAATAATATCAACCCTTTCCCCAACTTCTTTCTTCCCCGATCCAGTTACCATTTCTCCTCGATTCTCGGATTATTAAACTCTCTTATGCCCCAACTCTACCTACGAATCACATACGCGTCCACTCCACCGCTTATCGTTCCCCGATCATCACTCACAGTCAGCGAGCTTCATTCGTTATCTCCCGCAAGCTTCGGGATTCGATCTCGCACCACGCGCGCGGTACGTATCCCCTGCAGTTCTAAAGAGTTCTCACGAACGAAGGAGGCTCGCAGACCGGAAGCCCTCCGACCACGAAGGGAGCTGTGTTCTCCCCCCAGAGCGTCGTCGCCGCGAAGAGGAACGTGGCCCTGAAGGAGGCGGGGTACGGCGTTGCGGGTTTTCTCTCGCGTGAAATTTAAAGGCGAGTCGCCTCTGGTCTCTCGCGGTGCCCGCGAGAAGGGACTGGGCCCTCGATCGATCCGTGCCCGCATAGTCGCGGCAGCGTTGTCAGAAGCGGTGGTTTGTCGGTAGTGGCTGGCCACCGTGGCCGCCATCGACGTCTCCCCCGCTTCCGCCAAGCCTCTAGGAGAAACTCTTTATTGCTGGATTTTCCGTATAATCTCGAATAATTAACGGCGCACCGTGGACTATGCGCGATCTGGGCCGGTTACCTCCCAGATTTACAGCGACCTAACCTGGGACCCCACGCAACTGGCATATAAAATAGTGTCCCTGATGGTAGCGGCCATATGCGTTCCTCAGCGCCTTTCATCATCCTATACCTGCGCACCGAACACCCTTAGAACGTTAACGTGAAAAATGTGTGACGAATAAAATATGAGGAGCAAGATTGACGCTGTACTTGTATTGCTTTGTAATTCCCGACGTATCACGTGGTTACATGGCTCACAGAAATATTAAGATATTACTTTAGAGACTTTAGAGTATTTAGACTTCATACACCACTGGATTAATTGTAAGCCTCGAGTCCACTCGTCGCATTGTGTTTCTGTAAGGAGTAAAACGCTTAGTTGCTAGCTAGCCGTTAGACTGGTTTAGCAGCGGAGACGCCGCGATCGCAGGGCCGACAAACTTGCACGTCTCTCGTGCAAGAGGGTCCAGCCTCGCCAGACCCACGACTACCCTCTAACCATCCCCCCCCCCCCCGCCTCCGCCCCTCGACCCTTCGATCCTTCCGAGAAGCAGCCGACGCTGCGTGCTCCCAGCGTCGTTTTCCCCGTCGTCGACTTAACGGCCGCACCTGCTACCGCCTCGTTTCGGCCGAGCACCGCGCGAATTTCTTCCCTTCGACGTGCCCTCCCGCCGGAGCCACCGTATTTCCGCTCTCGGCGGGCGCTTCCCCTTTCACAGACGCTGGAAATCCTCCCTGCTCCGTCCTCCGGGGAGGCTGAGAAGAAAAAAAATCCTTCCTCCCCGCCCCGTTTCTTCCCATTCTTCTCTCGCTAATATCGCGAACCGTGACGTTAGTGACTCCGGGCCAGCTTGCTCGAATTCTCGCAGAAAGATCGTCGCGAGCCGTAATCACTCCGGACGAATCACGTTGCAGGTCTATCAGCGTCCGCCGCGACGATTATCGAAGCCGAGCGATGGAGAGGGAAGGGCAAAGGGCGCAACCCCTAATAAATCGAGAAGGACGCCGGAGCGTCGCGTAATCGAGACTTCTCCCCTTTAATCCTTCTCCCCGCTATTCATAGAGCTGTCTGGCTCGCGCGTCCTCCCAGCCGCAATCGCCGGTTCCTCCCTTACCCGCGAGCGCATTGCGTAAGAGGCGCGCGACTACCTGTGCGCTCCAGAGGCGTTATATTTAACCCTCGCGCAGGCTCCGCCGCGAGGTAGACGCTTGGAGCGTCGCGGCCGCGATGCCTTTTCTCTTTTCTCTCTTGCCGCTGGTACGCGCGCAGCCGTCTTCTAATTTTAGAGGTTCCGAATTATGTAATCCGCGGAGACGGCGCGCGTGACGGGCAACCGCTCCGCGGATTCGCGCTCCTCCGTTCTGCCTAGAAGAGAGCGGCCGCTTCGTGCGCACGGGATCGAGATCGCTCGCCAATGGAATAAGCTAATTGGGCGAAAGTGGACGGTTTATTCAGAGTCCGACCGAGTTCAGTGACGGAGTAAGTGAATGGGGGGGGGGGGGTGGTAACGGCTCGAGGGTGGTTGCGTCGATTAACACCTCGATAACGAACGTACAGAGGAGGATTTTCTTCGGCTGTGCCTCTCGAAAAGTCGCCAGGTCTCGGTTTAAAGGGTAGCGCGGACTCGTTTAACGTATATTAGATAGGTCCACCGGTGCGAGCAGCTTAATCCACCATGCGTGTGTGCAGAGCGTTCAAACGTCCCTTTATGTTTATTTGCAGGGTGTACCTCACTGCGAGGGGTGATTGGGCAAACAAATATGACGAAGGAGTAGAAATATCTGTGCTGCGGCCCCGGCTGGAATTTCGAAGGGTGCTCGAATCGATCACACCTTTCGAACGTTTAGCGAGGGTTGACCTTAAGGTCCGCCAGAGCATACGCGTTTCAATTACTATTCATCGCCTGTAAGGGCGAATGAACGAATAAAATCGCCGGCAGTGAAGGTTCTCCAGAGCGTTGTCCTTTGTCTATCGAAATTCAACGCAGTCCGTCCAGTTATCCAGCGCGAAACGTGGAAGAAGACCGCGGCTCGGCGTCTAACGGCGTCCAGCGACCGGCTTCCCCCCGCAATTCCGCCCGCGGCCAGCCTCGAATTCTTTTTCTACGAAGACCGACCTTTACATTCCTAATCGTGACCACGCGAAATTCTTCGCCGCGTCCTTTCGGCGTTACCTGGCTGAGAGCAGGCGTGTGGCCGCGCCATTTCCAGCCGCGCATGCCTTCTGGCCATCCTCATCTCCCGTGCCCCCCCCCACTCACTCTCTCTCTCTCTCTCTCTCTCTCCCTCTGTTCTCAATGTTCCTGCCAGAGGGGGGAGAGAGAAAGCGAGAGAAGAGAGAGAAGAGAGAGTGCCTGCAGCCTCTGACGGGAAGGGCACGATCGGAAAATTAACGACCCCTCGAGCGTTAACTCCCGACTCCCGAGGTCGGTTCTCGGCCCGCTCGTTCGTTAAGTCCCTCTCCTCGAGTTCTCGCGACTCACGCCGCGTTTTCAGCTATCGCCCCGTCCCGACCCTTACTCCCCCCCCCCCTCTGTATCCCCCTTCTTCATCGTCTTCCCGTCTGTCCCGGGTACCTCCGGCGTTCACCGTTTCCCTTCTTCGTCTACCTTGGACGGCTCCTGTCGTTTCTCCTCCTCACCCTCATCCCCTTCCACCTTTTCCTTCTCCCCTCGCCCTAACCGACGCCAGCAGGCTCTAGCCCCTCGAGCCACGGATCGGAGATTGGCGGAGGGACCGGTCGATTATCTATAATCGATAGCAGCCTACACCATCGGCGGTGTATCGCCGCGGTGCATCGCGTCGACCTCGATGACGACTGACGTCCGTGTCGTTCGGTAACCGGCCATACGTTGGCACCGCGGCACTCTGGGGGCTGAGTGATAAACGTGGTAGCTGCCTGCCGGAGGGATCGAACGAGGAGCCGAGTTGTAGGGTCCGCTTTCGGGCCTCGAATGCTGAACAGGGGGTGATTTACTAACGAGCAGTAAGGGTATTTTCTGGAGACCTCTGGGGCCCGAGGTTTCGCTGGATTCTCGCAGCCACCGAGCCGGTTGCGAGAGCTGGCCGACAGCTCTCGTCGATCCGCGCCACGTCGCGAATGCAGCACGGGGGTGATAAATATTTAATAATGCGGCTGACAAGGGAGGATGCCGAACTCGGAGATTCAAAAATCCCGAAGCTTCGTGGACATGTAGGGGATCTCCTCCTGAATACAATGCATTTTTTTTGCCACCCAAATTCACTCCAAAGGGGTGAAATTAACCCCCGAAGATTCAGCTATCCTTCCATTTTATTTTGGTAATTCGTAATCTGTAAGGGATAGAAAGAAAGTTTCAAGGCTAAAGTTACTTCTTTCAATTAGATCTATTAAACGGTAAGAAATATTAATGTTTTCTAAAATTCGTTTTTCTACGTGAAATCTGAAATTAATTTACCATTCAACTTTTACCATTTGATAGATCTAATTAAAAGAAGTAACTTTTCTCTTGAAACTTTTTTTCTATCTCTTACAGATTGCGAGGTACAGAATAGAATCGAAAAATATCCGAATATTCGGGGTTTAATTTCACCCCCTTAGTGTGAATTTGGATGGCGAACGAAAAATGCGTTGTATGCAGAAGGAAATCCCCTACATATCCACAAAGTTTCAGGATTTTTTGAATTTCCGCCTTCGGGATTTTCCCTCGCGAGTATCGCGAATATTTGAATGTAAACGTTACAGGTTTATTACTTCAACGCCAGCGGTCCACGTCTTTCAGTCCCTCTGTTTACCACCCCCCTTCTGTCCTCCGCTATCCTCGCCTCAACTTCCATACGCTAATTACTCGGCCGCGCGACGATTACGCACCGGTGCCCCGCAGGGATCGTCGTTGTGCGCCTCTTTGTTCGACGGGCGTTCTCTTTCGGCCCCGGTCGGATGGCTGCGCCCCGCGACCATCTGGCGAGCCCGAGGATCGTCTTACGCTCGCGTGTTGGAAAAAGGTTCCGCGGGAATCGGTGCGGGTTCCGTGGCACGGCACGGCCCGGCGGGGGCGCGGGGGTGAGAGAGGGAGCGCGAGGGGCGGCGAGGTTACGGGAATCGGGTTGGTTCGGTTCGTTGGCTGCTCCGTTTTAATTCGTCGCTCGCCGCCCTCCAATTTCCTGCGCGCAGGTAGCCCCCCGAAGCCCCGACGAAAATCGATGGGAAAAGCCCCGGAGATTTTCACGAAAACACGAGTCACCTCTGCCCCCGCCCTCCAGCCTCCCCCCAGATGAGTAAATGAAAACGAAGGATCGCGTCCGCTCGCGTGAAGGATGTCGATCGACGTCGATACGGCCCGCGCGGAAATTGAGAGTCGCTCTTTGCCGTGGGCAAAGTTGCCTCTCGAGGAACGCGCGTGTTTAAGAGCGTTCGTTACATAGATAGGTGGGGGAGGGCAGGGGGGGTAGGAGACGAATAACGGGATCGACGGGAGGGACAGAGAGGTTGAGAAGCTTCGCGAAGATCGCCTATCCGTGCCCGTCGAGCGGAGACGATCCGGAGAATTGTTTCCACGGGACACGGTGGAGTGGAAGGGGCCCGTGGTCCCCGCGAAATTTAATCGAGCCGTTGTCCCGGCTAATTCGTTCGAGGAAGCGCGGTGTCGTTTCGCCGCGGCAACTCGTGCTACGAGGGCCACCTGCTCGGACCCCGGGGCCAGCCGAGCAACTGCGACGCGAGGAGCAAGAACGATCGGCCGCCGAGGATCGTGCGGTTTCGCAACGGCGCGCGATCGCTCGCGAGGCGAGCGCGTCCTTTCACGCTTCGTTTGAAGCTCAGAACGCGCTGACGTAGCGCGACGTTCCGTCGGCGCGCAGACGACGCCGACGCCTCGTTAACGCGCTGTCGTATCCCCTTTCGCGAGTCAAAACTGGGATGCTCCGACGTAATAGCGGGATACATACCGTCGGGCTCCTCCCACACCCCTCGTCCCTCTCCGGCCGAAGTCGAAGACAAAGGACGTTCAACGTGACCGCGAGCAGTCACCTCGCTCCACCCGTTCGCGAGGGGGACCGGCGAAATGTGACCGGTCTCGTACACGAGCGAGTCAATCGCGAGGCAGACGGCGAAGCCTAATTTCCACAGCATTAAAACACTCGATAACCTCCTCACGCTCGCTGGAGCCTGATATTCATATATGCGCGGCGCACGGCTATCCAGCTTTTTACGCAACAAAGCGCACCGAGGCGATCCATTCTACGATTATTGCGCGGCGGCGGCGACGGGATGGGGGGGGGGGGGTAGGGGGCATCGTGGAGGAGGAGGAGGAAGAGCAGGAGGAGGAAGGTGGAGGAGGGGAGTCGACCGGCTTCCGGAAACTATCTTTCGTATCCTCTTCATTCATAAACTCTTTCTCGGCCGCGTAATGGAATAGCCTGGTCGGCGGGCGCATAAACCGAACGTGCCCGCTTCTGGTAGCGCAAAGTACATACGGGCGAAACTAAATCAGACGGGTAAATACACAGGCGAGTGAACTGGACCCGGGGTCTCTCGAAAACGCTTTCCCTTCCCCGAAAACCTTCACCGTTGACTCGATTATCGTCCGTCTGTCCGGCGAAGTCGGCGGCGACGACGGCCGTGGTAACAGGAGCGCAGAGGCAGCGAGGAGGCGAGCCCAGCCGTTCCACGTGTGCGCGCAGAGCCGCGCCGTGCGTCCCACGTACACGTGCACACGCCGCCGGCTACTTTATGTGAGAAGTGTCGCGTACCGTGGCACACGTACGTTGCCGCACACCGACGCGCCCGTAAACGTTCACGCGCGACACTACTTACATAAATGATGCCAGGAAAGAGCGAGGAGGACGAGAGAGCGCGGTGGGACAAAGACGGTGAATCGAGATTGGGGGAAGGATAGAGAGGGACGAGCGATACGCGGTAGAGATGCTCGAGGGGGACGAGGATAGCGATGTGCGGCGAAAAGGTGGATAGATAGAGATAGAGAGAGAGAGAGAGAGAGAGAAAGAGAGAGGCTGATAAAGAAGCTCTCGTACGTGGAGAGGAGAAATGCGCGACGTGTGACCACATCGGCCGTCGTCACTGGCGGCTTCCACGGCGGATCCTCGAAAGAGCAGAGGTGAAGCTCCACCGAGCTGTACACAAAACCGCTTCTCGTTGCAAAAGCCGCGAGATTGGACGTCCACGGGCGTGTACGCGCGCCGTCGGGAGCTTTTTACGCGGGGCCGTGGCTTTTAAAGGGCCTTTCGATGTCGCTCCGCGACGTGACTGGATTTTGCGCGATCGAAGCTCGCCGTACGCCTGCTTTGAATACGGGCCGCGACGGGCAGGCGGGGGCGAGGTGGCGGGAGGACGAATTAAAGGCGGTCAGCGCGGCGTGTAGGCAGCCGCGAGGCCGATCGCGGCGAATTTAATAACGCGCAAACGAAGAGCAGCAGGAAAGGTGAACCAACCCGTTCCGATTCTTTCAAAATGGAATCCTGGTTAACGGGGAACACCACCGTCATTCTTAAGAATTTTTTTCAGCAACAATTTACAGTTTTCATGTAAAATTTTTATTACCTACATGCATTATTAATATATTAATTAATATTCTACATTCCTCACGCACGCTGTTAGGATGTGTAATTATGGAACAGTAAGTCCGAAATCAAATTTCATTTTTTTTATTTTTATAAACTATATGAGAATAATTTCGTTGCACGTACGGATTATTTGATCGAAAACAAATTTTTTGAAATACCTAAAGTTGAAAACCTGTCCATCTTATAAACTTTTCTTCTAAACCGCACCATTGTTACAGAAATAATTTGTTTAAGAAATCGGTACGTGCAACTGAAACTACACTCATACAGTTTGCAAGAAAAAAATAATGAAATTTGATTTCGGACCTGCTGTTCCATAATTACACATCCTACCAGCGCGCGTGAGGGGCCTAGAAGATTAATTAATATACCTATTAAAATTTTTGCGTGTTCTTCTATTAATCTTTTTTTATAGCCTCTTGAGACATTGTACAAAAGGTAGGTAATCAAAATTATAAATGAAAACCGTAGATTATCGCTGAAAAAAATCTTAACATTTTCGGTCGCCACAGTGGTGTTCACCGTTAAAGTGAACCGCGGATTTGACGTCAGGCATCGGAGGAAAACAGAATCTCGCGTGATCGGTGAGGAACGTTAAGCGCATCATGCAGGAAGCGGGAATCTCCCATTACGAAGATACATTACGCGCGCAACGGGGACGTTCTGAGCGAGGCCTCGCGCGGAGGGTGCCATCGACGAATTCTCTATCCAGCGAAAGGTGGTCGGAGTGTCCACGATACAGAGACTGGGCCTCTGCTTTATTTATCGCTCGGCAGAGGCGATCCTAATCGATCCGCGCGAAGGAAATTACAGGGGGAGAGGCTGGCTGCGATATTCGATTACCGAGTGACCGCCTCGGTTCCTCGGAAAATGCAGCGTCCTTCCGACCGCGATTCTAATTACGCTGGGAGCGCTATTAGAGCTCGCGAGTAGAAAGCGCCGCCGTTGGTCGCCGTTACGCGAGACAGCATTCGCGATGGTCAACGAGCATTCGTAATTAGCGAACGCTTCGAACCGCGGCTATTCCAACGGCGCGGGTCTACCTCTGCCCCTTCGCGCAAACGAACTCGCATCATCTTTCGACAACAGTCGAACGGCACGAAAGCACAATCTCCAGAGATTGTGGCGGCCGTTCTGGTCACCCAAATAGCGCGCCGCTAGCCACGCTCCGGGGTGTATTCTTGCCGCTGTTTTATTTCGAATCGGCGCTCCCAATCAACTGCTACGAACACCAGTGCAGAGGGGGCAGGGGGAGCAGGAGATGGAGAGAGAGAGAGAGAGAGAGAGAGAGAGAGAGAGAGAGAGAGAGAGAGAGAGAGAGAGAAGCGGGGAGTGGCTGCCTATAATATTCGGTTATCGAGCGACCGCGGGGCTGGCTCCTCAGAAAATGCAGCGTCGTTCTGACCGCGATTCCGATCGCGAAGCGGCGTTAATGCGGCTTTGGGCGTCTCGCGGCCCTCCCCCCCTTCGCCGGCTCCCGCGGCCCCCAGAGCCACCCTCCCCCCCTCTGCCCCGGTTCCCTCGGACCCGCGTTTTTTTCCTCTCTTTTGCATGCGCCTCGCCGCGGCCTTCGAGAGTTCTCCACCGGGGCAACGGAACGAGATAGACGGAGAGAGGGACGGCGATACGGCGGCGACCGCGCCGCGGAGAAAGACAGAGGGGGAGGGACAGGGGACGACGGCTGGCTCGGCCCTGTGTGTGTGTGTGTGTGTGCGTGCGCGCACGGGGCCAAGCGAGATAAAGCGCGGCGCGGAAGGAGGGAACGAGACGCGTAGAGAAAAAAAGAGGCCGTGAGCTTCTGGCCTGGACGGTGAGCCGAGGTAAAAATCGCGAGAGCCGTCAATTAGGAACGCCGCTCGGGCCAGCCCCGTTCCCTTCGCGAACAAAGAGCGAGTCTTTCTACCGCGGATACGCGGAGATCAAGCGGGCTCTCTCTCTCTCTCTCCGCGATGTGTTTCCTCGTCCGCACGAAAAAGATATCGGCGAGATATCGCACGGCCTCCGTACAACCGACGCCCGGAATTCGGTGCCAGGGGGACGGTCGGGGAGAGTCGTTTGTCGATGCTAAATTACGGCCGGCCGCCCGCCCGCCCGCCCCTCGGCCCCTCTAGCTCTGCCAGACCTCCTCCTCCCCCCTCGCTCCCCCGCCGACGCGCCGCGGCGAGCCGAGCCGAGCCGCTCGGACGGCCAGCGGCTTATGACTGATTGCGAGATGATAGAGCGCGTGCACGCGCGTTTAACCGCGGAGCGCTCGTAATTCCCGGCGACTTGAGTCGTCCAATTCATTGTTTATCCTGCGGTACCGTTTCTCGATGGCGTAACAAACGTGGTCAGTGTACCTACACGTACGTACGGATGTATGTATCGATAAGCGCGCGTGTACCTCTCTTCCCCCCTCCCCCCAATGTGTCGGGGGACCCGTAAATATATTTTCCACGGGGAAAGGCGCGATACTCTTCTAGCTTCTCGGGCAGATAACCGAGTAGGTGGCTTCGCACGGTGGATGTCGGGGAGTGGTATTGGAGGACAGGAAAGTTTTCAACGTTTCTTCGCGCTCGTTTTCGCGTCGATTACGTTCGAGCGATTAATACGTTTTATTGTATGAATATTCGGTGGGGGGGGGGGGGGGGATAGTGGTAATCGCGTCGCGCGTGATATATCGCGCGCGATGCTTTTACATCGCCGTGAATAATGAATTACATGTAAACGGGGCGGCGAGGATCGCGATTAATTTTAACGCCGTGGCATTAATTAACCGGCGGAATCGGTGTGCAACTGTTACGCCGACGATTCAAAAGAAGCTAATTAATTTCTCTTGTCGGCCGTCGAAACGGGTCAAGCACGCGGGTAAAACGAACGATTTCTCGGAACGGCGATGTCGCGCGCGAGAACGCACACGCTCGCCCGGCTTTGACGGGTGTCGATGGAAGTTTCGGAAAAACCTCTGGCTCTTCCACGAGATTCGACGAGGAGGCACCTCGACCGGAAGCCCATCGAAAATTCCGAGGCAACGAGGAGCCAGGCACCAGAGGCAGGGGACGACGAGCCTTTGGCCCTCGCATCTGCCAGATGAAACGCTATGTAATCGGGGATAATTGTTGCCGAGCTTCGCCTCTGCCGCGGTTATACTGCGCGCTTCGAGAACACTGTCAAATTGCAGCATTATGGCTGGGGCCTGATCTAACTTTTCCGTCGCTCCGGACTTTGTATTTAGGTAATTATAGGTAATTAACTTGAACTGTAATTTTTCACAGTGAGTGAAATTTTGTTGGGTATTTGTTGAAGTCTGCTAAAGATCTTTAATATAGGTGTGCACCTTTCCGTAGTGTAATAGTAACTTTACAGTGGCGGACAGAGGAATGTTTACAACTTTTAAAGTCGCATAAGTTTTTTAGAATTGGCCCAAACGACTTAAGTTTTCTGTTTTTTGAGAAACTAGAAGCATTAGTTTGCCGAGTGACGTGTTTCGTCATTTTGAAAACGTGCAATTGGTCGGAATAACAAAGAAAATAGTAGATATTGTTTCTGAACATTGTTTGTGAGTTTGTAATGAAAATGAAAAAATCCAGTTTGTAGATTAAAGTAAGTTTTATACATACCTAAAATTTCATCAAAATCGGTTAACGTTGAGCTATAAACGTTTAAACATCGCAGAATAGGGTCGAAAATCGTGAAATACCTGCGGAATTTTGAATTTTCATTAAAGGCTCACAAAAAAAAGTTGAATAAATGAACTTTACAATTTTTTTTCTATTCCGACCAAGTACATTTTTTTTTAACAACGAAACACGTCACTTAGCAAACTAATCCTAGCTTCCCCCAAAAAAAACTCAAGTCGTTTGGACCAATTCTACAAAAATTATGCGATTTTAAATGTTCTAAACTTTCTTTCGTTCGCCAGTATATACGGGTGATTTAAAAACAATTTAGAAGTTTTGCCCTTTTATTCAAAAAGTATTACTTTTCTATCGGTCTCTATTAATTTGAATTTTCTCTTCCCACGAAATTTCCCAGTTTGAGCAGGTGGCCTGCTCGGGCCCCCCAGATCAGGCCCCGCTGCCGAACAAAGAACAAGTCCCGTTCGAGTTACTTTACTAAACAAATCACTTTCCTCGCGATTCCTGCGCTATTAATCCTCGACCGACCGGTCCGAGCGATTGCGGTGGAGTCGGTGCTTGGGCCCGTAGCGTCGATCCCACTATACCCGCGCGGTTCGAGCGTCGTTTACTCTGTTAAAGCACTTCGCGTGATCGATAACCGGGCTTTTCCCTGTTACTGCTCGCAGTTCCGTGGAAGGGCCTGACGCCTGGGCGTAAGAGGACCGAGGCCACCGCTGACCGAGGGTTAACGAGCCACCCTGTATAAAAAGAGAGAGGAAGTCGGTAACGCGACAGCATCCTCGTTCCCTCGCCGCTCGACGGGCGCTCGAAGAAAGTTCCCCCCCCCCCCCCCCCCACGGTTATCGGGCGGGCCGAGGACGGCGAGGACTCCGGCAGATACGAAAAACCGTATAAAAATCCACTTTTAAGATAGGCGCCCGACAGGTTTTTCCCCGATATAAGCGCGCGAGCGCGAGTAACGGGTAACCCGATAATTTATAGCGGCGCATGGAGGGCACCTGGTATAAGGTTCCCCCGTGGCCGGTCGCGCGAACACACACGCACGCGCGAGCACATGCGTGCGGCCGAGCCACTGCTCCCCATATGCCCCGGCGTAATGACGAGAGCGCGCGTCCAGACGGAAGAGCGCTCAAATTTCCCGCGTGAACGACGCGCACCGACTCGCCGGGATACCTAGCCACCTCGTCCTCAGACTTCGCTCCCTCCCTCCTCCCCTTTCCATCCTTTTACCCTCTTTTTACGCGTTGGTTAGGCCCGTGGAAAGTATTAGGTGCGGGATGCGCAAGCTGCGGCCCGCGTGCATCGATGCCGGCAACGTGGAGGGGAGTTTTCGTGGATAGCGGGTTCGTTAGTTCGTTTCGAGAAATCAGATTAATGCAACCAGAACTGAAGTGGTCAGATAATTCAAGAGCTTTGTAAAAAGAAAAGAAAGCTGTATTTCATCGTATACCTAAATAAATTTCTGTAATCACCTAATGAGTTTCATTGGTTGTGCTTCAATAATATTTCTATCCGTTCAACTGGGCTGCCCGCAAGATTAAGTCCTGAGTGCCCCAATGAATGTACGTGATACCTGAATGAGTATCTTATTTCCGTGGGAGCTACTGTGGAATTTGACGAAGGACAGAGATCTGTCCGTGAAAACGAGAATTACGTGGAGGCGTTTAGCTGATAGCCGGGGCAGGAGGGGATGGAAACGTTCGTCTTTGATTTGTGCAGGTGGGCTGGAGTGGCTATCGATCGGCGGCGATGGACAGGGTCGCGAATTCGTGGGGCCAAGCGGTAAATCGTGCATATGTGTAGAGGCCCTGTAGGAGAGGAGGCCGAGATGAAATTTCTCACCATATGGCGGATGCCTACGGCCGCCATCTTCCCCCGGAACTCACCCTGCGCGACTCTTCTTCTCTATCGCTCTCTTTTTCTACCGTGCAGTGCGGGGAGGGGGGGGGGAGGGAGGGAGAGAGCGGGGGCCCCCGTAAGTCGCCCCGAGATTACGGGCTCTCGGTTTTAAGGCCGCCTGCTGCGAATCCGAAAGAGGCCAACGCGATGAAGCGCGCCTCGAGATAAACACGAAGGAACCTTCCAGACGGATGCCAGCGGGATTTATTCGTTCGGCGGGTAGGAGAAGAGGGGGAAAAAAAACGGCCGGGGCAAAAAGAGACGGGGGAACGCGAACCTGCCAATCACGCGCGCAGTTATTCCGCAGCCCTTAAAACGATGGCCGGCCGCGAGGAGCGGCAAGAAAAAGGATCGGGGCCAGGGATTCGCGATGTTTGCGCCGTGGCAGGTGTTTAAGCAAACCTCCCGTAATTGATAAGCTAGTAGAGCGATCGGAATAATCAGGGGGATAATTTTGCCGCGCGACTTTCAAGAACAACTCGAGCTATTAGCTGTACGCCAGGAGTTAAACCATAGGATAATGCGCTCCTCTTCACCCTCGACTCTATATTTCCTACCACCTTCGCCCCGTTCCCTGCATTCCTTCCACTCGTTAAGGTGCAAATCCACGACGAGACGAAAATATCGTGTCTCGCGCGAGACTTTAATTTCACGAGACAATTTTTCCATTATTCTATTCTTTTTTTGATTATTTTGTCATTGGTTTCGCGAGACTAACAAGCAGACACTCGTGAGACAATGTTCGTTGTATATTTTCAAGATCTCTCGCGACTTTTCCATTATTTAGTTGTTGCTGAGAAAAGTCTGATGGAAAATCTCATCGTGGATTTTTCGATTATTCTATTCTTTTTTGATTATTTTGTCATTGGTTTCGCGAGACTAACAAGCAGACACTCGTGAGACAATGTTCGTTGTATATTTTCAAGATCTCTCGCGACTTTTCCATTATTTAGTTGTTGCTGAGAAAAGTCTGATGGAAAATCTCATCGTGGATTTTTCGATTATTCTATTCTTTTTTGATTATTTTGTCATTGGTTTCGCGAAACTAACAAGCAGACACTCGTGAGACAATGTTCGTTGTATATTTTCAAGATCTCTCGCGACTTTTCCATTATTTAGTTGTTGCTGAGAAAAGTCTGATGGAAAATCTCATCGTGGATTTTTCGATTATTCTATTCTTTTTTGATTATTTTGTCATTGGTTCCGCGAGACTAACAAGCAGACACTCGTGAGACAATGTTCGTTGTATATTTTCAAGATCTCTCGCGACTTTTCCATTATTTAGTTGTTGCTGAGAAAAGTCTGATGGAAAATCTCATCGTGGATTTTTCGATTATTCTATTCTTTTTTGATTATTTTGTCATTGGTTCCGCGAGACTAACAAGCAGACACTCGTGAGACAATGTTCGTTGTATATTTTCAAGATCTCTCGCGACTTTTCCATTATTTAGTTGTTGCTGAGAAAAGTCTGATGGAAAATCTCATCGTGGATTTTTCCATTATTCTATTCTTTTTTGATTATTTTGTCATTGGTTCCGCGAGACTAACAAGCAGACACTCGTGAGACAATGTTCGTTGTATATTTTCAAGATCTCTCGCGACTTTTCCATTATTTAGTTGTTGCTGAGAAAAGTCTGATGGAAAATCTCATCGTGGATTTTTCGATTATTCTATTCTTTTTTGATTATTTTGTCATTGGTTTCGCGAGACTAACAAGCAGACACTCGTGAGACAATGTTCGTTGTATATTTTCAAGATCTCTCGCGACTTTTCCATTATTTAGTTGTTGCTGAGAAAAGTCTGATGGAAAATCTCATCGTGGATTTTTCGATTATTCTATTCTTTTTTGATTATTTTGTCATTGGTTTCGCGAAACTAACAAGCAGACACTCGTGAGACAATGTTCGTTGTATATTTTCAAGATCTCTCGCGACTTTTCCATTATTTAGTTGTTGCTGAGAAAAGTCTGATGGAAAATCTCATCGTGGATTTTTCCATTATTCTATTCTTTTTTGATTATTTTGTCATTGGTTCCGCGAGACTAACAAGCAGACACTCGTGAGACAATGTTCGTTGTATATTTTCAAGATCTCTCGCGACTTTTCCATTATTTAGTTGTTGCTGTGAAAAGTCCGATGGAAAAATCTCATTGTGGATTCGCACCTTAACAGATGTATAGTAGAAGCCGCGTCCCCCGCCAACAATAACTGACTGCATATAATCCCCAGTGTACCGAACTGGTTCTAGCATCCAGTGGATCCGAGTGGATCTAATAACCGCCCGCGAATTTCCGAACAGGGCCAAGGGTAATCCCTTAGTTTCGTACGCATCATTGCCTCGCAACGTGGCTGTTAAGCCGTTAGAGGAGTGGCAGAGAAACGGCTGCCGTAGCCTCGCTAACTTTTAATTCAATTCCGTTACCGTGACGCCCCCGCGGCTGCCCTCCTCCCCCCGCAGGTACGGATAACCGACGACGCCGGGGACCGCAGACGAGAAAATCGCGGCGATTACACACCGTGACCGTTACCATTATACCGTCGACGAATGCCATTTATTAAAAGCTGGCTGCTCGCCCCGCTGGATTAAGCGAATCGCCGAGTGTTAAGGCGTATTATATACTCGGCCAATTATATCTGTAATTCTGATCTTCCCCTGGCCGCAACATTGTGTGCTCCCCCCCCCCTCTCTCTCTCTCTCTCTCTCTCTCTTCTGCCACCTCCTTCTTCTTCTTCTTCTTCTTCTTCTTCTTCTTCTTCTTCTTCTTCTTCTTCTTCTTCTTCTTCTTCTTCTTCTTCTTCCTCGCGATCTCCGCTGGCCATTTGTATCGCCACGCGACCGCATCCTGAAGGTATTTTATAACTTCATCGGAATCGGGGACAGCATGCCGCGCATAGCATCTCGAGGCACACGCTTCGGCTGGGATAATCATAGTGATCACTTTCGCTGGATGCTGGCCGCTGGTGGGGTTAATGCGTTCAATGCCATCGTCGAGCTTTATGCCTTTGATTTGGACGGTGAAAGGTAGAGAAATGCTGGCTGGGCGGCGTCCTTGGCCTTTGACGCGGGGATTTACGCCGTTGCGTGTGTTTAGTCGCGGGCGATTTCGGATACGGCGGGGATTAAACCCGGGAACGATCGTAGAAAAAGTATCGCGGCCGTGGTCGATGGGGTTTTTGAAATACCCGAGGAGGCGGAGGGATACATCCGTGCCCTAAATCACAGGCCCTGTCGATGCTCCACGGTCATCGTGGCTTAATTACTCCCAACCCCCTCTGACGGCGCAGGTATTAACAGGAATGGTTAACCCTTTCCACGAAGGACTTGCACCTTTTGTTTCACTCCGCTGCACCTGCCCCAAGTGCTCCGATCACTTCTGTGCGCGCGAAGGGAGAATTGCTTCTATCGATGCGCCGTTCTAAGCGGGCACTGTATTCAAAATCGAAAAGTGGGAATATAAAGTGATACAGGTAAAGCTTTTCGACAATGAGCGGCTAGATTTCGCGTTAACAATTCCCCAGATAGATTCACGCGTCTCCTACTTCCCATTTAATCTTCCTGGAGTCGATCCCTCCCGATCAGACATCCCCGAAATACCGCCGGTCGATCACGCAAGTATCTCTCCGAAAATTGTGACGCCTGAAACTTAGGAATCCAAGTGCCTTTCCTCTTATATCATTAGCGTCTTAAAATGTTTCCACCGAAAATGTTTATCTCTCCCGCCGACATCATCCACCGGACGAGAGTATAAAACCCGAGAATCCCGGCGAACCGCCCCCTCTAATCAAATATCCCCGTTATTTTGAGAATTCCAGCTGGCTGACGGCTACTAAATATTTCCTGCCGCGGTCAGAGGCGTATCAGCCGCGGCGAGCGACGAGAATAAACGCTGGACGGGCACGGTTTTAGCCTCGTGGCGACGGGGGTCGATCGCGAGGGGGGCTGGTTGCCCGTCGATCCTGCCAGAGGGGTTCGTGTACCAGCTAGGCGAGGGAGGGATCGGGGAAGAGGGGAGGGGGGGAGGGTTGGCCGCGATCGAAAATCCCCAACGACGTACACGTAGCCGCCATTTCCGTGAACGAGCCCCGTAATAATCGGCGCGAGATCGCTCGTGCAAACAGAGCGAGGGACGGGGGAGAGGGGTGGCTGGCAGCCTTTGGACTGGGTCTGCGTGTCCGTTAGCCTTTCCGCGCGTATACGCGAGCGTGTACCCTCCAGCGAACGGCTGGGGGCTAGCTGGGGTCGCGACGCGGCCCGACGGCGAAGGGGATGAAGCGACGGGGGACGGCCCGGCTGTAGGGGGAGTCGGAGGGGAACGGCTGGTTCGCCTCCATCGGTTTTCCCGTTACTTCGACCGAAGTCCTACCTAACTTATCTGCGCTTAAAGCCGCCCCTTTCGACGTCCCTTCGGGAGGCCGCCCGCTGCGAGCACGAAAATGACGTCGCCGTGTCGCGACGGGATCGGCGACGACCGCGTCGCCGGGGCCACGGTCCGTGGCCGCTCGCTCGCCGCTCCCGCTTGCGACCGAACCGAACGCTACTCGGGGGCCCTTCGAATGGGGGCTTTTCCCTTTGTCTCTGTTTATGGGCAGCAGCGAAGAGGATTGGGATTGATAGTACCGTAAATGAGCGTGGTAACTGATTTTATTTTAGCTGCTTAACGACCATCGCCCGTGCACGTGCATTCCGGCGACGAACGGGCTAATAAAATTAACAATGCCCGCCGTTTTCCCTGACCGACCGCGAGGAAGCTGTTCCTCGGGAGAAAATCCTGGCCAAAACACAAATTTGTATAGTCACCGGCTGTAGTTTCGGACCCCATCACCGTTTTCGTCGCCTATCTAGCTACTCGGTACTTAATTACCAACAGTTAGAGGACAGTGAGTTTGTCATCGTTCGCTATAGCTCATTCCAAAGTTCAGTATTGTCGGAGTATTGCTCTGTCAGCGAAATTGCTGGTGCTCCTTGTCACCCTTAAGGGGGTATACTCGTTTGAATCCACGGAAAATGGGTACATTTTGTGGGTTTTTTTTAGAAGTTAACGGTTTGATGCAGATTTCCCGTTTTTTTTTAATATCTTTACATAGCATTATGAACTACTTAAAAAAAGTTTAAGTTAAAAAATTATTGTGTTTCGGAAGTTATAGATACATATCCGAAAGTCTCTAGATTTTAAACGGCTGAACGGTGGGCCTGTAAACAGCTGTGTGTCGTGTCTGAAATCGATAACAATAAAATCTTCTTATAAAGTATGTCAATAGCTATTGTCCAACGGGGACGATTTTAAAAATTTTGAAAAATAAAGAAATGACGAGAGTTCAAAGGTAAAGTTAGATTTTTCTAAGAGAAAAGGCCACCTTTTTTCTTTATAAATAATAAACAGGGAATCGGAATAAGAAAAGCCCTCGTCGGACGATGTGGAATCTTATTACGATCCTGCATGCAAAATTGGAAGTGAATTAATTGAACGTAGCGCGAGTTTTTAGGCCCACCGTTTAGCCGGCTTTAAATCGAGAGACTTTCGGATATGTATGCATAACTTCCGAAAAACAATAGTTTTTCAACTGAAACTTTTTTTTTAAGTAGTTCATAATATTATGCAAAGTTAATAAAAAAAACTGGAAGCTTCATCAAGCCGTTGACTTGTAAAAAAATCCACAAAATCTACACATTTTCCGGCGGTTCAAACGGGTATACCCCCTTAAGGGTGAACACACCACTGTGACGGCCGGAAAAGAAAGCCAATTTTAAGAATTTTGTTCAGGACTAATTTACAGTTTTCATCGAAATTTTTGATTACCTACCTTTAGTACGCTGTCTTAAGAGACTATACAAAATAAAATAAATAGAAAAGCATCCATAAATTTGAATGTATTAATAAATCTCCTAGACCCCTCCACGCGAGTTGGTCGAATCTGTAACTATGGAACAGCAGGTCCGAAATCAAATTTCATTTTTTTTTTTATAAACTATATGAGTATAGTTTCCGTTGTGCCTACCGATTTCTTAAACAAATTATTTTTGCAAAAATGGTGAAAAGTTTCAAAAATCCACGAATAAGATGGACAGTTTTTCGAGCGTATTTCAAAAAGTTTGTTTTCAATCAAAAAATCCGTAAGCACAACGAAAACTACAATCATATAGTTTACAAAAAAAAAATGAAATTTGATTTCGGACCAGCTGTTCCATAGTTACAGATTCGACCAGCTCGCTTGAAGGGGTCTAGAAGATTAATTAATATATATTAATTTCTTGGATGGTTTTCTATTTATTTTTTTTTGTATAACGTCTTAAGACATCGTACTAAAGGTAGGTAATAAAAAATTTCTATGAAAACTGTAAATTAGTCCTGAATAAAATTCTTAAAAATGGCTTGCTTTTCCTGCCGTCACAGTGGTGTTCCCCTTAAGGGTCAATTCAGACGAGCGATGCGTCGTCGTGCGATATGACAATACTGCCGCAATAAAATTGCGACATGTGTGGATTTCTGTATATACGTAGGTATATGTATCTGTGCGAAATCGCAACGACGCCGCATCGCTCTTCTGAATTCACCCTTAAACTGTACTTAAAACTGGTAGAACATTCATGAATCGAGTAGGCAGTGATAAGTCTGTATTTTTATCGGCGTAATCAGGGACCTCGAAAACCTTAAGTAGCATACTGAGTTTTGTAGAATTCAAAGGTCACCTTCATGTTCCGGCCAGGTTTTCTAGATTTCCGAGCACTGTGCGACCCCGAAAAGTGGCACTCGCGAAGGCCGGAATTTTCCCGGGCAGAGAGGAGAGTCTGTCAGGTAGACGCGGATCCAGCGACGAGAATAGAGGAGAGGATAGAGGAAGGAAGGGGAGGAAGACCGCGGCACGTATACACGGGACACAATGCCAGTCTCTGCAGGAGGACGCGCCGATAACACGTACCGTCATTTCCTCGGCGCAGGTATCCGGATAATTTAGAATAAGAGAGCGGGGCCGGCATGGCACGGTCGCCCCTGACTATCCCTTGGCTCCTTCCGCCGTCAGCCCCTCGCCCCCCCCCCCCCCCCCCCCCCCTCGCCCTCGTTCCGCCGTGGCTTTGGCGGAGGAGCGAGCCCTCCTCGGGCCGAAGAAGCGTCCTCGTCGGGGCGTGCCTTTAATAATGACGTAAAAAAGAAGAGAAGACGCGGCAATAAAGGAGAGACGACCTAGGCGAGGGTGTATCCCCGGCACAGCTGTCTCGCAGATTAACCCAACGACTCGCGGGGAAAGGGACAGAGAGAGAGCGTGAGAGAGAGAAAGAGAGAGAAGGGTGGAGCGAGGCGGTGATGGAGAGAGACGCGAGAAAAGGGTGCTCGCGAGAGGGAAAGGGATGAAAGTAGCGACGAGGCGATACCACGGCGAGGAAAGGAAGGCAGGGCGAAGGGGCCACGGGTAGAGAAGGAAGAGAATCCCGAAACGGTGGGAGAGAAGGCGGAAAGAAGAACGCAGGCACCGACGGACGGGGGCGAAAGGGCGCTGTGGAGGAGGAAGGAGAAAGGAGGAAGGAGGAAGGAGCAAGGCCGATCCTGACTACCTAGAAACGGTCGGTGCTTCCACGACCGTGGCCCGCCGAAGATATATAACCTCCATATACCAGCGCGAATCGCCCTCAGGTACAGAAGCCACCGCGTTGTCGTGCCCTTCCCCCCCCCCCCCTCTCGTCCCTCCCTCGGGCCCACCTCTGGTCCTCCACCTTGCCCAGCTTCTTCCGCGCCGTGGCCGCGCTCCGATATCCACCGTCCCGTTTCTCGCCCCGCAGGCAAACTCGCGCGACATCCGCGGCTTTCCCTCTGCATTCGCATGCACGCCCGACGCCAACGAACGCGGATGGCCAGCCCCGCGTGCATCGAGCGAAATTGCGAAACGTGCGGGCACTGAACACCGGACGGGGGCTGGGGCGGGCACGCCGAGCGGTGTTTGATTTTTTCGCAACAGAGCCGGCCGCGGCGTTTCGCAGATCGCGGGGAATTAATCAGCGAGCGGTCCGCTGGTGGATGACCGGACCACCTTTCAGGCCGCGGACAAAGGGTGTCGCGCTGAAACAGAAGTGACACATTGTTTCTTTGCAGTGCCCACGGGCCGCCGCGTCGCAGCTGAAAGCGTAGGGACCGAGGAAGAATCGTAGCCCGCTGCCAGGGCGCCCTGTTCGCCCGGCGTGCTGTTCGCACGGCCCGTGTTTTTCTGCGATCACGGGCCCGTGGTCAGCGGTCGCGTAGCTGGCGAAACGCGCCCGCACACGCCGCCACCGGATCCGGGAAACGGAAGTGGGCACACCTGATCCGAGGTGGCGTGCGAGGGGTGGCTGCCATTTTGAAACGCACGGCTAATCGAGTGTACGCGCGGCGACGCTACGAGCCGGGGGCCGGGTAAGGACTTTGACCGTGCCGCCGGAATTTTACTACCGATGAGGATCGACTAATGATCGACGAAACTTAACTGGTACGCTGACAGGAGCATTGGAACATTTAAATGGCCAGTGGTCCGGAATGTTCGAATGATAGAGGAGGGTCGATCAAGGGGGCGGCAATGTCACGAGCAACCACGTCGAGCGATCCATTCGGCTGGGAGGGGGGGGCACACGCGGATAACTCCGTTTCACCATGACGTAATAACGATCTAATAAGAGCAACAGGCAGTACTCGGTGAATGCGGATGCTGCCGGGATTCGATTTGTTCTACTTGGTTTCACCGTGGACGGATAGCAGCGCGCAGGTATACGCTCTCCCCGGCCCGTCCTCCTCGTCCCTCTCCCCGCCCCGCCCTCGCCCGCACACGGACAGAGCAGTTGGAAAACACTCTCGACTTCTCCGGGGCAAACAATTTTTCCCCCACGTCCCGCTCGGAGCCGGGGCGAGCGAATTATGCGAGCCGAGGTGGACGCCGCTTAATCCTGTCCAAGGACCCAGAGGAATCGAAAAGGGAAAACCGCCTTCTGCGGGGCCCGGGCGACGTTATTGTTCGCGGGAACAGATCGCTGCCCGGGGGATGGCCGCGTCCTTTGCCATTTTCCTCGGTCGAGGGACGACGTTCACGTGGCGGCTCGTCCTGGGCACAAAGACTCGCGCGGCCCGCCGTGCCGCCGACGATGGAAATTGGAAAGCGTCCCCTCGATTTGTCAGGCTTCCAGCCGTCCCCCCCCCCCCCCCCCCGACTGACGGCTTCGCGAACTTTCGGCGCTGCCGCAGGGGTCCCTGTCTACCCTGTGACCGTTTTAATTGCTACCCTCGCTGGCCGATCGTTTTCAGAAGACGCTACGAGAAGCCCCGTTCCGCTTGGCTCGAAATCGCTAAGGCCTGGTCTCGATTCTATTCAGCTTTATTAAGAGAATGAATTCGATGTTTGCGAGGAGATAATTAGTTAAAGTAAAGTGTGAATAGAGACGAGGGACGGCAAGGCGAATAATCCTCATCGATCCGCCTCGAAGGGGAAGGACCGCGGACGGGGATGAAGTAGGAACGGGTGGACGCATCGGGTCTACTTTCATTCCTGCCGCGAAATTTAAATTTACACGGAGAGGCGGAAGGAGGGAGAGATTTCAATTAAAGCGTCCGGGGGACGTTACGGTGTCTTTGTTTCGGAGCGGTGGAAAAAAGGGTGAGAAACGGGCCCTTAAATCGCGCGTGGAGACTTTAAACACAATCGTCCAGGGGGAAGTGGATGGTGGGACAGAGACGGGGATTCGTGGAATAAAGAGGAACGAGAAGGAACGGGTGGAGTAGGAAACGATTTTTGCGGGAGAAGACCGATAAGTTTCCCTCGTGACCTACCACGATAATAATACCGTTCTCTGCTTTAAGCTTCCTTTTGAATAACCTGTAGGTCACCGTATAAAAAGGAAACTTGTTGCGTTTACTGATTGTACACGTGTATATATATATATATATATACACGCACACATACATACGGATATACAGATATAGCGGGACGGGTACGTACGGATCCCGTCTGTGTGCGTGTATACGTGTGTGCAGAGAAGAAGCTGGGGGAATCGTTGCCGGCAGTTCGTCATAAAAACGGCAACCGAGTCGATTCGACCGCCCGGCGATGTAATAAAAGCGAGAAGACGCTCGTTAGCAGACGTGTCCGTGGATCGGCGGTCGAGGGCGACGATTTAATTAAAATAACTGCTCGGACAGGCAGATAGTTGCCGGAAGATATGATCGGTCTATTTAGCGGTAGGCGAGGAGTTAACTCGATAATTTGCGTTTTCGGCTGAGCAACGATCGTTAAAGCATCTGGTTCGCGAGGAAACTACTCCGGCGATGAATGGAATCGAGCGGTGGCAGACTGAATCTCAATGTAGCTATCGTCTCGCACTTGTTGCAACGCGTCGCACCCCAAGCAGAAAGATAGAATCGACCCACTTCTATAACTCGCCTCTCTCCCCGACATACGAGCGCTACAACCGCGCTCCAAACATCCGTAAGGGATTTATGATAAAGCGAGGGTGGGGTCTGTCGAAGACTTTGAATCTATAATTTGGTATATACCCACTCGTCTACGCGTGATCGGTACTCTTCTCCTCGGGCCATCGAGTAGGGGAGAGTTGCCAATACTGGTCGCGCTGGTCACCTAAATCGTTCCTCATCAATTTCTCAGTAATTAATTAATGTAAACGACATCTGACAATAAAAATGTCAAGTAAATGCGAAATAATAAAATAGAAACAAAACCTTTTGAGCTTACACCCTATTTTGCGAGTGCTATAAACATTTTAAAAAATCAGGTACGATTGATGTAAGGTTTTACCAGTTTATTTTAGCTGATAATAATCGAACAATGCAATTTTGTCATGTATTTTTGTATTTTTCTGAAAGCGGGTTTAATGTAGAATATTTTACATTCATTTTAAGTACGTATTATATTCATTATAAAGTTTAAATTGATATTTATAAATAAATCAAGCATGTTTCCTAAATCGTATATAATAAACATTACATTATGTTCAATATTTTCTTCTCTATTTGTTATTGCTACTATTTTTAGTGGAAGTACGATTTAGGAGACCGGTTGCCTAAATCGTACCTTTTACAGTATGTGACAAAACGATTAATAACAAATTAATGTGTTCTGAACAATAGGTAAAGCATATAATAGTAGATGCCTAAAAGGTCAAGCTACAATATCCAATATTCATTTGCGTTGAAATTAGTACCAACAACGAAATATAACGTAAAATGTCTGAGGTGAAACGATATAGGCAACCTTCCCCTACGTTCCTTCGCCCTCGATCGCTCCTATTACAGACGTAATCTCGAATGGTAGGTACCTATATGCGACTGATACGTATTGAATTAATTATTAATTAGGAGGAAGATTTCGCGTCCCCATCAAGCATCGACCTCCCTCGATACTGAATCGTAATCGCTTCCAGCTGGACATAAAGACCGCTGCGAATTAATCTGGCGCAAGCCACCCCCGCAGAGGCAATACATATTCCGGAAGGAATGGTGGAACGACAGAACTGCGGCACTCGAATCGCGGCCGCGGCGAAATATCCTCGTGGAGCCCCAGCTCCCCTTTCACCCCCGTTTCCGTCGTGAGCGACCACGCGCGGAGCCTTTCGCCGCGTTCCATCAAGATCTCCTATCGTTTCAGCCGGCGCGATACGTGCACGTATGCCCGATACCCGCGTAAATTGCAGGGGCCGCGTATCACGCCGGCCACGCCACGTTCGACGGTCTACTTTACGGCTGGACGAGCGAACAGAAATCGATTTCCTCGCCCACGGAACCTATCCGCTCCTCGAGATAGAACAAGTCCGAAAGTCGTGTATCGCCGCCCGAACGTCCGTGGGTCTTACGATTTTCCATCCACCCCTCCCGCCCCGTCGCCCCCGGTCCACGGCTTCGCCGAATCCCTCCTGGGCTGGCTTTCCCATTTCCTTCGTCTCCGCCGCGTCCTTTTTCGTATTTCTTTCGATTTCTCGGCCCTCGTAACTCCTCCCGGTCAAACGGACCCTCCTCGTTACACCCTGATCTCCGGGCGTCCCCCGCGCCTCGCCTCGTGCCTATCCTCAATTATACCCGCGCCCCCTCTTCGCCCACGTTTCCCGTCGCCCGGCAAACTTTCCTCCTCCGGAGTCGCGGCGTACTGCGCGCCTCTGCAAGTTTTCCAATTGATGCGGCGGAATGCTTCGCGTCATCGCTCCCTGTCGCGGTGTCGAGGAATCTGGGGTGGTGGTTGGAGAGCTTCTTAAGAGCAGGAAACTGCGATGAGAGATGGTATTGTTCGGGAGCGTTTCACGGGCTGGTAGAGGGTGTGTTTACGTTCGTACGGGCACGGAATTTTAAGGGAATATATCGAATCCGTCGGCGTTGTTCGATCGAGGCCGCCTTTGGTACCTCGGCCGGCGCTCCTCGCAGGTATCCTCCACTTGGCTTTTCCGCCACCCCGGCCCGGCACCGTTCATCCGAGCGATCACTAAAAATATCCACGGTGCAAGTATCGGCGGTGTTCGCGCGGTGCCTCGTCTCTTATCGATCTCCCTCGGACCGATGGGTGCACAGGAAGAGGAGGCCTACGGGGCTGGATCGTGAGCGGGTCGCGCGATCCTCTTTGCGCGGCCTGTTTTTCTCTCCCCGCGATCCATGAACAAAACGGACGGTCGGATGGGTCTCGGCGATCGGTTGTCCTCTTGCAACGTCCCTCTTTCAGATAAATACATAGATAGATAGATAGATAGATAGATAGATAGATAGATAGATAGATAGGTAGGTAGGTAGGTAGGTGGTTGGTAGGTATGTAGATAGGTAGGTAGGTAGGTAGGTAGGTAGGTAGGTAGGTAGGTAGGTAGGTAGCTAGGTAGGTAGGTAGATGGGTAGGTAGGTAGGTAGGTAGGTAGGTAGGTAGGTAGGTAGGTAGGTAGGTAGGTAGGTAGGTAGGTAGGTAGGTAGGTAGGTAGGTAGGTAGGCAGGTAGGTAGGTAGGTAGGTAGGTAGGTAGGTAGGTAGGTTGGTGGGTGGTTGGGTGGGTGGGTGGGTGGGTGGTTAGGTAGGTAGGTAGGTAGGTATCCCGCTTTCTCTCCGTGGCGCGAGTTAACTCCTCGGGTCGTCCGAAGCCCGCGGTCGTTCGGTCGTGGCGTGCAGCTATGTATTTACACCAGGGTAGCTTCTCTCTCCTCTCCCCCGGGTGGTCACCTCTCTCACCCCCTCTCACCCCTTCCTCTGACTCACTCTCTCCCTCTGTTACATTCTCTGCTGCTCTCTGTGTTCCCCGTTCGCTGAGACCCCGCTATCTAGTACATAGGGCCGAAGTGGTCGCGTTCTCGCTCGCTGCCCTTCCAACGTTCTCCTCCTCCTCCTCCCCCGTTAGCGGTGGTCCCTCGGACGGTCTCTCGTAGGGCGTGTAGGGTGGCTCGCCGGCGAGAACACGATGGGAACGCGGTGGCGAAGAGGACAGGGCGAAGGGGGCAAAGGGTGGCGCGGTGGCTATGCATCGGGAGAGCAAGGAAGCCGAGGGAGGGAGAGAGAGAGAGAGAGAGTGAGCTAGCAGGGATGGCAAAGGAGACAGGGTGAGGAAGAGAGAGATAGATAGGAAGGGCGCAGGGGGGTTTAGGAGACAGCTGCAGGCCATGCGAGGGTCCGTCGACCAGGCTTGGCCGTTTACCGCGGAACACACAGCGACGAGAGAGAAAACGCGGTCCGCGAGAGGGACAGGACGATCGACGGGAGAAACGAGGGGGAGCGAGACGACCTACTTCGCCGTTCCCCGCGACCCGTCGCCGCGCCGCGCCGTTCCGAGCCCCGCGGGCCCCCCTCCCCCGCCCCCCTCTCGATCCTCTATCGCCGCGATCCCTCGAGCGACCCTCGCTGTTCGCGTACAACGCGGCTCGCTTTCTCTCCCTCTCTCCCCCCTCGCTCCGTCTCCCTCCTTCTCGCCCTTTGCCACCGACCGCACACCACCCGCCGTTTCCCTTCTCGCTCCCCCGAGCTCCACCGGCTCCGCCAGCTCACCGTGGGTCTCTCTCGACCCGCAGTCTCAATCTCCTCTCCTCTCCCTCCGCGGCACGGCGCGGCGTCTCTCTGCTCGCGCGCCTCATCCCTCTCTCACCCCAGGATACCTCCGCCATCCGCCATCCGGCGACGGACCCGAACCCTTGGCGCCCCTTTGCTCTTAGCCGCGGATGCGAAAGCCGCGGCGTATATACACGGGGCGGGGGGGGGGGTGGGGGGAGGGGGGAGGGACGAGGCGAACCAGCTAGCGCACCAACGAACCAACGAACGGGCGAACCGGCGAGCTATAGCGAAGCTTCCACGTAGCTTCGAGCGGCTACGGCCAAGTTCCCGTAACTCGCGCTCCGGTAAATTTCCACGGAGACCCTCCTCATCCTCCTCCACCTCCTCCCTCCTCCTCCTCCGCCGCCACCGAAGTCTTCCTTCTTCCACCTACCCCCGCACACCTTTGCTCTTTCCCTCCGCGCCTTCCTGTGTCCGCTACCACCCTCTATGCCACCCCCGCCGTTTCCTCGGTGCAGCTTTTGTGCCAACGGTGAAACCACCACCGGCAGCGATCTTCGCGTTTTCCTTCGACATGCACCCCATCTCTTCCCACCCCACCCGCCCTCCCTCTTTCATCCTCCCGCTGCATCGTCTTCTTTCACGATGTTTGATCGCTCGCAGAACGTTCGTTTCCGAGCCAACCCCCTTCCGTTCGCTTTCTTCTTCTTCCACCACCTATGCCAGCCCATCGGCCAGCCGCTACCAGGATTTCCACTCGGCTGGCGATTACGTGGGTGTCCAGGTAGGTGTGAGATCGCAGAGATACGCGCCGGCCCGTGAGCACGAGGTAACGGCCGCGTGGGCGTTCCACGGGGGGTTGGATCCTATCGATTCTCCCCCTTTTTTCGACGGGCGAAACTTTCGAAAGGGCAGCCACGGACAGTGCCGCCAACGGGCTGGGGCTGCGTCCGTAGCGGGGGAAATAAGGGGAGATAATTCGTGGGAGCGTCGAATCACTACATATTTCGTAGTTCGTTGCAAACCCCTGATTAGAGGTGGATAACTATCGATAGTGTTGACTATCGATATCATCGAATGTGATGAAAATTGAATAAAATATATATGACATATATATAAAATAAAATCAAATATACTATTTTAAAGCGTCTATATTTTATTAAATTTTCATCGCATTCGATGATATCGATAGTCAACACTATCGATAGTTCTCCACCTCTACCCCTTATATATCCATTTTAGTCCGAGGTTCCCGGCTTCTGTGTATCAGTGTGCCTTCGGCATTCGACACATCTCCAACGTGCTCGAGAAATCCTTTGCAATTAGATCGAAATAAGAGACACCCCTGTGTACAGTCCACTAATTACCGCAGCAAGCGCGCTCTGAAATGCTTCTGAATGGCCGCCGCAACAGGGCACGCGACGTATCTTTCGCGTAGCGAGGGAGCCCCGCGGGGTGAAACCGATTCACAAACTTTCCAAGAACAGCAAACAAAGTTTGGCGAAAGTATGCGGACAGCGATACAGGGGGAAAGAGGGAGGGGAGGGGAGGGCGACTCGTTGCTCCCGCTATTACTTTCCCGTCCAGCAGGAGGAATCCCGCTGCGATTAAACCCTCCAACCCCGCTAAGCGACTAACGCGCCGCGCGCGTCCCCGAAAAATCACGTCCAACGAGCAGCCGGCCAAAAAGAAAATCGGGAAATGCCCGGCTTAAACCCCCGGCGTTAATCGCCACCACCGCGGAGCGTCCATTAACCCATTGAAAACATCGGGGCGGGGAGGGTAATCTGTTGGAGGTTTCGCTCGGAAAAGAAAAACACTCGCCGCGACAGGAGCGCAGGAAACGGGAAGCCCGGGCGAAACCGGCGATGGGAAATCCACGTGGAACGGCGACGGAGGGGGGGGGGGAGGTGGTTGTGGTAGCAGAGGGAGCGCGAGAGAGGGAGAGGAAAGAGAGACATCGGGAGGATACATTTATGAATTGCCCCATTCACGGAATGCGAATTCTCGCTCGTGCAAACTTTAGGGGTCAACGGGTCGGGAACTGTTAGGTAGTTCTCCCATTGCTGGTACATGCGCTCTCCCCGTTACTACGTCCGTCCCTCTCTCGCCCGTTGCTATCTCGATACAGGGACGCGTCGATTCGCCTCTTTCGAAACTTCCAGCCCCCGCGCGCGACTTTAATCCCCCACGGCGCGCATTACGATCGGCGCTGCCAGATCGTTCCCGTTTTCTTTCCGTTCCGCCAGCGGCCGGGTCGCCGACGATGACCGTCGGCCGTGCGTGGGAGGGTGAAAGCTTATCGCGGGGCATCTTCCGCGGCTGCCACGTAGAGTGGGGATAATCGTGGCTGAGAAGCCGACTGTCGGCCAGCCGGCAACCAGAGGGGGATAGCACCAGGCATTATTCACTTTGCGGGAGTCGCTTCTCCGCGGGCGTAATAATTTTCTTTTTTATGAATGAACTTATACGCGCGCTCCCCTCCGCTCCAGGGATGGCAGGCGAGTGCACGGGACACCGGCATTCGTCTTCGTCAAAGCTGGGGGCCTCTGGCGTTCTTGCCTCGCGGTTTTTGGCGTCTATTGTGGGGCTGGAGGGGTGGCAGTCGATCGACGAGTAGCCTCTGGGATCGCGAAATTTTTTGGATCGTGGGGTTAACGGTTAATACTTTGCTATACACTGTACAGGTAGGTGCTCGAAGATGGCTGTTGCGAGAAATTTTTTGATAGGAATTATATTGTAGGTAAGTAGTGGTGTTCTCAAAAAGGGTTGAAAGAACGCACAGTGGTCGAGAATCGAGGAGACCTGGCCAAAACTCTAATTTTTAAATTCACCAGTCATGGTTTCAGACCTCATCGTCGTTTTCATCGCCTATCTGGCTACTAATTAACAACAGTTAGAGGAAAATATGTTTGTCATCATTCGCTACAGCTGATTCCAAAGTTGAGTATTCTCGGAGTGTTATTCTCTCAGGAAAATTGTTGGTGCTCTTAAAATTGATAGAATGACCATGGATTCAGTAGGTAGTGATAAGTACAGTCGTATAGTTTATTTTGCTATAGATTTGAGACATGTAGCAATGAAGGGATGGAATTTCAATTAAAAAACTGCACCCCCTGTCACGACCACTGGTGAAATTATATTTGGCTAGAGATAAAGTTTACTTCCGGGCTCTTCCCAGCAAAATTTCTTCTTCTGGCATTACGAGCAATGCTTCAGCTGTTGTGGCGTACAAACAACTTTTACCATATTTGCCCTTTTTTAAGAAAATCCGTTTTATGTTGTACGGTGCAGTGGCCCCAAATCCCCAAAACGTGGCCGAAAGATACGGATCACCTTTGATTTGTACAAAAATCAGTATACGAAAGTTTTCGAGGTCGCTGATTACGAATGTTAAATCAAAATTAAAAAAAAAAGGACGAAGTTCATATATTTTTGTTTCTAAGTACAGTTTCTCTTGAGTAATAACCTTGTGTAGATCTAAAAACGAGATGATGCTGGTCGTGGATTTTGCCAGACAATTTTTTTGATGATTCAGGCTCAATAGATATTAATTTAAATGGCAGGAAAAATGTAACGAAGATACCTACTCAAATTTAGTTCCTCCAGCTAAAAATTTTAACTAAATTCAAAATAATCGAAGTTAATTTCAACTTAATTTACTAAAATTTAGCTCCTCCAACTTAAAATTACAACTAAATCCACAAAGATCGAAGTTAATTTCAACTTAATTTCCTAAAATTTAGCTCCTCCAACTTAAAATTTTAACAAAATCTAAAAAATCGAGGTTACTTTCAACTAAATTTACCCAAATTCAGCTCCTCCAACTAAAAATTTTAACTAAATCCAAAAAAATCGGCGTTATTTTCAACCTAGTTTACTCAAAATTAGCTCGTCCAGCTAAAAATATTAACTAAATTAAAAAAATCGAAGTTAATTTCAACTTAGTTTACTCAAATTCAGCTCCTCCAACTAAAAATTTTAACTAAATCCAAACAAACCGAGTTATTTTCCACTAAATTTACCTACTAAGTAGAGTCTGAGTCTCCGTAATGTTGAAACTACTTCAACATTAAAACAATTTCATTTTTGTAAGATTCCAAATATTATTTGCAATTTATACTTAACATTCGTAGTCAGCGACTTCGAAAACTCCAGGTATACCAACATTAGATTAAATCTGATATTTTTCTGATATGCGCGTCCGCACTATTAGATCCGTCATGTAATTTATTGCAATTTCGACCCGAGACTCGTAATCAGCGACCTCGAAAACCTAGATATCCTCATGTTTGTAGAAACGAAAGGTCACCTTCATGTTTTGGCCAGGTTTGCTCGATTTTCGGCCACTGCGGGTCGCCCCGAATCCACGAGAATCCCCGTGCGCCGATCACGCGGCTCGTAAAAGTCCGACCGTATAAACACGTTGAGCTAGCTGCGCCACGATCGGATATGCCAGCTATGTAGCTGTTTCCGCGAGCCATCGAGCGCCCGTTTCCGGAATCTCGATCCTGTTTGTTACAACCGCCGCGTGATTTGCCATTCGCGGCACGGCCGCTGATTACGGCAATAGGGCCGGTGGACACCTGTGACCGCCGTGCAAGGTAGCTTTCATCCATGGGCATTGTAATCTTTCACCCTGCGACTCGGCCCCGGTGAAAAGCGCCTTTTATTCGCGGGGCCAGGGGGGCAGCGGACGGCTCGACGACAAGTTAATCCGCGCGGCCGCCCGTCACCGTCAGTCCCGCTCCGCGCCCGTAAAAGCGAGAAACAAAGAAAGGGGAACCGAGGCCCCGAGTGATTTAAGAGGCCGAGCGGAATTATTAATTACACCCTGGCCCGGGGTGGTGGCGCGAAACGCTATAAAACGTCCACGTAACCGTACACCGTACCCACCGCTCCCCATTATACGGCCTATTAGCCATCGGCTGCCGTCTTTTATCCCTCTTATCCGCGATCTAACGAATCCATCATACCACGCTCCTCGAGGAGCGAATTACACCACGGCGGTTTACAACGCGCTGTAGCCACGATTAGGGGAGCCCTGGTGCTCGTCCAGCGAAATTCTCGTCCCAGATTGAACGTCGAGTGATCAGTGGTTGCCGCGAAGTTCCGCGGGAGACAGGGAGGTGGGGGGATCGGTGGGTAGATTCGCCCGTTAACGGCCACGGAGTGTTTCGGGGCCGACGGAGACGTGGGAACGCGCTACCCTCGTAAATAACAAACTCTCCGGTAGTCTTTTCTGCTCGCAAATGAGCACGATCGGGATCGCTGAACGCCTCGCACCGGGGGGACGATTGCGAAGTCGGCGCCAACTTCTGCGGGCTTCGAGACGTCCAGGGTATGTACAGGGTGTCGAGAAAGGAAATGCGACGGGTGTCGCGGAGGAGCATAGTGGTCCCGGTCGGTGGAGATTGTTGGGCGTAGAGCTTTACCAGATTTCCAATCTCTGTACACAGATAGACACCGAAGCCTGATAGCCGTTCGATTAGAATCAGTGGTTAGAAGCCGAATCACCAGTTTGTGGATTCGCCGGTGGACAATTTAAAGGCGCAAGAGACGTGCTCGACTTTCCTAACTACTTTCTTCGTTGATAGTCCTGAATGAAACCGAGAGCCAACCCTCGAGAACACTCCCTTCGACCGAATCTACCGCCCCCGCGGAGACGTATGACGCCGCGTTTATGATGGCAAGGTCGCCGTTTTATAACCACGGGAAGGATTGAAAAGCGTGCTCGGGTGTTCGCAGACGCTAACGGCAGGACGGACCAGTTTTAACGTGACTGAACCTGGCCCCAGGGGCCGAAAGAAGCGTCGTAAAAGCCCCGGCGCTCGATAATAAGGCGCAGGAAGGGCTGTCTCGGTAATCCTTGCTCGGATAAACCTATAGTCGATTCCGTCTGGCTAATCCTGCTACCGTTTCTTGGAAAACTGCGGGCTAAGACCGCGCTGGGGGACCGCATTCGTCATTCGCCCGTGGCCCTGGTAAACAAGAGTCGAGTGCCCGAAAGAGACCGACGTATATGTATACCTTCGCCCTCCTTGTCCGGCCAACTGTCCAACAATCGTGGCCGTTAATCCTCCCCGAACGTCCTAATTAGCTCGGCCCAGTAATATTCATGGTACGCGGACTTCCCCGCGTACTGCACCTTCGGTCGAGTTCCGGGAAGCCGCGCATCCCTTTAGTTTCATTATCGCGATAATTAAAGGCTGGACACCTTTGTTCGATTCTCCTCTCCCCCGTGCTAATAGTTTTTGGGTAAGTATTGCTCAGGGCCCGGGAAATCTATTCCAGTCGAACAAATCTTCCTCGCGGTGCGGTAAAAATCGTTAATAAATTCGTGCCCTCGATATCGTTGACGTTAGACGTTCTCCCCCGCGATAGGTACCGTAAATTGGGGGAACATTGGCAGTACGGGGTAACATTGGCATCTGCTTAACACCTAGTAAAAAGGAAAAGCTAAAGCAAATTTAAAAATGTTAATTAAAAAAATAAAAATATACAAAAGAGTGCATTGGACATAAAAAGAAACGAATTTAAGTGTTAATGTAATGTCAGCTGTGGTAAAACTTTAGCTGTTAGTGCTATTTATACATATATGGTGTGCCAATGTTACCCCGTATTTATCTGGGGTAAAATTGAGCTAATTCACATGCATTGAGGAAGGAACAGGATGAAAATTTTGTGCATTTTGACGCTTGTAGTACATTCATAAAAGTTGCAATGTTATGATAGGATACCTAAAGCACATGTAAAATCTTAATTTTTTTATTATATGGCAAAATGTTCCAAAAAGATGATAATGTTCCTCCAGTTTACGGTGTCTTGGCTAACGCGGGGTAATATGCCACCGCAGGTAATATGCCACTTCTCAATAATTTTTTTAAACAATGCACAAGTAGCGTTGCACTTGCACTAATTCTGTTCAATTTAGTGTAACTGCTAAGACGACAATAGATTTTGACTTTTACCTTCTTTTATTTTCAGTAAATCCTGGTGAGTTATAAAAGTATCGTGTTGATCTAATTTCATACTGTAACTAGAATTCAGATTATACATTTGTGTGAACAGTTATACAAAAAATCAATAGATTATGATGAAGTTTACTAACAAACGAATTTTATAACCTTTCGCATATTCGTTAAAACTATGTACTTTGTGGAGAGACTTTCAATCCTTCTTTTTATGGCCACGTGGAGTAATATGCCACATGTTTGTCGGTATAATATGCCACAAACGCATATCTCTATAACGTTTTCTATTTAATTCTATCGAGTTGCTTTTGTCGTATTAGAACCATGCCTAAGAAGTGTGTACGAACTTCAAACCGTGCTGCTTGATCAGACGAAAGTTTAAAGGATGCCATTCGAATGAAGAAGGAGGCTCGTACTACAATATAAAACAATGTTTGAGAATGTAGATATTTCTTACAACGATTCGACTGATGCAGAAACTGACAACTACCGTGCAATATGTGACCTATATTATTACGATAAAAAAGGACCCAAATGTGACTGGGTAAAAACCACTTGTTGCAAAAAGTGGGTCCACGAAGACTGCGTAGAGATTGGGGACTCTTTAGTTTGTAAAAAATAGCTATTTTTTCAAATATATTTTAGGTTCCATTGAGTTGAAATATTTGTTATTAGTTACTAATAGCTTGAATAGTTTAAAATATTGTTGATTCTCAAAAATTTTAGTGGTTAGTTCGCATTTCATAGCTTGTGGCATATTACCTCAGACCTTGTGGCATATTTACCCACCACTTGGGTAATATGCCACTTTCCAGGACTTTTGTATTTGTACGTTTCACATTGAACTATAAAAGTTGCGTATCTCTACTTATTAGTCAATACACAGAATTAGTTATATTTTCATATAGTTTTATCTTTTTCCCTGTATCTACTTACACTTGCGAGATATCGCGTTTCAAAGTTAATTGTGGCCTATTACCCGGAGTTACCCCTACGCTAGACAACAAGATTTCAAATTTCGACTACCAATACGGTACTCTGTATAGCATATGTATAGTCTCCCGCACCGATAGCCACGCGAACCTCGGTACTTGCACAAATCCCCAGCCTCCTCCCCATCAACTATCGAGGTCCCCGTGCACCCTCGGGCCAGGAGATCGCGCGAGGCTCGCTACCGCGCACGCGCGATCTCCCTTGGCCGTTCGCGAAATTAATCCAGGCCGTTTTCACCGGTGCCGTCAGGCGCACGCGCGCCTTTTTCGCGAAACGGTCGCGACCGTTACGTCCGCGGGGACCTGGAGCGTCACGTAGCTAACGCACACGTAAGCCCCGGCCCTCCTCGCGTGTGTGAAACACTCGCGCGCGTACCGCTCTCCCTCCCTCCCCCTTATTCCGTTCCCTCGTTCTTTCTCCGTCGGGCACATCCTTCCGCGGAAGGCCGAGCCCGCGAGGGAAGCAGGTGAAAATTAATTGTACGGGTTACCGGCTCGAGTGGCGAAGGAGCACACGGCTCCGGCTTCGTCTTGTCGGTGCGCGGCGCGCAAAGTGCGCCTCGCCGCGTACCAGAGAGGACGTGTCGATCGATTTTGCCCCCCTTCCCCCCTCGGCCACCTCCGCGTCCACCTCCTCTCCCCCCCCCCCCGTGCCAACCCCTCGCCATCCCACTCTCGTCTCCTCTCTCCTTTCTCTTTCACGCCTTCGTCCTTTCCCCTTTGCGCGACTCTCCGTTCGTTAATCGGCTGGCGTACGTCCGACCGTGTTCCTCTCTCTCTCTCTCCCTCTCCCTCTCTTTCTCTCGGTCCCCCTTTCTCTCCTATATACCCTCTGCCTCTGTCACTCGACCGTTCTCTCTTTGGAAGCACCGATATCGAGATCGATAAGGTGTATCCGGTGACGTCCGCTCCGCGCCCCGGCTATCTTCTCGATCTCGTGCGTTCGAAATATTTTCGTAACGCCGCTACACTCGATAACGGTACGCGACCCGGCCTTTCGTGCCCACCAATTTATCGATAAACACCGCCGCCGTCCGCCTCGTTCAGGAGCGCGCGAGCGCGCGCGCTCGCGCGTACACGCTTTATGGAGATACGAGCTTCGATTGCTATACGCATAGGCCCTGCGTGCCGGAGGAACGGGGGAAAGTTTCCACGGGTCTAGGGCACGGTTGGCCGTGGACCCGTAATCCCAAGAATTCCGAGACACTTTTATTCCACGGGATCAGAGTGCTCGGGGGGACACGGCGACGAGCCCCGTCGCGTTAGTTACTCGTCGCCGATGAGGGAAACCGAGGCTACGGAGAACGTTGACGTGGAGAAGGACCGAATCTACTTCATCTCACCCTTTGGACGCACTCCTGCGTCATCAAGAAAGGTTGGCGGCGAACTTCACGGACCAGTATTACTCACCGAGCCGATGGAAATTCGAAACAGGCTTTTTCCACCTTCTCGCTACGTACTTCGCCACTTTCCTCGCTCTACCCCGTCCTCGCTGACTCTTCCATAGATCTCATAACCGATATCCGCTTGCGCGCGGTTACGTAAAACCCGCGCGGCCGTTCTCCCGCGTTCCCCTTGACCGTGCCCGCGCGTCGTCAAACCGATGGAAATTCGAAACAGGCTTTTTCCACCTTCTCGCTACGTACTCGCCACTTTCCTCGCTCTACCCCGTCCTCGCTGACTCTTCCATAGATCTCATACCGATATCCGCTTGCGCGCGGTTACGTAAAACCCGCACGGCCGTTCTCCCGCGTTCCCCTTGACCGCGCCCGCGCGTCGCCGAGCCGATGGAAATTCGAAACAGGCTTTTTCCACCTTCTCGCTACGTACTTCGTCGCTTTCCTCGCTCTACCCCGTCCTCGCTGACTCTTCCATAGATCTCATACCGATATCCGCTTGCGCGCGGTTACGTAAAACCCGCACGGCCGTTCTCCCGCGTTCCCCTTCACCGTGCCCGCGCGTCGCCGAGCCGATGGAAATTCGAAACAGGCTTTTTCCACCTTCTCGCTACGTACTTCGTCGCTTTCCTCGCTCTACCCCGTCCTCGCTGACTCTTCCATAGATCTCATACCGATATCCGCTTGCGCGCGGTTACGTAAAACCCGCACGGCCGTTCTCCCGCGTTCCCCTTCACCGTGCCCGCGCGTCGCCGAGCCGATGGAAATTCGAAACAGGCTTTTTCCACCTTCTCGCTACGTACTTCGTCGCTTTCCTCGCTCTACCCCGTCCTCGCTGACTCTTCCATAGATCTCATACCGATATCCGCTTGCGCGCGGTTACGTAAAACCCGCACGGCCGTTCTCCCGCGTTCCCCTTCACCGTGCCCGCGCGTCGCCGAGCCGATTATTTCGGGGCACGATTATTTCTGGAACGGCCGAAAAAATCCGTAGCATCCGCGGCACTCGCGCGCGTCTACCGCGGCTAGGTAATGCTTCTAATTGCAAGCACGCTCGCGCGCGCCACCGCGAAACGGGGCTCGCATGGACGTGGAAGGAGCTGCGAGCGATAATTGTCGAGCTCTATGGCGGGGGGGAGGGCGACCCGCTCGGTCGCGAAAAAGAAGCGGACGTGGGTGCCGACCGCGACGGTGTCCGCGAGCATTTTACCGCGGTAAATAGACGCGGCGGCTGCGAGGCTGGTAAATTTATCCGCGAGTTACGCCGCGGCGTTTCTCGCCAGCTCCGTAACTCCGTCGCCCCGCTCGCGTACGGATTTTAGGCCGCGCGCTCGTAAATCCGCCTCACCCCTTGGGACCGCGCGCCGCTGCAAGGGGAGGAGGGTCGGATTTAAGGGTTTCGCCACGGGCTCGCTCAACCCTCCCCCTCTGGCCCCTGTACAGGGTGCTTCAGAGTGGTCGGTCGTGTGTCGAAAGAAATTAGAAGATTCGTGTGAACCATTCGATTTCTTGTTTCCGATATCCCGCGTACCGTCAGCTGGGGGAACATTGACATGTTTCTCGAACATTTTGCTATCCTGATAATATAATAAGTGCGAAGGTGTGTGTTGGACGTCTGTTGCTCAATCACGTCGCAACTACGCAACGGATATTTCTGAAATTTTGTATGCACATAGTCTAGGACCGGGAATAACATAAAGGATACTTTTATCTCGATTTTTTTAACCGATCTGGAACAAATTTTGAAATAATTACTCTGTAGAAGCCTGCGGAAAATACAGGCGAGTAGGAAATCTGGATATTCCACCCATTCCTTCTAATTTAATCCCCTTGACACTCTGTAAGCCATTTTTAAGAATTTTTTTTAGACATAATTTACAGTTTTCATAGAAATTTGTTATTACCTACCTTTAGTACGCTATCTTAAGAGAGTATACAAAAAAAAATAGAAAAACATCCTTAAATTTGAATACATTAATTCATCTTCTAGACCCCTTCGCGCGAGCTGCTCGAATCTGTAACTATGGAACAGCAGCTCCGAAATCAAATTTCATTTTTTTTTTATAAACTATGTGAGTGTAGTTTCCGTTGTGCGTACCGATTTCTTAAACAAATTATTTTTGTAAAAATGGTGCGCTTTAGAAGAAAAGTTTCGAAAATCCGCGAATAAGATGGACAGTTTTTCGAGGGTATTTCAAAAAGTTTGTTTTCAATCAAAAAATCCGCACGCGCAACGGATACTACACTCATGTAGCTTATAAAAAAAGACATGAAATTTGATTTCGGACCAGCTGTTCAATAGTTACAGATTCGACCAGCTCACGTGAAGGGGTCTAGAAGATTAATTAATATATATTAATTTTTTGGATGTTTTTCTATTTATTTTTTTTTTGTACAACGTTTTAAGACGTCGTACTAAAGATAGGTAATAAATAATTTCTATGAAAACTGTAAATTAGTCCTGAATAAACTTCTTAAAAATGGCTTACTTTTCCGGTCGTCACAATGGTGTTCCCCTTTAAGCTAGTATAATATTAAAATTAACATTTTTACATTTGCTTTAAGTATCCTATCACACCATTCCTTCATTTCCAGATTGTATTACACGTGTCGAAATGAATAAAAATTTTGTCCTTTTCCTTCTTTAATGCATGTTAAATATCTGTGTTGTTAATACACATATAAATAGCACTAAAAAGCTAAAGTTTTACGATATCTGAACTTAAATCAACAATTAAATTCGTTTTTTTTATGTTCAATGCACTCCTCTCATTAGTGTTTCTTTATTTTTTTAATTGGCATCTTTAAATTTGGTTTAGATACCTATTTAACTTATTTATATTGGTTTAGATATCCTATTATAACAATTTCCTTTTTCATAGATGTTAAGCAGATGCCAACGTTCCCCCAGTTCACGGTGCATCAGGATTCGAATCTGACAATTATATTTGGAGACGAAGGAAGCTGTCGTCCGATGTCGTCGGTGGAACACGAATGAATAGATCGAGTATTCTTGTACGGAATGCGTGGAACTTTGGAAGTTTACGATTCACTTCTCCTTTCCACGGACGGACGGAGTTTCTGGCCAAGCTTGTTGGAGCGCCCTATACACCGCGAAGAAGCGGAGGAAGGGTAGGGAGGTTGGAAAAACGGCTAGCCCCGGAGCGAAGATCTCCGACTCGCGGGGAAATTAAACGAGCCCGTTCGTCGCGCGAAAAAATCGCGTCGCTCGTAAATTTCGACAAAGACCGGCCCTCTTCCTGTTCCCTCCGCGCCACCACCTCTCCCCCTGCCGTGGAAACACTCGGACCGGAAACGCGGGCTAGCGCGTCTCGAAGTCGCCCCGCGTGTTTGGGCAAACAAAGGAGACGCTCCAGAAATCCCTGGCTTTCGGGGAAACTTTCGGCCTTCGGTGAAACGTTCCACCCGTCGCTGTCGACCCGGCGACGTCGCCGTCGCAAGGAACCAACAACAAGCGCCCGGTAGCGGTGACGGCTACGAGTCGACGTTGACGGTTGAGGGGAGAGGGTCGCGGAATGAGAGGGGTGTTTCGCTGGATAAGGGTGCAGAGGGGTAAGAGACCGAGGGAGCGAGAGAGAGAGAGAGAGAGAGAGAGAGAGAGAGAGAGAGAGACGCGCGGTTTGACGCGAAGGAAGCGACCGAGGGACGAAAGGATGAGAACGGCGACGTCGACGACGGCGATGACGATCAGGACTAGGGGTAAGACAGGGGTTCAGGGGAGGGAGGGTGAGGAAGGGACGATAGGTAGCGTAGAGTAGCGGGAAAGAGAGGGATTGATCGCGAGGGTACGGAGGCGAGACGAAGCAGGACGACGACGAAGGCAAAGGCAAAGGCAAGACGCGCGGCATGGCAAAGCATGGCATGGCAAGGAGAGGCTCGCAAGCTGGGCTGCGACGCTGGGACCGCGCGAGGGATGGCGGGGCGGGGGTGAGGGAGGGCCGAATGGCGCGGTGCCGCGCGGACGAGGGGAAGTCCGGGCGGCGCGGCGCGGCGAGAGAGCGCGTTAGGGGCAAGGGGGCGAGCGGGGGGAGAGCGCGCTGAGGCCCGAGGGAGAGACAGAGACAGAGACGGACGACGGCGTCGCGCGAGTCCGCGGAAAGCCGGCGGTGCCGACCACCGCCGCAGTTGAGCGTCGCGATTCGTCGCGAGAGCATCGTACGTTGGGTAGTAGAGTTGGCGCGCCCCGTCGTGGTGATACCCTGCTGTGCGCGCACACGCACATACAGAAGGCACGCACACACACGCACGTACGCGCTGAAAGGCAGACACCAACCACCGTGGAAACACTAACGGGGGAACAGTTAGCTGCGAACCGTGGAACCGGGCGGATCGACTGTGATCGAACGGCGATCAGCAGAGGTTCGACGGTCGTGAGGGAAGCGACGCGCGGGTGCTCCCCTTCCCCTGGCGCCCCGAAAAGCGGTTTTAAACGCGAGAGAAGCCAACGGCGACGAGGACGACTCGCGCCGACACCGGCGGTTCAGTCGAGGTCGATCCACCGCCAGGTGAGGATCGCCGGTGTGTCACGGCCAATTCCACGGCTCTCCCTGTATCGGCAGCCTGTTACGCGTGCGGCGATCGCGCCAGGACGGTATCGTGTACAGGCATAAGACGCGGCGGGAGTTACCGTACACACGTGCTCGCCGATCGGCAGTTGTGCTTCGTACCTGTCGCCGCGGTCAGTGACGGAAATCAAGTGAAGACGCGCAGTGGGGAATCGATGATCAGTGTCGGCCGAGGATTCTTGTGTGCCACGCGATCCACGATTAAAATTGATCCCGGCTGGTGGCTACCCGATAACACGCGACAAGCGGAGCTGCCAGATTCTGTGGTGTTTTGAAGGAACTTCGAGATTGATGGACTTAGCCAACAGAATAACGATCTGCTCTTCGCGGGGGTGCAAGGGAAATCTTTGGTAGCGGCCGAAAAATTTGATACGGTGTTTACGTGAATTAGTGCGCGCGCGACAGAACGTGTGCCCGCGTTTGTCCTTGACGCCCGCGTCCTCTCGTCGAGAGACTACCGTGTGTGGTATTTTCTTTTTTTCCTCTCTCTCTTTCGGTCTGGCGATCGTGTCTCCGTCTGTCGCACGGCGTGCCTTTGTCGTTAAACGCAGGACAGAGGGCAAGCAAGACGACCGGCACGCACACGGATCATCGCGTATCGGAGGGCTTCGCGTGGACAGCCGGGCTCAGAAGCGACGAACGAAAGAAGCAGCCTCGAGCCAGCGGCCAAGTGGCGCGGCGCGAATAACGCGACTGCGAAAACTGATCCGACTCTCGGGCGCTGTATTATCTCTCTCTCCCGGACCGTGTGTGTCTACGCCCGTCTCCGTCGCACGCGGCATATTCCATCTTTCTCGCATCGCCACGTCTCTCCTCGTTCCCATCCAGTCGGCCACACACCGCTATTCCTCGTGGCAGAGCAATAATATCGTTTCCCGCGCGGACCGCGGATTGGCTGATGTGCCCGCGAAACGAAGAACAGAACAGCGAAGCAACGTGCCCCGTTTTACTCGCGCTAGCGCCGAGGACGAGTTCGGAGGAGAGCGAGCGCGCTCAACGGAGATAGAGAAAGAGAAAGAGAACGTGAGTAGTAGGAGGAGAGCGAAGGTAGAGAGGGGAGGGCAGCAGACGAGGAGGGGAACCGCCCGACCGAGTTGTTTCATTCATAAAAAAGTTCTTTATTACTCTCTGTGAGCGCATGTGCTATTCCACGGAGGAGGACCTCCCCCGACCGGCGTAACCACGTTTACACACGGTATTATTTACTACTGCGCGAGATACGAATCGCTGCCACACGCCGTGGCAACGGGACGGCGTACGGATCGCTGCCGCTTCGTGTTACCGTTGCCATCGTCTCGCTCGTCAACCACTTCTGTCATCGTGCTCGACGTGCTGCGGTCACCAATTACTGTATCATCGGCCACCAATCGGGGACACCTACCCACCACGGTATAGCCGGTTCATCGGATCGGATCGCGAGTCCGCGGAGGAACACCACCGGTCCCAGCACTTTGAAGCTCGACCTCTCCTCTTTCTTTATCGAGCACGTCGTGCGTGCTGCGTCGTCCCCCGGACGTCTCGCGGACGAGCAATTGGAATTCCTCGCGTGTCCACACGCAGGCCCGATATAGTCTGATGGCGCGATCTGGAACGTGAACGACGATCGATCGGCTTCTCGCGCGCGTCACAAGACCGCTCGCGAGCCACGGTGACGCGTCGCGACACGACCGCAGTCGGCCAACCAAGCGAGAGCGACGCTGCGCCCGAGACAAGGACGGGAGAGTCGATAAAAAAAGGAAGAAGAAGAAGCACCGTTGAAAAAGGGAACCGTGCTGGTCGGCGACAGGAGAGGATCGCTCTCCCCCCCGTCGACAAAATCTGTGTGTGCCCGCGTCCGTGAGAAACGGGGAAATCCCCGGCAGGCAGGCCCGCTTGCGCGTACACGCGTACGGGGATTCAAGTTGGACCGGCGAAGCGAGGCAAAAAACCGGCCAACCTGGATCTAAGGACGACGAATCTGGACGTTTACGTCGACGACCAGCCTGACCCTCGGTTGTTGGACGGTCGCGACAGGTCGCGGACCAGGGACCGCAAAGCCACCAAAATAGATCCGAAAGCGAGCGACGAGGGCGTCACGACGACGGAGGACGGCGGCTACGAGGATCGTCTGAGGGAAGGCGCGAAGGACAGTCGTCTCGCCGGCATGAGGGGCGAGTCGGCGCGACCAGGGAAGCGCCCGTTAAGGGCGCTCTCCGCGTCCGAGAAGATGGAAGCGATACAGAGGGTCCACGAGGGCGAGAGTAAGGCGTCGGTGGCGAGGGACATCGGGGTGCCGGAGTCGACGTTGCGCGGCTGGTGCAAGTCTGAGCACAAGATCCGAGGGATGGCGAGGAACTCGTCGACGCCGGACAGCGAGGCCCACTCGCCGGCCTCCTCCTCTGGAGCGAACATGACCGGGGCCGGCAACCTTGCCGGCGGTTCGGCGAATTTGTCCAGCGAGGACGAGGGGCCCTGCGCGAAGAAATCGAAGATAGATCAGCAGACGTCGGTAAGCAGCGCCGGCACGTCGTTCGTCGGTAGCGAGGTCTGCACCGACTCGGATGGTAAACAGGACGGGAAACAGCCGAAGATCGATTACGTAGGCTTGATGACCAGCATGGCGGGCATGAGACCCGAGAATAGTTCGCTGCTGTTGCAACAGCTGGGCCTGCTCTCCGGCGCTACCGGCACCCTGGCCAAGAATCTGTTGAGCATGTCGCCGGCGTTATCGTCGCACGGTAGCGCGGTCGGCCTGGTCGAGAACGGCCTCCAATACACCAAGAGCAGCAGCGGTAACCCGTGCCTGGCGAACGCCGTCGCGAACAGCATGAACGGCACAGCTGGTAACAAGAGGCACAGTATCTCGGCGATCGCGCCGGCACAGATGGACTCTGTAGTGTCAAAGTCGTGCACGAGGAAGAGCCTGCCGCCGGCGGCGGAGGCGCCGTCCACGCCGGTCCCGGCGTCCCCGCGGAAGACGAACGAGAACAGCGGCGGCGGCGGTATGCAGCGGTCGTCGAAGCCGAAGAAGGATGGGAACATGAGCGGCAACAACAAGAAGGTGGACGAGGCGCTGTGGCTGTGGCTGACGCAGCAGCAACAGCTGCTCGGCCAACAGTCGGCCAGCTTCAATCCGAGCATCAATCAGCAGGACGGCTCGTGGTTCTGGCAGTGGTACAAGCAGTGCAGCTTCCCGCTGATAACGCCGACGCCGACGCCGACCCAGCTAGCGCCCAGCCCGGTCGCCAAGAAGTCGCCGAGCAAGGCGCGAGCGATGCTCGACAACGTGCTGTGCAACAACAACAACAACAACGAGAACGTGAAGCGCAGCCTCAACATGGACACCGAGGAGGAGGAGGTGGAGTCGGCCGGGGACGTGCCAGCCAGCACCGAGGAGGCGATCGAGCACGGTGAGAAGTTCTTCAAGTGGCTGGACAAGTGCTCGGAACCGGCGGTCACCAGGCTCCAGATCATACAGTTCAAATACCTGTTGGACAATCTCAAGGCGTGTAGGAAGAAGTCGCCGTCGTCTAGCGCGAAACAAAGCAGAAAGTAGGCGAACAGAGGGACGGGGAAGCTGTGATGCTAAATATATATCCTTAGGGAGAGCGAGAGAGAAAAAGAGTGTGTGTTTAGCGCGACGGCGGCAGCGGAGTATTCGTCTAGCCTGGGCGAACGCTTCGAGGAGGATAGGTAGAGTGAGAATTAAAGAGACAGAAAAAAGGCAACAGACAGAAAAGTCCCAGTCTCTCTCTCTCTCTCCTCCATGTACTATTAACGCGCGACACGCAGACGATCTCCTTTCGTCGAACTTTTTCATTTTCAACCCTCCCGGTTTCGTTTGTTTCTCGATCCTCTGTGAACCCCGCACCGTCGCATTACTCGTGTTACTGCGACTCGTGAGTGCTGTGTGCGTATGAGGTGAGAAAGAGTGAGAGAGAAAGCTTGGCACTATGTGTCGAACCCCCTCGTTTTGTCCTTACAACTTCGTAATTTAAAAAAGAAAAGATCGATGGGCGATCGTGTTTTCTTTTCTTTTCTTTCTCCGGAAAAGAAAGCTGCCCTGCCCCCATTTCGTTCCGTTTTGTTTCTTTATTGTCTGAGTTACCTTGGGAGTCGGGCCAAATCAAAATAGGATCGTTAACGATCGCGATTTTCCTTATCGACAACCGTTGTACATAAGAGGATATACCAAATTCCGTGAATGGACTGTTGTGTAATTATAATAAAAGTTAAGATGTCCGTAGGAGAGGTATTAATTATCGGTCAACTCTATCATTCGTTAACGATAAGCGCGCGCGGGCGGGAAGCATCCTCGCGCGGTGATTATTAAAGCCGGGAAACGGTTCCTCCGACCATTGGCAGCTCGTTGTACCGATTAAGAAGTCCGATAGTCGGGGATCGAGGCTCGCGGCACCACGTTACCCATGGTCGGGACCGATGGCAACCTCGTTCTTTAGTCGCGTTTTACGTTCGATTGTCGCGCGAGCGTATATTTCAAAGAAACGAAGGAAAATAAATGGATGAAGAACGGCTTTACGATGTTTAATTGTGGACATGCGCGCTTTTTCCCAAACAGTTCTACCTCTCTTGTTCTGCTAGCGGGTTATTTACGTACGGTAAATAAGAATATTAAGGTTACATGTGTGCACGCGACTCGCACGAAACTAAATGGTCCAAAAAAATGATAACGACGAAGATGATAATACCGACGATGAAACGGCAAGACGCGACGTTTGTTATATCGATGAGAAATTATATATATTTAAGAACCTTCGATCGCTTAGCTTTTATCGCGATAAGATTCGTTCGCCTGGAAGGAAACAGAAACAATTTTCGACAACACTTACCATACCGAGTGGGTTGTCCAGCGGCTCGTATCTGATGCAGTCGCTGACGAACTTTCCGCACCCCTGCCACGTGTACAGTTCCGGATATGGCGGCGTACTTCGTCTGATAGTCGTAGACACGAATTTCTGCACAAATCGAAAAGAAAAAAGAAAACGGAAAGCGATTTAAGCTACATAAAGACACTTTATATCTCGTCATTTGTTTGTTTTTCTTACTGTTTGACGGTGTTTCGCTGCAGCAAGATTAGCCTATTCTTAAATGTCCCCTTTGTTTCTACTTGGGATCGTGCCGCGGAACGAGCCCACTTACCAATCGAGCAAAGCCACCTTCTTTTACCGATCGATCCCGAAAATCTCGTAGACGTTTGTCCTCCTGTCGCTCGGACGTGTTGTCAGACGTGACGAACCGTTGACTTGCGAAACGATTGTTCCTATCGGTGCTCTCGGTACTTGGAAATGGAAAGGCTAATCTTGCTCGGCGGCGGAACGTTAATTTATATAAAAGCGAAATACACACGTACACAACAGACACAAAACAGGAAACCAAAGTGAAGAAAGCGCTGTCGGGACGGACAGCGCGTGTAAATAAGACTGTGACCGTGCACCTGCACGCGAAGTGCATACCATTGTATTGTAGAACGTTTGAAGCATGTACGAATAAATGTATAGCGAAGTTTATTTTTATTATTTAGGTCGTAGAAGAGAAGGCTCGAGTGTATTAGAAAGATTCCTATTACGCAGTTATATTTCCATTAGTTGAATTATAATGATGAGAGAAAGAGGGGAAGGGGGTAGCCGAAGACGAGAAACTTAGAACTCTATTCAAAGACGACATTCCTCGTTACCTTTTAAACATACTATGAGAATAAACGACGAGTTGAGAAAGGGGCACCTAGGACGACTCAGAGGGAAAAAAGCCACGAAATTTTAAATAGTAATACCGATAATTTTATTTATAACACGTTTTAATTTTTATATGGAGACTAATAATGCCTTTGTACATTGAGTCGAGAAATATTTATCAAGTGAATACACCGAGAAAATAAAACACGAACGTATTCGCATATTTCTTAACTTATCCTTTTTTTTTTATTACCGAAGTGAGAGCGAGAGTCGTGGGAGTAAGGAGAGATGAAACTTTTCCTCGCTGAAAGGAGACGCGAGACACTCGATCGTTCCGATCGATTCCGTTCCGACCACCATCGGCTAGATTTGCGTAAAGGGAGTATGTTGTCGGTTAGAAGCGAAGAGGAAGACGTAGACACGCGTTTTAATGCGCAGAGAAATGTGTAATTGTAAATATATCCGATGTTACTTACAAAATATTCGAGAACCTGTTGAACCGTTGACGAGCACGTTAAACAAGCACATTCGAGCGAGATTAAAATACGCGAACGGTCTCCCGCGCGTAACCGCTTATCGTTACATTGGGCACTCTCGAAAAATTACCCAAGAAAAGGCGCCGAAATGTGGACGGTCACCCGACCCTTCCATATAACCTCGAATGTTTCCAAGCGTTTTTTAAAGCGGGACGAGTGTTTAAAAAGAGGACTGACTGTGTAAAATTGTAGTAGGCGAAAGAAATGACAAATCGAAGTAATGTCCGAGTCTTTCGATTAATATCTCTAATTTAATATTTAAAGACGATTTAATTTTAAAGAAACGAAAGATAAATAAAACACATTATTATTTAAAAGGAATTAATGCTTTGGTAATAATGAACTTCATCACCACGATCCAGATTTACTTCCGATTCGACCGCTTCGCCACTATGTACGCAGTAGTGATTCCCGATCGGTGCGACGCGTCGGTCGCGATACATATCGTGAATTAAGGGAAACGTTTCCTGCGCGCGTTAATAACTGTTGTTTGAGCTACAGTTTGTGCGATTCACTTACTTGCACGCCACACTCGTTCTCGCAGACAAGCAATAACGGTTTCCGGTCCGGATATTTCGCGCGAAACTGTCGTCGAAAGTTTTCGGCGTGCCAGGCCAGCACCTTCTCCTTGTCGCTGACGGTACAGTAGCTGCTGGGAAGGGATTTCAGGTACAGTCCTTTTCTGAAGTCATCATCTGGCCAGCACAGTTTAATGATACACAGTTCTTGCTGCACTTCTTTTATCGATTCTTGTGTAATCCGTATGATCGCTTTGTCTTTCGAGTCCTCGTCCTCTAATTTCGTTGACTTGCGATCTTCTTCTACTTCCGCGAGGGTTGTTAAACTTCCGTAACTTTCGAATCCCTCTTCACCGTTGGTCTCGTGCATGTCGGCCAATTAATTCTTCGCGAACGATTTCAGACGGGAGGAAGAAATCGACGCTGTAACTTTATTCTATTTAACACGGTCTCGGTGGTAATTTCCATGGGAGACTGTTGGGATTTGAAACGAAGCCTTTCGATAAGCGAGTGTTTATTGCCATGGCAACGTAATTGGTGTGCCGGGCAGTGATGCCAGAATCGTAGGTTTTCGTCCACGACCAAGCATAGCTCCTCCTAGCGCTTCTACCGCACCACACGAACATACCCCTCCCTTTTCCCGTCTGCTGTACGCACTGCCTGACCGGCCGCGGCGAATTTTACCGACTGACCGACATCCAACGCTGGGATCGCAAACAAAATATCCGTGGTTCAAATACCGTTGCGTAGATTCTAATTTTTTTTCTTTAATTATTCTCTAATTTGTCTCTCTATATTATCAAAAAAAAAAACTGAAGACTTGAAAACTGTTTATTTGCAAAGCATTTTCGAAGCTTGATTTTGCTGCTAAAGATGAGATCCCCCCCTGGCTTGTACCGCACCACTACAAGCAATTCGGTGGTTGGGTCTACGTCGAATGTTTTTAATAACAGTGAGCCGAGGTAACAGCTTGCTGATGTTTAAAGCGATGTATGAACCAATTCGTGTATACATTCGCGACTCTCCCAATGTCCTTAGACTCTAAGCAATTGAGACAGCTGTTATTAATCCTTATGCGAATCTATTAATTATTTTCAACAATGAATGATTAATTTGCGAATCACCGCGGTACCTTCTCACGGAATTTCAAAGCTTGTCAGATGTTCTCCTATTGGAGGTTTTTAACAAGCGGCACAGGGGGCAGCACGTATCGGACACGTTCAGTTTTCAAATTTTGCTCGAGCAGAACGTCTCATGCTTAACCTTTCGTGCGTAGATCGCAAGTAGTGTTGTTGATGAAAGAAACGAATAGTGTTTTAGTGATGTAATTTGTAGGGGTGAGTAACGATCGTTACGTATGGCTTTGAATTTTGAAGAATCTTTACTCCGACATCTGCGAGAAGGAATGCAAATCGTAGGCGTGCTTGCAAGGATAGACGATGTATCAACGATGGGTAAGTTTTCATTCAATTCGAATGCGATATTCCGCGAGCAAATTAGTTGCTGCTGACACGTCGAGTGGCGAGTAATTTAGTAATTTACCATTGTTTTACTAAACTACTCGACGAAATTTTGGTGTCCACAGACTGTAAATTACTAAATTACTCGCCACTCGACTAAATTACTGAACGTGTCCGAATCAGCTTTTATTATGGAAAAAGTAACACGCAGCGATAAGCGTTACAATTTTATTAATAAAAATCTTGAGATACATACCACTGGTATAAAACATACGCATCATTTAAAATGAAAGTACATACAAGCTGCGAGAATAACGCTTTCACGATAATATATATATGTATATATATATATATATATACTTTATATATACATATATACTTTATTTATAACCTATAAATATAACAAATCAGGTTTTTGATGTCTCTTCGTAATAACGCACTTCAGAAAAAAGAAACCAATGGAACTGAAACGTATAGTTACATGAACAATGCTTGTATCGCTTAAGGGTGACTCTGTGTCATTTTAACAAAATTTATGCGATTAGGTCTAAAACTGTTCGATTCCCGAAGTTCTTCGCCAGTCGATTGACTTTCTCATATGTTGCATGTTTTGGCTACGAACGTAACAAGTTCACTCAGTGTTTAATCTCCCGCTCTCTGTAATTTCACGTCATGGATTCACTATATTACAAAGTTGAGACAACGGTCAGACTCGCGTGACCAGTAGCAGGGCAGCCTCAGTTTGCATCGTTTGAATCTTGCCGCCATTTCTGAGCGGCCTCCCATCTCGTGTCTGGCACTAATTGCGATTGCATGCCGCCCAGGACGTTGCTGGTTGCTTCTGTCGCCAAAATGATAGGTTTCACGACCGTCGGCGGTATCTGTCGCAGTACGCCTCCCACTGCGCCGGAGACTCCTTTCTGCTCGTGTTCCTCGCTAGCCACGCGCACCAGCTGATTCGCAGTTTCACCCAATCCCTAAAAAGACATTTGCGTTTCACAGCGTGTACTTAGTATTAAGTACTTACAAGGGAAGATCCCGAAGCCGGAAATTCAAAAAATTCTAAAACTTTGTGAATATGTAGGGAATTTCCTCCTGATTACACCGCAATTTTTGTTTGCTGCCCAATTTCACTCTAAGGGAGTGTAATTGACCCCTGAAACTCCGGTTATTTTCCGATTTTGTGTTGTGACTCGTGAACTGTAACATATTTTTCTACCAAATGATAGATCTAATTAAAAGAAGTAACTTTTGTCTTGAAATTTTTTTCTATCTCTTATAGTTCGCGAGTTATAACTCGAAATCGGAAAATAACCGTATTTTCAGGGATTAATTTCACCCCCCTCGAGTGAATTTTTGGGCAGCAAACAAAAATTGCGTTGTAACGAGGAGGAAATCCTCTACATATTTAGAAAGTTTCAGGATTTTTTGAATTTTCGGGTTCGGGATCTTCCCTTGTTAGTACTAAACTGGGTCAAGCATGTTTCCTATATAATTCACCTCTTTCACCAACATGTAAGCGTTAGTCATTCCCTCTCGAATGTCCAATGGTTGGCTGTATCTCTTTCTACGTCCTCTCTGCCCTCTGTGCTTTTGCCTCACGCTGGGACCAGGGCTGACCATGTCGTAAGCTGTCTCAGCGGTGCTCTGTATGGCGTATAGCAATCTAGAAGTTAACTCTAGCGCCGCCATTACAGTGGAGGTGGTGAAACTGTTCGCGCCCCTTTGCAGCCCTCTAATGATTCTACCATCTTTCTGGTATTGCTCGATTGGCAACCAAAACAAGTCCCGTATTCCTTGGACTGTAAGAGAGAGCATTCGAACGTCAGATATTTTGCCACCCGTGTGTACTTTAAATTCGAAGGAACGACTGATCTACCCCCTTATATGTACTTACACAATTGCACCAACGAGTGCATAGGACCTATCCCACCAAGTAAACTTGGAAGCTGATTATTCTTTATGTCTTGCAACCACTCGGAGAGTAAAAATGTTATAAGCTTATCGAATCCCAGAAGTCCGTGTCGATGCGTCAATCTTTTCAGCGTTAACTCGGAACAGTTCAATTGCGCCAGGCCCATTAGGAGGCCGGCCAATGGCCCGTGAGTGAGATCTACGCGCTTCCCATGATAATCTAATCTAACAAGGACTTCAGGGGAAAATATCACACTCCTGACACGAAGCAAACAAACAAAACTTTAATACAATGCGCCATACGGGGAAGTCTGATACCAGTTGTCTAGTAATTATAATGTTACTAGTACCGCGCTTGCGTGTGCTTACCTAAAATATATCGGCTGACAATCCTCCTGTACTTCCTGCGTCATTTTCGTTTTCGTTTTGCACTCCTTTATCATTAGCTCGTCCTCCAGCAGTATCAACAAATTCGGGTCTATACTATCGTGCTGCGACGTATTCGTTGGCGTTGGAGCGTTAGGCACAGAGTCGTTCACACTCATGACAGGCGGATGATGAGTCGGCATCCCTTGCTTAGACACCGGGGAGGACTGAGGGTTATTGGGCGTGTTAGAGCTCTCTTGCGTCTGCTTCGAACCATCGTTCAGTTCATTGGCAAACTCTATCAAGAACAATAGGCTATCTTGGTCTATGTTCAGGCGCAAGGGCAGTAGGCTGAGCTTTAAACAACATTCTTGAGCACTTAATTTCGGATCGGGCCTGACATGGACTGCTTTCATAGCGAACATGTTCGCGTGGGACTGCTTCGGCTTCGCTTCGCTGCTGTACTGGTACAAGAACTTATTGATGTGCGAGGAGGCCAGTCTGTCTCTAATTTCTATCTCGCTCACTAGCAGTATCTGTCTCGCCGCTTCTGTCGTGTTCTCCGGGTAGATCTCGTGTTGGAAGCGCACTTTGTTCAATTGAAACTCCATTAGAACATCGTGCCGACGGCCGGGCCCTCCCAGAGCTTGCCATTCGGTCATTTCTTTAATCTTCGCACGCGGCGAATTCGGCACACTCCCGAAATGCACTTCGTTCGGATTGGACATTTTGAACGTCACCTCGTCACACCACGGAGATCTGCTCCTGCGAGCACAGCGATCGTAAAGTATAACTAGCCATTACCTACTAATTACCTTTCTTTATAGCTTCGATACATACCTCTCCTGACTTGCGTTATCATTGATAGTAACTTGCTTCTTGGTCGTCGGCTGTGACCTTCCGAAATCCTTCCCTCCATACATGTGCCAAACCAGGGTCATTTCGCAGATAGTGTACCTTAATACGGGGGCTGGGAAATGCCTAGGCGCTTTAAGCAGATCAGTTTTACCGAGAGGCACCGCGAAGTGGTTATCTATTATTTTCAAGGATTCTTGACACAGCCAGCGAACTTCCGGTACCCCGTGCCTTGGCATTATCCCTGTACCTGCTTCTTCTCCTAATATACAAAAGTCTTCGTTAACGTGCTCGGCCTCGGCGCTGCATTCCAGCTCGGCGCATTGCTCGGGGCCGTTGCAGATTTCAGGCGCTGCCTGCGACGGTGGTTGCGGCTCGTCAGGAAAGAAGAATACTTCCACTCGATGCTCGGTCATCAATGCTTTGCCATCCGTTTTTGCAGCCTTCCCTGTAGCAAAATCATTGTTAGTAACTATTATTCGTCCCGATGCTTCGATTCTAGATCACTCAGATTTACCGTTCACAGCCTCTTCCATCGCTTCCTCCATCAGTGTACTCACACGTTCAACTTGGCTCTTACTTAGCGTGTTGGTACTTTCGTCCCCGAGGAGACTCTCTTCGTCCCCGGAGCTTGGTACCGTGATACTTTCGGTACTGTCCGTGTTCGATATCAAGTCCCCATCATTCACCACGTAAGTCAGCAGTTGTATTAGAGCACGACCAGAGTCCGAGCACGTCCGAACGTGTAGAACATTGTTGCTCGCTCTGAGATCCACTCTGGGCGCCCCGCCGCACATCTTGTCGTTCAACCTTAACGACAACTCGAACAGCCCAACATCCATAACGCACACGTAATCACGCTTCAAGTTCACAGTCTTCCCGAGTTTACTAGATATGAACAGAGCGATATCTTCGGCTATGAAACGCAACGTCGAAGTGTTTGTCTTCGCGGCAATGTTGCTGGATACGCTGAAGTTGCCAAGAGTTACCATCGATCTCAGTGGCAGATGAACTGGCCTGAAAACATATAAACTTCTTATTCTCGTGCCTCGCGACTGTCGACCAAGACTTCTGAGACACAGACCTGTAGTCAATCGCGCAATCCCACAGATGTAAATGCAGTTCAGTTAATATCCCTGGCGGGGAGTGTCCAGAAACTGGATGGTCCGCCACGTTCAGGCAATCCGTCAGCTGGGTGAACCACGATGTACCAGTGGCGCGCATTCTATGCCTCAGTGTGGCGTTTGATATGCCCACTGCCACTCTGAAGGTCTGTCATGAAAGAAAATGAGGTCATTTAATTCTCAACGAGGGTTACGTTTACTCGAAACAATTGTCAGTTGAACCTTTATACGATGGGTTTGGTGGGCAGCTTGTATTCGAATGGCAAGCATCATCATATCTTTATCATTGTTATTTGTTCCCGTCACGGTTGCATCTGGTTCACTTTTATATATAGCCTTTTGACAGGGTCGCGGGGTGACGCTATTAATAGGTCTCAATGAAGGTGGTTGCGACGGAGTCGTCATTAGCCCGCAATGGTCCAAAGACATTTCCTTAATCATAGCGCATACGTAACTCAGGTTCGCGTCCCCCTTGTACGCGGTCACCGAGAATATCGTTGCGTCCTCCACTCGGATCACCAATTCTCCCTGTTGCCCGGGAATCACGTTGCGCATCGAGTCGCGAACGGGAGTGTACATGCAGAGAAGACCCTGGTCTATTGTAAAAATTAACGCCAGTTCACTCTGACCATTCCTAGACAGCTTGTTCTGATGTTGCCTGTAACCTTTATCGGACGACGAATGAAATATCCCCTGCTCGTCCGAGTCCGATTCAGAATCGTACACGATTCCACTCTTGCACGTGCTAAACCTGCGACACGCAAATCGTATTTCAAACTTTCATCGAGCATAAAGAATCGCGCAGACCATTTGAAATACCGCTTACCTAGGATAAGCAGACTCTTGCAACAAAGTGGACGCCAAGTCAAGGCCCACATGACTCTCCATGTGCGTGCTGTACTTTGGCCTAGGCGCTGACGGAGTCCATAAAAAAAGATCGGTAATGAATCTATTATACAACAATTCGTAGATGTGCTTAGATGGTATCTGGACGGAGACGCATGGAAAGTTGATCTCCAGCTGAATCCTAGAGCCGCGCAAGCCTTCGTCCATGAATTCTAGCATTTCCTCTCGACTTCCTGGTATAATCAGTTCTTCGCCCTCTCTGTTTACACGACAAAGCTTACGTAACGTAATGTACAAAGATATTCTTTATTCAATATCAAGAAATCCTATCGGGCAAACCTTTGTTGCGAATCGTCTTTGTCGCCTTGGCCATGGGGTCTGGAATGGGGCGTGTCGGATTCGTGTATAACGCGTTTCGAGCTGAATGGTGACGGCTGATGCCTAGGCGCGTTCTCCAAAGCTTCGTCCAAGCTCGAATCCGGCTCCCCTTCCGAGCTGTCTTCCAACTGGCCGCTTAAACGCTGCGGGTAGATCGTGACAACCACTCTGGCCCAGCCGAATCCCTCGCTAACTTGCTGACAGGACGCATTGTTCTTCTCGTCGGCTGTAACTTTGCCTATGTTTATCGGTACGTCCGTCTCGGTCTCTGCGTACGAGAATAGCAACTTGCGACATTGAATCTCATGCTTCGTCACGGAGTGAGGCTGATTCTTCATGGTAGAATGTATTTGTGCATCCATCAGCTCCAGAATCATGTAATCCGTTCTCACCGATCTCTTCCACCATGGCGCGCGATTCATGTCGTGCAGAGGTCTTAGATCCGGTATCGGGAACCTATTTTTTTGGGGGAAACATTCTCCATTAGATAACATTTAGCTCCGGCACACTGTCTGGTGTTTCTGTGTCACGCGCTACCTTAATTTTATTTCGCATTGGGGCGAGGATACGTTTATGACTGCTGCAAAATCTGACGGAGTGGGACTCTCTACAGCTTGATAGAATAAGGTTTGTTGGTTCTAAAAGATGTACGAGTTAATAGCTCAAATTGGATAACGATAATCGACAAGTGCGCAGTGGAAGTTGTGAACTCACGATGTTTCTGTTGTTGGGCATGGGATTGCAGACGCATATGGGCTGCGGGTTAAGTAATGCACATATCCTGTCTACGATAGTTATGTCCACCTCGCTTTTGCATGGTTCCAATTCAATGCTAAGAATGCGGTGAGAAGATAATTACAAAATCAAAGTAGCCAACAGCCGTCCTTCGCTATAAATTAATATGTAATGAACCTACTCGATTTCAGTGCACGGGTGCGCGCATTTCATTAACTGAGCGTGCCGGGCGGTATGAGCATCCTCCACGTACTTGAATTTCATCTTGAAGTCTGTTTTGTTAGTAAAGCCGAAGTTCGTCGAGTTCTCTTTAGGGAAAGTAAGCAGCTCCACGTGCTCCGTCGGGGCGCCGTTCGCGCCAGAGCTATTCGAGTCGATTAAACATTCTACAATTTCTAAGCTGGCTAAAGTCAACGTCCCAGATATTTCAGAAGACAACGAGGTAGTCTTCTCTCTGCCTTCCATCACTAACGGCGCAGCGAGTAATCTGTAATAAACGACAGAGGGTCAATTGAAGTTCCAAGATCTTTCGCGATCGTTGGTAGAATTGTATACTGATCGCGCACACCTAATGTGGCTCAAGTGGCAGGCGTTCAAAAGTAATTTGGATGCTTTATCAAAATCTTTATTCCCGTATCCGCCGGCTGCGAACAGTCCTAGCTGTTTAAAAAAATCATCCGCGGCGTTCTTCATCTGCCGTATACTGGAGCACGTTAGACCACTGCCTTCTACGCACGTAGTCAATATATCTTCGTGCAACAGGATCACGGCTACGGAGGACACCCTCACGTGAAAGTGAGACGTCTCCGCGGAGGGGCTATTGTCCACGCTCTGTCTGTGCTTATGCTGCTTTGGCAAATTCGTCGACAAACGTTTCGAGCTAATACTACTAGTCGATATACTTCCATCCATGCTATTGTTATTGCTCATAACGGAATCGCTCATCGGAGAAGAGCCCGGTAGCCGCATTGGTAGAAACTCGTCCTCGTTGTCGGACTCGTCCAAGGACGCCGTTGACCAACCCTGCGTATGCCTTAGATCCTGTTGAACGACAGATATTTGTGATCGAATAGTTTTATCTTTAGTACGACTTGAAATATCGCATTGTAAATTAATGTCGCTTTACCATAGTGCGCAATACTTGAGCCGGATGTATTTGGTGGATGAGCTCCCGCTCCACGCGATTAAAATCACTAGTGGCCATAGGCTTCTCGGTGCAAGTCCTTGGCGCAACGTTGCTAACGTCTTCTAAATCCGGGGACGCGAGCCCGTGCCTTAATTCCAATAAAACGTGCATCTGACGCGGGCTCAGAAACGAAGTAAAAGATCCCAGGGTTACTTCTAATTCTACCTGAAGTAATTAGTTCTTCTTCACTTCATGCCAGACGCATTATAATCTAACAGCATTACCGTTCACACTCCGAACGTACGGAATAATCTTTGATTACTATCAGTTATTTAACTTTTACCTTTGGCCCTGAAACACCTTCTCCTTGTTTCAATTTTAGTCTTATTTCTTGTCTGCCTGCCAACTTAGCGAACATTATAGGATTCGATTGGCTTAAATTATTGATAACATTCCTCTCCGGAGGTGTCTGCATGTTCTGGACAGGGGATATTTGTGCAGAAGAAAATTGGCCGTCTAAGTTCTGCGGAAGAAAGAGTTTCACAAAAATTATTATCGTGTTTCTTTTGTTTACCGATTCCTATGGTAATTCTGATAAAGAACGTTACTTTAGAATCTGGTGTAGAACCCCTGCTCGTTGTTATTATACTCCTAGAGAAGGTTCTCGCGCAAGATGGGAATTCGTCCATGGAGAAACTCACTCCCTCTAAATAAAAGCGTTTCGTCGTGAATGCTGACACGACGTATCCTTTTGTCGGCTGACTAGGATCTAACGAAGTACTGCTCGGATCCAAGCCTGCTTCGTCTGAATATTCAAGGTTTTTTATACACATTTCTATCGCAACCCCCGTCGAAGAATCCAGCGGTACGTGCTCCAGGCGTATAACAGTGTCTATAAACCTTACTTTCACCCTGCATAAAACTGAAATAAATACGACATTCTACAACATGTATATATTATTTGTGCGAATAGCGATCCCGTCTGCGATTCCCCGAACCACGATGCGCCGCCCCAGAGTGCTTACTTGATTCTATCGTTTGTGCAAACAATTCCACTCCTTCCAATGGCTGGGCGTTCCCGGCATTCTTGGCGTCCTCTTGTAAGCATTCTTGTGCAAGTTGCATGCTGGAAGTCATGGAACTCCACATGGATTCAAACATGGAGGTTCCAGATTCCGCTCTCTGTCTAGGTTGTACCGTCAACCTGAGACCGGTTATTTCTACGTAGCTAGCTTCGCTGAGCAAAGCTGACCACGGTATGCCAACAGACATCTCCCCTACGAAACCGTCAACAAACTCAAACGGGAGATGCTGTTGCTCTCCCATCTCGTTAAGTGCCTATCGTTCGGAAAAGAAGATCTGTAGCTCAAAACAATCTCTCGCTCCCGCCTTATTTCCGTTTAAATGGTTCCATCGAACTACAAAACTACACGTCGATCTCGGTGATCGCCTCGCCTCTACCATCCTCGATAAAACGCGAACGCGTACAAAGAGCCGAAAGGGGAACAAAGGAAATGACGGTACCTGCACATCGAGGCTGACATTGGTTACACGACCAATTCCATTGTAAAGATCAACAGTGAGCTGATCCAATGTCAGCTTCTCCTCTAGAATCTGGCCAAGGTACCTCTGCAATAGGTACCTGCAAGCCCGTTTCTTGATCCCCTGGGACCAAGGGAAACACTCCAGCCAAGACATTTTATCCAAACGTTTGACAGCTCTAATTTATGAGAGGCATGGGATTTTTCGAAGGTCTGCTTTTCGTCATGCGTCCTTTGTGTTAGGCCTGTTACTCGGGCACGGTGTAAGAAAAGCAGTTTATCCACGCGAATCCCATGGTTCCGACACGTGCCCAGTCCAGTGCAATGATCCTTAACATAATACGATGATTCGGATGTAACGGGGGTTCTAGAGCTGCGTAATGTTTTCCTTCGGGTGCACTACGGAGACGCAACGCAAACTTGTCGCACACGCGCACACGCACGGCACACGTACGCTTGGCTGTCGGGCGCACACCAACGCGGCGTAAGGAACGCTGGTAGCTTCATTGACTGAATTCTGAAATCACTTTCGAAACAGACGCGCTGATACTTGTGTTTTCCAATGCTCTTTCACCTCCGCCGTGCCCGTTTCTAGTTTCCTATCGCGCGCGACGCAGCAATCCCGATAAAACGTGTCAATCTATTTATCCCCCATTTATCAACAAGGTTTATTCATTTTTCCCCCCTTCTTCCATTTTCGGAGCAGCAAAGTAGCGCAGAATGTTGAGCGCTTTCGACTCTAATACGTATAAGCTAGAGTTTCTCAAGCGACATCCCATTCGCCTTGATACTACTCAAATTACAATGTTGCAAGATTAAGTTGTCGCTGTATCATTAAATGCAATAATTGCCAGTGATATGCGTAGATAGAGATAAGAGATGCTAATGGTTTAAATCATTTCCGGAAAGGTTAAATGTTTCGGGTTAAATGTTACTGGTTTAATGAAAAAAAAAAAGAATGGAATTTTTATATGCGATTATGCTGATCGCGTTCTTTGTATTATCATTCTTTCAGCCGCGCGTCTATCAGTTTCTCGATGGCTTAGATCTGTTATCTAAATCCTGCGGAGATATCGGTCGAGTTTCCGTTTATAGATCCTTGTGCATAAATACCATAAGTACTCGATGAATTTGCAGGAATCGAACGTGATTTCTTCTTCGTTCGATCGTGTTCATTGTTTGGGTAAAGATTTTTTTTTCAAAAGTCAATGGGATCGGTAAGGAATACACCGAAAGGTTTACCACACTGAACGTTTCGGTGTTCACGGCAGTTACTGCGTATATGCGTTTACTAATAGATTCAGATGTATCGTGCACGGGCGATCTGTCATAAAAATTGCCCAACGATTCGTTAGGATTTGATCGAGTGTATCCGTGTCGTTTCTACTAATCGCATTGTGCAAACGGGAATTGCCTGTTGTCATTGGGAAAATGGCCCTAACCAACATTTTACTTCTCAGCCAGATATCCGGCTACATCGTAGCCCTTATATTGTCACTTTGCATTATTATACCGATGAGCCTCCACCAAGACGAATTTAGGTAGTTAAAAACACGTAATAAGTAACGTTAAGATCTACATGCAACGTGACTTTTTGTTCGCAGAGGACACTGTCTGTTGTTCTCGACGGGAACTTGGCAGGAAACGGATGGTCAGTTTGTAGTAAATTGGGCTTCGCAGGCTTATTGTAATTACACGATATTCATCGGTTTGGTGTTGCTTCTGACGTCCACCGTACAAATCTATAGACTATCTTTGCTCATGTATCGGGGGGAGGACAGTTCGTTCTTATCGGCGTTCATAGACGTCGTCAGCTCTATATTTCTAACGACGATCACCCTGGTTGCCGCAATCATCGTTACGCTTGGGTTCATGACCTGGTGCCAGTGTATGACCAAAAGATTCCCGTCCTGCGAATTGGCGGCTGGGAACGACATCGATAAAGCTGATGGAATAGACACGTCAGGCTTTCACATCGAATTAGGCGCCGCACAATTTGGAACTTGGACCAGTTTGTCCATATGGGTCGGCCTGTCGGTCTTCGCGGTTCTGAAGCTGCTGCGGTACCATCAGTTAGAGAATATGAAAGTCTCTATGTATAGAGAAAGGCAGAGATTGATAGAGGCTGCCAGAAGTAACGAGATACAAGAACCGAATTAGAATTTCCGACGTGTTGCGAAACGTTCGAATTACGTGATATAAACGGATGGTAGTATTATGGTTCTACTACTATCCTTATTCCTTGGAGAAACATTTCTGCTGTATGGAATCGGTTTCCCAAAACGCACACTTTGTAATTGATCTGGTTAAGATAACATAGTAAGTTCTATTCCTCCGTTCTTCGTTACCGTTGAGAAGAATAGAGGAATAGAATAGTTGAGCTCGTCGAATGTAGAAGTTACATTGAAGTGAAATAGCTATTGCTCGAAGGGTATAAATTATCTGGATAATTTTCAGCTATATACATATCAAGACTGGATAAAGTTGCAATCTACAGTTTCCACGATTAGGATTGAAGTATGTTTTACGATAGTGAACTCAACTTCTACGTTTTAACTAGTTTTTCGTAATTTAAATGATATTTAGAATTCTCGAATGCGAAGTATTTTTATTGTATGATATTTTCTTTCATTTTGTACATACATGTAAGGATAGCGGCAGGTATAAAGTATAACGCGTAAGATATTACATTGCAGTTAGTTTAGGTAGTTTTAATGGAAACAGTTGATTATATAAATTTTATAAGTATGCAAGCTATGGATATGTATACATATGTAGTTAGCGAATGTATATAGACTAAACATTTCACGTTACGAATAATACCTAAATATACTATAAAATTATATTTTGTAAATATGTATGTTATATATTCTCATAATATATCAGAATCGTAATAACGTGCCGAAGTTTATTGCGCTAAATAAGCTGAATAAATGAGGGGCTGCTACGTTCGTATAAAAGTAATAAAGCCGGGGATCCACCGGGAAGCTAAGCTAAGCTAAGCTAAGCTATGCAATGTTTTAACTTAGTTTTTGGTGGAAACGGTTCCAAAGCATAGATTAGCTTCTCGGCGGATTCCCGGCTTAACTGTCTATTCAAATTTGTATTCTACATTTTCCAAGAGCGGTTCTTCGGCTGCCCAAGGGGCAGGGTCTATGAGGTGCGTCGATTATTACGAATGGCGCAATATCCATTGGTACGCACTCTATTTCAAAAGTAGTGTCATTTATCCCTAATACTCCATTAGGAGCGCAAGGACCACCTACAGTTCTTAATGGATAACATACACCGTTATACTTCACTTCTCCCTCTTCCGTGCATGGATTCTTTACACACTTTGGCACAGACTCATTTTTAGGGAGCACCACGTGATTCCCTGGTGTACAAGGTCCTTTCGCGTAAGCTTGATGGCAAGTGTTGCTTAAAGGGAAATATAAGAACGTGGGTCTGCAGTCGCATATCCATGTACTTTTATCCCCGTCCCCTGGATAAAGGAGCATGTTTTCGGGACATTCCTCTGGCACATACACTGGAATTCGGTCTGTTATCTGAAAAGAAGCGTAGATTAGGTTTCTCTTATTACGATGCGACAGAGTTTAGTTTGCTTGAAGTTACCGCTGCATGGTTGCCGCTAATATGGGATGTCTCTTCGTCAGTTGGGAATCTAATATCTTGACACGATATACAATTCCATATTATCATTGTAACACCAAGAACTGCCCACTTCATTTTATTTATACAGTATTACACAACACAACCTTTGAAACAATAACTGCGGAAGCAGATATTAGTTTTTCTTGAAAGAAGGTTATTCAAGCTTCTACTCGGTATGAGCATTGGCTTCAATCATTGAGGAGTGCTATCAGTAGAATATAAATCACTTTGCTTACTATAGTATCTTCCTTTGATTGACCTGATCTGACCCTGAGATTTCAAGGCTAGCAGTTGTATAAAATAAAACTATTAAAATCAGTAACCAATCGGTACCAAGTATATATGTTTTTCTCCCACTACTTGCAAATACAGTTACATGTTACACCTATTGAAGGAATAGACATGATAAATAGAATATAAACTTAAAAATAATCTGCAGGAAATAAAATTTCTAGTTTATTTCATCTCATCACAGTGTGTAACGATAAATTTAATTATTAAATTTTGTTCCTACTTGTAGAATTGTCAATGATATACTAATAACAAAATGTAATATTAATGTACTGTTTCTTCAATCGTCATATTCTTTGTCGTTATATAAAGCGTACGCTGTTCTAACATCAGCCGCACTTGACATGAAGGTGCTGTTTTTGATTTCTGGCCAAGCTTGAAGTTCCATGAAAAGATCATAAATCTGACTGGAGTTCAAGTCATTAAACTGTGTAAATATATTGTAATTCTTTTTTATTAAGTCGAAACCACAGCCTGGCATTATTTTCCTGAAAGAATTCAGCATTCGCTATGTATCGATTTGTAAAAACTTCTTCTCGAGTATTAATAGACATCGAAGAGCAAAGTGAGATACACTTACTCCATCGCGGGTATCACTCTGTACGATGGTTTATATAAATTATGCCGGACGAAGTGCCAGAAGTGTATCAGATCCTTTTTGCCCTTAAATAATGTAAAGAGGTCAGGCTTTGGTTCCAATTTGACAACATAAAGCAAGTTGATATCGTCCGTGTAAATATCCAATGCGTATTTCTTTCGTCTATTCTTCATCACCCTGTTTCTGTGCCACGGTACAAACGCTTTCCTGTCTATCGAGCCGAAAAGTTTGTAATTAAATATCGTTTGAAATATGACGTTGCCGGAGGTCACTCTCCTGGGCTCCGCGAACCTCTGAAAGGTAGAAATTAATAATTAAAGATGTTGCCTCTATCGAATCTCAGCGAATTATCGCAGTCGAAATTGCCTTCTAACGAAACGTGCTGTTGCGTTAAATGAATTCAAAGCAAGAGTAACGATAAATTCTTAGGGAAGTTTATAAATGAACTTTTTATACCAACATGCCATATCGATGGTGATATCGCCATATAAAAAATTGATCGTTCATTCAGCATGAAGGAAGTTTGAAACACTGTGCTCAATATTAAGTGCCTCATAAATTTCAACTTATTGGTTGCCCCAATTATTTGTACAGAACTCGGCTCCTCCCATTTTCCCCCTTTTACGTCGTCGAATGGTCCAAATGCAGGCTCGTTACGTGTCTGAATGGATTCTATATTCATCATTCTTGATATATTATAAAGGTTTGCGTGTTCTATGTTTAATCGTTTGGGAAATTCATCGTGCAACTTGTTTAATCGCTTAACGAACATCTCTTCTTTTTCGTACAAGTGTATAAATGGTATACCGGCGTCAAGCAACTCCTTCGTTATCATACCGAAGCCTGGGTTCATTTCGAATACACGAATGGCATTCTGTAACAGATCGTCCTTAATCAACGATACAAACTGCTTGGCTACATGATGGTTTATTAGGTATAAATCTGTATTCTTGGTGGACACGGATAAGTATTTATGTGGAATGTTATTCCTCCACTCTAACCCAATGGTTTGTAGATATCCATGAAGTAGAGTAGGAATCTGATTACACTCTCCCTTTTTATCCTTCAAGCTGCTTGTGTTATCCGCTGCAGCTGTTGTATGATTTACTCTCTTCGTCAAATGAAGCGTAGCACTGTGACGGGATCCATTTGTTCGAGGCATATAGGTACCGCAGAAACCATTTAAATTGCGATATCTCATACTCGATTCCTCTTCATTTATTGTTATCACCAACAATATGCAATTCACATGTTATTATTTAAGAGGTAGGCTTTTGAGGTTAGTTTTTTCGAGCGACCCTTAAAAGCGACTACACATATTTCACAACGAATCCAATTTACTGTATTTATCTACGTTCTAATCAACAATGCCACTCATTTTAATCGATCGTAGCGATTATTCGAAATATTCGTAGATATAAAAGAAAGTACAATCTGCTGTATGAGAACCATTTGTAAAAAAATACCCTAATTCATGGTAAGTATATCTCTCAAGTATCTTTCTTCAGCATTCTTCTATCGTGAAAGCGCATTCGAAAAGTTTAAACATTCGCATTTCGTGATATAGAGCACTGCCCTCGAAATCTAATTATGAGGACAACGTTTTACTTTCTCGCTGAATTGCATATTGATCCTTTAAACGAGATAACATCACGATTTTGTGAGTATCGTCCCTTCTTAACATTTCTTACTTCGTATTTTCGAACTAGAAAATACTGCTGTTAGTGGTAATTATGCCAATTAGCCACGTAAATAATTCAATTTCACGGTCATGGTGATGTGTGAGGTAACATTCTAAAGAATTCCTTGAGTGTAAGGTGAAAGTGAGCCATATTTAGGTTGTTATATGCTTAATTTATTCGTGCATGTGTATCTTATAGATAAGCTAGATTCTAGAAGCTTGTAGAATAGTTGTTGCATTTGTGTGGGAATAACAATAAAGAAGAACAATAATCTGTCAATTCCATACTGCGCCTTGCGTAGTAGTAAATAGGTTTATTTTTTGCTTTTTGGCCTCAAAATGGGGTTACATGTGTTATGCGTGTAAGTGCTTCTGGGACTGTTAACTCAAGATTGTGCTTTCGTTTTCACTTCATCTTTCATTTTGTTCTTCTTCTCCTTTTTTCCAGAACCATACGCATCCTCTTCGCTCCTTCTTCTCTTCCCTTTAGGATCCCTCTGATCATTAAATTTTTTCTTTTCAGCTCCTTACAGTCTTGTAGCATGTGACTCAGCGTCTCTCTAGCCCCATTATATAGTAGGCATACTGCCTACTCTATGTCTCTGTAGTTTCCGTTTAGGTAATTTGCTCTGTGGTTATCCCTGATTTCTGTGTAATGTCCATTGTATCTGCCTCCTAGTATTCTGTCTTATTGCCATTGAACCTGCTCTGCCCTGTCTCTTTGCGCTAGTTCCTCAGCAAACTCTTTCTCTCCTTCTTCCTATTTCCATTTCTTGGATATCCATCATTTTTCACCTGATGTTGCGCGTTGTGTTCGAGTCTTATCACTTCAGCTAAAGTAATTAGAACGATGTACATGCGCAAGAATGGTTCGAGCATTTCATTTGTTTTAACAATTACATAGACTATAAAACTTTGGAAAGATCTATCGTAACATTCTATATTGTCTTGAATTGCCTAATGTAACCTTGGGAAACAGTGGTACTTTCTAAAACTTTTTGTCAAAAGTTTCTTGTACTCTGATCCGTAATAACTGTGCGTGTATGTATAACGTATTTAAAGCATTGGTAAAGACAGACGTGGTATCTGTAGTTTTGAAGCAGGAGTAACAACGTCTGTTGATATTAGCAGGAAAATTTGAAAGATGGCTCAAAGCGCTTCCTTATTGTCACGGATAGTCGCCTCGTCGATATCTGCTACAGTGAGAGCAGGTAAAATAATAAGAGACGTTATGAGTCACGGTGGTCTGAACATAGTAGAAAAAGGCAAGAATGACTTACAAACTGAAGCGGATCGTTGTGCTCAAAGGTGTATCATTGCTTCGTTAAGTCGCCAGTTCCCGAATATCACCATTATAGGCGAAGAAGGGTCAACCGATTGCGACATACCAATCGACTGGGTCGTGACAGAGGCGGATGAAGAAGTACTGAAATTGAAATTACCAGTGCACCTGGAAGATATCGATCCTAAGGACGTGTGCGTTTGGGTAGATCCATTGGACGGTACATGTACATTTCATTTATTTCAAGCTAACAAGGCAAGATCCCGAAGCCGGAAATTCAAAAAATTCTGTAACTTTGTAAATATGTAGGGGATTTTCTCCCGATTACAACACAATTTTTGTTTGCTACCCAAATTCACTCTAAGGGGGTGTAATTGACCCCTGAAGATCCGGTTATTTTCCGATTTTGTGTTATAACTCGCGAACTATAAAATAATTTTTTTACCAAATGAAACTTTTTTTCTATCCCAGTTCGCGAGTTATAACACAAAATCGGAAAATAGCCAAATTTTCAGGAGGTAATTTCAACCCCTTCGAGTGAACTTGGGCAGCAAAAAAATCGCATTGTAATCAGGAGGAAATCCCCTACATATTCAGAAAGTTTCAGATTTTTTTGAATTTCCGGGGTTCGGATCTTCCCTTGTAAGCGCGAACGATATTCGCGACTGCGTTATCATATTAAAAAGGACAAATATTTGGCTTATCAATTGCGTTAAGATAGAGTAATGATTTCAGGAACATCGGAGTACGCCCAGGGCCTCGTGGAACATGTTACAGTTTTAGTAGGAGTGGCGATTGGGCAGAAAGCAGTCGGAGGTGTAATTCATCAGCCGTATTATAAAGGCGTGGAAAGCGATATATTGGGGCGTACTCTTTGGGGTATTAATGGGGTAGGTTACGGTGGATTCACACCTATTGCACCTCCAAAAGGGAAAAGAATAATTGCAGCAACACGGTACGATTTAGTTCTGAAATATTTAAAGTTACGATTGCTCGCAACGAGAAATGATAAGTGTACTGTACGCTTTCAGTTCGCATTCGAATGCTGCCATTCAGGCTGCTATAGACGCCGTACATCCGGATGAAGTGCTACGCGTCGGCGGCGCTGGGTATAAGGTAATACTTTTAATGGAAGGAAAAGCTCATGCTTACGTTTGCGCCAGCAAAGGTACCAAAAGGTGGGACACCTGCGCCCCTGAAGCTATCCTTCACGCCGTTGGCGGTACTTTAACCGATTCCCTCGGAGAGAGGTACGCGTATGATGCGGGGACATCACACCAAAATTTAAAAGGCATAATAGCTACTGCTCCCGGCGAAGATCATCAGTGGTACGTGAGCCACATACCACAAGAAGTGAAGGAAAAATTAGAACAGTAATATAAATAATTTCCTGTTCATAAAAGAATTTAATATATATTTCCGCGCGATACAAAGTACTCCAATAGCGCTAGATTAGAGCAGAAGGCTGGCTCTCGGACTCACTCGTCTGTTAAACGTTTCAAGCTCCGCAAGGGCAGGGAAAATTAAATCACGTTCATGAACAGTATTTCTTGATGAAAGTTCACGAGCTTTATTCCAACGAATAAACCCACTGTCTTTTCTGCCTGTATTTTAACATTACTGTAAATATAAAGGAAGAGTTGACATTCGATTAGCAGTCTTCGTCATTATTTCACGGACACTCTATAACTTTGATTTAAGCGCATCGCGTAATTCGCGGCGCAGAATCTTTCCTGATGCGGTTTTGGGGATGCTCTCGACGAACCTGATTCCGCCTCGGAGTCGTTTGTGACTAGATACTCGTTCTGCAACAACAATTATTAGTAGAGGACCGAGAGATGAATTTCTGTGACTGCTGAACACATACCGTTCACAAATTTGTTAATGTCATCCGCTGTTATGTCAGATCCATCTTGTTTAACGACGAAAGCAGTTGGCAATTCTCCTGCTTCTTCGTTCGGCAGCCCAATAACCGCTGCATCTTTGATACCGGCACAAGATAATAATAATGCTTCTAATTCAGCTGGGGGAACTTGGAATGCTTTGTATTTAATAAGCTCTTTTAAACGGTCTACTATATAGAAATAACCCTGCTCGTCGTAATATCCGACATCCCCAGAGTGCAACCAGCCGTTTTTATCGATCGTTGTGGCTGTAGCGCTATCATCGTTGCAATATCCTTTCATTATCAATTCCCCTTTGAAACATAATTCTCCTACACAGTTCGGCCCTAGAGGTTTACTCGATTCGTCTCCATCAAGCGGCATTACTTTTCCTAAATAAAAAAAGGGGGAATATTAACATAATATTCACGAAACAGAGATATTTAATACATACCTGAAGTCTCCGGTGCTAGTGTCCCTACGCTATCGAACTTTTTACTATTCATTGGTGATTTAATCACAGCTAATGTAGTTTCCGTTAATCCATACCCTTGCTTTATATTCGGCGAGTTTAATCTTTGTACAACAGTTTTAACAATTTCTTTCGACAAAGGCGCTGCACCGCACCTAATCAGACAGAAATATTGATAAGCCAGGGATTTTTGATTATTTTACGATCGATTTCTTCACCTTCAGTAATCTTCCAGTTAGAGTTATGTTACACATAACTGCCAAATGATAGCATCTAATTGATGGTTCACCGACTGGGACTTTAGTCGAAGGTGAAGAAATCAGGCATTAAACGTCAGGTTCAATGAAATCTACTAAAGTTCAAAGTCAAACTTACCAAATATCTTTGACGCAGGACAAGTCGTATTTGTCTACGATAGGATGTTTCGCTAGAAAAACCATGAGCGGCGGTACGATAGTTAAATGTTCGATTCTATACTTTTCTATACAGCTCAGAAATAGTTTTTCGTCGAAGCGCGAAAGAACCACAGCTTTATTCCCAAAAACGAGTCTCATCAAGAGTACGCAGAAGGAATATGCGTGGAAGAACGGTAACAGAGCTAAAGTCGTTACGTTGGTGCTTGTAATATAAGGCGACGCGATTGCAAAGTGCCTTATCATAGTTAACAGATTATTGTTTGTCAACATAACGCCTTTCGGCAATCCTGTGGTGCCGCTGGAGCACGAGATGAGCGTTACATGATCGGCGTCCACCGAACAGGCTTGGAAATTATCGTCAACGACGATATCCGATGTTAAGCTTTTTATACTCGGTAACTTATTATCACTGGACTCTGTTAACATTATTAACTTTGGTGACCAAGATAATTGAGGAAAAACTTTGTCCATGTTCCTCGCTCCGATCGCCGACATAAAGATGATCTGTGGCCTGGATATACTTAACGCGTGTTTCAGTTCCCTTTCTGAATAAAGTGGATTTAGCGGGCAGATAGTAACGCCCAGGTAAAGCGCCGCGCATACTGGTATGCAGAATTCTAAATTGTTCTCGCTACATATGGATATGCGGTCTCCTTTCTGTAATCCCTCTCTTCGAAATGCAACCGCCAGCTTTCGACTGACATTTAGGATTTCATCGAACGTTTGTTCCTTCCCTGTGGATGGCATTATCTGAAAATATTTCCATCGCCGATTAAGATTAAAAACACCATCGTTCGCATGACTTGCGTTAGAGAAATTTCAGGTCTGTTACCTGCGCTACCCAACTCCTATGGGCATTGAATTGATTTAACATTAATTGTCCTAGGGGTATATTCCTGAATTCTGAAATGGGATCAGATGGCCCGTGTAAAATATTTTCCTCTTCCATATCGAGAATGTTTCTTTATTCAAAGCGTTACTGAAAGAAACGTCTATGTTATTTTCCATTTTCATGAATTCTGTGCCTATTATATGAATTCTATCATCGACTATACGTAATAGAAGGAATGAGGCTTCGAAAAGAAATGACAATTTTTTTTATTAATTATAAAAGGAGATGGTGGTTTTTAATGGAAGTAAATTCGAATGTAGAATAATTTTCAGTTGAAATAACGCGAAATTCTTTGTTGTGATAGATGCGATAAAGTGTTTAATTGTAACATACCAATTGTATTTTCGCTCGATTACACCTCCCTCGTATTATATGCTTCCTGAGGCAGACAAAAGTGAGGGAAATGGCAAATTAAATAAAGCAATTATTTTATTTCTCTTATATACAATATGATTTCGCTGCGCGAAATTACTGCAGCATATGGCGTCGGTAGGTGTGCTGATGTTTAAAGTATTTATAACTTATTATCGGTCTAATTTCTGTTATCTTTTTAATCAGGTGTGTAGTAGATACATCTTTCAAAGGTCACACCATTGATGGACCATTCCAGAATGCACATAAATATGCAGGTGGCAGCACGCTGTGCGAAATGCAACATGTCCTTCCTTCATTTCTAAATTATTAACTGCTCGTATATAGGTAGAATCCATCAAATTATTTTTACAATCTTGCATTAATGGCGCCGTCAATTAGATTAAGCAGATTCGTTGTGCGAAGAGATGCAAGTCATTAACGAGGGAACGTCGCGAAGCTTCCTCGCGCGTCCATTTGAAATTGGCGCGCGAAGCGTTCGATGTGAATCGCCAGAAGTTCGCATACTGTGACACGGGGTTTAAAGTGTTTTCCCGGATCTATATTCATCAGGTTAAATATGAGTCAACGGTGAAAACAGTTTGTGCTCCCTTAATTTACAAACAAATTTTGAAAACAAAGTCGATCAAACGATTCAGTATACAGCGTGCTGCGTACGACGCTGAGCAGTGAACGATGGGTGTACCAGCATTTTTTCGGTGGTTGAGTAGGAAGTATCCTTCCGTGATTGTCGAGTGCATCGAGCAAAAGGTAGGTTAGATTGTTTATTTAGACGAGGGATATTTTTTTCCCCTTTCGATCTCTCAACGGGGCTCGCGTACATATTAAAAAGCGTACGGATCATTGTTGGACCCTTCTCGAGATTCTCGCTACAGTTTCGATCCCGTGTGAAATATTTTTTTTAACTCGTAACGCTGCGAAGGGGCGCGTTATTTACACTGCTGCGCTACACTGAGAACAAAGAGTCAAGCAATCTTAGGTTTATCTGGGAGGCGTGTATAGCTCGCTTCAGTTAAATGTACAAGATTGAATTTCAAGTATTGCGTCTTTACAGTCCGTCACTACAAATGGCGTACAAGTTCCGGTGAATTCGGCAGACCCGAACCCGAACGGGGTAGAGTTCGATAACTTGTATCTCGACATGAACGGTATTATACATCCTTGCACTCATCCGGAGGATAAGTAAGTCTACGATAAAATACGCTTATAAAGCGATTACGGGATACGTTGAATAATGTTTTATGTTATCGTAGACCAGCACCCAAAAATGAAGACGAAATGATGGAAGCTATTTTCGAATGCATCGATCGCTTATTCCGCATAGTCAGACCTAGGAAATTACTCTACATGGCGATCGATGGAGTTGTAAGTATTTCCAGAACACTTACGACGAATTTGTAATCACTGGCTAGCGTTGTTTTTGGTAATACGTTCGATCGAAATTCGCAGGCGCCTAGAGCTAAGATGAATCAGCAGAGATCAAGACGATTCAGAGCGTCGAAAGAGACGTGTGAGAAGATTAACGAGATACAGAGGATACGTTCTGAGTTATCTCTTAAAGGAGCTTCCTTACCACCGGAGAAGCCGAAAGAAGAGCATTTCGATAGCAATTGTATTACGCCGGTTCGTAGACGCTCTGTTTCCTTGGCTAGGCCTATTTCCAAGGGAAAATCCCTCTAATTAATGATTTGATCGCAGGGTACACCGTTTATGGCTAGATTATCGAAATGTTTGCATTATTATATACACGATCGCTTGAACAATGACCCGGGTTGGAGAAACCTAAAAGTAATTCTGAGCGATGCGAATGTACCAGGTGAAGGGGAACATAAGATAATGGATTTTATACGCAGACAGAGAGGTAAGTGGACGGCCGGATTCCTGAGACGTCGGGCATACTCCTATGCAGAAGAATGTTGATGCCGTTTTATACATGTTGGAATTTTTTGTTTACGTAACAGCGCAACCCGATCATGATCCTAACACACAACACGTTTTGTGTGGAGCAGACGCTGATTTGATTATGTTGGGTCTCGCAACACATGAACCTAATTTTACTATTATTCGCGAAGAGTTCAAGCCGAATAAACCTAGACCGTGCGATATATGCGGTCAGTTAGGGCACGAGATGAAAGAGTGTACAGGCGCGGAGCCTAATCAGAAAGAAGAAGACAATGCTTTTGGATCCGAATGCCAGTTCATATTTGTGCGGTTAAATGTACTCAGGGAATATTTAGAGAGGGAGTTGCAAATGCCTAATCTACCCTTTAAATACGATTTCGAGCGAGCTATCGATGATTGGGTGTTCATGTGTTTCTTCGTAGGAAATGATTTCCTACCCCATCTCCCGTCCTTGGAGATTAGAGAAGGGGCAATCGATAGACTTGTTAATTTGTACAAAAAAGCAGTATATAAAACAGGAGTACGTAACATGTGTTAAAGATAAAGATATTGCTAAAGATCGAAAGAAGCTTGTGTATCATTAAATTAAATCGTAATACGTTGGCGTTCATGCCAGATTCGCAAGCAACGAAGTTTCGTTGTTTCACGTGCTGAAAGAACATTATTATTCTCTTTTGGTAGAGACTGCAATAGTGATGAGAGCCGTGCAATAGTACGTAAGCTAAACGAATGGAAACACGTGGAATGCTGACAATTTTTCTATCGTTTATAGGGATTCTTGACAGATAGCGGGGACGTGAACTTGGACAGAGTTCAAATGATAATGTCCGAACTCGGCGATGTCGAGGATGAGATTTTCAAGAAGCGACAGCAGAACGAATTGTCGTTCAAGCAACGCGAGAAGGACAAAAAGAGACGGTTACAGGCAATCAGCAATTACAAGCCAAAATGGATTCCAGTTGGACAGTTTGCACCTACGGTACGTATCGCGATTGTTCTCGACAGTAAGGGAGCCGTTCGATGCTATATCTTTGTTACAGCCTCTAGGTGGTCAAGTGAAGCCAGTGGAGAACGCGCGTTACGAGGCTTATCAGATGCGCGTTCAAGGTAGAAACTACAACACCTCTGCCGATCAGGCGAAAGGGAACGCCAACAAAGCTCTAGAGAGCATGATGCGCCCTGAGGTACAGTACATGTTTTACGTTTTATTTTTTTTTTATGCATGCGTGCCAGGTGTCAATCATGTACATCCAATGTGTTAGAATTCGTCCGGCAAGGGGGAGAAGCGTAAGCTCGACGAGGCTCAAGATGCTGAATCAGACGACGATCAAGCGCACGACGAAGTAAGGCTGTGGGAGGACGGCTTTAAAGATCGTTATTACGAATCGAAATTTGACGTGTCCTCTGATAACTTGCAATTCAGGTGAGCAACGTATAAGCATTAGATGCATCGTGGAGCAGGAGCATTATTCTCTATTTATTTGCGTACAGAAATAACGTGGCTCTGCAGTACGTGCGTGGCCTGTGCTGGGTTCTACGTTATTACTATCAAGGTTGCGCTTCATGGAAATGGTACTTTCCGTATCACTATGCCCCGTTTGCTAGCGATTTCATCAACATCGGCGGCCTTTCTACGGAGTTCGAGAAAGGGACTATACCGGTGAGCGATAAGCCTGCGAAGATAAAACTGCAAATCGCCAAGGAAAGAAGCTTATTCCTTTTATTCTTCGTCCTTACAGTTTCGTCCATTGGAGCAATTGATGGGCGTGTTCCCAGCTGCCAGTTGTAAGCATGTCCCCGAGCCGTGGGCGAAGTTGATGAGTGATCCAGTAAGTATAACTCTGTTGCGTCACAAACGGAATATTTATAAATAGAACTATCGATACTACTCGGGTATAGAGGTGGAAAATAATCGATACCTTTAAATATTCATATCGAATTGATTATTATTTTTCGTAAAAAAGTACTTCTGCATTATCCATGGTGCCTCCATTCCTGTAATTATTTCCTTTTACAATGTCGACCACTCCAAAAGTAATAAGAAACAACAGAAAAAAATTGTTGGCCAATATGTCTTTAACAGAAAAATAGGTTTCATATCGGAACTATTTAGGTGGCTAGAGAACATTTTGCGTGGACGGTTAAGGTTTTTGTGGCTAAAAATCCCCGTTGCCCGTTAGAAAAAATTTTCCTCCCTGGCCTCTTATTATTTTGACGTGATTAACAATTTAAAGAAAAAAAAAAGTAAAAAATTACTTTTCTTTCGATATATCAAAAATACTCGGTGTCGAATAAAAAATATGGATGCAAAGTAGTATCGAAACCACCCTACTTATACATTATGATACTTACCAAACATTCGTGCGAATGTTTTCAGAGATCGTCGATTATCGACTTCTACCCGGAAGACTTTAAGATAGACTTGAACGGGAAGAAGTTTGCTTGGCAAGGAGTGGCTCTGCTCCCTTTCGTTGACGAGAAGAGACTGTTCAAGGCTTTGGAACCGTACTATGACTCCCTTACAGACGCAGAAAGTAGGTTGATTTAAAGAGAAACTTCTTCAACACACGCACACACATAAACATCTTCATGCCGCTCACCTCACATCTACGTTTGCTTTTCAGGAAAGCGAAACGTTTGCGGCGACAACCTATTGTACGTCGGCCTTGGCAACAGTGGCTACAATTTCCTAAAGGGACTTTACGTGAACCGTGTAGGGTTCGAGATAGAGACTCCAATATCCATTGATGGCATGCGTGGTACAGTGTTGCTGGCAGAAAATTGCGTGGGAGAGGGAGCTACTTTGCCCTCGCCCATAAACGGGCTGCCAGTCAGGAACAATATGGTCTATTGGTACGTAAGAGATACATAGAATTTAGAAGCGATAGTATCGCCTGTTTGTCACAGATGTCACGCGTTATTCCAATCGTTCTTTCTTCGCATCGCAGTATTAGCTACAGAGATCCAACATACGGCAGCAATTTCATATTCCCCGCGAGGAAGTTGAAGGGTGCCAGAGAGCCGCCGCGAGTATTGAAGCCGCAGGACTTTGAGCAGATGAACCGCAATACTGGCAACAACTGGAAACCACAGATTGGTTTCACTCCCTCTACTCAGTCTGCTTCCTTGAGCGACGCGGGTCGAAGAATACTTGGGTAAGTTACATGCGTGTCTTTGATGTACTTATCGGCTTCTTCGATGTACGTATTACAATGCGCCACTTGTTTGCAGACATTACACGAACCACAACAGAGTGCCACCACCGTACGCACCCATGTCACATTCTTCGAACGTCTACTCGGCGCATCACGGTGAGTCGCTCTACATCTTTATTCGCGTTGTGGAAGCTTGCTGCTTCGAACCCCTCGAAGACGGTGGATTGGTTAAACAAATAATTGTAATGTTCCGTAACACATTACGGAAAGTAATGAGAAAGTTCTTACTCAACTCGAGTAATTACTCGGCACGTAGAAACACTTTCTTCCCAAGTTGCATACCTTCGATATTCCACTACTTAGACGTTTATTACTTCGCACTGCGAAGCTACGAGTCTATAAACTCCATACACGGGGGCCGTGAATCAAGGGGTTAAAGCAGCCTGACGTTACCAACAGCGCGAGAAACGTGCGCGCCACGCGCTTCCACTGCAATGAGAAACAATGCAAACGACATCCGAGCGTACCGCGAAAGAGGGAAAGGGAGTGTGCGTTAGAAAGGAAAGAGCCTATCGCCTATCGCCTATATCAAGCTCCTTTCCAACGCGACTCGGAACCCTCTGTCTCTCAAACAATGCCGTGGTTATGAGGGCCAAATTAAAGCGCACGCGACTCGAGATTACCGATGACACGATTCCTCGTCGAATAAAAAAAAACACGTAGGGGTTCTCATTGTTTCCCCGACCCCTGGCGTAAGTCACACAGCGGTTCCACCCCCCCCCCCCCCCTCGTTCTTTCCGTTCCTGTATACATATCCCGCGTTTTGTTTGCCGATCGACCCGAGGCGTCTTAGAAGAGTCCTCTTCCCGTTTTCAATAACTTCGCGTAACATTCCTCAGTTCGTTACCGAGCACTCTCAGCCACCTTCTTCGTCTTCGACCATAAAATCACCGTGACCGATACGCGTACGGGACCCGTTACGATAATGCCACCATAATGAAACGTGAATCGTCAGGCTACAGTTGGACCAATCCGGTTCGCTCCAATTAAGGGACGACCGACTCGTTAGCAAGCTTCGACTCGAAGCAAGAGCTTTTTCCTAGCGATCCCGTGACAGGGTGAATTGATTCCGTTGGGTCCAACTAGGCTTCGGTGGGTGGGACAGGGGCAGATGGAAAAGGGGCGCGGAGTAGGGAGGGGTGGCTGGATCTGTCGCGGGGGTCAGAGGCGGCGGCTGTTCGGGCGCACCAGCCGTCAGGGAGCGTAGAGAGGGGGTTGCAGAAGGCCTAGGGGTTCCGGTCCCGGATTAGCTCCGAGGGTAGTTCGTCACGTAGAGCGTGACTCCGGCCGTTTCGTTGTTTGGCACGTCGAGGTACCAACGGTTCCACGGCTTTCGCCCAATTATAAAACAAACGCGGTGCACTCCCGTAATTATCCAATTAGCGGATGTTCCGCCTCTCGCCGCCCTTCATCGACCTTTCACCGTATCGTCTGTCCTCCCCTCCCCTTTCAAACCACCCCCACCCCCCCCCCCGCTCGCCACACCGGGATCCCCAGCGTGTCTGGTGTCTGAGCGACAAAGGCTGAAAACGCGACTGAATCGCTTTGTGACGGGCGTAGCTCGTCGCGTTCCGCGTCGATCTCCAGCGATCTCAGACGACGGGGCCGAGCCGTTAGGCTACACGCTCCGGAACGTCGAACGGGTTCGACCCTTGAATTAGAAGGTCCCCGTGGAATACCGGCGATGTGTTCCGGAGCGATGAATTATTATCGCCGGCGCTTGACACCGTTAACTGTCCCCCACTGAGAGGCGTGACTGGGCCGCGTGGGTGCACACGCGCGAAGAAACGCGCGACTCCGCGTGCACGATCAGTAAAAACGAGACGCTGTCTCGCGGAGGCCCGTGCGCCGGGTGTGTGATTGATTTACCGAGGGGAGCGAACGCCAGGGACACGCGCGAGCTGCCCACCGCGGACCCTACCGCGGAGGATCCGTGTTGTCTGGCGGTTGGGCGAGAGGGTGTCGAGACTGTTCCTCGGACCCCATCCGCTTGGAGTACCAGCGAAGCACAGGGACATCCCAAGTAGATACCATGCCCAGCTCGGCAATGCGAAGACAAGCCAAGATCCTTCCGATCATCGCTTCGCCATCCAATTAATCCTCGAGCTGGGTCCAGGGCTCCCCTCGGCGCCGCGGCTGGGGCACACGTATGAAGGTTTCAGAGCAGGCTAGCCACGGTCCGAAGGGATGAAACGAGTCCGCTCGTATCTTCGTTCAGATGACAGGTGCAGGGGCCCCCTCGTTAGACAAATTAAGCTTCGTTCCCTGGCCTTTCCCGTCTCGCGGAGCCTCTGCGCCCGTCTCTCTACCGCTTTTGTCCGTCCGTCTGTCTCCATCCCCGTGCCGTTCTACCCCTGTGCCCGGTGTCTCTGTCGGGAGCGCGGCCAGCTCGTTCGGGGCTGCTTTCGAGTGGACTGCAAACACTCGTTGCAGCAGCGACGGCGGTGGCTCGGATCCGCGCTTCAACCGGGCGCAAGACGAGCCCCGCTGGCTTCCTGCCGATCTGCTGACCGGCTGCTAGCGATACCGCGGTGCTTGCGTTTTCGAACAGGGGGGGGGAAGATAAGATGGGGCGGGGGAATGGGATCGATTTGGCGTAATAATTGCGCGCTCGATGAGAAATGAAGAAACAACGGAGCGGAAACGTCAGCTCTAACAGTCTTGGAGACACCGTTCCCCGTCAAACGGATCGCGACGATATAATGCTCTCTCCTCTATTCTTTCGTCTCCCTCTCGCTATTCGTCCAGCCGTGGAGGAGGAGGCTTTCAAGTCCCGGGCCAAAGAGATTCCACCAGCGGGCATCGAGTGTCTGAAGAGATCCGCGAGGACAAGTTCACCTATGCTCTCTCGAAGATGAATGGATCCTATAGATTAATGGGGAGGCTTGTATCGCAGGTAGACATACGCGTTGTGAATAGGCGAGGGTGAACGAGCATTTAGAGAAGAAGCCTCTGTCCGTTCTCCTCTGTGTCTCTCCTACTCCCTCCCTGCCCGTCGTCGGGCCCCGCTTTGTTCGGTCCCGTCTTCGGAGCTCGAGGAGCTTTTTCCATGGAAAAACCCCTCGGCCTCGTTTCACCCTTCCGTGCACCGTAATTATCGCTGACGGTCGCGAATTTCCTCGCACGGCCCACCCGAGATGTCTTCCCTCGTCCGATCGCTAGGAATTCTCTCCTCGATGGGAAGAAGGGGATGAAAGGAGGGGGGTGTGTCCGTTCCGCGTGCCGGAGCGCGTAAATTCGTCTTCTCGAGGCGTCCAACGGGCCCGTGGGAAACGACTAATGGATGGATAATGACGCGTAATGGATGCCGCGGACATTACAGGTAATATCGCGTGAAAGCGGCTGGCATTTTCCGCCAGCCACCGGGGGCGGAGGAAAGAGATCCGCTCGTAAATAGACGCGGGTGCACACCTCGGCGACGATGGATGGGGGACGAGAGGTAATTCCCAACCGCCGGCGGATCGAGACTGAAGAAGCCGTTTTTTACGAGGCTTTCAGGATGGACTGCCACCGTTTCGCGTGCTCCTTCCATTGAGATACGCGATGGTACATCGACGTCGCTTTCCGCTCTGTCCTGATCGCTTCGCTGTTTAATGCGTGTCAGCCGGTGGCAGTGGCGTCGACCGCGGTGGGGAACGTTTCGTTCGGTATGAAGAGGATCAGACTTTTAATGGGAAGAATAATAATAAGAATAAAGGATACATACGTTTGGAGTAGTTAAAAGTTAGGTCTACGGCGCGACTGGCACATATGTGGCGTCCCGTTAGGTTAAGTATTTGTATACTTCGGAAATGAGAAACATGGGAGAGTCGGTTTTGGTGGAGTTGGTTAGGCGGCTGACCAGTACGCCGAGAAGGATCCGCAGATCTCTTGGATTCGTGTCCCCTCGCCCCGAGGTTCGTTTTTTCACCTACAGTACTACATATAATAAAATCTCGATACTAGTTCTTCTAAATCCTCCCAGAACTCGTCTCGCGGACATGTTCTGCCCTCTTTAGTTAAAATGTCCTATCTAGCATTTTGAAACAACCGAGAAAACTGAAGTTTTATCATTTAGTTTGTACCTTCCTTATTTCCTTTCAATCAAATTAAAACATGTTGTCATTATTTCGTAACAGCCTAATATAATTTTTTGTAATAGGTATACCGGTAGGCAATGTATTATTAACGTACCAATTAATTCATTGTTTTAGATAGGACATTTTAACCGTTTGGAAAGAAGTTAGGTTAAATACAATAAACTGTTTATAAATCTTTACGAAGCACGTAGACTTTTCTAACTTTACTTAAAAGGTAAAAGACGCGTGGAACTTCAAATATTTCAACATATCTCAAAAAATGAAAAAATGTTAGATAGGAGAGTTTAACTAAGGAGGGCAGTGTTGTTATTCGATTGTTTCGATAGGGAAAAGTGATTCGGTGAACTCTAAGGGAGATAAATTTGGAATTCGATAAAGCTTCTGGTAGATAGTGTCTGCTCCCGTGAGCCTCCTCGATAGACACGGTCTTGTATTGCGTGGTGTGGGGTTGACGGGCGTCACCGGCAGCGCCGTGGCTAATTTCCTCGACATTGAACCGCATTGTGCTCTAAATCGGCCTTCCCGCCTTCAGAATGCCACCCCCTTGGAACCCCATCGGCGATCAACACCGTCTCTTTCTCTCGCTGCACGTACGTTTGATGCCTATTTAACGCGGCTCATCGCACCCCCGCCTAGTCGATACTGTCCCGTTCCTCTCCGTTCTTCTTGCCGGTCGATCCGACATTTCGCTATAAAAACACATCTCAGTGTTCCGGATACCTGTTCTCTTTACGGTGGCACGCTCGACGTTTCCCAACAGGGAAAACATTACACTCCTCCAGCGTCACTCGAAACTTCAAACTCTCCGACTATCAGTGACGCCAAACGCGTCGAGCCGTCCCGCTTAAGGGGTTGAAAAATTCGCTCAGTCCAGGTGTCTCTCGAGCGTCCGCGCCGACGCTCGTCGGCGAAAGAAGTCAGAAATTAGAAAAAAAGAGGAAGAAGAAAAATAGAGGAAAGAGGTGGAATGAAGGCTCGGGGGTGCTAGATTTAATCGCGCTATTTCTTCGCGCGCCAGAGAGAGAGAGATAGAGAGTGAGTGAGTGAGTGAGTAAGTGAGTCCACTAGTCTGGGGGCCCTGAAAGTCGTGAATTCCCGAGGTGTCAGCGAGCCACCGCTCCTTCTACCGCCGGTAAGAAATCGCGAAACGGGTTGAGGATGCGTGGAGTGCCGGCCGGGGGTGGGCGAAGGCGGGGGAGGGTGAAAGAGAGAGGCTCGACGTCGAGAGGGATCCGCCCTCTCGTGAAGGGTCCAGCCAGTAGACAGTCTCACTAATTACGCCGCGCCTCATTAGCGTGGAAGCCTGGCAGTCGCTTAAGGACACGTACGACGACTCTTCTTCGGCTTCGTCAAAGATACGGATTTTTTCCTCTGTCTCTTGAGAACACCGAGGGTGGAAAGGAGGGGGTTCTTTGGGGGGGCGGGAGGGTAGGGTGGCCTTTGCCGCGAGTCTGTCGTTCACTCTCGCCGACGGCACGGGGGAGAAGAAATATTAGCAATGAGAGAAATCCTCTTGTCGCCGCGACCAAGGGTTTCGAGGAAAGCCTGTTTATACCGGCGCACTCGCGGCACACGGCGGAAACGGAGAAGCGAAACAGGGTGCGCCGATTCACCGTTCAAAAATACGTCGAAAATGTAGAATGTATTTTTTTCGCGCGAGACTTCGTTTTCGAGATAATCGATCTTGAAGCGGGTGCGCGCTGACTCCCGTGACTAGGGGCGCGCGCGTGACGCTGACTTTCGGCTCGGTTATCTCGAAAACGAAGCCTCGTACGAGAAAGCTTCGTTCTACCTTTTCTATCCATTTTTGAAGGCCGAATCGGGTACGTATAGTTTTTGCGTGATTCGAGGAAACGCTAAACGGGCAGGGACGAGAGTTGCCTTTAAGTCGACGCGAGACGATTCCAACTCCTCTGTGATATCGTTGCTCAGTGATGCCCGATTGAATTGGACCAACCGAACTCGTTAAAGGGGGACGGGGCACTGTCGGGATCGCTTTGATTATCAATTCCTCGGTTGACCAGCTCTCGTTGGGAGCGTCTATCGTTCCCCGGCTCGGCCGATTCTCGGCGAGCGTGAAACTCTATTAGAGCGGGCAGCGTCGGTACTGGTACCACCGTTTCGATTTGTCCCTTACGACGGAGAGAGAGAAGGGTTCGTGCGATCTCTAGTGGCTAATAGAAAGGCCCTTCTGCCCTACGGCCACCGCGGACCCGAAGGGTGCCAAGGGTCGATTCGTTTGGACTTTTACTTAAAGCCAAACCGACCCCAGCCACCACCCTTCGTGGGATCGATATTATCGGCTCCCTTTTTAATTGGAATCTTGGTGTCTGGCTAGTTGCCGTCTAATACCACTTTAAGGGTGCCGTAACCCCTTTGAATTTAAATTAAAATAACTTATTGCCGCGAGCACGGAGCGATTAAATCATCGCCACCGTAAATAGCCGTGGTAGCTACGATCTAGCGAAATGTTTCCTTTCCGTATTTCTATCTTCCGCCCCCCTCGTGTTCTCGTTACGTTGACTTCCGGGATTAGTTTAAGAGTCGAGGACCCGCCACGTCTGTTCACATTACGTCCCCGTGAGCTAGCACGAAACCAGGCTCCGCGAACGGCCGTTCGGAGGAACACACCTACGACCAGGATTTTCCTTTCTTCAGCCGTGGCCGTCTTTAGGGATCAGTTGAATGGCTGTTTCTACCCTGCTCCTTTCACGTAATGCCGCACAGAAGTAAATGGTGCGCATATCCTAGACTTGGCGGTAGTCTGTGAAAAGGTATTCTCCGTGTTTTCGTCCCGGGGATCATCGATACACCTGTAGGCTAACCTCTAATTCTCTTCTACTTAGCCCTACCTGCGTGCTTGTCCCATCGATGTTTAGCCGAAAGTGGGACTTGGATTCGCATCTACATTCTTCTTCCTCTCCGTATTACCCAGGCCATTCTCGGTTACATCGAACGCTCGGATATCCCGCACCGCGCCCCGCGATTTCTACGTTCGAGAAGTCACGGAGCTGAATCGTCAAAGTACGAAGTTTCGTTCTCGAGAGATATTCCGAAGGAGCAGAGGAAGATGGGCCAATGGGGCTCGAAAGGAGGGAAACATCCCCGTGTCCCTTGACCCTTGGAGGGCGGGGTGCGCGCGGAGGTCGAACGGGTGTCGTTAAAATGGAAACTCGGCGTCGCCGTGGGATTCTATCTGCACCCCCTCCCTGTCGGAGCTCGCGCTCCTTTTCCTTTCTTCGCTTTCGTTCCAATTAACCTTGAAGCCACGAAGCGGCTAGGAGGCTCGCCGCAGGATGCGAGGGAGAGCCCCGGCCTGCATAAAGGGGGCAGTCGAATGAGATTAATTCAGAAATGACGACGAGTTCTTGCCTCCCTGCCAGGCACGCACGTTTACACGATGGATGTACACGAAGGAGGGCCCAGGATGGGGTATGGATGGCTCCTTGAATATCTCCGCGCTTACGAATCCCTACTTTATTCTCCTCTTATTCTGTTTTCACTTTCTCCTCATTCACCGGGCGACTCTGCTCCTCCCTTAATTTATTAGGCCGGCGGAAAAGTGCAACAAAAATGTTAAATACGTTATCACTATTTGGCTGTCCATAGTTTTAATCTCTGACACTTTATTCTTCTCTGATAAATGGCCCCTTAGTTCCTTTTTCTTCTTAACAAGAAAATTCGGTTGCCCTTCTTCGAAGACTATTCTCCGAACAATTTAAATCCTCCACTATCCCCAGAGTGGCAGATTCTCTCGCAGATCCTCCGCCGCCCTCGTCACCCCGAACACAGGCACACACACACCTATTATCGGCGGACCATACAGCAGCGTTTAACCCCCATTATCTTCCATTTATCGTCGTCCACCGATCCAGAGAAGTTTCTTTTCCCAGGGCTCGCCGGTTCTTGCCCCGCGAATGTAATCCTACATTCGCCATTTCTGGGTCACGCGATTAACGCGCGTTTTGTAACGTCCTCTCGACCTGCCCGAGAATTCGACGAATGGAAAACGTTTTCCGCGGTTCTCTTTCTCTCCCCCTCGTTCTCTGCCACCCCCTTTTCGTCTTTCTGTGTGTACATATACTTTTTCCCAAGCTCCAGAATCGCGGTGCTCTCGTCGTTGCCGCTTTTTCTCCTTCTTTCACTTTTCCATCCTACCTTGGCGCGATTCCCTCGCGCTCCACTGCCTCGAGAAGTCTTCCTCTCTCTCTCTCTCTGCTCGCTATTCTACTCGCGTTTGTAATATCAAGAAACCGCGGGAGCCCGAAATCCGACGTTAGTATCCTCGAAAACCCAGAGAAAAGGTGAGTTGAGGTGGCGAGGCTCGCCGGGGGTGCGGTTTTCCACCTCATTTCCGCGCGAACCGAGGGAACAACCGATTCCAAATCAGAGAGAGAGAGAGAGAGAGAGAGAGAGAGAGAGAGAGAGAGAGAGAATTCACCCCCTCAAGACCTCCTTGGTTTCCCTTTCTCTCTCTGCTCTTCCTCGGGTGCTCGCCTCTCTCGGAATTTTCGTCCATTGTGCCCCCAGTTACAGTCAGGGCGAGGATCATCCGTCGAATCGGATTTTAACAGGCGCCTTCATACAATTTTTTAGGCATCCTGCGGTTTCCTCGAGTGCCTTTCCTTCGGGCCGCGTAAACTCTTCTACGGTTCCCTCGAGTTTATTGTAAACGCAATCGAGGAGCACGGGAACATTGCGTCTGCTAGAAAAAGCTAAATGGGTTTGATATGCAGGTGGTATTGCTCCAGAGACATTACTCGGAAACAATACTATTTAGGTACTTGGCGGCTGCATGTGCACTTACGAATATGATGTAGCAGAACTGAAGTCAAAATGGGGATAAGTTACGACGAAGATCTAGGTTGGTAGATGTTAAGAGAAGACGAGAAACTCTCTCCTTTTGCCATCTTCGACTGTCCGTGTCCTCCGCGCATGCACATTACAGACTTCGCAATTGAGGACCTTGCAGCAAGGGGGATGCAATTCCATTTTTGACAGTTTTCGAATTATGACGTGTGACATAGCTACGTAAAAAAATTCTATTCGTTTGGTGGACGTTTGATGCAAATCCGATAACAAATGAGCGATTTATTGCAAATAAATAAAAATAGAAGTATTTCCATTAATATTAAGCTATAATGAAAATATTAGTAGGTATTAATATTTTTGTTACGGAATATTTTTTCGCCAAAAATAGAAATAAAAAGTTATCAACTCAATAACTTACTAGGTATTATTGTGTGAAAGTATATATTTTTCAATTAGCGTTCTCTATTCAATGTTAAGTGAAGGCAATAATTTTATAAACAGTTCTTTCTAATGTACTCCAACTTGGTAACGATGGAGCTGCAGCCTTGGCTACACCAACAATTAACTGGATTGGAAATGCTATTCCGCTAACGTGCAACCCAGTCCTCTTCCCGCTGGAATGCGAAGTCGAGTTTCTTTGAGTCCCGTATCGATTTTCTGAACAACGCTGGACAATTACGCAGCAAGCGAGAGCGCCTTGATATCCAAATTTCCGGCTTGACCGCGAAATTCGATCGCGCGCCCTGCCCGAGATTCCAGCGCGGCCCGTGAAGAGGATTCCGCTGGACCTCCAGGAGCGGGCCGCGGGTCCTCGTGAAATCGGATCCCCGCAGGGCGGAGAGGTGGGTCAACAAGACGACGGAACGAGACCGTTTCGAACAGAGGAACACGGTGTGGAAAGCGGTGGCCGACGAAGATCCGAAACCCGATACGTTCCGCAGGAATCGAGACGCGTGTCACGGATCCGGGCACACTTAAGGGCACGCGGTAGGCGGTGGGCCTCGCACTTCCGATCGGGAATGAAAAGGTGGAAGGGTGCCACTTGACCCGACGATTTCGTTTCTCCCAGGGATTTTCGGCGACACGCCTGCGACTATCAAGCTATCCCTCTTAGACCCGGTATTCGTATAGAGGATTGAGCACGCTGTCGATTAGTATTTCCGGAATTCCGTACTCCGCGGAGGATTTGGACTTTACATATTCGAAGCTACTATCGATCACAACTCGACGCATCGCCCGCGAGCTTCGGGGGTGTTCCGACACTCGCAACTCGATCCTGATCGCCGCGAACACTGGGTACATCTGCAGCGGGGAAACGCTTGTAAAAAAGGGGTTCGATTCGGTCGGACGGAAGCCACGAGGAGGCCGCGGTTTTTGCGGGGAAGGCCGCCTGGTGGCGTTCTCGCGCGGCCGCGTGCTCTCTCCGCCTGCTCCAGGGCCCTCGAAGAGCCCTTGATTTCGCAATCCGTACGAAAGTCTCGCGGCACACAGAACGGCGACAGGGTGGGACAGGGGCGGGGGGGGGGGGTGTGAGACCAGAGAGCAGAGACGACGAGGATGAAGCTGGAGGGAGCGGAGGGGCGGAGGGAGAAATAAAGAAAGAGCGAAAGGGTGGTCGAGGGGGTGGCGATATCCCTCTTGGGTGTAGCATTTGAAGGAGACGACGGTTCCCTTTTGCAAGAGTAGATCCTGATGGGACAGGGAGCGCGCGGGGCCATATTTACAAGGAGGAGCGCGAGGGGCACCGGTTGGGAAGACGAAGAGGAGGGGGCGGGGAAGGGGGCCCACGTGGAAGAGGACGATGGCAGTGAAGGATCCTCGACAGTTCTAGGATACTCCTTGCCTGGTATCCTGGGGTCCTCGGTGCACAAGGACCATCCTCTCTTCCTCTTTTCTCCGCTCCATCTTCCGCAACCATCGTCCCCCGCCGCACCCCACGTTCTTCGCCCCCATCTCGCTTCTTCCCGAAGCAGATCCGCGCGTCGGGTCCTCCGTTTCACTTCCGTGGACGTATTCTGCGGTCGCGCGGCGCCCCCCGCGCTTCCTTCGTCTTCTTCAGCTTGGCTACAAAGCCGAGTAGCCACCTTTTCGACGCTCTTCTCGCTTTTCACGGATCCACCGTGCGACTCTTCAGCCGCGATTCTCTCCACCCTCGCGTGCTCTCTCTCTCCTCTTCTCGCCTACCTCCTCCCGCCCCCCCTCTCTCTCTCTCCTCGCCCCGCTACTCGTTCGTCGAGTGATCGTGTACAGGATTCGATATCACCTAATCACGATCCTCGAGCGACGGCAGCCTCTCGTGGCTTAATTTTTGCCGACCGATCGTCAACCTGGTGCTTGGACCCTCCGTTCTCTCTACTCCGCGGCGACTAGGCGCTCGAGGGTGCTTTTAAATACACGATCACGCGGGATTAGGCTCGGGCATCGTTCCTTTTAAGTGGCCAGTAGTGGTGAATTCGATTTCTAGCTGGACGCAACTGGTAGGCTACTCGATCCCCTCTCGATTTCAACAGCTCTAATGGAAACTGGTGGGTATAGTTTAACAACGCTCGCCTTGAATCCTCCTAGCTTTTAACACGTCTCCGCGCTTCCCCCGCCTCTATTCCCCAAAAAACCTCGGATCCGGTCGATGTGAGCGCGGCTCGGCATCCACTCGACTCGCCTCCTAATCGTTGTCGATGCTCGGCTCCTCGATCTGAAAGGCCCGTGAGGCCGATCGTAAATACACCCGGAGCGTGGTTACCGCGAGAGGGAGAAGAGGTATCGTGGATGTAAACGCGGGCATAGACGACGCGAGAGGCAAGCAGCAGAGGTAATGCGCCCAGTTGCTGAGGCAAGGGTCCTTGCTTTGACTCCAAACTCACCAGTATAACTGAATGCCTCTCTATAGGCCGAGTACGTGCTTCTAAGTGCATCCTGATTTTTCGAAGCTCTTTGATTATGCACTCACCCCCGCCCTCCCTCCCTCCCTGCCACCGCTTCTTGCTCTCCCCCTTTAGCCCTCTCGTCGCGATTCCAGCGTTCCCTTTCGCCTCTTACGCCCTTTCTTCGGCCCGTCTTTACCACTCCTCCTACACGCTCGATCTGCACGGTGAAGCTGAGGAAACCAACCCTCTCCTCCCCCGATACCGCCGTTAATTACCACGCTTTTCGCTCCAGCCGCGATGCTTCTCGCGCGAGCTTACCTACCATCGCTCGCCGTGGAAGATGCCTCGGTGTATTGACGCGGCGGGGAATCGATTTCTCCTTCCATTTTCTCGACGCGCGTTGCCTTCGTTCGGCCAGAAATCTGGACCATCGATTCCTAGGCACTTGGGGGAGAGGAGGGTATTGTTTTAGACGCGAGCTTCATTATGTCACGGAATTATGTCGCGATTGGAGGCAAGCTTCATTAACTCTAGAGACTTTTATTTATTTTTTTCTTTTCGTCAGCGGTGTTTCTGAATGTTGGGAGAATTTGATCGGTGCCCCGTTCTCGAGGAATCGTTGCTGGTTGTGTACGGGGCTTTTGGACGGCGCGGGACGCCCCGCGCGGCTCAATCTCTTCACAGGTGCACAAGTAGCCGTGTTGATTTATTTGATAAATGAGTAGTGGATAGGGCTTTAAGCGGGCGAGAGAGGGGGAGGGCTCTCCAGCGGAGAGTCCTACAACGCCGAGCGCACTACTCTTTCGCTCTTCTGCTCCCGTTCCGTCCCTCCTTCCTTCCATTTATTCTCTCGCTCTCGCCCTCGCCTCTTGCTCCTGGCTCAAATCAAACGTGGAGAACCAGTCGGACCCGACGCGTCTTCCGAGGGCGAGACTCGAACGTTCAATGGGTCGCCTGCTTACCTCTCACCCTTGACAACAGTCCTTCTTTCTTTCTGCTTCGACAACGCATAGTCGTTAGAAGATTCGAGAAATCTTAAGCAAGTCTCCACTGCGCATGCTCAAGCAGTAGGGTAAACTCGGGTAAACCTGTGATTGTTTTAGAATTTCTCTAAGAACTGCTAATATTTACATATTCTGAAAGTGAGTCTAGGATATAATGATAGAAATAATAGGTTAACAGAAATTTACTAACTATATTTAATTGGAAATATACAAAATTAAGTTGTCATGACATACTCTGGTTACTCCATGATAGCTCTGGTTATTCCGTGATAGTAGTCTGGTAACTTCGTGATAGTTCTCGCTAGCCCGCGATATGGCCAGCAGCTACTTTTTTTATATTATTTTAAATTATTTTAAATTATTTTAAATTATTTTGAATTATTTTAAATTATTTTGAATTATTTTAAATTATTTTAAATTATTTTAAATTATTTTAAATTATTTTAAATTATTTTAAATTATTTTATATTATTTTAAATTATTTTAAATTATTTTAAATTATTTTAAATTATTTTAAATTATTTTAAATTATTTTATATTATTTTATATTCTTTCATATTATTTTATATTCTTTCATATTATTTTATATTCTTGTTATTTTGTGTATAATCAATCGTTCCATGATCGTTAGATGTGTGAGACGTAAGGAAACATAGTTTCTGATATTTGCCTTTAGAATTTCTCGAACAGCACAACCAGAAACGCAGGTTCGGGAGCAGGAAAAATAAGAATTTAGTTACTTTTCATAAGCAAAAATAACACCGATGCCTTATTGCACGATAATTTCGAGAGTAAGACTTGTTAAAGTGTCACTTTACCATCACTTACCCGCAGTTTGAACTGTCCATTTATCTTCTAAAGCACATATAATACACAAACAAGCGATCGCCCACAACTAACACGAAAAATTTCACGAATAATGCGCTGCTCGAACAAAATGCTCTCTCACTCTATCACACTAACTTCAGTTGGCTAATTATTTTACCGCAACATAAACTAGAAGATCAACTCTGTCCGTTACTTTTGTTCCATCTAAATTGAGCGAGACAATTTCGAGTTACAGATAAATGAAAAAGTATCACGGAATAACCTGTACCACGGATTTACCCGAGTTTACCCTAACTAGTTTCGAACCCCTATAGCCAACGGGCCCTGTCAACCCCCAAAGAATGGGTTTCGTAAACAGAAAAGAAAACTGGATTTTCTTCTTTAAACAAACTTTCACGATCCCCTAACGAGTTTTATTGAATTCGCCTTAAAAATATTTTTATCCCTTCAACTCGGCTTCCCGCAAGATCAAATCCTGAGTGTGCCACTGAACTCCTTCCTCCTCCACCTTCCCCTTTCAACCACCCCCGCAGACCCATCGCACCTCTGCTCCGCCAAAGCGAGCAAACCCCTGAAGCATCGAAAATCTGCCCAACGACGCTCGATCTTTCGCGATCGAGGCTTGCAATCTCCCCGAAAGACGACGTCGGTGGGGCCATTCCGCCCCGCAACGAAAATAGACGAGAGAGCGGACGTGCACGCGAGACAACTCGGCTTAATCCGTAACGGCTGAGCAAGCAGGCCGCGAGGCAGCAGCAAGCTATGCAGAAATTTCGCTTTTTTTTTATTCCTCTCTCTTTCTCCCCCTCCCCCCCCGCACACACACTGCCGTCAGTCGCCGGAACGCTTTCGCCCGGCGAATTTTCCGCCAGATATATACCGTCTCCTTTCCCCCGCCGCGGAGAGACAGCGAAAATATTGACTCTGTCAGCCGGTGCGGCTCGTTCGGCGGAGAGAAGGTAGCAACGGAGAGGCAGCCGGCCGACGAAGGCAGTACAAATTAGGGGCGGATGTCGTATTGTTTCGGAACAATGTCAGAGGGATTAGCCAGTCCGTACACACGGGAGGTCCGCGTGGAAACGTCCTCCACCCTCTGGCGCCGGGCGATTGCAATCGACGATTTATCCAGCGGAGGAGCCTGGAATAATAAAATGACGGAGGCTGCCGGGAGTCTCGGGGATGCTCCCGGCTCGTCGCCGAGGGAAGGAGGGTGGGGAGGGATGATCAGCGATTCCGTCGTTATCGGCGATGAATAATTAATGCCGTTAATGAATTAAAGATCGCGAGACGCTAAGGAAAGCGACGGGGATGACTTGGCTGGCTCGTTAAATGTCGAGCTGCACCTTGGCTCGCATACCGAGGCGCGTTATCGATCTCTCGATGTCATCTCGCGTCTCTGATGGGGAATTGTTGGCTGAGACGGTGGCTTCTGGGTGGAAGGAATATACTAGAGAGGCTGCGGGGATAGAAGGAGGTGAAGACGGCGCGGTACCGTCGGCGGTAGGAATACGGGGAATGCATTCGGATATGTGGTTCTGCCTGTGTTCTCCAGGTGAAGGATACCATGGTAGGTGTTCCAGGTACCATTTACGATCGATTACGATGCTGCGCGGAAAGCTTGCCCTTTGAGTCACAAAGGAAGCAACCCCTACGAAGCTTTACACACACCCTTGGCACGTATGTACCCAAGAAGAAGAGACTACTGCCTCGAATCACAGATTATTACTCCCTCCCCTTCGGGAAATTTCTGCCGGATCGGCGAAAAGAATTGGACCTCCGTCCAGGTCGATATTTAATAAACATCGGCTGGAGCTGGGGAGGAAGGGGGAGGTTTGACTCCGCGAATCTCTGGCTCTCTATCGCGGAGCCGGTGTGTTAAAGCCGGTGGCAAAGGCGTCAGATAAGGCACCATCGTTGATTGGATCACCGCGAGAAATCGATATCTCTCGGCCACCCCTCCCCTCCCTCGTCCTCCGGCTCCTCCAGCTCCTCCGGCACCTCCACCTCCTGCGGTTCTCCTTCTTCCTTCGCTCCCCGTGCCTCTGTCTCGGTCGTTCCTCGAGGGGGTACGCGGCAGCGCTCTCCTCCCTCTTGCCGTTCCTCCTCCTGGCCGCCGCGGCTGCCTCCAATTTCCCCGTGACGGGCTCCTGGAGGATTCTCGAGTGCCCTCTCATCGCCCTCTGGGCCATCCAGCCGAGCTCTGTCCGGCAGTCTCCATGCCAACACCCGCTCGATAAATTTATTGGTCGCCTCTGACACGAGTGCTTCTGCATACTTCTTCCTTCATCCCTCTCGGCTCGGTGTCTCTTGCTCTCTGCTCGCCGCTGTCCCCCTCTCGCTCCCCCCGTTCCCCCCCCCCCCCCCCGACGATGCTCCGTCGCGGGACCAACCCCCGAAATGTTGCGCGACTACCTCGGCCACCGCGTTTCCGAATATCCGTGATATCCACCGAGTCCCGAGGCAAGATTGTTTTGATACGCTTCTCTCGGCTAGGAGATCGTTTCGTTCGCTTTTTCCGCTCGACCGTTGAACCTTCGCGGAGAGATTCGTACCGCAGGGTCACCCGATTCACGCGTGTACGTCCACTGATCACCAGTAACCGATTAACACATCTCCACCCTCTCCTTCTGTTCCAAAGCTTCTAATATACCATCACCACCTTAGCACAGTTTCTTCGGGTCCTCCGATTCGTTCGCCAGCTTCGAAACCTTGTCCCCCGGCGATCGGCCGCGAAACGTCCATTAATTACCATCGAACGATACAAAGCGTCGTCTCGGGCTGAAGCGGGAGGGGGCGCGCAATTAAACGCCCAAGCGAATTACCAGAGAGAGGCCCAGCGCAGGCTACTTCGGCCCGCTATTGGAACTCCCTGCCCCCCCTCTGTGACGCGCGGCGGCGGGGAGGAGCGCACTCCGGGGCTCGAATCAATCCAGTTCCCCCTTGGCGAAATTGTAAATAAATTAGGAGCTGCACGATCGCGAGAGTCAACACGTTGCTCGGGCGCGCGCGATCCACCCGCCCACCCCGCCCGTCCACCATCCCTCTGCGCTTCACCCCCCTCGGTGCGTTCGTACGCGCGCAACCCCGCTCAGTGGCGACCACACACGCGTGCGCGCGGCCGCGGCCGCGGCGCGAGGGAGAGCGCAGACTTGTGGGCGTGCGTCGCGCGAGTCCAACGGAGACACGGGCGTACGGCGAGGGTGAGGCCTGTTCCACGACGGCGGAGCTTGCGGGGGTGAACGGGGGCGGCGGAGGGCACACGGACGAGGGAACCAACACACCCGCGTTGCGTTTATTAACGCACGTTGCACGGTGGGGTTTGCTGGCACAGCATCGGCTGTGCGGCAACCAGCCAGGCAGGGTCAAGTGTTTCCCTCTATCCTCCTTCGATCCTCGCCCTCTGCCGTGCTCCCCTACCCGGCGAACCCTTTTCCCCCCCCCGCCTGCGCCGCGCCCCGTCCCACCCCCGCGGCCCTGACGCGCCGGGGCGAAGCTGGAAATACCCCAGCCCCGGCGAACGAAAACGGCGAGGAGCCGCGGCGCCGGCCACGCTTCCGAGCAGCGCGGATGGATCTTTATTCCGCGATTGTTAATTCTGCCGGCGAACGATCGATCTTGCGACGATCTCCCGTCCCTCGGCGCTTTCGCTCTGCTGCTAATTTCGAGCGTTCAATTCCGCGGTCTCGAAGACTTTCGTACTCGGCTCTCCTACAAAGTGAGAGAAGAATCGCGATGGCGTAAATGCCAGTCTGAGTAACAGCCCCTCTGTTCAGGGAATCTTGAATGCCCGTCACCGATTTCCGCCCGTAGAAAACGAGGCCCTCTAGGCCGCGGGAGCATCGCGACATCGACGAGGGAGGCAGCGGCGACGTCGCCCGCCGTCGCCCGGCCTCGTCAGAGCCGAGAGAGCTCGCTCGTATTTTCCTCTCGAGGGAATCAGCGGGAAAGGGGCGAGGGTTGGGAAACGGAGCGCGGCTGGAGGGAGGAAGAAAGTAAAAGTCGGCGGTGGTATAAACGTGTCTCGTTTCGTTTCGTTTCGTTTCGCCGGCTGGCTCGTCGAGGCGCTAGAAGGGCCGGCTTCGAGGGCCTCCATTACCGGTGACTAAAAAGAGGAACAGGAAAATGGGTAAGAGAAGAAGTCGGGGGATGGAGAGAGAGAGAGAGTGGGGAGGGGAGGGATCTTGAGCTGCACCCAGGGCTCGTTTCTTCTTCTCTGCGGCGCAAAGGCGCGAATGAATGCTTGGTTGCGGCTAGGAGCACGAAGAATGAGGAGAAGGAAGAAGGCGGAGGAAAGAAGTTGAAGTCGAAGCGCGGGGAGGCTTCGCGTTAGCGGATGCCGAACGGGGGGACCAACGGCGGAGGAATTACCGGTTCGTTGGCTAACTGGCTTCATAGAAGAAAAACCTCTTTATACGTGGCGCACGCACGCCAGCCTCTAACCGCGGCATGAAAAACGCGCCTTTAAGCCTCGAGTTCCATCGAATACACCCCCGAGTGCACGAGTGGCGCGCGGAACAAAGCCACCGGAAATCGCCCGAGTGGTGCTCCGGCTCGCTGGCGCCATCTTGTGCGAGGCAACCTCCGCGGGGAGCGTACGTGCTCATTGTTCTTTTTTCGTCAAATAGTTGCGCCACTTTCGCACGCGGAACCGCAGCTACCCCCGTTTCTCGCAGCTCTGTTCGGCGGTGGACGGTCCAGCATCGGATTTGGTATCGAGACCCGTTGGCTTTCATCGATTTTAGATCGATGCTGATGCTTGAACATTAGGGAGTATCGAGTTCGAGGGAAACAGGGTGGAATTGGTACTTTGGTGTTTGGTGGGCTCGATATCGACGTTCATGTTACTTTCATAGAATTTCGTATATGTGTGTACGTAGGTGTTGTTTTGGTGGGAGTATTCCGAGGTTCGTATTTGTGAGGAAGAATAGTGGATGATTCTCGTAGGTTCTCTGAATTCAACAGTACTTTATTCCGTGACAGAATAATAATAGGTACGAGCTATGTACGTGGAATTTATTTAATCATCTTGTCAGATGTACGGTCAGATATTGTCAGATATAGATTTTTTTGTTATATCTTGGGGTAGAGTCGATAAAAATCAGAAATTCAAAAGCGTGTTTGTAGTATAGATAGAACTTAGTAAAAGGGGGGAAATTAGTTTTGTGAAATTTAATAATAAGAATTGATAATTCGCAAACGTAAAAAAGTTGTAATTTCTAGGAAGCGAAAAATTGTCCTCCAGTACCGACCAACTATTAAATTAGTAAATTTTTACGTCTAAATGATTAACAATGTTAATAAAAAGACATTTAATTGGTACAATGCAAGATTTTTTCAAATTTTATTAATACAAACTCACAAGTAAAATAATTAATATTCTCCTGATCTGTGCATTCGACGTGTGTGCCCAACCGTCACACTCGGTACACTGCACCCAATCTTTGTCAAATGATCCTTGCAAACAGAGACGGGCAAAATTTTTATTTACATAAAATTTCAAATAACAAATAATAAAAATAACTTTATTCGTTTAATAAAAAAATTAACTTTGTTCGTCGAGTAAATTCTCATCGAGTAAAAAAATTAACTTTATTCGTCGAATAATCTAAAGTTAAAGTAACTTTTATTTGATCCTTATTTACATAATTTTTTATTTAGTTAATGCCCAATTCTGCTTGCAAATAACACACTGGATAGCTTCTTCATTAAATCCTAGCTTCCTGTTTGTTGGGTTATCACACCTATCCTTATTTACTTTATTTTTCTGCGGGAAAAGGTAGAAGGAAGGCTAAACGAACATCTTATAAATTAATCTGAGTTGCTAACAGATTGAACTTACTGATAAGAAAAATTTGGTCTCTAGTGATTGACAGAGTCTGTTGGTCGGTACTCCACGACAGTTGGGTGGTTGTTACTGTACGACAAACACGGGGAAACATATTAGATCATGGTATATTATGTAGAAAAAAATATTGCAAAACTAGGACGTTTTATTAAACTTAATAGACTAGGGATAGTATAAATAACAGAACGGAATCATTTACTTACACGAGAAACAAAAGATCAGCTTTAAAAAATAACTTTTAACCCACTGAATATCAACGTATAGGTTAAATCCGGGAGACGCGGTCTAGATGGAGAGTTGGTCGAATGGCTATATTCAGACTCTACATCTGTGTATATGCAAAAGTGTGTTAAGGTTTAAAACAATTAATTCTCTAAGAATCAACTGTTTCGACCAACTCTCCAGTTCGACTGCGTCTCCCAGATTTATGGTGTAAACAATATGGCCCTGAAATAGGTTAGAGAGAATTGTAATTTTCATATAAAGTGGTAATATCTGGTCGAAGAAGCGAGAACTAGCTTTGGTCGGTACTGCCCGACTCTCCCCTACACCTCGAGCGATTCGAATTTCATTTTATTTCATCGAAGGAAACCCCTCCACTGGCACACATCTGATTGGGAGAGTCCGGAACTCGTCAGCCTTGACCCTCCCGTCTCTCCTTATTCTTTTTAAATATCGAAATCGCCATCCGCGTTCCTCTTGCGCAAACATTATTCCTCTCGAGCGGTCCCTCCAATCTTATATGCTTAGGTGGGTGTAGGTAAACATTGTACAGCACGTGTAAGTAAAAGGTAAGCTAAATAAGCGTCCTCTCCTTTCTCTCCGCCTCTCTGGGCCTCTCTCTCTCCCTCTCTCGCTCCTTTTTTCGTGCTCGGATACACGCCAGCAGGAGCGTGCACGAAGTGTCTCTTACCGGCACCGGTGCCTTTTCATTCGAGTTAGTCGGTTGGTCTCGCCTCTCGAGGAAACCGCGGCTAAAGGGTTTCGATTTCCGTGCCGCGGCCGGTGCAAGTCTTTCTCACTCAGCCGCGACGATGGAAGGAAAATTTATGCTCGTGCCTCCAGCCTCGCCAACTCGCTCGGCCTCCGCCCTTTAATTTCTAATCCCTCGGAACGGAAATACGGAGGGACGGCTGCCTCCTCTGACCTCCTCTGCCGTGAAACACCTCGAGCTTGCAGCTCCAGCCTCTCCGCTGCACCGAGGTACACGGAATTTATCGCCTTATCGAAATCCCCGGCGCTCCACGCTCTCGGCGTCTCGAATTTTATTGGAATCTGATGTCTGACGGGTACCGGAATCCTCCGTATTCTCGCTGAAATTTTCCGCGCCAGAAGCAGACTCTAAATCTCACCGCGAAGCACGTAGTTGTTGCCGTGAAACTCTGCTAAAAATCTCGATCAAGTCTACATCGGCCATATTTTCCTAGAATCTCTGCTGCCTAAATCTCCAGTAGGTACCCTGGGATCCGTAAAAGTCGACTGGGTTTCGCGATAATTCAGCCCCGAATTCGCTGGGAATTTTCGATATCCGGGTTCTGCTCTCCGCTTCCTCGAAACCACCCCGAAATGAGCTGCGGGGAAGAAGTCGGTCGGAAGTTGGCAGAAATCTTCCGCCGGCGGAGGAGGAAGACGGATGGGAAACGGCTACGCGGAGGGAAAAATTGCGGCTGGGCGAAGGGGGGAGTCGGACGGGAAAGTGTAATTTCAGTTTGAAACAGGAACGGGGAGAGGCCGACCCACATCGAGGCTTCGAGTGTTTGTATTGCTGACGCGGCGATCCAATCCAATCCAATACCCATGGCGGATGGGCAACACACAGCGCGTACACTACCTAACGTATGAGCGAATCTCTCCCCGTCTGCTTTCCAATACAATCACGCGGGCTTCGCGCCGACCAAGCGGAGCTTTCATTTTGTAATTAATTGTCCGCCATTTTCACAGCCGGGGGAAATGATTTTTTTCCGCGCCGCGACTTTTCAATTAAATCGTCCACCCCCGTGCCCCTCGTCACTGGGGGAGGGTTGGCGACGATATCGAACAACGCTCGGTGTGCGACGCTGCAAAGTGTAACGAATCGCTTTAGTTAGAAACTCTAAGCGAAGCGGTGTACTTTTGGCGATAGATGTTCGCTGGATAGATGTCATCGGTCTTTCAGATGCAAAAGAAACGTAACGAGAAGCCAGTTACGCGCGAAACTACCCTCCAGCGTCCGGACACTCCGCTCCGGCGCGAATAATTCGAGCTTAGATGCCGTTGCAGGGGGTTGGCGTTTTCCACCCGACAGAGTCGAGATCAGCTCCCATGCAAACAGAAGAAATTACTAGCTGCGTGCGCGGTGGGTCCGACTAATTAAATACCTGAGCGTGGCGAGGCTTCCGACCCCCGGAGATGGGGTTGCAGCGGCGACCAGTACCGCGTGCGTGCCCGGTTCGACGGCTATTATCATAAACGCAACAATAACGAGGGATGATCCGACGTGTAAACTGTTAACCCCCCCCCCCCCCCAGTCTCTTGGCCCTTTTTTCGGCGAGGGCGAGGATTACCGTGGGGGCCCCTCGAGCGGGGTGGATGTTATTGTTGCCGCGGAGAAGCGAGAGGAAACGGCTCCGCACCGCCACGCTCTCTGGAATAGAGACGGCTGGACTCTATAACTGGTAGAGACGGGGCTCACGGGGACCACCCCTTCGACCCTCGACGATATTGACGGTGTTTGCCGCCTCCCATTACGGGCTCGATTGAACCGAACTATACGATTATCATGCGTCACTGATAGTCTCTCTATGCCGCGCCGGGGGTGAGTTACTGGCACCGGGATCGCTCTTGCGGGACTTTAACCCTTCGATGCTGATTCCTTTTGGGCGATCTAAGACACTCGGTTCTTTGCTACTGCATGTTATTAATTAACCCCTTGTGCAACAAGTGCAGGGCCATTTTGATCAAACTCTGACAAACTCGACCACGATGTTATATTTCTGTGGGCAATGACAAAATATACTAGGTATAAGATTACAATAACATTATTTGTAAAAATCGTCCAGGAGATACACCTACTTTACGTATCAAATGTACGTAAACAATTGTTTCTTATGTATTTCTTTATTAGTTATTTATATGAGATTATGTAGACAGTGGCGTGCAAAAGTACTTGGCCACCCTTTAAAACATAACAACTTGTTTAAAATTAGTCCAAACGATTTGAGTTTCTTTTGAGAAGCTAGAACAATTAGTTTGCTAAGTGACGTGTTTCGTGGTTTTGAAAAAAATTGTAATTAAACGGAATAACGAAAAAGGTAGCGAAGGTCGTTCTCCAACTTTTTTATCCGAGCCCGTAATGAGAATGTGAAAAATGTCTTTTGTAGATTTAAGTAAGCTGCGTACGCGCTGAAAGCTTCATCGAAATCGGTGAACGCAGATACGAGCTAAAAACAGTTAAAGTTGGTGAATTTCACACGTTTCGGCAGCTTTCAGCTGAATACTGTTGAATTTTTTCGCGAAACCCGCGTACCATAGAAATGTTGCTAGGTTTCAGTCAAACTGTCCCTGCATTCGTCTCACGCGACCATATCGTTGAAAATAGACAATCGCGAGTCCTTTCAACCCCAATAGACGATTCTCAGCGAATCCTAAGGATCTGGGATTCCCGCTACAAACAAGCACAGCCGTGTTTGTGCGTACACTCGGGCGTGATTACGAGCCATGGAATTGCCCATTCACCGGGGTGGCCCTATGCCGGGAGAAAGTGTGTGGTGGGTAATCGAGAGTCGATAAATCAAGAAACAAGGTGGAATAGAGGCGCGAAGTCAGGCTGGGCGCGCGCACACGTCACCGCGCGACCAATCCGACCGTGCCACGATCCCGTACTGTTTTTAAGTAGAACAAGTGGATCGATGGCCCCACTCGGATAAATCCGTTGACGCCAGACAACGGCCGCGGCAGCCCGTTGCGCGCGCGGGGAATACATGAATACGGGATTCACGTGGAACGGTTCATTACCGTTTCCTCGAACTTTGCAGGCCCCCCCTCTCCCGCGAACTCGAAGGATCCGCCGCGTACCTTCTGCGCGAGGTAAGCTCGTAATCAATTCAATTAAAATTGATTTCCACTCGTCGCGACACATCAAACAAGCCCCAGGAGGGGGTGGGGGAGTGGTGACCCCCCGTCTCCCATCCTGGCCCCTTAGTATTCCCGTGAAAAGCACGATCCTCGCGATTCGAAACCGAGCTTATAAATATTCAACGGTGGCGAAAGACGGGGGAGAGTGGTCGCGCAGCCAGCGAAGGGGGTTGGGGCAATCGTTTTGTTCTTTTGTCAGCGTCGTTCATTACACGGTATTCACTCGATTCTCCGGTGGTGTTTGCGTGGGCGTAGAAGGGAGGATCTCCTGAGAGGCGGGGGCGGGGAAGGCGAGGACGCCGGTGATTTCTCTGTGCGTCGATGCGTCTGGTCCGCGGGGCCACGCGCCTCGTTGCCCTTTCGAAAATCCGTTATTAGCATCCAAGCCTCCCATTATGACGTTTCGCGATGCTGACAAACACTTGGCCCCCTTCGCTCGCCTGCACGCGCGTTTACATATCGTTCGAGGGGGGGACACGCGCCGCCACGCTCCGCGTCCCATTCACCTACGCGAATATCGCGTGCCCCCCCCCCCCCCTCCAGCGCTGGTGACGAACCAAGGTGTTCGACTTGTGCACCGATTCGTTCAGGAACATGGAAATTCTGGGCTGGAGGTTTGCGTTTTTGGTTGCCCTCGACATGTCGCTTGATATTGGACGATTCATCCCCTACACACGTATCGCTTGAAATGATAATGTAAGAAAAGATTCGTCTTCGGTAATGAATTTGCCTCCTCGAACCATGCAATTGCATTTAAACAATCTTCTTTTGTATCTCGAATACGTTAGACAGTAAAGCAACTGTTTATATCAGTGAAGTATAATTCTGTGGATACTAACGAAGGGGGGTTGTTTGATTTTTCCAGGCTATCAGAGCGCCGATTATCAGGGAGGAGGGTACGAGAGCGCTGGCTCGAGTCAGGCAGCGTCGGGGCCCTGGGCGAGGGGTTACGGCGTTCCCCACAATAATTATCAGCGCTACCAGCACTCGGAGTACCAGCAACGCAACAATTACAGCACTCAATCGTACGGACGGAACAATTACCAGAATCCGCAGTACAACAACTATCATCAGCAGCGAGTAAGTGTCTGACACCCTTCGATATTAATAATACCACCTCAATAAATTGGTCTGCATTCATCGCGTTACCGAGAAACCACATTTTGCTGCTTGAATAAACACCGTAACGAACCGAGTCACTTGCCAAGCTTAAGGACACCCTCCCATCAGATCGCTCCAGAAATAGATGATTCTTAGGATTTTATTTAAAAAACGAAGGTAAACGTCGCGGGGTTGAAATATCTTTTCGATCTCTATTTGCACAGCCTCGCGAATTTTGACGCCTAATTTTAACTGGGTATTCTCTACCAAAATTCATATATAAAATTTTTAAGCTTTTAATTTCAATGGGAGTGTATCCTTAAACTAAAGATCACTTCGATCTCGAGGATAATGGAATTAGCAATCTTAAACCTTAATTAATCTCGCAACCGATTCCCCCACTTTTCACTTCACGCAGCTTAAAATCAACCGTCATCTATATTCCATACGAGACACTTAGAAGCATCCTCGGATCCGCGTAATCGTAAAGTCACATTCATCGAAGCCCCAGATCTCGAAGAAGTCCCATTGCCGGCGAGCGGTTGGCGGCAGCAAGTCCACCGATTAATCACGACGTTCCTTCTGGTGTTCTAGAATTATTCGTCCAATTATCAAGGGAACGGTAACGGAAGCGGCGGAAACAGGGGTGGGTGGAGACGGTAGACGATAAAACGCCTACGGCGTTCGACTAAACCTCGCCATCGCCGCGTGGCCGAGTTCGTAAGGTCAGGTTCATGGGTATATCCGCGGCTACTTAGAATCGATGAAACATTAGGACCAGGCAAAATTGTCTCGTTGCGAGCAATAAATGACCGGCACTGTTCTCTTTCTTTCGTCTATTTCCCTGCTTGTTCGTCGCGCCTCCGTACGTAAATCTACTGGCCCATGCGCGAGCCATCCGTCGCGTTGCAATCGAATTGAAAACATGCAAGTACATCGACTAAGTCCGTCACGATTGGCTTTCACCTGGCACGGGAGTCCCGCGACCCCCGTTACTCTTGGCGCGCAAATTCGATATCTTTCTCCTAAAAGCAACAGTCGACAGCATTCCTTTTGAGGGCCCCTGAGAGAGGGCCCTCGAATGGTAACGGTAACGCGAGAGACGCATAGCGCGACCAGTGCTGGCAGTTATTACTCACTAATTAGCGACGTAAGAGTGTACGAAATGTAATTTTATACGGACCTCGATGTAGACGAGAGAAAGTGTTGTATAATATTAAACGGCCCCGCGACGGGTTGCTCCGTGGATCGCGGGAGCAACCGTCGAGCGAGCACAATCTGTCAACGGGGGAAAAAAAAAAAATTTTAATTGTATATTCGTATATTCCATAGCGGCTGGATATCGCGCGCTTGTAATTTCGACTCGCGCGATAATCGCCGATGAACGTAATCTAGGTCTCCCGATCGGAATTAATCATCGTTCGTCGTCTCGTTCGAGCCACGCTCGTCGTCCCTTCTTCTCCGACGCGAGCAGCTCCGAGGCTGTGGCGGTCTATTCTTTTATTTCCTATTATTGCCATTGAACAGAGGTTTCAGTTCGGTATAAATCGATGGATTCGACCGTACCGCCGGTACGAGGATTCTATCTTTTACTCTTGGCTACGGTGTTCTCGGCGCGCGATCGGTTCTAGCGTCGATTGTAACGGAGAATCATGTATCGGAGAGTGTCGATCAACGATCTTTTCCCTTGGGCGGCATCGTTGGTCTCTTCTCATTGAAATAATCGAGGCTTCGCCAGTGGAAGGAGTACGAGCGATTAATTTCAAGAGAAAATGAATTTTATTCTTGCCCCTTTGGCTATCGATAACCAGCATGATCAACTGTAATTCAATATCGAGGTATGATTTTTAAATAAATTCCGAGGATAGCTTTTGCTTCGCGCTTGATGTACTCTTTCCTGGCAAGCCCTCGATTATTTCGTACCTTCACCCGTCGTTTATACATATCGTCAGTGTGCAGCCGATCGAAGGGGACACGCATATATTATTTCCATACGAGCAATTCACGCGTCGCGCGTGAACATTTTTGTATTGTACGCACTTGAGACAAATATAATTTAATTGGTTCTACATCCGTCTCACGGCTGAATCCTCGCCAAAACGATCCTCTCAGCGCCTGATCCTCGACGATGTAGCCTGGAAAGCTTCTCCTTCTAACGCGACCTTCGTTGCCGCGGATAGAATTAAGTAGAATCCTAGATCCAAGTCAGATCCCATTTGCTCCAGCGAGCCCTTTGTAAGTTCCCAAATGAGTTTGAATATTTTAGGGAGCGTTCCAACACCCGTCCCGATTATTTATGCTGGTGTAGTATTGGTATCTAGAATCGACGGAGAGGGTAGGATTTTATTCGCCCCACATCCCTCGACCGGGTGAATCTCCTTGACCAAGCAAAACGTCCTACTAACACCTAGGTCCCAGTCGACGCGGACCGGGCAGGCTTTGTTCCCGCCGGGAACAATGCGAACATTTTGGGAAATTGGAAAACGTAATCGCGACGAACGGCGCGGCACGGTATCGCGGTTGAAGCCAGGCGGTCTAGGGTACATCTGGTACCGGTCTACCAGAGCCGGCGAGCATTGAACCAGCGAGTACCACTCGAGAAAACAATAGCGAGCAGCGCTCTTGTTCTCTGCCCCTCTCTGTCTCTCTTTCGCCCTCTCCTCCCTTTGGCTCCTCTATCGTCACCCTGAAATCTGGATGCCCAGGTCGCTGGAATCGTTCCGCAAGCGACGAAGACGCTCGGTTTCCTTGGCGAGCCAGAAATGGCGAGCGCGCGTCGCTCTCCGTCCAAGCTCGTCGATTTAATCCAATTCTAGTAAAGGTCTCTGGAGTAAAGGTCTACGCGCGTATTCCGGTTCAGTGGGGAAGAAAAATCGTTTCCCCGTTTCTGAAATGCACCAGTTTCACGTTCACAGCTTTCCGGGCCAGTTAAGCCTCGTTCACATTAGGCAAGTTGTAACTCGAGGCGAGTAAAGTTTAAAGAATCTCTGCCTCGTTTGAAACCCGAAAGAGACCTGAAAGGATATTTCCAGTCATGCGGTTTCGAGTTACTGGAATTTAAGCGACTCGAGGTTAGGTAACTCGACTAATGTGAACGAAGTCTTAGCGGCACTAACAATAAGTGAACATTGCCACTGACAGCGCTGAACTGATACGACTCTTGGTCGTATTTAAAGGGGAATCCTATTTTTTGGGCTAAAAACATAGCAAAATTGTGGATTTTTTTTTAAGAAACTAGCGATTCGATTCATCTGAAATTTGGACCATGTTTTTATGAATCTTTCATGAAGTCGCAGTTTTTTTTAAATCGATTTTTGATCGTGAATATGGGAGTTACGCATTATGCATGGTCGACCAACAGGCTGCGCAAAATTCGTCGTCCGCTGGTGTGCACGACATTTGATCTTCCAGGTAATATAAAACAGCAAAATGAAACGGCGCTTCACTTTATACATATGTAGCTTAAATTTCGTGAACCAGAATAAAACAAAAATAATTATTAAGGAGAGTGGTGAGTGTTCAAACCGAAAGATCTGAACCTTTAATTCTTACTATCCACTTACGCCTCAATTTTCTTATGCAACAAAATAAGTTAACCCGACTTATCGGTATTCTGATCGATTCCCAGATTTCCCAAATTTTCTTATGTTTTTAGCGCCCAGAGTAGAGAGATTTTGGGAGAAGTGCGACGGAACTAAAGTTAAACTTGGATCGCAAGATACAGATCGCGAAAAATACCCGATCAAGGTTGAAACTTGCCGGACGTTCCGAGTTGAATCGTGCGAATGTCGCTCGATGGAGATCATGCCCATCGACGTGCATTCTGCTCGACGGCCCATTTAATTCGCGTTGCCCGCATAAAATTATCCGGTCTCTCGTTGAGCGATCCAAGCCGATATTTCCTATCGCCCGCATGGCTGAGTGTAAACAACCCTTCCGTTCCCTCGGACCCCCTTCTCACACCGCTACCGTTGTTCATTCACGACCCCGTTCTAAACGGTGCGCGCGCGCGCGTCGCAGTTTCCGAGCTGGTATTCTCGAGCGGCAGAATTCTCAGTCTCAGCGATTCGAAAGGTATTAGAAGCGCGTGGAATATTAGAATCAGAGGCTAGCCGCTCGCCGTAAGCATTGGCCAGCTAAACTGGATTTCGCGTTAAAACGCGGGATCAATCGATCCCTCTCGCTTCCGCAGCTCCGCTAACAAGTGAGGGCGCGAGCGTTGCAATCGAATTTGAAGCACCCGCGACCTTTCAAGCCCTCGCACCGCTGCCTAACAAGAGCCCCGAGTTCTCTGGAGCGCGCGTAGCTCACCGGCGCGGTATTCTTTTAGCGGAAGATTTTCAGGCTCGCCGCTAGTGGAATCTCCTTGGGCGAGCGGGCGCCCCGGGGATCGGTTATTGCGTCTGCACCGCGATTACGGACGATCGAGCGCGCCGTGCGTGCCGCGCCATACTCTTCTGCACGGCGAAGTGCTCCTTTCTGTGAAGCACCGCGGCGTTATCTCGGCTTCCTTGTTGGTTGTCCCTTTGATGAAATAAAGCACTATCCGCGCCGAGATCTACCCCCGGCGGTGGTGTAGTCGCGGTCCCGCTCTCTACGTACACGCGCGCACACCGCCTCCCCTCCTCCACCGCTCCTCTCTTCTCGGTCTCGAGTTCCCTCGACGGCGCAGGACACAATGGTGGGCCCTTACGTCTTCATCGAGTACGAGTCGTCGGTTGCGTGTAATGCGTTCACTCCGCTCTCCCATAAGTCCATACGGGTACGCGTCCGAGCGTTTCCTATCGCCATCTGGATTCGGCCGCGCGTCCCTTTTCGGCCTCCGCGTATACCAAATTCAAATTAAACCGATTCGGCTACACTCTCGACATTTCCAGTCCCAGCGATCGCGCTCCTCGTGCTCGGTCGCTCCAAGAGTCCCGCCCATCCCGAACCTCCGCTCTTTTTTTTTCCACGGTATTTGTTGCCTTTCCCGTCCAATACACCGCGCGCTCGTTTTCAGCCTCGTAATAGGTTTCGCGCCGCTTTGTAACAATTTCCCGTTGTTCCGTCCGCTGTAATCCCCGGCGAGGAGCGACACGCCCGGGGGGGGGGGGGGGGAAATCCCCGAATCGCTGTTTCATTGCTCCGTTTTATTTGCCGTTTTTGTTTTTTAACGTAACACCCGAACGGGTACGAGAGAACCTCGACGAGTACCGCGGATCGTCGCGCGTCGCTGCAGAGGGCCGATGTAAAACGCGTTTGTGTCGGCGGACGCGGATTCCAATGGTACGCGCACTCGCGCGATCCGAGCGAGTTTTAAAAAACAAGAGAGAGAGAGAGAGAGAGGGGGGGGAGAAGTAAAGAGGACCGAGAGCAGAGGGATGCTGTAGCGAGGGAATGAGGAAGGGAGAGGGGCCCCGAAACAGAGAAAGAAGAAACTTTGGTGCACGGTAACTGGAGGCAGTCCGTTGGGTGGTTGAATCGTGGAGTGGAAGGCAGTGAGAGCCCTTGTACGCCCATGGAGAAGAAGGTCCAGGTGCGCCCTCACCTCACCTCACACGACTCTCCTCCACGGCACATCCGAGTTCTCTTCCTCTCCCCCCCTCGTCCCTTCCCTCTCGTCTTCGCCTTCCTTTCTTTCTCACATCTTCTCTCTCCTCTCCGCTTCCTCCCCCTTTTTCATCCCCCGTGGCACGTCGCTCGCGCGGCCGCGGCGCAGGCCACGCATCGCAGCCGTAAAAACGCAGCAACCTCGTGTTAATGTACGGCCGCCGCGTACGTTCGGATGCATTGTGCGCGCGCGCGTCTGTGCCTCGTACGTACACGGGCGCGGGCACCTAAAGGTAAAGAATAGGGACTCGAGTACCACGGCGTGCAAAATGGATGGCGGATGTAAATGCCAAGTAGCCAAGTGTACGGCGGCCCCTCTCTTTCCCGTTCGGCAGCCGTCCCCTCGCGCTTCAATCCGACCCCGGGCCCTCTACGCGCGATCTCCTCGCCCGTTACGCCGCCGCGCCGACTGTGCCGCCTGCGCTTGATAAGTACGCATCGGGCCCGAGTGTCTGCCGTCGCTTGTGCCTAGCGGATTTTACTGCACGCTCCGGACCGTTCTCTGCCGCCGAGGCCGTCCAACGGAAGCTTGCGCGGGCCTCAAAGAAAATTCGAGAGCGCCTTGTGCAGTTTGCCGCGCGATGCTTCGGGCCTCGCGGTGGGCGCGTGCTAGCACGGCGTCTTGGGCTGCGGCTGATTCCAGGGTTACTTACGCCGAACGATGTAGTGGAACGAAAGGAGCTGGAGGGGTTTTCGTTGTTGTATTATCGATGCTCGTTAATTATAGAGCGGTAACGGAATACGCTCCAAGAGGGTGGCGTTGCACGTGAGCGCGCTCGATGTTTATCTGCCACTACTTAGCCTGAAGTACCCGGCGTCGCCCGGGTAAAACTTCAATTATCACGAAGTGTCGAGAGGACGAAATAAGGGAGAAGTGGATGGTATGTCCAGGTTTCATGGTAGCCTATATTTCCCACAGGGTTCTAGAGAGGGATTAATGCGAAAATTTGGTCCAGATCCGCAAAGTCCAAAGACAGTTTCGCGGTTACTATATTAGTAGGATTGGAGGGATTAACCGACAGGGAGAATATTTATTATCGCGAGGGTCGTGCGGGGTAACGCGATCGCGCGCCCGACTGAGTCGTGGGTGGTCGGTTCTGGCGACGGGTCCCTGGGAAGGTGAGCCCTCGGGGTGACGTGCACCTCGTTACCGCGTCGGTGGAGACGGGCTCAGACACCGGGATGACGCAGCACCGGCTCCTGGTTACCTCTAGCCATTGTTCTCCCCGCATTTCTTCTGAGCTCGTGCTCAAGTGCTCGATGGCTACCCTCCCTCGATGCCCGGATCCCTCCGCGTGCTTTTAGCCCTGTGCGGCCGCCGCGTCTTTCGTGTCTAAACGGGATCCGTAATTTTACTTGCCTCGCCGTGGATAGAGACGCTGCGCGCTGTCGCCCTCTCACTGCAAACGGAAGGCTTTAATTTGACCGTGATCTTTGACGAAGCAGACGTCGCTCGAGTAGCTCGCGAGGGGCGGCTGAATTTCCCGATCGAACCGCCCGCTTCGCGATAAAACACAGCGCTCGAGGGTGACCCGAGGTCTTAAACCCTTAGGGATTTAATAAACACGTATTTTACATTTTTGGAGAATCAGCTTTACGGCAGCTACACTGCCGCGCGATTTTATGCTATTAATGATGCATAATCCATAGTAATTGTAGACGGTATACTCGAGAAATCCTCAGATTTCGGAGCAGTGGCGGATTTAAGAAAAAGGGCCTCGGTGGCGAACGTTCCGAGGGGCCAGTTTTCGGGATAATGAGGAGGTAGTTTACTAAAAACGGGCTAAGTGTAGTAGTACAGAAAAAATCTAAATCGACCCAAGCGGCAAAAACTCAGGGCTACTTTATTCTGAGCGTTCTAACGAAAACTTAAAGTTCGAAGCGCTGACAATCAACCCGTTAAATTTCCATATTAATTCGATTCCCCAAGTTATCCAGCTTCGTTATCATCTTCCTCAACCCTCATCTGTTCCTCATTTCGCGAACTGAATCTGCACCTCGGTGTCAAATTAACACAGTGCTAAAAGATCGATGAAATGACAAGGCAAACCGTTATTTCTCGACACTTTTTTATTCAAATTGATGAGTTAACATTTTCATCTTAGATTTTTCACAACTTTCGCATAAAATAAAACGATGTGCAGGACATACTTCTTCTTTGCAAGAGTCACAAACAACAGAACAGTGTAACATATTGCGGGAGAACTGTGTGAAATTGGCAGGAGGACGAGAGTCGAAAAAAAAGGACCGAGCAAAAGATGGGAAGCATCCTAGCGCAGCTCTGACGGCGCAAGTAGCCGCGGCTACTTCGCCGAAACCCCGGATGCCAATCGCAGATTACAAAAGTCTCGATCCCCTTTGGAAATCTCCTCGCTCGTTTCCTCGCCAGTGCACGGAACGCTCGCGAGAAAGGACCAGCCGTAGGATCCGGGGGAGCCGGTAGTCGAGTGAGCAGTCGGATGCGAAAGAAAGGCGAAAGGTGACGAGATGCGACCCCCCGCGAGGTTTCCCGCGCGGGGCACCCGCCTGTCGATAATGTCCCGCGCCAGTTACCGACAAGGCCTCCACCTGAGTCCCGAGCCGATCCCGCGGTCGGCCCCCCGTGCGAACGCCGGCCCCCTGCCCGCGTCACGTCGGCTCCTCGACTCCGCTCCGTCCAGTCTCGCGGAAATAACGATACGCTGGCACGAAAGGCGAAAAGGGGGAGGGGGTCCGCCGCCGGCGGCGCCGCCTCGTCACCCAGCCGTGGGGCGCAACAACGTCGTCGGGCCCAGAGGAAACCGGGGCGCGAGCGGGTCGCCGCTGGTGGCCTCGCCGTGTGTGGGAACCTCCGATCTCGCGATTTTCCTTCGCCCGCCTCGAACATAGCCCCGGAACCTCTTGAGAGTTCATCGAATAGGTAGCCCCCGGTCGGGCATATGCGCGCGCGCTCCGCGGCGCATAATTTTCTACAAAAGCTCGTGCGTCGCCCGTGCACCCCGCGTCTGCCTTCTGCTCGATAAACAATATACCATCGTGTACGCGCCAGCGGGCCGACGAGTGCCTCTCTTTCTCTCCTCTCCCTCCCCCCCCTCCCTCCTCCTCCTCCAATCCACTCCCCCGGCCCGCGCGTACAATGCCAGACGTCTTATGACATTTTCCGTGCCCGACCGTTGTGTGCTCGTCGAGTGCTTAAGTGCTCGTTACGTACGCGCCGCGTCCACCCATTGTCCGCCGTCGCAGCAACTGTTTTTCGGGCGTCGGTTAAGTGTGTCCGTGGCTCGTTGGGCCCCGTAGTCACAGCTTGCTCTCCCTGCACAATTAACAACGGCCCGGCGCGCCTCGCGGCGCGTCTGCTCGCGGTTCCTCGGTATCCCTCGTCGATCCACGTTTACCTTCGGCACCACGCTCCGAGCCACCGGGGGACGGGGAAGCTCCTTCGACCGGGATCACTGGGTAAGTGCATAGTATCTACACGTTGTATGCGTGCCACTGGTGGCGGATAACTGTTCGTTAGATTTTCAGTGGCCTTTCTCTCAGAAAACGTCCCTTTAATTTTCTGGCTATAATGCACGTAGTCGGTGGTATCATGAATATGGTAATTTTGTTATGTTACGAGCAGAGTAGGCGCGTTTGCTTTTTTTAGAAGTGTATATTTAGCTTCTCGGCCAGAGGGGGGATTATATTAGAATATTTCTGTGAAGGTTCGTTAACAGAGCGTGCGCCGCATAAGTAATCAGTCGCCCTCGTGCAAATTACCCTTATTACCGCTGGGTAACGAGCGGCTCGAGCCTCCGCGCGACGTCCAGTCGTCGTTTCTCCACTCTTTTCCAGTAATAATTCGAGGGGATCGAGAGGGGGCGCGAAAAAGAAAGTCTCGGTCAGTAGGTGGAAAGCTGGCCGACGATTTTCCATCGTCTTGGAGCGATTTTCTTCTGGAGGTCAGCCTCCGCGTGGGCGTGGCGGTGGGCGTGGCCAGGGAGCGGGTAGGGTACGCCAGGGGCGGGGCTACCCCCTCCACGGCATCCGACCCGCGATTTTTCCTCCCCGGGACGTACACGCGTGCCCTACGCCCGTGGTCCGTGGAATATCTTTGCTGCTCGTGTGTGCGTCGTACTTTGCTCGGACCTGGGTCGCAGACGGCAGACCCTGCCGAGTTTTCTTCCACCGATCGCGAGTTAAACGATTTCTTATGCCGCGACATTGAACTGCCGACGTCCACGAGCGAGAAACCACGAGTCGTGTTTTTTCTGCTCTCTAATTATTCCGCTTGTACAGGGTGAGTCACTGTATTTCTTATACCGCAAACAATGGCAGAAGAAATCATGGTTCTTAATGGGACACGCGGGGCTGTATAATTTTCAATGAATATTCAAGTGATCTCAAGGTCGAGATATTGTTAATTCGGTTATTGAAGACACTTTCTTTGATATTTAGTTTGTTTGCAAAGGGGGAATATGCTAGGTATGCAAAGTCCATACTTTGCATATATCTCGTCTTGAAATATTTAGGACACTTTTGGTCAACTAAGGTAGGTACTCTTTTTGCCTCTGTGGTGCAGAAGTTTTTAAGATTCTAGGACCCATTGGGCGCAACAATTTCTGGTCTTACTGCTGCTGGATATACTTGTGTTATGGTCTTGTTTGTGACTTGCTTAACAATTTTTAAGCTCCCTTAAGTTTCCCTTAGAATCCGATAGACATCTGCGTGGCGCGATTGGTAGATACGCTTACTTTAGATACGCCAGGGTGACCGATTTTACATGCTGGATGTAGTTGGATGACACTCGGCTGAAGATTTTTCCAAGTGGCGCGAGTATTTGCATGCCATGAGATCCGGAGAAATATGTGCTTTGTAAACGTTCGGTAGGACTCTCCTGTTACAAAAGTAGCTGGCAGATCTCAGAGCAGATTTACCAGATTTGCGAAACATTGCAATTTACCTTCGCCTCTGCTTCGCCATTGAACTATTCCTGAACCTGAAATCGGTTTCGTAGGGTACATAGCGAACGAATTCTTAACGCTTTCGCGCGAACCGTGATTAGAAAGGTGTGAAGACTTTGAAAATAGTAGACGAATAACAGGACGATCCCTTCTCTAGTTTCTATATTCTTTACACTCGGATAGACCGGGAATATGAAAGTTTGCTCAAGTCCCACAAAAGCTGAAGTCCATTGCATTAGTATTTAGACTAAAAATTCCAGAAAAAATCCCAATTCGGTTTCTTCCGATAATTCTAAAACTTCGAAACTGGATTCCTTCCGATAATTCCGCAACTTTCTAATTCCGTTTCTTCCGATAAATCCAATAATTCCAAATTTGGTTTCTTGCGATAATTCCAAAAAATCCAAACACGATTCCTTTCGATAATTCTGAATTCGATTCCTTCTGAATTACCTCGCTTCTCGTTCTACCGAACTCGGCAGGCGTAACCCCAAGACGGGTGAATAATAATCGTTGGGAGATCGGTCGCGTGCCCTGCACGACTTACGTGCGAATATCGCGAATTCCCTGGCGTTTGGCGCAGATGGCAAAGGCATCCCCGGCGTAGCAATTACCTGCAGATCGGAGGGAGTCAAGTAGCAATATCTGGACCCGTTATCCAGTTCGGTTATCCCGGCTGGAATGCTTTGTGTCGCCGGCAATCTGCATTTCTCTACCTGTTCGAATGGCTGTCTATGAGATGAGGGCGCGCGCGGCACGATTCCAAATGAAATCGGCTCTTTGTCCCGCAGCCTGGAAATTTCCAATTCAATAACGGCATGGGAGACGCAGAAACCGGCAGTGTGGTCGTCGATACCATTCGAATACCTATCACGCAAAAGCGCAAAAACAATTTTCGCTTTATAATAATAAAACGGAGGCGATCTGGACGCCCCAAGAATAATTATAATCAAGAATCTAGTTTGGAGGATTAAAATTCAGACTTATGGAGTCCGTACTCTCCAGATCGATGTATCGATGCTCGGAAGCTTCCACCGAACGCGAGCCCATGAATGACGAATGCAAGGCGCTTCCCCCCCCCAGCAACCCCTCGCAATGCATTAGAATCGGTAGCAGGCCATCAAGGGAAAACTGGAGGAAGACATTAGCATCGCGGCTAAGGACACCCTTTGCCTCGGTTTCGCGTCTTAGATCGAGTCAGCCCCATGTTTTCGCCGGGCCTGTATTCATGAACGGGGTGCCGGCGTTGGGGCGTTCCACTTCCTTTTCCTTCATGAATTTACAATCGACCGGAGGAATCGCGGAGGACGAGGCCTGCGCGTGCCATTCCGTCAGGCAGCGAACCCTCCAAGCGACAGCGGATCGAGCATCCGTCGCGCCATCGAAAACTTGTCACGCGTGTAGCGGTACCTCTGTACTCGCCCACAGAGGGCATTTCTACCGCTCACGCTTTCTCGCAAGTACTCCATCAACTACCGTTTCCTATATATACCTGTTTCGTTCTGTCTTCTAAGATCTTCGAGTCGAATTGTAAGGTTAATAAATCCGGCACCTCTTTCCTCCTCTTCTCCTTTTCAACCCAACTTTCACTTTCATACACACACTCTACCTCTTAACACCTTTCACGCATCATAGAATCCCCCTAGGATCAAAACAAAAATTCTTACAACCTATATACCCCTTTGGAACCCAAAATCCAAGTTTCCCTCTGGTAATTCAGAAATCACGTTCGCCGCCTCAGAAACTCTGAACCTACCCTGGCCCAACCAAGAATATTATATCTATCACTATCAGTAAAATCCATAAAGGCCAGTAGTCTTCGACGTTTGATTCCACAGACCTTCCGCGCTTAATTCCCCTCGTTTGATAGCACGAGTCGCTCCGAGCCAGGAAAACCTAGGAAACCAATGGCTCCGCTAATCGCATCAAGCTCATCGGCAGCAACAAATCCGTCGCTGGTGGGGTAATAAGGGAGCCAGAGAATGTGCGGAGGGGGTGGATGGACAACGGGGGAGAAGGGGGTTAGATGGTTAGATGGGGGGGCTGGTGGCCCAGCCAAGCCACGTGCTGCTGTCACCGGCACAGATTATATTATATAGGAATGGCAGCGAATAGGTGTAGATATAAGCGTGGAGCGGCAGTTAATAAATATGATAATGGCGGTCGAAGCGAGCGAATGGGAGGGGTGTGTGGGGCGCGATATGGGATACCAGTGTATAAGAGTGACCACCAGAAGCGGAGGCCTGTCAGCGTCAGGACCTCTCGTATGTCACGCCACGCACGTACCCACACACGTGCACATACCTATTCGCAGGGAATTGCGTCGAGGGTGTGAAGGGCGGACGAGTTTTTTTCTCTTTATAGTCGCTAGCGTGCTCCGGAGCCTAGTCTTGTCGATCGTGAATAAATTACAAGTGTTTCTTTCCGTGGACAGTAGGCACTTATATTTTCAGAAAGTAAATTTGCCTTGGGAGGTAGTTTCTGATCGCTGGTAATTCAGTTTATTGTCTACTAAACCGTGGAATTTTGTGGGCCCTGCTTTCCTACACTTCAACCCTCCAACATCCATCTGCGATGCTTCTACATCATTGTTAACCCTTCGTTGCATACTGTTGCAATTACGCAACATATTTTAATTTTATTTTTTTCTTTTCAAACTAGCACGTAACGTGACGTAACTATTTTATCACGAATAGTACCTACATATCCTAATATCTGTTCTATAAATCCGTGATCTTTAAGTAATCATAATCGTAACGGCGGGAAAAGTGGAAAAATAAAAAAATACAATTTTTGTTATTATTTTCCCCCTATTATTGTCACTTGTACCAGTCCAAAAATGTATTTTTTTACCAAAATCGAAGAAGTTATGCAAGGAAGGGTTAATTCTAACGATGACACCATCGTCTAAATTGCTAATCAGACTCCAACCGCGGAACACAGTAGCCCATCGAACGCGAGGAACCGTTTAATCCCGAGAAGTCCCCTGTTCCTCCACCAGATTTCATAGCATCGCGACATGCCGTTGCCACGTTGCCGTGGCTAGCAAAGCCAGTGAGCGGGAGCAGCGTGGAATAAGGGAAGACCAGCCGGCGCCCCTCGCCTTTCATTAATCTCACTTCCGCCGCGAAACTCGGAAACAGTTTTCCAGCGGGCAGGTCTTCCCTTTTGACCCGTTAAATTGCGTTCCCCCGGTCGCGTGCGCGTGTCTTGCCCTGCCCGTCGCGCGTACCTGCCCCGGCTTCCACAGGAGCAATTAGTCACGGTGCTCTTGATAAATCGCCGGGATCCTGGCTCACCCCCTACTCGCTCCGGGGTTAAGTCCCCCCTTCAGAGCCCCTGATATCCAATAACAGCGTTTCGGATGCTGGCTGGCCCTCTCCTCTACCTGCCTCCGCAGGCATTAACCTTCATCTATCGGAGGAGATCGGCTTACCTTTAATAATCGTCGCTACACCGTCGCGTTCTCTAAGGGGGTTAGGACGTTACGGGGCCAGGGGCACGCGTGGGGTGTTTCCATGGCGCTTCGGATCACTGGGAGAGGCCGGTAGCGAGAATCCACAGCCGAGATGTGTAATGAAACATTCTTAGCCTTTGATGCAGAGGAGCATCCTATTCTCGATCACGTATCATCCCGCCAGGGGGTGAGTTCCGTAGGTACAGCCGGATATCGTGGACCCGATTCCTTCGACTGTCACCTGGTGCGAAGTATAGTGGAAGAAGTATAGTAAGATCGTGACCCATCGGCTAGCTCTGACTCGATCTAACCGAGCGAGCTACCCCCTTCAGGTGTAATCTTTTGTTGAAGCTCCCAGGGGGGTGGAGGCGAAGGGGAACGACGAAGGAAAGGAACAATAGGGGGTCGAGGCAGAGGCTTCGATCGAATCCACGGCTCCCGCTGATTTTCCTTCGAATAAGTATCGTTTTATTAATATCTCTGTCGTTATTTACAAAACTTTGTAATAATCTCTAATTTCTTCACCGTCACACGCTACTCGCTATTCGTCAATCATTATACTTTGACGTATCTCTGTTCGTGTCTCTCGTATATGTGTGCATGTGTGTGATCCAGTGTGCCCCCCCCCCCCGTGTCCCGCGTTACATTAATGTCGATAAATCGTTTCGCTAAATCGTTTACAGTAGAACCGCGAGCCTTCAGCCACCGTAGGCTGGCGCCGCTAGCCCTCGACGGTTATCCGCGCGTCCATGCATCCCTCTCCGCCTAAAAACCGCCGTGCACATCCTATTTACATCGTATCGGATTCACCGCCTGTGACCCCGTTATCACCGGGCCCGCCTATTCTTCCCGTCGCCTCGACGCGGGTGTCCTTTCTCCGCGCGGCGCGTTACCGCGGAAAAGAACCGGCGAGGGCTCGATCGATTCTCTCTCTCTCTCTCTCCTCTCGGGCGCCGTGAACGGCAACCGAGGCCGGAATTTTTTTCGAGGGGCCTCTGGCTTCGAGGCGCGAAACGCCCCTGGATAAATATACATCTCTCTAACTATGTACACACAGCGCGCCCGCGACACGGATCTCTCCGGCGCGGAAAAGTCGCAGTTCAATGGGAACGGGACCAGCGCCGCCCGGTCGATTAATCCGTTTCGACGTTTTCAAGCGTCGCCGCGCGATCTCCTTTCGCGTCTGGCCCCCTTTTCACTCCGTGCTCCTCTTTCTCCGCGAGACCGTGCCTCCCGGGAAGAATGCCGAACACTTCTCTCCTGGCCGCGTTTCGGGCTGCGAGTCAACCGATTGGTGGCTCCCCGGCGGCTGGCTCTCCTTTCCGCGTCGCCCTTGTGTGCACACTGGAATCTGGAAACAGCTCTGTGGTCACGAATAAGTGGAGGCTGGCTCGGTGGCACGGAGCGAAAGGGAGTCGCTATTCGGAGAATAGAGGCTCCGCGCGCCTCTGGTCGATTGGCTATCGATGATCGGTAGTGGTGTTTCTTTCGGTTGTTCGCAATCCATCGCTTCGGATGGACTTGGAAGCCACCGGTTCTTAGGTCTACGTACGCAGAGCAAGCTGGTAGCGTCGGGGTACGGGTGAACCGAGCAGCAGGGGAACTGCGGCGCGCGGGACTGAATGCAAGTTCTCCGGGGATGAACTAGTTTCGGGGCTTGGCAAAGACTTCGCGATTTTTTAATTGTAACGCACCTCGCTGCTGCTCGGTGTACCCTGTTGTTAGTGGCAGTGTCGGGTGTTAATGAATAGCGTTATGATTTCTGGTAAGCGTGGTGCGAGGAAGCTGGGTTCTCGCGCGCAGTGGAGCTTCGATAGTTGTTCACTGAATTCGTTTGTTGCGTGGTTGCTTGGCAGAACGCGATTGAAATTTTAAGTGCGCGGATAGTTGCTTTTGCCCCGATCGAACGCAACCATCGAAGCTCTAACTTAACTGAAGCTGCGTCTTCCAGAATTAATCCCCAATTTCTACTTGAATCTCAGCCTCCCCGCTGCACGTCGAGTAGGATTCTATCTTGGAATCCTCGTCAATCGCGTGACTCAGTTTCGATACCTCGCTCCCCTCGGCGCTCGAGGTACTCCGCAGTTTTGTCAAGTATCGAGGCTCGCTGGCGTCGAGCATTAACGTGTCCCCGTAGCTTTTTCACGAATCAGAGGCTAACTCGAAGCGATCTTAACGCTTTGCAACCAGAGATCCCGCGGAAACGACCTTGCTTCTTGACGAGAACGGACCCCCAACGGTTGTGACCTGTTTCGCGGCTCGGAAACGCAGCGAAATTCATCGGAGCAGTGGAAGTTAGCCTCGGATCGCGCCAGTTCCGACGGGGGAGAGGGGCTCATTCACGGGAAATTCGACGCCTTTCTCTGTGAGCGAGCGACGAGGCTCGATGGGGCGCATTGTTGCAGCGGGCAACATTGTCGACGCGTCTCGGGTGACGGGGTTTTCGGTGAAACCGAGTCACGCGATCGAACACACAGGTGTACGGTTTCTCGCAATTGGAATCGACGGGCTTCGAGTGGACCCGGCCAGATTATTCGCGCGCCTGCGATCCACTTCGACGGCCTCGTTGTGCCTATGGTAGCGACAGGCACTGAAGGTGTATGTGGGCGTGACGAAACTGTCCTTCCCCCGTTTTTTATAGAACACTGACACGCTTACGCTCTATCCCTGCGCTGTTTTAAACCGAGTCTGAAACGATCGTGGCCCTTAATTCGGAAATTCTTCGCGAGCAATTCTTTCGACCTGAATTCGATCGCACAGTGTTGGTTGCATCGGGGAAATTAGGCTTTTAATCGCGCCACACTGTGTTATTACGCTGTACTTGTTTCCCGCAGGAAGATTCATTGTACTGACATTGTTTAGTGAAATCTATATTGAAAGATCCCCGCTCCATAAATCTGTAGTAGTTGAGGGTGTCCGTGGGTGTACAGCTTCTAATAGCGCAAACGGACCAAGAATGTTCGGATTAAAGTCGCCGATCGTTTCGATTCCACGTCCCTTTCTCGATAGAGTACGTAACGGATAGTTGGGTCCTTTTCGAGAAGTTATCGTCCGTCAATCATCGAATCGAAGCTGGACGAGTAAGAGGCCCGTCAGAGAAGTCGCAAACTCACGATTGGGTTTCGTTTTCATAGTAATTATAGGTCCATCCATAGGAAACGTGACTTTCACGCGTAATTCCGCTAGGCTCTCGATATGACCTTCTTTCGCCTTCCGTCGGGTAATTGGGTTCCTCTTGCCACGTGGACTCGCTTTCGAATCGTCTCGAATGCTACTCGAGCTTCCAAGCTCTTTCGCGTCTCCATAGACCACGAAGGGTCCCGGGTCCTTGGAGGTCCCCGAGCTCCCTGGACATTCATAGAGCTAGGAGGTCGCGTTCGCGTTAAAACGACTAACGAGGAAGATGTAAGTACTATCCGTAGTCCCGTAGGTCCCGGTGTCTAAAACCTCTATGATCCCAAGGCCCTTGGATCCCGCAGACTCGCTCTGAACTCGGCTCCGTCGAGATTTACAAAGGCTTCGAGGAGAGCGTCGTCAAGTAACCGTCCCGCGGTCGTTGGTTCCCCTTCACGGATAGTCCCCCAGAACACTACAGAGAATACTGCTGAATCGTTTGGCCAAGCTTCGCCTGCATACCCCATCCCCCGTACAAAGTCAGATACACTCTGTACAGTGCCTAGTCTGTTCCCAGCACCGCGCGCACAATTTCACATCCCTCCAGCTACTACTCGGCTGCCTCAGTCCTCCTTGGACCAACGGGCCCTTGTCCCACGGGCGGGCCGTCTCGGGATGAGTCGCCAGAGGTGACGGCGCGAGGCGGGCCCGACGCGGCACTCTTCCTAGGGGCTGTCCTCCAGGGGGTACCAGGCGGCTGGCCCTGCGACGGAGTGGTTGGCCCCCGCCGCGGACGGCATGTACTACCAGGCCCGACTCTGGAACGGCAGGTAGGCTCCGCACTGAGGCTGCTGCTGCTGCTGCATGCTCGGCTGCCCGCCCGCCCTCGTGTACGAGCAGTGCTGGAGGCTGGACGTCATCACGTGGCTAACGCCGACCACCGAGGGATGGGACCCGTGGGGGTTCGTCACCGAGGAGGCCGCGTGATGGGAGCCGTGGGGACTGGACGCGGCCGTCATGTGAGGCGCTGGACTCGCCAGCGCCGCGCTCGGCCCGCCGCGGCTGCCCTCGTTCCCGCCGCCGCTCCCGCACGGCTTGCCGTCCTTCACCAGCACTGGCACCGCCACTCTTCGCGGCGAACTCGCGCTCTGCAACAGAAGAACGCACGGATTTATTCAACTGTTTTATATATTATATACCTGTCCGGGGAGGGGGATTGGGATTAATGGGACTTTGGAGTCGGCAGACTTCGTGGGACACCTTTTCTCTATTCTCGCCAGTATCTGTAGGAACTGGAGGGTGGAAGAGTGTTCTAGGCGGAGTCGCGTTAGTTCACGGATCTAATTGGATGTGGTTTTTGTGGTAGGTACGCGCTCGAAATGGTGTTCCCATGCCTCGTCCGCTGTAACGAGATTTGTCGCATAGTCTCTAATTGGGCTAGGATGATAAGTTGGATAAGCGGTAGCTTTGGGGACGCACCATTAGCACGGCGCGCTTAGACCTCCAAGGGCCCTTTTAATAAACGAGAACACTGGCATCCCGTTTTTTTCGACCCACCGAGTGAATAAGTCATCGGTTAAGCGTCTCGTTTAAAACAGTCCTAAGTAACGAGTTCAGCTAGCTATATAGCTAGGCTACTCTCCTTCTGTCCCATTGTTAGGTACTTTCAATTTATATCTACGAAGACTGTTAGAAATAGGTTTCGCAATCTTTATCTATTCAGGAGTCAGGGAAAGAGAGGGGACCTCGGGCGATGGGACTCTAACCCGCGGATCTTGCGGATCCTCGGTGTACCGGGCGGACGCCTGACCAACTCCACCAGCGTCGATCCTCCCAGGTCTCTTGTTCCGGGATCCCCCTTATTCGGATTCCTGATCTCACAAGACCAAGTCCATCCGATTCGAGCGTCCCTTGGACGTGGGACGACGCTGGTGCGTGGACTCGGCCTCTAGGAGCTTCTGTGTTCCAAGCAAACACGTGGCCTCGGCAGGCACAGGTACTCAAGCCCGCGCGATACCTCGTGATCGGCGCTCGAACTCTCTCTCCCTCCGTCTGTCTCCCATTACGAATAAACAGCACCAGCTACCGTGGACCAGGGCCACGGGCTCTCCGTCGTGCCTTGTCAAGCATCGAGCCGCCGTTGCCCCCCTCGCCTCTATTTCTGTCGGGGACTCGGTACAGCCGAGCGGGACCCCACCGCATGCCAAACAGAAGCCGAAGCAAGCTGGCCGAGTACCTGCCGGGACGACCACTCAGCTGTATCAACATTCGGTACACGACATTCCTCTTCGATCCTCCGCAGCAGCCACGCTTTAACGCCCGTGCGTTCTTACGGGCAGCGCGACTTTCTCGTCTCTCATCGATCTCGAGCAGCTCGCGATCCGCGCTCTCGCGTTTCCCAGAGAGCCTCGGCTACACCGACGGGTATATACCTGTCATCTTGGGAACCTCTGCGTGGGTTGGACTTTGGTTAACAGAATTCTAAATAGGTTCTAATAGTGCGTGTTTATGGAGATTTGTCGAGGGGACATGGCTGCTGGGTGATTCCTAGACTTCTGGGATATCGAGTACCCCTTCACCCAGACGCAACGGAATTCTACACTGCTACTCTACTTATACTCCACCCCTTAGTACCTACCAGTGGCGCACTCGGGATTTAATCTTGAGGGAAGCCGAGTTCAAGGGATAAAAATATCCCTTTCTTTTTTCTTTGCAAAATCTCTTCTTTCGCAGAAGCCTTTCCTATAGAATTCTCCCCGTTTTCTACCGGTATCGCTAGTTACGCGATATTTAATAACAGGCCCAGACTTCGAATGCCCGAGATTCTTGGTAACGGGAGCAGGTCGGTTCGGCGGAGCTGGTTGATATGCGATTCGATTCGAGTGGCCGACACGAATGTTGCGCCGCGCGCTCCGACGGCCGCGCAACATAAGTGCACGGCATGCCGTGCACTTCACGCTGACAAAGTGACGATTACGCTAAACGCATGACGGGCGGAGCGCGCGCGTCACGCGTCACGCCACTTTAGCCACTTGAGCCGCGCGTTAAGCGATTTCCGGCGAAAACGGCCGTGCTCAGGAACGGAGTAGCACGGGGTACGCGCATAATAAGCGCTCAGGAGCCGCGACCAAGCCGCTGGCTGATCAGGCTCAATGTTGCCCGTGATTGGATTCTCGGGAAACGCATTTGTCCCCTCGATTTACCCCCCCTCGTTAAGGTTTTCACCGGCGGGAGAGAAAATTGCTCGCACGGGCGATATTCGGGTCGAGGACTCGACCGCGGTTACCTTCTTTCCATTCGGCTGCCTAGCTTTTCGCGAAAAACCTCGGGAATCGCTCGCGTCTATGGTGTGATAGAATATATCTGTCCGCTAGGATAATTGTGATCCGTTGACCGCTTTGAACGAATCCTCGTGACCCGATGTAACGGCACGCTGAATATGGCAGTTGGAGCCGGTTAATTAATAACTCGCGAGTGCGTTTTAAACAGTAAATTTTCGATGGCATTGAAGAGGGAGAGATGCCCACTTGCGGAGCTTCCGCCGACGGCGATCCTTTTGGAATTCAAAGGCGCCCTTCACGGGGCATTTGATTCCTTTAATATATGAGGAGGGACGCGGAACGAGGCCAGAGATATTTGCAAAATAAATTGTACTTGAAACGTCGCCGGCGATGCTCGCTCCAGCTGCAGCCCCGGCATCGGGTATCTAAATGCGCCGCGCGACTTCCGCGCGAATGCATCTCTCGGTGGAGAAACACTCGTCCTCCCGGCGGCGGCGTCCTCGTCACCGACGCCGGGCGTCGCCGTTGGAATTGATGTAATTAACTAAAAGCCGGGGCCGCCCCCGGTGGCACAGAGACCCCCGGTACCGCGTCCCCTGCCCGGCCGCGGCGCGGCGGTCTGCGTCTCGGCTCTTTACAGAAGCCTCGGCCGAACAAAGAACGCGAGAGAGAAGAGATATTAAAAGATTTCTGCCGGGACCTCTCGTTTCCGCGACGAATGGAATTGAATGGGCTTCCGTAAACGGGCAAGTGGTCTCTCCTCCTTTCTCTCCCACCCTTTCTCTCCTTTCATTTTTCAATCTAATAACCGATGTTTTACCGCGGGTGTAATTACATTAGACGGTCTCTCGATAACCGCCAAACAGCTCTCTCGCGCCACCCTTCCTCGAACGCCGAAGGGAACTCGAATCTGGACTTAAATTGCTCCGTGATTTTACGCGCTCCCCGTTGAACGATCGCGGTTAAGGTCCTGGATCTTTTCCAGAATTTTCATAGTTCAAACGGTGGAAACAGCCTCCCATTTTCCACAGGGAGAAGAGAGGCTCGAGATCGGCTCCGGTAGTTTAGCCACGGCACAAACGGTCCATTTAATTCCAAGGGAGCTTTAAGATGAATTTCTGTTAAATGTGCCAGGACGCGGGGAGCATCGGATCGCGATTCTAATTGAAAGTTTGAACGGAAGAGACGAAAAGATCGACAGCCCCTAGTCTCGATGGGAGGGTTAATCGATATGAATAGCAGTATTGGTAACCCCGATTCGCTTCCAGGTGTTGTGCATGACTGTACCTCACGGCAAGATGGCGACCGGTCCTCGAGCACCCGTTTCCGCGCTCCCCTGCAGGATACCTCCCCCCTCTCCGCCCCTCCCCGTCGTTCTTTCTCCTTCTCGCCCCCGCCTCACCCCCTTTCCACCACCTCCTCCTCCTCCTCTTCCTCCTCTTCCTCCTCCTCCTTTCATCCGTCCTTCTCCAGCGTTCGCTCGCTCGCGCCGCCACTTGAAATTTTTTACCGCCGCGAGGGGAGGAAATGGAATAAAACGAAAGAAAGGGGGGAAAAAAAAGGGAGAAAATCGGAGCTCTGGCTGCGAACCCGTCCTCGTCGACGGCGACGTCGGCGACGAGGTTACTGCCGTCGCTCGCCTCCTCGTCGTCGAGGCATTTCGAGCGTTTCGGCGAGCCGGGGCGATTAATTCCGTTAACTGTTGTTAATCGGGGAACGAGGGACGGTGACTCCTTGGGAAGCGGGCTCTGTATTAACGTCTATGGCTCCTGCTTCGAAGGTCCGGAGTACTTTTAACGATTTATTATCCGAATCTTCGTGTTTCGCGGTCAGGTCTCTAGTTCGTTTCAAACTATTCGGGGCATCCCTTCAAGATTGTTCTTTGGTTTCATCGGCGGGGATCTTCGAGTCTCCTCCATTCACTCCCCACGTCTGGAACGCTTTCGAATGTTGCCTTTCTTCCCGTTTCGAAAAGTTCCCTCGATTTAACCCTCCATACTCTTAACCCTTCGCAGTGTCTACCACGATTCTTGCCATTTCGAAGATTCCCTCGATTCACTCCCTCTGTTCCGAACCTTTCGGAATACCCACTACGTCCCCTCCCATTTCGAAAGATCCTCCAACCCTTCGGAATACCACCCACCCTCCCATTTCGAAAAATTCCCTCGATCGGCCCTAACGTCCCAAACCCTTTAAAGCACCGCGCGTCCTCCCATTTCGAAACCCACTGCTGCGAAACAAGGGGCCCGAGGAAGAGAGGCAAGATCGCGCGCGGAGCATCGCTGTACATCCGAGCCCCGTGTTCGCGGGACCTGTCCGACGGGACACACGGGGGCGACAGCGTTGACAATGCTGTAACAACAGCCACGCCCGTTGATACCTACGCTACCTATTTCGCGTCGGTGCGTGCACGCGAGGCCCGTACCATCGCGCACGCAATTACACGTATCGGCGAGCAGATCGAGATAATGGAACGAAACTACGCGGCCGGAGGGAGGTAGGGGGGTCGCAGCAAACAAGCTGCCCGAATTGAAATCGAGACCCGGAATAGAGCCCGTAGAGAGGAGGCCGAGGGAGAGAGACGAGGCATCGATAGCTCCGCGGAGGAAAAGGGACGAATCGGAGCTCCGCGGAGAAAGAAGGACACCGCCAGCGTCCGTGGCCCGTTGGCCGCGGGAGGACAGAGGATCGCAGCTACGAAGGGAGCGAGAGTGAATGGGAGCAGAGTCCGACAGGGGCCACGAAAAACTAACGAGTAAATTATGGGGCGGCTGCTCGTCCTGGCGTGGACGAATCGAGGGGCGAGGACGGTTTACAGATCGGGCCACCGGATAACTTTCAGCACCATTAATGTTCTATGGGTGTTTACGAGCCGCCGTTTGGCGGCGACAATCTTCGGCCAGCTTGGGGAGGGGGGACCGTGACGTTCCTCGTCACGTGAAACATTCTCTACAATCTAAATGCCGCGGGTCAATTAAGCGTGTATTGATTCACGAATAGAGGAGGGACCTGGTAAGTCCTCCGTAATCTTCCAAGCTCGCAATACCGATCCCCCGATTAACATTCCGTCCACCTCCCCTCGCCTGTTGCGCCCGGGACTTCTTTCGGCCCCGACTTCCTCGCCGTACCCCCTCCGTACCCATTAATTCGAAGGAGACAGGAGAATGACGGATCAGTCAGCCGGGAAAAGTGGCTCGGCGCGAAAATCGCGCCCTCCCATCGAATTTCGATGACACGCCCGAAAAAAACGCCGGAAAAAGGCGATCCGCTTATACCGAGGCGCGGGGATCGCCTCGTGGTTCGGAAAAAATCTCCTCGATCGGGAAACGGGCGACGCGAAAACAGCGAGAAAAAGCGATAACGAAGTGGTCATTGGATGGGATCAATTCCTAAAAAAAAAAAAGGAAGAAAATCGAAGGGGAAAATTGGGGTTGAAGCGGTTTCCGAGGAAACGTCGGCGGGGGAGGGAGGGGGGGGGGAGAATTTTGCCGGAGCGTACGAGATGAGCCGCGACGAGACGAGATAGAGCAAATAATCGGTGGATGTTGACACGGGAATGATTCGCAGTGGCGCGGCGCTCGGTGATTTCCGCGCCGGGACTCGAACCGAACGATTTGCCCGCTAATGCACGCCTGGCAGAGGCGTCCGTGATCGCGCATATACCTACTCGTCGCCGGCGTGTAATGTATTCAGAGGACGGATTGGTATCTGTGTGTATCGGGGACGATCGGGCGGCCTCTGACGTCTCTCTTTTGAATGTTATTCTTCCAGAAGGGGAGAGGAGGCCGGGAGGGAGGGGGGAGAGGGGCCCTGGATTGCGGAGAGGAGACGATTCGTATTCGTCAGTGCGTGCGACGCGATCGAGACAGGGCACGTTTCCGACTCGCAATTACGATATCTCGGGAATCTGCCGTGTCATTATTAGAATCGATGAAGAGAAAAGGAGAATGAGAGAGGAGGGAAAAAGGGCACCCCTCCGTTGGCGGATCGCTATCGGAGGAGCAGTAGCCGGGAGGTTGGAGCAGCCACGTGGTTACCTGGCCTTTATCCTCCATCAGGTTCAAAACTATGTACATAGACTCGATTCTTACTCGGCGATGAATAGTTTGCGATTTTTAAGTGGAAGGGGTTAGAGTTACGGAGGTAGATGGTGCGGTTCGTTTGACAGATATTTTTTCAACTCTACGATGATTTCGCTTTAAAAGTAGAGATTCTGATTGCACATACATAAGCGCGATGGAGTGAGTAATGGAGTTGCTGATGTTAGACACTTGTTCTCTATCTTGAAGACTGTATATTTTGTACTCGAAATATTCAACGGTATTGATTATTATTATTTATTTATTTAAACGGCACTATCCCTTACCAGGAAAGAAGGATTTCCTCGTGATTACAACGCAATTTTTGTTTGCTGCCCAAATTCACCCCAACGGGGTGAAATTGACCTCTTAAATTCCGGCTATTTTCCAATTTTGAGTTATAAATTACCAAATGATAGTCCTAATTAAAAGAAGTAACTTTTCTCCTGAAACTTTTTTTTCTATCCCTTACGTTTTTAGGGGTTAATCTCACCCCCTTAGAGTGAATTTGGGCGGCAAAGAAAAAATACGTTGTAATCAGAAGGAAGTCCCCTACATATTCACGAAGCTTCAGATTGTTTTGAATTTCCGGCTTCGGGATCTTCCCTTGTTAGTACACAAATCGTACAGGAACAAGTAAATATGTGAGGCAAATATCTAGATACAAAATATATCGACGCAACAGCTCTCGGTTAATTGGTGGGAGTAATTTGATGCACTTCTACCAAAGAAGTCTGTATTAAAAGAGTATTAAAAGATCGTGGCTTTGAATAAGGAAAACGATATTATTCTCATCAATTTTTACCGAGTACATCGGAACAACGGATATGGCCGTTTAAAATTGAAAAAAACTGAATCCTCATATCGAGTTCCAACCTCGCGATTTAACGTCTTCGATGAAAAACACTCGAGGAGCGAACGTTTCGCCGCCCCCTCTGCTAACGAGTCCGCGGGCAAAGCTCAAACAAATTCTGTTGCCGACCGGTGGATAAAGGATCGCGAAAAAGGGATGGAAAAAATAGGGGAGGCCGCGTGCCGGTCGCGAGAAACGTGGGCTGGTAATTACGTGTTTAACGGGCGGGCGATCTCGCGTTCCGCGGAACGTTATCCCTGAGAAATTTAGGATGGAATAACGAAATGAATGCAGAATCGCTTCGAGCCGGTCGAGTGGCCCACTCGAAACGAAATACGATGTGGATGCGAGGATTCGCGCATGGCGCCACCCACCGGAAGCCCCTACCCCTCCTCGCCGGCCGGGAACACATTTTTCATTTAAAAGCATTTCATTTCGAAACGCTCGATATTTTGTCGTCGTTGGCGCGCGCACGTGTCTCGCCCGTTTCGAAATCCCTCGCGAAAATCCGATCTATCGGGGGACACACGTGTCATCGCCACTGCGGGAAGAGAGCGAGCACGACGAAAATTTAATCGAATCCCTAGCCTCTCTCTCTCTCTCTCTCTCTCCGTCGAAGCCTTCCCGGATTCGGTTTCATATTTCTACGTTTCGTTAGCGACTATTTACCTGGTTTTGGGCGTTCTGTTCGGCCATCGCCTTCTCCTTCGCCTGCCTCTTGCACTTGTATCGATGGTTTTGAAACCAGATTTTCACCTGCAACACGAATCAGTCCCATGTGAAGGGTAATGTATACAGGAATCGCTGGGATCGAGGATGAATGTAAGAATTGATTGGGTTCGTTGGGGCAACAGCAGTTTGGGCATTTAAAAGCTAAAGTTTCGCGAGCGCTCGATTAAAATGGGATCCGAGACCGTTCGGATTGAACCCACCGCGGACCATCGGGGGCCAGAATTCTCTTTTCCCCCTCCTCCGTCCAAATAAAGACGACGGTGCGCGTTTTCGCTGGGCAAACTGTCGTCAGGTAGGAGGTCAAATATTTTTACAAGAGGGGCGAGCGAGCGCAAGCCTTTTGTCGCGCGTGGACGTTTTAAGTAACCTGGAACTATCCGCGGAGCCCCCTAAATCCATAATCCGCAGTTATTATAAGTCTGTTATTTCTTCGAGAGGGATTTGACGCCTGGTTCACTTCTGCCGAACGCTTCGGGCCCGATTTTTTTTGCGCTTCGACGCTGAATCTCCACTGAATCCCGTCTTCTTAGTACCCTTACGACAATTTACCTCGGGCGTCTTTCCCCGGTTCTCCCTTCACCGGTAGCGTTCACTCCAAGTCGTTAACCGCGCTGCTTCCCGCTTCGAGGAGCATTACAAATCGTCGGGCGAAAGTAAACATTAAGAAGTGGCGAGCCTTTTGGACAGGACAGTGGGCTCCTCGGAAGAAATACTCCCCGCAGGTACAATACATATACATATGCTAAGGAAGCAAGAGATCGTTGAGAAAAAGCCGCGTGCGCGTAACACTTGTGACGTTTCTCCGCGCGGAGAAAGGTCCCGAGACCTTAAGGGTATATGCCGGCGTCAAGCCTCTCCGAAAATAGGTCGCCTTTAGGATTTTATTTAAGAAAAATGTAAACGTCATTGCGTTAAAAAAACTGTTTACGCTGTGTTTGTACATCATTGAATATAATAATTTCTTTCGCGCAATTTATAACGCCTTGTAGAATTATGTGGAATCAACAAACCAAGAAAATTCTTAAAGTTTGTAAAATTCTCCATGGAATCCTCTACGATCATAAACTTTCCACCAATCTTCTTCTTTTTATAAACAATTTCGCGCGTAAAATTATCATTGTTTTTTTTTAAGTTAGTAGTTGAAACATCTGCGAAAACATGATATTACAATATTTTCCTAAAACTATAAAGGATTCCATGAACAATTTTATAAACTTGGAGAATCTTCTAGGTCTGTTGCTTTCAGACAATTCTAAAAGGCATGCTAAATTAGATAATTAAAAGACAGCAGTATTAGATAAAATATGCAAACACTTTTTATTATTACGTTCAATGATACCTATACAAATACAGCCTAAAAAGTTGTTTAACCCAACGACCTTTACTTTATTTTTAAAAATGAAATCCTAACAATGACCTATTTTTGGAGTGATTCGTTGGGAGGGTACTCTTAAGCGCGTTCGAAGTAATCTTCAGAAACTCCCGAAACATTGCACTTTAACGTTCGACACACTTTCGACGTTCGTGGGGAGAGAATACTCGGCTCTCTCGAAGGGAAACCTTTCGCCCTGCAGAAACTTTTAGCTTCGAACTGACAGAACGATGTACACGGGTCCAACTCCATAATTAACATCCTCTAAAGCTCTCAACTAACAAATCGCAGGAAACAATAGTTCCCTTCGGGCGCAGAGGTTGACCATCGCTCGCCCATCGACGCGATCAAAGAATACACTGGCTATCGGACCTTTGATCCAGCTTTCTACGCCAGAAAGCAGCAGTTCCCTCGTGAACGATCGGCGAGATCGGAAGCCCGCTGTAGCGAGAGTTCCTTTCTGTGCGCCAGGATGAAAAGGAGAACGCCGCGGGCCGCGCCGGTTTTTCTGATGTTCCGTCGGAGGAGCCGTGGAGGGCCGCTCGAAACCGCTTTTACGGCAATTGAACGCGATTAGGGAAGCAGGCCGTGCGGACGGGATCGAGAGATCGGCATCTGCTTATGACAGCAGCGCGTTATAATCCGTATTGTGCGTGATGGGAGGCTAGCAGGGGCGCGTCCCGATCGGAAACAATGGGGCCCGTTCTGCTGGCTGATTTAATCCTTAACACGCCCGTTTACCGGGGTATCGGTGTTAAGGTCGCCACGTTCCGGGAGCCGGCCGACCGTTCCCTGCCGCGAATCCAGCGAGCTCGAGAGATGGAGCTCTGCGATTCGAGGCTGTGGGTGCACTTTTGGGTTAAATTATTGTGTAATCAACTGTTTTGTAGCTGGGGAACGAGAGATTAGTGGAGTAGTTGCACTAGGCTTCTACGGTGGAGACTATTTTTTATTTTTTATACTTTATACCATTGCACGCTGAATTGTATATTGAATCGTAACTGTGCTTACTCAGCAGTCACGCGGAGATTCCTCGCGACAAGAGGATGAAGAATTATTAGTATTATTATCTCGACTTTATTATTCATGAAAAATAAATGAGACAATACATAATAATAAATATAACACTTTTATGAAATAATAATTCTTGCGCACTGCTAGCTTTCTCTTTTTTTTTTTATATAAAGTTCTCGTGCGAGTTATCGAATCGAGTTTAATTCGCGAGTGAAAGAAACGAGGGGCCGAGCGTCGCTAGGAGCGAGGACAAAAGGTGAAATTAGAGGCATGTGTGAAAGCTGGGCCCTAAGCTCGATTTTTATCGCAGGAATCAAAGGCGCTCGTCCCCGACCTATATGTTGCTTGCCTGTAACCTCCTACTCGAGTGGCTGTAACCCGCTGCAATCCCCCCGTAGCCCTCTGTAACCCCCATTGTCGGAGTTATGCGCGCCGAGAATGCAACGAAAGCACTTTAAGGGGCCCCCGGTGCAGTAGACCGTGTCTCGAGTGCCCGCCACCGTCTGTCTAATTCTTTGAATATTAGCGGGATCGGCCACCCTCGAGAATACTTTCTCCCCGATCGCGACCGCCGCCCCGAGCGCGCTCCACGAATACCAATCGTTCTGCCCTAAACCACCGCTGTACTTCCACGGCCTTCCGGTAACTCCTTTAACTCCTTTCCTAAAACTCCGTAATATCTACTCTGCTTTACACCCGCGAAGATTTCCAAAGCGATCCTCATAGGTTCCAGGTCCATCGAAGCGGCCCAAGAAACAGACGGAAGTCAGAAATCGACTAGGCGATTCCATCTTCAATCTCCCCGTTTCTCGATGGCACTTCGCCCACGCGAAGCCCCGCTCGCGAGGCGACGGTTGTGATTAATTAGCTGGCTCTCTAACAGCTTCCCGGAAGGCAAGCGGCCGCGTCGTAAATCAACAGCGATCGAGGAGGACGATTGGCGAAAGTCGAGCCGCGCGGAGGAGCGGCTTTGAGATCGGGGCCCTTGGCGGCGCGACTTTGCGCGTGTGTTTTGTCCCGCGACCGATGCGTAGGGCTCGAGAGACCTTATCTAAAAGCCGCGAAGAGGGCACTAGACCAAGGGGAGCCACTCCACCGTCGCCCCCGTTCGTTAATTCCTTTTCCACCGATAATCCGCTCGTCGAAGCTGGCGCAGGAGTTTCGGGCGCGCGGCGGCTTGGAGAGGAGTACAAACAGGCTGCCTCGGTTCTGCGTTCCTCCTGCCCTTAGCCTTCTTTCCCAGACGAATCCGGCAACGAATCGGCTGGCGTCAACCTGTCGCCGGCTCTGTCGTCTTCCGCCGTCCTCCTTTACAATTCTCTTTCACTCGAGTAGCTGAATATTATAAGTTTAGAAGATTCGCGTACTCGCTAGGATGTCTACCGACTACTCACGTTCCGACGCTGATTTCTGTCGAAGAATCGTTGAAGTCCTAACCAGAACCGAGGAGGAAACGCTGGGATTTGGACAAAGGGAATGGCACGGAGGTCGTATCGATACCTGAATCGCCACGGTGCCGGGAGCCTGCACCGGTCGAGGTATATACGCACATAATGCGAGAGATACCACGACGGGATGAACCGTGGCAGAAGAGAGAATTGTTATTTCAAGGGAACGGGCCCGTCCGTCAGTCCGTTTCTCCGTCGCTCCCCGCAACCACGCACGCGGTGTGTAAACACAGAAAGTTGAACGAGATGGGGATGTATTGCTGGTGTGCACTCGCCGGGGCGAGGAGGAAAGAAATTCCAGGCGGATGTCGATTTCCGATGGAACAGACTTTCGCGGATGGTCACCGGTCTCTTGGAAACTTGGCTGAATCTCTGCTGGGTCTGTTAATTTTCCTTCCAGGTGGTTAATATTTGGCTCTCGTCTTGGTCTCTCTCTTAATTGAATACAAATTGTAGTAGTACGTGTCTAAGATTTCCAAATTCCTCTGTATTAAAGGGGGGGGGGGGGTGGGATAAAAAACGCAATGCTAAAACAGACCGATCTTTGGGAATTTTTTCTGGAGAAATTGTGAAGGAAATTATTTTGAACCTTTTTATGGCTTTATATTTAACATTTGAAGATACGAAAGCAAATTTTTCATGTTAGAAATGTGCATTGCAGATGTCGGTATTGAAGCATCTTGCTACAGCGTTGAAAGTATACATTTTCTTCAAACTTGTAGGGGTGATTTTGAGAAATCGACTTGCCCTTGCTCATACAACTAGATAATTCCAAAGTATTCTCGACGAACCTGTAGAATTACAAAAATTAATTTTGATAATTCAATGTTGCGTTAATAGATCAAAACCTTTTCTAAAAAATCGTACTTCTTCTGCTAAGCTCCACAATTTTTTCTAATTTTCCACTTTGTTATTGTCTTTCAGGTTCATCGATGATATAATTTCAGAAATAATAAGAGTACTCTATGGTTTTTTATTCTAGACCAGAATTAAAGGCGCTAGAACCCCCGCCATTTTGCAAATTATTTATCGTGCCCTCAAATATTAAATATAAAGTCATAAAAAGCTTAAAAATGATTTGCTTCATAATTCTCCCAGAGAAAAATCCCAAAGATCGGCCGGTTTTAGCGTTGCGTAAAGTATAATGCCCCTTGAATTCCTCAAAATTCTACGACCATAAATTCCGACTTCAAACCCTCCGCGTTCCATCACCCATTGATCTCCATTAATTCTTTCCCCCCGAATTAGAATCCCATTGTCATAAGAGTGCGCGAAAGCGGATGCAGAAGGACTGACCTCGCCAAGTCACTGGTTCGTGGTATTCGAGTATCGGCAGCGAGGAGCTGACAATGAGAAGCGGAGGCACGCCGCGGACACGACGTGACCCTGTTTACCTTCTCCGTGGGCACGTCGAGGCCCCGCGCAAAAAGGCAGCAGGGCCCGCGGGGGTCCGTCCGAAGTTTACCCAACACCGTGGAAGGGGGGGGGGGGGGGGAGGGCTTAGCTTTAACTTCCGATTAACTGGCGGTTAACTGCCGTTCGGTCAGGTAAATGAAACGCCTACCGTGGCCGTTCATGCGGATCCACCAGAACGACCGATGCTTTTTCTTAGCAGCGGAGCGGACGAGGCCCTGCAAGCCCCGCAGACCTGTCGACACGTTCCTTCCGGGCTAATTGGCGGGAACCAGCTTTCACGGCTGATTTACGCCACCCGGGGCAATATTGACTCGTCGATTACTGCCTTCGTTGCAAATAAATAGGAAGCTTCGAGGCAAACCGATAACCATCTAAAGTCTGAAGCTTCGGAGACCGACCTTTCAACTTCGATACATCACCCCTGTAAACGCTTCAATTAATCCCCGCGAAGGTACTTCTGTCCCGCAACCAAAGCATCGGAGCAACTCCCCCCCCAGACCAGACGACGTTTCCAAAATTCGATGGTTTTTCAGAAACCGTTCACCCATCCTCCCGGTCCTTCAGCTCGAAAATTAATTACTACGCCGAGTAGCCGGTAAATCCAAGCTAACTTCAAAACCAATTCAAACCCCCGTTCGTGCCGAAATTTATAGAAACCGCCCCCGTCCACCCCTCGATCCGTCAGCGAGGTAGATATTTCGATTAAACCTTTCGATAGCCCAAAAAACTCGCCGGTTCTTCAGGGATCGCTCGCCCGAAAGCTATATTCCACCCGTGCACGGGCGCGCGACGCCCATCCTCCGGGGCCGTTCGTCTCTGGTGACATTAATTAGTGTATCGAACGGCGATAAATTCGCGCGGGGGCAGTCGATCAAAGGGTTGCGGACAGGCGACATCCGGGAGGAGGCATCGAGTACCTGTTCGGCTTATGCTCGACAGTCCTGGAGGTCCGTGGTTGCCTACGTTGCACGGGCGACGGGGGGTGGGATCGGTTAGAGTGGACGATTGATCGAGTTAACGGGTAACGTCGTTACCGCGCGTACACCGCGAGGGTTGGAGCGGAAGCCCGCCACCGTAGACCCTCCGCGCAGCCACAGTTCCTCGGGCAATTTCATCCGACGCCAACTTTCCACGGATTATCCGGCGGAAAGCCCTGTGGCTGCCTCCGGCCACCGTCTGCCGGCTTGAAAGAAAGACGCGTGTAATCGACGGGGATTGCCACTCGAGGTGTTCCGGCCGATTTCTAAACGCGTCCGCCCTCCTCGGGCTACGCAAACGGGCTTCTCTTGGGGTGATTCAATTGCCGCTGTACACTCGGCTGAGAAACGTGGCTCGGGCTACTACCATCGGGGACAAGGTGCGGCGTGAGTTTGTAGGGTTGGTTCTGGTTTCTGGATATTTCGTGGACTTTAATGATTGGATTTTAAAACAATCGGGCTCGTGGCGATCGTCACTTATCTGTTTGATGTGCACAGGGTGGCAAGAATAAATTTCTTCGAGTAAATTAGAAAAATCAGTTTGGAAAATTATTGCTTTCACTTAATATTAAAAAGAAAACAAAGTACTTAGTAGTAGTTATTGAGTTGATGAGTTTTTATTTTTATTTTTGGCGGAAAATATTCTAGAATAAATATAATAAAGATTAATATATTAACATTAAATTAATATAGATTAATATTTCTATTTTTATTTGCAATCAATTAATATTAATATTAATATCTCTATTTTTATATATTAAAATTAATATCTCTATTTTTATATACTAATATTAATATATCTATTTATATATATTAATATTAATATCTCTATTTTTATTTGCAATCAATTGCTTATATTGCTATCAGATGTGCATTAAACGTGCACCAACGATGTACAATTTTTTTACCCACATTACATGTCATAACTCAAAAACCATAAAAAATAGAGCTACAAGGCCCTCCTGCTGGAATGCCTTCAATTTTATTTCTCGCAAATTACTTGCTGTATGCGAAAATATTCCAAAGAAAAGCTACACGGTACCAAAGAGACAAATAAACCGCCCCGTATTCCTCTAGCTCTCCTTTGGGACTTTATTTTTGGGTCGGGGGGGGGGGGGAGGGTTGTGGTAAGTCACTGACGGGGTTTCAGGGTGCCAACTTCTTAAGAGTTGCTTCTGAGACACTCTTCAGTGGGCAGTGCAATGTTTTGATACGTAAGGGGAGGCTTTGTTAGTAAAGGCTTCCGGTAACAGTGTCCTCTGCTTGAGTATGTGTGAAAAGTTTGGTTACTTAAGCAGCTGAAGACTTCTTTAACTGCATGTTAAGTAGAAGCGAAGAAGGATTTAGATGAGAATTCCTCATGAAACCTTGAGGGGAAAAGCTTCTATTTGCGCGCGCGCGCGGCGAGTAAAAGTGCTCGCGGAAAAGTCGCCGGAAAAGGGATTACATTTGCTAGTAAATAAGTAGTGGCCTCGCTCGCAGATGTTGTCGGTGGCAAAGCGACGGGGAACCGCGACGATGAGCCTGCGAATACCCGGGGATCAGCCGACGTCAAATTATGATTAGGGCTGTTAATTGTACCGTGTTGACCCTGCTGAGTGGTGGCCCGTGGGCAAACACGATTCCCGCCCTCCCTTTTGTTGTTTTAACTCAATACCGTCGGACGGGGATGACTTACCGATTACCGGTCCCCGGGATGTCTGGAAACCTTGGGGTCTTCGGCCCCGGCAAATAGAAATGACTTTCCAGTTTCTCTTCCTAACGAGCTGGCGACCCAATTTCAACGCCAGCTCTCCTTTCTCAACAAAGAAGCTAGATGCTCACTTTCGATTTGTTAGTTCCTTGGGGGTTGTCGAGTATTGAACAACGCGGGGGAAAGTTTTCAGAAGAAATGCGAAGACTGTACGGACCCACGGACCCGCGGATCCTCTTGCTCGTTGATCGCACTTCTCGTCTAACTTTTTCGTCGTTTCACCGTCGGACGGGGGATGATACAATAGGGGCCAGCCCGTGGATGTTTGCGGTTGAAATGTATGCACCCTCGCGAGGCCGTCTCGAAAGTGCAGCGGGGATCACAAAGAACACCTCCTACGCGTTCTACGGGGCGAGGCATAAAAAGAAATTGGTGGCGTATTACGCGACAGCCGGGCCCGGGGCTGGCTCGAGTGTATTTACAATACACTCGTAGGCCGCCTCTTCGTCGCGATAATTGACGCAAACATCGTGGAAAACTCATGAGACACGCTCCTTGTATCGCTTTTTCATTTAGGTAGTCGCGAGGCAGAGACTACGACGTCGCTCTGCGACTGGAAGAAAGGAGCATCGGGGGTGTCGGGACGAGGGGAATCCTTTAGCCCGCGATACCTTTGCAATCCGAGGCAAAATATTCAATTAAGAAGTTGGGAAATAACAGAACCGAGGAAATGAGAGTTTTAATCGTCGAAAGAGTGAAGCCTCTAAGCGCCGTAGCTTCGGAGCTTCGAAGTCTGTATTTTAAACAATTAATTGTCCAGAAATCGATCAAGACTTTAGTGAATTAGACTGCGGCTGCCTGGCAGCTGACAGGTGGACCTCTTGAGCACCTGATGGGGCGACGGATGGGACAAAGAACACCCGCGGAGGGGCGGTTCGATGACTTTTGCGGTGACCTGTAGGGAACGGTGGCCTATGCCGCGCGAAGACGAGGGAAAAAAGGAGAGGAATGCAATTACGACGGCCACACACTGCCGTGCACGGTGGAGCACGTAGGAGAGGCCGCAAAAGCCGACGACATATTCATGCGTGCGTTATTATGCGAGGGAGCCGGTGAGTGCACTCGAGAGATACGCGCACGCGTTCCGCGACGTCCAATTAACCGCACGCATTTCGACACCCGAGGAATTTCACGCGCCTCCCGCGAATCCTCCAGGACGATCCTCGGGGAGGCTGATCGTGGTAATCGTTGCTTGGCGAAAGGACGTGGCTTACGGGAAGACACGATCGGCGGAGGCGACGATAGAAAAACATAGGAATATCAGAAAATTCTAATTCACCCTTAAATTCAAGAATAAGTGGATCACGATTGTAAGCCACCATCACAATTTCCGCCCAAGAAATCCTAAATCAGTATCTCTGCTCTAAGAACCAACCCCTTCTCCCTCACCACCCCCGTCGCATCGACGCAAACAAGCCCACAATGGCAGCAATCAGAAAAACCAAGGAGAATACCAAATAGCTCATACGTACTTCCTCGCATTTATTCGCCGATTGCTATTTTCCAACCACCTCCCCCTCCGAACCTAACCCAGCATAAGGGATGTAGGAAGCTATAAAAAAGAGGAGGCTGCAGACTTCGTCGGAGTGGTTTGAACGGGCAAACTTCACGGGTGACACTTTTTCCACGCGCGTCCCCCCTCGATCTTTGGGCCGTTCCCTGATGTCTCACCCCTCCTACCCCCCTCCTCCCCCTGCGACACATCATCCCCCTGGCCCACCGTGTCTCTTTGGCACGGGACACACAGATGCGTCCCTCCATTTTGCGCTCGCATTGTTACTCCAAGTGCAGTGCTCTCCCCATTGTTACAATGGCTGGCCACTCCTGGCATTGTTGTCGGTATTGTTATTATTATCGCTACTGTTACCGGTTGCGGCCGACCGGCGAATGGAGAAGAGTAGAGCCAGCTGCTTCGTCGAGTGCCGCATTAGAGGCAAATTACACTCCCTCTGGTCCGCCTCCTCCCTCTCCCTCTCTCTCTCTCTCTCTCGCTTTCTGTTTCCACACTCTCTGTTGCCTGCCGGGGCACCCTTGTCTCCCTCACCCCTTTCTACCCCCCCTGGAAATTTCAAATGGTCGATTGGTATCGGTATCGAAGATGGCCATCGAACATCGTCCACCACCCCTCTGCAAGTATTCGCTAGAAGTCCACGGAGCTTCGAGGCTTTCGGCGCTAAGAGCGACTGGTCTCACGGATGGATCTCTGTCCAGGGTGGTGGCTTGGTAGATTACTCTGGGGGATGTTGACATACAGTAGACTGCAGAGTGTCTTCTATGTAGCAACAGATCTATTCTTCTGTTGCAAACGTAGACGTACGCGTATACTTTCCTCTGTTCGATCGAAAGTATATAATTCCGACCGCAACGATTTAGTTTGGAGAGAGAATTTATGCGCCAAAAATATATGGGATCCATGAATACTTAAACGAACTTGCAATCTTCTTGATCTCTATGTAAATAAATGAAGCTTGCGTTGGGCAAGCCGGAAATTCAGAAAATTATGCAACTTTGTGTGCGAAGGAAGTAGTTCATCCGTAACACAAAACTATTTTTTTAGGGAGTGAAACCGCACCTTGAAAAAATGCAGAGTTTTTTTTATCGCGGAATATCTCGATAACGGCGAGAGAAATCGAAAAGAAGTTTAAACAAAACTTGCAGGTTCTTTCTATAACTACAAGTCCTTCCTGCCAACCCTTAATTCGCTATTTTAGTAAACCTAAAATATTCTTCTCAGTAAACTCGCGGTTAATGACTTTTTAAATTACCCCTCGTTTTCTTGCGCGCAGTTGTTAGGGCGCGGGTAACCAGACAGAGGCCATATCGCAAATATCGTCTGGCGTTACAGGGTGCTCGCGGAAAATCCGTTTACTTTCGAATAGCCTGCGTAAACATTCTACGCTATGCCTGTAGATCGAGGGGAGGGGGGGGGTGTAATATTAGGTGGTTCTATATGCACGCTGAAAGGGGTGGAGGATCTGGCCGTGGAGTAAAGCTCGCTACAAATTTGCTCGTCGAAAGGAGGAGCCTTTAATACTGTTTGCGGAAGACTCGTGCGTTTAAGGGATTTCGCCCTCTCGTTTTGTAAATTGTCTTTCCACGCGCGTTACACAAGTCGATCGCCACGGTATATTTAACGTTCGAATTTTATCGTCGTCTCGGCAACATCCCTGCTGGTAAAACATCACGCGGATAACGACGGCTGAGTGGCGTCGAAAACTTACATTAACTTCGTCGAGTAACGTGCCCGATACTTTGAGTGGCGCCAGGTTTCGAAAAATACCTCTGCGAATCCGAAAACTTTCGTACAAAGCGAATTCGAAGCACAAGTTCTTTTCAAACTAAACATTTGAGGACTCTCGAGCGATGCTTCCGATGCTTTTCAAAAAATATCGACGTGGAAAACTCAGTAGAGGATGCAATACAATTTGAGCAGAATACTGTGTATGTATGATAATACTGTGTACTCCAATAATCATTCAACCATCGGTAGCTAAAAAGCAGGGGTTGGAAATGGTTTTGATATCGCTGGCGGTTCTCGAAACAGTTATGCGGACCGAAACGAATTGTTTCGAGAACCGAGACCGGTATCAGAACCGAAATAATCTTGAAACAGTTACGAGTGAAAATGGTTCTGCCTTACGTCGATTCTACTTATTGTACAGTAGAGTCTACTGAGTAGACTCTCGAAACCGATACGTACATTACAGTTATAAAACCGATAAGTAACTGTTATGGAACCGGTATTAACCGAAATTAATACACTCAGAAATTTCGTTTCCTTATAACAGTTATTCGGAATATCAGTTCTTCGTAATTGTTTCAGTCCGAACCGATATAGAAGAGTTTGAAAGAGTTATTTTCAGAAGCGTTTCAAGCCCTGCTAAAAACCATCGTGCTTCTCAGTAAAAATATAGAACCGCCCCGATGCGATCGAAACGAGCCGTCTTGGAAAACTTCGAAAACTTTCCGAGCTGCAAAGTCGATGGTGAGACTGCGAAGTCATATTCGTCGCGACGAGAAACGTTTGACGGCTGGAAAAGGCGACTTCAGAAGGATCGGTTGGACAATCCGGCTGGCTGGAACAACACGCCGATCGTTATTGTTCAGCAGGAACAATGGAATCTCGCTTGTTGTTTCTTCTGTGGTGCGCGCAGGCCTCCACGAGCCTCCGCACTTCGGTGATTTTCATTAATCGCGATCTCTCGTTTCAGCCCCGGCTTCGGCTTTCTATTAATTATTTAACATTTTTTTTTTTTGATCAAGCTCGCCGCGCGTTTGCACTTTAATTAATGTCTCCCTTCTTTTTTCCTCCACCTCCGCCTGCGCGCAGCCCGTCTAAATTCCCCTCGATTATTTCTTCGTTTTTTCCCCTGGCCGCCTTTACCGCCGCGCTTCTCCTTCCTTCTAATTAACTTCTCTCTCTCTTTCGCGGTTTTTAACGAGCTTTAAAGCTCGTTGTAACTCGACGCGGGCATAATTTGCAGCGGAGAGGCCCCGTCGGCGGCTCCGCCGGCGATTAAATTGTTGCGATCAATTTCGAGCCTCGAATCGCTCGTTTAAGTCCGTCCACGTGGCGGCCGATTAATTACAGCCGACGACACGCTTCCCTCTCGCGGCGCTCGGTCCTTTCGTTCCACCTTTCTCCGGGACGGATTCTCACCTTCGCGCATCCGTCGCGAGTGATTCGTCATTTTGAAATAGCTCGCGAGCTCTCCTCGCATCCTGAAGTAATTTAAACGCGAAGGACTCGCGCTGGATAGACCCTCGTGGAAGATTTTTAAACGGGGGATACCCCAGGTCCCAGAAAAATACATCCCCTGGAGAAGAGGAGGGGGGTGGAAAGGAAGATGGGGACGCTGGAAGGAAACGCGTCGACTTGGAACGCGATTCCCGCGATTCAGCTGCGAGGGATAATCGTGATAATGGGTTTGCCTACCACCGAATCCACCCTCGGAGCCCCGAAGAATACTATGGCAGGTCAATCCCGCGCAAACACCCGCTTCCACTGGAAAATCATCGCTGCCGTCGGGGTGCCCGGATCTTCGTCACGAACCTCGATACAACCTTCGCGAGTCTCGCAAAGTACAACCCCTGACGAAAGTCTCTTTACCCTGATCCCAACGAAGAATGATACTTGCTTTTAAAGCACTGGACGCTGGCACCGAGTAACTGTTCGCGATCGTAGCTACCCGCGTTACCGTTGCGCCAGTCGCGTCATCCGTCGTTGATCTCGAGCAGAAGGAAAATCGCTGCTCGTCGATCCTCGAGAGGCCTCGTTACCCCGGAACGGGGTCGATTTCGCAGCGACGTTCCCCGGAAACGGTCGACACGGCACTTCGGCCCCGTCGATCGGGCAAACGATAGGTGGAAAATTCTTCTTCCCCCCCCCCCCTTCTCCCCCTTTTCCTTTTTGCTCCTTCCTTCGAAGTCTCCCGATCCTTTGCAAGCCCTCGAAAGCGTGCTCGCGTCGAACTCGAGGCTCGAGGGGCCTCGAGAGGCCCGACCGCCCCCTCAGATCGGCGTGCATCTTCATCGTTCGTTACGTCGTTCGGCTCGTTAATTCGGTATCGATTCTCGATCACGACGAACCCCCGGTCCCGAGGCATCTTCCTCGAGGACCGTCGAATTCGCAACAGCCTTTTCCACCAGCCATGAAAATCCTCCCGTTTAATGGAACCTCCCCTCCTCGCCTCTGCATCGTGACCTCGGCGGATTTCACGAATCCTCGTAAATGGAGCCCTCGCGGTTCGTTTATTGAAAATTATGTCTGTTTCGAGAGGCAGTCGGGGGGGGGGGGGTTGATCCGTGTATAAATTCATCGAGCAGTGGCTTCGCGAGAGCGAGTCTGCCTCTGAATGAGCTATAAGAGGAAATTCTCGTTTGTTTATGCATGGAGATGAATATCTCCTGAATAACTCTAGTTCTGGAGTTACCGTACTGAAAATTCCGAAATCTATAGAAACCACATCCAGAAAGTTTGTACGAACTCCATCTACCAGCGGGACCGACGCGAGGAGGGTGTAGCGCGTTCCGTGGAACCACGCGCTTTAAGGGGTCAGTCCACTGTGAAGCCGTGAAAAAGTGCCATTTTATAGGATTTATTTTTTAGTAAACGGAATGTCCAACGTAAATAACGTTTTGCCTACTTATTAATACACTTATTGACAGTATAAAAAAATCTATTTTAAATTTTTAACAGTTTTCTTTCAAATATATATCGCACCGATGTGAGCGCATTGAGAAAGCGATGTAGCGCCGGTGCAGGTGATTTCGGGAGAACGACGCATTTGAAACAAAAAATTCAAAGTGTGTTGTAATCATTATGAGTGTGATTATCACCGGAAGCAGGATTATTTTTACTGATAAAAAATTAACAAAACGATTTCATTACTTTTATATTTTTATTTACTGTCGAAATGTAGTTTAATAAATAAAAAAAAAGATTTGTTTCATTAGTACTATAATTATTTTCCCCGCAATAAATTCCTGAATTTATTGGCGCGCTAACCGAGATGTTCCCTTTTATTTTATTTTATTTTATTGTATATATGTACTTTATTGTTTTGTTATAGTATCTTTATCTTTGTATTAATTGCTTTACTCTGTACACTAAAGGATTTTCCCGTTAAAATAAATAATAATAAAAAGGCCCCGTGGTTCACGGAAACATCATCGTAAACTTTGCTCTACATACGCACAGATATTTATTATTAAAAAATTTCTTTAAAATGACCCGTGGTCCGCTCGTCGTAAACTTGGCTCTACGCACAGATATTAATTAGTATAAATTTTCTTTTGAAAGGCTCCGCGGTCCGCGAAAAGCTTGCCGTAAATTTTGGTCTGTGCTCAGATATCCCAAAAAGGTCATCGTAAATTTTGCGGGACCCTGTGCCCCTGGATACTTATTATTATAAAATTTCGAAGCACAATATAAATGTTTTTTTTTTGTTTAGTCCCCGCACAATTTTGCACCCCGTCTACCAGCAGAAGAATACCTATCCCAAAGCCTCTAAACCATCCTTGCAACAACTTAGCTCTAGCCACGCGCAGCTTCGAAGCTATGTTCAGCCATGTTAGAAACGTCCCCCGAATCTGTCACGTCGGATCGACGATAGAATCACGACGGAAGAGTGCTCGCGGGCATCGGTAATTACCAATCGCAGCCAAGTAGCGGGAGTTTGTTCCACAAAGGTGACGACCACTCTCATCCCCCTGTCCTTCGGTCACGCTCCACTTCCCCCGACCTCTCATCCCGGGATATATCGGTTTCCGGGCGGCGCGAGGGCACGTAAGATTCGCAGGGCTCTCGCATAATGATTCGTTAGCCTCCCCGTGCAGCCATCGTAGGCTACCTACAGAGCACGACTTCGTACGTAGACTTCGAGTGGCCGTAAGTGGATGGTACCGCAGGGTGGCGGGGCGCCCGCGCCGTCACTGGGAGCTCGTTTGGTCCCCATTTGTCCCCAGAAGTTCAAGTGTCCGCGATCTACAGGGTGGCTCATGGCGACCCGCGCGAGAGTCTGACGAGGTTGCTTTGAACGAAAAGTGGGTACCCATCGCGTGGGATTCGATATTTGGGAATGCTACCATTCGAGCTTCGATTAACTAAGTAAATAGCATAACGAATTAATAAAGTTCGCTATTCCCATGGCGGGCAAAAAAAAAATGATCCACGGCGTATGTTCTCTTCAACTATCCACAACTGTTAGAAACCACCCTCCGCGATATTCCATCAGATCTTTTTCACACTCACGTTGGAACATCCTGCACGAAGCGTCCACGTGTGCGTGTAGAATATAGAAGAACGATCGACTCCGGGTTGGACCATCTCTCTTTCTCTCCCTTTCTCTGTTCTTCCCACCCAGAGCTTCTCCAACCGCGTCCCGCTTCCGCGACTGGCCTCCATGGCCGTCATTCACGGCTCGAGCGAGACCCGAGTGCTATCGAGGCTGAAACTCGTTATCGAAACTTATGCGCGGGGCGGGCCACGCGAAAATCCGCGGCTGATTGCAATCAGCCCTCTTCGCGGACTTCCGAACGGCCAAAGTCGCGGGGGGAGCCTAGACGACTTCCGGTTTAGGGTGCCCCCCGTCCTCTCCGCTTTCAACTGGTACCGTTTAAACGTCTACTCTCGCTCTCTCTCTCTCTCTCTCTCTCTCTCTCCCCCCTCTCTCTCGCCCCTCTCTCTCTCTCTCCCTCTCTCTCTCGCCCCTCTCTCTCTCTCTCTCTCTTTCTCTCTCTCTCTCTCTTTCTACCCGCTTCGTCGCCCCTTCGAGGCACTTGGATCACCGAGATTCAGGATCCTCGGTGGATCGACGGTGGACTGAAAGGATTCTTCCTGCTTTCGAGGTTCGTTGTGGAGAAACGTGTATAGGTACCACTAAATACGCTTGAGGCTTCCATCTCCCATGAAAATGACTGTGGCGTGGGCTTTCTATGACTAACATGTAGGTAACATGTGAATTTAGTTTATTAACATTAAAATATTTATTGATGAAATAGGGTAGAGTGGGGCTAAAAATCCGGCGGGTTAAAAGTTCTGAATGCGAAATAAATCTCCATTCGTAAACAATCGATTGAATATTGCAGCATAGCTATGTTGTTGGCGAGGGTAATGGGGAGGATCGCAGAGTCGCCAGTCGTTTTTGGGCTTTCGTGCGTTTCATCAAGAAGCGAAAAAAAGTACGCCTGTTTTGTTGCGTTATTCGAAGTAAACCACAGTTTAACATCGTGTAAGGTGAATGCGTTTGAGATTGTATGTTCCTTTAGTAACGTGTACATCACATTGTTTATTTCTGAATGATAATATTTTCGAAGCTATACAATCGGTGAAACTATCCCCTGTCCCCTGAAACTGTCCCTTACTTATACTTTGGACTTATTTTTTTTATTTTTGGTTAAACAAGTCATGTTAAAATACTAAAAAGAGTGGTTGTCTTTGTTGAAGCAAACCAATTAGTAAAGTCATAAATTATCTATTTTTTCCCCTGTTTTTTTATATTAAAATAATTTGAGTTTAAAAAACAAGGCCAGAGTGCTGAACAGAGAGTTATATCTTTTTGTTGAGCCAAGATTATTGTGCAATTTTTTGTTCAAGCTGACTCTGTGATCTATATTTTCATTCTTTGGTTCAAAAAAGGTTGCCGTAATATTTCCTTTCAATATTGTTGAGATACCAAAAAAATTGGTTTAATAAATATTTATTGATTTCACAAGGGTTTTTTACTTATTTTCTTTTATGTTATACGAAAAGCTGGTTAGAAGATACTAAGGGGTTTTTATCCCAACCAATGGACTGACACACATTTGAATTGGCACACATTTTATGATATAACTCAAGAAAAAATAACACTATATTAACAAACAACTTTGTAAAAGTAAATCATAATAGTTGTAGTTTATACAAAATAACACCGTATATCTCTAGATTGTTATTACTAAATTATACATAGGTTTATATGAAAAAAAAACGTGACTCTCAGCACCACCCTACCCTACAGATTTTGACAGCTTCAATACCATTTAAAAGGCAACTTTTGCCAACTATTAGACGCCATAAATAATAAAGAAAAAAATTCTATCCCTATATATCGTTCCAACAGAGCCACCAGTCGCACACGTGGCACGGAACTTATTGACAATAATTGTAAGAGCATACAGCATTCCATTAAATAGTTATCTACTTTTTCTTCCTTAAGGGTCGAAGAATCTTGAACGTCGCGCCCTACGTCCCAGATTCTCGAGTACTCCCCCGCGGGAATTGAACTTCGAAACAGGTGCTCCAAAAGCTACAGCTACAACTCGATAGTTATCAACTTCTGAAGCTGGAAAACGTGGCGGCGGATAAAGGCTAGTTGCCTGGACCAATTCCAAGCGTGACGAGCCTCCGTTTCACGCGACTCCTCGCGTCCGTCGTTAGCGATAGAAAGTCCGTGCCATGTTCAATGCAGATGCATCATCGCGGCAGATCGAATCGTGCATCTGGATGCGCGCCGAGCCGATTGAACGGAGAGACGCGCGGCAGACGAAACGGCAGACCGAACGACGAGGGGACCGGCGACCAGGATGCAACCAATGAGCTGCGCAACAATTATTTATTGTTGCCAGACTGCCGTATCGTGCCGGCCAGACCTGTCTGCCCAATGAAGAGATCGCTCGTTAAAATCTGATTCTGGACCCGGCCGTTTTAAATGGCCACCGTGGTCCTGGCTCGAATCGAGCAAACGAACGTCGTTCCGGATGCGACGAGCGCGAAAAATCTAGCTGATTAAACGCATCGAGTATCGACGTGGCGCGTTTGACTTTTAAAAGAATACCGGGGATATAGAAGGAAACGAAAGTTGGTGAGATTTGAAGTTACGAATGGAATTTGGGTCCTCGGTTATCGTGACAAGTAGCGGAGGCGTAAAGAGGCTTACAACGAGGGTTTGCGGGTTCCCAAGTCCCTCAGTGTTTGATCGAAGGTGGAGAAGACGCAGAAGATTAATTTCTCAACATCAGGAGCGCTTTGGACATTTATTTCGTGGCCCCCGAGGCAATTTGCTTGGACGAAACGCGGCCACGTCCTTCGCGGTTAATCGGTACCGATCGACCGTACCTCGGCGAGAATATTTTCGGGCTCTTAAGACAATATTTGCGTGTCGCTCGGCTGGGATGGCTGGCGATCCGAGGCCTCCGTTTCTACCTGGTCGAATTCCATCTGCCGTGTCTCGAGCAAACAGCCAGGCCTCGAGGACTATTATCGACGCACTGGGCATCGATCTTTCACGATTTGCTTAACACTCTCCGGGGCTAGATCCTTACCGCTAGCCTGTCAAATTGCGCGGCTACCTAAAACCGGTGACATTTACATATCTCGAGGGGGGAAATGTTGGATCGTCAGAGAGCTGAGGACAGGATTCTCGGTGATCTTTTTCAATGAAAGATTCGTGGTAATCGAACGCCTGTTCCATAGCAACCGGCTCGACATTTCTGGCTATATAACAACTCCGAAGCAACCAACGCCCCTGAGGTCGATCGATCCGATTGGCCGAGAGACGTAGATACACCCACGCGTACACACACCACCTGCTCCCTGCAATTAATCTCCTCTCAGCAATTAATCCTCGTCATGCACGTCGACGTGTGCACGGTGCTCGAGTATGCACGCCCGTGTGTACGTACACCATCTCGAGCACCGTGTAACCCTGGAGGAAGCAGGTGGACCGATCCTGGATGATCGAAGGGAAATCGACGAGGATTACAACGTTGCTACAGTCTAATTAGTCGCGTTCGAACGTCGATTCCGATCCCACGGTGGTCACGATTAGAGAGAGCGCATAGAGACGCGGGGGAACGATTCAGAGATGATGGGGCTAGAAACGAGCAAGCTCTCCAATGTCCGCGCGTTTATTCGAAATGCGAGAGTAGAAGTTACAGAGCAGAGGACGAAGCGCGGTTAAAATCAGAAGCTAGCATTTTCCTCTTGTTTCCCTAGTCCGGCTTGGAATCGATAGTAGAATGGAACTCTGACGAGCTACTGGTGGGTAATAAAATCTCACCACCCCCGTTATAGCGTTATCGTCTCAAACACGGATCTTCCATTATCACCCAACAACATTATCCACGACAAAAAGTCAATCGTCTTTGAACTGTGTCCACATTGGGAAGCATCGAAGTGTACCCATTGCCCTCGATATTCTCCGTGTGATCCCCACCAGGTCCCGCTTCCCACTTTCTCCCCCTCCTCGAACCCCCATAAATGATCGCCACGATCAGTTGGAGCAGCTTGAAAGAAGCCGCGGTGGGACTGCTTGCGGTGGGACAAGCGTGTGTTGCACGTACCTGAGTGGGCGTGAGGTGTATCAGGGCGGCCAGGTTCTCCCGTTCGGGCGCGCTCAGGTATCTCTGCTGCTTGAACCGCCTCTCGAGCTCGTGAACCTGCTGCTGGGTGAACAGGACGCGACGCTTCCGTCTCTGCGGTAGGTGGGGGAACTGCATCGCGCCGACGCCCATGCCGACGCCGACGCCAACGCCGACGCCTACGCCCATTCCCATGCCCGACGACTTGGTCACGTCGCCCATCGACTGGCCCACCGAGCAGCCGGCCATGTTGGTCCCGGCGCCCGCCGCCGCGGCGCCCATCAGCCGCGTGACTGCAAAACATATTGGAGAAATTCGGAATAACATCGTCGCATTTGTCCAGCGTCTCTTTCCTATAAGCAAAGCTCTACCGAGCAGTAGCGAGATTTCTGTTTGTGGGACAGCTAACGGGAAAAACGCAGGGAATGTCACAAAACAGCTTTAGGTGTCCAGAAAATTAAGTGTTTTGCTCCAGTGCAGCGTGGACGTTAGCTGTTCTTAACGTTACCCTACGGGGGATTTGAACTTTATAACCATTCGACAGTTCAGTAGTCCCGGTTGCCACCAAAAAATATGCTATAAAACGCAAAATCACGATTAGTGGACATTCCTCGTTTTTCACCCTTCGTGTTGGATGGCGTTTACAACCTCGGTTCTAGTTAATCCATGCAGAATATGTGTTCCGATGGTTCTAGCTTCTCGGACAGAAGAAGTGCCACTGCTCGGTATACGAATAAGTGTCTCTCGGAAAATGGCTCTCTCATCTCTGATGCTCTATTAGCGCAATGGGCGATGTTTCAGCGAAAGTTAGGTTTACTTTGCGTTTCCACGTGTCTTTGCGATTATCAAGCGTAGAATTGAAGCAGAGAAGCATTTGCTTCGAATCGCACCCTTGGTCTTCCATAGAAACAGCTTCGTCATAGATACCCCTGTGCCTTCTTCTTCTCCTCCGTACAACAAACACCTCATTGTCATCGTCATTACGAAAGCTTCAACCACCGCCACGAAAAGCAACCACCTCTCCACGAAGCGTCAGCCACCAGGCTCTCCTCCACTCTCCCAATCAGCATGTCCGCGTCTCCGACGGATGAGCATCCGCTTATTCCAGCCACCGTGCAGGACCGCTCCTCGCGTGCACGCCGCGGCTACATTCTTTGCCATGGAATATTTCGAATAATTCACCGCGAGGAATCCGTGGAGGATCTCCCCCCCCCGGGGGGGGGGGGGGAGATAAGGGCATGGCAGGAGCGAACCGCGAGGAAAAGTGGAATGGTGACGCGATCCTGAGGAGGGCGAACAGTGACCAGGCGAAAGGGAGAGAGGAAGAAGCGGTCGAGCCTCTGAATTCGAGCTACTGAAACCCCGACGAGCAGTCCATCCCTTGTCAGCTGGCGAAGGGCTGTCAAGAACGGCCACGTCGGGCCTGGACAAAAGGAGCGATTTAGCCGCGCCAAGTGCTACGTCATCGAGCACGGGAGGTCCGACGATGAAGTCCCGAATTATTATTATGCCTGTGAGAACGTACTTTGGCCTGTCAGCCCGGCCCCGCGGGGTGAGAAAGACACACCACTCGAGACCCCCGGGGCCAAACACTGGCGAATTCGTCTGCGCGAGCAGAGTCCGTGGAGATGCTTCCGTCTTTCCAGATTTCACTGAACGGAATTCTTAGGATCAGGTTGTGATTTGAATTTGGATCGATTCCAACTTCGATCGTCCCCATTTCTCATGGGTATGAGTAGAATTGGAAATGGATAGAGTTGTGGGAGTGATCGAAGTTGAAATTGATCAGAAGCGAAACCCAAGAAAACAGGCAAACTTCCTCATAAAGATTGAAGAACACCTTGCCACTAGCGGTATCCTTCGACTCGGCGGAACGTCATTGCTGACCCAGGACAATGGAAGCTGCCCGAGACTGACGGACGCAACGCGTCGGAACTTACATGAGCACGAGGGTGGATCCAGGGACCCAGCATCCACTGCTGGAACCTCATTAAAGAAATTGACGTTTCCTACCATCCACCTGGCCACCGGCGTCGAATCTCCCATTAGGAAGGACCCTGAAGAATCCTCGAGCCCATTGCCGCGCCTATCGACCCGATAATTATGCGGTATCACGAGTGATAGACAAACTTTTGTGCCCTATTCTTCTCCCATCGGCTTCGAGAGGGTCAAGCGGAACTGTCTTTTTATTCCCAGCCCGTAAAACCGAGCAAAAGGAGCAAACACCACCGTCGGAGGTGAACACACCTCTCCCGTCTTCGCTGAACCATCATGCCCCGTCCTCCGCTATCCGATCCAGCAGCTTCCCTTTCGATACCCCATTTCTCGCCCGCCTCGCGAATCCTCCAAGAGCAGGGCCAGCTGAGAAATTGAATTTAGGGGAACGTGCTCGGCCTGCGTTGAATACGCCTCGAGTGAAGCCGCGACGGCGAGGGTTCGGGCTTATTTGTTTAACTAAAATCTCCCGTGGTGTCCGGTAGCCACGCATTTTCGGAGCCCTGGGGGGATCGATACACGCGGACGACGGTGACCAGGAGTGGCGCGTGCGGCAGACAGAAATCCAAGGAGACGAACGAGTCTGTTGACACAGGTCCGAAGGACGCGCGCTTTGTTGGCCGACAATCTCTTCGAGGACTGGAACGCGAGTCTGTACAACCCCGCGCGCCCATGGAGATCGAGCTCGGTGTTGGAGACGTTTCTCGGCTGAAGGGATAGGAATTTTAGCCGCCTTCGCGAGGAAGTCTGGTGTTAATTGTTTAGCTTTGAGAGCTTGAACTGGGGTTTGGAGAAGAACCTGGTTAATAGGGGCGAGCAGAAGACGAGCAAGTGGTAGATCGAAGATAAGACACTGACATAGGGGAATCATCGCTGCCTCGGAATCTATCAAGGTTCCAAAGGCCCGCGGTGACTACCGTCTGAATTTATGAGCCGTCGCGAGGCATCGTCACGGAAGAACACACCGCTGTGTACTCTGAAACACTATCCCGACGCTTCATCGATACCTAAATGGACCTAAGCACCGGATAGCTGCGATTCTAGTTGACACGAGGCCGCTGGAAGAAGGACAGACGTGCCCCGTCGCGGACGGAAGGGATGATCGCGTGCAGCTCGTGCGAGTGTATTTGCTCCTCGACGAAATACGTCGCTTCCTAGTGAAAGACTTCCGAGGATCCATACTCCGACTTTCCCACATCCTACGGATCTCGAGCGAGGTCTCCCATCAAGCTATTCCAGAGTCCTAGCGACACTTCTGAGCTCTGCAATGCCTAGAGGCGTGTTTTTCCATGCGCCTATGTTCAAAATCGATTTTCTCCAGAACGAAGCGCGATATAAAGAAAAGTTATTCTTTCTGTTCGATTTATACTAAGAAAATAAGTCGAGAAAGAGGAATACAATTTTTTGATATCGCGCTTCATTTTCGAGAAAATCTAGTTTGAAATTCTAGACGCTGCGTTAACGATCGCAAAGACATCCCTTTCCATTCCCCTGCGGAAAGCTATTCCTAGCGGGGCTTAGTAACCTAGTTGGTACTAGGTGTTGCATCTTTCGCGAGACACCTGGGCGGCAGAGTGGCGGTACATATACTCACTGGCAAATCGTGGATCGTTGGTGGCCGGCGGGGCGGGTGCGTACCACGGGTGATGGGACCTCATGGGGTCGGTGACTGTGGCACCTCCACCGACCGCTGGCCCCGCGTGATGATACGGCGATAATTCCGCCGTGCAATACTGATACTGCGACGACGTGAGCTGCATGGTGGCGTAAGGATTGCCCATGGCGGTCATGCCGGCGCCGGGGGCGCTGCTTCCACCGGTGGCGTCGTTCGCCCCGGATACCGGTCCCGGCGTGCCGCCACCGGGCGTCGAGGCGCCGTGGAGCGGTGGGCTACCGCTGCTCGCGCTCGAGCTTCCTGTATTCCCGCCTACTCTTCCGCTACACGCGTTCCCGTAAGGCGAGACCTGAGGATGGGTGACCACGCCGATGGCCAGCTCAAGCTTCCGGTAGGATTCGTCGATCGGCGAGAGGATGTCTGTGACGCTGAACGGTGTGGTGTGCGCGCCTGCAGCCGCTTGAACGTGAGACGAGTGCTGCTTGGGCGACAGGCTCATCGCCAGGTCGATACCGTTCAGATCCGACAGCAGGCTAGCTTGTTCGAGCTGAGTCTGCTGTTGTTGTTGCTGTTGCTGTTGCTGCTGCTGCTGTTGTTGGTGCTGATGATAGGTGGTGGCATTACCGTTTCCCTGGTTTCCGGCGTTGTTTCCGCCGCCGCCGGTGCCACCGCTCATGTCGGCGAGGCCCGCGCCGTCGAAGTACTTGAAGCTCGCTCTTCGCGGAATCCTGAGGCCGGCGCTAACCGCGAGGACACGACATGACGTGGCTGCCGTCGCTGACAACCGTAATGACGTTTTTAATGGGAGGGGGATCGACGAGGTGGACCTCGTCTCCGCGGGGATTCGGGGCAGGCGAGACGCTTGGTCCGATGCTTCTGACGGTATATCTAAGGTCCTGCAGCGTATGGAGGTTTCGCAGGGGTGACCTGGTTCATATTTCCTTGGGACGCTCCACGATCCTCGGGAGTTTAATCGGGGACAGTCTTGGGTTTAATTGTCTAGGTTCGAGTAGGGGTACATCGCTTCGCACAGCTCGAAGATTCCACTGTCACACATTCGCTACACATTCGTCGGGGCACTGATCCTTCGATAGCGCTCTTATGGGAGACGAATAGTTTCTGGTTTAGCGAGCAACCTCTCATCACTTTGCGCGGGCCACACTTTGCTACACATCCGGCGGAACACTAATCGATCCTAGAAAGCTTCTCCAGCTGAGGGTGGAGGATCTCGGGTTCGGAAAATCTCTGTGCGCGTAGGTGGAGGGTCGCTGGACATCACTTGGCACGATCTCGAGGATCCACGGTCGCACTTTGGTACGTAATCGTGTGGCACTGAACGATCCACGGGCTCGCGATCACTAGAACCCGTCGCGTCGGCTCGTCCCGATCACTGTACATCAAACGACGCGATGCAGCTCGCGGAACTCGTCCATCGCCTGGACGGAGGTGCTGGCTGGACGGGTCCAGCAGCGTCGCGACGTGGTCCGCCGCATTCCTCCGCGGAGGTGCACGGGGTCAGCTAGCGGCCGCTGGTCCGAGGTACCACGAACGAGGTCAAAGACGCAGACGGGCTCGACCCTGGTCGATGGTCAAGGGCCACCTCCACAGCCTCGACTGCAACCTCGTCGAGGTCACTTGGAGCGATCCCCGTGACCGAAGGACAGACAACAGAAGCGCAGCGTAGCGCGCGATAGCTGTCTGCCGCGTGGATGGCAAACGAGGCGCGCCTCCACTCGGAAGGGTTTGTCGCGCGCACGTTTCAGAAGAAGCGGACCCTTGGTGGAGGACGAAGGAGCCCGGGCTGGGCTGAGACGGCACGACACGGAGCACGGCACGGAACACGGCAAGGCACGGCACAGCACGGCACGGCACGTCACGTCACGGCACGACACGGCACGAGAGGACGAGAGGACGAGAGGACCAGAAGACGGCGGGAAGACACGTGGTCGAGGAGAGTGGCCGGCCAGAGCCGGCCGGCGGCCGACTGAAATCACAGCCGGGGGGTCTTCGAGTCCTTGGACTCTGCCGATAGAGAGACGATGGTAGATGTACCACTCTACGGTTCGCCTCCACCTTCGTCGAGGATACACTCTCTCTCCGTAGGAGAGGAGAGCCCGTCTATGGATGGATGGCTTGGCTGGCTGGCTGGCTGACTCGCTGGATAGATGGATGGATGTATGGATGGATGGATGGATGGATGGATGGATGGATGAATGAATGGAGAGGACTGTTGGGTACTCCTGGAGAGGTCCTCACGGCCGCTTAGACCCACTCGACCAGCGGCTCGGCCGGTCGCGATCGCGCTAGCTCGCTCGCTCGCTCGCTCGCTCGTCAGGGCTCGGGGCCCCACAGCCTCTCGCGGAGAACCCGTACGACGACACGATGAGTGGAGTGCCCACTACGGAGAAGTGCCTGCTACCAAGAGTCGTGATGAGATGTCCCCTTTTGCGTGTGAGAGAGCGGCTCCCACTCGGTCAGACAGGGGGGTCCAAGGGGATAGACCTAACCGACCTCCGGGTAGACCTAACGCTCCTGCCATTGGACGGGGCCTGCCAATCGCCGAGCGATCAGGCTCCCATTGGGTCGTGCTAGAGCGGCCGAGGCGCTCCGCGGAGGTTGCGCCGTGGTCGGCGCCGCGACGCTGTTGGCGAGGCAACCCGCCCTGCCGCACAGCGTCGGCCTATCGGCCGCTGATCTCCGGCTAGGGGTGCTGCAGGGGCAGGGGGCCATCCTGCGGAGCTATTACTCTGCTCGCCTGCCTCATGGCCACCGAACCCTTCGCTACCGCCCACCGACCTCCCCGCTCTCCGACCCCCTTCTCTCCCCTCCTCCTCTGCCCCTACTGGGGTGCGCGCCTGTCTCCGTCCTTCTCTGTGGCTCACGGCGCGGGCTTTGTCCTTGGAAAAATTTACTCCAACGGCACACGCGCCCTGCTCCTCCGCGGGATCGTCTATCGTCAGCGTTCCGTCGACCTTACCGATCATCTTATCGCCGCGCCGCTCCGACCACCGACGTCGCGCGTCCCATGTTTCCCTCGTGACGCAGCGTCCTGCTGACTGGACCCTCCCCCCCCCCCCCCCCCCACCACCTCCTGACGGGCGATACGCGCGGACCTCCACATTTGGAGTGGCTGATCCAACGTGAGGCTGACATGCGGTCGAGTTTGGGGATTGCACCGGACTCTCGCGGTACTTGACGATTCCTCCCCGATAGATGTATGTTCATTTGGCTTCTTTGACTTCTGCAGGGTTTTAGAATGTGGTTTCGTGCGCATTGATGGTAGATCTGGAGTTTGTACGCTGGTGCGCTTAGCTGGATAAACTTGGAGGTGGTTTTGGAAAGGAAGAAGTGATAGCTTTAGGGAAGCTTGTTATGGGGGACTTTCTGCTTTCTGTGAAATGTAATGTCGGAGGAAATGGGAAGTGATATACAGGGTGCTACTCTAGGGGGTGGTTATACGGGCGAAAGTAAGACGAAAATTAAGAACGACGAAATTGCGGTAACGGTCTCATTTTCGAGGAAATTCACTTTGAATTTCAGCTAGACAGGGGTTAAACGCAATTTCGTCACTCTTGATTTTCGTCTTATTTTCGCCTGTATAATCACATCCTACAGTATCGATTATCAGTAGAGTAACACCCTGTAAGTATCTCTACTCTTTTGCACGCAAGATCTACGTCCTTTTATTAAATCTTCCAAATGTAGGGCAGTGAAACAAGGGAAATGGAGAATTAATGAAAATTTAAACGAAATGTAGTAGGTAGATCCTGTGATTGATAGTACCAGAACCCACGTCCATATAATAGCCAATGTCAATTTTTGTCACTCGGATCAGGGGCTCTAGAGTCCATTACCTTACCTTTCCTGTCGCATGCAACGTTGAGTGTAATTCATTTGCACTCTTACTTCCGCTTAGAATCGAAACTAAATGTAGTAAACATTGCTATAATGAACACAAAAATGTAAATTGATCCCAATCCACGCTATGAACTTCGTAGCTAAAGTGACCACAAATATTTGTGGGAACTTGGTCAATTTACATCGCGAAGGCATCGTTCCTACTTCTTCCTTCACTAACTTTCCAGACTTCAGTGACTAGGTCGAATTAGTTCCCAGAGTCGCCGTTGTTTAACATAGAGAGCGCGCGAAAACCACTGATTTTTCACGAAGTCGGTATTGCAGTTTGTGCGACACAAACTCCCATAAGACGTAAAATGTAAAATCTATAATCTACTAGCTTTACTACTCGGCATCGCCCAAAATTTAGATTCTTGTTTTATAAAAAAGACTTTTTTATTTATTTTTTGTGAAAACAGTCACATTCATCTGGATTAAGGGTACGTTTATGTTGGAGCTAGAAAAGAAACTATAAGATCGTCGACCGGGCGCTTTTATCGTTGGTCGTCTCTTAGAAAACGTAGATCTGCTCGTTGCTCCAATATAAACACTTCCATTATAAAACAGTTTGATGTATTTCGACGCTTCGATCTTATCGTCGCTCTGATCGTTTATCTTAACTCCAACATAAAAGTACACTAAGTTAACATTTCGTGAACGCAGAGCTTACCGTACGAAAGTTTTTAGGCGACAGACAGATACACAAATACTTTTTGCTTTATATATTAAGATGACTTGTCTGCGTTAAGGGAGTAGACACGCCACGTGACACGGGTAATGCAGCGCGCTGTAATACCGACAATCTGGACCGAAACATGGGTTTAGGGGCATACGTTGTTTGGCCTTATATGATCACATTTTGGGCTGGACGAGGTCTCATTCGAAAGATGAAGGTTCAATGCAGACCGCTCTGGTCATGGTGCAAAGAGATTGTGTTGATATGTAATAATATAAGTGTCCAAAGTAGAGAAAAAATCGACAAAATACGCTCGCAGATTCCAAGTATTTGTAGGTCACTAAAAGAGTTCTGTGACTCAAACGATGACCAGAGCGGACTGCATTGAACCTTCCTCTTTCGAATGAGGTCTCACCCAGTCCAAAATGTGCTCATATAAGGACAAACAACGTATGCCCCCAAACGCATGTTTCGGGCCAGATTGTCGGTGTTACAGCGCGCTGCATTACCCGTGTCACGTGGCGTGTCTACCCCCTTAATATTCAAAGCCCTCGAAGGTTCATGATTACATCACAGACCAGGTATAGAATATCACGCAATGTAATTTTGTGTGACATGCTCGGGGGGCTCGCGAGCCCCCTTACCTTTGTCATGTCACACCCAACGTTATCGATTCAATCTAAAATAAGATTGTAACGCTACGAATGGTAGGAATTAGAATTCAACATGGGTAAAACTTAGATCATTTGAAACCCGCGATTTACAAATGATTCTGTCACAGTAACAATTTAAAGATCGTTTTACAAACGTATTCCGTTCAACGACAGATAAAGAAGGATCCCAATAAAACAAGAACACATACGCCTTTTGACCTTTATTTAACGCAAACATATTTATTTAACATAAAAATTTACATAAACAATAACATTATTTGTGGAAAACATGATTGCATGATGTAATTTGGCATACCTCGCCAAGGAATTGTAACTTGGTATATTTCAATAAGGTGCTGAAGTAAAGAGGACATTAAAAATTGACAAAAACACATCAGTTCCAGTACCTTGCTGAAATATTCCAAGTTCATTATTCTATCTTAATACTGTACTCGTATTCTGGAGTCTGGGAGGAAGAATCGAACAACAGTTAATAATTTCACGTAAGTATTTTTATTTCATATAGAAGTTACAAACATTTCAAGTTATATCTATTAAGTTAAAGAAATTCTTATATTCGACTAGACTATTTGACAATCGCAGCCATTGGCTCGGTTCTCACCGATTACCAGGTCTCGCCACGAGGAGGTTGCTGCGTTTCGAGACCCGTAGAGATAGATGGAATCAAAGTTCCGTCGCCTCCCACATGGTCCAGTAATCGATGAATTTGATGCTCGAATTGAGACATCACGAAATAATATGCACTGTGGCATGCACACACTTCACTTTAATACTTTTCGGCGTACGATACGTGAAAGGACTCTACCAAGTACACACAAAGTACTAATAACCAATGTCATCTTGCAATTAATAGCTTACACGGGCTTTGAAGAAATACCATTTTTGAGCGCCTTGATCCCCGAAATGGATTTTCTGAGAGAAATCCGCGTGAGTCGTTGACAAGCCGAGCCAAAGCATAACGTAGCAAAAGGTTGCCCTCTATGTCAAACTCTCACTTTGAACAAGTCACACGTATACAAGCACGCACACACCTTTCAGCATTTCAACAGATTTCAGAATAGTTGCTGAGTTGGACGCTGTTCATGAGCAGATGCCACTACATTCAGTGCTCAAATTATCGGTCGGTAATACAGTTTGGGTGACGACAAGAACATCCATAAATAGGGTTGCCATAATTGCCAAACATTGATACGGGACGTTTAATTGTTATATAAATAAAACACTAAAAAAATGGGTAGGTAATGGTTTATTTTTAGAATTGCCAAGCATTGATACGGAACATTTAAGTGCTACATAAATAAAACATGAATAAAGTGGGTAGGTAATGGTTTATTTTGCTGTGTAAAATATTTCTCGGGAACAGTGAAATACGGGACGTATGGCAACCCTATCCATAAACTGATAGGTCTATCCTATATCTCGTCTGTGACATAATTGTGCAAAGGTGGAACTGGAAAGTTGCCGTTTGAAAGGAATGATTAGTCGTATATAATATTTTGTTTTGGTATTCGGACGCGTGTTTATACTCGAGAGATAAGGGGTCCGTATTTATAATTTGAAGCGCAGTCAGCTGACCACCTCTATTCTTCCTGCGTGACCTGTGTCTCCGCAAGGTGTGGTAGAAAATACTTTTTAACCGACTTCAAAAAGAAAGGGGTTCTCAGTTCGAGGTGTTTGTATGCATGTGTGTATCATACATACGTGACTCACGGGAGCGAGATAAAATATCAACGCGTCGTCTGTCTCGTACCGTTCCTCGCTCGCTTTCAGTCTCTCTGAAACGCTCTCGTTCCATCTCACTCTCTCCTTCGCCGAAAAGTCCTCATCGTGTAAGGCCAAACCAAGCCCTCAGCGAGGAAGTACGGTAATTTTCTCATTCGACGGGAATTCATCCGAAGCTTCGAATAATTATCTCACTTTCATTATTATTTGTAGTCGAAAGTTACTTAAAGCTTAAATAACTCTGGACGAGCCTCGAGAGCCTTTGATCGAAGCCGCCGGCTTCTCGAGCCAATCGGCGATATTCGCTTCATTTTCGAGAAAATCGACTTTGAAATTTTTGACGTTGCATCCAGAATTTAATCCTTAATGAAAATCGCGGGCTTGACGGGTGATTTTGGCATAAGTGGAATTCGCCCATGGAGACCCGCCTTAAACTTATCCCACCGACTTTCGTTTTATGCAAATTGTTTTTGAAATTAATGTTCACGAAATCACCATTACGAAAGAGTTAGAACGTTTTATCAACCGATAGATACATCGCAACGTCGACGCCACAAAACATTACATACTGTGTCGAAAGGATGTGACGTTCGTGGTTCGAGTCAGCTGATAGCGAGAAGTTGGCTGCAGTTGGCTGTAGTCATCTGTCAGGTCGCCATTGTTATTATTAAAATTTTTGTTACGTTGGGCTACAGTGTTGTTTGTCCTTTCATACGACTCACCATCTCCTGTGATCGGTATTAGGATAAATTAGACGTCTCTCAACGCCGTTCAATAACTTGAACGGAGAGAAAGTGTGGTAATGGGTCTCATCTGTTCCACGGCGCAGGTATAAAAGATCAGTCGTAAATAACATCCCCGTTCTCATTTTCAGAAACCACCTCTAAGCGTCACTTTAATAGTTCCATCTTAAAAAATGTCTTAATAAATCTAATTTAATCATATCATCGCTCAATTTCTCCGCTAAATTCGAATCTCGTTTCTTCTGGCCCACGAAATTTCGGAAAACTCCGATGAATCATCAAACTTAATTATGGCTACGATCATATTATTTGATTACACACTGTATTGATTTTTTAAGTGTACTGAGATAAGACGAGGACACATTTTTTAATAGATTACGAAATCCTTGTTTGACGAAGAAAATAGTAGAAAGATTTTATGCAATATGGGAAGGAATAATTTACACGGAGAAATTTAATAGAAATGCTTTGTTACTTTCAGTCAGATTTTTAAATAAACTTTACCATATATATACACTTCATTCATTAAAACGTTATCCTGAAATTCCGTAAATCGTGATCTTTAAAAAAATTTTATGTCGATCAGAAAATTTGTCCTCTGGAAGCAGGCAAATTTTTCCTATTACATATTTTCCCGTAATTCTTACTAAAGGCAATGAAGGTATTTGGAAAGATCAAAATAAAATATTGTCCTGCATGTAGAACCATTTGTCCAGAACAGGGGACCACATATAATTTTTTTAGATGTAACACTAGCAAAAGATGTTTTAAATATCTTTTGAATTTCTTTTTCAAGTATAATTTATTTAGAGTTTCAAGGTCACCAATGTATGTATTTTTTCCTCTTGCATGGTATAGCTCAGAGGTGCACAAAGAGCTGCTCGAACCTCTTTGCGATCCTGTGCGACGGATCAGAGCCAAGCAATGTAACAGCTGTATGCTTGGCTCGGACCTGGTGCTCAGAATGACAAAGAGGCCTGAGCATCTGCTATAGCTGACATTAATATGTATTCATTAAAAAATAAATCGTTCAAGTTAACTACAAGGCACATTAGAATACTAAGTTATTTTAATGATTGCAATAAATGTGCAAAATATCTTTCTTTAACAATGCATTATTTAATTACAACCACTAATCTTAACCCGCAATGTCTTGTTCCTATTGGAACATCCATAGTATCATATAAATCAGGGGCATCCAAGTATTTGCTCGCACAAGCAGCTACAAGTTGCTGTTTATTCTTCGAGGTACCGAGCTAGGCCACTCGTGGTCCCTCCTGGGAAAACCTTGTGCATGTAAAGACCGGTGGTCCCTTCCAGCCGTAGTCACTCTCGCTACATCTCTATCACTACTTGTCGTCGCTCTTGCCTTCGCTCGCAACCAATCAAGGCTGCTTCGCGAAGGCAATAGCAGACGTTGGACAACTCTGATCTAGACGATAGTTAATTTACTTTGTTCCTCCCAAATATCTCTATTACTTTTGACAAGAATTAGGAGAATAAGATTTCTGAAGAGGCAAACTCGATCGGCTTAAAGTCTTATCAGTATCATGGTTTTTGAAATTTCAAGATCACGTACACTTCCATTAATGGATTCTATTTACAAGAACTTTTCATATAATTATGTAGCTCGCCTGCCTATGTGGCAGCACCGCTTGCAGTTTCTGCTGCTCTCAATGCCCATCATGCAGGAACAGTACAAGTACTCGAATTATGTACGCTATACTATTAATGGTAGGCACTATTATCGCTTGCATTACTCTGGCTCCCGGTTTACAAGATGCGCTTAAAAAGGTAACACTTCCAAGTATAAACTTGAAAAACATTAATCGAATTGTAAACGAAAGGCGCGCATGTTTCACGTATGTACTTTTCTCGCAGGTACCCTTCTGTGCTAATAGCACAAATTATGTTCCGTCAACGTTCACCGTTGACTGTGAATCCGCCGTTGGTTATTTAGCAGTGTATAGAATATGCTTCATCATCTCTCTGTACTTTTTCCTGATGTCCGCTATGATGATTCGAGTGAGAAGCTCCAAAGATCCGCGTGCAGCTATACAAAATGGGTAAAATAGAATAGTCCACTAAGTGTTTCGTATTGTTAACGATCATTTCCGGCACGCAAATTGCTTCGTTTTTCAGATTCTGGGGTATTAAATATCTGTTAATAATCGGCGGGATTATCGGCGCCTTTTTCATTCCTGAAAAATCATTTGGAATAACATGGATGTATTTCGGAATGATAGGTGGTCTCCTTTTCATTATTATTCAGTTAATTCTTATCGTTGATTTTGCCCATTCATGGGCAGATGCTTGGGTTGGTAATTACAACGACACAGAATCAAAAGGATGGTACGTATACGTCGATATAGTTTTCTACTGCGTTCAATTTGTAACTGACTTAACTGTACATATTTATATTAATACACCAGGTACGCTGCGCTTTTGGGGGCAACGTTTCTGAACTATGCCATTTCCATAACGGGGATTGCTTTGCTTTTCGTATACTTCACTCATGTGAGTTTCTAGAGAATGCAGTTACTTTTTATAAATTAGTTTGGAATTATATTATTTGCTTTTCGTTGCAGGCGGACAGCTGCGCGTTGAACAAATTCTTCATATCTTTCAACTTGATTCTGTGCGTGATTGCTAGCGCCATATCAATTCTGCCGAGCGTACAGGAACACAATGCGCATTCCGGTCTCCTGCAATCATCCGTCGTTTCACTGTACGTCGTTTACTTGACGTGGAGCGGAATTTCAAACAGCCCAGGTACACACTGCGCTTTGAGTGTGCATAAAATATTAATACAGTCTATTTAATTTCACGTTAAAAATCATCGACACATTTTACAGACCATGAGTGCAATCCTGGATTCTTCGAGATAATTTCTGGCAACGATCCCGACGCGCGAAATCGCGTTGCTTTCGACAAAGAAAGTATTATTGGTTTAATCATTTGGTTCAGTTGCGTGCTGTACAGCTCTTTGCGTACCGCATCCAAATCGTCGAAACTTACAATGTCCGACAACTTTTTAACCAAGGATACGGGAGATGGTATGTAAACACGTATTACGCATTTCTCTGAGTTCCTTGAAGTTGAATAACTAGGCAAGAGCTATAATTGTGCATATCATATTTGTAAAATCGTACACGCATATTCATTAGCAACTCAACAGAGATGTTCACCACTTTCTATATACATGTTATATTACAATCGCTTTTCCATATACACACTAATAATTTATTAAAATCCTTTTAATAAATTGTTGTGCTTTCTTCGTACAGTTCAGAATACAGGAGACCAGTCTCTTATCGGCAATGAAGGTAGGCACACTATTACATTAAAGTAGAATTTAAACTCCGTGTATTTACGCAGCTCATTTTCGTTCTTTCGTCACTGCAAAAACCATAGCATCACATTTTACTCGTAGTATTCTATTTTTATATATCTGCACAGTTTTGTTTATCAGCCCTCAACATTCTGTATAGACGATTCATATATTATTTAGCAAGAAAAATAGACTTGTAAGGGAATATAAGATACATGTGACAATTCTTGCCATAAGTGATGCATTTGCTTAGTAGCTGGCGTGTGTCTGCTTTCATTGACCTGCATATCCTTTCCTTTCATTTCAATTCTCACTGTTCCATTAAGAGTCTAGAGCATGCCTTTAACGAAACTGTTTAATAAGCAACATCGTAAATCTTCGTACAAACATGATCGTAGTACCAGATAAGATTTGATTTGTTCTCGTCAATTTTTATTTGTTTAAAACTGCGATGCTGCTTGAGCCGGAATGCATTTCAATGCGCACAGCATTTACGTGAAATCTGCACGTGTTATCGGTACTGTCGCGTCACTAATCCTAGCAGGAACGTTCGGGTTGCGCGCGATTAAAAGTTGCACCGTAGATAGACACTTTTCTTTGAGTTATTTATTTTTTCCTAAATGTAACCAGATTATACTCCGGTAGAAGGTCACAATCCTGACGCGGAGAAAGGAGAGGATGCTAAAGTGTGGGACAACGAAGGAGACACCGTGGCGTACAACTGGAGTTTCTTCCATCTCATGTTTGCTTTCGCCACCTTATACGTGATGATGACGCTTACCAACTGGTATCAGTGAGTATTCGTTTAAATATTTATCTTGCGCACTGGATTCGTATAACTTGATACCATACGCGACAATAACATTGCAGACCGAATTCCAACTTGGATACCTTGAACTCTAATGCCGCCTCAATGTGGGTGAAAATTATATCGTCCTGGATGTGCTTGGGGCTGTACAGTTGGTCGCTGATTGCTCCTGCATTGCTACCAAATCGAGATTTCTCTTCTTAAACGGAGGAACTTCGCCGCAGAGGGTTGAAAGTGATAATTAGCAGGTATAAAAATCCGTATAATATAGTATAACTAGCACCGAAACTATTTCTCCAATTAACATAAGAGTTCTATTATTACTCACGAGCTTCCGTAGAGATGTTGAATTTAACAGACTTTGAGTTTATAAAAAGCATAACTATACAATTAAATTTCAAACGTTGAAAATGTAGTTACAATGTGTCTTTCAGAATCACTTTATTTGCTTATAATGCTTAACTGAAAGTATTATAATTATGAAATGGAATGGTACTATAATTAACGAATAATTAAACTAATTATATATTAACACGATAAATGATTATACATTGTATAACACTATTCCGTTTTCAGTCTCGTCTTTAAACATTGTTATTATTCTTAATGATAAGCATGCTTTATAAAGTTGTAGAAATTAGGGATTATTATGTAAAATAAATAAATATAAGTGCCACTTTTATACGGGTTACTAATAATACTAGCTTGTACTTTTGAGTACATTTTATTTTGCTCTTTTTCTATTATTTCAATTTCTTTTTTTAAACTTATGTTGTGCTTTTAATTTCAGTTTTGCAATGCCTATATAACTAAGACTTTCTTGTAAAGATACCGTCTATAGAAGGGCATGAAATTGTAAGTATCATTGAGTGTATACGTACATAGTTATCTTTAATACTCTTAAGTTGACACTTTTGCAAAGTATAATAGCATTAAACACGAATCGTTGAACTTGTTTCCGAAGTAGCACTTTAAAACGCGATTCGCCTGAAATTTGACATAGAAAATATCGTTTTAAGTAACGATACGAATTACTTTTTATTTTCCTTCTATATATTACAAGGATAAATATTGCTACATGTATTTGTAGCGATATTAATAAGTGCCAATTAAATTTAATTAAAATTGAAACTTATTAATATTATTAATTTAATTGAAGCATTAAGGCATGTAATGCGAGATTATACTTAAGTTTCATGTATCTGCACGTACATGAATGTACATATGTTTACGAGCATACTGAAGCATTTTATATTTAATGTTTTCGATGTAATAAGTATAAAAAGATATTTTTGTTTTTATAATTATACTCTCTGTCTTGTTTGAAATAATAAAAGCAAGTTCAGTAATACAAAACATTCTTTATTAACCTTTGATAACAAACAACAGATTTGTTAATCCACGCGTAACTATATTAAAGACCGGGGAAGAGTAGTAATGAAATTAGTAGAGAAAGTACTAGCGCTAATATCAAGTATATATACAATTGTTATCTGTATATAAATCCTCTTTATGCATCTAAACGTAGAAAATATATTTAAACGTAGTTTATAAAGGTAGAAAACACGAAAATAAAGATATTTCTGTAATTAATTATCTTGTTTCAAGCAACAGTATATAAATTACTTTGAGCATACGTCTTGCAGAGTTATAGTATGTTAGATACACATTTACAAAATAAATGCAGTAATTATCTGGTACCTACTACAAACGCTCTGAAACCTTCAGACCAGAGTTGGACATTAGTCGAATAAATTTTTACTCGAGACATTCAAACAAAAATTTCGAATAAAATGTTATTCGAGAATAACGAATAAATTTTTAGTCGTTTATTCGTTATTATCGCGGGAAGGGGGTATCATGCCTCGAGGCCCGTTTACTGTTTATTTCATGACGCTTAGTCGCCACGGAGGCCCTTCGAAAAACGAATAACGACTAAAAGTTTAGTCGAATAATTAAATTTAGTCGACTAAAAATTTATTCATTATTCTCGATTAACTTCGTTTTATTCGAAATTTTGATTCGGAGATTAGTCGAATAATGCCCAACTCTGTTTCAGACCAATGAAATAAGCATAAGAACGAAAATGCCTTTAAATAAGTAACACTGCGCTAAATTACTTAGGTGCAAATTTTGTACACGTTAACAAGGCGCTTAACGCTTATGACAGTTATTAAATATGTGTACAACAATATATATTATTTACAATAGACCGAATATAACGAGATTTATATAAATTATAAGTGTTCTTAGCTATCATATACATTGTATATGAGGGCAAGGGATTTTAATTGCACTAAAAACAGAACGAGAGTTTCCAGCACTATTTACAATGGCTTAAACCCCACTTTGGGGCAAGTTCAAAGTATTTGGTACATAAGCACGTTATTGCTGTTTCAGCAACTTCGTCGTGGTGTCTGGCGCACGGGGTTTCTTTAGCAAATAATTTTTAATATTTTGAAACGGCGTGTCGAAAACCAAGGTGAGAGTTACCGACAGTACAACGATCCATGTGAATTCATTCAGGTTTAACTGCAAATGAAGGAAACACGTTTAAACATAATTTAAATTAGTAAATAGATTTAAACGCACGATGGTCGCGCGACTTACTTGCATGCCGAAGAATTCGTAATGCTCGGCGCTTCGAGTGTTCCCAACATTGTAAAAATATATCGGAAACTGTGTCAAATATACCGCATAGCTCAGCCTCGTGGTAATTAAAAATCCCTTCCAGGCTAAGAATCTGCTAAACCAACCTGAGATTTTAGAAAGTTTCGTTATTCAAGCGCAACTGTAATTGGCACGTGGATATATAATATTTTTCTGGTGTTCACCATTTGTGTTTCCAGTGTGATACAGCACAGTCGCCCAAGCGAAAATCGCACACCAACCGATCGGAGCGAACGCATTATACATGGCTGCGTGTATTGGGTTGTATATATAATATAAAGATCCCATGTGGGCGGGCCCAAAAAATGCGCAACAGAACATTACTGTGCACAGGATCCAGCCGGTATACAAAGCTACCTAAACAAATATACAATCCATAGAATACAAGTATATTTTTCTTAGCATTTATAGGTCTATGTAAATAGTTCTTCTTACTTTATTCATCTTATAATCTCTAGATACATATCTTAATAAATAACCGATGAAGATTCCCATTATATAAACTGTTAATCTATGCGACGGCAGAGTGTACGAAAAGTCTGCTGTATCGAATAACTGTTTTATCCTGTAAATATGGAAATAGTTTTAGGGAATACGATGCGTCTATTCGATGGGAATAAGATTTTAAATGTATTCACTTACGACGTGCCAAAGAATACATAATTATTTAACTGCCTGTAATATGTCACAAAATATCGCAGTGCTGTCGAAAACAAGGCACACAGGGTAAGAAGAATAGTTCCAGTCTTTGGCTTTTTGTACAGGAGCAACACCATTAAAGGTGAAAGGATGAAGAGTTGTGTGTCTATACCTAAATGGTGAGTATGGGTGAGACACTAGAATAGAAAATAAATGTTTATTATATTATTTAAATACGTTTCAGTTAGTTGACTGGCTGCTTGTGTAGTATTTATACTTCAGAGGAGACTACGCACCATTGATTCAAATCCAAAATAATTGTGGATGAATAAGAAATTCCTCCACCACGTCCTTTTACAAATATTTGCATGCTCGGTTACCACCAAGTTCCACTGTGGTCCAGAACCAATGTAAGGCGTTATATAAGTACAGAACAACATCAGTGCTGCTAAAGGTGGTACTAGTCTGAGAAGAAAGATTAATATTCGTTAAATAACAATTTCCAAAGTGGATTTGAAGTTATTGTATTATATTGTTTTCTATTAATCTCTGAGCATTCTTAATCGAAACATGGAATGTAAGGTGGATTATTAATTTTAAAACACAAGTTGTTCACGTTACCTGATTAAACGGGATAAGTATTCGTCTTTGATATTCAAATTGTCGCTTCTCCTCAATTTCCCAATAAAAGAGTACGCCGTTAAGAGTCCAGAAAGCATTATGAATGGGTCAGTATAAAGACTAGCGGCTCTTCCTATGACTGTCCATGATTTACCAAGGTACTAAAAAGGTAAATACGTATTGTACACGTATGCATGGGAATGATTGGAAATTGCAAGTGCTCTGTTTAAAGAGCATACAATCGTACCTCGCTCATATCGGTCCTGTTTGTGTATGGATTGAAAAATAGAGCCATGCTTTTATGGGCGAAAAGCAACATTACAGCATTTATAGCTCGAACACCGTGAAGCGTAGCTATATCATTTTGTTGCCGCTCTAGTGATACAAGCTTTTTAAAATTACGCTTTATGGAAAATGATAAAAGTAGTTCGCTTGCAGGTATCTTGTAATGATCGTAGTATGCCGCTACGATAGTTAATGCAAACATGGTCATAAAAAATAAGCTGAAAAAGATATAAAGTAGGATTTTGAAATTAAAATTGAAATTGAAATAAAATTTAAATTAAAATAAAATTGACATTGAAATTAAAATTAAAATTAAAATTAAAATTAAAATAAAAATAAAATTGAAATTTAAATAAAACTGAAATTGATATAAAATTGAAATTGAAATTAAAATAAAATTGAAATTAAAATAAAATTGAAATGGAATTAAAATTGAAATTAAAATTGAAATAAAATTGAAATTAAAATAAAATTGAAAATTACATTGAAACTGAAATTGTAATTGAAATTAAAAGTTGAAATAGAGATAAAATTGAAATTGAAATTGAAATTAATTTGCACTTCAACTCTTTACCTAGCATACATAGTTTCCTTTGGATATTCTTTTCTCTTCACTTGACACATTTCTTCATTTACCTTCACCGTAACTTTGAGACCAGTTTGTGACGTATACTTGGTGACAATGTCACGAATAGATGTTTCAACGTCTTTAAAGCTGCATGATGCTGGTGCACACACTCCCCAGTTTACTACAGTAAATCTAGGTACTCTGTGTCCAGGCTGCACAAAAAGATACACATTAATTAAAGAAGACACGTTGAAGAAATCTACTGAACACTTTATACTTTAATACTATAGCTAAATGATATGAAATAATGCTGTATAATATTCAACATTTTTCACGAGCAACCAGAATCAAATTCATCTTATTTCGAATCTCTGTTAATTTGAAATTTTTTAAACAAAATTGTGTGCCTAATAATTGTTTGTGCAGAGATATGGATATCTCTGCCAAAATAACGTGAACCGCGTTTTGGTATTTTTGTCACATGCTGGGATACGGGGTGTAATTTCAATGCGAAACGTGTTACAACTGTTACAAGTAACGACATGCATCACTTTCTCGAATTACGTTACGTTGTCTATAAAAGAACCGTATTCACTGTAAAACTTGCACAAGTTGCCACAAAGAAGGTGATCTCGAAGTATTAAGAAACTCCGACATAATTGTCCCATGAGTTTTTATTATGATGCGTAGCAAAAAACGTGGAAATGCAAATTTTTAATAAAATGTCGTCCTTCGGCATGATATAGGAAAAAGTATTTTAAATACAAAAAATACGCTAATGCAATAAATTCACAAACAAAAGATTATTCAATTACAAAACGTTTTTAACGTCAATAGACAGAATACGCAATGACTATAATTGTTAATAAAGTCTTAACTTGAAAAACAATGCAAGCGAGTTTATTTAACAAATGCCAAATTCCAGGTGTCTAACAGATTCGAGAAAATATTCTTTCGAATAACGTATGAAACTGAACGAGTTATTCATAAATAGCGAGTACGTTTATGACTTTTGAAAGAAGAATTTCAAGTAATTGTTCTTTAATGAATTCCCGATGTCTTAAAAAATCAATGATGTTTTTCAGCGTACACTATATTCTACACATTTAACATAATATAAAGAAAGGAAACACGCATGTGTTAATAAAAGCTTTCTTATATTTTTCTTCCAGTTACAAGGGATTCCAAAGAAATGAGGAACCCATTGGATGAAAAAAGACCCGAGGGAAGTAATGGGATTAATTCATTTATCTCCTTTTCCATTCTACGTTTCCAGAGGAGTCTTTCTTCTTCTTTCTGCGTTCCTTCGCGAACGAAATAAAACAGAAATGTAGCCGGAGGAAAATCAAAAGTTAATTGCGACCGCGACGTGATTTTCGTTGGAATTTTGCCAGCCCGCTTGTACGCAGTAGATATATCGTTTACTTCTAAAGGTACATACTTCTACACAACGGCACTTTTGTGTTTAGATCAAAAACTGTAAAAAATGGAGCTGCACCCCTCTTGCTGCAAGATCATCATTTGTTATCGTTCAATCGCCACTGCAGTGAACAGATCACGCAGATCTTTACGCCCCAAGAGAATGGCTAACCATAAGTACGTACTTACATCGGTAATGTTGCTTCTGAACGCGTAGTGAGAATGCAGAAGCCGATGAAGATACTTGAGGTCCGATCGTGACTCGTCGATGCTCAACTGCAGATACGCTAAGCAGTACTGCCCTTGAATCCCCTCGCTTCCTTGGATCCCGATGCATTCGTCGAAATCGCCAAACTGATTTACATTTCCATTCAGAAGGCCGGATGGTATTTTCGCCGTTGCATCGTACACTTCGAAGAAACGGAATTATGGTGAACGTGGAGTACATCGAAATAGGACCGACTACGTTTTCATTCGTGAAAAAAATTCCCTTAAAGCGTATGTTTGTGAAGGAGAAGATTCCTTGTCAGCTGGAAATTCAAAGAATTAGATAACGTGAATAGGGGATGCCCTCCTGAGTACAATGTAATTTTGTTTGCTGTCCAAGTTCACTCTAAGACGGTGAAATAGACCCCTGAAAATTTACCGATTTTTTGTTATTATTCGCGACCCGTAAGAACTTAAGTTACTTAATGATAGTCCTAATTAAAAGAAGTTTCTTTTTCCTGAAAACCTTTTTCTATCAACATAAGATTGGTAAATTTTCAGGTGTCAATTTCACCCTCTTAGAGTGAATTTGGGCAGCAAGCAAAAATTGTGCTGTATTCAGGAGGACTTCCTTAGTATATTCACAAAGTTTCAGAATTTTTTGAATTTCCGGGTTCTGGACCTTCCCTTGTCAAAAGTATGAGGGTTGAAACACTGTAAGCCTTCGTACATGAAAATAGTGACACCTACGAAAAAAATTCGTAGAACCTCTTTTGTAGAGAATTTCCTAAGCTATAAATTGCATAATAACTGTTTTTGTTGTAGAACTGGTAGATAGCGAGGTATTCGCGAAAAACTGTTTTTTTTACCTTTGACTCTCTGTAAAATTTTAACATAATATTTCAAATGTAGCTTGCTGAGAATTATTCCTCAGGCAAATCCTAATTTCACTGGACTATATTCCGGGCTTCTTCATGTGGGGGTTCTTGACCCCACACGAGTATCTTATTTTCTGACAGCTTATAATATAAAACTGTTATGTCATAACAGTTATACTTATCGCTCTGCGGAAAGTTTCGTCACGCTCGTCATCCGAGGGTTGATGGGCGATGGGAGTTAAGCCGTTCCCTGACTCCTGACTTATCCAGTTACTTCACTCACATTATAATCAAGGTTAAACTTTGGAGAGAATAATGGGATTCTTCTACGAAGTTTCTCCAACGTATCGATGCGAAAAAGACTCGGTTTAAAGTGGCCATTTCAGCGTTACTACACTGCGTGTCGTACACGGAATAACAGCTATAGAGACGGACCAGTAGATGCAAGCATCCACTGCGAACGGAGCTGATTGTGAAAGATCATTAAAGACAAATTTGTCAATTGGTTCTCGGTCGTTTTGAATTCAACGATTGCGTGGAAAGAGTTTCTCTCGTAAGGTATTCCTGTTGTGGCCCCTTGTTCGTTTGCACCGCGGTTTCGTAACCCGAAATCGCCACAAGCTTACTCTACCCCCGTTGTAAGTGGTTCAAACCTCGAAATATGATCCAAGATCAGTGGATCGAGAATGGAAGCTCGATGAAATTCGGGATTATTGACAAACTATTGCAGCATGTAAAATTTATTTTTATATTGATAGCAATTCATTTAATATTTATAGTGAGAATATTAATTGAATTACATCGGACTCCTCTTGAATTCGTAGTAGGGTAATTAGAGGTAGGTTTAGGGTTTAATACTGAATATTTCAGAGGAGCTTTTGCTTTAATTTTTATAGCTGAATATTTAAGAATTATTTTTATAAGATTTTCAATTAAATTAATATTTGTAACATTTCAGTTAACTATATTTAAATTTATAATTATTTGATTATATCATATTTTATTAGTTACTTGAATTTAATAATAATTGCAGGCGAATTAACTCGAATTATAGATCGAATATATTGTTTATTACTTTCGCAAGAGTGAAATTTTGAAATTTTCGTGGCAAATCACCTACTTAGTCTTATTCAATACGACAGAATTTTTGAATGACGATTTATCTCGTTTTACTTACAACGGAAGTTAGGCAACTCGAAAATTTAAAGAAAAAACTGCAGAAATGTAGCTCAAGTGATGGTAATAATGTGTGTACTTTTTGATTCGGCAATAAAACGGCCCTAGGGGTGAAAACATCCCCTCGAAGAAATGGTAAGTTTTCAGATTATCGTGGATATCTACGAAACTGTAAAAGATATCGAAAAGAAGTTAAATTCAATGTTCTATAATTTTTTATGTCCTATGCAGCGGTGAGAAAGAATTTGCAAAAAATATCATTTTTGTCCAAATTTATCCCCACCATCCTCTTTTTCGACAATTCTTTATCCCCATATTGTAGGATATGGAGAGCCATAAAACTTTGAGTTGAACTTTTTTTTCGATATCTTTTACGGTTTCGCAGATATTCACGATAATATGAAAACTCACAATTTCCTTGAGGGGGTGTTTTCATCCTTAGGACCGTTTTATTGCCGAATCAAACAATAATTACGTTATTAGCATCACTTGAGCTACATCTCTGCAAAGTTTTAGATTTCTTTTGAATTTTCGAGTTGCCGAACTTCCCTTGTTAGTTAGCGTGTAGATATATTGATGGACTTACTTTTGAGCGCCCACAAAGTGAACTTGGCGAGCTCTTGATGGAAAATGTCCGCGTGTCTTTTGCATTCCAGGCTCACTCGTCCAACCCCAGGATCGTATGCAGGAAGGACTTGCAGTAGTCTCCTCGCTTCGCGATCGATCTCCTCTGGAAAGTCGTCTGCAAAAAACGCGGAAATCTGTTAACGATACATCATCAGAATTTGAATATTCAGTAGAATTAAATTTTGTAAAGACTTTTGGAGCTCCATGCCTTGCCGAAGATTGCATCTGGTGTAACCAGTTTTATAGTGAATACAGTGAATAAAGTATTTAGTATAATAAAATATTCCGTTCCATTTGAAAATAATAATATGTATGTACCAGTGCCGTCCTAACCTGGAGGCGAAAGAGGCAGCCGTCTCAGAGCCCCGGAGCTCAGGGGGGAGGGGGGCCCCGCAAAATTAGAAATTTAAAAAAAAAATTTGCGAAAGCTAGAAAAAATTGGAAATGGGCCCTCCAACTGTGATTGAAAGAAAATAACGAATACACCAAAATTTAGATTTTAAAATGAGACCCTTTTTCCGTGAAATGGACCCCACGTTTAATCTTATTTATTTAATTGTTTTAATACTGATTCACTTCGCACGTTAGCGCGGTATTTTTGATTTTATTTAATTTAGAGGACCACATATGGAGCTCGCCCAGGGCCCCCGAAAACGATAAGACGGCACTGGTATGTACATAATATTTAGATGTCCAATACACTATACACTCGTTATAAGCCCGACGAACGAATCTGGCGACGAGCGTACGGCGCGTTGTGGACACTATTCCGCGCGGCCACTGGCGCGAGTGAGAAAACCCAAGAGCGAACGAGAGGAAACGAAAGAGCCTCTCGCTCGTTCCCGGCTTCCCCCACTTTCGACCAAAGGATTCCAAGAAATGGTGGGGATAGTCGTCGGGCGTACAACGCATGGTACAAACGAGCTTATAACGAGTGCACGCTGTATGCCCTTCTATCAACCTTAAACATTTGAAACAATTAAAATATTTAATACGTGTTCGTCAAATTTTAATACAACATCGTAGGGGATCCCTATATAAGACAATATTTAGTTACCAATATTACTGCGGTTATATTAAATAAAAAAAAAGTCGTGTTATTTACGATATAACCCAACATTATATTATAAACAACACACGATCCCATAAATAAATAACTAAACACATTAAATCTGTCGCAGCTCCAGTTCCACCAAAGAATCGATCCTCGACAAACAAACTCCCGCAGCATGGCTCTGTTATTGAAACGAAGTCGACGCAAGAAAGACTTTCACTCTCCTTCGACCGTCTCGACGGCGATTCACAGTAGTCCCAATGAACCAACACGGAGTACGTGCTTCGCGTGCGAGTTTCAATTTCGTCGCGGGAAAGGACAATAAAAAAAAAGCCGACCGATCTGCGTCGGGGTATCCTGACATTGACATGCTACCGAACACGTTCGCATGGCTTCCCTGGAAACGTGACCTTCTTCGTAACGGCAGCCACTCGCCAGAGCATCGCGGAAGGAATTTTCGAATCTCGGAAAAGGTCAAAGCACGAATGATGGCTGGCTGGAACCGGACGGCCGAAAGAGTTCTTCTTCCTCGAGGAAGACGTCGAAGCAAAGGCATCGTTAAATCCAGGCTCGCATTTTTACTTTTATAGGTTCTAGACGCAACATCGTTATGAGGCCTCTTAATTTTTTTTACCTGCCTCTAGTTTTTATATTATCAGTTTAATATTTAAAAAGAAGTTTCTTATTTTGCAATTATAACTAGGCTGATTTTTATACTGTGCTTTGCGAGGAGTAACGTTTTAAAATATGGTCTCGTAGAGAGGGAGGCCCTAGCTTGCGCCTAGTGTGCTTTATGGTAAACAAGCTTCAATACTTGGCTTCTTCCAGAATTTAAATTTTGATTATCTAACAAAAACTATTTTTTAGGTTTTTGGGTGAAAATAGTCACATTCATCTGGACTAAGGGGCCGTCTTTAAATTATTTAAGGGTAATTTTGTCGATTTCTTATCCCCTCCCTCCCCCAGTATAAGAATTCGTAAGATTTGAAATTCCAACCCTCTCCGTACGTAATATTTTTTACATTGAATTTTTTCAATTATTAAAATTCTTTAAAAGTTTATATAATTCACTTAACTCGGTTTTGGGAAATTTAAACTAAAACTACTTTTCTGAAACATTAATGATAGAATTTGTATTTACTGAAAATTAGGTTAAAAAATATTACGTAAGACGCTATCTGACTCCCCCCACCCTTTGTTAAAAAACGTAAGAAATTAGGGTACACCCCCCCCCCCCCAAAGCCTTACGTAATTTAAGAACGACCCCTTAGGCAGGCATAATAAGCTGAGGGACGTTTCGGGACGCCAGAGTTTACCGTTCGAAAGTTTTTAGGCGACGGACAAACACACACACATATAAGCTTTCTGCTTTATATATTAAGATGCGGCGCTGATTAAATTGTTATTAGATTTGTTCGTAGAAGGACCAATGTATACATAGTAATAGCGCAGGCATCGGCGCACGTTCGATTTTGGACGAAGGTCCAACTTTATCGATCTTTATTTGCATATTCTTCCGTTAACCTTGTAACGAGCAGTGATCTTAAACGAACAGGTTTCCAGGTTCGGTACGTTTAAGGGGGATTTCACCTTCGGAGGTCCGATATACATGGGGATTTTCTAGGAATTTATAGAGGATAAACTACCGAGTGGATTGCCCTCAAATTTTACATACGCGTTTGTCGGCTTGTTAATACACTGAAATTTTGTAAGCAGGCGAGAATTATTATGCCAGGTTGCTGCATAAGATCCGTCCGCCACTTCGTTTATATTATGCGCACATATTTTGAGGGGGAACCTGGTGTAATCGGCAGAAGTCAAGGATCTTTTGGGGAATTTTTTGTACGGAGTCTATACATGTAGTTTTTTTTAAAACTTTCAGGTTCTATTATTATGTTTTTCAAGAAGGGAACAAAGATTTTTCGAAGTAAAAATAACGCGGTAATTCCGAATGACGCAAGTGTTTCGGAGACGCCAAGTTGTCAAATTGTTGATGTACCTCAATCCGGAATAATATTATTAAATTTAATAAGTTTTATTGCACAATTAACGTGAAATTTTTTAGTGAAAGACGCAATTATTTCTTCAAACACTCACCATTATCTTAATTTTGCATTTCTGAATGCGAATCGAGGTTCTTCTATAGCGTAATTTTATTAAAAATTTTATCGTATGGTTTTCTTAACTCAAAAAATGTTTGTTCACTTCTTAAAAACGTGATAATATAGCTTGAAAGTTTTAAAAAGATTACACGTATAGTTTCCTTCCAAAAAATTCTGAAAAATAACGTTGATGTCTGCCGATTACACCAGGTTCCTCCCTTAATCCAAATAGAATTATCAATGCTGACTTATATTATCAACAACTTGAAAAAGTGCAGCAAGTGCTGAAAATCGAAAGCCTTCCCTTGTGAATCGAAAGGTTGCCCTCCACGACAACGCGAGAAAGAAAATATCTAAACTTCAATGCGAACTTATTCCTCATCCGTCATATTCCTCGAATCTGATACCAACAGATTCTCACCTTTCTCGATCGCTACAAAACAGTTTAGACGGGAAAAGCTTCAATAATTTCGAGGCCACAGAAAGTGCAGCAAGTTCCTTTTTTAATGGTAAATCCACAGATTTTTGTACAAGAGGCATAACACAAGTCCCACACAGAGGGGAAATTGCGCCAAATAATGATGGAAAATAGTGAAATACATAGTTTGAAATAAGTATAACCTATTTTCAAAAATCTAATTTGTAGAAGACGTACTCTAGCGGGCAGAACTTACGTAGCAACCTAATAAAAACTTTAAAGCCGTTTTTCTCGAAACTACATTTTTCGAGTTTCCGGAAGCGATGGCAAATAATCTAAGCAAGGTATGGATTCGAAACTTTCAGAGGTCGTAGAAAACATATCCTTCTATTGCACCAACTAGAATTGTAGCAATATGTACGAGTTTTTCTGTTATTAATAAAAAGGACAACAATCGTTTACGATTTTAACTTTATTCTAGTTCAAACCATAATTCATACCTACTTAACAAAATTTTGTTGCAATTTTTATTACCACTCGCAGGGGTGACCCGCAATTATTTCCGCAAGCCGGAGAAGTTTTTTTATAGTATAATATTTTAGAGAAACTATTATTTGTACGAACATAAAACAATTTGTGTATGTCGATCAAAAGTCAATGAACTCGTGTTTTTCGGGCGTCCAAAGAAGAAGCTCACTTAACGAGATTCGAGATTGAATACCTGTGCAGGAGGATCCTCGGAAAATAACGAGTCAATGAGCCGTTGTCAATGAATTATTGATTAGCCAGAGGTTGAGTGTTAGTCGAACGCGGCTGATTTCGAAGCACTCCGATTTCGAAAGCCATCAGAATAGTCTAATTTCAATGTAAATGAGTGCAATTGCGCCAACTGTCTATGAAACTAGGCATGTAATTATTGCAACAATGCTTGACGCGCATCATAGCAGACTGGGGCGTTGTCATCATTGTTTCAATACAGTGTAATATATACGTGAATTAATATATTCATCATCGTGATCCTACCTCTCCGTTACATTCGAGTGAGAAACCCTCGACTGGCGTTAATACTATGCGTATTACGTAAGAATGACAAGGAAGAACTGAAGTGGTCTGACAGTGAATATTTAAATTTCCAAGGATTACGTGAACATATTGAATGGGCGAGTTATTAAACCGCAGGTGGAATAACCGTTTGATAATTAATTCATTCGCATTTTTTCGTCTAGTCAAGGAAACGTGAAGCTCGTTTTCTTGGTCTGCTGGGCGAAAATAGTAACTTCTTTCTTAAAACAGATCGCGTTCGATAGAGTAACTTGAAAGTTTTATCTTCATTTTTGCATTGTAAAATTAAAGAGTTTTTGTTGCGTGTAGCTTTTCTTCCAAGGTGGTAGCTGAGAATTTCAGTAGATTTCTGCACGAAATGATTTGTTAGTACTTGGGATTCTTACATGAAAATATTTGCTTTAATGTTGACGATTTCACGAACCACTATGGCACTCGAGTCCTGCCCTGCCGTTGCTGTAAAATATGCTCAAATTCAAATTGTTTTTCTGAGAATTCGAGAATGCCCGAATAAATATTGTGGCGATGGATTGACAATCACAGATGAATTATGTATTATACTTTCTTGATAAATGCAGAAATAGGTTCAAACAATTAATGGTTGAATCTACGCAGAATATACGTAGGGATAGAAAAGAATGTGCACAAAATTCGGTTATAAACTTCTTCTTCGTTTCTAAATCAGGAAATGTGGAGACACAGTTTAAAAATTTGATAAACTGTAGAAAATAACCTTTTAGATCATGTTCATTACTGTTTGTTCACATTTTGTTCATTAGTAGAAATATATGAAATCAATGGAAGATAGATCACACGAAACACTTTTCATAAACATTAAATATAATGATTCAGTTTCACGAAAGAACCAGAATGCTCTGATTTTCTGGATCTTAGGTTCGACAAACTATTTTGTATTATTCCACAATTTCGAATTAGTTCTAAGGTAGTTAGGGGTCGTCCTTTAATTACGTAGGAGTTTTTGACGTGGGAGGGGCTCACAGAATTCGTACGATTTTTTACAAAGGGAGAAGAGGGAGTCGTGTAATATTTTTTTAACTCCATTTTCGATATTAGTAGCCTAAAAACGATGTTTCATCGCACACACGAAAGCGAATTAAATGAATTCTATGAACCTTTAAAAGAATTGTAAAACAGGAAAAATGCAATTTAAAAAATATATATTTAAGAAAAGGGGAGGGGGTTGCAATATGATATCTTACGAATTCTTATACTGGGGGAGGGGGGAGGGTGTAAGAAAATGACCCTTACCTAAATTAAGGTTTGATTGATTTTCTGAAAAACACAGGCTCATGTCAAAAAATTTTATTCCATATTTTCAATTTATGTTCCCGCAAAGAATCGCCGTATGTCCGGTTGGACCATTAATCCTCATCCACTCAGAAAAGAATTAAAGGATGAACGACGTTAGGCTTTATCGATAATAAATCAAAGATCGACCCATTTCAAAATTAATAGATATCTATAAACGCGGCTCTATTGTGAGTTTGCTGACAATTGACGTAACAAAATGTCGTTCGACGTTTCGCTGCGACGAAGTGCTAGAAAGCAGGACATCTGTTGCGGTTGTATTTTACACTTCGAGATGGACGTTAGTGGTATACGTGACGAAAACGCCAGCGACTTTCACTGTGTTTATTTGCATGCTGGAGTGTATATCCTAAACACGTGTAAGATATTTAACGGTGAACATAAACGATAATCTAATAATTATGACGGCGCCACGCTGGGAAGCTAACATAGGATGTCGCGCAATGAGCGGTAGAACCTCAATAGGTAATTCTGTATGAAGAAATAAATGGAAACTGTGGATTCAAATGCTTTCATATGAGGCCTTGTTTTGCAGAAAATCCAGTTCGAAAATTCCTCAGCTTCGCGTATAATTATTGAAGTAGAAACAAAAAATGACACGCTATCGCAGTAAATATGGTACAATTGGGGATGGAAGGAATTATTTTGCGATAAAAAGGGGACATTGTCAAGTGCCGAGTTTGAAAATTTGTTGAAATCAATTCCTCAGAGACACCTTTTTTCGAATTGAAGTTCTAGTTGGTACAATTGATAGATACTTATTTACGATAAATATTTGTAATACTAATAGATTTTTAATAGAAAATACTTCATATTTTACTATACTTCAATATTATAATTGAATAGCAATTTTCTTCATTAATACGGCCCGTACGAATTTTTTGTGTAAATTGAATTCCGGTAATAGGCACAGACACGTAGGGTAGGAACAACGGGAAGTGCGATAATAAATCGTCATACTAACATTTTATTACTTTTCATTATAATAAATGGCAAAAATTTGATTTTGGTGTTTAAGTGTTTTATTAAAATAAAACTAACCCCGTCTCAGCAAAGGATTTATTAAAAATATTTCAAAATGTATTTAATCTTAATTTTTCGTTTGCTCGTGTTACCGAAGATTAATTACAACACAACATTTATGGAAGCTTGCAGAGACACAAATTACGTGGCGAAAGAAATTTCCAACATAAACAAAATGAAATACCTAATCTTAGGAAAATAAATTTTATTTAACGAATATAAGAATACGTCTAAAAATCGCTACGAGGTTTTGCGATAGTATCTATTAAAGGAAATGATTCAGTCGTGTAAAACAGATTTGTGAAATCAGCAATTAACACTGGAATGGAGCTTCTACTGCTTCCGTGTAGAACCACTTAAATAAAGTATGTACAATGTACACAATCAGCTTTACGCGTACCTTTGTCTTATCTTAACGAATTTGAATTCATCCGTTTCTTTAATATAGCACTTTGCAAACTAAACACTTGTCTAAGCGCGATGTTTGCTGTAATTTTGACGTAAAATGGAAACGCGACTATAAGTAAGTGGATTACGGTATTGATCTAGTAGTAGAGAAACCATCGAGGAGTTGTGCGTTTTATCATGGTTCTGTGAAACTAACAAAGGAATTTTGGTAACTCGAAAATTGAGACCTGCTTTTATATGCTACTTTTTGATTCTTCAGGGTGAAAACATCTCTTAAATCTTAATGATGCCTTCCAATTTTCCTGCACTATCATATCTTGAAAACTACAGTAGATATAGAAAAATCGTTACGACGAATATTGAATGTTTTTTACACTATAAAACTGTGCAATGTAATTGTTTAATTCTTTTTGTTGCGGGGAATGATTTTTTATTGAAACTATCAATTTTGAACAATTCCACTGCACAGTTTCATAGCGCATGAAAGACCATTATAAACTTTCATTTTTACTTACAATTAGTTTAGCAAGCAATATAACTTTTTAACTATTTTGAAAAACCTGTACAGTACTGAATTGTTCAGAAATCGTAAGCCAGCGACAAATCAGTCCCTCTGCTTTCGTTTCTAAAGTATTCCTCAAAATCTCTCAGCAAAAAATGACCTCGGAGTGCTAACTGGTTAACAACACATTCATCGTGTAATGAACCGTGTTGTAACGATCGAGTTCAGATCGTTTACAATCGCAAGTAACCTTGATGTTTATTTATCCCACGAACCGGTACACCTCTTCGTGCGCAGTCGTAAGGAGAACCGGAAACCGTTAAGGATCGCTCGGCAGGCTACAACCTTTTTATTGTTGGATCTCATGATTGTTCGTGCATGCAGAGTGTGTTTCGGTCACGAATAAATTTTTTTATTGTTGGACCACATAAAGTCTTCAGCCGTATAAAATATGCTGCCCCACCAAATGATCTTTTTTATTCGCGTGTCGCATAAAATGTTCATACATGTAAAACGTGTTCTACCATTAAGAAATATTGTTTTATTTTAAAATCGCATAGAATCTTCGTGCATATATAATGTGTTCCACCACCAACGTGTAAAAAGGTCTTATAAGAATAGAGATTAAGCCAGTGGTTCCCAACCTGTGAGTCGCAACCCCTAAGGGGTGTAGTGAAAAAAGGGAAAAAGCTGGTCACCCAAATGCAAGCCAACCAACACACTAAATAAGATAATTAAATATATTAAATATCTTTAAGTATATTTAATATATGTATCGAGATAGTTAAATATTATCAAGTTAGAATTATATTCTGAAATACATAGATTTAATGTGTTAATTAAATGTAAGCATAGGGAAAACGGCCCTAGTCTCAATTTCAGTATTTATGTATACCAAATAATGTTCTTTGCCTTAAAAAATACAGAGAAATTTCAGATCTTCACCCCTTCTCGTTAGGGTGATATGGGGATAACAACCCTAAACTTGACCACTTTTTTTTCTCAACAACTACTTAAGATATTGGAACGCTTCAAAGTGCACGAAATAGGTCCTTTTAGGTGGTAGAGCTAAAAAGTACCTACTTCGTGCACTTTGAGGCATTAAAATATCTTAAGTAGTTGTTGACAAAAAAGATGGTAAAGTTTAGGGTTGTTATTCTCTTATCACCCTAACGAGAGGGGGTAGAGATCTTCACATTGGTATTCGCGTACCAGTTTCATTGATTTTTTCGTGTGACGTTTAATTGCTCGCTTTGTTCGCGATACATGCCGTAGCACGAATAAATTAATCAGTTATTACGAACCGATTATTCGAAAATCAGGTAATACAAAATGCAATTTGAATGGGAGATAATGAGCGAAAGCGATGGGTAAGAATTTATTTGTGATTGACGAATACGCTTTCAATCTTGTTATGGTTTTATAGTTTATTCAACAAAACATTTACGTATTAATAGATCATTTGTTACTTGAGTAACAATTCGTTCAATATTGTAAGTAAATTCTGTTCTCTCGTATTTGTATTTATTTTAACTAACATTTTTATCTCCAATGAATTATTAATTAGAAATTTGCTGAAACTCGAACATTATTTTTTATTTAGCGTTATAGCATAAATTTTTAATATTTTCCTGTAAATAAAATACTACGTACTATTTGAGATGCATATTTTATTAAAATCTGAAACATTATGTACTTAATTACTCGGTTCAAGAACGACCTCTTTAGTTACTCAATTAAATCAGATATATAAATAACATATTCAAAACATATTTGTTGATAGTAAATAAATTATTTTTCAGAATTTTTATTTATTGCTCATTAAATGACAGGTAACTGATATTTTCAAAATTTTTATATCCAGTTTTATTCGAAACACAATACGTCGTCAAATTAATGTCGAATTTAGATCATCACGTGGACCTATAAAAAAACGGTTAAAAGTAAACCGTCCCAAATTTTGTAACCTAAAGTCCGTTTAAATCAGTCAAGGTGATCATAAAGAGTACTTTAGAATGTACGTATTCGGAAGACCCAGATTTATCGATTCATCATCGTTCGTTGCTCGAACAAGGAAGTCCTTGTGCAACGAAGAAGTCAGATATAGATTATTTATAAGTATTCGAACGTAACTGTACGTTCACATTGCCGAAAGTAAAGTCCTTCAAAGTTCTGTCCTAGAAAATCTAGGGTCATATATGTCAAGGTAGCTTCGAAGAATTTTTTTTGTCAGCAAACTCTTTCCAAATAAATTGCATGACTCGAGTCAACTTTCCATTTAACTTTTTAGTAACAGGATCGATGCACACATACCTGCACGCGGTTACATTTAAATTTACATGATTTCAATAATTTTTCGACTCTTAATCCAACAATTTAGGAGCAGAATAATCCATTTTTTTTTAAAGGTCTGAAACAAAAGATATTTTCAATTTCGAATTAGAAGAAACATTGTTACACGATATGATTTTAATAAAAAATCAATAAGTGGTTCCAAACTTTTCGCAAGCAGTGTATATTCACGCAAAAGAACCAAGTTACAATTACGTTAAGGTAGATAATGTTATAATAGTATTAATAAAATTATAAATACATTTCACATGCATTCATTTCTCTAAAACAGTAGAATATACACATTTTCCTTTTGCTGAACGAAAAGCACTCAGACTTGTCTATTAAAATCTTGAGGGACAATTACAAAAGTGCATTAGAAATTTTCTATTATAAATCTTCAGCCCACAAGCGATGGTTTTGCTCAAAGTTACGTGTCAGGCATGAATAATTAATTGAAAGTATGGAAGAGGATATTCTTCGTGACGAGAGCCTGCCTTTCCGACTTCACGACAAGAACGCGCGGATCTTAATGAATTTTCTGTTTTTCCGTGTTCCTCATTCAGAATGTCGTTGTCAAATCGTGTGGTTGCAAGATCGCCTTGGCACATGGCACGCGAGGCGGGGCACAAAGGGGAAACTCGTTTTCAAACTTCAGCTCTTCAGCGTGCAAGTGTTTGTGGTCAGCATCAGCCTGTCGATAATAATTGCGCAATTTCTTGTCGTGAAGGTACACTCAATTCTCTTCTTACACGATTGCGATTTACCAGGCTGTAGAATAAAATTATATTCTCTGTTTCCAGGATTTATTTGCATCTAACACGACCTCATAAATTTTCCCTTTTAAAAATCTTCACTAAACTTTAATTGTAAGGAAATTGTTCCCACTTATTTTTCTAGGAAATTGCTCTGAATTAAAAAACTTCTTGAAATTTGTAGTTAAGGCTGCTGCACACTCTCAAATAAATGATTTGCCTGCTTTTTTACGACTTATTTTGAATTTGATGACTTATCTCGCAAGTGACGCAGTCAGAAAGATTGATTTGGAAAAGATTTTTGATTGGTGAAAATATTCATATCCCAATGGATCTATTTGCACTTATTTGTTATGTAGATTTCAAGTTTACTTATATCAGATATATTTATTTAGTGCGGATAGTCCTAGCTTAAAAAATAAGTTTAATATAATACTTGAAGTATGTCTTTTCGAATATGCTCCATGAATCGAAACCCCGCAAGAAGAATACACGAAGCATTTCCAACATATTCTTGGCAACATATTTTAAGATCTTAAATACTTAAATAAACAGAATCTAAGATATTTAAATATTATATATTCCAATGTTTTATATATTAGATAATATTTACTAGAGGGAACTGTAAACGTGGGTACCACCATGAACATGTGATATAAGAGTTAGGCTTGAATTTACATAAATTAAGATTAATAGAGTGATAACACTCTGATCGAATGACCAGAAACGGTATTACATGTAAAAATAAAATGTGACCTAACGCTAATAAAATTCCTTGATCATGTTTGAGTAGGGAAGAGAACAGCGGTACCAACAACGAGGCTGATTAATCGTACCACGAGGAAGGACATATATAATATTTTATGCAAAAATATGTGGAAATTGTAGTCTGAAGTTTTTTCACAGGGGTTGAAAAATTTGAAGCAAAAATTATTTAAACGTTAACATGGGGACTTTAGATTTTGGAAAGCCACATGAGTTTCTTTAAAAATTAATAAAATGACACTAAAAAATTAACTGTTACCCTCATCAAATATAGAAATAAAGAGTCTATAGTAATATACTTTATATCAAGACTTACAATCAAATAATCAAGTTCAAAACACGTAAAAGATTCTCTTAGTTTTTTCTTCCAAAACAGCGCTTTTTATAAAAAAAATTATACTACCATTTCGTTCTCACAAAGAATTACTTCATCTTTTCAAAACTTTTATATTCCAATTGGAATTCAAAATTTTTAAAGATATGGAGAAATTTATTATAAAGAAGTAAGTGAAAATTGCAATATAAAATTTTTGAAAATATGGAGAAATTAGTGATATTATAATTATCATTTATTTCTTCATAATGAATTTCTCCATATTTTCAAAAATTTTATATTGCAATTTTCACTTACTTCTTTATAATAAATTTCTCCATATCTTTAAAAATTTTGAATCGCAAGTTCGACTTATGTTTTCACAAGGAGTCACTCCATCTTTTTGCAAAACTGTACACTGCAACTTCGATTTATTTTTTTTACAAAAAAAAACAGAACCGTTCACACTACAATTACTGGACCACCCTATATATTGTTCCTCATCGTTCAAACAGTTAAGTATCGAATCATCGACCACTTTTCCACACTTTTCCTTTCAGTGCAGCCGCGTAACTACTTCGCAAATGTGACGCTGCGGCGCGTACACAACACAATGAGTAACGTAATCGCATGTGGTATGCAGGCACTGCACATGGATGAAAATCGAAAACGAGCAGCGTCCGTTTCGAAATATCGAAAGTTAGCCAGGCCTTTTTCCGACGTTCAGTCATTCTGCATTCGTTTCGGCCGACGGTGCTCCAAATGAAGCACCTTCAGTGACAGCGCGAAAGAAAGGTATCGATCTTGCGTAATCCGGCATAATGATCTTCGAGTAATCGATAACGGTGGGGCCAAACACTTATCACGAGTGCAAACACTTATAATCGAATTCTAAGAGGATTTTACAAGAGGATTTTACTGATCGATGAGAGCAGTGTTTTGAAATGTAATTCAGCTATGATGGAGTGTACTTGAATCTTCTGTGAGTAGTATTGGTTCTTTCGTTTCATACAAATTTAAATGTGTACATATAGATATAGTAATGGGCAAAAGAAAGTTTAAAAGATGAACTGTAGCAAAAGGATTGTAATTTAACAAGGAAGGACTATGTTTCTATTCATATTTAACAGAATCTCTCAGTTAATTGACACAAAAGCAGCTAGGTTTTGAAAAGAATTGTTAATAAAAATGTAATAATATGAGTAATGTATGATACTACGAATAAAAGTATATTTTATCATTTATGTTACTGTGTGAAATATTAGAAGTTTGCCAAGTAACGAAATAACTTATTAATATTAATAAGAAAGTCGTAATGAAGCAATACCATACTGAAAACGTGACAAAAGTAATTACATTGTATATTAATAGTCCATACTAATAACATTAATGAAAAGAGTTAAATCATTTTATATCAATAAAGTATAATTTACTTGAGATCTATAATATAATAATGTTGTTAATTTCGTAACTACTTATAATTATAAATACTAAAAAATGAAATAATATAACACGAGGCATGGATACTGTGAAATTATAATTTTTCGTGGAACAGGCAGTGGAGCTTGAAAATAATATTCAGAGAATAAGCAGATCTATTTACGTCATCATCGACGTGAACGACCTTCGATATTACGAATAAGTTTCTGCAGACACGTGGGTAGCATGATCTCAGCTTCATTTTTTATACATATATATTTTGTACATGAACACGTATACGAAAGACTGAGTATCAACAATGATTTATTCATAGCACTGAGAACAGCATCCTGCTACTGAAACGGTTCCTTACTTTTTAACATCCGTAATGCAAACAAGGATGTCACTCCAGTTCAGTTAACATCTGATACTTATGCAATAATATTAAGTACAACATTATAGCATACCTACCTATGGCTAACGAAGTGAATGACATACTAAACCATATTTTTCTAAGAAATGCTTAGGAAGATCAACTAGCAATGATTTGAAGCTAATCGCAGAAAATATAGAATTAAGGATCCAAAAATCCAAATAAATATAGGTCTTCCTGATTTTTTCTGCCCTCTATCTATCGTTCTTTCTTCCTTTTTTAAATAGAACTACTAGCGTGTGGATAAAGAGCAAATTACAATTAGTTTTGTCACCATTGAGGAGGGTTTTAATTTATAAAACAAATAAAGAAAATAATGTCGCGGAAGTGTTCGCCGTTCAAGCTTTACTTTTTAGTTATAGCGAACTGAAGAAATTTATTAACATGGTATGTTCGCTATCTCAAAGATCTGTTAGAAAATATCAAATGATTTGCTTCATTGATTTTCAAAAACTATTGCGTCGTTTTTAACGCTACATAAAAGTACAGGCAGAGTTTCATTTTATATAAATAAAAAAATTATTTAAGTGAAGGAATGATTAAAGACGAATTATGTTTATTCGGCAAGTAAAGAATGAATGTTATTTATGCAAAATGAATTTATTTCGTAGACAATACTACTTTTGTCTTACCAATTCTTTATCCGAAACTTCGTACAAACTTTAAATAATATATGGTATCGTTATTTATGCGAATAAGTAGGCAAAATAATTTTTGAAAATTCGTTGAGACTTCGAAATAATTCGAAATAATAATCTGAATTTTAGCTAAAATATTGTAAAACAATTAGTATTTGTGACACGCTTGAAATATTACAGATTTTAGTACACAATTAACACCAACCGCATTAAATACGTTACTTGTATTTATTAAATTCTTTTATTATTCATTCCTCTTAAATATTCACTATTACTGCAAAGTAATACTAAAAGAGGAAGAAAAAAAGGTTCCACTATTAATAATACCTACTTTTTAAGACACACTGAAATTCCTAATTTGCACTTTGCCCAAATTGTTTTTAGTTTCAAATAAACTTCGAATAAAGTTACAAAGACGAATACTATACTGAAAAATCAATGACGACACTATCATAAGTAAAAAAACCAATTTCACTCGTTTTTTTTCGACACGTAACGAATAAACACTTTTCCATTTCCTACTGGTTATCTAAAAAATTTACCTCTGTTCAAATTTTGCATATCTCTTAAAACGCAGGTACTTGTTCTTCCAACTTCCTTTAATTCCTTACACCTCAAAATACAAAGTCTACACAATCTATACTTTTTCCCCTTTCCTTCCAAAACTACTAAAAATATCGGCACGTAATTAAAATTCACCCCGTAAGGGAATCCTCTCGAACAACGCAACAGACTAAATAGTAACATTCGATGTAAATCGAACGATACCACTAATAATACCACTTCTTTAACAAAATATCACTGCACGCGTCTAGTGCAAGCAAGATCCTTCCATCAACAGCTACCACTTCCGTCGATTCACCGAAAACCACTCTAATGGAAGTCCAAACATTAACCACTCGCGGTGGGAACATTAACATTTCATTAATTCTCGCGTCGACGAGACACTATGAACTTTGCATCATCGCGCGAAAACACAAAAATACATCATCGTTTATCCAATTAATTAACCTTCGCTCCCAACCGTGATACACAACGCGCCTCGTACTAGCCAGTCCCAACAAACACTCGTTACCCTGAAATACTAACGTTAATTTTTTGCGACACTAAAGCTAACACCGTACCTACCCCACGTTGTAAAAGGTAACCTTGTAAAAGTGTACCTAAACGATAGAGCTTACAGTTCATTAATAGGACACATGGGGAATTTATTCTCCCTTTTCTTTGGTATTTATTTAAATTTTACCGTATTCCTCCGTTCTCTATATCATCTCTTCGCGTTATAATAAAATACGCCAAAGGGTTGCCCGTGATAAATAAATAAGCAAACATTATTCTCGCAGGGTTAGAAGGAAGCCCGGAAAAGAGAAACAGACAAAGACTCACCGTAAAACGGATTGGTGTCCTGAACGTCCAACTTCTCCCGTTTCCACGCCACCTTGCCCGCCTCGACGGTGTGGTTCCTCAGGTTGCCGACCAGCCCGATCAGGGTGAAATTGTTGGAGGAGTTGGTTTTGTTGCGCGACAGAACCCGGAGTATCTGCTCCTCCTGCAGGGTGTTGAGTCCTCCAGAAGCCAGCACGTCCACGTCCACCGACTTGCCAGCGCAGCACAGCTTCATCAGCAGGATCAGCGTCCACGCTCTGAGGAACGTGGCCATGGTCACCGAGGAATTCTATTCAGAGCCGCGTGTCTCCTCGTTACCCGAATTTGCCGCGAGCAACGATCACGGTAACTCTATGGGAGCGTTCGACCATTCGACATCGATCTCGAAATCGGCGCTGTGGCGAACTGGGAGGACCGATGCCGATAGACGAGTTGCGAGTGTCGCCAGACGCTGCCCAGGTGGGAAACCTCGAAAGCGCGCGGACGGACGGACGTGTTTCGTTTCGTGGGAGCAAAATTGGGCGAGGTTCGGGGAGGATTGGCAAAACAATGCTACCGAACGTTTCACGGACTCTCTATTGCTTGATCGTTGGAAGGCGAGCTTTATGAGTGATCGTGAAACCACGGAGTCACCTGGCTGAACGAAGAGGGCGAGAAGAGGGGTGGACGTTCCGTTCCTCCTCCCCTCCCACTGTGGCCGTCTTAAGAGGACCTTGCTGCTCGATGTCAAATTGCTGGAGACAATTGCGCAAATCACGCCGTACCATTGTTATTCTTTTTTTAAAAACGACGCCGATTATTATACGCCGTGTATGTAAATTAAGTCAGTTGAAAAATTAACGGGTATTTCTCCACTTGATTCTCGCTCGGTCTCGGGGAACGTGGAAGGCACGCTCTTGCTCCGAATTCCAAGTTTCGAGCTTGCTTTTAGGTAATTAGATGGGATTTATGAAATTTAACGATGGAATTGAAAATTGGGAAGGGAAAAACGGCTTCGAGCGTTTCCGAGCTCAAGCTTCTGACCCTGACACTTCTTTTTGTAGCGAGCGAATTTATTATGTGTGCGAAGCAACAGCAGAAAAATTCAAACTCGTTATGGCTATTTTTGACTACGCGTAGGAGCTTTCGGGTAGTCTGCAGTAAATCTTTTCGGGAATTAATTAGTGAGATGCTTGAGGCTTCTTGCTTAATTGGATTCGTGAGAGGTTTCGCTAAAGATTCACAAAGAATTAACTGTTTTTAAGGAGCCTGAGAGTTTGTTATATATTATACTTTGTAAAGGAATTCTTTTAATTCGGTGTTAATTGAGAAACACCATCCGCAGTAATTTGTAAAATGACTTTTACTTGACAAATTGTCGTTTCTGCCTGCTCATTTAACACGTGCTCCGTGCCGTAGTATTTATTTCAAGTGAAACTTTCATTCGAAGGAAAAAAATATTTCCCGATTCACTGTCGAAGTCAAAATAAAACATAAAACAGTTGGAATTTCTAATATTTATCTATAATTGAATATCGCAATTTACTTTTCACACCACTTTAGTCCCACCAAAAGACGAGATTCTCACCGTGACATGGGAGGTGTTAACTTACTACTACATAAGTTATAAGAAAGTATCAGATTGCAGGGGAAATAGCGCTCGCGATTCGGGAATAAAACAACACGCATTTTACATTCACAGAATATCCTTAATGGCACTCGTAATACGGACTTTGAGCAATGTTATTTTCGTTTGAATCCATAGGTCACCGCGAAACACTCTGGCAATACAGATCTCGCATCTTTTTACGTATCCCTCTCAAAGCACGTTGAACTTTTGCCGAACTTTTACCTGAACAGTAAGAATTTCAATGGAATTGCATTTGAAATTCTAATATGAATATACTGTTTCCTTAGAAATATTTATCCTCCATTATTCTGATTTCTGTTCTTCTCTCAAATGCTGAGAAGGAAATGTATATGGAACAAAATTGTAAGTCTGCTGTATGTATGCGTGGATAGATAAAAATAACAAAATATAGTTTCCCTTCTTTTCTACTTCATATTTTTTCTCAATTACCTACTATGATTATTATGGGGAAAATTGCTACTGCTTTGTGTTCTAATACTACGATAAATACCAAAATGAGTAAAACGAAAATTTTAGTAATTTTATTGCGAGGATGTAACATAATTAGCACGATTTACAGAGCAAATATCGTAAAGACTTTCACAAACTGTTAACTTTCTAAGGACAAATTAATATTTGGTTTGTTTTATATAAATTAAAGGAACTAAAAGTGTATTTAGTAGTACTGGTAATTGCAAAATAATTCAAATGGATATTGTTACACAACGAAGTATTTTTTAATATTACCTTCATTATATATATAAATTGTTAATTGATTTTCACAAACACTTATTTCCCAATAAAATCTATATGAAATGAAATTGACCCGCACTTGTTTTTGATTTAAAAGTTTCGGTTATAGAGGGTTGCGTTTCAAATGGCCAAATATTCGAGCAAAAGTGTTTCTTTAAACAAAGATTTTTTTATTAAAAAAATGTTTTCCTTGATTATCTACACTTTTCTATACTATACTTGTTGTAACGTAGCCAACTATAAATCATACATTTGCGACGAGCACGTTATCTTCGTTGCACAGGCGCGAATTGCAATAGAGAGTGGGTCGGGGACCCCTGCATGTTGCATTCTTCAGCAATTCTTGCAACACATTCTATTCGTGCTCGCCATGAATTACGCCTTTGATTCTATATTTTTATCGACGCGGAGCTTAACGAACACCTAGTGACAGAAACATCTTTCTTCGAACATCAAATTTATGGATTTGGTAATGAGAATTCTTAATAACAACAATACTGTTACAGTGGAGCTTCCCCTGCCTTTTGATTTCGCATTTGCAAGTAATGCAAATTCCTAGAAATTATTTTTTCCCAGTTTTTTGAAGTATTATAAGCCCTAAATTCTTCGATCCGTTTTTTAAATCACTCCATGTAATACTCCAAGCAGTTTACAGAATATTGTAATAAACGTATATAGATATCACTTTTCATCAATATTCTTTTGTGATTATTAGCATCTACGATGACAATGACCCTATACCTAACCCAGACACATTAATCACAGAGAGAGAGTATTTTCGAACCTAAAATATTGAAATATGTATTCGATGATCTTCGGTGCTTTTGCTATTTCAGCATTAATGAATAATTATTATAAACGAATCTATAATAAAAAAAAACAGCTTGAAAGTTAGCAGAATACCGGTGTGTCCTTGATGAAACAAAAATATACGCGTGACCGTTGAGGAAGAAAGAAAACAACGCCACACGTGTCCTTAAACTTGAATTCATTCATCCGCCAAATATAATTAAAAATTCGAGTCTCCCACTGCATTTAAACTGCTAATTACGAGCGTCAAAGTGTTCCCAGACGTCCTAGCCAAATCTGTGGCCACGTTCGCCTATTATTACGTCAGAACTGTCATCGATGACGATCAGTATTAAAGCGACACTAAACTATGCGTATAAGTACCTATATCAGTAATTTCATTTTACTTTTATACTTATATAAAAATTGCCTCAAGTATGGAAATACGTGTAATTAATATTTAGTGGCCATTTTGAAATATTTATACCTAAATATACCTAGATATAATTAATGTTTTTTTAGGAAACCATAAACGAGCAAACGGCTTTTCAGTCTACGTTTATGCACCATAATTTTATCGAATTCCTCGTTTTTTTATTTCTTACAATTCTTTAACAATGCATTTTCCAATATGGGATTATAAATTTTTATCATCTATTTGACCAGTTGAATATGCCGTATCAATTTAGTCCCAACCTTTCGAGACACGTCCCATCGTGATAGAACTAACGATTTCTTAATTTTAATTAACCAGTAACCACGCAATTTAAGAATGTATAATTATTAACGATGAAGGGACGTAATTAACAAAATTTGCAAGAACACCGCACAGAATATCTGAAATACCCGCGGGTTCCTTAACCCTGCTCTAAGCATTTCAGCGTGTGTATCAATTTGTCGGTAATCGTTGGCTGGTAAAAAGAAACACTGAATCCATTATCAATTCGTTATTTTAATTAAAGGTGGCCGCGACAGCGTGCATGCAAATGCCGCGGGCGAGTTGTTGAACCTAAAACTGTTATCGCCATTCGAGCGTTGGAACAGGGTGGCATCATCGTATCGATGCGGAACGTAGCCCAAAACGAGCAGGGCGTAGCGATATAATATTAATTTTAAGTCACCTCTCGGTTGCAAGGCGAAACACTTGCGTAACGGGTTTGCATAAGCTGGAATGGGGGTTAATTCGATGCTGATCGGAAAAATAAATCAAGTACAGGATACTGCAAAAAAGGATTCAGAGTTCGTGGGGTAGATAGTAACCAGTAGGGGTGTGCGGGTACCCGAAATTACAAGACCCGATTTACGGTTCGGGAGCCGATTTTCTTGCTTAAAAATTCTTACATCTGATCACAGTGCAAAGTCATAACTTAAAAGTTATCGGGCACCCGAGACCCGAGAACTTAGGACCCACTAGTAACCGGTAGAAAGGAAATAAAAGGGTAAATTTAAATTGGTCATTAAGGTAAATTAGAAATAGAGTAGTTAGTCACCACTAAGCGAGTAAATAAGATGGTAAATTATAAATGGACAGAAGCGAGACTGAGAAGATTAAAGTAAAGTTTAAAAGTAAGTTGAGATACTAAGCGTGGGGGCAGTAAGAATTATACAGTGAGTGGGAAAAGAAATTAAGAGAGGATGTGAAAGAAAAGGTTTAATTATGTAAATGGTTAAATATAAGTGCAGCAGCTGAGCTGATGTATCGTGTAAAAGGGGATGGGAAACAGGAATTTGTCCGTATCCAGGGAGCCCTCTAAGTTGGAGTGAGAAACACGTTCGCTTCAATATTTCGGAAACCATGCACTGTAATGAAAAATCTTTTAGACGAAAATAATGTATTCTTCTATAATAAATTCGGTCACGTAAGCAGATTCGTAATACGTCAATTTATACAAACAATATACTAAACAGTAGTCGTTTTTCACAGAATCTGATTAAGTGGCTGAATATGTTATAAAAAATTCATGATTTTCGACTAAATGATATTTCTGTATGGTACATAGTTTCCGAGATATTGGAACAAACGTGTTTTTCACCCCCAAATGTGAAGTAAATTCGTATCAAATATTTTTTCGAGAACTATAATCTACTCAAACCTGGTTAAAATCTTTGGGTGATGACCTTTGTAAGCCGAACGCAGAAAAATCAATACCTACTTTCGGAATTGGAATCTTGGTGCTGGTAGGTACTATAAATACTTTGTCTGCTATTATTCATCACGCGAAGAGTGACGACAACGTCCTACCCTACCACATTTTTACTTCGGCGTTTATAAAAGGCCTTCTAAGTATTTTAATTCCATTTTTACATATACTTCGAAATTTAGTCTGCCCTAGGACAGTGGTAGTGAGTTGAAAATATTAGGCGTACTAAAAATACGTTAATTAGTCGACAAGATATTAGTGATGGTACGAAAATAGTTGAATAAAATGCAGATACCTATTCGAATTTGTAAATATAATACATATTTAGGTATCTACATGATGCATAACTCATAAATGAATTTAAAAAGAAACGCGAAATCTGAAAAAACGACAGTTAGGTAGGTGTGTGTGGATTAAATACAGCAATTTTGTTGCACCTTGAAAGTCACGCTTAAATAGAATCTGAATTTCACGAATGTATGTAGTTCACTAAATCTCAGCGCAATAAACACGATAAAAAAAAGATTGTTATGAAATTTTCCAAGTACCATCGATTTGCCTTCACTAACCCAGAACATTCTTTGGTTCAGCGCGACGTTGTAATTATTCATTTCTAATTTATATTAAAAGACTTACTTAATTACATGGAAAAATATGTATGCGTTTCTGCAAAATTTTATTAGTGAAGAACTATGAAGAAAACCATGAAAGCAAAGATTTGAGATGGCCGATCTCTGAAGAGCTTCGAAACGGTTATAAAAACCTACATATCTAATGTAGAGACATTGAAATAAGTATCCAGAAATATCTCTTTCAATCATATCCAATTTCCAATTTGTCGCGCCCCTGTTATTCTTACATAAAAGAAACGTCTTATACAATTTTCTCATTTCTTCTTCTCTATTATTCTATCCATTATTATTTCTTTGTCCTTCTTCTATTCAAACAGAGATTCACGAAACCTTCAAGTGCTGCTATGCAATCGCCTACCTAAGAAAAATTCTGAAGAAAGCCCCGCTTACGTAATTCTTCGTTGACGGCATAACGTCCTCTGTTTCCGCATTGCCCGTTCAGAAAATTTATTCGGTTACACAGAGTACGTGACGTTTATGAGTAATGCTCCGAATCTTCTAAAAGGAGGCCCGAGAAAAGCTCGAAGAAAGTTTTGATTCGTTAAACGCATAATTCATTTTGGCGAGTCCACTGCATGGCGGGGAAAGATTCTTGGTGCGAACGGAGGCAGGGTGAGTTCTCGTGCAAGCATGGGTTCAATTTTGAAACAAAACTTTCCCATGCGAAGCTGCAATTTCGAGGAAAAAGACCACTTTTAAATTTCCTCGAATATGCGCGCAATTATCTCAATTCTACATATTTTTTTACTACGTTTCTGCGACAACGAAAAAATTTGTACTAAAATTGTTGCGTATTTTCACACGGGGAATTACTCTTTCCTCGCTTGTACTATGAAGTTAAAAACTGTACTTACCCCAGTAGCATAAAATATTGAAAGATTGAATCTCTTTTAGATATTTAAATATATATAAAATATTTATTCTAGATTAAGAAGCAAATGTTTATTTCCTACTGCGCGGAAAATATTCATTTTATATTATGAAGAAAGAATTTTCTTTCCAGATATGAAGTCATTATTTATTTACTTTACATTTTCTAAATATTCCTTTTATATTTCCATGAATATTTAGTTCATAGTTTCTATTTCACATTTTGTGTATGTGTATATAATATTTGGAATCAACATTTCTTTCATATTAAAAAGTGTGGCTAAAAAATTCTTTTTTTAATATTTGAAAAACTATTTAACCAATATTTTGTGCTACTGGGGTAAAGTCAGATTTGCAAAGTGCCCTACAACTGAATCTCGCCTTTGCGCAACATCGTACAAGTTACTTTCTTTGTATCCCTTTTCATTCTGTGCGATAAAGACGTAATAATAATAATTTAGACCGCAGTCTGCATAATTTATAAACAACTCTGACATTCGGGAAATTGTTATCGAACGTTTATGCCAATTCTGAGAAAATTAATAACATTGTTTTATGGAAGATTTCGACATTTTAACGTCTTGGCGAGTATCAATCCTCGCAACGACCTTGGTCAAACGTATGATTTGTTTTAGACGCTGCATTGTAATACTGCCGTGTGCAGCTTGGAGCATATTAAATGTTTGATCAAATATTTATAACGCCTGTTATTGACACGTTTTGCAATGCACCGACGACGTGCGATGCAAATTTAAATCTAGTACACTCGTCTGGGTGCATCGTACTACTATATATAATAAATGAACGGTAGACTAGGCTGTCGTATATTGTAGCCACAATTGTTTACGTGGATCCATGTTGCTTTAGTATGTACAATGTACAACATAGCCAGCATATGTTAACCTTCGTGTGCTACAACCTTCGACTGATTGATTCTACATATTCCTTTCTTCTGACAGGGATTTTTCTGCGTACAATAATAACTCTAAAGCTGTATACCTAAATGGTATCATTTATGCCTTAAGGATTTTAACATATTTATAATATACAGGGTGTCCCACTCTTCCTCAATTGCGATGATACAAAAAATATTTCATATGCAATTTGAATGGTATACGTGGATATCGATTTAAGTTAGTTAATTTGATTGATTTCCCCTCAAATTAAAGATGAAATATTTTTGTTTGTATCATCGCAAGTTCAGTGGATATTTAGATGAGACACCCTGTATTGAGGAATTTGATGAAATTTTGGTAGTAAAGGATGTAAGTTTAAGGGTGGGAATAATATTAAAGCAATAGTTTCAGTACCAGAAGAATTGAAGTATCATTTTAGTATATTAATACGTTTTAATTACGTCCGTGCCAAAATAGGATATAGGATATATCATTAGATGGTTATGCTGTTGTAATACTCTTACTACTCATTTCTTAGTTCAGCTATTATTTCCTGAAACGAAATTAACACCAAATTTCATGTATGTAGCTTACAAAATATTAGCCCTTATTCATATTAAATATTAGTGACTGCAAGAGTATCCGACTCTTAAGAGACTAAGAGAATTAAAATTCTCGATAATCTATACTTTTAATCTTATTTTTAGACGATCAGAATCTCATACGTCAAGTATCGGGGCCATTTACTTTATTGGATTAAATTCTAAATATTTCACAGACCACCAGCGCCACGTTTACTCTGTCTAATGAATAATAATATTGGCCTGTTAAAATACTGCAAAATGTGCTAACGCTTTTATAAGACTTTATGAATGTTTGACAAAAGGTTCCCGCAAATAAGCTCATGCAAATTCGGAGTGTAAGTAAATAACTTACCGCGTCATATTTTAATTAATTCGTCGCGACTTATACAGAGTGCGGTACAGTAAGAGTACCTACAGCGTGTAGAGAATATTATTTTAAGGGACAAAATTAATTCTTCGCCTCTGTGTTGAACACTGAGATACCGTGTTCCTGTCTATTCTACCTGAATCGGTCAATATTTGATTCGGTAAAAGCGTTCCCGTGCTTCGACGTTCCCTTCGCACCTGTCATTCGACGATTTATTCATTGAACGCAAATTGTCTTCCGGGCTACTCTGCGCCAAATAGATTACTTTCTGCACTCGATGTTAGACATTTTGACGAGATTGAAATATGATGTAGTCCGCGCGAAATTGTAGCAGGTTTAAAGTAATAGTTTTGAGGATAAAATTTCATTTACAGAGTGCAAGCTTTGACGTCATGTTTTTTTTTAAACAAATTCGAAACGCGCAAAATGATGACTTAATCCTCCCCCTTCCAATTTACGGTATTTCAATTTCATAAAAATCCCTTGCATCAAATACAAAAAGTGGTAGATTTGGCGAAAAATGTGTGATTCAGAGGAATTTTCAATTTAACGCTATATAACGTTTAATGTTCATCGTTCGTTTAAAAAAGTTATTGGTATTATTGATTCTGGTAGGGGGCACTATCTTCCAACGCGAGTTTGTTTATTAGTCCGACTGTATAGAAAGGGTATCTCCACAATAATGTACTCAAAATGGAGTTCCGAAGTTTAATTTAGAATTAAATAACCGAATTGGTCAGAGTATAATCGTTTAGAAATAGTAGTTTTTGTTAATATTTATGAAAAGTGGACATGAGATATGAACTATATCGATGTATGAACACGACATAAAATATTTGCAATGAAATCCTACGACAAAATACGTCCAGAATTTGGTTACTTTGTGGATCTACTTGCTTTTACTAGCAAGTATTTCATGTTCTCATAAAATAATATCAATAATCATCGATAATCAATCAATAATTCTACAAATACGGATATCTATGCGTGAATTCGAGAATGTTAGGGTGTTTGAGATTATATAAAGTTAAAATTAATATAAAATTTTAGTAAAATTTCTAACACTGATTAGTCAAAGGTGCCAATTTTGGCATTGGCCCCTTTTGAACTCACGTACACATATATTCTTAAAATTAAGCGAAAGTAGGTATAGAAATATATTCAACCATCCTCAAATAAATAATCCCACGCACTACTTAAGTTGTAAAATAATATATTGAGATAAAACATATTATATAATATTTATATAAAACGTATTATAATAATTAAATATTTTTTACCTCTTAACATTTTTATTATCCAAATTGTCATTTAACTTGTTTTAACTGTATATATTCAAAACACTACGAATAAATTGGGAAAAATTATTCAACCACAGTGACATTTTAATAATTATCTAATCATAAGATCACATCTACTCAAAGTTCTTCGAATAATACCTGGATTTCTGCTTCGCTGAAAGTGCTCCAGACAGGGGGGTGGAGGTGAAAACAAAGTGGAAGTTGTAGTTCCTGGAACGACCCTCGCTAATCACATAATCACATGTCGATGGTTTGTTCGACCCAGATTATAACACCTGATAGGGTTGAGTTCGGGATAGAGATATCGTAGATTTCTCTGAAACATTGGTAACAATTTCAAGCTAAAAATCAATTTCAATTATGGACTAAAATAGATATATGCTCGATCTATTATTATTATTCCATCGCGACTACCAAAACATTATATAACTGTTTCCTTACAATATGTATTGTATCAAGATCAAAACTATCGCTCTTTCCGAGTATTCATATCATTTCTGCCAGTAAAAGCACAGATTAAACTTAAATAGATCCTGTCACACATACTTACAACTCTAGTCAACCACACATTATACATGTCACACTGCTGGCTGCACAACGCAACTCAATGACCCCCGAGTAAAGTGATAATAATACAAAACAACACCATTTAACGTTACTTATAAACATTATCACAAAACACTTCCCCAAAAACGGCTTACAATTAGAAAGTCAGCGGGAGGCTTACGGAGCTCCTCAGAAATTCAATTGCTCGTTCGGCCACGGTCGGCAACCGCCGGCGCGGCTCGCGTGCGTCGCGACGCGCGCGGCGCGCAGCAGGAACGACATCGGCGCGTCGTGCGCGCTTGTCCAGTGGCCAGACCGAATTCGATCACGAGACGAGCGAGAAGCTATGACGCCGTCCCCGTAGTGTTCCCCATCGTTCCCTCTCACGACGAGGTACAACGATGACGCGAACGGCGTCGCGTGCGTAATCCCCTGTAGACCGGCTGAAAAACATTTGGCAGGCTTCCAGCCCTCTGCCGCGTCCCGTGGCCATCGTCCTCTCTCACCTGTACCCGCGCATTCGTCCCAGGCACCGTGCACACCGCGCACACGCTCCCCTCTGCCGCGAAGCGACCGTGTGCTTTTATCCTCGCAGTATCGATTCGCGGGCGGCTGGTTTACAACCGGCGTGTGCCACACTGCATCGCGCGTCCGCGCTGACAGCGGACTTCCGAATGAGTCGTAGATGCGTGTGTGCGACTAGCCCAGTGTCCGAGGAGCGGTTCAGTGAGCCACGCACACAGCAGACGGACACGCTTGAACGCCTCGATGGTGAGTTTACGATTCAGACGACGTGACGCGTTCCTCGCCGCCTCGTGACTCCTTCGCCTCTGACCAAATCATTCGCGCTGCACCTGCACTCTCGATACGCGTCTGCCTACGTGACCGACCCCCGGGCTTTGTGACAATTTTCACGGGCGTTCGTTTTCCCACACCCCCCACTGTCTTTCTGCTCGCCTTTGTTCGTAATTTCGTATCGCGATTTCGTTTGATCGTTGGCTGTACTGCTTCCCCCAGTGTTTGTTTGGTATCTACGCGCTGTCGCTTGTGTTTACGCGTCCGTTCGGTACACGGATAGCTGTCATCGGGGCGGAGATAGTTCTAGGAATGTATCGAACTGTTGACTCGGTAATCGGTAATGCGCCGTGATAGTGTATGCTTCAGTAGACGAGCTTCTACGCCGTGCACGTGATCGACGCAAGGTTCGTTCCCTTAAAATCCATGAATCGATTAGTGTCTTCTCAGGATTTGTGCATGAGTACATGGACCTAAGGACGGTGCGTAAAGTAAATAGGATTATGGACGCTGGTTGTGAAACATGCGGGGAGCATGAGGGGGAAGGTACTTTCAACCATCTTTGTATGATTAACTGGTGCTGCCGTTTACATCATGCGGCGGGAAAGTTTGAAACTGCACACCTGAATTTTATACGTTTAAAATTAATCTGTGAATCACAGACTGATTTTGTTTCTGCGTGACCAGTTGTGTTTTATAAATTCAAAATTTTTTTTATAAATAATAAATATACTAATTGTAATATAAAGTAATACTTCAACTCGCCTGTAGAGTGCGTCATCGGTTGACCATACCGAGACAGTTGAACGTCACTTAGGCCGGTATTCATAGTCGCTACTTATATTCTTAAGCAAGTGCTTAAGCATGCGGCATCCTCTACTAACCTAGTAGCTAGTAAAGGATCCCGAATGCTTAAGCATTTGCTTAAGAATAAGTAGCGACTATGAATACCAGCCTTACGGTTGATTCTTCTTGCGACTTAATCTCCCCCACCAGAAATTAAAATTATGCACCGTTACTTAAGTCCGTGCATGAGTAATCCACGTTTTACATATTTACGGCGTTCGTTTATACGGTAAAATGAACGAAGATCATACGAGATCTTTCACACTTGTCGCCGCTAAGACCAAAGACTTCAATATGATCTTCGCATTTTTTACCGTGAAAACGGTGCCGTATAAACGGATTCCGTGTATGTGTGAAACGGGGCTCAACCTTCGGAATCACCGTTTTTAATTACGTGAATATGCTTGAATGTTCGCTTCATGTTACATATCGCGAGTTTACGATAGGAGCAATGCGAACTTTTTCCGCGTTTGCGTTTTTAATACCGCTGGACTCCGAAAGTAATGTACTTCCATTATGAATAATACAAAAAGTAGGTATTCTTATATTTTCGTACAGAGAAATTTTTTTACTTTTCGTACTGTAGCGATGTATTTATTAATTATACGCGTAATAAAAATTGGAATGTAGGTAAAGTCTAAATTAAATCTGGGGTAGTATATTTTTATTTAATAACAATAAAATATTGCATTGAAATTGCATGAATTTAGTTATTAATCCCATACGTATATTAGACAATATTTTGAGATATTAGAAATGTAGAAGTTCTAGAAATGGGATGAAATTTGTGTAGATATAATTTCACTATACATCATTATTTATAATTTTTATATTATTATGATCATATAACAGTAAAATAAATGTGAAGATTTTAGGTAACTCGATGGAAACAGTACTCATAGAAATTCTGAACTTAATTCTTTGGTTTGATTAAGGTATCATTCTAAAACTTGTAAAATGTAATTAATCATAACACTTAAATGACCCAAAATTTAAAAACGAAGCAAATTATTTAGAACAAATGTGTGATGGTAAATATTACTTTTAGTTTCATAAAAGAGATATTAGAAAGTTTTTATGGAATAATACTGTTCACTGAATGTCTTCTTAGAATTTCTACAATCAGTAATATAAAAAGAATGAATTGTATATTAGATTTCATCTGCCAATGCAAACAACTTTACCTGTTATTTTAAAAACTAATTGAGTGTACTTATTTAAATTGAATATAGGTAGGGAGTAAGTTCGTTTCACATATAATTTCTTGAACAAGCTATTAACGATAATCTCTGTTTCTTAAATTATAGAAATAAACTCCTCTGAAAGCAGCGAATTGCATTACAGCTACATTAATATTTATTGAATTTCACAATGTGAATTGCATTTCTTTGATATGTTGAGGATAACTAGCTGAGTTAAACAGTATCTGACGATTGTTATTCAAGGCATAACCTGTTAGCTGAAAGTATGAGATCACCTCGCTCGTTACCTTTTATGGTAGATAAAGATAATAAGAATCTGAGAGCGCATCTACGCTTGGAAGAATTTCTTCTAAGTAAAAGGGAAGTCGAGCGTGAACATGACGTCGGCTGATCTATGCTGTCGTTAATCAGCGAACTGTCGGTTTTAGCTAATTTATTGTTCGTCGAAGCGATGCTGTAATTTTTAGGGCGAACATTTTCAACTACGTATCTAGCCATTGTTCCTCGGCCACGATAAAAAAAAAGTGTACTGCGAGAAGGACCACCTGACCCTCTAAAAATAGCGAAAGCACTTTCATCTTTCCAGTCTTTGAGCAAGACCTTTGTTTCGAGAGGGTGACGAAATTCGACCGAAGGGGGTAAACGTTAATGTCGTTGGGAATCGACTCTCACTTTTACCAAGATCAAAATTAACGTCGAAATATAAGAAAAATTATTGGACATAGTTGCCCAAACATTTGCGAAAGTACAAAATTACTTTTTAAATTTAATTATAAAAATAAAGAAGACTTGAACTGCAGGTTATTATAAAGCTTATACGTCACAGAATCTACGACAAGGAAGCAAGTGACTTGCGTATTATTATTCAATAAAATTTTTATAAAAAATTGTAAAGAGTGAACCATCCATTTCTTGTTTCACAGTTCGCTTATAACGTATGTTTCGGCACCTAAGAGCCATTTGGCACAACATACATAGTTTTATGGTTTGCAAATGGACTTTTGGATTTGTTCCTTTGGCAAAGGGAACGCGGATATAAAATATATAAGGAATATATAGGAAAGGGTAGGAAATGTATGAATTTATCCGAAATGCCAGTGATAAAAGTGTCTCGTATGGAAAATTAATGACTGTTTAACGTTTCGCTCCAAAATGTTTATGTTCTATCCAGTTAGTTCGTTTGCTATTAGTGGCGAATATATTTCGAACAGAAACTTTTGATGCATTTCTACGTGCTAGAACGAAGTGTTCGCGTGTCAAGCATTGCGAAAACGTTGGTGGGTAGGTCGATAAGCGTAAAAGCAAGTTCGTGCTACGTAAGTAATTTGAAGTGCAGAATGGCTTCCTTTTAATCTCACTGCCTATTCAACATTATCACGAAAGGTAGCAATTAGTGTCAGTACATTAATACGAATAGATGAAATAGGGGAAAGACGAATAAAACGCGTTGCAGAAATGGAGATTAAGATTACGTTCCTAGAAATAATATTTCCAAGCATCCCGAATCATAGGTTCGAAAACTTTTTGAGAAGTTAACGGACGATTTGCCTATCCAAGAAGATTGACCAACTAGAGCATAGAACGAATAAAATTCACGAATGTTTATCAAATTCCTGGTTTAAGTTAAATTATCCCAGTATTCGAGCATCATATCCTACTAATCAGTTCAGGGCTGGCCTCCTCCATAATGGGGCCCGGATGCAAGAATTATTTTGGGGCCCCAAACAATTTCACAAAAAGGATAATAGTAACGAAAATACAAAAATAAAAGAAATAAACAAATGAACATTACCATATTTAAATATTTAACTTTTTTATTGCGATATTATTAATAATATTAGATTATTATAGGGTAGATGTCCCTATTAGTGCCATTTTATTTATTTTACTTAATAAAAACGTAACGTATAAAGAATAGTGTAGAATAATAATAAGAAGGACGGTCTCAATTTAATAATTTTTCTTTAACACTATTCTTTATACGTCACGTTTTTATTAAGTAAAATAAATAAAGTAGTAATAGGGACATCAATCCTATTATTATATTAGAAATTATATTCCCAATTATCTTTACCACTGCTGTCAACTTTTAATCAAGCGCACACATAGCTGAACAATTTTTCGACTGGGCTTTCTGGTAAACGAGGACTCCTATAAAAAATTAGCTTCTATATTTTGAATTTGATTTGCTTGTAAAATCACATTTTACACGGTCGTGCCGCCGGTTCGATGACACCCGGTATATTAGGAGCACCGCTAATATTCTTTTCTTCGTGACATAAAGTGCCCCTTGTATTGGCTACGAATCACAACTGCCGTCGCAAACGATATCTTTTAACATCAGAAACAATCAATTAGGTGAAGCTGCGCAAAGCCTTACGAGATGACGACGTGTCCCCGCCGGCAGAGACAAATTGCCTAGCCGTTTCCGGCAATCCGAAGTTCAAGGGATACCGAAGGAAGCGCCTTGTTCGTGTCAAAGGTATCTTTTACTCAACGTGTTCATGCCAGACTTGCGTCTAACCCCCGTTATCAACGTCTCTACTAACCTGGATAACATTGCTTTATCTTCACGATCTAACTCTATTAATTCTGCTGGGGGCTTTGCTTCTGTTTAGCTCGAATTGATACTCCACTCGCAGCGAATTAAAGGGATACGGGATTAGGAATAGGGTCTATTTAACTCTTGAATGGTGGATGGCTTTCCAATGGAAAAAAATTGCGGCTGCAAGGTCCATTTTCACGCATACTTAATTTCACTCGTACACATTCAAGAATTAGTTTCTATATTATATTTTGATGTTGTTGTGATCAAGGATTGTTAGTTTGTTAAAGAAACGGTGTTAATAAGGAATAAATTATATAAGTAGCTTGAAACGTGGGATGGGTCTGAATGGACCCTGTAATCATCAGTCGAGGGTTTATAACTTTTATATAACTTCTGACGTTAGGTCTTTCAGAGCTGCAAGGGTGAATTTGCCAGACTTGATTGCATTTTTTATTATTTCTAACAGATTTATGTGAAAATTCAGTAAATTCAATAATCAAGTAATATTCTTTTTGGAAAGAGGGAATGTAGGTAATTGTGTACTAAGCTTCGTATTCTGTTAAAGAAAAGTGGAAGGGGATGTGAATATATATGAAATGTATTTATTAAATTCTAAAAACAAAAACGAAGTATTCCATTTTATGTAAAATTGCACTTTTATTATTTTTACCAGATTTATGTGAAAATTTAGTAAATTCAATAATCAATATTCTTTTTGGAAAGAGGGAATGTAGGTAATTGTGTACTAAGCTTCATATTCTGTTAAAGAAAAGTGGAAGGGGATGTGAATATATATGAAATGTATTTATTAAATTCTAAAAACAAAAACGAAGTGTTACATTTTATGTAAAATATACAAGTAATAATACAGCACTATTAGCCACTTCAGTATTAACTTAGCGTCGCGGATTTACAGTTTCGCTCGTTACTGTATTTGTGACATCTCAATTTGGCGCGATAGAACGGCCACCTTGTATGACACGGTGAATTTCGCATTTTACTTAAAGAAATGAGGTCCAGTTTTATTAAATGTCAATGTGAAAACAAAACTATGTAGAGCCCTTTCAGACCACCAACTCGACCTCTTTATTATACTCGTTGCTTATCCAATTAAAAATGTACACTGCATTAAATGAATACGGAAAATCTCGCTTGGCATATGGTAAGTTGTTGCTTCAAATGCATGATGCGAGAGAACGTGTCGAACAAAGGAAGCTGGAAGAAATAGGACAATATGTTAACCTGCTAACTGGGGAAGTTGAGTTAACTCGTCATCTGGATATTCTTGTGGGCTGAGTAAAACAAGTAGATTCGTCGCGAGAATTTAAAAGTTAAATCGTCTAAAACGAGTAAATGATGCGTTAGGTCATGCGTGGCATTTAGCGTGGATAAAGTTTCTTTTGGCTTAAAGCTTCATTCGCCTGTAATCATTTTTAACCATTTTACGGAACTTGTAAAGTTAGGCGGATAAGTAAATTTGCAAGAAACCAGCATACAAAAGTACAACTCAGTTCGTTTGATTATTACGGTTTTATATTTTAAGAACTTATTAAATTGCTGCAATAAAAATAAAAACAAATGAAAATAATAAAAGTAAACAAAATATTTATTATTTATTACTGACGGTTGTTAATTCTTTAAACATACGCAAAAGTTTCAGACTAAATAATACATTATTAAAGAAGGCATGAGGATTTGTAAAAAGGATTAAATATGCAATTTCCAATAGATCGGAGGAGTTTTCGCAAAACGACCTTGTTAACAAACTACGAAATTGCACAGATTGAATAGAAGAAAGTAAAATATTAGAGGTAAATTAATTTAGAATTAGAATTAAAACCTGAAAACACAACAATACTCACAATGTTTGCTAAAAGAGTGGGGGAAAAAATGATGGTCAGGAAAGTAGATAATCTGTCCGAAATGCAGAGAGCGATTTTTCGTAAATGTTTGTCCATAGTAGATATAGTAATTCCAGTAATATTGGTGCTTTCGAAACATGTTTGTAAAGCAAGGCCTCGAGTGCGGCAGAGGAATAAAAGAAGATAAAAAGAATAAATCTGCGCTTATAGAGACTCGGTTGTAAACCTTTCGACAAAAATTACTCGCTTAAGATTAGTACGCGAGATATCATAACGTTAAGGAAATTAAATAGCATACTGTATGACGCCATTATTGAATTTACCACCACGCTCGAAATCAGTTGTTATTAACTGCATGTGAATACCAACAGTGAACTTACGGTTGGCTTATTCAGTCTGTTTACGTGAAACGATATGTTTATTTATTCAAAACTATGTAAATATGAATTCAGTTGGAAAATTATTTTTAAAAATTCTGTACTATTATTTAGAAAGATACTATTATTTTCTTTATGCATATTGTAGTGGATTACGGGCACAGCTATTTTTCATAGTTGAACTTGTAAAGTATTTTTAATTTAAACAGGTCTCTCATCGTTTTTTAGAACTTTTGCACACAAAGTACTTTTGTTTTATTTAGAAAATGATTTGTTATATAAAAGGGGAATTGATTGAAATTATAGAAAAGGGAAGAAAGATATAAAAAGGGGGTAAGCACAAGGTTTGACATTCTGGAAGAAGATCCGTTTAAATATCCTGGCAATTAAGTACTTTATCGTCCTCGAGAAACTTTCCTCTCTCGGAGTACAAACTTGATTAATGTCAGATTAAAGGCAACGGCAACAGAGAAGATGAAGTTCCTTCTTCAATATAGAACTTTTAAATAACTCCATAAAATTGATCCGACTCTTTCTGTCTATTTCTAATGTCCCAAATGATTAATATTACTCATAATCATATGCATTAGATTGGCGCAGAAGGTTCTTCGTATTTTTTAAAGAAGTTTGAAAAATAAATTATGCAGTTTCAAAGTAATTTTCAATAATAAAACTACTCCCCAGTAGCTACAATATACTTATATTTGGAAATAAGTTTTTCAATTCCTTTTTTGTAAAATTGCAAACTTCTAGAATTTATGAACTCCAGAACAGCATTTTCTCTGAACACCCCTGCTACGCAATTTATCGTGATGTAAAAAATGTTCGAAATGCTTAAGTAACTAAAAATGAGAAGAGTATGGTGCATGCTGAAATATCCTAATTTCGAACACTAAACTTTATGATCATCATTCGCGTTATATTTGTTTAAGCATTATCGTGTGGAGGAAGCCTTCTACGTTGCTTATTCTTAAACTAATATCCGTTTCACTATATTGAGTCGCGAAGAATATTATTCCGTGTTTATAATTCTCTCCACTCAATAAAACTTCATAATTGTATTTAAAATAGGATCGGACGACAAATATTTTACACTAATTTAATATTTACAATTTTTTGTGTGTTCAGCATTCAATTGAAAATTTCAAATATATCTAAGAGGGTTAGTAATCGTTTGGTCAGTTTTCATAAAGACGTTTAAGATGAGATTCCTTCCTTCCACGTTTGAAACTAAAAATTTTCAGTAAATTTCTCCATCGCTTCTTTTATTACCTTTACGAAGTTCTTGTTAATCTGAGCTATTTTAGCTCAACACAGTCTTCAACGCACCGCACGCATTAAAAATTAAACGACGCAGCAAGATACAGTGCGCCGTCATTGATTCGTATGATCACAGTTGAAGAGAAAAGTAGAACGCGAGAGAACAAGGGAATAAGGATTGTATATGGTCAGACGCGCTTTCCGAACCAATGTGACTGAAGCTCCACGTGCCACGTAAAATTTAAAACGTCCGTTATTTTAAAAATTGTTCCCAGTGAAAGTTATCCAAACTGATAAGAACTTTCGAAACGTACAGAGATGTTGCAAAAATTTCATTAGAAAATTGTTAATTTATGCCCGTACGTTTTTAAGAGGAGTTATGAGGTCTACTTTTCTGTATAATACGACAGACATCTTCGTATCACTTACAAAGCTTGATAAGGAGACTATTTGATCAGTAACATGATCAACGAATTCATTACAATGGAATTAATAGAACACCGCGTACAGCTAAATAAAGGAACAGCTGTTTTTTCATGTTCAGATAAACTTATCGGTGATAAACACCTTATCAAGCTATTTCGAATGAACCAGTCTTGTTTAGTGTCCACTGTGAGCGCCTCTTGTTTCATCATTCGGGCGGCTTGGATCGTAATTGTGAATTTACTCGAAATTAATCAAACTTGTAAGTGGTGATTGTGAAAAGTGGTAAAAGGAAATTTAAATTAACCCTGTTTTATCTGCTCCATCTATTTTGGTAAATTATGTGTTTGTAACGACCCACGATTTTCATATTGCATTTTCACATTAAACTGTGTGTGCTTCGACGTGCGAGATGGTGCATGGCGACAGAGCACAGTGAGTGATAGTTTCAGATGGATGTCGTGCGAGAGGAGTGAGAGCTTTTTACTTTTTGTTATTGGTGTCAAGTTTTATAACTTCATAAAAAAAAAATGGAATGTCTACAAGCATCGACCCACCCAATACACATTGCATTATTAAGTGAACATTTGTACGAAAGTTGTATTCTTTGAAGAAATTAAAGAAATTAATAATAATCTCTCAACTAATATCCCTCGTATTTATATTCGTTTCAAATTTAATTCCGTTTTTGGTGTGGTATTTAGATGCAATTGTTGCTTCTTTTTACAAAAATAAAGTTCTTTTGAAAGTAATACATTTTAGATGTACTTTATGTTCAGGGGTGCACTGTTGAAACTGCTTAACAAAACTATTGTCTGTTGCAATACTTTTTGCATGACCACCAAGATTTCTGGGATGCATGTTTTCAGTTCTTTAATAGTGTTTATATCAAAAGGTTAAACCCTGATATTCGTACTTCAAATACAGCCAAAGAAATATAACATTCGATTATAAACGTGTGAATTAGTTCATTTTCTAAAGTAACCCATCACTATACTTGACGCACAATTAATTGGCTCCTTAGGGCCTTTGAGGTGTGACCTCCCTGTACCATTTATCTACGCTTATGCTGTATATATGTCGCCTTCATTTCGCCCATTGTTTATTTCAAAAACAGGAAACAGAAACGAAAAGACGGAAATGAAGATGTCTGGCCAATAAAGCGAATATCTGCAGGACCAGGCAAAGAAAGTCAATATAGGAACGATACAGTTAGAATATAATATTGCATTAACCTTTGCAGACATTAAAAGTACCCAAACTTATGGCTAGAGGCCAAGAAAGTGTCTAGTGACATATTTTGATAAAAAAATATTTAAACGCTATCTTCTGCTGTCCCTTTTAAACTAACATTGCTTTTGCAATCTCTGCATATCCAAAATACGAATCTTAAGCCACGGGAGTGTCTCATATGACGAGACCCTTCTATTCTCTTCACATACTTGTGATCTGCTAAGAGAGGTGCAAGTCCCTGCCAACGAGCACTTCTGAACAGGCTTGGAAGCCAGCGTCCTGAGGATTTGGGGCACAAAGTTTCCCCTGAGAGGTCACACTTTATTCTTGGACAACTAACGTGGAATGGAAAGGCATCGCTCACCCCACTGGTTAGAATTTGGAAGTTGAAGGGGAATACCCGACCCTTGCATACTTCATTGGAAAATTCCTCTATTAGCCCCCTGACGCTCTTAGACCCCAATTATGGACCGCACCATGGCTAGCAATTAAGTCAGCAAGCATGGATCTACAAGTCCTGAAAAGCGTGCCACTAAAAAGATTTAGATTATCGAGGATGTAAGAACCCAACGGTTAAAGCAGCGTGTGTAAATACATTTAGCATAACATCTATTATTAGTACAAACAAGAATGATTTACATTCATGTGTTAAGAATTAAACTAAAGAAGAAGAATATTATAACAGAAATGAGAACAAACAAGTTTCCGTACATTGTCTAAACGTCCCTTCTCAGGACGTCGTTTCTAACGTCACTTCGTTAAGAAATACCAGAGACTAAGGACTAAGGGAATAAAGATTGAGTGTGGTGAAGCGCGTTTTGCGAACCAATATCACTAGAGGTAGATGCGACTGTAATTATTTTAAAAATCCTTCTCAGTGAAAGTTATCCAAATCGATAGAAAGTGTAGGGACGCGTACATTCTTGCAAGGTCCCAGCATTCATGAGTGAACTTGAGATTTCGGGATCGTCAGTTGCCATGTTGAAGGCACGCCTTACGCCCTGGGCGAATGTAGGAGTGAACGAGAAAGGCAAATAGGTTCCACCAGCGATACGAATAAACTTAGGTTACTTCAGAGACACTCCTAGAAGTCCGAAGACGCTGGTTCGGATATATGAACAGAGTTGGGGCAGATAGGAAAACAAAAGGAGGCGGTGCCTCGAGCTACACTCGTTGCGAGAGAATCAATCCTGAGGGGCCATTTTGCGTCGAGTATACTAAAGTTCGATACGGTATAGTTGAAAGCGTCTGATTTGTTTGCAGCGGCGGAAAAGATGCTAGCGTCGAGACAATCGACATCGATCAATCCAGAGGAGACTGGCAATGAGCCCGAAACGAAGAATCCTGGCACCTCGCGAACCGAGGATGGCGATATGATGGAAGAGTATGTTTGGATAGGTAGAACTGGCAGGAGGAATGCTATGGGATACATTTGGACTCGCGACGCTGAAACCAGATTACTGGATTTGCCAGATCTCATCAAGGGGCTTTCCACTGACACAGGTTAGTTGCGTGATTCACCAGTTACCGATCCGTTGCGCTTAAGGGGGCAGTGGACTATTAGATACGTAAAACCGTTAGTTTCTTTGACGCTAAATTACTTCGATACCAAATAATCGTTATAGTCGTGCTTTTCACAAACTATTGTGGGCACATTTGCGAGTAATTACCAAAAACAAAATCGTCGGAATGTTTATAATTGTCGGAGTTATTAATCGTTGAAGATAGCCTTATACGGCTCACTGCTGCAGATGGTGTACTTTGATTCTGGTGAGCCAATCATTTGAAAACAAAATGCTGTGTCGATGAATATGAACAAAAATTGTGGAAGTTTTTCCCCACATTTTTACGGAAAAAGATCTTTAATCAGTTATAAAATGTTTTATAAACATCCAATGTTGATGCGGGAATTCCACTTTGTAGAGGAAGGAATTCTACGCGTCCAGTAAAAATTTTAATTGAAAATATTCAGTAGTTCAAAAGTTATGATGTACAACCGTGTCTGAAAATGGTGTTTCGGGGAAAAACGGCTTCAAAGTTAAGTCTCCTATTACGTTCGCTGCTATAACTTCTACAATTATTTGAATTTCTTCATGAAATTTTGTTTAAAATGTTCATAAAAGAGCAGACTTTCAGAATCAGTAAAAAATCGATTTTTTTAAAGCTGAAATAGTCCACTACCCCCTGAAGGAGTTAATCTAGTTTAGGGTGCTCGAAAAATCGATTTGACGAAATCATTTTCACATTTTCTATATCCCCCTCCTGAAAATACATCGTTGGCTTATTGGTAAAACTGACCAACCAATAAAATTTTCCCCCACTAAAAAATTTCCCCATAAGGATTTTTACTAATCTATCGTTATAAAAAGCTTAAAAAATCATTGCCTCCATTAATCCTCAAGGATTTTAGGACGGAATGATGGACTTGCTCATTCTTACATATCAGCAAGCCGACGATATATTAAAATTCATTATCGAAGCATCCTTATTCCTCAGGCAGAGTTACATTGAATAGTAAAATATATACACGATCTAGTTACAGATCAACCGCTCATTGCCAGGCAAGATCCAAACGCGCCGGGGATGTCAAGATAGTTGGGTTGAGGTGGCTCTTGCTTTCTTTCGCGACCATCTCTCGATCGTGACGGCTATGTTTCGTCGACGCACACAACAACAGAAGCAACAAAGTATCGTTCAAAGTTCTACGAGGGCAGCGGAAACACCATCGACTCGCCAGATCGCGTCGAACCTCCGCGCACGATCGCTCGCGCATCTATGTTTGCGCTTGCGCAGTACGGCCACTTTAAGGCACAGACAGGCGTTTCTATGAGCGTTACTTAAAAGCAATTCTGTATAGAGTTCGTCATTGAAAATCCTACGTAGACAGGCGAGACGCGCGAATGTAACGCGCACTGAAATCACATGAATGAAACGCGGTGTCAAGTTCATCGATACCGGTTGAAAAGCAATGTGTCGAGGCAATGCAGCGACTCTAGCGGAGCATTGTGGTAACTATAGCTCGACGCACGCGAGACCCTACTTTGTTGCAATAAGAAACTTTCTTCGAGGCGTACGTGGTAACTTATGTCCATCGAAATCACGATCTAACGTATTTTATCGTGGAGTTTTCAAGCGAACGCGAAGCAGCACGTTACGCGCGGCGAACTCCTATGGGCGTTCGGGGGGTACGGTAAACAGAGGTGAGGGCAGACGCCCCGCACACGGCGTACGCTCAGCGGTTAAAGATTATCAGCGAAAAGATTCGTTACTTTTCGAGAATGACGATGACGATCAATGTCTGTTCCACGCTTAGTGATTGATTGACTGGCTCTAATGTTTTTTATTCCTTCACGCTATATATATGTATATTTTTCGAAACAGGGATCTCCGTATTGGATCGAATATATTTTAGATGCTGTAAATTTTTTATTCAGTATCGACATTCTCTAGGTGCTTGCAAATGGATTATTGGGGAGTGGGAAATCCACGTTTGTTGTTGAAATACTGTCACATTTGCGTAGAATTAGTACACCATTGAAGCGGAAATCTTGGAAACAGAAATACACGTGAAATTAGAATTTGAAATTCTGTTATGCAACGTGATGCTTTTTATCAGCATTTTGCAAATAGAAATAGGCCTATTATTAAGTATCTGGGTACACACGTGGAACTTTGTATTGTTGCGAGTTTCGGTTGACAATGAAATGAAATTTCGATAAGAAGAAACTTTTTGTCTGCTCTTTCATAAATGCTTAAACACGTATACCTCATTAGACGCTTGATGTTTTACATTCGAAGATTTAGTTGTCAAGAAAACGTATTTTCGCGTTAATTAATATTCTGACTGTGCTTACTGCGTTTGTCAATATTATAAGGATAGTACAAATAGGACTGGTTGCTTAGTATTAAACGAGAGGACTGTTATGAAACGAAATAGTCTAAGTTCGTGTAAATATAAATACGGTAACAGAACATTTTTTGTTTCTTCTGTTGAATAAAATTCTTATAGGATTTCTTGAAAAAAAAGATTACTCTATCATTCCCGAATGTTAGGTACGTACTTTGCTACAAAGTCCCAAGAAACCATAAAACTAAAGGACAATTTGGTTACGGTAAGATTTGATGATGAGGAAAGGAATTAATTTAAAAGATTCTAATATACAGTATATCATCTTAATTTAATGATTATCGTCAAGTTAAGATTAGTTATAGTTAAATAAACAACAGGGTGTGCAGGGTGAGTCACTGAGAAAACAAATTTAAAATCCAATTTTGAACACTGAATTCCACTTGTTTATAATTTTCTTTATTTTTTTTAACACATTGTACAGCAAAGACTTGGCAAATTGTACCAACAAAAAAACTAGTACGCTATTTATATAGTAATCATGAACCACGGGCAAATAAAAGGAGATAAGAATTATAGCATTAACAGAATTTCGTGAACCATTGTACAATATATACTAAAAACTTTGCAACTTAATATTACTGTTACTGAACGTATTATTCTACCTATTTTAATTATACGTCAATACCGATTCGAAACATTAGTCGATTAAGTACTTAAATTAGTAAGAAATTGTGCAATGGTTATTCGAATAAGTATTTTCTAAAATTATTTGAATTCATTTGCAGATGTAGCTTTAGAATCTTTCGAGTCTGAATTACATCTTTTCAGAAAATGAGAATTATAAATTCGTCGGTATCATCAGAAACAAGCCTTTCAATTTCTTTAATATGTAACCATTTTTTGTAAACTCAACCTGTGTTATAATTAGCACTATTTTGTAATCGATTGGAATTGTGATCATAAGTTATCCCTTACATAACAGAAATTTCCTTTCTTTCCCCTCATGGAAACATATTTATAATTTCACGCGTGTCTTAATCCTATTTGTACATTCACAAATGAAATTTAAGTTGCAGTAGAAGTAATAAATATTTTCTAACCAGACAATTTTCTGATTTTCATCAGAGAGCATTTTAAAAATTTGTAAGGGTAATGAGGTGTATAGATAAGTCTCTTTATATGTAAATCCTCTTTACCATTAAATAACTGCACATAAACTGTGCAGAGACTCATCTTTCATACTGAAGCTTTAATTTCACGATTATTGAAAGACTGGTCAGCACGGAATTTAAAAAAAAGTCGATTCAAAACTGTTGGAATAGTCGGAAGTATCCAGTGGATGAAAATTCGTGCATAGGAGAAACTCGGTGCATCGAACCAAATGAATACTCAGTCCATCAAATAATAATTCGATAAAATCGAGTATCTCGAATTAATTCGAATAATTGATACTCAAGTTTCAAGCTACTTGGAGCTTTGGCGAATAGCTTATTTCAACCTAGAAGCTTGTTCTTAATTTAATTACTTCACTAGTTCAATTGTATTTCCTTTAAACAGAAATACTAATTACTGTGCTATTTCCATTGGGTTAATTAAGAAGTGGTTTTATTGGACATCATGTGTACAGTACACTAATTATGTGTAAAAAATGAAACGTGACACTTAATAAAGTAAGATAGCTTTGTATAAATTAAATTTAAAAAAGAAACACTATTCGTAATTATCGTACTGTAAATACACGGCGTATTCTGAAATAGAATGTTTTTGCGCGTAGTTAGAAACAATTAACAATGATTTCTTGTAAAAGAAAAACATGTTTGTTATCGTTAACGCGTCTTTATTGCGTAACAGTTTAGTACTACGAATACGTAACAATATTGTTTCAGGTGTGTCAGACTTTCGCTAAAATTTAAGCCGGTAACTTATATTGTTACTAAGAAAAAACAAATAAGGAACAAGTAAACAGCATTGAGCTCCTACAACAGTATTTATGTAAATGGTACCATGTAAGTTAACGTGTAAATATTAAAAAACAAGATTCCAGCGATACTCATCAATCTCGCATTCATTTCGCCCATCCACAGGAGGGCTAACTTCTTTTCCCTTTAAATTACGTGATTTTGTATAACGACCATTTCTACCAATTCAAGATCACTTGTATATTACTACGATCTTGACTCAAGTACCAATATTGTGTTAGCTTAGACGAAACCTTTAACCCTTTACATTCAAACTTATTCGCGAATTCGAAACTCTCCAGACCCAGATAAAAAAAAAAAAGAATTAAGAATCTTTTGCAGCGTGCGTCGAGAATTTGTATATTCTTATATTTTCCTTTGTATTTTGTATAACTATGGTCCGCAGAGATTTGTGTAAAAATTGCATTCATTTCTAATTTTGAAACAAGATATCCCGCTTACAAAACAGAATCCAGTACTTCAAATTTCGAGAGTTTCGAGTTTCGAATCCTCGCAAACTTTCGGCTTCGAGTTTCGAAAATTTAAAAATTAAGTTCGAACCCACCCCTAAAAAACGGTAGTGATTTCGAACTCAATAATTCATTTCCGCTTTGAAAATGTTCAATAACGTCGGTGCGTGACAAATTTAAATAAAGGGTTAATTCGAACACCCACCCCTTCTGGGGTGCACGTTTGCCTGTGTACCGTCGATACACGCGTTTTGGAAGGATTTAAGTTGAGGGGACAAGAATCTGAGCGCAGATAACGATTTATAACACGACGAGACTACCAATAAATAATAAATGTCGATCGATGAGAAATGTTGCCCGGTTGTGTGCACAGTGACGGCCTCGCGCCATTAAGTTCGTTATTTAAGGACTCGCAACCAACCATTGTATCTAGCGAATAAACACGATGGTCAGCGATATGCACCTCGCCTTTATGGGAGCAGAATATAAATACAACTCATGTGTGTTAATTGACTGCGATATAAACGCTGTGTAACCCCGTGCTCCCCTCCTTCTCCTCTTCTGATAATCATCTTCAACACGAAATCGGTCCGTGATCGCTAACCAAGCACAGACGTAAACAAGCAGATTAAATTTTAACGATCGTTTCACATATCCCGCACAACAGAATAAATATTTAATCGAAACATGGCTATGAATTAGCGCTCGACACGGGGTGTAATTTATTAAAAGGCCTCGTACACACTCGTGTCGGTACTGCATTACCGATTCGTAAAATGGAACGCAAATTTTCGTGGCAAATAAACATTCTGTGATGATATCATCGCGATTTCTAAGTACTGCTTGGATGATTACTGCAACGTTTCCTCTGCAGGAGTTAGTTGAACTGTATCCTCCTGTTCGATTCCATTTAAGAGAAAATTATTTTCAGTTACCTGGTGGATTTAAAAAATTGTATTCAGTCAGTCGTGCAACTGGGGCGAGTCATATTTTTGGGTGATTACAGGGAGGGAAAAGTTGAATGGTTTTGGGGAGGTATAAATTTCTGTGACACTCTGTTTCATTTATGTTGCCTTTTAAATGGGGAGTGTGTTTCTCTTGATATTTTGACGTATGCAACAAGCGATGCTGTTGGAGATTTTGTATGTGAAGGAATTAGGTTGGCGATTGGGGCAGAAACACTTCGCAAGGTATTTTCAGTTTTTCTAGTAGGAATTGTGAATATTTTTAGAGGATATTCTTTATTCAGGGAAATATTTTAGGTTGCAGTAGAGCTGTAAATATTTGAAGACGAAAAATTTCTTCGAATATCCGAATACCTCTAATTATTCGAATACTCCTAATTATTTGAATTCTCCTAATATTCGAATATTCTTAATTATCTGAACACTCCTAATATTCGAATACTCTTAATTATCTGAACACTCCTAATTATTCGAATACTCTTAATTATCTGAACACTCCTAATTATTCGAATACTCATAATTATTCGAATACTCCTAATTATTTGAATTCTCCTAATATTCGAATATTCTTAATTATCTGAACACTCCTAATATTCGAATACTCTTAATTATCTGAACACTCCTAATTATTCGAATACTCTTAATTATCTGAACACTCCTAATTATTCGAATACTCATAATTATTCGAATACTCCTAATTATTTGAATTCTCCTAATATTCGAATATTCTTAATTATCTGAACACTCCTAATATTCGAATACTCTTAATTATCTGAACACTCCTAATTATTCGAATACTCTTAATTATCTGAACACTCCTAATTATTCGAATACTCTTAATTATCTGAACACTCCTAATATTCGAATACCCTTAATTATCTGAACACTCCTAATTATTCGAATCCCAAATTTGAATTCTCTGGTATTCGAATACTTAGAATATTCGAATATTCGTAACAGTCCTAGTTTGCAGTCAATTAGCAATGAACTTCAACGAACTGCCAAAATGAGTTTTTCAGGCATAATTACTGACCAACTTATTTTGCCCATGAGCATCATGACAAAATCAGGAACCTAGTGTTTGCTATGTAATGATGGAACATAATGGATAGAATTAAATGGGAAAGTCGAAGTATCTCGCAGCGTTCGTTTCACAAAACCTCGCCCCAGTGCATTTATGAGCAGATTATTTCGAAAACCCGCTTCATATGAAGCCAAATATATCGTTACATTTAACAAAAGTGTACAATTGCATAGTGCAATTGCTATTGTACTTTGAACAAAAATTACGATTACAGTAACTTGCATCTCCTTCAATTAACCATCATCTTTCTTCTCTATCATTCTTGTCTATATATCTATGACCAAACCAAATATTATAAATATGAAAGTTTGTAACTATCCTTCTAGCGAATAATAAATAAAAATAGTGTTCACAATTCGTGCAATTTTTAATACACACCAACTCGTGTATTAGAAATATTTACAAAATTTCACTAGCGTAGGTAACGAAAAGGATTCCGTCACATATAGAATATAAAATGTGCGTGGCGCAGAAAAGCAATAAATAAACTTTCAGTTAATAAATTCAATATCAAATTAAGTTGCAATAAGAAGTGGGTAATACATCTTAAAAAATGGTGGAGGAGATTTAAACAAACACTCTCAAATAGGGAACTACGGATCAGAAATGCATAATTATTATAATAATCAGTCGAAACATGAAATCATTTAAACTACTCATGCCAATTAGTAGTGCCCCCCATACAAAAGTAATTTGTAAAACTCGGAACTTCGGTCAATTCGGATCTAATTTGTTTATCACGCAACGCTTTAGTGACGCAGAGTGAAACATTATAATTTTGCATTACTATATTAATTTTTAATTAATCATTCCCTATTTTAAAAATGCTTGTTACGATCCCCTCTACCACTGAAAATCCATCAACGTTGTTTTATCGCATTCTGCGCGTGTTAGGGACACGGATTTTTAATTCCCTGATACTTGTTACACGCGCACATTCAAAACTGTGACCTCTAGTATAAACGGCACAATATGTAGCTGGTGGAGAGGATCTATCGGTTTCCAGGACTACAAAGGGAAGGATATCAAAGTAGGTCGGAATTACGGAACAAGATCCACATACGCACCCCTTTTCACTGGAATCGAATGCAAGCGGCGTGACAATGGAAAAATCCTATTTACACAGCCTGCCAGGCTATCGTTTGTTCCACGTATAGGGAACACTACTGTCATAGAAGAGACTGAAGCAACGGCACTGTCCGTCACAATGAATAAACGTTGTTAAAAGTTTCACGAATATACATAGTAAGTACGTACGAGTGTTTCTGTTCGGTGACGTTGATAATGGTTTCTGTCTTTATACGATTCCTATTTCTGAGTGCATGCAGTTATGTAAGAGATTCCACTATTCTTCTTTGCCCTCTATGTACATTTTTTAAATTTCCTTTACACTTCGATTGCGCGTAAACGTCAGTAATCTTACGTTAGGGTATTTACGTTTTGGTTTTTCTGCAGATTTTTCGTATATTTAGATTTCTGCCCAGTCGATTTAAAAATTCGATTAAGTCGACGTTTCTTTCCACTCGATTAATTTACCGAAGAACTGCATAAGTATTTTTATGTGTATTCTTTGCAAACAATGACGAAGCGAAATGATGGACGTGTCTATCTCTCTCTACTGATAAACGTACATAATAGATCATTACGGCGGTTAAGTAAACAGAGCGGACAGGTTTGTTCTAATCAAAGAAGAAAAACAGCTTTTCAAATAACCGCTGCACTCGCCAATAAATTCTACTCAAATAAACAAGGGTTTTCTTCTTTCCCTTCAAAATTTATACATGCTTCCCTTTTCACTTTTCGCGCATAGGTAGACCTCTCTCACCTGAATAAACACAAATCTTAAAAAAAAATTGAAACCGATTTCCAAAAAATACAAATACACTAAAAAGTAACAAATAATTTTTTCCCTTATTCAATCTACGACTCTCATTTTTTCTGCTAGCACCTTATCGCTTGCACTGTGTAAATTTGACGCCGACTTAAAAAAATGGAGACTCGTAAATAGAATAAGGTAAAAAATTTTTTTTTATTTTTTTGAAGTCGATTTTAATTTCTTTATTTTTACTTTTTAGTTAGTTAAGTTATATAACTACGTTTATGTAAAAAACTATGGGTACCGTTAATAAAAACCCGTTTGCTAGAAACGGAAGATTCCAAAAACAAGCGACTTAAAAAATTGAGAATAAGGATGTCCCAAATTCGTTATATGGGGTCTACAACTGAACGGGCGGAAATGCTCTAAAATGCGAGAATACATAAAATACAAATTATGTAATGAGGCGAAGTTTGAGTTAACCAGTACTGGCAAAATATTGAGCCAATATTGATGCAGTGCTAGAAGGGACCACCTTTCATCATCGCCCTCTTTCGAATAAAAAAAGGATCATCAAAATCGGTCCATATGCTGAGGAGTTATTCGGGAACAAACATAAAAAAAATACATACGTGTCGAATCTAAAACCTCATCTATTTCAAAGTCCGTTAAAAAAATACAGATTTTGGTAAGCTCGTGTTAATTTATAGAGGGATTGGATCTGCGTGTGAAATAATTCTTCGTTGATGCGTGGTAGTGTTGTGGGAAACTTCCTTAGTCTTCGATGATTCATAAACTACTCTTTGAATTTGAAACAACGGCATGAGAAGTTGAGTACCGTTTGACAGGATGAACAACCATTGACTAGAACCATTGGCGCTGGCGCATGTGTGTCGAATGCCTGTTCGTATGCAAACCTGCACGCAGTAGTCCATATCTGTTATTTCTGTGCCATAGTTTATAGGTGTTCTATATAAACAATACACTACACAGCTTATACGGCCGCGGGGGCGTGTATCATTCAGTTCATTTTCTGACGCGTCCTCCGACGGAACGGGGTATCCGCATCACGAGACCGCGCTGCAAACCCTTTCCCCCCACTTTCTCTTCCATTCTACACTTTCGCTTGCACCTTTTCGATTTTCACGTCGCCTCCGCGAGTTTACAATACATCGGAACGCATCGAATACACAAAGGATACACTCTACCTATACCAGTTCTCGACTTTATAAACGTAATAGCCCATTTTGTTATTCTTCTACCGGTTATAATCGCGTTGCTTTAGTATTCTTCATTGCGTTTATTCTTCTTCTATATCTACTTTAAGTAGCACTGATATCTTCACTTTCATATGAAGTGTCACGCAGTAATTTTGATGTAAGCAAACAATATTTCATTCATGACCTTTTGTGTAGAAAATTGTTCACGAAATTTTTAACATGAAATATTTCAGTCGTTACTTCGTTAAGTGCTTAGAACTTAAAGAATCACAATTTCGAGGCTTGTTTTAGCACACAAACTTCGTCCTTTTGCTCCGTTCGAATTTGCGCAGCAAACAATAGGTATTCTATTATTAGTCTTTTCGCATTTGCATTGATGCGTTCAAAGTTTGGAAGAAAAAGAAAAAAATAGTCGTACACTTTTCTGGGTAAGCAAGCCTAGATCAAATATGTTTTGGCTGCCCATCTACCTACATAGTTTCATTAAAATCGGTGCATAAAAATTCACATGGTCCCCTTATTAAAGTTGCAACTGCTTTATTACACCCACCCATATTATTTTTATGTCCATACTTTTAAGTGTGATAATAATTTTATGGTCTTATTCCTCTTACAATCATTTCATTTTTAATTTGTCATTACACTCATCCTCTTCTCATTGAAATTCTCTGATAGTGCAATAATTTTATTCTCTCTTTCCCTCGCGATTACCTTACTTGTAGTATCTTTCGTCATAGTCAACTTTCCTATATCTATGATTTTTAATGCTGCGAGCGGCGCTCTGTTTGTCAGAGCAAACGTGGAAGTATTCTAGATGGAACTTGTAAACAATTATTTTCTGCCTTAAAGCAATTGTTACTCTATACGTCTGAATTCTTATAGCATGCTATAAATACTATGTCGGATTACGATAACGTGAAGAGCACATTAAGCGGAATGCGGACTCTGAACTGGCCAACTACCAAACCTCAAGGCATTCTGTCCATCGGTGTTAGGTACGTATGAACATCAATGTGGACAATACTGGTTCGATATTCCCGATAGTCACTCATCGATATTCCCACGATTCCTGCCATTGTTCGAGAATCCATTTATTGGATATAAAATCATGCATAAGCGCTCTTCTCAAAATATCGAATCGCATATTGACTTTTTTTCATTTGTCACTGCAAATCGCTTCACTATGTCTACTGTTCCAACTATTTAATGAGCAAAGCAGTTTTGTAAAACGCACGATATTTTCGTAATCCCCGAAGTGTGTGCGAACAAAGTGTATTTTAAAACATCATATATCGATGACTTAGTGTACAAATTAAGGGTCGGGTGCAATAAGAGACTAGCGCTCGAAAATGTGAAGAATTCTTGTTCAAACGCTAAAATAGATTGGAAAATTAAATGTGGTTACATTTGATTTTAAAAGGTATAGTGTTTTAAATTTTTTGCGGCGCGCAGGATTTTCTACAATTAAGAATCTTCTACAATTATTTATTAATCAGTGCCAAACTTACAGTGACATTTGATTTTCTACTGATACGCAAACTTCAAAGACGGTTGATTTTTGATAAATGGCTATAACTCGGGAACAAGCTTAAATAGGTCACATGTTTACACGATCTTTTTTTATTATTGCTATATAACTGTATGCAGAATTTCGATCGAATCGATGACCTGAACCTCTCCTTGTGAGCTATTTTATTTTATTTCCTATTTTCCGTCTTTATTATACCAATTTGGTTACATAGACTGGTGAAAAGGCCCAGATATAGCTGCTATTATGCCTAATCTCTGTAAAAAGTGTCAGAGCATGACATTGGAAAAGAAGAAGATAGAAGAAACCTAAACTAAAACTGAACTAAAACTAAACTAAACTGAACTAAAACTAATACTAAAGCTAAAATTGACAAAGAGCAGTAGTAGTAGTAGTAAAAGGAACTTTTACTATTTTTCGCCACAGTATAGGTAAACGCAAGCTGTTACTCGCGTCACGGATTTTTACACCCATCTGTCCTGCCTAAGGATGGAATCCGCGAGGATTGTTCCCAGTGGCTGCTCAAGCAGACGTTTATCGAGCTTTCCACTGTTTATAAAACGCCCTCCACCCTTTCGCCTCGACGCACGATAAAGCTCTGAAATAACGAGTTTATCTTCTGTTCGCCATGCGATCCTGTGCCGCGCACATCGTCGATCGCGACGCGCCATCAGCGAGGATCGTAGATCAGTTCAACGTGATCGAGCGTTCACCGTAAAGTCGCCATGCTGCGATTAATTTACGTGGCTTTCCGTCATTCAGGCCATGGTGCTCGATTGTGAAAGAAATTTAAGTGGATTCAGAGACATTTCGGGGTCTCCAGCTACCACGTGTAAGTAAATGTCGTGCTCGAGAAATAATGCAATAGGCAGTGCCCGATGCACAGGCTCTTATTGAATCTGGACGAATTGTACGGGGTAGAAACATATTTCTATCGAAAGCTATGGGTGATCGCTTTAAATAAGGTGGAGAGAAGAAATGTAGTAGAAGTAATTAGCAATTAGACTTGGATGTTACTCAATTATATGTGACCTAATTAATATCCTACATAATTCTCTGTTCTGATATTGCCTGTTTGTCGAATGTTTCTTAATCTTACATTTATTTCTATAACGCGAAAGAATTTAACCAGTAAACAGAAGCATGCTTTGAGAAAAGAAAGTTCAATTACTGTCTTCTGACTACTAATTATTGAAATTGATAGTAATACTGTACTTGCAATTCTTTGGATAATAGAATGCAGATTATTTAGTTTCAATGCTGAATTATTGGCTCTGCAGATAATAAGTTATTTTGTGGGTCGCTAAAACACAATATTATTTGAGTTAAATTATTGCTTAATAGAAGAAGAACGAGGACTGTTATTTATTATTTTTTATTCAAATCGAAAGAGTTGGACTCTTCTAGCAATTGTATTCGAAAATGTTTGCGTAGGGGTATAGAAGATATATTTAACACCAGGAGGATTATTTAGTTTACGTTATTCAATTATTAATTACCTTGCCATTATCGCTTACCATCCAACGAATTCGCAATGGGAGTAATAATAGATGGGAGTAATGAATGCTACTTTGGATTAACGTGAATATGAAGATAATTTTTAAAATTATTCCTATTATTGCTTTTGGAACGAGTTTCAGGAAAACTTTCTGTTTTTCTTTATAAAACATTAGGTAAAAATAGTCGATTATGGTTTCACCGTGCCGCCACTCCTATGTTGTGACAATTATCGTCACTCATCGATCCTCGTTTGCGACCATCAATTAGAACCCGCAATAATAACTATTTCTATTTTACACATAGACTCATTATTGCTTATAGACGCTACTAATTCAAACTTGATGAGATTTAATTTCGCAAGGAGTCTCGTATGACTCTAGAAGTCAAACTCACTATCAATTGGAATTATCCTAGGCATAGACAGTAGGTATGTATATACGGGAAAATAAAAAAAAAACATAAATGAATCCCACTTTGTAGAAAAACAATACTCTAATCTGGAGGACACGGCAATCTATCACCCACGTTCTAAGTAACAATTTTTAAAGGTACATTCTCGTGTAGCCCTTTCAATAATTCAGGATCTTTTTGGAAGAAAACTGTAATACATGGGGTAAATTGTCTTTTTGGTATTGATTTATACCTACACCTTTTAAGATGGTAACATAACTCCGATGTAATCTCGAATAAATAGCTATAAATCTGACGGTGATAAAAACACTGTGTACATGATATTTCAAGATAGGCTAATCTGAAATCGAAAATCGAAAGTTTTTCATAAAATATATGAGTATGGTCATCGTAGGATTGATCGTTACTGCAAAGTAATGAAAATTCGATGATTTCAACATGTTTTAATTTTCTGGTGTCGGATACTTTTATCAAAATACGTATCTACAGTTTTCTTTAAAAAAAATCGTAAAATTTTTAAGTTTGTTAGGTGAGAATGTACCCTGAATTTCGATTAATTTTCGCTTTTATTTAACCATTGACCGATTCGAATCCATTTTGACCCATAATTCCATTCATACATACCTCAAAATAAGCTTTTATATTAGACTTCAATTTTGCTACGATCTAAAATTCTTATATTTTTCAAGAACGAATACATCATTGATCAGCAACATATGTAATTTAATATTTAATGTTTCGAATCATTTGGACTCAATTCCAGTTAAATATGAATGTTGACTGATTGTAAATTAAGAAATTATTTACCCTCCACATAACAGAATTCCAAAACTTTGTCTGCTGAATAAGTGTAAGGTCTCTTAATTTCAAAATTTTGTCTGCTGAATAAGTGTAAGGTCTCCAAATTCCAAAATTTTGTCTGCTGAATAAGTGTAAGGTCTCGAAATTCCAAAATTTTGTCTGCTGAATAAGTGTAAGGTCTCCAAAGTTAAAAGAAGGAGAAATTCATTACGTAAGAAAGAGACAATGTGTTTCAGATCGCCCAGAGGCAGTGCGCAATTCGACAAGTTCATCAGTTTGAAGTCCAGCAAACAGGCTGCAGAAAGTAAGTTGCAAATGATCTATAGTCACTGTCCTAGAAAATGTTTCGCCTCGATTTTTAGTGTCTGGACCAGCGGCGACTTCGGTCAGCGCTTTTAATCCACGAACTGACAGCTTGCACGCATCGATGAGGCCGATCATTATGCTGGCGCAGTGCTTCTCCATGTTCCCGGTGTCCGGTGTTAATACTCCCGACGCGTCTAATCTTAGGTAATTCGCCCTTTTCCATGAATATTCGCTGGTCGTGACAAATTTTTTTAACGCTAAAGGAGACCTACAAATATTGGCGGATTTAAGGAAAATGGCCCAGGTGGCAAACATTCTAGGACACCCTGTATGCATGACAGAATTACAAATAAATTTTCGCGCGTGCGGTATGAAAATTATGGGAAACAGAAAAGAATATACTAGGTGTTTGGATAAAATATATATTATATGTACTGTTAAAAAAAAATACAAACGGGTCGAATCTATAACATCCTCCTTTTTGAAGTCGGTTAAAAATAAGAACACTTCGTACTTCAGTGATGCACGTACAATTTTACGTCATTATTAATAACGATAGTGTTATTCAGAGGTGTAGAAATGTATTGGATTATTTATTGCGAGCGTTTTAATCCTTTAATGCTCAGTAATATTAAGTTTGGCCTGATTTGTTCTGAGATTCCACCCTCGTAATATTATAAGGATCTGTAAGTGAATTCTTTATTTCTATTAATCATAAACGTAATTACGTGTCTGTTGCTAATATACTCTTTTTCTTCATATTTTCATAAACTTTGGATTTTTTTAAATTTCAGTTTCTTGAGATTTTGTAAAAATTGCCACCTTTGTAGATATTCGCGAAAACAAAGTCATGTTTGAAAGAAGCTTATTCTATAATTTCCATTCATTTTTACGCAAAGATCTATTTTCATTTATATTTACTTTCGTATTCTGTCGATTTTTAGACGAATTTGTCGAAACCGGTTTTCTGAAAAATGAAAACTTGTACGAACAATTTTTATTCTTGCATAAGGAATCACCCTATTATCGCCGGCATTACCCTTCCCCGGCCACTCTGTATGACAGATATTGAAGCTACTATTCTAAAAATGCTGCATTTGAATAATATTAATGTGACGATTAATGTCTATTTAATCAGGTTCACCTGGCGCAGCCCGAAAATCATATACTGCGCGATTTCGTTTCTTGGCTCCTCGATGGTGACTGTTTTCAACATTCTGAGGGTAATTGCGACGGGGATCAATTCTACGAAAATGAGTAAGCTTCTTAGAGGACGATTCTTTTCTACAATCGACGATTCTCAGCAAAACACTCGAAACAAAGTTGACAATCAGATTTGTGAGGGAGAGACTGCAAATGTAGCACCTGGACTAAAAGTATTAGCAATCGATTGTTTATTTCAATTCAAGATTTCAATTCAATGCAGGAAAAAATGGCACAATATTTCTATGTCTACATTATATCTTCAAAATTGTAATTATGCTCATATATAAAGAATATAACAGTGGACAAACTTGCAATTTAATCAAAAATACTTCAGTCTGATTATTGTAGGCATAGAATTTTTAGTTTTGGGGGTGTTTCACACGAGGTACGCAATTTTTGTTGCTGGCATTTGATATTTATTATATATTCTTTTTATCTTTATTAAATCAGTATTATTTCTGCTAAAATAACTGAGCATATCTGAAATACCAGTTGTAAAGTAGAGATGTGAAAAAGGCCCCTAAACGACTTGTTACATTTATTACTCAAATAAAATATACTACGTTGTTTTCCACGCATCAGCCAACCTAGTTTTCAACGGCACGAACTTGATCGCGTCTTTCCTCTTCCTGAAATTGGCCACGGAGTGGCCTTGTTTGATGCTGACGTGGGAAAAGCTCGAGAAAGAACTGTCCAACAGACACAGAAATGTATCGAAGATGAGCTTATCTACTAAATTCAAGCTCGTCACGACAGTGGTGATAATATTTGCCTTGGGTGAGTTCGCATTTATATTATCATTGCTACTACTATAAACAATTCTTCCGAATAAATAACTCCCAAACTCAACCGCGTAACTTTCGAGAAAATAATTGAAAAAAGAAAATACAAAAAGTAGAAGCTAGTAAAGTAAAATGTGACATTATAGTATTTATATAGCAACAATAGTTTTCCTTCTAAACTTTTTCTGCGGTAGTGATACGGTTCTAAGGTCTATAAACTTTTTTATTAAAATTATTTTAAGATATTAATTAAGTCGTTATCTTTCTCAAGTGAATACGTTACAAATGCTCTCGTATGAAACGGACCAACTCGATTTTTCAGACACCTTTGTGGCATTATTCATACTCATATGTTCTCGTAAGTTTATTTATACAGGGTGAACCAATAAGAAGTAAGAAAATACAAGAAAAAAATATTCGAATAAAAGTTAATAATGATTTTTTTCCAGTCAGTCACTTACGATCAATTTTTCTTTTTCCTCGATGACTTTGGAAATATTCAAGGTATTCTTATTGGTCCACCTTATATATAAACGAAATGCTAAAGCGAATCCCATGAGCCACCGAAGTGTCTCGTCGTGAAAAGCTTCTAACTTTCTTTTGCTCGATTAAATGAATGGCAAACTTTTGCAGTGGAGCACAGTTTGTCCATTCTTCATGGCACCCTGAAGGCCGGAGAATGCGCGAAATTTCAAGACAACCCGGACATCATCGGCGTCTACTTCCAATCGCAGTTCCCTCAGGTATGAAGAACAACTTACTTTCGATCACTTCCCAACAAGCTTCATACAAATAATTTTCTTTCAAAGCTAATGAACAGTCTCAAACTACGCCTATACCTTCGGTTAGGTATTTTCCAAAATCTCCTACAGCCTGTGGAAGGGAATTGTTGTGGACGTTATAAACATCCTGAGCACTTTCTCGTGGAACTTTGTCGACTTGTTCCTCATTCTGATCAGCTTAGCATTGGCGGATCAGTTTCGTCAACTAAACAGTCGCTTGTACTCTATCCGAGGCAAGGTAAGGAACAGTTATGCTTTTAACCCGTCTACTAGGTCGTCTTTAGAACAGAAATTCCTCCGGTTTGTTTAAAAAATGTGAACTTTATTGTGATTGACACTTTGGGCTCGAAGTTCTTTTAACCCTTAACTGGTAAATTTTTTTTTCAAACGTAACTGGTATCTTGGGGTCGTGGCAGACCCCAAATAAAAAAGGACACAGAAATTTGTAAAGTCGATATTAGATCAACCTCTATGAATACTTTGTTCTTAGGTAATGTATAAAATAATAGAAACGTAGACAGTTAAACTATTATTATCAAATTAATTAGAAATTCAGTTTACAAACTTAGACAACCAAATATTTTGCAGCGAACCTTACGTGCTTGGGGTCAGGACTGACCCCAGGATACCAGTTAAGGGTTAAAGCCTCCATCGCCAAAAATTCGAAATCACATCCTCCTCTAAAACACTGTGACTAATTTATCAATGTGATTCACTATCGATCAACTGCGCGCGGAAAATTGTTAATATTACTATGGTCATTTCTAATAGAGAATTTATTGTGCTCAAAGTGATGCAGGATTCATCAAAGTGCCGATCTCGCGCTGTAAATTATTTTCTTGACTACAAAGAACTATTCTGATCCCCCATATCGAAAAGATATACTAATACTATCATTTCTAATGACGAATATTGGTCGTTAGTATCATTTCGTTGTTAAGGCAATGCCAGAATGGTGGTGGGCCGAGGCAAGGAGTGACTATAACCACTTGGCAAGCTTGACGAGGCAATTGGACTCTCATATCTCCGCTATGGTCCTTCTCTCCTTCGCCACTGACCTCTACTTCATCTGCATACAGCTACTCTTCTCCTTCAAGTATACATGATAAAATATGTTGCTCAAGACAATTACACGACCACGTGCTTAGAAAATCTTTCGAATACCAGATCGCAGGAAATAAATCAATTATATTCTTAGGGTTGTGGAAAAGTTCGTTCGCTCACTGTTAGGTGTACGGAAATGGCGTTTTTTCCTACATCTACTTGTGCTTTTACCAGAGAAATGGCAAAAGGTCGTAGATAGCCAAGGAAAATACTTTGATTTAAAAAACACGTAATATATTTTTACTGTTGATAAAGATTTTGGCTTAATATAACGAGCGAACTTTTGCACCGACCTAATATATCAGGAGTAAAAGAGGAACACTGTATGTTTAATATTGTGTAATTCTTGCCAAACACTTTAGTTCTTTTATAGCACAAGTAGCTTCCAAGCTATCGATTATTTTTTCGGAGAAGATTTCTATTATTCTAAGCAGTGTGTATTTTCAGTTGTACACCTTGTGGAATTGTCTTGTGTGGTGTGATTTGTTTACAGTATTTTCCAGCTGGTTTTTACGTCTCGAACATTACGAGGCTAAATAACAATTGCTTTCAGAGCTTTAATCGGAGCACACATTTTAATTACGTTTATGAGCATAATATTTATTCCATACGGTAAGCACACTTTCGTTTTTCAATTTTTTTCTATAGCCTTTGGATCATTCGTGCGCCACATCAGCAAGAATTTTGAAAAAGTCGGAATAAGTAACGATGTTAGTGAAAACTAGGAATGAATAACGAAGTGAATTATGTGATGAACGTCCTTAGTCGAATTTCAGCAATTTTTCTCGCATCGTTAAATAAATGTATGGGCTAAAATAAAATATACATACTATATTTATAGCAATTGATAATCAAAATGATGTATAATCATTCAAGATCACTTCTCTTATCATGAATCATTTTAAACTCCTTTCTTACCTTCGAGGCAGATCAAATGGCCCCTCTGTTTAAGGGATAAAAGACGAAATTAAATGACAGCTGATTTACACAAAATATATATATAAAAAAATGTTTAAGTTAAACGCTTTTATCTAATTTGATAAAAAATGCAGTAAAACTAAAAAATAATTTAAATAAAATTGTGGGGCAGGATATTTCATTTCGATGCTTAATTATGTGTGAAATTGATTCATATCTTGTTATGAAATATCCTGCCCCACGATTTTATTTAAATTATTCATTAGTTTTTAGTGTATTTTGGATCAAATTAAATAAAATCGGTTAACTTACATTTTTTTTTCAAAACTACATACGCTTGCAAAGTTTCAAGTCTATTGGATAGTTGGAAGTGGGTTAAAATTGAGTTTCTAAATTTGAATCAAACAAACATACGAACAAACAGAGGATTGAAGCTGAATAAAATTGTTTAAAAATAGACGATAGATAAAGAAAGATGGAGAAATCGAATAATGTGTTTGAAATAGTTGAAAATTAATTTAAATGGCCTCCAGTGGTCAATGGGTTCTATCCTCATTGTAAGCAATAATATAATTTGAATAGATATCCCTTTTATATTCAGCAATATACGAGAAGGAATTATAAAATAACATGAAAAATAGACCAGATATGCGTTTACATTAGTCGAGTTCTAGTTTTTAATTCAATTGAAAACCCTTTAACCGTTTCAAATTTGAAACATTTAATTATATTGTATTGACAAATAAATAAAAGGGAACCTCGTGCACTGACTACCCTTCGTATAATATCAATAAGGTCTTAGTTACATATATTTTGAAACAAAACTCATTAGTGCCATTATTTCTGCTTCGTTAGTTTTGCAGCTTTTTTCATTTCGAAAACACTAGTCGACGTCTTTAATCGTTGCTCGTTTGCTAATAAATTATAAGAAGCTAATACTTTGAACATTTAAACAGCCCCATGCGTAGCATCGTTGAGAAAATTTACTTTGGCTTCTCCTTTGGATTTCTGCTGGCAAGGACTACACTGGTTTCCTTGTGTGCAGCATCGATCCACGATGAATCCTTGCTCCCTGCCCCAGTTTTGTACAGCGTTTCGGGCGGCAGCTTCTCCACGGAAGTAAGACATCAAATGTGGCTAATTGTGCAACCCTCAGCAAAAAGTTTGCGATTAGACAAATTGTAAGATTTCGTACAGCTGAAAGCTTACCACTAAATAAAGCATGCAGTACCTATGTAGAGACTTCTTATCTATTACTAGCTTAACTACTCGGCTTTGCCCGAAATTTAGACTCCGATTTTATAAAAAAAATTATTTTTTTTGTTGTGAAAATAGTCGCATTTATCTGGATTAGCCAGATATAATGAGCTGAGGCACATTTCGTGATCCCAAAATTGATCGTTCGAAGGCTTTTAGGCAACAGACAAAGACACAAACATATAGAAGCTTTCTGCTTTAAATATTAAGATTACTATTTTTTATAAAAAGTTTCGGCGGACATGATGCAAAATGGAGAAAAATTTTAGGATCACCTATACACGGTAAAATGTAATTTGTAATACTGCTAGATGCGAGATAATTTCTTGTGAAAAAAGAAATTCAAAACGTAGTATGAAATACTATCTCAATTTTTAAAAGAATCGTTTTTCAATTCAACAATTTCACAACTTTTAAGAAAATTGAATTTTAAGAGTTGTAAGAATTGAGAGTAAAATAAGCGCAAGAATTTACAATTGGGTTAAAAAATAAGCAGATGTGCTTCTTTCAATTATTACGTCTCGAATTTATACGAAAGGGGTATTTTTCGATTGACCATCCTGTTTGAGAAGGATAATTGTGAAGAAAGTTATTTCCCTGAGTAAAATTCGCTTTACAGTAATCTAAGTTTTATTATTCCCGCGCAAACAAAAAGGAAACGACAGAAACTTCTGCGAATCTTAATAAATTTAGCGTTTATTCATCTGATCAAAACTTTTTGCCAAGAGTTGTGTCGCAGTAAAAATGCGCATTTACACTAGTAAAGGCTAATCGGTTTTGCTACTTTTATAGGTAATGAGGTTCTTATCCCAAGTGACTACAGACAGTATTTGCTTGACTGGCATGAAATTCTTCTCAGTGACCAGAAGCCTCGTCCTAACTGTACGTATTGACCTATGAAGCTATCTTCCAAAACAAGTTGAAAGAGGCTTCAAATGACTTAACCCTTTGGCACTCGATAACAGCCTAATTAACTCGAAACATTCACAGAATTAATAAAAAAATCGTCATATTATAATTTTATCGTTTTCCATTTAGAAAATAGTGAGTCGAAGAATTACCTATAAATACTGTTTCTAAAAACATTCGCAATTAACACGAACTCTAACTTTTGCCATTAAAATAAAGAAATCACAAATTGACCGTAAATAAATTTCAAGGCAGCTTTGCTTATACCTTTGCCCTTTGAAGACGAATTGGTTTTAATCTAATAAAGACCGCAACCAAACCATAAATTCTAAAACCTAGAAAACCACGTGACCCACTATTTCCATAAAAAAAGAGATGAAATGTTACAGTGGCCATTTTATATCTTAACTTTTAATCGCGCCATCGCCGTATAAGTAAATATGGTACACTTCGAAAGCAAAGGGTTGAACACTAAACATAAGCTACCTATTACAACATTTCGAAATGCTGACTAAAATACGTTGCAGGTCGCGGGAACCATAGTCACGTATGAATTGGTCCTTGTCCAGTTCAATTCCGTTCAGCAAATGGATCCAATGAACATTACGAACGTCTGCGAGGTGAAGTAGACGCGTTTTCGAGCATCTTTCGTGACACCTACGACGGGTCCTTCCTCGAGTTTCTCTTTTTCGTAAGAGGTCGTGCCTAGTTGGCAGGCGAAAAAGAACGTGATTATCAGAAATTTTTGTGCCTGCCAACTAGGCACGACCCCTTAAACGTCCGAATTGCTTTTGAACTCGTGTATACAGGGTGTTCCAAAATTGTTTCGGCGAATTTTATCAGCGTATTCCACTAAGCACGTTGACAAGAAAACGTTATTTACAAAATGCTTCTTTTTTATATTACGGTCTTTTGAAGTTGCACGTCACAAACAGTATTCCCAGTAAGCCTTTTGAATAAGTCTTTTTTAAACCTTGTTCAACCTCTATTAGTTTAAATAGGTGAAGAAGAATCGCCGCAAACGTCGCCGTGGCTGAGCAACGTCGCTGCAATAACCTGTGTCGGCGCAGTCGTTGAGTTTCACTACTGCCTGCATTCGCTCGCCAATATATAAAGTGCATATCTATCGTTTTACGGATTGGGTAACAATCCTCCGTGACATACGACTTGACAAAAGGTTTCTGAATGAAAGTAGTACTGACACATTACCACGTTACGTTATATAGACACTATTTACGAACTGCATGTGACCATTTATTTTTTGATGTCATGTCTAAAGAAAAATAAATAAAAAAGATTTATTCCTTAGGATTCATTCGAACGCTGAATTTCTAGACCGTGCAATTTTAGAAGATTAGTATTTAAAAAAAATATGCAAACGTAAATATATATCTACAGGATTACGTGAGTTCAAGTCGATCACTGTTTAAATTTAATGTCGGGGATTCGGACAAAATTTAAATATAACATAGTCCAGTTAAAAACAAGGAGAGTTTAGTCATCATGTTGCTGGTGTAGAGTCTGTTTAAAAAATAGAAGCTGTCAAAGTTTACAATTTCCGGAGTGCGATTCCACGATCAAGAAATCGATCACTTTTTGCGCTTAATCCCGAGAGATATTGATGAAAGTGAAATGATACTATAATCAGGGTAAAATTAGGTGGTGTTTAAATCTGATGACTTAAAATGATTAAAACGATTTTTGCCGGTTACGAATTTATTTAAAAAATACAGAACGTCGAAGTTTGCATTTTCTTATCAATGTTGTTAATTGAGTGTATGTAGATATAATGAATAATAGCAAGGTTCACAGGAATGGAATTAAGTAGAGAGAATTGGATAATAAAGAATCCACGAGATGTCTATAGTTACGAGCCATTCAATAATGTCTGCAAACTAGGTGGAATCTACAGAATTCAGATTATGGAACTCTCTTCTGCCTGACCGTGTGCATCAGAGACCTCCCTAGTTTCGATCAAGTAATTTATAAACACCCTGTATACAGAAAGTAATAATAATTAAGCCGCTGTATATACTACACTATCTGAGCCAGTGTACCAAAATATTCCCACAACATTCCATAGAATACCTCCTCATTCGCCCAGTGCACTTTTCTCAGTCGTACATTAACCGCTGAATGATAACCTCTGACTGTATTATAAACCATCGCTTCCTCACAGGGCCGGCTTTAAGGTAGGGCAGGAAGGGCGACCACCCGGTGTGCCGCCTGTATGCGTTCATTCATTTATATCCGTTTGGATTCGTTAAGCAGGAAGCTGCTAATTGATTTTCGTGCCCTTGAAGGGGTGCCAATATGCTAAAGCCGGCCCTGCTTCGTCATATAAATAATTATGTGTGTAAATAAGTGTTTTGTTTTAAACTGTACTGATTGTGAGTAGGTGCTGAGTAGTTGTAAATATGTTATTTCAACAATAGCTTCAACGAATGTGATAGGATCTAACATAAGATCCAATGCATCATACCTGAGTCTATGTATATGTATACAGGGTGTACCAGCTTTATTTATTGTTGTATGAAAAAACTTCTCAGGACAAAGTTGCACTATTTCAAGCGGCACACGCAACGACGGAAATAGTTTTTTCTTAAGGTCAGTTTTCTACGAGATTTCAAAGTCATCGGTATTCCATTAAATAGAGCCCTACATTTATTCTTCCATATCCTTGTGGAGTGTGGAAAACCAAATTCAAGGACCTCGATAATCATACCGATCCCATCATTTAATCTTCAGATATTTGCGTCTGAAAATAATTAAAATTTCACAAAGATTCGCGAATTCGTATGTGAACATAAATATTTTAGGTGCGATTATAAGCGATAACCAGCGAGCATGCCCGCTAGCTAAGTACTTAGTGTGTGGAATCAACGAGCGTTTAAAGTGCTCGGCTCGCGAGATACTCTGCTCGTTGGAAATTCCCCATTAGCCAAGCGTTGAGCTTAGCACAACTCGGGCTCATCGGATTTGTTCGTATAGTGTGTGGGCAATCGCCCACGTTCACAAACCAAATCGCTTTATCTGTTTCATATCCGTTATCACGATGAGACGCAAGAATGCTGGACGACGCGGTGTTCAGTGACGGATTTAACTGCCCAGAAGGCGCCCCTCCTCGGGGCCCCATCTTCTAAAAAAATTATGATTTTATCCGAACCATATTTTCTTTTCATTTATACATTTGTAATTCCGTTGCCACCTGAGCTTTCTTCTTTAAATCCGTCACTGGCAGTGTTGCATGCGTAAGAAATCGACTTCACCGATTTGTTCAAGAAATTTAATGGGCATGTAATAGTCGTTACAATGGAAGAGAAATGTGAAAGAATATATGCGTTTATGCACTGTAAATAAGCTTTCTATTTTATGTCGTTTGGAGCATCGTTTATGCCGACACCTTCGACAAATCCTTAAACAATAGCGTCTAGTAGCTTATAATGGGGGGAAATATCAGTATGTGGACACTGTTTGTACATCTATCATAAATAATTGTCAAATGTAATATCCTAATTATTACTTGATTATATAGCTCGACAACCATACAAAGACTTGACTGGAAATGGCTCCACTATACACGTAAAAAGCTCCTCTGCGATTTAAAACATGTAAGTATATATAATTGCATTTATTAGTTTACGTAACCGTGATATTTAATTCATACACGGTATCAGTTATATCATTGTCAATTAATGCCGTTTGCCTGTGCGATTTTAATTTTAATATATTAGAAACGGGCTAATACATTTCTGTGTTTCGGATCACCTTTGTTATAGTTCTTGCTGGACGCTCTACCTACAGCAATGGCTGTTTATTAACTTCCGCATGGGGAACAAGCTTTGCCCGCCCGTCTTCTCTATATAACAGTTTTAAACGACTTTATTACATCTTGAATTATTTCGAAAGGATCAAAGATCTTAGGTGTACATACAAATCCGCCCCTGATTAAACCATATAAAACTCACTGGCCACTGTAACAATTAAAATTCTCTGTTTTATATAACTTCACACGGCAAAAGACTTGACGATTCCTGTCAACGTATCTGATCGTCACTGCGATATTAAATGTATACCAACAATAAAACGAGGCGTGGTAATAAGTTCTTCACACACTGGCTTCTGAATTTTCACTTCCCCATCGAGTAACTTCCATGCACATCAACTTCATTTCGCTGTAAGCTTATAATCCTACTAAGTAGTCCTACTAATATAATAGATGCGAAAGTGTGTTTGGATGTTTGTTACTTCATCACGTCGCAACTACGCAGCGGATATTTTTGAAATTTTGTATACTAGCTGATCCGTTACCCGGTTTCACCCGGGAATTATTTATAATGTTTGAAAAATAAAAGAGCGTAAACAAAAAATTTATAGCCTGTAATCTAATCTAGGACGTACGTAATATATATTCAAAATTTCATTGAAATCCGCTCAGCCGTTTTGGCGTGAAAGAAGGACAAACAAACAGACAACCTTCCACTTTTATATATTAGTAAGGATTTTATGTCCCGATTTTTTAACCGATCTGGACTAAACGTTGCAAAATTACTCTCCAAAACCCCGCGGAAAATATGGACTACCATGAAATCTGGACGTCCCATCCCTTCCCCCTTATTTCACCCCCTTGACACTCCGTGAAAATCAAAGTTTTACCCGGGCAACGCCGGCTGCTTTAAACTAGTTAACGATTATTACTGTCTTCGGTTTGAGAAAATCGCTTCATGTACACTTCAAAATTATAATTTGTGTAGGTCAGTAAATAAATGTACTCACGTTACAATACGTATTTAAACAAACAAAACTGTTTCTTGTATTTAGAAAAGTGTCAAGAGTTCTAAGAGCTCGTGAACTTTATATGTATGTGCACTGTATCGTGAATAATCGTCGAGGACGAACAATAAGTGGGTCCTATAATGTAGATTCACGAAAGTAACTATATATTTTTTCTACAGAAACCGTAAGAGTTCTGTTGAAGAAACGGTGTGATTAATTACACTCTAATAACTACAGATAAGAGGAAAGTCGGTAACAGTGTAACTTATTACTTCTACTTATTTATTCGAGTCGGTATTGAACTGCAAAAGTACAACCTCGTACGTTGCAATCGCTCCAGTCACCTGTAAATAAGTACTCGTCAAACAAAGTGTACGCGAAACGATTATTTGATTCTGAGTAATTGATCGCAGCTCTTGATTTACCGCAAGCATGAAGTTTCTCGTGATCGAGAAGAAGCGTAGTCCTGTCAAAGCTGCTTCGTCCGTAGCGAGTTGAAATTGCAACCTCTGAGCCTGTGAGCAAACATTTCTCACGATATTATTTAGAAAACTGAGAACAAGATTTTTGATCGATTGAATTTAACGGTAGTAAAATAAAACACCCACAGTACCACAATTGGAGATTTGACTGTGATTAGAAAAGAATTTTATAAATATAGATGTTTAGGAGATAGAATTACCTCGATGCCGTAATTTGAGGCTGAACAGTTGTACAAATAGGGCAATGCGTTTTTGCTGTTGTCGGGTATTCTTGCAGCGAACAAAGTAACGGCGCTCGTGCGACCAATGAGGAATGCGAACGAGCCGAAGAAGTAGATTGCGCTTATCAATGCGCTCTCGCTTGATCTCCTTGTGACAGATGAGACGAAATTAATTACTTCTTTCGATGCTACCTTACTTTCTTTTAACACGTATATTTTATACAGGGAATTAACGAGGCATTAAAGCGATTCTTCGGAATTGAATACAAACTAGTTAATGGTAATTTAATCACCAATCTGTAACAAAATATTTTGCAAGGAGAATAGAAATAAGGAAAAGAAAATTTGGTGTAAATATAGGTCTGCAAATATTTGATTACAAAGTTTTAACAAATTACTTCTTTCGTTGCAAAATAGAAGTGGGGGAGCATCTGTTGAAATAAAGTGTATTCCAAGTGTTGGATTTGTTTTGAAAATGAACAATTCTAGAGAATGAACAATGATGTAAATGGAAAAGCAAACGCACTCACGATAAACCGTTTAGTAGTTGCAAACAGATGAAGTAGAGATTGTTCGCGAAAGATAAGAAAATGATGGGCGAAATTTGGTCGTCGACTTTCTTCACGATGGAGCTCAAGATCGCGTAATCCTCGCGCAGCTCGCGCCAATCGAATCTCGATCGATCTTTCGTCACTGTGCTTGCTAGTTTCTTGTTCAAAGACTTGTATCTTTCAGCCAGACCCGTGGAGATCTAAATGTCACAGCAAAAACAATATTTAAATATGCATCTGCTCCTTTCTAACACTTGTTATATCTGTGGTCAAATGGCAAAACCTGAAATGTCCGATTTTCCTGATTTTGCAGTACAACAATTTTAAACATTTTCTCAGCTATGAAAAATTCATTTTCATCTTTTAACCATTTATTAAGAAACTCTAATCAAAATATTAACTGAACATGGAATATTTTTTAACATTTTTGTTACGGAAAGGTGAACATTAATTTTTTATAAATTTTCATGGACGTCTTCCATCTTCAGTCGTACAACTCGAAAAAAATCACATTATGCCATATTAGGGTACCAAATTGTTTGACATATCATAACATGCTTTTTTTCTAAACTGCGCGGAGATGTCATATTTTGCAAACATTTATATTTCATCTAGACACACATAGAAAAGCACATATCTTAATTTGACGAAAAGGGTACGTATCACATTTTGGGGACATACCAGAGATATAGTATCTACCATTGAAGGGCATTTGCAATGCAATAATCGAGTCAAGTACCGCGAAAAGCTTTCAGCTTATCAATTTAATTTTTACCAGTATGACGAAGATGTCTGTGAAGTTCCAGGTGAAAGTTGCCACTTTGCTGATGACGAAGATGTACAAACCGAAGACCAAATTGTAGTCGACTGAAAAACGAAGTAACTGCGGTTGCAAGGTGGCGAGGTTCGCGCTGCATATACATATACGTAGCTCTTTTAAGATAAATTCTTACGTATGTCGAAGATAAAGGCATGCGAATTCAAGCTGTACACTCTCAGAAAATTACGAAACGTCGAATTTGTCGATCCGCTCCACTCGTATCCCTCTGTATTGTTTATCACGCTGAGAACATGCTCGATGAAAGCTAACAGGACAACGACAGTACTAATCAGGAATATTTTCCATCGAAGACGTGGACCATCGGTGCAATTACTGTAGATGATAAATAAACGAAAGTTGGATGTCTGAATTAGGATTGAAATTAATTATTTCGCACAGCAAGTAGATGATAAATAAACGAAAGTTGGATGTCTGAATTAGGATTGAAATTAATTATTTCGCACAGCAAGTAACAATTCAACGAAGGACAACGTTAAGTCCGTTGAGTGATTTATGGGGAAATGGGCACGATTGGGAAACGATCACGATCAGAAATCTACGCGTATCTATATAGTCTTATCGAGTTACCAAGTTTCACTAAACGATATATCTATTATCCTCTTCATCTAGTTCAAAATTTAAAAGGTCTGCCCAGTTTGACGCTCTGAAAATAAGGCAAATTTGGAGGAATTATTTAAACGAAAACTATTTAACATTATAATTCCAAACTTTGTACGTTTATTAAATGACATTCGAAGAATACGCTAAAATTTTGTTGTGCAATAATAATAATTTTTGCAAAGTTGCAGTGGTAGTAGTAAGAAGGGTTTGAGGAAAAAGTTTCTGGCTGGCGAAAATTATTCTGGCTGTCGTAGTCATCTGAAAGAAAATACGCATACGATTACGAGACTCGTATAGATTAAGAAAAAGCGTTTTTCGCTTCAGATAACTACGACAGCCCGAATCATGTTGCCCTGCAGCAAAACTTTTTTTCAAACCGCTCTTACTACTGCCACTATAATTTCGAAGAAAATTATTATTATCACATAAAATAATTTAAGCGCATTCTTTGAATCTCAATTAATAAACGTACCAAGTGTGTAATTAAAATGCTCAGTAATTTTCTTTTAAAAGATCCCCGGAATCTGCCTTATTTTCAAAGCTTCAAACTAGGGCCACCCCTTAATTCAAAATGAACGTAAACTCTCCTGGGATTAAAATGAAACGAAATCGAGCTGGGTAAAGGAGATCGCGATAAGACATCGAGGAGTACATATTTCGTCTCGACGCATTGCCGCGTTTCACTCGAAAATAAATCAATTATCCTTCCCCTCCTAGTGTAATGGTGATTAGCAGGTATCTAAGTTCGCGTGCAGGCTGATAAAATGCCAGCAACACGATCGGCTGGCCAAAGAATCGTGTCACGCTGTGCGACAACCAGCGATCCCGCGATTATCGACCTGTCTATGTACTGCTCCATGGCCCTCCACTCGCACTGAAAGGACATCCAGCGCGAAGACAACCGGAAAAATAGAATCGCCCCCAGCAGGCTGTTCCCATAGAACACCGTGCCCACGGTTGCTTCGGTAATGCCACCTGAAACACAATGTAATCGGTCAGCTTATCTCGTTGTTCTTTATCACCCGTTACACAGGGGAACAGAAAAAGGATTTTTCCGTGACTATCGGTTATTAGAACGCCGTGACGTTCCAAATAATGGCGCGTGCCTGCGCAATCTGCGATATCATAGAATCGACATTTAAATGAATCGGTTCGCGCGTTTGGAGTTTGTATTTTTATCCAAAACAAATTTTCTTTGGTTCGTTCAAATTTTAAGAGGCGAAAAGGCTCCAAGTTGTTACCGATTTCTGGTGTCGGTTTCGCTTGAAAATAGTGACTGTGATTCTAAATAGGTTCCTTTTTTTATTTGAGCTGATTTAAGTAATGGGAATATTATTTTATGCAGAACGTGGGTCGCGAACGTATTTCCAGTTTGAAATTCGCAAATTGTTGATTATTGCAGATGTGAGGGGCGAAAATAAATATTTGCGGACTTTGAAATGGGATTTCTTCGAGGTCGAAAGTAGAATGGGATTTTGGAACAACGTTATAGTAATATAATTGCCTCGAAGTGTTGCACGTGACATTTATCATCCATTGTTAACCCTATAGAAATTTTTGGAAGATATTTACGAGATTTAGAGAACGCTTACCACGCGTTTGGAACGTTTCCGCGTTCAAGCTCTTCACCATATAAACCACCGATATGATCGTGATGAAAAGTGTCATTATAACGATGAATGTAGAGTAGACAGTGAGGAACGAAAATGTCTTAAAGCGAAGCTGCGTGGGTGACGACGATCGTACCCCAGATATTGGAAATATTCCAAATATTTGAGCCAAGCTCAAAATGGGTGCCATCGCGCAATGTAAGCTTTCTGCGACCTGTGAAGAAAATAAATGAACGATTTCTAGTTAAAATTTGCGTGGAAACAGAGTTAACATTGTAAGAGCTCAAGGGGTGACGTTATTTATAATCTTACCCGAGCATCTATAGGATAATTTCGATCGTCTGGGGCCCTGACTCTCGAAAAACTTGTTGGATTCATGCTTAATTCTTCGGCGTCGTTGTCATCCTTCTGATGCACCAGAAACGGCCAGATCATTTGGCTCGAACTCTTAATAGGAATCTCATTCAGGGCAATTTTTGTATTTAGCATTATGGCCTCGGCATCTGAGCCCATAGTTGTTAAAGCGACCATTACATTGCGTGTTTTATATAATCCTGTTAAAAATGTTTCAATAAATAATTGAAAACTTCATTTAACAATTGAAGATTTAATGCGATAAGCAAATATTTCATTTAACAATTACAGATGTAGGTAAATTAATAATTAAACTTGATTTTAGGCATTACAGTAGTATACATACTAATTTCTGCAACATTTTAACAAAATAATTCTAGATAGATGTTATCTTCTATTACAAAATACGAGAATAATCTAACTCTTCTAAAAACAAATGAATTGATATATTATTTCAGTCGTCAAAAATATTGTAAATACGTTTCTTTAGATTATTCAGAATATTTTACACAAAATAGCATATTAGGATATGCTATTTTTTCTAAGAAACGTCTTCAAGATTTTAGCATTCAATGCTATGTAGAAAAAAGAAATTCTTGATAATCAAACAGTGCTCTAAGCTGATAAGTAATTATTAAAAGTTCCTACGCTATAATTTTTCTAGGAACTATCATTATCACTTGAATACTATAAACGGTCGATCTTATCTTCTTGAGTTCATTTTATTTAGAAAAATTTGACCCACCCCTTAAGTTATAACCGCTAAAATAATTAGTAACAGTTTTCCTTTTATCCTAAAACAGCGCGATTATCTTTGATATACATCAAAATGTATCTAATAATTCATAGTTAAACCAATACATCACGCGGACAGTTAAAGAAGCTAGCCACATAAATGGTCAAAAATCGCTACAATATTTCAGCCCATTAAAAATGAAACTTATGCATATCGCAACAGAAGAAATTCTTCTAAAACTTACATATCATGGTACCCTACAATTTTAAAAAAATGATCATTATACCATAATATTTTAATCCTACTGTTCTATCCCAAATCTACTCAACGCAAAAAGTACTCAAATCTGCCCCTGTGAACTGCTTGTTTCGTTGCACCCCAAAAATGGAAGTCTAAATGTGAAATATGTATCTGGTGTATCAAACATGTTTTTTTAAATTTACGATATTAATAAACTTCACGCCAAAGAACAGGTCTCAGTTTCAATTTGTTTCTTTGTAATTAATTGAAACAGAAATGCTTGATTTTGGACAGGAACCACTGCCTAGTACCCTTAAAGGGACATTTTCCTGGAACATATTGTATACCGATCGAGAGTAGTGGTAAAATTGATTCTACCAATATTTTACGCTTTACGAAACTGGAGCTGATGTCTCGTGTTCCCAATCACGATCGTGGTAGGTATCGGATTAAATCGCACGTTACGTTGCAGGCTGCAAGGGCACGGAATTTCGACGAGCTCTAAGGGAGAGTCGCCTCGTTCATCGAGGGGACTGCGTTCTTTAATTAATTACCAATTGTGCACATCCCACAGCGTGACGCGCGTTGTGGACAAACGATACCAACGATAGACTCCGTGTTCCTGGAAAGGGGGTGACAAATGTTTATCCAGGATGTGCACTAATGTGTTGACGCTTCAAGGTCTTATTAATTTACGACGGCCATAGTCCTTATGCAAAGACTTTATTTCTGGTGCTACCCTGTTACACATCAATATTCCTTTTCGTCTAAATGCACTTTAAAGCAGCTGAGCTAGACAGAGCAACACATCTACATATTCCAGACATGGTCGGTCTAACAATGACAGTTTTCACGTTTACGGCCCTCATACAAAAGTTTTATTATAAGTCTACAGTAAACTGTCGCCCCTGTTTAGCTGAAATTATTGCAATATGAGTGAAATATGTGGTAACGAAAGCGTTTAAATCTACATTGAGTTGCTACATTTTCCCTTCGCTCTTGGAATTAATTTATCACGCTATATAGTAGAAATTTGATTTTTTTTATAAAAGTATTAGGTGATATTGAGTTGAAGAAAATGAAACTTTAGAAAGTTCGGTTGCGTAAATTCCGGGTTTGCGTCCACAGAATAATTTTATATTTTTGTAAGTAACAAAACAGTTGTTGAAATTGGGGAAATGTTTAAGGTCTGAGATAAAGATTTTGTGAAATGAATTTGTTAAGGAAAATTCTAAAATGTCATTGAAAAGTATAAAAGTCTATAAGTATACATAATTTTACTCAGTTATTCGTTTGCGCCATACGCAAACGTGTTTCTTGCATTTCAAAGCTGAAAAATGAATGAAACAAATATTGACACAGAGAACGTTTCGCAACGTGTAATATATGTATAATGTCACCCCTTTGCACGCAAAGGGAATCTTTTTTTTTTATAATACAACCTCGCGGAAATTATAAGTGTATAACTACTGTGTGCAAAGATAATCGCTTATTTTATCTCTCATCGATTTGTAATATTATCGACTTCACAAGATTGCGTTTCCACGAAGGAATAAAATGTTAAAATAAAATCGTCTGTGGGCTTCCTTGCCATTTCACACCTCGCCCAAATTTCACAGCAATTCATTACGTTGAAATCACTTCAATTATGAATATAAAGAGTAAAAATACGATTGTTATTATTAAGAATGGGGTCACCTTTCTCTGCAAATACCATTAATTGAATTATTAATTATCACATCTTAAAATACCCGTATAAATTTACATGAAAATTTTTATGTAAATTATTATTTTTTTTTTATGTAAAACCTTCTATTTTCAAAAGTATAAAATGTTATTTATTATTGTTTAATACTTTCTAAATAAATATCGTAATTTTGGAGAATGAATGGTAAATATAGTAAAATAATTGATGCGTTATTATTCAAATCAAAGTACTTACAAAGTCACGTGACAAAGACTCCATTATTTTGGACATCCCGCTATTGAAAACGATGACAACGGATGCAACAGGTAAATTTTCAGCGGGAACAAAAGAGAATCCACTGCGCGAGCATGCCAATGTGTACTAACTCGTAAAATGTTTCTTGATTCAGAAGGAACTAAACTTGTATATGTATGTATATTGTATAGGTAGGAAGTCGGACCTGCGCCATGCATGTCTGATCAGATACGTACTTGTACTACTGGTTTCTAACGCTCCAACATTGATATGTAATCGTACGCGAGATACACGATCACGCACTGTTTGTATTGAAAAGTCTCATTGCGTGTAAATTCCATATTTTAAATAAGAAAACCTTGGCAAAAGAGACAAGTATCAATTTATTCCCTTCAAATTAACGCGTTTTGTTTTTAACGTAAAAGAAACAAATCGTAAATTTTTTTACGAAACCCTTTGCTCAGGCGCAATTGTCATGTATTTTTATCGATTTCAAATTACAACTTGCAATTATTACATCTTTTGCCAGATTTTGATTTCTTACCCCCTCCCTCCCCAAGTATAAGTGGTAAGATTTAATATTCCAACTACCCCCCCCCCCTTCCTTACGTAATAGTTTTTACGTTGCATTTTTTCAGTTATTAAATTTTTTTTGAAGATTTCATCTTGAAAATTAGGTTAAAAAAATATTACGCAAGACGCTACCTCATTCCCTCTTCCTCCCTTGTAAGAAAACGTAAGAAATTCGCGACCCCCTAAGGCTTACGTAATTTACGGACTACCCCTTTATTATATACTTTGCGAATCGATTTTTGTATCGTAGAAAACATATCGTACGGAACTGCGATTTTTTCGAATTCAAGCTAAATGCATGATTTCATTTGTTTGTCGTCAACGTGTACTGTGGTAAAATATTAGAATTAATTAAGCTTTTGCAGTCTTATTTAGTATGAATTTACTCAGATTTTTTTTTATTAAAAGAGAAGTTTCATTGTTAACGCTAGTATAGTTGTAATGATCCACTTATCGTGATCAAAACATTGTAAAAATATTTAACTTCAGAACCTTAAAATACCCAATATAAGCGCAGTGCTGTCTTATTATTCTAAATTAAATAAAATCAAAAATACCACTCTAATACGCGAAATAAATAAATATTAGAACAAATAAATAAACAAGACTACACATGAGGTCCATTCCACGAAAAATTGCCTCACTCTAAAATCTAAATTTTGGTGTAGTCGTTATTTTCTTCTCGTCACAGTCAAACAGCCCATTTCCCATTTTTTTCTAGCTTTCAAACCCTATATTTTTTAATTTTCCAATTTTTCAGGGGCCCCCCAAGCTCCAGGGTCCTGAGGCTACTGCCTCTTTCGCATCCACGTTAAAACCGCACTGGTATAGCGACATAACAAGTTATTGTAACAGAGCGATAGTAAAAACACAGCGCCCACTTCTGTTTATAATTTTATTAATTTATTAAACACTTTTATGCTCCCCTATATCTACAATCTTAGAAATCTTAACCAACTTGTGGGAAAATGACAACGTCCACTCTACCATATAGCCCGTTGTACCCCAGCTAACTTATTATAATCCGCCAAGTGACGGAATACGATTCTTGATAGCCTCCACCTATGAACTACACCGCGTGGGCGAGACGTTAATATGCAACGCTTCGATAACTGCCTTAGTGCAGACTGACGTGGAATTTGTTCGTCAAATTGTTTGCTAACAAGATCCTGAAAGAGAGAACAAAGATTTGTAAGCGAATCGTAAACACCAGATTACGATTACATTATCCTGCAGTTTTCCTTGTTAAATTATTAATGACTTGGAGCAGAAATTCTTTCACAAGCTAGCTTCAGATTTTACGGTTAAACTGTGAGTATACTATACCCGAATTTCAGGCGGCAAAATATTATTCCTTTTCATCGCTACCATTCGCAACCTCATCGGCGCATACTCCTCCGCCAATTTCCTTCGTTTCACGTCCCGAATCATCCATCGACCAATATATTTAGTACGCACTTGCTGAAACTGTACGGTGAATGATTGAATTTATAAATTTCATTCTTCCTGGCGAACCATGAGATCCACTCATATTTCTTACTGTTATATATACAGCAAACAGTTATTTGTACTTACACCGGGTGCTATAATATTCGTGCTTTTCGAAAGGAAATTTGAAAACATTGACAAACCATTTCTTACGGCCGCCATGTTTGATACACACAGCTGTTCCTAACTTGACTCGTATACCATAGAAAAACGTATAGGATGGAGATTGACGGAGCAAATTTCTTCGGAGTGTGAAGTTCGGGAGGGAGTACAAATTAAAATATCAAATTTCAATAGCGTAGCGAACAGCAGTACGCAAACAAAAAATAAAAAAATGGTAAAATGGCTTCCAAATCCCGGAATCCCACGTAACTCACGCCGTCCCCGCTTGTACATACTTATTCATGTTTTACGTATGCTATAAAAAAGTTTAAGCGTGTATAATAAATTATAAATTGGTAATGGCTTTACTAATAATTGTGTATCTCTTCTGCTTGTGTTTAATAGAATTCAGGTTTCTTAACAGCAGCCTGACAATCTGATTGGATGCTTCATAATCGAACTATTGTAACTCATGAAACTGTATCCATTAGTATAGGATTTGAGACGATTAATTCTTTAGAAAAGTGTATATTTTTTATAAATATGTGGTCTTCGCCACAGATGGGAATGCGGTTTTTCGTAGAGTCTCTCGGGAAGCAAGAATGGGAGGTCGGTCAAGTATTTTATTCAGCAGTGTAGGTTTATATTATCTGCACGAAAAATAAACTCCGGGTAAATGTCTTCGAAAGATCAGCCCATGAGCATCAATTCGTTTAATAAAAATTAGAAACGATTATATGTACAGATTAAAAATTAATTTCCAATTTCTGCTTTCTCTGCAAAGATTGTTACACGTTTAAAAAAAAAACAATTTTGCCTGATAATTTCTTCTTTTAAATAAACATGCCTACGAAAGATATTTGTTAATTTATAATAGATCTTTAAAATTAGATAATTAATCCTCACCACGGGGTGTTTGGTAAAGCCTTTTAGTAATGGAAACAATTATGTTCCAAGGGATTCTCTCCAAGTTTATCACTGTATACCTTTTGTCCCAGTTTCGAACGCTAAAGAATGTAAAAACTTCTTTAGAAGTTTCGGAACAGAGAAATACCTGGGAGGAGCAGGAAGCTGGACAACAAATACAAGAATGAATCAGTAATTGTTTCCGTAGCTCCTTTATTCACTTTCATTCGTTATTACTGTTATTTATACGTATGTACAAAAAACCGTTGTTAACCAATCTCAATTATAGAATCGCGGGCTAAAAGTGATGAACCATTGCAGAGCAATCGTATCTCCGCATGTACTTCCTTTCGATATAGAAGTGTAAAAAGACAAGGTAAAATCTTTGTAAAGAAATATCTCGTAGAAAAGTGTTTTGTGTATATATTTTCAGCAGTTCAATTCCTTACTTAAGTCAGGTAACCAAAAAGCATTTAAAAAAAAAAAAAAAAAAAAAGAGCAGATCCCATGTCCCACAACTAAATCTGTACTGGAACTACAAACTTTTCCTTGACTTTGCTGCCTCAGTGTCATTTATTTTATTTAATCAACGTAGGTATCAGATTTACGATGAGCGAATTGAGACGATGATCGAAGAGTTACTTGTCGAAGTGATGCGTTAAAAAAAAAGATCGATGTTCGAAAAATACGAAGAGTTTCGCGATAAAGGATGGCATGATCAATAATTAGTAATAACGACGGCAAAATAAAAATAATAATGAGATGTTTCCGAATATCGCAGATATAGGATTTATTTCCGTATAATAATTAGAAAATATAATTAAGCCGAGCTAAATTATGATGTCTGTTGGATGTTCTTGTGAAACAGATATTAAAAGTAGCTCTCGTAGTTCACCGTCTTTCCTCAAGGAAGTCGTATTTATCGAGAAAATGGCTCTTGCCCCATCATCGCCCGGGTCCGTTCATCTTTCCTGCGGAATTCTTTTCGATGAGAGAAGTGCCGTAGCAACCACTTCGATAAACGGAATATGCGAATGTCAAAGAGATGTGGCGAACGTGCAACTTCTTGCAGACGAAAGGCCAGTCGACGCGATTCTTTACCAATTCTATTATTCTTAATCATTGGTTGCGATCCCGTAGGAAATAGCGCGGCGCTCGATGGTGGCAGCGTGACTCCATTCTCGGGCGAGTAACGTGAGGAAAGAAGGCAAACTACTTCGGCTACTATACGCCGACACTCATCTGGCGGGGTGTATATACGGAAACTAGTTATTTCTTTTTCTGGGCCTTCTCGGCAGCCTTGGTGACCTTGCCCGCGGCGTCCTTGAAATTGACAGCTTTGATGACACCGACGGCCACCGTTTGACGCATGTCACGAACGGCGAAACGTCCCAACGGCGGGAACTCTTGGAAAGCCTCAACGCACATGGGTTTGCTCGGCACGAGCATGACAATGGCAGCATCTCCGGACTTGATGGATTTTGGATTCTCCTCGGTGGTCTTTCCGGTACGACGGTCGCACTTCTCCTTGATTTCGGCGAACTTACACGCGATGTGAGCGGTGTGGCAATCCAACACTGGTGTGTACCCATTGCTGATTTGGCCGGGGTGGTTCAGCACGATCACCTGTACAACAGAAATATAAAAAGTAATGTAAAATCATAAAAAAAAAACAAATATTGAAAAGCAATGAAAAATTAAAGCAAGTATCACTCAGACGTCTTTAGCCATCAACAGATCTTGACGATCTTCCGGTGGAAACCACGAATGAAATATAAAGATGCTTCATCATCGTGACAATTAGTATTTCTCGTACAGTTCATTTAAATCTCCGTAATTCTTAATATAAATATCCTGTGACGCACCTGTGCAGTGAAATCAGCAGCACCCTTCGGTGGATTGTTCTTAGAGTCTCCTGCTACGTAACCACGTCTCAACTCCTTCACAGATACGTTCTTAACGTTGAAACCAACGTTGTCACCGGGAACAGCTTCTGTCAAAGCTTCGTGGTGCATTTCGACGGACTTAACTTCAGTTGTCAGACCCGCGGGGGCGAATGTAACGAGCATACCAGGCTTCAGAACACCAGTTTCGACACGACCGACTGGTACTGTTCCGATACCACCAATTTTGTACACGTCCTGCAATTGAGTAGAGCACAGAGAATTATTGCGCGTTCCTTAAAAACTATTAATAATCTTTCTAAGCTTGTTTTAGTCAGACACCTCGAACCATCAACGAATTAAAAAATCCTCCGGTGGAAACCGCGAATGAGAACAACAGCGTTATCATCATTCATGAATACACGGATTAAGAAGCGCAGTGGCAATCGCGCCGAATTAGATAACCGACCTGAAGAGGAAGACGGAGTGCCTTGTCTGTAGGTCTTGAAGGTGGGAGGATGGCATCGAGCGCTTCGATCAGCGTCTTTCCTTCTCCCTTTCCTTCCTTGCGCTCAACAGTCCAGCCCTTGAACCAAGGCATCTTGGAAGAGCTTTCCAGCATGTTGTCTCCGTTCCAACCAGAAATTGGCACGAACGCGACAGCCGGGGGGTTGTAACCGATTTTCTTAATGTACGACGACACTTCCTTCTTGATTTCCTCAAATCGGGCCTCAGAGTATGGTGGCTCGGTAGAATCCATCTTGTTAACACCAACAATCAGTTGTTTCACACCAAGTGTAAATGCAAGCAGAGCATGCTCACGGGTTTGTCCATTCTTTGAAATACCAGCTTCGAACTCGCCAGTACCAGCAGCAACGATCAACACGGCACAGTCAGCCTGTGAGGTGCCGGTAATCATGTTCTTGATGAAATCTCTGTGTCCGGGGGCGTCAATAATCGTAACGTAGTATTTGGCGGTTTCAAATTTCCACAAGGCAATGTCAATGGTGATACCACGTTCACGTTCAGCCTTCAGCTTGTCCAATACCCAAGCGTATTTGAAGGATCCCTTACCCATCTAGAAATTAGGGATAAATTTCAGTTCAAGTTCTATCCGATCCGATATTAAGTCTACTTTGTATCTCAGACACAAATTTAGTACAAAATATTAGAAGAAATATTACAGCGGACCATCACTGTGCCAAGATAAAGTAAGTTATCGATGACATTCCAGTATTTATTATGTACTAAATTTTGAAAGTAGACACGAACAGACGCGTTACGAATTATTCTCTGCTTACCTCCTGGGCTTCCTTTTCGAACTTTTCAATGGTACGTTTGTCGATACCACCGCATTTGTAGATCAAATGACCGGTGGTGGTGGACTTGCCAGAGTCGACATGTCCAATGACGACAATGTTAATATGAATCTTCTCCTTACCCATGGTGAAGTTTTAATAAAACTACCGATTAACTCTGGAAACAAAGAAATAGGTACATTAACGAGATAATTGCAAAGTATTTAGAAATATTTAGGAAAACAGATCATTGAGTCTATTAAGCATGATAGAAATATCGCTTGGACTTAAAAAAAGGTATATGCGTACTCCACATGCTCGGAAAGGCAAGATATTCCGTGCTCGAAATGTACGAATATAATCCGCCCAGAATTTGCAAGATGTCGCGTGAACGATAGACTTTTACGTTAAAATTATGGAAATACGGAAACTATGAAGCTCGATTGAAATACGGCAGAGTGCCTTTGTCCCAACGTCCACGTGGCGATATGTGAATATTCGAGAACGGAACCGGTAGCCATTTTGTAGATGGCGAGGGAGCATTGCAGCGTTGCCACGATTTTCTTGACGCTTGGCATCGGACGATGCCACGTTACGAGACTTTCAATGTAACATTTTCCAGTCAAAAGAGCTGTAATGATCCTTAATTATTTGCAAGTTCTTGTTACTCGGAAATAGACAGCGAAAGCGGTAACGTTTAATTTTATCAAGCGAACGATGTAGATATCACCACTTCCATGTTAGCAAAGTAACTTTGAAATGGCTAATTAGAATTGAAAATTAATATTCTTGTACGAGAAATGAAGTTGTTGAAAAATTGAATAATATTTATATAAAAATATCTATCGTGAGCACTAAGAATGCCGGTTAGTATTATGTAATAGAGGATTCAATCTCGAATGCGAGTATTACATGTAACGCGAATAGCAATCGATTAAAAATGTATGTACTCCATAGATTTCGTCATTGAATGTTCACTTGTTATCACTTCTTCACAGCGATAAATCGTTTGAACAATATCGAGGAGAGCCGATTTAAGCAATCCGTCATACTGGAAATCAGCAAGCGAGCTCCATTGTCGGCGAAAAGTCGTCCCACAAGGTCGTCGTTGCACAAGATTTCCAGGCGACTGGCGAATGCATGCCTGGACGCTTCTGTTACAAAGAATCAAGCACCAATTACAGCTCCATTTCAGCCGTACTGCTAAAATTACTTTCACCGATGCCATTGTGATACCGTGGGACGCACAAATTAAAGCTTTACACTACGAATGTTCCAAATGATGCACGAACTCGTGACCGAATCTCCATCTCTGACAAGTGACCGCCATACTGCATCCGGTTATTTGCATTTTTCGAACTTGTTAAGCTTAAACGATCAAGTTTTTAACCGGCGACTGGCCGGGCCACCCGGATTCTTTTTCACGCGGCCGACAATTAATCGCGAGATACGAGGTTTTTCGTAAGGCGTGCCGAACAACTTTTACGAAGATCAGCATGTGGTCAGCGTTCGAACAGCCGGCGAATACGGCCGACCAGCCATGCGCCACTTATCCAACGTCGAAATTCACCGAGAAAATTAATAATCCCGCAAAACTGTTGTCACAACACATCTCGCCGATATTTCCCTCGTCGTTCTATTCCGTACCTGACGTTCGATGCTATCTTCCCGGTAAGAAAATCGACGGATTATACTGCTGTGCGAAAACCACGAACAACCACTCACCTCCAGATGCCACGACAGAAAGAGATCGCCCAAGTGAAGTGACATGCGCATACGGCTTCCCGGCCGTAGCCTCCAACCCACCGCCTCCATCATATCGATCACTCCCGAAACAATGAACCGTTTCCCTCTGCACAATTTATTATGTTCGGCTCGTAATTAATATATCCATAAATGGGAAGAAGCGTCGCTCGAATTAATTGTGGCAAACTCGTTAAAAAATCTTAGATTCCAATGAGCAGTGAAATTAAAGTTTTTCGGAGGATGGACGGCTGGGTTCGAGGCTACGGTTACGCAGCAACAACAGGCGTGCCGAAGCTCATATACAGATATATACATATAGGTATTTCTGGGATGCGCCTATGCATGTGTGCGAGCATGGAATCGGGAAAAAGATGGAGATAGTTCGAAGTGAGAGCATCGGGTCGTTCCGTTCAGGGATGCATTTGTGCAACCGTATTCCGTACCATCTGATTCAATGATATGACCCTGAATCCATCGAATCGTAAGATGTTAAACAATGATGCGAAGCAGAATTCGATTTTCCCCAGACTGACCTTTCCTCGGAACGTTCAATCGAAGATTGTATAGGTGAGTTCAATGTAGTCGCATCTGCTCTTGCCGGAGTCGATGTAGCGAGGCTATGTTGCACTCCAGCTTCTGAGAGTTGAGGATTGCAATAAAGGATTTTGAAACATATCGAAGTATTAAAGGGCTTTATAATGTATGGTTAAATTGCATTACAAATTACTGTATGCAATTACTTTTATTAGCATTGTTATGTGCGTTCGACGATACGATAGAATAAATACATTCCATTCTCATTATGTTCCTCGGTGTGTACCGCGTACTAATTAATTGATTGGTCATGCTTTGGCAAAGCAGTATCGTTTGAGAAAATGAAGATGTATATAATGGTTCTTTAATAGAAGAAATAAAATATAGAAATATAGATAATCCATTCGGAAGTATAGGAATATTTTCTGGAAGATACAGAAGTTCTAGTATACATATTGGCATTTCGTAATGTGTCGTGGGAGCGTTGACACGCAGGTCATATTTCTTCACTCGCGAAGGATCTTGTAGCTTGAAAACATTTTGTCCCTCATTTTGAGAAAATGTACTACATTACGTTCAATTCCTTCTTCCTCTTTTATCATCCATGGAATTCAGTGTTCCGAATAACAAATGTACTTGTTATTCTTAAAATTCTAATATAATAAATATTGCAATCTGCCTATTTTTTTAAATTTTCCTGCATAATTACACTTACAGTTAGAGATAAAGTTTTCTTTAGTGTTACACCGAAACGATGTTCCAATAATTGCAATTTCAAGTGAAAGTTTTAAAAACGTTTTGTGTACCTCGAACGAGTGCCCAAGGCACCGACGGTTTTTGTTACAACCTTGGGTTCCTGCTACAATACCTTTCCGGTGGTGACAATAGAACTCTGCTTCCATGAACTTTCGTGTTACCTTACTGTTTACATTCTTTTTGAAGGTTTCTACAGTTCTTTTGCAACGTTAAAGAGTTTAATTCTCTTTCTTCCTTTACATTTGAAATTATTGTTACTAGTAATCTTAATACAATTATTATCATCGGTATTGATAACGTGGCTTGCATTCGGTTTTTTAACCAGAAGCGCAACTTTAAAACTTTAATAGAGCGTACTATTATTTATTTTTTCCTATTAAAAATTCAGTGTCGTTTATGGCGTACAAGATTTGTACAAAGATTTTGTACTGCAGTTTTCAATGGGATTTGAATCCCAGTGAGTCACCTATGTAAGAGTAAAACCTAAATTATTTCCGTTCTTTTCGATAATTTTAAAAAATGTTAGAGGAGGAAATTATTCTGTTCAAAGGGAGAAATGTTAATACGAAGAACACCTGAAATAAATGGCTACAAATTTGCACTGACACGCGTCAATTTTATACAGACCCTTTCTTTCCATAAAATCGACCTTTCTGTCGTGCAAGGTCATTTGAAGGTCAACATATCATACGTGGTTAAAATTGTTTTTTTATCAGTATTAAGAATATAACAAGGAAAATGTATCATTCCTTTTAACAAAAATAGTATTGGCTTTGAAATCTCGAAAAATATGACTTTGAAAAAAGTTATTACGGTATAGTTATAAAATTATTTTTCCTCTAAATTTTTTGTGTTATCAAAATGAATAATAATTTAGGTTCCAATCTTAGGTGACTCGCCATGTACATTTGCAAAATTCTTTTAACTGTTCGTTACAATGTTTATTAAGTTCAAAAATAGGAACCGAAATATAAATTTTTGGCCGAAAGTCTTTTTATTTTAATCGTGCATTTGGAAACGATTTGTATTTCATGGGAACACGTGCTCGTGATTTACGTCCCCTGACTGCAGATAACCCGCTTTGCTTCTGAGTATAAAAAGCAACCATGGTAATTGCGTCAGAAGTTTATACGGAAGATGACTTATCACGCGAATGTTATATAATCGTATTCTTCGCAAATCGGAGAATGATTCATTGAAAGTAACGGGTAAAGTGTATTACCCGCTTCGTACGCCGGAAACAATAAATTGTCATAATATGTATAGGTATGATATTCACAGCTAATCGGAATATTATTTGATGGAAATATTTGAAACATAATCATTGGAATAATAAATTAGTTTATTTGACGAAAGGAAAAGTCTAGAGTTGATAATTTCTAGTATATATGTACTTCCATTTTAATCGTGTGTAACAGTTTTGCCATACACTGTAGTGAAGATGCATAAAGGAATATTTAATTTAAATAAAATATTATTTTCAAATAAGTTGCTCCCTCTGATAAAATAAAATCAGTTTTTCTAAGGTATTTTTACAATAGAAATCATAAAGTAATCTTTTAAATAAAAACGGAAGACGAAAAATTATTGATCTACTTAAATTCATTGACCGATAAATATGTAAATACAGTAATCCATCGAGTAAGATTATTTATTCTTCCGACAATTATCTTTAAAATACTGTATTCAAGCTACGCTAAACGTTGCACAAATTTTCATATTTTGAGAATTAGTATCATCTTAGAGATACTCCACAATTCATTTATTTAGCACTTTTATATTTACATTATAATACCGTTCAAAGTACGGTAGAAAAGATAAAAAAGTACACTTATGGTTCTTAAAAAAATCAAAGCCATAGCTAATACTCTCGTATTGTATAGGTAAGATGAGTAAAGAATCAAATTTTGACGTTTAATCTGTTCCTTTAATCAGGATATATTTCAAATGACCATTTTCCTTTAGAAAGTCGCTAGATATAAAAAAATTCAAATTATAATTTTTATTGATTACACATATAATTCCTGTTATAGCGTATCTTTCTTCCTTGGAAATGGTGTTGCAGCATCTTGAATCTAGGCGCAATAAAGTTACTCTCTAGCATCTCTCCAAAGTTGGTATTGATCGAGTTGTGACAAAGAGAAGGATCAGTTTTTATTGACTTTTAGTCTTCGGGGGTAACAAAAGAGGGGAGACTCCTACTTCTCGTGTTTATTGCTCTGCATGCGGCAGACACGGATTTTCATCTTCAAAGTGTGGTTGCTGTTAGGGATGTTTTGAAATAAAATTAAGTCTCTTAGATTGAATTATTGATATCAAGTTCTATAAACTACTTGGCTGTTTTTACACATTTAAATGGTTTCTCTTTTACAACCTACTCGTATACCTAGATCATCTAAATTCTAATATTAGAATTAATAAAAGAAACTAAAAGTTTTGTGCATTGGCATACATAAATCGGTAATTTGCACGTGAAAATGCTAGCTGCGTATTTTAATCAAAATGTAAGTTTACAGATGCATACAATATGTATATAAAAAAAGAGAAAATTTACTGAATATTCCTTTGTTTAATGCTTTGTAGTCTGTGTTTATAAGATAAAATATTAATTGCCCTGTATACTTTTCATAAAGAAATAAGGTGTTTAGCATAGGAAACAAACATTCTTATCGTATTTAAAAGCACTGTAATCAGGAATCACAACATGATTTTCCACTTTTAATTTTATTCTCATGTATATGATCTAGGGATTAGTTATCCTCATAACCTTTATTCATCAACGTGGCAGGTTCCATCAATATGTTCCTCGAAAAATGATTTAATTATGGTAGCCATGTGTAAATCAGGAGAAACCTTTTAACAACTTGAATTTACCCTGCTCTGGGGTGTAAATTATACTAAACTCTATGGACCAAAATTCGCAGCAGAATCAGAAACAAAGTAATTCTACACCTCAAAACACGTTGAAATTAAAAAAGATTCATCTTACGCTTCGATTTTGAAAATAATAACTTTGAATATTATTCCAGTACACTTGCATCTGAATAAAAATTGGCAGAATGCGGCAGTAAATATGTTAAAACTGCGGATGAAATGAAACCTTACATAAAAGTAAGTCCAAATTAAACAATAACGTTTTTACGAACAAGGTTTCGCTCTCATGAAAGTCGAAGTGAAAAATTCGTTAAGAGCACGCGCATTTAATTCAGAAGCGGTTCCACTTTCAAGCCCGATTTTCTCGAAAACAAAGTCTTGTTTCAAAAATAATTATTCTACAATTTCACTTTATTTTTGTACGAGGATTTATTTCAGCCACTATTTAATAAACTAAGAGTCACATCCACGTCTACCTGAGTAATTCAAAATCAAAATAGTTATTTCCTAATTTCCACTTATTTCGAACTATAGCCTCAGTACTTCCCCTACTGTCTCACGAATTTTGGCCCACCCTATACAGTAATTTTTAATAAAACCAACACGTAAATGTGAAAATGATCGTAACTAAAAAAAAAAGAAAGAACTCGAACCAGCAGCATCGATTTCTTACAAGTATGGTTATAAAGGGGGTTGTGAAAGAAAACGTCTTGCCAACTTCAATCGTCTATTTATATTTCTGAATTCCTACTGACATCCGATCGTACAGACACTCGCACGTGGGAGCGGCGCAGCTAAGTTTCGAAAAATTTAAAAATAACTTCTATCGTCGAAGAGGGGAACGGATATACGTGTAGAAATGGACAAAAATCGGTGCACATTCGCGCGGGCAGCCGTATTTTATGGTTGATAATGGGCTCGACGATACACGCGACTTGTGCAGTCGTTGCGGGTGTAATTGATAATCGTGTGTGGTTGCAGTCGTATTTCGCCGTGACAGTTACAGTCTTCCTTCGTTTTTTTTTTGTCTTTTTTGTTTTTGTTTCTGTTTTGCTGTGTCTCGTTCGCATTCGTCGACGCCTCCCTCATGACAGTTCACGATCGTCAGCACATGACGCGCTCATATCTTAATGCCGACGTTACTTTTGGTCAATTCTTTGTAATCGGAAGTTTATTCTCACGTAACGCTCTTTCTACACTCCTACACACTCCCTTTCTCTCCCACCCTCTCGTTTCGTCTCTCACGTACCACACGCACACACGCACACATGCATTCCTCCATTTACGCATCGTTATCTCAGGCTTGTCATCTCTTATTCGGGCAATCGTCAAGTTGTACGGGGCCGGCTTCTTCTAGGTGTTTGATCGGGGAAGCGGAACGAAAGCTGTTTCTCGTCGAACTCGAAATACTCGAACGAATGTGTTGGTTGGAATTCTTCTACAGAGAGTTACGAAAAAGAGACGGTTGGATATTTGTTGGATAAATAGTATTACTGAGCTGAGCAAACAATGCCTAATATTAGTCGAAAAATCATTGAATGGGCGCTGACTTTGAAAAACGATTGTTATTTAAGCGTTTCAAGTGCGTTGATCGTCGCGCGTCGCACACGTAATTATGTGCAGGTGTTCTTGATAATTTTTAAACAAAGATGCTCCCTCCGATCGTACGCCACCTTTGGAACAACCCTGTACACAATATCCGTACATATTTAAACTATTATTAACGTATATTTATCATTATATTTATATTTATATTATATCCATATTTACAAAAAGTTGTTTCGTTAAATGTTAATATTCAATATCGCAATTGTTATTACATTATAACATTATTCCTGAGTGACCATTCATTAAGAGACCTCCCCTCTTGTTTCCTTTATCCGATGTGTCTTATTTAACACTAGAGCGCCGCGATAAGAAACCGAGGTAGCGTGATGACGAATGTGGAAATACGTTCACTGACAGTTCCTTGACGCGAGAACTGAGCTGGTTAACGATAAGCCATATAGAATTTTCGAGAAATGGTTATTTCCTATGATACGCGTGCAGTTAAACGTATTCAGCACTCGGAGTATAGGACAAATCATTTTTTTATTTTACAGCAATAGAAACGTATAAGAAGGATTTGTTAGTTAAGGATAAGCTTCTCGAGCTTTGTTGTTTCTGAGAAGCTCATTAACTTGTTTTCGAATTCCACTGTATTTTAGTAAAAGTAATAAATCTCGTATGATTTTGTTCTCACTATTATTAATGATTGGCCAGAAATATTCTAATGATTTTTATAACTACACAGATTTTTCAAAGTTCTTCTGTTTCTCCAATTTTATTTCTTCTTGCTTTCGTTGCAACATAAATAATCCCGAGAAAAAGTTTAAAATGAAATGGGCCATATTAAATCTATAATACTAAATATATAATACTAAAATTTGATGCATTTACGACTAATCCACCATTAACTTTAAGATTTCCTTTTACGTGTACATTTATTAATAAATCTTTCATGTTTTCGCAATTGATATTTTTAAAATAACATTTATAATAACTCTCGAAAGAGATTTTTCAAACGCTTTAAACCGAGTATATGGCAAAAATGATTAGTTTTATTTTGTTTCTGAAAAACATTGGGCTGAATACGTTTAACGGCCGAACGAATAATTAGAAATTATTTAAATTTCACTATCGATACGTGGAACAATTTTCCACGAATATGAACGAACGTATCGTTAATGCTACTCGAAGTATTTCTAGACAATTGATGCGTCGATGTAGATTGGACTAGCGTTATTATGTAAACCTCAGTGTGAATATAATTTGAGATTCTTCTGGATCATTTTGTGGAACGAGGAACGCTATAATGTATAGAAATGGAAGAGCCATTTAAATATGATGAATATAAACGCATTACGTGGATTTGGCAAACATGCTTTGGCTTGAAAATGAATTTACCTTTGAAATCATTCATGATAGACAAGCTGAATGCTTCGTGAAATTCTTACTAGTTAATTATGAAATAAATGGTTAAATTCAAGTGTACCTTTTATTGATATTTGCATTCTCTTATCTAAAATACCTCGTATATTCAATAAATACGATCTTAATAATTAAATAGCGTATATTGAATAAATAGTCACGCATGGTATTCATGTGTAAATTATTTAAAAAACGATGGCACTAGCAATGGTATTAAATTATGTCTAGTTTTAAAGTATCATCATCTCCATTAATAATCTAGTAACATGAACCTCTTTACACACAAGTTTATTTTTTAAACTTTCGATGACATTAATTGTAAATAATCGAAGACGTGTGATATAGAAAAATTGATGTACATGTTCGAGATACTTTTCATATTGCACATATGTAATTTGTACGTTAATTGTATAAATTACAGTGGAACTTCGATTATTCGAACACTTTTTGTCTAAATGGTGTTATTTGAAAACAGAAGGAATAAATATGAAATATGCGAAATGATATTTCAAATAATAATTGTATAGTTTCCCTCTCTGAGTTAAATAAATTATTTCCGAATAATGCTGTTTAAATTAACTCTGCTAAGTAAAATAATAAATAATATTGGGCTTTACGCGTAAAGCACAATGGTGCCAAGTAATATCTCCATTGTAGTATTAAATTTCATTTCGTAATATTTCGTTTATTAATGAGATATAACCATAACGAAATAACTTATTATACACAATTAGACCGAGGTATCAGAAATTATTTGTGAGATTGCATCAAAAAGCATTCATCCGAATCTAAAATAAAAATTCATCTAATTAGGAATCAAATAAACATGTCAAAATCTAACGATAACACGCAACCAAAAAGATTATTGATTATATCAATAATCATCATAAAAATATTCCACTAAAACAACGTCCACATCTACATCTCAAATACAGGTTTCTAAATCCTCAACAGAATAATCTTTTATTCTTCCTAAATTGGAAACTTAAAAAATTCATTATTTGTACCCAGCAAATAAAAAGATGGTTCTAATAATTCCCTTAAAACATCCCTGACCAGGGGTCGCAGACCAGAGATTGGACGACGTCATTTAAGGAACTCCCCCCAATCAACCAAATCGATCCCTCCCACCATAATTCCAACCATCGAGCTTCCGCTGTACAAATAACGTAACGTTTAACTTATTCAGGTACTACGGTGCTCTGAAACCGTTCAAACAATTCCAAAGTCTTCGGTGTATAACGATAGGTGTTAACAAACGCTTTTCCAACGGACAACGCGAAATATTGGCACAAATTCATCACTCTCGCGTTCGCCGACGTTCCACAAAACGATCAGGAAAATCCACGCGGTTCCATCGTACGCTGGTGGAAAGCCGAAGTTTCCACGCACACAGCCGAGCGATGTGTAAAGACAGCCGTCCTGCCGATCGCACGCACGATCGTTAACAAAATCCCGCGAAATCGTGTTCGCCGACTGTTCATGATCTTTCTACTGTAATATATACACGCCTCACTTCGCCCGTAACACCGATAAACGTCTTAATAAAATCAATATCATGCAAACAGTCGCGTGGGGGTTCGTTCCGCCGAGGATTAATCGTATCGATCGCGTAAATTCGAGTTTCTCAAAATTCAATAAAAACTAAGGCGAACTCGACCCCGCTGCACGTTCGCCGCGCGGTCGCGCTTTGGAGTTTCAGAGACACTGCATTCTTACACTTGCCCCTTTCAATCGGCCCATCTTGCTCTAACGCCAAAACGGCACGGCTGATATATTGCATTCTGCATTTTCCTCGAGAAAATATACGATCGTTATACCGTTCACTGTTGAAAGTCATCTAAATTCTGTGCTGAACTCTGGGGGTGAATTAAGTCCAGCTTTGTTGTTGAACATTATTCTACGTTGCTTTTGTAGAATTTGGTGGTGAAAGGACGTGGCTATGAATCTAGTGTCTCTGAAACCATGGCGTTACATAATAAGATATTGGAAGGCTTATAGTATTGAATAAGTTTTGTAAATTGTTCGTCAGCAGTTTCGGTGCTGTGATTCAGACGATTTCGCGCTATGAAATGGGAGCACTCGGAGCAACGGGCTTAGAAGCTGGTGGAAAGCAAAGTGCAAACGAAAAGAAACGAATACGTCAATTACATAAGACGTGTAATACATACGAAAGTTCAATAACTTATCATTTATAGATGGAGAAAAGTTAAAGCATTTCGATTAAAACAGATCGATTACAATGAATAAATTATAAACGTTTCATGTACAGTAGGCATTCGTTATAAGCTCGTTTCTATCACGCGTTATACGCCCGGCGACTATCCCCACCATTTCTTGGAATCCTTCGGACGAAAGTGAGAGAACCCGAGAACGAGCGAGAGGCTCTTTTGTTTCCTCTCGCTCGCTCTTGGGTTTTCTCACTCGCGCCATTGGCCGCGCGGAATAGTGTCCACAACGCGCCGTACGCCCGCCGTCAGCCCCCTTCGTCGGGTTTATAACGAGTGCGTAGCGTACGAAGGTTTGTTTAGATAACTTAGATGCTCTATATTAGACAATACGAAATAAGTGGTTTTACTGGAAGGGATAACAAATATATTCCTCAAGAAATAGCATAAATTAATTATATGCAAGTCTGACAATAAATAAAGCCATGCGTTGCTCAGAAATTATCGTTGTTCACAGCATTCTCTCAGGGTTATAATTAAAAGTACGTCAACGTACATATACGTACACAAATGTGTTTATAAGGGACATTGTTCACTTTCCATAAGGTGTCACAAATACAGATTTCCTTCTGCTTTTGCAAGGTTTGTAGATCAATGGCTACTTGGTTATTAAAATATCCAATTTGTTCTTCTACTCCGTACATAAGGAAGATGGGTAATAAGGAAATGGGGCGAAATCGCCACTTCTGTAAATTGTAGAATATATTAGGATTTATCATTTGTGGAATATAGGAGAAGCCTTGAAAAATGGAAGCATATTCCAATGGCTCGTGTATACATGTATGGTGATACCAAAAAATGAGGTTTATAGAGGTTCAAATGAGAAGGTGGAGAATAAAGAATTCTATGAGTTTAATTACTAAGTAGCTATGCCTCGATAGGCACTAAATCGTCTGCCAAGCCGCGTATCTAAATAATTATAAGTACTCCCACAAAATTCACGTTGTGGAGTGTAGGAAACCATTGTCTCCCCCCACTTTTCCACTCTCTCTTTGGGCATGCGGATTAGAGGCCACACAATTCCTTGGTGAATCTATAGATCAGGGGTTTCCAACAAGCGGCTCGCGAGCCGCAGTGGCTCCTTCTCCTCTTCGCCTGCTCCGCAGGAGAACGGCCCCCTCCACCCTACTTCACTCTGACGAATTTCTCCACCGGGTGCCGCACTACCCCCCCCGCCGGGTCACGTGCAACTCCTGGAGGGAAATAAGTGGGGGAACCGGCTGACCGGGAGCCCGACTCGTGCGGCTCTCGGAGAGGGGAAGTTCGACACTCCTGCTATAGATCTATAGGTAGATTGAGTACTAATAATGAGATTTATGAGGAGTAAAGTGGGAACAAACGGAGTTCCTAGCAGATCTTCCAATACCTCGATACTAGATCGCTCGTCAAACCTCGCATGTAGTTCATGGCTATCCCCCAACAGAATTCACATCATGGAGTATGCGCATTGCAGACTTCAATACTGTTAATTATAGATCTATAAACCTTCTAGTAGAAGAAAGTCTGTGTTGGAGTAACCGTTTCCGCGAAGTGAACAATGTCCCTTTTATATAATAATGTAGACGTAGACAATAATTGTATAAGTAAGGCTGATTAAACGCGCTTCTTTCCCGTTCGAATCCGACTGAAAGTTCTCTCTCCATTTTGTTACAGTCACGAGCGACACTAACTTCAAATTGTACTTACGATTACGGTAAACTCTACGCTGTCGAGTATTATGAAAGAAGGTGGATCAGTTGGGCATGCGCGTGGCGTGTAAAACTTGTATAAAATGGAGAGAGAGAAATTTAGCCGCCAGGTGTTCTCTATGTAACGCTTTGCGATGACGTGTATAGGGCTAGGTATTCAATGGTTTCCAAAGTTCTTTCTAGCTTTAGAACGTGGCAGTAGAATAGTACACCCGATACCTTGCCGCGAAGACCAGGCAACCCGATCAACTTTATTTATCTAAACTACCTCGCTGTTGAAAAATCACCGAGCGAAAATCATTTTGCGAACTGAGAAAATTAAATACAAGATGTCTTGTAATTCGTGGTATCACCGAGCCAGGTTATTCATCCAAAATGAATAAAACAATTGAGGGAGTAACCTCTTACAGGTGTAAACGTAAAAAAATCGACTTTAAGGATTGGATGAAACTACATGAAGCTATTATATGAATATGCAGTATACGCTTAAGGCTGACAATCGTTTATTTAATTAAAACTTGTGCAATTAGACTTTTAAATTTGCATATTTAATGATCGTACTTTTTATAACAAATTATTTTAAGCTACACTTGCTTTGATCTTTTGGAACGATACAAATTGATTTCTGGTTGAACCACGAATTCCAAAACACAGAAATTTATTATCCACTGCAGAGGAAACTCATTTTATCTCTACTGCCTTGAGGATCCAATCGTTTCGATTAGTGCGCATCACTTCGTGTCGTTACGTCCATCTTTCGAGGCAAAGTATTTTACTGGGCACCGATACACCTTATTCGCTTAGATTTAAACGTTGTATTCTTGATAATGTCTATCGTCGTGAATATCATACAGATGATGTGAATCTAGTCTCGCAGAATCTGTCGCATGAAATACTTACGCCACCCCGAGAACGTTCGAAGCTAATCAACAATGCGGTATACGATTTTGCGTATTTCATCTCTGTGCTTCTTCTTTCCGTTTTCTGTCACGTTGGATCTCGAAGATTACGTTTCATTCAATAAATCGGATTTCTCGTTTTGTTCAAGCGATAAACGCGCGGCACGCTTACAAAGTGGGAAGGTGAACGTTAAAAAAATGTCGTTAATTATTTAAATCTATTCGATGGTTTATAAATACTAAAAAAATCGCTATCCTTAACACTAGTCGCTTCGTTACTTTGTATTAATTTTCGAAGGATATAGCCTGATCATCCCCTTCGAGTTCTCCTATGATATAAAAACGGGTGTATTTCGGAGCTTGCCACCCCCGTGATGGATCGTTACGGATGACCGATGAGTCACAACCATTGCACCCTTTATTCTATCCAAACGGTTCTTGAAAAATTGTAGCTTCTGCTCGAGGCTGGGACTATTCGTCGAATTTTTCCCTATTCGATTATTCGATTATTATTATTATTATTCGAGTATGCATCGAATGTAATTTCATTACTGTATTATTCGAAAATTGTATCAATAGAATGTTACGTTAAAATTGAAGTTTATTCGAATTATCGAGTAATTGTGTGCTGATATGAAAACATACCAAATGTTTGTTCTGCTAATAAATAAATTGAGGTGAAACATCCCTTTAAAGTTCGTTAACCGAAATAGTCTTTTTCTAATTATTTCTAAATTATTTGTTGAACCAAAAAATGCTTTAGGCAAAAGTTATTCAGTTTCGAATGTAGAACTTTATAGGAAAAGAAAAATTGTAGTATCTAAATATTCGAATACTACTCTAATTCTAATAGAGTATTCAAAGAATATTCGTAACATTTGAGTACCTATAAAAAAATACGAATAGTCCCAACCTTAGCCTAACACTGCCCTCGGAAATCCCAATTAGAATTGCGAGTATCTGAATGTTTCAATAACTGTGACTAATTCGTCTCCTAATTTACTGTAAATGTACCATAGGTGTCGAGTAATAATTAAACAAAAGTTCTGCTTGAAGCAACCTAAACGAAGAACTGAATGACTTCAATACAATCCTTATATTTCGAATTCGTCTTTATTTATTCGTGGTATTTGGTATTTGAATAGTTGTTGCAGAAAATCGACTTCACTGAGTGATGATAAAAGATTTTTCAGATTGTGCTCCGCATATGTTTAGCACTGAAAGCAGTGTTGAGCAAAGTTTTTGGATTCTCAGCTTTGTCAAATCTTCAATACTTAGTCATCTTGATGTTATTCCAATGGCAACACTTGTTACTGGAAAATTTATTTTTCTCGCGAGAGGAGAATTTTCTATCACTCACGCAAGTGTATTCCTAGAATTTGGAAAGGATTAGAACATTCAGATTACTCTCGCAGCCCTAGCTGTGACATCGTCGGTGTCGTGTTAATTCAAGTTGAAGAATAGAGATGAGAAACGATGATCACACGTGAAATCTATCGGAATAGGTAGAAAGGGCGTGATCCCGTTTTGATCTTCCAAATCGTGGGAATTCGGTCCCGTCGTGGCCTTCGAGGAGAGATGATTTCTTGGTGCGAGGACAGTGGATTCTGCCGACGTCCGTTTCGACTGAACTCTTCGAAATCGATCGCACAACTTCGTACGAATGCCTCGCTCCGAACGAAACGCATTCGTGCCCGTAATTTCTCTACGCTTGCGGTTCTCGATATTGCTGAACGAAACACGTACGAGGAAATGAAACTAGCGAGATTCGACGCGCGTCGTCTAAATTAATTCGTAAAAACAGGCCAGAGCTTCATTGTTCTCGTTTCCTTAGAGTCTCCACTGAACTTAACGCGGTGTCCCGTTCTTCTTAAACGACGATTCATTGTTAATCGCTAAAGTAATCTCGAGATTTTAATAAGTGCTTGAACTCAGATTCCCCGCACTATTCTCATTTTCCGTGTACGAAAGCGGTATATGAACGACAATGGCTAGAAATGAAAGCAGAGGTCGGAAGCAGTAATGCAGATGGTGGCTTTAGTTGGTCCCGAACATGAGTTAGCATGGGTTTGTGTATAAATCTGAATTATTTCACGAACGAGCCATTCAAAATGCCACAATTTATATGATATTCCCAACGTCTAATTCACACAAGAAAACTTACGAATTAGCTATAAGTCGTGACAAAATCAACTGACGGTTCAAGGTCATGCAACTTAGGGAGTCATGCCTAATGTTAACCCCTTCAGCTTTACGAATCCATATACATATTCATGTTTTCAGTGCGGGGAACGCCTACCGGGCGTTGAGCGAGTATGGTTAACACATAGGACTGGAGTATTTCCGCACACGATATGCACAGAGTTCGAGCCTCAACGCTGAAAGTGTTATGTACTTCACAGCGAAGGAGATCAGTTGACTTTGTACCAAATATAGCTTCTTCTTTTTTAAAATATATGACGCCTATAGTGTCTTTCGAAATTCCACTCGAGGAAAAGAAATTTTCTTTTTTACGAATTTAAAAGATGGAAGTACGTCGATTTCTGCACAAACCCATTCTAAAAGTCGCGCATGGAATCGTGTCGACCGTTGCATCACAGATCTCAGCTCATGGCAACACTGCGCGTGTCGAACGCAATACATCTTTCTCTCTCTCTCTCCCTCTCTCTCTCTCTCTCTCTCTCTCTCTCTCTCTCTCTCTCTCTCTCTCTCTCTCTCGTTGGTTCTCTCTCCCTTTCTCTCTTACATTCTCACATAGCATATTTGTTGTTGTTGCTGCTGCTGCTGTTGTAAATATTACGAGTTACCTACATAGTAATCTATACGGTCCTACGATATAAGGTTCTTTGGCAGTTTATGTACACGCGAGTCGAGCCACGGCGCCGGTTTCAATCGTGCGACAGCGAATTTCGATGCCAAACAACCCGTGAGCCGCGAAACATTTCCAAAAGTTACGCCACGTCGGAATCGACAGATTCGGTTTCACCCTCGTGTAGCGCTAAAACACATTTGAAAATGCCTCGTTCCTTGGATGGGGAGCGCCGATGTCGATCATTGGCGATTTCGATCGTTGGCGATGGCGATGCAAACTTCATAGATCGATCGAGCGAAAGGGAACGAGAAGTATTGCGTTTCGGCTGGGCATTAGCAAACAAATGCTTCCACCAAGCGTATTTGTTATTAAATTCAGTGATCGTTATCGTGAAATGTCCCAACACCCTAATTTTTAAATATTTCCTTTCACTTCCACACGAATGCAGTTTTCTGGAATGTACCGTGTAAAAAATCTGTAATAGAAGTGCTCAGAGGAGTACTTCGAAGGATACAAGTTCTTGCTCCCATTCGATTTTTTTAGATCGTAATAACAGTGGTGGCGAACCTAAGGATTTTTAAATGACCCACTGGGCATGATGACACCCGGTGCGGTAATTCATGGTATCGCCTAATTGATATAAATTTTTTGAGGTCGACCTTTATTTCTTGCTCTTCACTTGCACAAGTAAAAGTTGTAAAACAAAAAGGAAACGTAAACCTTTTAGAGGATTTTAAAAGTGAGAACCAAAACATGTTAAGTTCTTCTGTTAACAAATTTTCGGTGTTTCAAAATTATTGGTACCCTTTTTACCACCTCATCCCCTTTCCAAGTGACGCCACTGACTCAGTGACCCAGGGGCTAGTATTAAAAAAAAAATAATGATCAAAATTTGACCCGCATCTCAAAAAGGTTCGCCATCACTGGTACATAGCTTCATTTTAGTAGAATACTATCTGCAAAAGAAGTTGTGTTCTTTTTTACACCACTTTACCTCAGATTTAGCTCCACGTAATTGCGTCACAGGAATGGTATATTTTTTATACAGTATAAAATGTTATAATAGTACACTATTGATACTATTACCAGAAATAGTACGATAGTATAACGACATTATAACATCACGGTATGTACACATACCTACCGTGAAATTGTTCGAGACCCCAGAAACCTGTGCAACCCCTTCACCCTTACATCCGTCGTTCCATCGACTGCCAACATCAACGTTTCAGCGCTCCTCATCGCCAAACGTAGCCCGTAGCTCAACCGCAGCTATCTCACCCACGTTTATTTACAGAAACAGTACGATCATGTAATTGAGATATCTCGCGCTGCTAGTCCCGTTTATCTTTGTACCGCCATTTTCATCGTCGTTCTCGCTGGCAGTGTCCCCCTTGGCCTCGACAATAGTGTCCAGCCGCTCCATGGCGCCCCTCTGGTGATGATGGCTGCTCGACGGGTCACTGTCACCCGCCTCGTCGGAGTCCATGTCGATCATGCGATCGTTCACTTGGATCTTCACCACCGCGTCCACTGGGTACTTCCCCTCGTCGCCGGAGGTGGCGGCGCCCCTCGGTGGCCGCAGCCTGCCGGACATCATCCTCTCGTTCTTCTCGCAGCGCGGACAGTTCTGGCCGTTCGACGATGCCTCGTCGCTCTGGCAGCGGAAGCATATCAGGTCCCCCTCGCTGGAGAAATCGCAGTGCTCGCACTGGACCACGCTCCCGTTCCCGTGGCAGAGCTCGCAGACAGGGCTGTCGCGGTCCTGCTCCAGATCCCTGGCCCCGTAGTCCTCGTGCTCCTGCTCGTGCTTCTTCGGCCAGCTCCTCCGGGCCTGATGGTCAAGCTCGTGGTGCAACGACCTGGGCGACGAGCTTTGGCCAGCGTAGTCCTGATCGTGGTGCAGGGACCGCGGCGAGGACATGTGCACGGGGCTTTTGTACGCGCGCGAGGTCCCTGGATCCTGGGTCCGGTCGTCGAATCGCTCCTCGACGTACCTGGTGCAGTAGGAGCCAGGCGTTTGGGGCCTGTACGTGCAGGTTCGTGTCTTCTGGTCGCATTCGCTGCATAGTAGTAAGTTCGATTTGCTGCCTGGGTGCGAGGCGTACCCGTTACACGTGCCGTAGTACTTCTCGTCCTCGTCGCTCTCGAAGAAGTGCTGGCTGAGGCTGCCGATCGATTTCGTGTCGCTGGACCTGCCAGAGATCCTGGCCTCCTCTGGCTCCTCTCGATCCTCTGCCGCGTACCTGTAAACAGATTCCGTTTCAGCTACCGAGACACCGGTCGATATCATTGGGCTGTGTTCTGGGGCAGCGGTGGAGCTGGAGTTTAGCGAGTGTTGGGGTGTTTGTTGATAAATGCAGTCTGAACTGTTGGTATACATAAATGTGTACGTCATATACAGTGTTTTTAATTTAAGAAAATGGGTTCGGTTGTATATTGGAGGGACGATATTGCGGTAGTTTCAGTTGGGGAATAATGCTACAATTAGGTAGTAGAAAATAGTGAGTTTGAAGGTGGTGCAACTCCTGGCTGCCAGTGGAGGAATTGCTTTCAGGAGTATCTAGTCGATGAGACAGGGACTTTGATAAGGCTGCCCAGTCGATTTCGATGGTAGTTCAAGGTAATTTACGGCTGACATACAGGGAATTCATAACGGTGCTCATTACGTCACAATAAAATTGGGAATGTGGGTACTGAATGCTTTCCCAGAGCAGAAGATGGGAGAATATTATCCCGTCATTGCTCTCTCGAGTTCTCTTCGTCCCAACTTTCATGAAGAGAATTGTAACAGCAGATAAATTAATGGGGTCGTGGAAATGTGGTGTTAAAGAAATGGTACTTATACCTACCCAGGGAAAATCGCCACTTAAGTATCCTACTTTTATTTTAAGGTTTCATTGTGTGGTTGTTGGACTCATAGTGGTATTATGCACAATGGGTCGTTAAACCGTAATGGAGCGGTGCAGACGTTTACGTGCAACAACTCAATCGCCCGGAGGAGAAATTAATGGAGAAAGTACCAGCACTGGTGGATCTGACATCTCACGTGGCAAAAGTGACACAAAAAAGAACGATGGAAGTTGGATGAGGAGTACTACCTCGCGCTCCGTATTCACCAGACCTGCTGTGAGTAGATTTTCAGCAGTCTGGATCCTCGTAGTACTCTCTGAGCGAAGAGAAGTTTTCAATTATAATAAGATATAGATTCGGCTTCTTCAAAAAATATTTTGCATCGCGTTCGCGAGACTTTTGTGAAAGAATCGCCTATTTTTCGAGTGTTTTCACCGGAGGGTCCGCTTAAATAATTCTTAAGCAGTCATTAATTCTCTACTTTATACTAGCTTTCAACAATTCATTAATTAATAAAGGGCGTATTTAGTCTTCTTTCGTTTTTGCAACCTCTCGAAGGATCGTAAGGCAAGGGGCTAAGTGGGCCTCCCAGAAGCCAAACTAATCAAACACCACGATATAAAAGGTACCTATAGACAGTTGGTTCGTAAAGCGTTAATAAATAACTAATAAATTAAGCAACACTATGCCTGTGTGCCGGGATTAAGAGGTTCGCAGAAAATGGAGTTGATCAATTTAATTTCTGAAACGCTCGAGTGGTCCGTTGATTCGATAAAACGATAACATGTTTGATTCAACACCGTACCTGTCGTCGGCGGCTTCCGCCAAGTAGTGTCGTATTCGCCCCATTTTAGCTTTGCCGCGCTCTCGCGGCCTTGTTTCTTGTTAAATGATACTTTCACGGTTTCTCTCGTTGTTGTCTTCCACGCTGGACGTGGAGCTGGCGCCGCAAATCTGCATCTCGATCTCGGCCAGCCGGTGCTCCACTTCCCACTGCTGTTGATTCAGCTTCACGCTCATCGCCGCGTTTTCGGTTTCCAGGCAGATCAAACGTTCTCGAAGACGTTTGATCTCGGCCAGCAGCGCCTCGTGGTTGCCTAACAATGGTGTAGCACCTTCGCTGACTAATTGTGTCATGCTGTTGCAGGTCATGCCTAGAGAGAATGATACAATCAACGTCACACGCCTTCAACAAGCCTCTCGATGGGGGGGTCGTATTTAATTCACTGGAGTCAAATATCGTTCGGGCTGCGAGGAAGATCTGTCGTTTCTATTCATGCACCGGATTAACCTGATTATAACAAATGGGAAAACCTCGGTTGGCAGGGGATTTTTCTTGATTTATTGTTCGTTGTTTGCATTACGAAGCAACACGGTCCCTTCAGAAGTGGAAGATTTCTTTATGAGTCATATCACGCTAAATCGATTATATTTTATACTTCCTGTCGGGAGATTTTTACGAAATTGAAATATGATATAGTCCATGTGAAATTAGGGGGAGTTTAAGTTATCATTAAGCTGGCTTCGAAGATATTAAAACAATACAGCATGTATAAGTCCGCAATTATTACATACTTTCGTGAAAACACGTTGTATAACATCCTATAATTTTCATAAAGTAAAAAGAACTTTTTGGTCCCCACAAAAAAATTATTTAGGATGGTCTATCCTTGTAAATTAGAATAAGAGCAGATCGAACTCTATATTATTCATAGTTTCGGAAATAAAAATTCATTTGTGAAACCTACTTTTCGCAAAATAGGCAAAAGTTGCCAACTTCGATATCCTGTATTTTTTAATCAAATTGGAGGCCATTGAAATGATGACTTAAACTGCCCATAATTTCACGTGGATTACGTTATATTTCAATTTTATCAGAACCACCTGACAGGAAGTGCAGAATGCGATCGGTTTGGAGCGGAATGTCCCTCGCGAGTTTTTCTGGAGGGCAAGTATCTATCCATTGGTAAAGTGTACTTGCGACTCTGTGTACTTGACTAGCATTAAACGTTTAAGTGTACAGCTGCCAAAAGATTGTGTAAAGATTTCGGGGGAGAATATTGTAACTGCTTGTACGTGCCAACGTTTTTATCGAGCCGGTCATTCGAGTCTCGAAGATGAACCATGCTATGGACTTCCACCTGCGCTTTTCCGTAACAACGCGCGAAGAATGCTGCAAAAAAAATTCGAGTTCGTCATCCTTTGCTATCAGCGAGGACCTTGCAGTGTATTGGACAACGATTTTGGATCACATTAAACGCCATGGATTTATTTTAGAGTACAACGTTTCTGTACAAGGAGAAAGCTTAACTAGTCGAGTAAGAATTTTTTCATCCCTTCTTATTCGTTGTAATACCCGAGTCGTTTTTGAGATTCACATTATCGATTGATTATATTGAAGATGAAAACTGAACATCGTAATGTAGAAATGTCGACACTAACTGTGACTAAGGTCGAGGTGCACCAGAAGAAAATTGTGATTTGTGTTTGGTGAGATACAAGGGGGTTTAGTGTACTAGGAACACTATGAATTGTCGGATGGTGAGACACATCGATTTAGAATGGCACTGTTAACAGTGGGGTAAACTAAACGTTGCTGTTCAGGATAAAATGGCTACACTAGTTAAGAGGAATCTGTGTCCACTAAGATGCTCGATGATATCGTGGGCGTACAAAAAAATTCACGAAGTCCATTTTTGCTAAAATTGATATTTTACCATTATTATATTCATAACAGTTGCGTAGTTTACGTGGGAACGCTTTCGAGGCTTTATAAACTCATTTGAAATGCTGTGAAAGAGATGCTGTTATTTTGTAAGTCTAATAATTCATCGGCTCTGCCACAGAAAATCGATTTTTCTCGAGACTTAGTTTAGAGGGTTTTTCTTGTACGCCCACGATATATGTACAATAACAGCGATTAACACTTCAAGTCGGTCAGACCTTTCTCAGCGACCATTTCTGCCGAGAAAGTTTCGTTTAACTCGCTCCGAGAAAATATTCGGGGATACTCAAAAAATACTTTCGATGCTTTACAGAACATATCGACGTGGAAGCACGCGAAAACTGTGCAAACTATCAGCATGTTTTAAATTGGAACATACTTAGCCATCCGCCGCATTCTTCTGACTTGGTATCATTAAACTATCGCCTAATTTGATCAGTGCAATATCTTCTAAATGAAAGAGATTGAATAGCTACGAAGATTATAGCCTTCGTTGTATCTTCAGTTGAAATACGCTTATTTTTATGGTTGGAAAATAAGTAATAAACTACATAACGACAGAGATTACATAGTATTGTAATAAAGTACAATTTGCAATAGATTAACCTCTATTATTTCTGTTACGACGTTGAAGAAATGGGTTAAGAAAAATAGAATCTTCTAACAGCCCTAAAATTAGAATGTCAATGCTGTATTGTCGAATAATATTATTATCAATCATTCGACTCGTTTATCTTTTCTTTATGTATTTTTGCAGACAACAAAGTCGTTTGAATATTTTGTCTGTACAGATGTAAATCATTTTCTTATTTCAAATGTACTTGTTCCACAAGGGTGACATTGTCTTTCATCGAATAATATCAATTTCGTTGATTTAAATAAATATTTTATGACTTCATAATCTTGTCAACAAATTAAACACTGGATTGTTAGGGTGGTGTGTTAATTATAGATATGCTTTCACAAGTAATACGTGGACATTTTTTCGAACTGTGAGTTTATTTCTGAAATGGGTCGGCTGGAAGAATCAGTCTTAATTGCACAAACGAATGGAAACTCAGATGAATGAACCCAGCTCTTTGATCTCGAATGAAAGATTAATTAATGGGATACCCGTGTACTTTCAATGGTTCCAATCAGCGCATCAATTTTCGTAATTTTTCGCGACATTTTTATCGGACGTGATGTAATTCCACATTAAAAAGCGCGCGGTGAAATAAAATGAATTAGACCAGTACGTTTGTTTCTAGATAAAATGGCGAATAATATTTCGAGTAAAAACTGTTCTGGAATTTACGATCGAACGATTCAGTGCCCAAGGGGAATTGTGGAAGTGTTAATGGTAACATATTAAATCATCATTATGTATCGAGTCTATTGAGATTAATGATTGGCATTATTTCACTACGCGGCTGCGTAGACCATAGTTCCTCATTTGCTGTGTTCCTGTATTTTTAAATTTATGGCCAAGTGACGGGGTGTATTTACAAGTACCTACAATTTATCTAAATATTCCAATTTCACGCAGAAAGTGTGCAGTGCACAGGTTATTCGAATTACCAGGGTGCGAATTGTTGTTGTTTAAAACAAATATATGTGCATGTGATTACTTCTAAACCGTGATGTGTTATTATTCAGTACAAATTATTACACGAAGGTTTCATGACAGACAAAAATGGCAACTGCGAGTTTGTGAAATAAACGCGTGGTAGAAAACACATCAACATTACTATTAACAATTATGGCGTGAATGGTTTTGTGGTGGGGGCGACTAAAGTCGTTTTTCTTAGCAAAATCGTTAATTCTGATTTTTGCTTGACGATGGAATTTCAGTAGAAATATTCAAACCGATGAGAGTGATATCTACTACGTGCTAAGTTCTTAGCCTCCCAAGATGAGATACTTGCCAGAGTGGGTGGACTGTCTACCAGTCGAGGGCTGCGTGGCAATGGACTGTGGTGCCCTGGCGGTCTGATCCTCGCTACTGTGGCCGCTGCTCGTGGCACTCATCGGGCTGTCCACACCCCTCGCAAGGTTGTTCACGTTCACGCTGTTCGCAGTGCTCGCCAAACCGCGTGCTGTCACCGGACTTGGGCTAGGAGAGAACAACGAGTGGCCGGCCGAATATCCGTGAGCGGACTTTGTGTCCATGGTTGGGACCCACATCTCCTCCAATGGCACGCGCCCCTTTGATTCCACGAGTCCTGGTGTGCTCTGGCATCGCGCCATTGCAGCTGGAAATTTGTTCCGGGTACTTGTAGCAGTAATCTTGGGGGACATTTTTTAAACAGAATACAAAAAGAATCGCGGTGTAACAGGGTGGGGGGTGAGATTAACGTTAGCTACTATTGAGCTTACACCATAGTATAGTAAAATATTTCTAAAAATTCTTTTTGAAGCACAAAGAGACATCTGCTTTTTCCCATTTAATTTTAATAATAAAAACATCGTCTCGGGGGACATTTTTTAAACAGAATACAAAAAGAATCGTGGTGTAACCGGGTGGGGGTGAGATTATCGTTAGCTACTATTGAGCTTACACCATAGTATAGTAAAATATTTCTAAAAATTCTTTTTGAAGCACAAAGAGACATCTGCTTTTTCCCCATTTAATTTTAAGTACTCATACTATCCTAGCGTGGGTGTTCTTGCAAATAAAATGACGTTTACAACTCTGAAACGAGCTATGCACCTTCCTCTTAATTGTCAAGATGAATCATACATCTGAAAATCTGATATCTATTTATTTATCAATTAGGTATCTATGTATAGGTAATTAAACATTTCAGTGATGCAGAATCGTACACAGCCATTTCGGCACCATTTCGCGAATAAAACCAGTCGGGACGGAGGCAGTTTCAGTATTGAAAATCAAGGGGAGCGTGTTCGAGTTTCAAACAGTCCTCGTTAATGGAAATGTCGGTATTGTTCCCCTGAATTACATTTTCGTGTTCGTGTCGATGAAATTTTTTGAAAACCAGCCGTAACAACGGACGGAGCTTCGTGTTTTATGCATCCCTGACGTTCGGCTAAAAAGCGATATCGCGCTTAAATTCTGATTTTAAACGCGTTCACGTGCAGCTGGCGTCGGGCCCTCCCTCAGTTTGTCACACCAACGATATTCGATTTTGCTTTGATCGACTCGTTAGGAGTGCATTTCTATTTCGTTCTCAGCAAACGAATTCGTCTGCTCGAGGCGTCATAATATCAACGAGGGGTGTACCTAGTTTACTGACCAAGGAGTTGGAATGGCGAGAAAGAAACATTCTAAACTAATTAAACTACTTAACCATGTAATATGTTCTGGTAACGTTACGTACAAACATCATTGGTTTCAATTGATAAGAAGAGTTGTCATATTATGCTTAAATGAGAGGGTAGTGACCTGAAACTTCACAGAATGGTGATTCAGTTGAGGAGCATTGTTTAGCAAACAATAATAAAAAAATTTGTCACGGAGCCCGTTTGCCCATGCTTACCTTGCTACACTCTTTCGTACTCAAATAAGTATTTTACTTTTATTAATAAGGAATAGATAAGTTCCATACTAATTATTGAAATCAACAAGATAACAAGTTTTAATTTTCTGTATGCATTCTGTTAGCCTCGATTATTTCCTGGAATCTTTTTGACGTTGGTTCAACCAATTTTTTGCAGTTACTTTTGCAGTATTTTGCCATTGTTCAAGTATTAATATCTTCAAGGTTTCTTGTATATCGTTCCGATGAGAAGTATTTATTTCTCTAACAAGGAACTCCACCCATGTGACGATTTCAAATTTTAAGAGAATGAAAACCACGTCCAAAATTGAGGGTGTCTACGTAGTTAAACTTCTTGAAAACTATTGGAGATAGAGAAAAATATGTAAAACAAAAAACACTTGGTATTTCACAAGACAAATTACTTTTGTAGCGGTATTTCTTATGAATTATATATTTGTTCGCTAAAAACTAGCCGTTATAAACAATAAGGGAGATACTTCAGTGACTAAAGAATGTTGGCAGGAAGCTGGTGGTGCAGCAGACTATAAAAATTACTCTTAGGTACAGTTAATACATCAATGACGACAAACAAGGAAGAAGCTCGATACATTGGTTCGATCGGTTCGTTGTGAATTTTCTATAGGTACGCCCGCGGTGGAAAAATGGTTACCACGATGTAATTTCTCGTGTGTGAGGCGACGGTTACGTACCGGGGCAGAAAATACGAAGGATGAGCCTCGAGGACGGGGCTTCGAATAAAACGCGGTGACGTATTGATGGAGATGAATGGCTTCGGGAGTTCCTCGATCCTTTGGTATAACGTATTTCATTGATCCAGAATATGTGGACGCGCCATGCTAGCGTTATAGAGGGATTTGTACGGTGGCGGATGATACTGGAGAAAGGATGTCTGTGGATTCGTTCACAGATACATTTTGCACAATCTTCTCTTGCTACTACGCAGGCTGCTATGGCTTACGTTGTTACAAGTTAATTTAATCTTGTGTGATCATTGACATATGAATTGTGTTTCGAGGTAATTGATGTTTCCATCATGATTGACAGGTATTTTGGATGAAAAAGAATATAAATACAATGGGTCTATTTTTATCTCTTAATTATCATGTCTATTCATGTCGATTACCTACCTTAGGTAGTGGAGAAGATGGAGTATTGATAGACCAGGCTTTTGTTAATAGTTGCTTGTCAATTAATTATTCTGATAAGGGTTGTATAGCAAATTCGTCTAAAACAAAGTTATTGCCCACAGTTTTCACCTCATTGAATTTATTCGTCTTATTAGTAACTAGCAAACTACCCCTGCGCATCTATTCGGGCCTAAGAAATATTAAGGACTCCATGAGAACACATTTCACGCTTTTTCACCACCCCTAGGGGTTGATTAGAGAAAAATCCTGAATTAGGTTTTTAGGCATTTATGTGGGTAAATTTTTGAAGTAAAAACCAAGCTGATATCTAATCGGGCCGAAGAGATTTTAAGAAATCCGTGGAAACACATTTTACTCCTTTTCACTCATTTAGGGGTTGCTTAGAGCAAAATGCTGAACCCGGTTTTTAGGCATTTGTGTGGGTAACCTTTGTAAGCAAAAACCAAGTTGATATATAATCGGGCCTAAGAAATAATGAGGAGTCCGAGAAAACATATTTCGTCCTTTTTTACCCCGTTCGGGGTGGAATTTTAAAAAATTCTTTCTTATCGAGCATCTACGTCGCAAAAGGAACACACACTCCGAATTCCATGTTTCTAGGGTCAGCGATTTGAGCTGAACGGCGATGAATCAGTGACACAACGATTATGTAAGTAAAGATAAGGGATATTGTTATTCTCTCCTATCAAACATCTAAGCTCTATAAAATTGCACATTTATTTCATTCAAGGAGAGAGTTAAAGAGCTGTAGGAGCAAAAGCACAGAGGCAGAGCTACAAGCAAAGTTACTCCAAAGTAAAAACTCAATTCAAAAGTCTCGATGTAAGCTCTGCTCTCCTTAGTTCAATGCCTCAGGCGTAACTTAGGACTGGAGGTAATTTTAATAAAAAATTAGTTTCCAAAGTACATACTTGTTTGTAAATTAATTCCTAAAATTTCATGCCCGACCGAATTTTAACGTTTAAGGAAAATTTATATTTTCCTGTGTTTTAAACATTGGAGAATTGAGGAAACAAACTTCATCACAATCCGAGAATGTTAATAGACTGATATTCCTTGTTTTCTGTGAGTTATCAACAGGGTTGCCATCTTATCACCGTATAAATCCCAGAGTGCCACACATTTCAACCCACAGATTCGAATATAAGCTCGGAGATGGAAAAGCAAAAAAAAAGTTTTATTCTCGAATATGCGGAGAACAAATGTGCAATTCTTTTAAGCTCAAACAATTTAGAATTTAAAAGCATCTGCCTTTTTAATTAATAAATTTTATTGTACATAAAATTAATACCATTGTATAATACTACAAATTCTTTTTCTCCGGCAAAACCGCAGCCCGGAGATTTGCTTCAAAACCCGAAGTCTCCGGCCGAAACCGGAGAGGTGGCAACCCCGGTTATCAATGAAAGCTGTAATCACTTCGCCACGCAAATTGGATATCGATCTATTAATATACCGCTCCACAATAAAAACCAAAATATTGCAAAATGCCTTGGGACCCGAAAACCGCATGTGTGCAGCACAAAAAACTATTCTGGTTTACTGTTTGAAATAATTCCAACGTATCGCCGAATGGTGACCGTTTAAATGCGGCGATAGAATTTACCGGAGTGACAATTCCAACGATATCAATTTTTCATATTTTTGTTCGCGCGGCACGTAAAACGATTTGACAAATGTTCTTTTACACATCCACTAAAAAATTACCATATTTTACAAATTATATACCTCGCGCTATGTCACCTATGGTTAGCCTACTAATAGTTACCAAAATACACTGCATTATTTTATTATCTACCAAAGTACGACCAGCCTACAGCATTTCGACAACAACCCTCTTTTCCACCCCAGTCCTATTACTTCAATTTTTGGGAACTTCGCGTAGAGGGACACAGAGGAAACGGTGAACGAAAAGCCAACCCCTTCCCGTTTCAAAATCCGAGACAATCCCATCCCTTAATGCGAGTACAGCGGGATTCAAACGCGTCAGCCGCTATGTCCGCCACTCGTTACTCGAGCGACCTCGAGCGCGTGGTCTGTTTTTTTCTCGAAATTCCTCAGCCGCTTTGTTCCGCCTTCGATTCCTTTGTTCAAGGCCGGCCCGCGCATCTGGCCATTTCGGCAACGGGCGTCCGACAGTCTCTCATTTTCGTCGGCGAAGCTTCTTTTAATTAAGCCACCGCCTTCCTCATTGTCTGGCCACTGCAGTCGGGCGCGCGCACGCGCCCCAACCCCCGAGCGTGCCGCAACCCGCAACTTCCCTCCAGGAGGTACCGCGCCACGCGGTCCTCCGTGCCGGTTCGAAAGTTCCCTGCGAAACTTTCTTTCGCTGCGGAAGAACGGCGGGACAAGGGAAGACAAGCTGCATTTGTTTCGCGTCGAACTTCTCGATTAATTAATTAGAAGCTCCGGGCATGTTTGGTGCCGGCACACCCGTTGGAGGAACAGTCTTTCCAGGACTCTCTTTGAAGTCCTCGCTCATTGTCTGCCGGATAGCCGCGAACAACAGGCTGGCAAGCTCTTTGACACTCTTCCCTATTCTGGCGCACCTTCACGCCATTACGTTATTGTAGACTTAAGGGAACTGGGCAGTCGTGTTTGTCGAAAATAAAGCATTTCCCTTTCAATTAATTAGAAAGGAATTTAGTGAAGCTGATAATTGTTCTTCGACGCGACGTTAAGGATATTGTTCTCTTCACGGTGCCCCTGTTCCGCTATAAATGGATATTTTTAATTGCACAATTCTTTTTTATAGCCGTAAAAGGTGATAGAATAAAGCTACAAAGGTGCACGATGATGGGTGCCATACTTGTTTCTTTTTTTACATCCTGGAAATTTAGGTTCTTTCCAGGCGTCGCACTAGGAAGATCCCTTAAGGGTAAATAGTAGTATTCCTAGGTCGGTCTTCAGCTTTTCTGCGAGATGTAACGGAGCAATTTGTTCCGCTGAGATATTTGGGGTGATAGCTGTTTGTTTTATTGCGCGATATTGATGGAATCTCTGGCAGAATTGAGGGTAATTTGAATCAGATTACGAACATCGGACGAGGAGAAGCTTTTATTAGCCACAAGCGAATAAATTCTTAATTCAATAAGAATTTAATCGATTAGCATAGGAGGGCGAATAATTATTTATTCGGCATTTGTATTATTTGCTATCCTCATGTTCAGTTCTCTGTCTATTACCATACTTTTTACCATTTACTGCGTACAAAAATAGTTATCAGACACTAGACACTGATTATTAACAGTTATTACCAGAAATTATTAACAGTTATTCGCGTCATTAACAGACTTCCCGCGGTCCAACAATTTAAGAACTGAACTTGTTAGGTCTGAAGGTGACTAGTATGGAGGTGGAGTTTTGTAATTTCGCTCGGGTCTAATTCGTAAATTTAAAAACCTACAAAAACACGTCTAACTTTTTTATTTGTATCTATAATTTAGGATATTATATCTAGAAATTCCCGTGTTTGTCAGCAGAACTAGTGGAGGAAACATTTATTTATTAATGCCATAGCAATAAAATGGTCGTCCTGCATATAAAACTGTCATATCTTGCGATCGTTGAATTGTTCAAGGTGAATCTGTTAGGTAGCCAGCTCGTTTCTCGGATTTTATGGGTTTAGATTATTTTTTATGGCGTTCAATAAAAAGGACCGTTTACACAGGTCCATCAACTATAGCTGAAATCACGTTGCATTGCAGTGCTGAAGCACGTACTTTATAACAGTGATGACCAATGTTGCACGTTGTTTCCAGATTTTATTACGCGAAATGCAGGGAGCATATTCAATAAATTCATCTTGGATATAAATAAATATAATTCTGGATACGTTGACTAATAGCCATAATATAATTTTTATACTTTAAATCAGAAGAAAACATGTGCTTTTCGAATTACTTATATTACATTAATATAAAAATAAAACATTATAATATATAATAATAATATTAATATTATAATACATAATATTATATTATTAATATTATATATTTACATTAATATAATATAAATAATTTAGAAAGTATATATTTTCGTCTGATACACAGTTAACTCCTTCAGCAATCTGGTGCGACCTTCAATTCAGGGTTGCGACCCCAATTTTAACAGTTTGTAGCTAATAGCTGCGTTAACAAATTCATCGTTGAATAAAAGCTTACCTTTCTTGAGAGGAGCCTTCTTGTACTTCTCCAGCCTCTTCACCGCGATGGCCTCCAGTCGGATCCTGGCCGCAGGGTACTCCTTGAGGACGTCCCACATGTCCTTCTTGCTGAGGACGAAGAGGTCCGAGTATCCTACCGAGCGCACACTGGCTGTTCGTCGATTACCTGCATCGATGTAGCCATTTATTGGTTATCGGGGTGCATCAAGCTTTCTTTTGCATCCGCTCGGGGACCGACCTAATCGGTCGCTCCCTTCATCCCACAGATTCACGTCGATCGTGTGGGCCTACCTTCGAACAACCACGTGCCCGCGATCTCTATGCGAGAAACACAACCTTGGCACACACGCCGCGGAAAATCATGCTTGAAATGTTCTTGGTTGTAGATCGACAAACTAAGCCGCAGTTTATAGGCGAGTGGTGCACTCACGCGGGGGCTCAGATGTTAGTCACCGATTCTCTTGTAACGTTCTAAGTAGATACAGAGACAATAATTACGCCACTTGTGCTCGGTCTTTCGCTTAGAGTCTTAATTGTTTGCGAGATATTTAACAACTAAGATGGTTCTTCAATCGTCACTTCGTTACGTGTTTATGGCTTCAAACTTTTATCAAGCAAATTGATGTAGACTAGTGGGTAGGATACAAGTATTTCTGGGACCTAGCGATACCGAGTTCGATATGTATTTTAACACACCACTAATTCTTCGCTTCGCCTTGTTTGAATGTGCACAGTGAACAGTGCGTTATGATTGTTCATTTCGTATCTCAATTAACTTGTCATCGTTTGAAAGGGAAATCAAAAGTATTCGTACGATTTCTTCCGTGAATGTTTGGTACAGGAAGTTTATTGTAGAACTAGCTTGTAACACGTTGAAAAATCAACAGAGCAGGATATCGTTTGTGCGTGTATCAATTGTTTTCGGATATTGTTTTTACTACTATTCGAACCTACAGCGGCTTTCTTGAAAAGTAAAAAAAGAAATACCGGAAAATGAAAAAAGGAATCGAAGAAATAAATGATCGTTTAGAAAGTGAAGTGATTATTTTTTATTAATGCATTTATGTTAATGAAACAATAATAGAGAACAGATATATCAATTTTATTTAATAATTAAAAGAAAAAGTAAATTCGGAGGGTGGCACATCACCTCGGGAGAACTTTTGGCCGCCAAGGTACTCGTCCACTCTTTTGGAGTTACATACGATAAAAGGCCAAGCAAGGGTTAAATATTTTTTGCCCTCTATCTACCTGGAAAGTTTCGTTAAAATCGGTGAACAACACTGCGCGTGGTTCCACGTCAGATAGGATCAGTTTCTTTACGACAGGGATTTCGTACGAATGTCATCCGTGTAAAATATAAAATGGCAAAATCGGGAGATTGTATTTTATTGATATTGCAATAGATCGTTGGACGTTTTCTAGGGTGTCACATCCGTTTCAGGGTAGAAGATAGGGTACCGTAAAAGAGTAGATTAGAATACGCACATATTAATAATGGTGTGATAATAAATATAAATTGGGTCGTGACCAATGCAGCATATTTATTGCTTCAAAAGGAAGTATTTTTTAAGAGTACTTACGACGTTTCTCAAGGTGTTTGATCAAATTATTAGAAAGTTCGATGGAAACTACATAGTCTTCGTAAAATATGTACTATTCTCAAAACCACTTAGTTGTGAAATAATTGAAAAATGATTTGTGGAAAGTTTGAAAGCGTATAATAGTAGGTATGTTGCAAACGCAGTGTCGACATTATACGGCCATTCCCATGGTATTGTAATTCAGTGATAAGAGTTTCGGTGTCAAGCCATTAGTCTTCAAGAAAGGCAGTCATTTTATGCAAAGTAGACAATATTGTATTAATCATAACGTGCAAGCTGCTTCTCCAGGATTCCTGAATATAATATTACCCGTGCAATATCTTGATGTCGTCGAGAAGCTTTGGCATCCATTTAAAATCCATTGCTTAACAATTTGAGTAATTCTTTTAACGTCTCTTACATTTACGAAATTTCAAATATCGCGTGCTTTTGATGCTTTAAAAATCCAATAGATTTTGACTACCCTTCCTATTCATGGCATATTGCATGTTGATAAAAAATCTGTTGTACAAGGGAAATTATCTAATATTACAGGGATCTAACTACGATAGTCAACGTATGGGCGTGTAAAATAAATATCAAATCTGAATGCAGATCAATTACATCCGTCAAGTGTGTACGCATCCCAGCAGTAAGTTACAATTATTATTAAAGAGGCTACGTCAAGATATGGCAATGAATAATCGTGAGAAATGTATTAGGTGGACAGTGCACTGAGTAACAGTAAGAAGATAGAAAAATTGTAGTAAACCTAGGAAACATTTGCTGTGTTTATTTATGAACCACTGTTTCCGCGTATTGTATGCAGTTGCTCAATAAAATGTTCGAACTCGTGTAATCAAGAACTGTCAACGTTCGACATACAAGTATTGCATATGCAAATACCTTATTTACGTATACAATGTTATTGGTAGGTACACTGCTTTGAAGCTAATATATATGCATGAAATATTTTGATGATATGTCTAAAAACATTTTGTCAAGATTGTTTTTATTAGTTTCCCAAAGTTAATGCATTCGAAGAGTCCTTGTAGAAAACAATGTAAGTGCCAAAATTTAAAAAAAAAGTTTTTGTCGGAAAATGTTCTACGTGCAAATGATAATACTATAGTCTAGAATTTTAATACAATTTCCCTTTGTAAATAAGGTACCAATAGTACTAAAAGATGGTACCGCTGGAATGTCCAACGACACTTCTGTAGAAAACAATTATAATAATAATAATAATAATAAGAATTATCATCTCTTAATAAGCCTTAATAACTTCTTAATAGGCTTATTATTATTATAATAATTTACTCGTAAACAATTTTGTTTAATAACTATTAATTATTATTATTATTTTTAAATTATTAAATATTATTAATTATTATTATTACTAATTTTTTTATTCTTAAATCATTTAAAGTCAGGGAAGTCGTTTCTCTCTCCTGAAAATTTGACTTTTGGCACTTACGGTGTTTTCTACATGGACTCTTCATTTAGAACCACCACCTTCTAGCTGAAGTCTTCAATTTGCTACTGCCAAGAGTTCGAACAAATTCGGGATCTACTGCACGTTGTCTACGTAGTTAATGTTACTCGTCCATTTCGAATCACTTCGTTACTTAACAAATTAACCAAATCTCGTAACTTGAATACTTATTAACCGTGTTAAACAGATTACACTTCGCGATAAATGTCGAGAATGTTTCCTTCGATTTAATGCAAAGGAAAATTCGAGAAAAGAATCAGCATGTCATAAAAGCATCGATCCCCATAAAGTATCGAGAGTAGGGGTAGGGGGGCGGGTTACAGAATGCTGGAGGAGTATATCAATAGTTTGAAATGGTAAACTCTAAACTAAGGTTTCTAATGTAACTACGGAAGCATGATAAAATAGGTATGACTAAAAGTATGTGTTTATCTTTCGGACCGATCAGTCGACACAACCCGCAGTAGATTTTTAATAAGGACTCCCATTCCATCTTTGGCAAGCTCGTGTTTTATATCTCAAGCATTTCATCATACATTCGCGATATAGAATGTGATTTATGCCCGTAGGCGTTTCCGTGCGGTCGTGTTGATTCATCGGCCGGAAGGAAACAATCGATAAAAACAGAGGGTCGAAGACTAAAGGGCAATACGTGTCACGGGCCTTGTTCGAAACGCGTCGACGATCTCGCAACGATTCTACGCCATCGATCTTTCCCCAATTGGATTGCAGTTGCGATTTCCTCGAAACCTATATTAAAAAACGAAAAAAAAACCCAATGGCTCTAAGGGCCGATTTCACCCTTTCAGAGCGAATTAAAGAAATGCTTCACATTCACACGAAGTTACTCGCACACGCAATCACGATTCATTCAAACAACGCACTTCACGAAACTTCTTATATCCTTCTTACCCATAATACACATTAAATCATCATGTTTCAAGTATATCACTGAATCCCCTTCTAAGATTATTTCTACGCAAATAATCTAAACCCTTCGCTCCTCGTATCGATCGAATGATTTTACCAGCCAAGTGAATTATACGTTCACTCGTGCAATGTTAAATCACTACTGGGTAGTGCTTCCCATTTTCCTTGACAACGAAGTAGGGAGCAACCGTGCTGATTCGTTGCGTGAACGTCGATCGCGGCTGAAGGTGGACAATCGACGATAGGAATGTCGGCGACAGAGAGAGTACAAGAGTTTCAAAAAAAAAAAAGTAGACGTGACTAGAAGAAATCGGTTTTTAGATCGGCTCATACCGGCTCGACGGCTTGCCCTCTCACAGAGTGGTAAGAACGTGAAACGTGAAAACGTGATCGTGAAATACGAGGGGGACAGCTCACGGGCCCCTGGTCCGCTTGGAATATTTACCGCACTCTTTACCTGCAGTCCCCATATTGAGAATGCTGATCTCCCCGAAGTAGGAGCCCGCCTTAAGGGTAGCGAGGACTGTCTTCCCGTTGTCGGCCACCACCTGCAGTCGGCCCCTGTTCACTATGTACATCTCCTTTCCTACCTCACCTGCGAACACGTTCCATGGTTATTCTTAAAATGTATCCTGCATCTCGAGGGCTTCTTTCGCCAATCTTATGAAATAAATATATTCCATTTCTTGCCAATTTAGCAACGTCAGATTAAGGTGGAGCACGAATCAGATTCGCAGGGTATTTCGTGATGGATATTATAGAACGGAAAGGATAGCGGTTGTGCTTGAAAAAATAAATGAAAGATGTGGAATAAAATTTGTTAATAGGAGCTGTAGATATTAACAGAATTTATCCTATATAATAAGTATCCTAAAAATATTAGTAAATATGCTATAAGTGCTTGTGAAATGAATCCTTCTGCAGAAACAAGTGGATATTGTTGAATAACTTGTTCTTTCGAGTGGGGTGCTGTTTGCGAGAAAATCCATTTGAAGTTAAAATCGTTTCTAGGTAGACACTCGAGTTGACGTATCTTCGAAATCGATTTTGTCAGAAATAAAGCCATATTTGCAAATATGTTATTTTAATACTTCGACTTATGGATGTGGATTTTTGGACGTGGATTCATTTCATTCACAGTTGCTCCATATATCCTCACAAATTCTGCTCACTTTCAGCGAGGTGCATGCATACTAGACGACTTTTCGAAATACAATAAACGTTCGCGAAAATAAAGCGTAATTTGGGAAAAAGATTCTCCTGAATCTAAAATATTGACTTATTTTTTCACCAGGCCTCGTTTCATTCACAGTTGTACCATATTCCCTAACAAATTCTGCTTTGAATTTGGGATGCGCGTAAACTAGATGAGTTTTCCAAATAAACGTTCGCGAAAGCAAAGCCTAATTTGGGAAAGGTTATTCCAAAATATTGGCTTATTTTTCCACCAGGATTCGTTTCGTCCACAGTTCTTCCATATTCCCTAACAAAGTCTGATGTTTAGCCGGGGTGCATGCGTACCAGGCGAGTTTTCGAAATCGATTTTCTCGAGGAGGAAGCTTTCTATGAAGGAATTTTGTTTTACGCAAAACGCAGCGAGGGACGTCGCGAGGAAGTCTGCGGGGGGAAGTCAGCGTTTGTAACTGAAGTACTACTGGCGAGTCGTAAGTCGAAGTGAGCTCGTCTGACGCCAGCAGCTCGGCAGTGATGCACTCGAAGTAGGGTCGGCCATCAAACGGAAGCATTCAGCATGGCGGGAAACGGCTGCCGCATTCCAAGAGTCATGCGGCAGTCGTTTCCAGGACGATGAAGAGGACAGTGAACGGGGAACAATGACCTTCGTCGCCCCTTCTTCTGCGAGCTTCCTTTGTACAGTCTCGCATATAAGGTATGCAGGGCATTGCAAAGCACGTGTGGGTATCTTTCGCAAAAATAAATGGACCATTCTATAGAAAATCAATCACCCACCGCATCAGATGTCAGGGATTTTGGTGACACTGAAATATGATGTAGCCTGCGTGAAATTAGGGGAGTCATCGCTACACTCGCTTCGAAGTGCAGGATGTTGAAATTTGTGATTTTTATTCACTTTTGCAAAACACGGGCTCTGCGAATGGATTTTTACTTTCGACAATGACTTCTGATTTCTTTCGATGATTTGCTCCTCTTTCTTCTTCTAATTTCCCTTAGATCATATGCAGGATGGTACAAAATATGAGGTGCTAATTGTAACTACGTTACATCTACTACAAAAATAAATGGACAATTTCTTGGCCATTCTGTAACAAGTGAATTCTTTGTATTCGATGTTATGATTTTTTTTTAAATTGAAATCTAATGTAGTCCATACGAAATTAAGAGGAGGTTATCATTTTACTGGTATCATATTTGTTTAGGGAATAAAGGACTTTATATTAATAAAGGAAGTTTATAGTTCTTCCATATTTTCACGAAAACGGACTGTACAAACTTATTTTTATATCTGATGCTATCAACCGCAGGGGGGTCATTTCACTTTTATTTTAATCCAGAACGATTGACCTTTAGGAATGAATTCTGAATATAGCCGCTAGCTTTGTTAGTAATTTCCTTTTTTTATAGGCCCTTCAGATTTTATAGACATTGCATACCTGAATGAGAATCTCTTTTCCGACTTCCTATACATCACAGCTCGTCGCAAAACGGCAATAAAAATACCATTATTCGATATCATCGCAAGATCAGATCAAAGTCACATAGTTCCATTCGGAAAAGCTAGAGCGATCCTTCTCTACCAAAAAATTCTCAGAAGCTATAAAGTAACATTAAACTGTATCGTTTCATCAATCACCGAAATTATAACGCACAATGTTTATCACTATCCAACAACAAGCTCGGCGGGGCGCGGGAATAATCACTTGCCGCCACTAGACGCGCCCCTTCGTTAAACGAGAGCGCACGAGGCGCCCGCTGAAAAATGCATCGGAAGATAAGATTCAACCCGTTTAAAGCGCCAGAGAATTTCCAGCGAGGCCCGCGTAGTCACTTCGCTGGAAATCGTTTACCATCGGCGCTGCAGCCGGTTATCTGTCCAAATAAAGTATTTCGCTCATAACTGCGCCTTCTGGATGCGCTATTGGCAATGAGGCCAAGTGGAAAGGGTGAGCAATCACTTTCCACCCCCCCCCCCATCGCTGTCAGCCCGGTACATCCCTTGGCGCGGTTCCAGTGGCTCGTTCCAAAACCCGCGAGTCGCGCCGCGCCCGGGAAAAAGATGTCGCACAACGCGAGGGGAGGGGAGGGGGTGTGCGCTGCGCGGCGAGGGTTGCAATGCTCTGGGTGTTGGTACCGTGTAAGGGCACGAGTATAGCAGATTACAAAGATATAGCGATGTCTTGAAGGCATGGGGGTGGGTGGCTAAAGTGTGTAGGATCTTGAGACAGGTTTAGGTAATGAGGAAATAAACACGATAGACAAGAAAAAAAGGTTATGTTCAGCAGATTTTCTGGATATTATATTTAGTACTTTAATGTAAGGGCCTGGAGTGTGTAGGAATGTGATGAAGTAAGTGCAGCTCTGTAGTCAGTGTGAATGGATATATTTGCTGTTTCCTACCCTCAGGAATATTTGCTTTGTATATTACTTGAGTGGGTCCCAGGTTAATTATTGTTTCTCTGTATTATTCTGCTTTCCTTTTGTATCACGTGGGGACGTGACTCTTTTCTTACAGAAATCGATATTTCGAACTCTAAAGATTGTTTTTATATTACATTGTGTGCATTGAAAATATTAGGGGTATAGGTCAATATAGACCCAGACAGTGGTTTTAACCCTTGAAAGGTCGATAGTTTGAGTGATAAGCTTTTAAATTAAGATCTCATCTTTTTCTAAAGTTCTCTAAAATTTTCACTTTTCTCAAGAAGTAATACCTACTTAATAACAAGTAACTATTACGTACCTACTTTGTTATTTAGGATGGGTCCAAGTGGAACCTGCATCCGCCAGGTGAGATTCACTAACATATTTATTATTTAAACGATTTATGTTAGCTTCGATACTCTGAATGTTTGTTTGGTTTATAATTGAAATCTGGCAACTCAATTTTCACCCACTTCTACCAGTCCAATTGTCTTGAAACTTGGTAGGCATGCGTGGGAGTGATGACAATACAATTATTTTATAAAAAGAAGTCAAAACTGAAAGGGAAAAATAAAAGAAAAAATATATAACACACAAAACCTACAAACTAGAAAATAATAAACTATATTAAAAAAACTCTTTAAGTTATACGATTTATAAAATGTATTAAAAATGAAAAAATAATTCTTTTCTTGTACTATAATTTCGATGGTGTTTTCTTACTATAAATAAAATCGTGGCGCGGGATATTTCATAACAAGATACGAATCAATTTAATACAGCAAAAAATTTTATTTGAAGTGAGAAAACACCATCGAAATTGTAGTACAAAAAAATAATTATTTTTTAGTTTTTAGTGCATTTTATAAATCGTTTAACATTAAAAATTTGATATATATTTATTCATTTTCTAGATTATAGTGTTCGTGGATTTTTTATGCACTTGTAATTTTTTTTTACTTCTCATAATGGTAAATAATAGTATGCACTGATGCAATACGTCGGAGCAAAAGATCATAAATGATCTTGTTACTGACGAAAGTTCGCCACTCACAAAATTGATTTGTCGTTGCGCCTCGAAGTATGTCTATCGGTCAGTTAAAATATCAAATACTGGCAGTTTCTAGAAAAAGTCTTCGCGAACAAACTGACGGTCTTGCTTTCGACGAGTCCAGGGTCCAAGATTTATAACGCTGCTTACGCGCATCCGAATTTTTCACATGCCCCCGTAAATCAGACCTGTGACTCGATAGAGTAGCTCGGGGTTGTTTGGCTACCTACCTTTGCGGCAAATGTAGTCGCCAGGTGAGAAGAGAACGGGCCGCAGTCTCAGCACGAGCTCGCAGAGAAAGCCAGCCTCCGTGTTCTGAAAAATCTCCACCCTCCTCAGCGTGTCCAGGTGGACGTTTATCGCGATCTCCGCTTTCAGTTTGTCTGCAACAGACCGAACGATAAGATTATTAGGGCCGGCAGCTTTTCAGCTTTATTGCGCGACGAAATCTTGACCCCCGGATTGGAAAGGATAGCAGGATCGTGGGAGAAATTGGAGAAACTTCTGTTGAAGCTAAGAAAGCCTCCTGGGGATTTAAGATTTCCCGCCTCCGCGTGTATTTCTCTTCCAATCCGTAGACAATGGTATCGCAGCGATACTTGTCATATTTAACGCCTTCGTTTTTGGTAATTGAGAAAGCCAGGGGATTGACATTAAGGGCAGGTATAATAACAGTCTATTGGCTGCACCTCGCCTTCCAAGTAAACCTTAACAATTATCCAATAATGACATTATAAAAGAAAATACAGATTTTAATTTTCGAAGGAAGCTCCGCAGAAATCTTTTTGGTGCAATTCACGGACGGAAGACCTTCGTGTCTCGCTCAGCAGCCACAAATCTCTCAGCAGAAATATACTTTGAAGCGGGGTATATCAGTTTTGTGGAATAAAAAGGTAAGATGGAATTCCTACGTGTGCCATTTTAACGAAATGGCGCCGCTGCGACGTCGGATAAGGTGAATTCGCTGGAATAAATCTTAATACGTGAGTGACGTGCACACACGAATCGAAATAAGGGGGAGTAGATAGAAGTATTCTGGGAAAGGACATGTATAGTGGAAGATCCTGAATGGTTTGGGCAAAATTAAATAAAAAAAGTAGTATACTGAAATAATAATATTTCCTAGCGTTTTAAGTGTGCCGTGGTAGTGACCTGAATTACATTAATAATTTGAAACATGGCCGAAATGACGCATCGTATTGATGCAACAAACAAAATATGTAGGTTCATTTAAAAAAAAAATGACGATGAAAGGCAAATGGCCTAAAAATAGGCCCTTTATAATATTTCTTAAGATCGCCAGTATTTTTGAAATTGTTTAGTTATTCTTCGTTTTTGTAATAATTAATGGATGTCCTAGAAACGTTTTTAAGATGTCCGGACGAAACTTACCGGGAAGACAGCTGACAGCCTTCTCCTCGTCGGAACACTTTTGCGTTAACCAAAGGTAATCGAACCACTTAATCACCTTCACTTGAAGATGCTTCGGCACTCTCCTCATTCTCATGTACGTTTTCACCCCGTCCAGCTTCGCTGCAATCAAGAAGATATGAGCACAGTTAGACTAATGTTGAAAGTAACTGCATAACATCATTTTAGAAATTTTAATGTAAATTCCGAAGAGATTCTGATTCCGGGAATAGTTTAAACTTGTATCAGTCCCAAAGAGTATTAACAATTAATAGAACCCCAATGAAAGAAAGCACAAAGTATCCAATATTTTCCCCACATGAACCCAATGCACATTCAAGCGAGAATTCAAATAAATCAACCGCCCTCTGAATTGGTGTCCGATACTTGAATTAATCAAAGACAACCGCGTGAAAGAAATTTTGCAACAGGATTTATCAATCCGCAGAACAATGCTCCGAACGTATCGGACTGACGTCTCGTTGGAAATGGTTTCGCGAAGCGCATTCAACAGCTCGTGATTTGTGGAAATTAAACAACGTGACAGTAAAACGCCACGGTATTTCTCTGTGAAACTCGTATGCGCTGGAAATTTTCGTAAAATCGCTTCGAACCAAAAATGCGTAACACTTTTAACCTGCTGTTGTCGTTAACGCGCTCACCGCGTGCAATTAACACTTTGCTAGGCAAGAATTTTCAAAAATGGAACTAAACTTCTCGAAACAATCGAGGAATGAATAATTCCATTAAAATTACAACACGATTTCCAGATAAATCGTTGCGGTTAGTCACTGACATTTCATTTCCTCGGGGTTGCCACGGAATGGAATGTTGTCAAATAGGAGCGCAACTATCTTTCACGCAAAGTTATTTGGCTACGCGCTCCGTGTCGCGCATTCTTCGCAGAACTATCGACAAGTGATGTTAACGTCGCCGTTGGTATTGCGGTTTATCAGGCGCGCGATCATTGCACGGCTCACAGATCAATCGTAATGCAGTGAAACGGAAAACCAAGATATGGCTGCAGTTTTGCCAGCAGGTATCGGCCGTTCGCGTGGCTGCCATCCCCAACCGGGAATTACAGAACAAGTAAAATCAACAGAAGCATCGACGCCCGGATGGGGCAAAGGGGGTAGTTATCGCCTCTGGCTTTCGAGAAAAGAAGCGCTTATTTTTAAAAACTGATCTTTATTAAGTTTATACTAAAAAAGGGAATATTTTTAAATTATTAATTAAATTGGCACTACAAAATGGGTTCAAAAAAGCAACAGGGCTACTCGTTTTTTAATTACTATATTCTTTACCGTCACCCCAAAGTTTCTTCCCCTCCCCCACTGGAAAAAGAGGAAGAGGTTAACACGATTCCACAATAATTAATAAATAATACGAACCATCGACATAAAAAAAATTCTACAAGTTTAAAGATGCCCCCTTATATCCCAAAAGTGTTTAATGCAATATCAAAAATAGTTTTTTTAAAAAAAAATCATAAATTCCAGGGGCTGTTACACGAGAATCTCCCCTTAAGGCTTTACTATACTCACGCATTTGGTATAAACGAATCCGCGAGTTGAACCTTATGCACCCCCTTGTCAGTTCCGTGAATGCATACTGTCTACTTTAGTAATATCGAGCCCTTTATCTAACACCTTACGCAGTCCACTTTACACAGTACCCAGACATCCCGTTGTTCCTCATAAAAGCACATTTCATGGTCCATCATCGCCAAATTCTTCTTCCTTTCCTATTTTCCTCAACCCAACATTCGAATCTACGTTTCTCGAAACGTATTATTTTCTCCCCCGATTCGCATTTTAATGCGCGTCGTTCTGTATGACGTAGGAGTGGGCCATGTAAAATAAAATATCCTCGAAATGCGGAGAACTAACGAGCGCCACGTGCTCGTGCCAGAAATCTAGCAGCCTTTGCTGGGCGAAATATCATTTCCAGTATAACGCTCGTAAAAGCGGGCTGCACGGGCTATTAAAGAACATCGAACGCAGCGATACGGGGGGCATTAAGGGGGGTAACCACGGCGACGCGACGGTCCGAAAGAAGAAGGTTGATTTTACAATTTATTTTCGAGCTCGATAATCCACTTCTGTAGTGGAATTTATGAATTTATTAAAAATACTCGTCGGGGTGTAGAATAAACCAAAGATTAAGAAAATACTAATTTTAGATTACGTTATTTGTTGTCGAAGTAGATTAGTGTATTGATAAAATTCTGTTATGGTAATCGAGATTACGCGAAATCTAATTTAATGCCACTTTTTGCATCGTATTAAGCATGTCAAATTATAGAAATATATATTAATCATTGCAAATGGCAGTCGTTGAAGTAAGGGTGTCAAAAAATTCATCCAAAACGGTGGGACGTGTCGCACCTTAACCATTGGTCTGAAATATAAAACAGTGCCAGATGGGACAGAATGTGACACAGGACGTGAAATTCCCCGGGGGGGGGGGGGGCAAACCTTCAAAAATTAAAATCACACTTTTTGACAAAATAACGACACTTGAAATTTGAAATCACTTTCCCCCTACATTTCTCGCCGTTCCAATGCCCTTGAAAACTTTTAAAATTGCAGAAGTATGTCCCCCCGCAAAGAAGTATTTTCTTCAAAATAAAAAACTATCAATCGAATCGGTTAATAACTTATCGAGACATTTCTCCCACCAGTTTGAGGAACACTGTTTAGGGAAAACCCCGTTTAAAATTTTACGCGAAGGGGTTTCACCCACGCATTCGCCGCTACACAAATGCCTACAATTTCAGAAATCTCTCAAATTTCAAAAAACCTTTTTAAACATGTATCCTTAAATGTCAAACATAACATTCGAAAAGTGAAATAAAAAAGAAATCGGTTCTCGACATTTCTAGACCAGGAGACCCTCCCCTTAACAGTGCTCGTCCTTTTTTTAAATCGATACAGAAATATTCCAGCCGGATGTATCGATCCTGCCGCGACGTCACGTTTCGATACTTTCAGCGATTCCACCGTCGAGCCTCTAACTGTCTTCGCATTAATGCCGCTAAACGATCGGCTGGCCGTATGCCGCGCGATTTGAAGTACCGATCGGACGTTAAACGGCCGTCTCCGAAGTATGTGTGCACCCGCAGCGAGACTCGCGGCGGAAATAAAACGGGGGGGATCCGTGTTTACGCTCGATGCGACACTTTCGGTAACGCGTGAGGCTGCTTTCTCGTAACTGCACTGCCAGCCTCGGAGCCTTATGTAATTTACATGAACGTATGACTGCGGAATATATGAATATTTTGCCAGTCGAAGACGCGAACGCGCCTCGATACGCTCGCCGAGATTTACGCTTTGTACACGCGTTTCGTTTTTTTATTAAACTCGGCATGCTGCATTATGCTTCTGTCCCTTCTGTTCATCACTCTGCATCCCTCCAAGAAGGCTTTTGATATTTATATAGCCGTCTGAGGGAACGTCTTCCTTCTTCTCGGACTGTTACGTTGTAGCAAGTACGACGTTTGGGCGATGAGCGATGGCATGGAGCTACTGAGCAAGGAGGAAAATGTTTTCGCGGGTGTAAGTGCTGTTAGCTTGAGTTATTAATCACTTGCTTTCTCCGTGTTTGATTTTTGAAGGAATCATTGATTTTTCGCTCACTTGTTCCTAATCCGCCTGTGGCTCCCGATTTTCAAGAATATTTCTTGTTTCGTGGTCGAGACTTTCTGGGATTCATAAATACTGTAATCAGTATCCATGAATTCTGAGTTATCTGACACTCCCTGTCCTATAAATTTCTCAAATTTTTTACTGTTCTATCAATCCTTCCCCTACTTTAAAAATTTTTAAAATCTACCTATAGTTTTTTCTTTGGTAGCGTGCTTACCCAATTAGGCCTATGAAGTGGACACCCCAAATGCGAATTTTTGGAAAAAATCGATGGCATTCGTTTAATTTGAAACCGAGACTGTAGAGGATTTGAAGGATTTACTAAAGAAGGAATTTACCTAGTTCCTTATTAATATTTCAAACGAAAGTTCATTAGTATCAAATGGTGGATTTACGGACGTGAAGAAAATTTTGAAAGTATTTTTCTTGCGCAAGAAATTGGAGTTAATTTGAAACCGAGACTGTAGAAGACTAAGGAAGCTTAGAATCGAGACTAAAAAAGGAATTGGGTGAATTTCTTCTTTAGTAAATCCTTCAAATCCGTTACAGTCTCGGTCTCAAATTAACTCCACTTTCTTATGCAAGAAAGAGACTTTGAAAATCTTCTTCATATCAATAAATTCGCCATTTGATACTAATGAGCTTTCGTTTGAAATATTTTATTAAATATCAGAACCATCTGAAACATCGTCGCGATCGATTCGTAGACTGCCACACTTATTGACTTCCTCGTTTTCAAAGAAAATGACCAGGGATATATGTAGAGACACGAGCTTCATTAGAATACACGGAGAAGCTCTTGCGCGCTGCTTTGTGGCCCTCTTTGTAGCCGACGTGTACGTGGCTCTCTGCAGAGCCAAGGAAGTTTCGTACAATTCATTCAACTAATTGTAAGTGGAAGGAAATTGGGAGGGCAAGTGTACGTCTGGCTGAAGCTCTTCGCTGACAATGAGCGTCTGGGAAACTGCCGTTTAAAACGGATTGGAAGTCAAGGGCCGTTTTTAGCGAAACTGCCAGCTCTCAAATACCCAATTGCCCGAAAACAACGCCAATACTGGCGAACTATGCGCCAGTGTCGTGTGTCTGGTATTGTTTTAATTACGAATTCCGATAATTAGCAACGAGCCGTAGCTAATTAGCTGCTCCTGGATTCCAATGGATATAATTTCACGCATAATGAACTTGTCGAGCGTTTTATTATGCAAAGCTTTAGTTCCTATGCGATTCCGTAGACGGATCTGAAGCAGAGATGGGTGAAACACCTTACTGGCGTTTGCTTTGCTGCAATTTTAGTATCTTCTTTCAATTTCGTATCTTTGTGGTTTATAAACTATACATTGTCAAACCTTGATCTGGCTTAGTTTTATTTAAAAGCCTGTAGGTATGCTCTAAGACTTTATATGACGAGTCTAAATTAAGGAGAACATTCGTCCTCGGAGCACGATTTGTGTCCCTGGTAATTTTCGTCCCCAATTTTGTCCCCAATTCCGAATTCAAGGTAATCATTTGTCCCCGATTTTTGGTGTAATAGTACCGATTCTGTATTTCTCCCTTTTAACCCTCTTGCCGCGTTTTTCGACTATAGTCGAACGCGTGTTATATTCCCGTTCGATGCGGATTTTGACTATAGTCCACGCATTAAAAAAATGTATTCCCTCGTACTGTGATAAACATGTAAAATGCAAAAAAAGTGGAAAATTAAAAACTTTCCTTATCGATGTAAAATTGACACTTTTCAAGAATCGACCGAAATTTTAAATACTCAGCGAAAGGGTTAAACTTGAAAAATAATCAATATGAAACCGAAGCCACCGAGTTTACTATTTAAATTCTACTAATTTGGCAACACTATAATCTAGTCTACGACATCTGTGTATTACGTACATACTTACAAACCGCATATCTAATCATGAAAAAAATGTACCGTCTGAATGAGAGAACATTCGGATAACAGGCGTTAGGGTACTGGAGGTCCTACTGCATTCCTTTATATCTGTCAGTTATATCAGTTTTTACAGGGATATTTTGTCATTCGTCGGTAATTTACTGACGCCTACAGCTTTGGATAGTCGTTAACAAGGCATTCACGCGTTTTTTGCGCCCGTCCAGGCATTCATTGGCGATGTTCATTAAGGAGAGTGGTTCGATCAAGTGAACTGAAAGATACGCAACGGCGATCTTATAGACTCCTCTCGGGATAGAGCTCGGCGAGCAAGAACCTCGAGAGTGTAACGGAAGGAATTATCGATCCTTCGGACCTCATCTTTTCCTCGTGTCCCGAATTTCTCTTCAAAGCCCACCTCGCGATAGTTAACTCAACGGATGCTACGAAATGGCTGTCGTTATTTACGCGGAACGCGACACGAGTTTCGCCTAAAGGTCTGAACAGTATTTCATCGCTGCTCTATCAGCGTTTTTCGAGTCCTTTCTGGAATATATACAGGGCGTTCCGTAATGCGTAGTAAAACTGAAAGGGTGTGTGATTCTGTATGAAAAAATAAATAGAGAAGGTGGTAGGAAACTTACTCACCGGAGGCTTATTTATTTGAAAAAATCGATTTGGAAAATTCGTCTGGCAGGACCAAGTCGTGATTGCAGAATTCCTTTCTTTCGAACGAGGCTTTGCTTTCGATAAAAGTGATTTGGAAAATCCGCCGAGCACTCGTGTACTCATTCAAAATTCGGTGCCACTTTCAAATTAAGCCCAAACTTATATGTACACGATGCTACGTGACGCAAAACTTTTAAGCAAGAATATCGATGTTAAATCAAGAAACATAGAACTACAAAAATTACAGCTTCGTCCTGTATTGTTTTCACACATTTGAAACCAACGGAATTATGACTTGAACCCCTCCCTAATTTCACGCGGACCACGTCATATTTGAATTTTATCAAAATCCATCGGCAAAAACCTGTTCGATATGACGTGCACCGACCCAGCATTTAAATTACATTCCTTCCACAGATCTCTCTATTCCCTTGCTCGTCGTCTCACCCGCAGTCCCATATTTCCTCTCCAAATATTTGAAATTTATGAGCCACATCGGTTGGTGTACTACGTCACGCAAAGATAGCGTATCAGCAAATATTTAAGAATCTTAAGAAACTCCTCGTTCCTGGTCCGACCGCAAAACTATCTGACGGTTGTTTCCGGTAGCGCGGAATATCCTCATTGGATCTCCGCCAGAAATCTCCCCGATGCTCCCTCTGATCGTTCCCCAAAATCTCTGGCTGTTCTCCGGGAGGCAAAGTGTGGAAGAAAGGGAGACAGAGAGAGAGAGAGAGAGAGAGAGAGAGAGAGAGAGAGAAGTGGAGAGCGAAGGAGAGACATAAGGCGTCGAGAACGGGAAAGTTTAAATTGCACCGCCACCGTCTATCACGGCTCGGTTGTCGTTTATTCGGCTGGTTGGAACCCCATTTCCGATTGAAACCGACCCCCTCCGCGGCAGTTGGAACTTTCTTCTACCGTTTTCGACCCAATCAGGTCTTTCGACTGTGCCCCGTACCCTCGCCAGCTCGCCGGCTCCCTGCTTAGGCTCTCCTTGAATTTCAGCGTGTCTGGTGCGAAGTCTGAGTCCACCAAGGTGAAGGCGCATTGAGTAGGCACCTGATTGAGGTTGACGTTCAGACAGAAGAGATCGTCGACACGTACACTGCTATTTGAATGTGAACGGTCGAAACTGGAAGTGTTTTGTAATTTAGTGACGCGCTTGGTATTTGACGCGTTTCTCAATGACAGTAGGATCGTTTAGAAACCTGTGAATCTAAGGATTCATGTATTACAGGCGTTTAAACGGGTGTCCCCGCGGGAACTATAGGCTACCATGAAATCTGGACATCTCACTCCCATCCCCTGATATCCCCTTGACACTTGGTGATAATTTAGGTTTAGTGGACTTAGAGCATATAAACATGGAGGAAGCATGCAATAGGCGAAAATGTAGACGGCGATAGAAAGAGAAAGATATACATGTGGGACACCCCCTCTCTTTTTAGCGCCAGCATTTTTTTTTATATTAAAAAGAGAGAGGGTGTCCCTCATGTATATTTTTCTCTTTCTACCGCCGTTTACATTTTCGCCCATTGCATGCTTCATCCATGTTTATATGCTCTAAGTTAGTGGATTATTATATAAGTCAGCATTGCGTAATAGAATGTATGTAAGTAAGCATTGCGCAATAATTAATTAAGGCGTCAGTTAATTTTAAAATGTTATATTGAAATTATTTGAGTTTCACGTTTCCACAAATACCTACTGATCTTCTAGATATATGGAGCCCGGGCAATGGGTAGTTTAAACTAGTTACTAATATTTTTTCAAATATTCAGGTGTCACGCTTCACATGCCTCGCCCTGTAAAATATTTCTCCTGCCCTCGTCAGGGATGTCATTAGCGAGAAATTTGCGACATCTCCATGCGCCATTTAAAAGTTTCGAAAAATCCAACGCAATCCAGGGAACAGTATAATTAGTTAATTAAGAATCAGTTAAATAGAATTAAAAAGAAGTGTTAATACGTGGTGTTAGATAACGCATGCCTCGGCGCACACATAAAAAACACTGTCTCAATCTCGTTCGATCATGGTTTCGACGGATTTGGCTGAAGAAGTCCAATCGACTTCCCGTCCTTCTAGAATCTACTTCATTCTTTCTCGTTAGGAAGTGAAATTGATATATCACCCCGATTTCATTAGATAGTACTTCTTCAGATAGTTATTAGTTCCCATCTGTACAATATTGGCAGATAGCCACCTTACCTCCGAAATAATTGGGTCCACAAACTTTGCTGCAGGCGAAATAATGAAACCCAACCGAACAGACTTAAAGTTTACGTCTCCGGACTGCTTCCGGAATCTCTTGAAACTGAACACGCCGAACTTTACAATTCGGTAAATTGTTGCGCCGCGGATACCGTTATTTATTAAAGTCTTGACCGTTCGCGAGAGTTGCAGCGTTGGGAAATGGTAGCATTCGGTAAATGATCGGGCTTATGGCAACGCGAAGTGGGTTTACGATACAAACGTGATTCCTTCGGTATTTTGGGAATTAAAAACTTTCTGTGAACTTCTCCCCGAGCATTTCCGAGCTGCCCGTCTACGACCAACGGGCCATTTATTTTAATCAAGATTTCGAGGACTCGCCGCACTTTGCTGTTCAATATCTACTGACGTTCTCTAAAGCTATACACAGAGTGAATCGATAACAACTACCACCTGAAATAACTCATTATTAATTGACTCTAACAAAAATGTAGATTATGCGAATTACAATAAATTCCCGTTTCACTAAAAACATAATTTATTGTTGCTTTGGCGCTTGCAGCGTTTACCATTTCAACTCGTCAATTGTAATCTGCGAGACATCGACGAATGCAAGCGACATACGCGGCAAAGGAGATATTTCCTCTCCCGAGTGGCATAGAAAGCGGAAGTTCGATCTCCTCTGGAAGGGAAGGCTAAAGAGACAATAGCCGAGGAAGAGGCTGGGGAGGGGAAGATAGATTTTATGATATGATATGAAGCCTGAAAGAAGATTTGACGTTTTTATGGCGGCGATCGTTTAACGTAATTTCATAAGGGGTATTGTCTCCGTTCGCGATCGTTCTCCGCTACCCCCACTGCCCCTCCATCTGTGCACCCCTCCTTTCCTTTCTGGTTGATTTAATATTCAGGATTGATTGAATATTTAATTCAGCCGGTATTGACGTTCAGAAGACGGTTTGACGTTTCATATCCTGGGCAACCTGATTTCGCGCTAACCAAATTCTCGATTAGATATCGCGTCGATAGAAAATTGATCACGTTCCGTGCACTGTGACACGCGAAAACGTTGCCAGATATATCAGAGACCATTAATATCGATGAAATTCATGGCGATTTATGTGTGACACGATTACGTTTTATTGTAGGGAGCTAATATAGGGGAGCCTCCTGTGAAAACATTTTATTCTATATTTTTGGGATACTTATGCACGCAGAATTACTCCGTTTCAGATTTTCAAAGTGTTCTGTGTGTACGTGTACGGTAATAGTAAAAATAATAGCAATACGTCTTTGATTTTACGATATTGCATAAAAAGTAGAACTAATTTCAAATAATCGCTTCTTAAGTTACCCTTAAATTGTCATTTAACTTCTTAAGGGGAGATTCTCGTGTAACAGCCCCTGGAATTTATGATTTGTTTTTAAAAAACTATTGTTAATATCGCATTAAACTCTAGTGGAATAAAAGGAGGCATCTTCAAACTTGCAGAAAATATTTGTTTATGTCGATCTTTCTTATCATTTATGCTTAGTGCTCCCTTATAGCCACCAGGTGGCATAGAAATCAGAAAATCAACAAAAATAAACTGATCATGCTTTTCCCCTATAGTCTTCATACGTTACACACACACGAATAAAAAAAGAATAGCAGCTACTGGTGGAGGTTTCTGGATGTAGGCTGTGTCCTATCGAAGCATAAATCCCACATTTCCCCAGCACTGCAGCCAGTTTCATCAGGCGTCACTTGACACACTGATATTAATATGCCTCTTGTAGCATTGGCGGCCGACCAATCAACCAAGCTCGCGTCGCGTATTAGTGACTACCGAGCTTACACCCAGCTCGTCGATCCGCCGCGAAATGAAAAAAAAATGGTAAATCACCCAGCGTGGCGATTTTCTTCTTCCATCTACGCGAGCGCCCACAGCCTCGCTAAAGCAATCCACTCGCTGGCCCAACGAACGAGCCAGTTATTGCCAGAACAACGGAACCAATCGTCTCTTAATTAGCCCCCTACCTTAAGTACCTAATCAACCTCTTACATTAGACGGTTCGGACACCGCTGTTAGTCGAACTCAAGAAGCACCAACTGTCAGCCTCTGACGCGAGTCTAATTGACCCGCTGACGGAGCTGATATTCCCAGTCGCTCGATTCCAGGTCTGGACGAAATATAGTCTTCCGCCTGGTTGATCAGCCAGCCGCGGATAATCGGTAATGAATAGCCGTACTGAATTTTGCATCTGGCATTCCGCGTCCAGGCAGCCGCGCCAGATAAGAGGTATAATCGTGCAGATTAAGGGCTCAATGGTAAACCAGCACGGAACAGTCCCTGTGCCGTTTGTCCGGATAGAGGTCTGATCCCGGCGCATCCCGCGCATGCATATAGGCGGGGCGCACGCATACGTGATCAGGCATTAGGGCATCGACGTTCGCAGGGGGAGGGCAGAATTATCGGGGACCTCGGCGTTGCCTCCTGCTGGCAGCAATCTCCAAATGGATCCCCTGATCGCCAGGATAACGTCAACGTGACCGTGAACCGATCCATCGGCTACCTGCGCGTCTGTTGTCATCTGAAACGTTAATGCGAACCTGCTGCTCGAGGTGGAGGTGCTCAGGAAGGATCGACGCCTCGATGGGTAATCGAGTGGGATGAACTTTTGGCGGGGATTTGGAACGGTTAGAAGATAGGGCGGAAGGGCGGAGAGGGAAGGTGAGTTTCGTCCTGGGCCTGCTAGGTAGTGGACTCATCGGTAAGGCTTAAGGCGAATTTAGACTTTTCACTCTGTGACGACTCTCGTAGGTCTGTCTTGTTGCAAAAATTTATTTATTTAATTCATGGGCAGTAGACTAGTATTATATAATTGGTTAAACACAACGTCACCGTAGAAGATGAAAAGCAAGTCTATTGTCACGAAGAAATCGCCGTTTGAATAGAATGTTTAAACTGGTTTATAGAGCCAGAGAAAAAATTAACGCAGTGGCTAATATTGTTAGCCAAACAACACACCCTAGTTATAGAGTCATTGTACTTAAGGGTGCTCCTGAACATGTCGATATGGAGAACAGGCACAAACCGCAGAGTACGTGGACAGACCTATGTTAAAGTTAATTAGTTAAGCAGCGTTGGACTGTCTATGCGATTATTAATGGATTATTAAATAGAAAAGTAGCATCCCCGACGGTTCTTCTACTCTTAAACGATTTCATGTTCAACTTATGCATAATGGTGTCATAATTATTATGGTTAAATCTGTTGCATGGGACATCCCAATACGCGAGAGACGAGCCGGAGAAACTTGTGTTGAGTTCTCTCAACTAGCTTAATGTAACTTGTTTGGTGCGGAGACCAGATAACACACGCGTATTCCAAATGCCATCTAACTAGTGAGTTAAATAACATTTTTAATGTGCTTGAGCACTTAAATTCTTTACAAAATTTGAAAATATTATGATATTTTCCACGCCATTGTGATTGTTGCTTAATCCAAGCGAAAATTCGGAGTTCACTCTTTCAGTGTCGAGATTAGAACGCTTAGCATACACCGCGTGCGGAAATGCTGCAGTTCTATGGGTTAAGCATATTTGCTGAACGCCTATAGGCGTTACCCGCCCAGGTGGAATATTTGTTTATAACGGTGAGTTAATTAATACGTAAAATATTTAAGTTTTTTTTTGAATTTGTATCGTATTCTATGGACGTGTTAAAGTATCTTCTTATTTTGCTGCGATACCTCAATGCGTTTGAGCTTTTGCTTGTGTGGGTGAGAGTTTTGGAATATTTTCTTTTCATTTTCGCGTTTTAATGTTGTTTTGTTATGATACCATAAGGGAACCTGAAAGTATGTTCCTTTTTATATGCAAATGTATTTCATCAATGGCTTCGTTAATTTTAATTATTGCTAGTTAAAACAAAAATGTAATTTTCACAAGTGTTTACTTTTAATTACTATGAGAAATCGTTGCGTGATTGTTTCCTTCTTTGCCGAAAGAATTTTAGATTAGAAACGTCTTCGAAAATTGAAGTTTGCATGCTTAGTTTGAGTAGTGTTAAAAATAATTGAAAACAGAAAGTGGTGGTTATCTTAAATAAATCGTATGTAACATACACTTCGATTTCATTAGATATTGCAATGATTTTTAATCGAGTCTTTATTTTTGCTTATTAAAACGAATCTGTGCGACATATTCTATTAACGAAGCTGTCTGTTGACTTTTCTAGCTGACGAGAATTAATTTGAAAAGTCAATATATATAATATTACCTTTAAAGCCGACGTGACATTGGTCAAGAAGCAAGAACCCGTTTTTCAGCATTTAGAAAAAAGTGGAAAACTAAGTAGTTGAATTACAAGATTAGTCTCTAACGGGATGCTGAAAGTGCAGTGAAAACGTGGACGTGTCCGAGAAGATAAGTTCTGCAGCGCGAGTGAAAATAAACGAAGTGCCCTCGGTAGCTGAATCAGCAGAAATGAATGAATTTTGCACACAGTGTGGCTGTGGCTATTTTTCCACTTTTAAAACGTCATTCCATTTACTCCATATTTTACAGGAAATTCACTATTTTTAGCTGTAACGTACTATTAAATGCAAGCGCTTTCAACAATACTCGCAATACAGTCAAAAGCAAATAATACGCAAAAAGCTGTTACATTGTTTAAGCCATATCACTGTATATTTTTATTGATAGAAATAATTACGAATGGAATGATACGATAGCCAAGTCGTATTCAGTATTTAATGAAATTTCAAACTCTATTTTGTTGAATTCTTTTTTATATAAGCACTATTATATCGTAACAATAAGCAATTTATTTACCATTTTCAGGTGGGGATGATCCAGTTAACAGGACGTTCTGCCTACTGGCTACACCCCTCGCGTTGAGCGTCTCAAAGGTTTTGGAATTTATCTCCATTGTCTAATGGTTCATATATTTTGCATCTGCGTGTGTCATTATGTTCCTTTAATTGTCTTTTCGCTTTCATGTTAAGATGATTCATTAATTCCACATGAATATTTTTTTCTATACTTTGTAATTTCTTCTTTGACTGCAGATACCTGTAAATCTCTTATGCTATTATTCGGTACGAAGCACGATGCGTTTGTTATATTTCGAAGAATTTTAGATTGCAATTTTTCTACGATTTCTATACTTCAGATAGAAAGTATCCTGAAAACTAACAACAAATATCGATAACTGTGCTTTTCTGACTACAGTAGCGCCACCTATGAATTTGCAAAGATTTCGATCACACCTCGTTATCCCTCACAAAAAACAGACCAATTTTTCTATTTAACGTTTTCGTCTAGCCCTATTTGTTTTCGAATTATCCAACGTAACAGATTTCCACCCCCAACTTCGAAGGGAGATTTCACCCCTAAACACGAATATGAGTCGATAAGAAAAATACGTGTAAAATATTGCCAGGTACTTTATCTGTGTACCGAGCTTCCTCAAAATTGGCTCGTGTCAGCTGGTATCCCTCCTAAGCCCCTAAAAAACTTTTACTTCACAATTTGTTTATTTATCTCTACATGAAGGATCACAACTCCTTCAGCGCTATCATCAAGTATCTAATAAATTCGAATTATTATCGTTACATTCCCATTCAAAAGAAGAAGTAGCTGCTTCAACTGTTTCTAAACAACGAACGATTCGTTAACCCCGTAACAACTAAATTTACAGACTAATCAAATTTACGAACTATCACTTTTTGCCGAATGGCAAATGCGTGCCGGTGAGTACTTAAGACGCAACGTGGTTAAGCGCGTTTATACTTCAAATTTCTTGCTCTTTCAACCGGACCAGTGGTAAATGGATTTCCAGGTTTTTACACTCGACCCTTTTTCCCCTGTCCGTAGAGCTGCTTCGGTTCTTTTCATCCCCGCGGCTTAAAGAAATTCAGCTGGTTTTGTGAAACGAACACGGCCCGTGCTGTTTGAGATTAATTACCGGGATCTCGTGAGTCGTTGACACGATTAACCACCGTCGGGTTTCTGTTTATATATCGCCCTCCCCCTTCACCCTCCGCGGCTCAAGTTTTCTTCTTTTTCGTCCGGCTTCTTCTTCTTCCCTTTCGTCTTCTGCTTCTCTTCTCCCCGTTTCGCGAGGCTAACACCGTTCTGCCGAGGGAACAACGAAATACCGACGCTTCGTCGGTTACCGTGAAAGAAGTACGTATACGGGGTGGGCGACTGTTCGCCTTCATCACTAATGATCAGATGTGCTTCAATAATAGATGTAAGCAGGTGGTGCGTAGGCTAAGCGAAGTGGACGTTATATTTTGAAAAATCGTAGGCCATCTATTCCATGAATTTTATTTTCCAACTAACTAGTCTATTTATGAACATTTCTAATAACACTCTAAAATCACTGTTTATTAATAATCATGGAATCTAATAAATAATACAATAAAAATGTAAATTAATGTATATATCCCATATCTAGCTACAATAAAGGTATTATAAAAACATTAAATTTGACCATATCTAGCTACAATAAAGGTATTGTAAAGAAATTAATTTTGACAAAGTTTTTTGTAGAAGTATTCAATATTTCTGCAGTTATACTGCATCTATTAGTGTTATATAATATATCTGTATGTATTATGGTTAGATTTTACACTAATTTGTCCAGTATCGTTACTTCATTCAGAAAAGTCAATATGTAGAAGATTCTCTTCATGTTGGTCCTTAAAATTCAACTTCAACCCACTCATATTTCGACGAATAATGAAATGCTCAGAATAGTCAAGGATAGTATGTGTAGTTTAATTATTTATATTAAATATTTTTAATTGTCGTTAACAAAGATATTTAGGCGTCTTGTTTTTCACGACTCACTCTGTATAGCACTTGTGTAGGATCTCTCTAACAAATTAAGTTTGTAATTTCTGTGCTTGTGTGAATGCTGGAGAATGTTAAATTCTGAGGGTTATTGCTTCTGAAGATTGGAATGTCTAATAAAATGTATATTTAGTGTATACACCATCGATCGCGAGTTTGAAACCTTTCCTCCAGTGAAGTGAACACAGATTACTTTATGGATATTCTCTTTAAGATAAGCAAAGCTTTGATTTTGTAGTAGTTTACATCACTTGAACGGTAAGGGGGAAAAGCAGGGAATGTCACAAAACAGCTTTGTCGAGAAAATTAAATTTGAATATTTTAGTTCACCAGCAAAGAAACAAGCTTCGATGAATTTAATTTTCTTATATAATTTTCTTCTTAAATGATTTCTTGCTTTACCTTGACGACAGAAGCTTATGCTTAGGCGAAGAGTGGGGACATTAAGTATTTTCTTTCAGTGCAGAGTGGACATTTCCTGTTTTTTAACTAAGTAGTATACCGAATCCATAACGTTATCTTTTGGGGGTATTCAATCATTATAACCCTTTCCTTTGTGATTCGACAATTCTGTAGTCCCAATTTCCACCAACAAAATATGTTATATATCGCAAAATCACGAAAAATGGTCATTCTAAGGTTTTCACCTTCACTTATGTTTGAATTCTGTACTTCGAATTAAATACTTACTATTAAATATAAATACTATTAAATTTGGGCTGTCATACCATAGAATTTAAAGCTATCTGCTTTCAGGTCAAACGTTTTCAATCAACGGACGTGTATATGAGGTTTTCATCGCGTATTTTTATTTGGAAGAGTTACTGTTTTACCTAAATGAAAAATGACACTAAAGAATTTAATGGTGTGATAAATCAATCACGCAAATAGTATCCTGCAGATAAATAACAGTTATGTATAGGTAGACACAGCTAAACTGTGATTATAGCTGTCTGCCCGGCACGTTTTAAAATATACTACTGAAAGTTATAATTCCAAGCTTGTCGATCGCCGCATACATACCTCCGAGTTTAATAGTTCTCACTAAAAAGACATTTAAAGATACCAAGCAATATATAACTCTTCATAACCCAAATTTTTAGGATATTACATAAAATATTATATACATACTATATTCAATAAAAGTAAAATAACCCATTTAACTAAAGGAGAATATTCTTGTGTGATTAACAGTTTCAGAGTTAAATATTACATAATAAACACACAACCTGTTTTCCCGAAACTAGATAAAAATTGAAATCTTCGACGTGCTGTATTTTTTTTAAACAAATTCGAAACCATCAAAATGATGCTTGAAACCTCTTCCAATTTGACTTGGACTATATCATATAGCACATTCATCAATATCCCTTCACATCAAGTGCAAAAAATGCCGTGTTTGTTGATCGAGGAATGGCACTCCAAAATTAAAATCGTTCCACATTCCGTGAGGATTGTGTCCGACAAAGGAAGCTTGTATTTTCTTTGCACAACGCGCACCACGGTGCAATCGCAGATTTCGCGGGTATAGGTACATAATTGAAAGGAAGTAAAAGGCATTTCAGGCGGACAGGAAAATATCCCAGTTGCTGCATCCGAAACGCGGCGGCGGCCATAAAAATTAATTTAATCCGAGCGCAGAGGCGGGCCAAAGGCGTCGATGGGATTTTTTAGCGGAGGCGGTGCTCACGCTCGAAATTCAGAGGCGCGGTAGCCTTTTGATTTACGTGGAAAAGCGGCGAGGAGCGAGCCCGCGGTTTATTATACCATCTCGCCCGGGCATTCAGTCCCCCCCCCCCCCCCCCTATTCGATGATTGTGCTTATTTCTCTCTGGGCGCGTTTGTATTCACGCCGCGAACGTCTTAACGAGAAGTTCCAGCGTGCTGGGCGGTGGCCGGCACTAACGTAGCCGAAAAGAAAACGCGGCATGAATAATTCAGCGATACACTTTTGAACGATGCCGTTGGAGCGGATCTATGCGTGAAGTAGAGCGGAAAGTCGACGTTGGAGCCGCACTGGGGGAGAGTACCTCTCGTTTGACGAAATAACAGAGCACCCCGCGAGGCATGGTCACGAACCAACTCGATGCAGCTACTGTGCCTTATCGAGGTGTAGCGACCATCCCGAGACTCACTCGAGTGGTTATTTCGTGTCTGGAAACAAGGACGGGGTTACTGTTTCGAAGCAAGGTGATCGCTATCCCCTCCAATTCTTCTGCCGTTGCCGCAGCGAACGAGACAGGCTGGGAATGAGCGAGAGGGACTGACAAGGGGACCATGCGAGGCGTTGCGCAACCGATTTTTATGAAATTCGTAGAAAGGTAGAGAATTGACAAATATTTCACCGCTACTCGGCCGTGACTGTAGACACATAATAGTTCTATCGCCCGACGATCGATTTTCTCGATATTTTAATTTTTATTTGACTTATGCGTAAATGAAGTCCATTTTCTTACACGCGAACATGAGCTTTTTGCTTCAAAGTGTAGTTATTTTGTTATTTTTCAACCAACCGAAAGAATTGATTGCCGGATAATAGGCAACTTAGTTTTATTTAATATTATATTGTTAAAATTTTGTTTCGGAAACCTGTTCGGAAACTTGCCATATTTGTTTTTAAAGAAAACTTGAAAAAAGTTATATATGTTATTCAAGATGTTTCTATCTTAATTGAAAAATTTTTATCGGAAAAAGTGGTTTTGTCACTTAGAAATAAATTCCCGAAGACCTGGCCAAGATCGCAGAGTTGGGCAAATTTTATTTCAAATAACGAATAAATCCCCAAGATAAATTTTTATTCGATTAAACTTTTATTCGTTATTCCTGAGTAACATCATTTTATTCGTAACTTTTATTCGAATATTATTCGAAGCAGAATTTATTCGGTATTTTATTCGATACTTTATTCGTATAAAAATTTTCTTTTGGAAAACGAAGCTCATTCGACGTAAACTCTGGATCGAAACAAACGCGGGACAATGTGAGTGGGCGACGATACAGCCCCTTCTAAGATGTACACCAGGCACACGTGAAAGTGGCAGCTAAAGTTCAACTTGAAAGTACACAGAAACTTTCTGCACAGATACCAATTTCAATCCACGAACAGTTCAGCAACTGATATATTGTGTGGCTTCGCCAAATCGTTGGGTTCTGGGGAACGACCCCCGAGACGCGCAACTTCCGTTCGAAACTGTGCAACCAATAGACCGCAGGATTTCGCATCGCCGGGAATTTCAGCTCCGTGAAGGCGGTCGACGCGAGAAAAAAAACACGTGGCCTGGTGCCGAAGTCACAAAATGGTCCCAAAAGTCTCACGGCCCGTGTTGTTTCAGCCATATACCTATTAATGAACGAATGTGGGGTCCATTTTGACCCTTAATAGAATTATATTCATACAATTTTTCGAAACAACCTATCGCAAGGAAAATTGTAAAACTAACTTAGGTACTCTCCTGCAAAGTCGATTCCTTCTGGTATCAAATTCGAAAGTGATTTATTACAGAGTTATCAGAAAGTAAATATTCGTCATCTGTTAAACAAAGTTGCAGGTACAATGCTTCTCCGTACATGCTGTACAATAATAAATCAAACGCATGAGGTGCTATTGAAAATTTTCTACGAAAAGCAGTGACTGAATGGCCAAAGCTGGCCATCCAACGACTCTTTGTTTATGATTTAGCCAAGGGGAGCGTATTCGTAACACATAACATAGTGCATTCACGCGTTTTAAACATATGAAAGAGATTTTCATATTTCTCGACCAACCCCTGCATAGTAGCTTGCGCTCTAAAATTCTTCTATTTTTAAAGCAGGGACGTTAATAAATAACGAGTAACATGAGTGGTGGTGGATGGGTCGAAGTTGACCCAGTATCCGCCGTGCGAGGGTTGACGCAGCGATGCGTACCAGCGACTAGTCGCTACTTTCTCGGGCGATGTGCTGGGGGTGCTTCCTCGCGCACCCTCAGCTCGAATGGTTTGGTACGTCGGCGAAAGATCGATGACGTCAACGGATCCAGCTATTTTTAGCCGCGGGAGTGGGGAGCGGCGCGCGAGTAGTCTGCGCTGGGGGTAGTTGCAGGGGGTTGGAAAGCTGGTGACATCCCTAGAGTGTGCTCCACTCGACTCATTCATCCTCCTGACCCAGAGAATGGAACGGAGAGGGGTGGCTGGCGGGTCGTTGAACGTGGAACGCGTGCGCGAGTCCTCAGTCGACGCGAATGACTCGAAGGGTCTTAAAAATTGATGGATGCACTGGGTGAGGCTAAAGTAAGCGGTACTAGGGTGATAGCTGGCTGAGAAATGATTTTTTTTTTGGAAGACACTTTTGTGGCGCGTCTCAAATTTAGAGAAAAAAGAATGCCACATTTGGGGTTAGAGGACGTGCCACGGTTGCCATATATCATGGGAATGCCCTTGTCGACTTAAATGACTCGAAGGGTCTTACGAAATGATGGATGTACAGGGTGAGATGGAAAGAGGGTAGGAAGGGGTACAAGGTGATTCGTGGTTGAAGAAGAAGGGGAGGTTTCAAGTGGATTTCTTTCGGAAGGGACTTTTGTTAAGCGAGTTCAGGGAAAGGAGAATGTTAAGTATGCAAAGTGCTTGGTGATTAAAGAACGTTAAGAAAAATTAAATGATAGGTACCATACTTAATTTTAATGCTGTCAGCAATGTCCTTGTAGGTAATGGAAACATAGCGACTGAAAAAACAAAAAGGGTTTCTGTTTTAGTTTCGCTCAACTGTCTCTTTACTCAGCAAGTAGATAAGCCCAGTACGTGGTCAGGCATACTCTGCAGTTCGCACTATGGAAGCGACTAATGTTTCACTTTAAATTATTTCACAAACATATCCCACCATTAAGCGATGTATTCTAACATTCATCATGAAACTGGAAATGTATATTTTCAAAAATTCCTTACTTCCTCCTTTTAATGAAAACTGAACGCTTTTTCACGTTATTCCTTGCTTTTACAAAAAAATTTTATTCGAGTTTCTCGATATATTTTTTTAACGAGGAACCATTCCATACCAGGATTTTCGCTCACATCCCACAGAAATGTTCACGTGAACGATCCGTGAAGTCTATCGCAGGGATTGCGACGGATCAGCGAGCGCTATCGTGCCTCTGGGTATGTTTCAGTTTCCAAATGGTCGGGCAGTCACCTGGATTTCGATTTTTTTAACGATGAAAATATCTGCAAGTGGTGTGATGGGTCACTTCTATATGTGCCATTATTTTCAGGGGGGCATTGTGTCGCGAATTCCGTCTGGCTCGTAGGGCATAATGGACTGCGTGGAAATTCGGGTCGTTAAACGTTGTTGAATGCAGCCTGAATACAACGGTCGCATTGGAATGCACTCGGCAATGATTTCGAGAGGAAAATTAGAAATATGGGGTGAACCACCTAATTCTACTAGTTAATTACTTAGCCTATAAAAAATCATATAAAAATTGCATATTATCAAGTTGGCATATGATGTAAAAGTCGCTTCTTAGCTATCTTGCTTGTTTACGGAGATATCAAGCTCACCTTCGATTATAAATGATTAATTATTATAATTAGTAATTTAGTAATTAATATACTTAGATTCAGTAATCACTAAATTAATAATTAGTATACTTAAAATGGGTAATTAGTAAATTACTAATTACTAATTATTATACTTAGAATCAGTAATCACTGAATTACTAATTATTATACTTAGAATCAGTAATCACTAAATTACTAATTATTATACTTAGAATCAGTAATTATGATTACTAATATTATTATAATTAGTAACTATAAAATTTGATATTCAATTATAAAATTCGAGGGTGTACTTACACCTTCTCGTACAATAAATTCCCAAAACAACGCACTTTTTTAACAGCTGAAGTAGGAAGAATCCCTAATTCGACATCGTATTTTAAGGAACTTGTAGTTAACGATCCTGTTGTGAATAAATTTACATTCTTCGAGGGGTTTCCCATCGCCTAGAATTCTCCACAGCATCCAATGCATGCCGACTATGTACAAGCGAATGCTAATGTGTCTGTATTTCATTTCCTTCAAGTCGCAGACAATTCGAGCAAATTCAGATCCCATTTACAACGAATTATCGCGGCTCCACCGTCGCTGGTGTCCGTAAAAAATGCATCGATAACTCATTGTCAGCAGCATTTGTCTCGCAGGGACGTAGGAAACTGCATCCAGACCACCCGACACCTCAGCGGCGCCATTTCGGTGCACTGGAGCGTTCATTAATCGTCTGACGCGTTTGTCCGGCGTTCGACGATTATTTCGAACAACTTTGAACACCCGTGCCCGTCGATCCAAGAGATTCGACGGATGGCGGCGCGCAGCTAACAAACGCTGTTTAACGATCTCGGCTAGCAGCCCGGTTTCATTCTATGGATCAGCAGGTGAATCGAATCGAGCCCTCGTTGGCACCGAACGAAATTAATAACGCGTACTACATTAATGCTTGCTTTAACGAGGCTTAACTCTATTAATGAAAGAATGGGCTTTCAGCGAGCAGCCATTCGATCGAAAACGGAATTTCACCTAGCGAGTAATGTGCGTAGGCTCCCGCCCCCACCCACCCACCTGAAACAGTGATTGCCAATTGTTGAAATAATTGTACAGGTTGGTACGTCATTCGCGATACAAATGTAGAATGACATTTTTTTTATTTCCGCCGTCGGTTTGGAGAATATGAATTTTGAAAACTCGTCTATACATCGGTGCTTCTGGCTAATAATTATCAGAATGCAGGAATAAATATGGTACAAGTGCAGGTGTAAATTGAATCTTGTGTAGAAACCAATGGAAATTGTAGAATAATTTTCTCTTTTCGAATGCAGCTTTGGTTTTGAGAGAAAGAACGGTGTTGAACGTGTCGCCAAGTCTAGTAAATAAATAATTGTAAATATAAACAAGTATAAATGAGTAAGTGTGATCAATTTTAAATTCTAGAGATCACCTAAAAAACCACGCGACAAATGAGAAGACCACATTGAGTAAAACTGTCCATTTAGCGATAATAACTTCATTATAAATGCTCGCGGATGTAACGATGATTTGAAATTTTCATGTAAATTCTTTCTAATAACAATTTTTTGTAATTACTATGAAGCTAGCTGATTGTCCAATTTATAACAAGTTCAGGCAATTCTTTTGCATAAAAGGAATTTATAATTTACAATGCTACGAAGTTATAATTTCTAATATCTTTTTGGCAGCTGTGCTTCGTGTTACAAAAGGAGTACACTAATATTTCAGTCATGCTTGATATTTCGTATAGGTAATTAATCATTTACGAGGTACGTATTGAAAAATAGGTATGGGGGTTCCACTCGCTACTTCATTAAGTGCCCACTTCACAGCATTTAGGGATCCCAAAATTCCGAATTCGAGGTTCACTTTACCACACCATTTCTCTTTCGTTTTGTGTCATTTAAATTTACACGGTAAATTGTATTTCACAATTATTTCTTTTGTATTCAAATTAACGCTTTCACTGTTCGGAAGAAGATAAAAAAAAATAATCAATCATGTATGCTTCTCTGTAAACCCTTGTTACAGGGACATAAAAAGTATTCACAGATGTTTCTCTGCGAACGTTTGTTACCACGAGCTTTATTGACAAATACCTTGTAAATTGTTGAGTGTCTATGGAAAATTCCAAGCACGAGATGACACAACTCTGCACAGCTCTGTTAAATTCATCTACTTAATTTAGCCATTTATACACCTATCAAAATGTCAACCTGTTCTGGAAAGGATTAAACATTCTAGAATAAATGAGATACGTTCAATACCAAGGAAGTGGCTCCTCGCAGAGCGGTCATAATCTCTCCAAGGGCCTGCTGGGAAATCAGACAATGAATTCTAGGACCACCGCTTATGATGGATCTCCGAAGAATCCTTCAACTGACGCATTCATCTTCCTGACTCGCGAAAGTCGACAGTTCTGCGTTTAAAAGAAATATGCGCGGGATCTTTGGACTTGAAACTTTCTGGGGAATTGATCGAAAGCTTTGGTCCCACAGCAAATGTCCTTGGCGATCTTCGCCTCCATAAATCGCTCTCGAAGGATCATTTTACGAGTTCGCCTTGAGTTTGGTTGGAAACGTCCATCGATCAGAAAGTGGAATATCGGCCGCGTTTTGGGACATCCTTTAAATTTTAGTGACGACAAATTTTCGTACAGAGAAAAATATACTGACGATTTAATTGTTAAAAAAAATTATTGGACGATGTATAAAACGATTTTTTTAGAATTATTTTAGAATTATTTCCTTTTTCTGCAACAATTTGGTAAGGGTTTTACCATTGGACGTAAAAAGGAATAAGATTATAAAAATATCAAAATCCGTCATTTTTCAAATTCCGAGTTTTTTACCTTCTGTTTAATAACGCTTACTGTGATAATTCTGAGAAGCTGTAATGTTATTCAATTTAACAGAGAATTATGCAACATGCTGCCTGTAAAATTATAAACGTATAAATCTTCGCCCTCTGGTTTTCATTTAATCACTATGCACACGAGAAAAGACTCTCCAGCACAGGGTTCGCTGAAAGTACTGCTACAGAGTTCATAAAATCTAGAAGCCTTGAATGCAATAACAAAGGAACTGAAGCACTATCGCCATTAACAAATACCACTTCGAAACTGTAATTCCTCATCAAGCTTGTTTGAACATGTACAAACCTTTTTCACCAACCCAATGACAGCGTAATCAAAATTCTCGTATAAGACTAGCATGAATGAATTATTATTGACATTAAACGAGTCTCAAAAATATTCATAGAATTTTTATTCTTAAACAGTTCCGTCTGAAAATAAAACACTGATTTTTTCTGACGATGAAAATTATTCCATCCCTCCAACGAATGTTTTCGTTTGCTCAAAAACACCACCGCGTTTTCGCGGGGGTTTTCACAGACACGCATAAAACAGTGTCCAGGTGAAACAACAGCCAACAATTTCCAGCGCCACGGCATTTGACGCGTTTTACATTAACGTAACGTCTACTTGACATTGTGCATTGATCAGAGCCGAAACTAGAACAGAGACAAACTGCAGCAGACGTTCTGTACTAATTGACACAGATGGGAACTGTTTGTTCTCGGTGATTACATTGCTAGACGGTGTCCCAAGTGCGAGAGGAAGACACACGGAAAACGAAAATTAACGCGCAAACATTGTAAAAGCGTCTCGCGTGATTTGCCAGGAAAACAGGAAATCAGAGCTGAATGTTACACGAATATACAGGGTGAAGCGAAATTCCTGTCGCGAGCCGAGGCGGGTCGATTCTTCGTGTAGAAATAAATAAACAAAGCGTGGAATGGAATGCTGGGGAATCGAACCACGAGGTTTTGGTTTTCAAGAAAATCGATTTTGAAAATTCGTCAGATTTGAATACAGCTTTCCTTTCTTGAATTACTGTATTACAGATTATTTCTGTCTGCATTAGAGTTGTGGCTGTTGACAGTGACACGTTTCGAATGATACGACAGCCTTTTACATTTTATTTATTTTGTACTATTTTACGAAATATTTTTAAGAATGCACCCCTTTCCTAAGAAAAGTTTTGCTTGGCGAATTAAAGAAGCATAATCCATTTCAATGGGTTTTGATACAGGAACTATTTACACCTAAGTTCTTTTTTTTGTTAACTCATTGAGTTGCTATGTAAATTATTGTTCAGCATGCAACCACTACAACTTGAATAAGGATTCATTCTTACGTAGAGTAAGGTATGGATGATTTGATAAAAAAAAATTTAAACTCGATTTCTTCAATAAAGATTAAATAACGCAACCCGAAACGAGGTTCTAAGCTTCATATATTTTCCAAATCAGGCACGCGAACCCATGTAATTTTGTAAATTATTTTTCTCCAAAACAAAGCTTGTTGCAAAAAAATTATTTCATAAATTTCACTTCCTTTACGTAGATTCATCATGATTTTCTTATTAAATTAAATGTATAATTGAATGGGAATATTAAAACTTTAATTCTACTTTTAATTACAAAATATAGATATATTTGTACTTGAAAATAATCATAAAAATAGACTTGTCCTTTTAATAAATGAAATAATAAAGTAAATCATTCTAGCATTACAATTTTTTAATACAATAAAATTATTCTAATAAATGATAAACTTGAAATTTTAAAAGTAATTCATAGTAATACATTATTATTAATACCAAGTAATTGATAATTCATTTTTTGAATTAAATTATATTTATATTTTAATCTAAAAGCATGTCAGATTTTGAATTTTAAAGAATTAAAAATATTAATCCTATTTCCACTTGTGCCGCGATTGAGCTTCACATTATATAAAAAAAAGCTCTTAAGAATCATGAAAATTGATAGTAGAAAGAGACGCAGCGGTCGTTAATTTGGAAAATAACGAGAAAGTCGAGCAGCTCTCCGTAAATTCAACATTTCGCAACTCTCTTTAACGCCAGTAATATTGGCAGGGGCTCTCGTTTATTTCCGCAGCTGGTATGAGAAATCAAACTGATGTGCAGAAAACGAAGAGCGGAAAAAGGGAGTGAAGCGAGCGCGATGGGCGTCCAGGAAATTGAGAAATACGTCGAGATACGTATCCCAAACGCAAGAAACGCTGAAAACAACGCTGCTATTTTCTCACGTACCATCACTGTTTTTTTTTCGCCGTATTATACTCAGCGCAAGCTTATTCGCGCGTATTTCTAACGAAGGGAAATATTATAATTTTCTGGACCGTGTTTACGAGCCACGAGCTCTTGTTTACGTCCCCGTGGAAAGAAGCGAATCTGGGAAACGATATGGATTCTCGGAGGCCATGTTTTAACGACCTGAATTTACCTTATCTTGCAAACATTAATTTCAGTTAGAAAAGGCAGGGATCAGTGTGAGTGTTTATGTAAGGGTTAATACACTCGGCTTGAATATTCCCTATTTCCAGTAAAATAATATGCGTAGGTAAATAACACAAATTGAAATGAGAGAAACGGTTCTCAAGAAATACAATTTCAAACAAAAAATTCCAAAAGATTCTTAATCTGTATGAGTGCCACTATAGCCCCTAGCTCAATTAACAATTTTTGTCGAAAAGTAACAAACTGGTGCCGGTTTGATAAAACAAAGTTTGACAAGATTTTGTCAAAAGGATGTTTTCTTGAGTGTTCCACGAGATAAATCTCGGTTATTTCTCGACAAAAATTGTTAATTGAGCCTTGGGCGATAGCGACACTCATACAGATTAAGCCTCTTTTCAAATCACCTGCGCCATGAACATACCTCTTTCTTTTTTAGGTGCTACATTAACTCTAAAAAATAATTCAAACAAATTGCAAAAATTCTTTTTAATTTTTTTTGTATAATATAAGAGTAGCTTAATAAATACCAAAAAGATTTACTTCATCATATGTTGTATTTACTAAGAAAAAATCTTTACAAATAGCCTAATTTTTCGGCCGATCGAAGTAGAATGACCCCTTAAATCCGCCTCTGCTTTACACGCTAGGTCCAAAATTACTTTTAAGAGCTATCGAGTACAGCCAGACTTGAATTCATTCCATTGCAGAAGTTGTCGGTTGAAAAATATAACAACAGCTTTGCCCCAGCTGTCCATCTGCTGAGAAACATTTCGAAGGGCGACCTTGCCGGCGCGCAACCGTCCGCCATGCGGCATCATTCGACCGAAGGAGCCGTTACGGAAAATTGAACGATGCCGAGGCACGACCGAAGTCCAATGTATACGTGTATCTTCCTAGATGGATCCCGTTGGGCTCGAATTCCGTTTTGCTTCGGAGGGCAGACCGTCTTTGTTGATAGACAATCGCTCGATGTACCCCGTCTCTGCGAGGATGACGAGCATCCGTGCCACCACCCACGTAACCCCTTATTCAGGGAATTACAAGGATTGGGCGTGACGCCGGGGAGTCACGCACACGCTTGCACAATTTGGGCGTTTTGCAGGGACGCACGTTTCGAACGTGGCCAGCGTTTCCTCAGCAGCCTCTTCTTCTTAAAAATTACTAGATCATAGAGCAATAATCTGGAACACGTTCGTAGTGCGGGCGGAAAAAGAGAGCCTCGGGACTGGAGCCCAAGATCTGCGGATCCTCTGCGTCAGCCGCGTTACCAATTCCCCCAACGGTGACTCCCCGATCTTACTCTTTCTCGACCTCTACAAATACCCAAATTAAATGGCGCCTTCTGTGTGCCAATCGCACCATAAGCCCTTCCCCAACGCCAAGTGCCTACAGTTGCTTGATCGACTCTTAATTTGTTTCGTGGGATATCTGATCTGTGAAAAAGGGGGGTCATCAAGTCACCACACGCAAAAGTACTGGCTGCTTGAGAATTGGTAATGTTTCTCTTCAAACTTGATGTTTTAAAGTGTGTTAAGTGTACTTGATACCTCCAACAGCGTACTGCGAATGTAGGCCAAGGTTTACACCACTGGGGTGCATTCTTTGAATGTGCAAGAAACTGCCATTGTTACTTCGCTTTTATTCTTGGGGGAGCTGCTGTGGCTGGTCCGAACGGGGCAATGCAATCGGTAGTTCTTAAAATGGTACAAGCAAGCAAACGTGACGCTGCTTGTTTTTTTTTTATTATTGGACGTTTAGGACATTTTCGCACGAGATATTTCTATGGTTAATAATTAGTCTTTTAGCTTGCTCTGTCTGTTATAAAGCAGCATTGTATTTGCCAAATGAAAGAATTTTAATAGCTTTTACTTGCTGTTCGAAACTGTTATCTATATAAACATTCTTTCACTTTCTGTTGGAAAATACATTTCAGTATCGCTGTCTTTAAAGATTGACGCTTTTGTGGTTTTCTACTCTGCAGATTGGAATGTGTGAAAAAATGGCTTAATTCTATGTAATACACTATCTTACAATTAGTGATGTTAATTAATTTTGTATATTTCTTTACAAATTTTCTGTGGCAACATCGATATTTCGGTCTGAAGGAAGTCCAACCCTTGTCGATCAAAATAAAATAAGAATAAACTTCACGTGAGCAGTGGTTCGGAGATAGAAATTCATTTATTAAGCCTGTTTTCACGAAAATAGGGAAAACTTGTAAAATTCGAAATGCTGTATCTTTTTAAACAATTTCGTAATTAACGTAATGATGACTCAAACTCACCCGAATTATACCTAAACTACGTTATATTTCAATCTCAGTAATATCTCCTAACATTGAGTGCAGAAAGTGATCGATTTGTGGATCGTGGAATGACACCCTAATAATTGTAAACTTCGACGACCTGTATTTTTCAAACCAACTTGAAATCAGCAAATTGATGACTTACCCCCCCCCCCCCCATTCAATTACACCTAAATTACATCATATGTTAGTTTCCTTAAAATCCCTGTCATCAAGTGCAAACAGTGTTCAGTTCCGATAGTTTAGATGATTAGGATGACTAAATCGCGATTTCTCAGTAACACAGATTACTACATCAATTCATCGTCAAGCTTTTTAACAATAATTCTCCACAGGCGTATTGTTTAAACCACAATGATTAGTCATACAGTTCTTTATACGATAGTCTTTAACTGTGTTCAGCGCTACAATCTCCACGAATCGTTTCCAATTCCCGATTTCCTCCTTCCTTTGGTAATACAATTTAGAAGATTCGTTCCAATCTGGTCAACTCCATATTACGCTTGAAAATCAGACCTAAGTTTGACCACCCAATCCCACCGTTTCTTCGTTAACTTTTTGCCTCCTTCTCCAGACGTCTTTGTCCTAACTCCTTTTCTTTCTTTCGTCTTCCCGGCTTCCTCGCCAGCGAAAGAGATCACTATTTTGCATCCTGGACGCGAACTGTGCCACTATAATACCTTGCCCACAACTAAAACATTATTACGTTCGCACGCGAAGTTAATAAATCACTTTTCAACAGCCAACCATTAGTATTGTCAGTTATACGAGATCCACTTCGTCCCATTGTGAATGGAACCAAGGCATCGTAACCGCGATGAAATAAAATCCGTACGAAGTGGCTCCAGCGACAAGCTCGCCTCGCTGGGTTTTCATCATACGAACAAAAGAATCTTCTTCGTGCTTCAACGGCTGAGATATGATTTAGCAGCGGTAGCTTCGCGACTGATTGTTCCTCTCTGATCGTTGTTTACGTCATACTGCATTTGTTCGTCACTGTGATCTGTGATTACTAAAAAAAAAAAGAGCAACAGAAAATAGGGAAACAAGGGCGAGACAGGAAGAACGAAAGAGCCTATCCATATTGCCTATACGTGGCAATACACTTTTTACAGTGAAATACGCGTTTATAGCGAAATTATTAGGTCTGAGAGGATGTTCTGTCACTTTTCACTCCTACTATTTACGGACATGGTGCGAAGTAATTGGAATATTTCGTGATATAATTCTCGGCAAACCATGAAACGTGCCTCTTCCGTGATGGTAAATCGAAATGCGCCAGTCTTCGTGAGACAAATGAAAGGTGCTACTTTCCATAATGCCTTTCAATTTAAAAATATAAGATCACAAATAAATATTTAAAATATATAATATTGAACAAGTATTAAATTAAATTAACAAGTATAAAAAAGCATTATCAATTGTTAAATATTCTTTGTCGAATTAAATAGTTAGGTGAAACAGTCAATTACTATTTTCGTCTTGTTATTTCTGTGTCCCGGTGATTACAGTCACCCATCGATGATCTTTTACCACCAATTATAATCCACGAACACACCTATTTCTTCTACCATCTGGGGTCCCAAATTCCCCCTCGGATGTCACAAATTCGTCCAGATCAAACTTCATATAATCGCAGTTCCAAGAGGGTCTTCGTTCGCTCCGAAAATTAAACAGTTGACGTTATCGTAAGCTCATCCGAAGCTTCCTCGAAGCGTATTCGAAACGCTGTCTTTGCAATCGGTAAACTCGTGCGAACTGTCTCCTCGGCACATGCCGCCCGTAACAGCGATCGTCGAGAGGCCATGGCCACAGGAATTCTTTTCCTTGGCCCTCTGTTCGTTAGGCGAGGTCGGAACAAAAGCGTGCTCATTGTACAAAGCCGGCAATCACTGCAATTTTCCGTATTGTGCCCGGCTGTCGGCGGTGGGTACGCGAGGAAAATCATTGTTTGCGACCCGACGCCAAGAAGGGAAACCGGACGAACGGGTGTCCACTGCTCGCGAGGTCTCCGCTGATCGAGAGCGATAATTCAGAAAATAGGAAATTCCGTGCTTTGAGCCAGGCGGCCTTTATTACTATCTCTGCATAGAATCGCGCGCTTTGTGCCCACGCTGCAATTACGTTCGATAGTTTCTGTGCCCCTCGCGTTACCAGCTTTGTACCGTCGGCATCTTAGCGCCATTAGGGCCCTTTCACGCGTCACAGATTCCTAGCTGGCCACTGGTATTTTTTGTATTTCCACGAATTTTCTATTATCAATTATTATTCGTTATTCTGTATGTCATTGGTTATATCGTTGGCTTGTTGGTAAAATTGACCAGGTCCAGAATTCCATTCTAAAATCCTTAAGGATCAATGGGAGCAATTATTTTCTAAGCTTTCTACAACAATAGATTAATAAGAAAATCGCGTGGAGAGAAACTTATGCTTCTTGCAATAGCTTTTAATTGTTACCCGATTTATTAATAGACTGGAGTTTCCATTTGCATTTAAAGTTGTCTCGACTCCTTTCAATTAAAATATTTGATGATATTTCGGGAAGGGCGGTAGACGCTTGTTAGCCTAGGGGCGCCAAATCCGCTCGTGCGTCACTCCCTTCGCGTATTCCCCACTAACGAACCACCATTCGGTTTGATTTATACATATATAAAAACCCCTGTATCCAACCCCACGGTAGTCAATTAAACTCCGATCTGAGATCACCTGATAATAAACTCTTGCCTAGAATCTGACTCAAGAGTCTCTGGATAGGGAAAGCCTCCCTGGATTTACCCTCCCTTCATCAAATTCGTAATTACGTTCTACTGTATTACTGTTTGTTCAATATAAACAGACATTCTGATCGTCACACCAGTTTACAGGGTTCGTGGACCAAATGCGAAAGGGCCATTTCAATTTTTAATCAATACCAAGATATTGGTGAAAACTGCTTGTCGAATTCGTTCGGCAAGTAGTTTTGTACTTTTTAGATCGCTGAGGATCGTCGGCACTTAAAAGTCTGCGCCGTTCGTTGGCTCGCGGCTAAGTCGGAAAGATGGTCACTAATGCTGGGGTTGTGCAGTCGCAGACATCCCGACACAATAAATCGAAAGCACCGTGAAATTTCCCCGCTGCGAAGTTTCGTTTCTCCCGCGATGTTATGGCGCGGATAATAAAGCTCGGCGAACGAGTTAAGATTTAGTTACCGTCGTTAAAATTCGACGAGAAACCCGCACCGAGTCTCCGTCCCTCAGACGCTATTTACTGCAGTCAGACAAGCAGATATCATAGTAAAGTGCTAATGCACATACATAGAGCGTACATTCTACCATGTTGCATTATTCGTGAGGCACTCGCGATGACGTAACAAGGAAGTAAGTTTTATGCTGTAACTAATATTCAAGAAAGGGTGGTAGTAACCAGAATTTCAATTAGTTTGAAAGAGCCACAAGCTGGAATAAGAGAAACTTCATTACCACAAAAGAATCAAGATTAATATGGTGTTTCACTATAATGTTACAAGGTATACGAAGAAAAATTCAGAAACTGAATTTTTTGCTAAAAATTAAATGAATACAGGTTAACGAACAAGTTTTTCGCGTATCTTTTCCTTGACTTTTCTAAAAGTGTGCCCTATATGCCTTTTGATTTTTTCTGTGAGCTTTGTATAAAAAGGTGACGTATGATTGACGATTATTCGATGTTTAAAAATATTTAAATTAATTTCTAGTTTCTTGTGTCCCTTTTAGTATCATATCTTCTGGTTTGCGAAGCTTCCACGAAGTTCCACGAAGATCTTCAAATCCACGGTGAATACCTCGCGGCCATATTGAATATAAGTACAAAATACACGTAAATACGAACAGGGAAATCCACTCCAGTCCTCTGGTTCGTGACGCGAAACTTCTTCACGTACGTCGTTTGGTTTTCCTCCATTTCCTTAGAAAACAAGTCGAACTTTTACGTTGTCGCTATTGCCAGGCACGCTTACCACGTTCCTTGCCACGTGCGCCATCGGTGGCCCACGAAATTGATCGGACGTGGAGCTTTCAGTCAAAGAAAAAAGGTGTTCTTCAATTCAGTGTTAAAATCAGAGCAGAACAAAAAAGAGGGTGAAATTATGGAGAATATAATACGACTACATTTTTCTACGATTCAATATTATCATCTACTTATTACTTTTTTAAGAAAGTTTTTCTAGGTTTAACATTTTGGGCAAATTTTTTGGCTAAAACTGATATCCTCTTCAAATGTTCACCGTTTTCACAAAAATTAATATTTTGACAGATTTTTCGGTTGCTTATCCCACGCCAAAGTATACGGGACTTCTACTGCTAGCCGTGGAGAGTGCCTTTTAAAAAACTGCGAGAATGGAAGAGCACCAGCAATGCCATTTTGTTTAAATGAATAGTTACCATTTTATTTTATATGCCATAAGGCATGTAGAATAAAGCCCTTACAAAATTTTTTTCATTTATTTCCTTATTTCGCCCAAAAAATTCTGAAACTTACACATGATTTTCGGGGCTTCAAGGTAACTTAACCCCTTCGCTTATTAGTTACTGAAAAAAACAAAAAAAGAGAACTGACATACCAGAAAATAACGCGTGTACGATAAGCTTGCAGGACACCCCAGGGGTTTTTAATTTTTCTACAAAAATCACTCTAGCTGGATTTTTATTATTTTTTTTTATTAAACGTCTTTATTACTCAAAGAAAAAGAAGAAACTTGAATATTTACAACAAGAGTAAAGGCGATAATTTCTTTTCTGTTGGTTCTCATTAATCAGAATTAATAATGTCATCAGAAACCACAGAAATCAAGAGAACATGTATTTGTGTCTCCGAAGGACACTCACAGTGACTTTCGATCTACGTAGATTCAAATATTCCTCTTTGATGATCGTCCATGATTCTCACAATCTCGGGCTAAATACCCTGCGCAGGGTGGGAGCGCCGAGCGCCCCTCCATTCGAAAAAGTCAGCCCTAAATCCTCCGGCCCAACATTGTCGCGCGGATTTATGTGCCACGACTTCAGCGACAACATTTGTCGACAGAGTTTCAAGAGGTTTGTTGTTGGAACGTAACGCGATACGAGCGAACTACAAAGCTACGGCGAGGCAATAAATATCCCTTAAGTTGCGTGATAAAAAAGCACGTTGGCGTTAAAAATCGTTGAAGCCAGACTAGGCGCGAGCATCGAATATCGCGTTTCTCATGCGTGAAATACTGCGTGTCGCGGAGCAGGCTCTTCTTCCTCCTCTTACCCTTTATGGAATATAATATTCCGGCATCCTCTGCAGCTCAGATATTTTTCTTAGTCACCGAGAACATTCAGCAGATGCCTCGAGGTGTGCGCAGCTCACTGGTATTACCAGCACGATTATTTCGTGAAACATTCCCGTGGCATCGCTGCCATCTTTCTGGAGTTCCGTGCAGTTCTGCTGTGTTCACGTCGAATGTAACCGAATCGTAATGGCCCTCGTGTGATCGAAGGTACGGGGGGGGGGGGGGTTGACGAAGCAAAATTAGAAGCTGGTAGTTTTATGTACGCTGAGTCTTGTACCTTCGCATGTCAAGTGACATCTTCGTTTTTGTTATTGGAAAACCGTGATGCAGGAATATTGGAAACAGTTTTTGGTAAATATTGGGTTCTACTCTGTATTCGATGGAATCGGGAGAGGATTATTGATTATCAACCTCTGATAAAATGTGCATACGTTGTTAAATATAGTGTTAATTCTTGTACAAAAATATTGCCTGGAAATTTAAAATAAATGTCCCGAAAAAATTCCTCCAATTTCGGTATGAACATTTCGATCAACGCAATGTATCATAGATTTCCAGATTTTAAGGTTTTCGCGAATTTATTGACATGTAATATAATAGTCTTCATGGGCCTGATATTCTCACTTCGCTGAACACTCGATGCCCATTTTTTAAAAGTCCCTCTGAATATTCTGTATCTACTTTTGTAGAATTGTTGTTCTATAAATACATACACGTCGTTCCCAATTAAATTAGCTGGAACCGAACAGTAGGGTCCACGTTAATTCGTGATTAAACGAAACAAGGTGTACAGGGACCTTGCAGTAATAGAACTGTTGGTGATTAAATTACAAAAAGTAAAGAAAGTCCTACGTGTGTAGGAAATTAAACTCATTGGTCTAAATCTATTCCAAAATTCACTTCCATCTGTAAAACCAATTTCGTAAATACAACCTCGATCGACAAACAGTTATTCTATAATTTCTACTTTCTTTTACACAAATATTTATCGCTGTATTCTGCCGATTATTAATTAACTGCACACGTATTTATTAATTATTCGAAATCCACTCTCGAAAACAAAGTCAGAAATCAATAAAACTCATTCCACATCTTCGATTTATTTCCTTTGTATAAAATTACAGGCTTTCGAGTTTTACCAAAGTTCGATGACACTTTGTAGACCATTCAGTATCCTTATATTACTCACAAGCGAAGTTTGGGAATTCGAAAATTCATAAAAATCTGAAACTTCGGAGAAATATAACTCAAGTGAGGCTAATATCGTAAATTATTTTTTGATTCGGTAATAAAATGGTTCGAAGGGTAAAAACACCCCCTCGAAGAAATGGAGAGTTTTCAGATTATCGTGAATATTTACGAAACTGTAAACGATATAAAAAAAGGGAAACTCATAGCTCTATGCTTTTTTATGTCCTCTGAAGCAGCGATAAAGGATTTGCGAAAAGAATTATTCTCTTCCAAATTTATCCCCACCATTCTTTTTTCGACAATTCTTTATCACAATATTGTAAGCTATCGAAACCCACAAAACATTGAATTGAATTTTTTTCCGATATCTTTTACGACTTCGCAGATATTCACGATAATACGAAAACTCGCAATTTCCTTCAGGGAGTGTTTTCATTCTCAGGACCGTTTTATTGCCGAATCAAAAAATAGTTACCTTATTAGCACCACTCGAATTACATTTCTGCGAAGTTTCAGACTTCAGTGAATTTTCGAATTGGCAAACTTCCTTGCCAGTTAAACGCACTATCCAATAAACTCAAAAGCCACTCGACCCAACCTTTAAAACTTGCCCACTCATCCCGAAACCTACTAATCCCGTTCTTTATCCGATTTCCTTTCTCCACCCGTGAAACAACGTTCTGGGACAAACGGATTGGACATGCAGGCCTCGACGCCGACGCGGTAAAGGACGTTTCTCCCTTATTTTTATTTAGTGGCGGGCAAGGAATGCATCGACTGGCTGGTCTGCGACTGCTCCTCGGCCCCTTCGGAGCCACGGCGTCAAAGTGGAACGATTTCCGTTCGATAGGATGTTGCACCCCATGAAACTGTCGGTCGTTGACCGCGCGATGCTTTCACGAATCCCACTGGAAAATGGATCGGAATCTCTGGTTATTTTCGACTTTGTTCCCGAATACGTATGACACCGGAATCTCGGCTGCCGGGGCACGAATATCGCGGTGCGGTACAGTCCAGCGCTCCATCTCTCCCGAAGAAGCGTGAATTCTTCCCCCGATTCCTCGCTGGATTGAATTTTACAGCCTTCCATTCGTTGCTCGTGGAATTATTTACCTTTTTATTGGGACGCCGTACGATGGAAGGTCCGCAGCTACCATGAGATTCTTCGAATTATACTGGGTCAGGACTTTTGGTGATGTAACCACGAACATGGTCACTTTTCCTGGAGAAGCCAGTGGAAGATGTACAGGGTGTTAAATAAGCGATGGTCACTGCTTTCCGGGGTGAATCTACATATCTGGATCGGTGGAGATTTGTAAAAAAAGCTTGCTACGAAATTGTTTATAACATTGAAAATTAACGATATAAACCATTAACAATTTACATCAATATATTCTGCTCGCTGAAAGAAGACGAAGTCTAAAAGTAACCATATGTCGCAAAAGCAACGTTTCCTATAAAAAATTGATAAAATTTCTGCAGGGATGAAGTGATCCATCGAGCGCTCAAAATCGGATCGCAGATCGAATAATATCCATTTTCTTACGTTGGAAAAAAATTGTGGCACAAAAAACAGAGAATGGATTGCTCTCGGATTGCGCGTTACACAGTCATTCTGGAATCAATATTTCAAGCATACGGAATTCGGTCGACACGAGGGAAGCTCGAACTTCAAGTTTCCGCTATTGCTTTTTCATTTGTTAACGGCCCCGTCCTGTCGTCGATATTACGTTTCCAATCGGCCGTGTGGAAAATTCGATATGGCCTGGAAACGGTGCTTAAATCCCCGCCTGCGTCGATAATACGGAAATAGGGAAAATCGGTCTCGTAACTCTCCTCCGATGACGTCTCGATACTCGTTCAAGATTCGCTTGTCTTCGGTTAACGAGAGGCAAATCGACCGTGATCGCCGATGATAATACGACTGCTAGGCACGAGTTCGAGCTATTGAATTTACGAGTAACGTATGATTTCGTAACGCATTTTATGAAAAGCTTTTTGGCAGGAAATTAAATTAACAATTGACAGCTCTCCTGCACTTCGAAATAGTACGAGGAATATACCAGATCATTCTCAATGAAATATATTATTTCAAAAGGATAATGTAATTGCCAACGCGTTAGCAAGTATTAGTGTAACCTCTTTCGTGATTAATCAATGAGTTATCTTTAGTTAACGATAAGCAAATTCACTATGATCGCGATGATGCAGTACACGATGGGACCACTAAAAAAGAACATCCTTTTTTAAGTCTGTTAAAAAGTAGGCACTCATTGTCAGTGCATTGAACACCCACCACTAAATTCAGGTCTCGAAACATTAACGACTTCATGAGCTTCCTCGAAAATACAGGGAAATTTCATAAACCATTATATCTAAAAAAAAAACCAAAAGGAAATATATCTTTCATAAAACGGAATATAAAGGGCAAGAATATGGGAAATGCCGAGCTCCTTGAAAATGCGCGCGTGGGGCACACTTCCGCGGAGAATTCGTCGCAAGTTTCGATGCAGGGAGACGAGCATCCCCCTTTTCTCATTGTGAAACGAGAAATCCTCAGCAGGCATTCAAAGTTGCACCCAGCAGCGGCTTGCTTCGGGAAAATGGCACGCACCGGGGGAGCTTTTCCCTAGAAGAAGGACCTGGCTCACCGAAATGTCGTGCATTTCTCCGCCAGTCTGTATCCCGAGAAATATCGCGGGTCCTCGTTCATAAACGGGAATAAAATTGTTTGTCGGCTTGATTTCCATTCCACGACTGTCGTGCAGCTTTTTCGACCGCGTCCTCGTGTTCATCTAGGAAATAGATTCACCAAGGGAATACATTGCTCTTCACTCTGCGAGCTTAACGAGCGACAGTGTTAAAGAAATCGGAGAATTCTAAATTCGAACAGAGTTTTTGGAAGAAGTTTCGGAGGATGAGCGAAGTTAGTAAAGATTTTGAGAATCCGTGGAACACGTGTGTAGTCGACTCAAAATTGGATCCGTGTTTAGAAAAATTTTTCTAAGAAACAAAGCCTCTTGTGAAGAAAAGTGATTTCACAATTTTTACTTAGCTAGTTTTAGAAACCATTTCATTTGAAATTGTAGTTTACTATATTTACTAAAAAATACTGCTTATTACTTGGCAGATGGACGCGTGCCAGATGATTTTTCAAAATCGATTTCTCTTGAGGTGGAAGCCTTCCATGGCCAAATTTGATTTCACATTCCCTATTCAGTTTTTAACGAAGAATAACTAGAGCTTCGTTTCTGCTATCTATTACAAAGCATGGGAGGAGGGCAAGTGGAAAATCTTCTGCCAACGTCAGACTGATAATACGGTGAGACACGCGTTCATTTTCAAAGAGTAATCTTCTCGAACGCGCCAAGCGTTCACCCGAGTAAAATGAACCCCCGAAATCAGTCGGGAACCTATTAAAAGTGATCGGTAAGGGAATTGGCGTAACGTCGGGGCACGCTACCACGATAAATGTTAATTGATTACGATGCTTTTAATCGCGCCCCCGCGCCGGTTACGGAACGAGCATTACGCGCGACCCGTTATTAATTGAAGCGCCAACGGATCCGTGCAAAGCTGATCGGCCAGCCGATTGTCCCAAATAAATTGGATGTCGCGAATAAATCCGCGTGTAAGTTGTTTGCGTGCTCGAATTGAATATCCCCGGCGAATAACGACACGCGGATGGTCGCATGAAAACGCTAACACGTGTTCGTTAATCCGTGAGCGATATCAAACTTGTCGCGGGGAGCGTTTCGATCGCCGAGCGGGGGTAACGGTTTTGCGCATAAACGCCGCGATATCGTGAAAGCCGGACGTGAAGGGCGGTTTTATTATTGGCGGAGCATTAACATTGCCGCCGCTGCGCGATCGCAAGTTAACGCTTTGACGGCCGCTGTTGCGTGTGAGTGATTTTAATCTTCGGGGGTTGCAGTGGTTTAGATTTAACGACAGTGTAATTATTGAGGACCTTATAGCAAGTACAACTCCATTTCTTATAGCTTTTGAGTTATGCGGTGTGATATACGTAAAAAAATTCTACATCGTTTGCTGCACATTTGATGGGAATCTGATAACGAATAAGCGATTTATTGTAAATTTTGAACCTGCACCCATTACTCCAAAAAGAGAAATTAAAACTTATCAGCTCAATGATTACTACTTATTGTAAGAAAATATATATTACTAAATTTCAATTAGTGTTCTCTTTTTAATGTTAAGGCAATGCAATCATTTTATAAACGGTTTTTTCTAATTTACTCGAAGTTGGTAAAGATGGAGCTGCACCCCTTTTGCTGCAAGGTCCTCAATTGTATTATATTATTCCTCTTCCTTAGACAGTAGAGAGTGTTAGACTACACGCAACACGTGAATAAATTGTCACATATTCTCTGAATTTTGATCAGATTGCCATCTGTTCCTTTTTCCACATAATTAGGTAAACAGTAAAAAAATTAAACAGTTTTGAAGAGGTCAAAAAGTGCGTCGCAGAGTTTCTCCATTCAAAACTCATGTAATTTCATGAAACCAGCTTCTAGAACGATGTAGTCACAAATAATGATGGAAGATTAAATGAAGTTTCTATGTAAAAATGCTGTTTCCTCTGCATTTATAAGAAACGGACATTACTTTCTCACCAACTCAGTCCATACTTTGTGTTCTTTATTTTACCAATTTTTTACCGTACCGAAACATAGCCACGAATTGATAATACCGCCAGCTGATCAAATACCGATAATAACATTGCGGTTTGAACAGTTTAGGCTTCCGGTAATCAGAACTGTCAACCCCCCTCCCGCTGGGAATCATAATTACTGCCACTCTAGATGATCGTAAGACACGACAGCAATTGATAGATGAGTCGCCACTCGTGACTCACCCCACTTTAGGATTTGGAGATGATTCAAAGTTTGCCCCGTTAAAAATGTCGTAACACTGTAAAAACACATAAAAATGGGACAATGACGACGATCCCGTTTTTTCTCTAGAGGAAATAATTAATTCGACCAGTATCTCGTGACGAAATGACGGGCGGAAACGCTGGGTGATGCGCTGCGATGTGAAATTGCCACTTAGACCACCCCACGGATTGAGTTAAATTTCAATTTCTGCCAGGGCTGTATCTGCCATACCGAATTATTAGATTATAATGTTCGACGGATCTCTTCGCCTCACAGAATGTTTCGTTGGCGTTACGTCGCTTGGGCTGTTTAATGTTCGCGGATTAATAGCGCGTCCTTGAATTTTCAATCTACTTGCGTGCTTACTTTGAGTCGCGAACTGTATGAGTACTTACACATACAGGGATGTTAAAAACCACGACGGGGCGCACAGTGCTCGCAAAAAATAGTGAAAAAATACTCTATGAATATACAGGTTATTAAAAGAACAAGCGTTCGGGATCAGCAAGATATGTGTAGAACGAAATTTTATGAAGTTATTTAACTTAAAGTTTATAAAATTAGAACTAAATCAACTGACAAGAGAAGTGCAAGAAGTAATCGCCTATTTTGTTAAATATAGAAGTCGGTGGACATTATGTATAATTTATGTATTAAATGCATAGGGCCTGTTAGAGATAACATAACAATTTATGACAAAATCAAGATCAAAATTCCCTTTTTTGCAGACTTTGTATACAAATCTACGTGAAAGAAATAATTATTAAATAAGTAAAAACTAGTGAAAGCGTAAGCAACGGAGGTCTGTCATTACTGTGCGGGTGAGAGTTGTGTCGTCGCTGCACCTTAATTTAATTGCACCTTAATTAACTTAAAATTTAGTACTGCACCCTACCCGTTTAGCACACAATTATACAAGCTATAACGTTCCTAACAGATACTTTCAATTCGTAGACCAAGCATTTTTCGGGGCAATTCATCGACGCTTCCGCCGAGGCCGCAGGATTGGGGAAATTCCGGATTCAAAACAGAGGAGCTATCTACCCCTCGTCGGGGAACCGACCCCCCTCCCCCGCCCTGTGCCTAGCCTATCGACAAACGAATATTCCCCTTTATCTGTCCCGAGAGATCAGAGATCAGCCGTGATAATATCGTGATACGACCCGACCAGGTCGAGATTCGCGTGGAAGCCGCGCCACATCCGCGCGATATCGGAGCTTTTGGCGATCGGTCTGTTCGCGCGACGCCGATTAATCGGACCGTAGGAAAAAAAAAATCAAACGATCCATGGCCAGCTTCCGTTGCAAAAGCGTGATATTTTTTTCTACAATCGTATTCATTGCCCTCAGGCGGGATTCCACCCCCATCCCCTTCCCTCGTTTTTTTTAAAACGCAGCTTTATTGAGAACGCTCCATAGCTGTATTTATTTATCACTCTGGGAGAACAGCCCGATAATTTCTGATAAGCGGGCAAAGTAGTGTTTGTTTTTTATTAGATCGACCTTTCGAATCTCTTATCGAGTTGGAATAAAAATATCCATTTTTGGAGTGAATGTTAATAACTGACAAATAAATTTGAAACGTGAATTTTAAAATTCCACTGTATTTAAGAATTTTGAGACAAAATTCACAAAATTCATTCTTTCTGACCAATGTAAATCTGTTTACTTTGAATAATTGTTTGGTTCTCAGGGAACTAAAGAGAGGAATATTTGGTAATTAAAAATTTTGCAACAAAAATTATTCAGTGAACGTGATTATTCAGTGAGCAATGATGCTATTCGAGACAAATATTAAATTCATTAAACAATCAGGAAGAGGAAATCGTAGTGAACAATAACGTTTTCATTGAGTTCAAGGATTCAGTTGCGAAGTGCCAGGCGTTGTAACAGATTCAATAGGGTACTATCAGTCTGGAATAGTTTCAGAAGTTCGAAATCCGAGGAAGTTTCGAATCCAATAAGATTGCAACAAGACAAACCGATTCTAAGGTCCAAGGGAACTTCTAAATTCGACACAATCCTGAAGTTCTAAACGTTCTTGCGCTCTACCCTAACTTATTTAAAGTTATTGTTTCCGTTCGACGTTCCTGGATGGTCGCACGATGACGCGAAATGTGTTTCTACCAAAGATCCATCCTGGTTCACTGAGACACATGATTCTGAATATTGGGGGCCATAATGTGATTCGTGCATTATTCCTCTATTAATCGAAGTGTTATGAAGACAAAGTATAATAGCCATGGATGGTAAACTGCACGTTAGTGTGGGCGCCAAGCAGAATATAATAGCAGTAAGCCTGCTTCGAGACAGATCAATTATAAAAATCGATAAAATTGTTATTTAAAATAGTAAAAAATCTAAACTTTCATTCTGTGTTAAAATAGTTACTTACAGATATTTGCGAACCGAAACCTCAGGAATTTTGAATAAACATTCATCAATAAATATCCCCGGAACTCTCACTAATTTGAATAAATTTTCTTTCCAGTAAAGTATCTACTATTATGCAAACTTTTTATACTTGTACAAATTAAACAGAGTGATCTGTGCTTTATTATATTTCTCAAGTATTTAACCCACGATCTGCAGAAGAAACGAGAGTTTAGTGAAAGAAGAGGGGGTCATTGGCACGATGGTGTAATCGTCGCAACAGGCGCCCCAACTATTTAAGGCAAACTCCCTGTAAGGGGCTCGAAATGATGATCGTGCTTCTGTAGAACAAGACGACTGCTGCAACAGTTCGTGATTGTTATCGTTAAGGAACGAGACGCTTCATATGGGACCACCTTCAAGGTAGTTTAAGGGGAAAGAAGGAGGATATCCTCGAAAGTGTAAGGCAGGACGATGATCATGCCAGTTTAAGAGGGAGCAGTAACCGTGTTCTATCCTAGGATTGTATTAACCTTATCAACGCGCGCAATCATAAAATCCCCTCGACCACGTCAACTGTCTACGACGTTACCCCTTTGTTCTTCTATTTTTCTTTTTACGACAGCACTTGAACGCATCAATGGCCGAGGCCATTACGTATAAAGTCAATGATCATGCAGGACACTGTTGTGGGAGCTTCTTTTTGTAATCGCTATGTGCGAAGGCTTAGCACCAGGGTGGTTTTAATATGTATGATAGTAAAAATGTATATTGTTTGAATATAATATAGTTACTTGTAAAACTATCAGCCCACCGCATACTTTACTTATTTTAGTAATACCAAATTCAGAACTACACATTATAAGTCACATTAATATAAACCTTGATTAATATATTTTTAGTTAGTATAATCTAGTGAGGAAACGGTCAAAGAAATTTTTCTAGAAGAATGGCACAAGATAAACCTGGATTTCACAGAAAATTAATTGAATCTATGTAGAATAAATTAAAGCATATAATAATAACGCAAGTATATTAGAAACATATTAACTTATAATTAATATTGAATTTGGGCGAATATTTTTTATTGAAAATTCCTAGCAGTTATTTTGGAAGAGTGGAGATCGACGTGGGAGATTTCGATCCTTAGAAAATAGTATTCAAGAAGTCCATGCTACCAAGACGATTCGATCGTTATAATCGAAAATACTGTAATAATATTATTACCGGCCCACGTTGCAAAATGTGCTCGCTAATAAAGTGCATTTAAGAGTTTCTTACTGATTAAGAATAAGTTTTTTATAAAATGCTTAACGATATATGTACCTAGGTAGAAAAATCAATTCAGTCTGCGTTAGAATTGAACGGAGTGAAAATAAACTATCATCTTACTATTTTCTAATTTGGATATTCAAACGTTCTGAATTCTTTGCTTCCATTATTACTCTCGCTTAAACACTTTTAATTCCTGGTCTGGCCATGCCAGGCATTTTCTACTTCATCAAGCGAACCATGCAATGTACCGTATCTTACAGTATTCCAAAATTTCAACAACTACAATTATTATTAATTATAACACGAATGCGCCACAATTTTGAATATAGTAAGCTGAAAATATAATAAACAAATACCTTGTTTTCAGAAAGAAAATCAATTGTATATATTAACACCATAGAAAATCGTTTCTTAAATTCTAATATGGTTGATTTTTCGACTCGTGTATATCCAAAAGTTTTTCATCGTCTCAGTGGGGCCATTTACCATTCTCTTTTGACAACGCTATGTTAGCAAGAAAAAGTATAGGTGCCAGGGCGAGAAAGCATCGAGCAGAGAGATTAGCATGATTTCCCGCAATCCTCAGTTTCCGACAATAGGAACACGAATGGGAACTGTATGACGAATGTTTCCCTTGAATCGCACGCCACGTTGCCTTTAGCTAGTATGACTTTGCTGTGAAATACGCCGTTGGAGGGAGCACAATAGCCTTGCCAGGACTCGCAGAGAAATTGGTAGGGCCGCGTTTTTCTAAAGGAACGTCAGACGCACTTGACGCCTTTATGAAAGAGGAGTTCGTAAAGGAAGGAGCCTCGCGTTATTTGCGATATAAAGCGCCATAGGTGTTTGGCAACTAGACATGCAGAAAATACAGGATGATCCGAGGAAACAGTCCAACAATTTGGAAGCATGCAGAACTCATTAAACTCAGCAAAATGTGTCTAGTCAAAATAGGGGCGCAAATTAATTCTGAAGAGGCTAGGTCAAGATAAAGATGTCCGTTTGATCCTCTCTGCCGATTTATTTTACAGAGGCCAAGCATTCATGCCAAATTTAAAAACAGCAAGAAAGGGAAGAAATTCCAGACCTACAGTATTGGAAATAATTAAATCGAATAAACACGTTATCACTTGAACCTCTCATATTATTGGTACTAGGAAACTATTATCGCAAAATTTATTTAGAAGGGAATATATCGAACCCGTACACCGATTTTTATGAGACTCTGCAGGTTTCGAGGATAGTGAAACATTTTTGACACGTATATTTTGTTATCGGCAATCGTCCATGTTGAAGAGTTGAAAAAGGCCCTAAAGTGGGAGATCGAAAACGTATTTTCTGAAATTTTCTAAAACCTGAGCAGAGGGCTGGATTCGTCTTTAAAAAACTCACACTAAAAAAAAAAGAATTTGTTCTACGCGTAATATTTTCCCTGGATATTCCAGTTTAGTGCAGAAATGCGTAGCTCACTGTCGTGCTCTGCGTGAAATCTATTAGGTGATCTCCACAATGCTTGTTTATTCAATAACAAATAAAGTAGACCGAGCTTTTGCAAGTACCCATGCTTTCGCCGTATTTTCCAGTTGAGTGTCGGATCTCGAGTCTGCTGATTTGCGGAGTGAAATTGGTTTTATTCGCTACACTGAGTAGCTACGCATTTCCATATATGGCGAACGCAGGAGCGTTCATATCTTTTCTGATTTCGCGAAGTGTGCTTAGCTCGCGGCTTAGGAGCGTCCCGAAAGTTCCTGTGTATAATATCGTCCAAGTATATATTAATAAAAAAAAGATACTTGTTTAATGAAACCATATTTGAAATTAAATTTTCATTTTTCCTTCAATTATATTTGTAATTGATTTATATTTACCAATTAGTAATTTACATAGTAATGTTGACGAAATATTGATACATAGCCCACAGATTAGTAATTAATTTAATTACAGTTATAATTAAATCATCATTTTCCACATTGGACGATAATTACGATTCAAATTTGCAGTCATTATTTGTGATTTAAGATCAAGCTTCCCAGTTAACATGAATTTAATCATATAATTTTTTATTTAATACATGAAACCAGTCAAGGAAGAACTTTTATGTGGTTTTTCATACATAATAATATGTGCAACGAATTCTAATCTTTCAGTAGGTATCAAAAGGTAAAAGTTAGGTAACTGCTTTCACAATTAATTAATCTTCTAATTTATTAATATAAAAGTAGTTCCGATTTATCAGTATAAAAAGATTCTCCCATATAAATAATTAAACAATTTATGTGAACGAACCCGTTTAATACATTATTACACATATTAAGTAGCACATACATGCAAAATTTAAATTAACTTTGTGACCTGTCGCTCGTCTACTCCCCTTGAGAGATACATTCCAGGTTTAGAGGTATTAAGACAACGAACATATGCGAGCTGCAGTCTCTGTCTAACTTGTGGAATCCAATATTTACGTCGCACACTAACTCGCCAGCATTTTGCGGGCAAGCCTAGGTGGGCTTAGGCGGGCGTTATGTGGCGCAGAAAGGTGAAGGGCTATCATTCTCTGTCAAAGGATTCTAGAAATTTAATTAATCTGAGTCGATGGGAACGGGATATACGTCATATTCACTTGGACATATTACACTCGCTGTGGAAATTCACTGAAATTCCTATCCCTTGATAAAGAAACTTGCGAACAAACCTTGAAACTCGTAACTGGAAATGTATAATTTTACCAGCGATTGGGGGACGGATTAAGTTATTATTACTGTGAAAAAATTCCCCTCCCCGGCTTCTAAATTTAATCTTCTCTGACAATCTTGTCTTAACCCATTTTTACGAAATCGGAAGATTTTATTAAGAGGTTTAAAAGGATAAATAAAAATAAATAAAATTGAGGATCCACGTGTTTTTTTAATCTGGAATATATGTTTCTATAAATCGAAATAAGTTAATACGATTCCAAATTGATGAAGATATAGAATATTTCCTACGTCAGAGATAATTTATTATTAATATCGTCCAATAGATCTGAATCGGTTATTTTCACCATTGTTGTAACAAGTTGTGATTTTACTATTCAATTGTTACGTTGGTAAGATCGATTACGATCACATTTTTAAAGCATAATTATACGAGTCACGTTCCTTTATTATCATCATAACAATTGCAACTATTACGATCGTTCGAGTTTATTTCAATGAAATTCACCAGGTACCACAGAATAATTCGATCAATGACCAACGAAAATTGTCATCGGTCACTATTCGAGATCCATACGGGAGTCTTCTCACGCGTTCGATTCAACTATCGGACAGCGACACAAAAGTTACTGTAATTATTCAATCAGCAAGGGTAGGTAATTGAATAACGCTACGCAGGGGTAGGGGACGTTAATTAATCTAGAACATTATACGGCAGCTGACCGGTGTCTGACTTGATAGAATTTCACGTCGTTCAGCAGAAAACGAGGAAACTTTTCTACCGCGTGATATTACCTATCAGACCCATTTATTTATGACGAACCCTCTGCCTTACATTTCTTCAAAAAAATTCCATGGAACATAATCGACTTCATCATTTAACCCAGTCGATTTCACTAACTTACTTTTCAACAATTCAACAAATAACAATTACTCTTTTTCGTTTCGAAAGGAAAATGTTGAAAGTTATATTAATAAATTAACGGTTCGTTAAAAGTTCCTTACTTCCATTTTCGTCAGACATTTTTGAAGAATTTCACCACCGCATGTCCAAACATAGGTATTAATTTTCTCCCTCCGTAAAACGAGTGAAACCGAGCTTCCGCGGTGTTCAGTAAATAAAATATTATTTTAATTAAACAACCTTTGATAAAGTTTAAATTTCCATTTAGTAAATTATTAATAAATTTAAAATTTTGTAGTTCCATTTGGCAAATACTATGATTACGTGCCATTTTCACGAGCCAACACCAGGTTACGCGGAATAAAGAGAATTCGTCCTTTGAAGTTTATCTTTTAATAAATGTATTTTGCACTGTGGATACATGTATTTGTGGGAACGGTTGCACGGCCGTGCGCTTCGGGGCCAGTGTTTTCCATGGTATTTCCATTATTTCATTAAGTGGACCCTAGACTCGGTGTAACACGGTCGGTGGGCTACTCAAGCTGTACACGATGCAAATGTAGACAGCGATAACCGCCGCGAACGTGGCCCAAGTGAAGACAGCTGTTTCGAATCCTGCGAGGGCAGAATTGAAGCTAACAGTACGCTTCGATAACGAAACGAGGGGTTTGTTTCTGTTATTCCCTTCGCACTGGGATCTGTGGTGTCTCTATATTGGTTTAGATTGCCCGTTTGTACGCCAATAATTTGTTTCACCCTCATCCGGTGGATACGCGGTCCTCGTATAAGATTATTAGGTAGGGACGTAACACTTTGAGCGGCGCAAGGTTCGGTTAAATACCGTTTCAAGTCGGTCAGGCCTTCCTCAGCGATCGCTAACTACTGCCGGGAAAGTTTTGCTTCACCCTCGGTTGTCAAAATTTGACTTTGAGGTAAAATATCATTGAGGCATTATTAAAAATGGTACTATTGAGTCCATGTATTAGTAATTTTATGTATCCTCTATAGGCAGAGACGCTTCCCGAGCATGGGGAATTTTATTTATTAAATTTCTATGTATTTTTTATTAAACTGACATATTTCAAGAGTATAATCATAAATTTTTAACTAAAAGTATCAAAAATTAAAAAAGATATTGATTTTTAAGTAAAAAACCTTTCTGGAACTCTTTCTTTTAATATTTTTTAAAAAATAATGCAAGATAGAATTTTTTATTTCATACTACCATCACGTCACTCAGTTTTGTTTGAATTCAAAAGTTCGTGAAGCAGTAGGCCTTTCTGATACCACTTTGGAAACCAAAGTTATCATTTTGGAAGCTTTTAAATCAATTTTGATATATTCGTTCAGACAAAACATTTTGACCATCGATAACTCTATTTAAGTGCTTCTGCAGCAGACTTTCCGTGGTGGAATCAGAAAACATTGCAGTGCACGCGCCCAGCAATAAATGTTTATTTCAGTAACCCATGGCAAGCTACACTCATTTGTTAACATCATTTTTAAGGAGACCTGATGAACATTATCGGCATCATATAGTATGAAATAAAAAGTCCTGCTTTACTTATATTTACGGTCTCTGAAACGCAACCTACGTAATCCTAACATTAAAAACCACACATTAAAAAAAAGAATAATGCTTCCAATATTCGGAAGAATTTTGTATTCAAATCAGATTCGTCAGTGTCCAAGAAACCGACATAAAAAAAAAGGAGATCCCAGTGCGTCGTGGATAGGGTTCGATTTGGAGTTATTTATAAAATTCGGCTAAGCCGATTACGAGCAGCGAATTCCAAATTCCCGCCATATCTTTTGCCTCGGCGACAGCGGAGTCCGTCTCGAGGATTCGAGCCCTGTGGGGGGCTTAAACTCGGAACTGTTCGTGAAATTTCACAAAGCCGATTAAAACTAACACGCTGCACAATATGAAATATCGTATCGCAGGGTTCTGGCTAAGACTATTGGAGACGAGTCAAAGAGCACGTTCGATCTGTGCTTTCCAAGGGAATGAAAATATTTTCCTCACTTTCTTTCCCTCCTTCGTCCAGCTGTTCATCACATTGTTCGCCAGTGGCTGCCTCCACCGATTTATTTTGCTTCATCGAGCTGGGATTTTCCGTCGAGGCGTCTGCGATAAATTATGCGAATAATACATGCTCTAACGTTGAAAATTAACACAAAGGAGCTGGGTTTGTAGTATTTACGACGGTATCGTTACTTTGCAGAACTTGGGAGTTAGTTGTAACTTCAAGATTTGCTCTTTTGCGCGTTGGATAAAGACACTGAGAATTTTCTGAGTCTAACGGGTGAAACGTGGAAATGTTAAACCTCTGCACTCCAAGCTATTCGGCTCGACAATTGAACAGAGGCTTGCTGTTCAATGCTACAGTTATTAAGTACAATTATTGAATAAGAAAAATAGAGTACAGTGATTAAAATGAACAATTTAGTTCATTCTACGAATCACGAATTTTTATAAGGTTTAGTGGTGTTGGTATTTAATTGGAGCTGTGGGTTGCCTGAGAGACATACTTGGAGTGCAAAGAGTTAAGATAGTTGCACTTCTAGCAAATGTCGACGAGTCTGTCGATTTATTTTAAGTTTGATTGGGTTTTCTTCCTATAACTGACTTTCTGCGATCAAGTGAAGTTTCAAAACGGAACTCGATAGTTTCGTGTGTGCAAGGCATTAACGAATATTGTTGTATTACAGGTGCAAACTTTATGGATTGATAGAACTGCTCGAATGTGAATAAAATGAAATTGAATAAATGCATATGTTCATCCAGTGGACCAATGGGCATCTCTGTTACGTGAATATTATACAGGAAGGGCCCTTATCTTCGCTAAAGACTCTTTTGACTAATGAAAATCATGTTTCACTTCAACCAGAGTTGGGCAAAAATTTATTTTAAATAAAAATTTGTGTACGAAATTCTTATTTAAAATAATTTTCGCCCATCTCTGATTTCAACAGTGGACAGGGGACACAGAAATGATGAAAAAAGTCCATATAAATCTTGTTTCCGAATTGTAATCATTTTTGACACTCCCATAATTCTTAATGGCAAACTTACTAAATGTCTGTATAACTCTTTTGCAATTGGGAAATTAATCAACATCACATTTTAGTCACATCTACTAAATTTTTTGAGAAAATCTGCAGCGTGACGACTGCAGGCTTGCACTCAGGGCGAACGTGGCCATTTCGAACAATTCTTATAAAGGTAAGAAGTTGCACAGTATAGGAGAACAAATATAAATAGAACTCGGGAATAAAGTCAAACAGGACACATGTTTGTATGAATTTTTTCCATCGTTTTTGTGTCCCCCACCCACCATTACAATGAGTCCACCCTGTATCCCGTCATTTTTAATTACTTCTAAGTGACTTTCTGTTTTGTAATTTTACTGTCCACATGGCATAACGAAGCAGTATTATTATCGTAATAGTTATTCACCTTGCTCGGCCATTTCGCCCTCCATGCTCACAAGGACCAATCTTCCCCCAATAATCTAGCCGTACGAAAGCGTTCCGAAATCACCGACTCTGTCCTGCAAACGACTTAATTCAATTTCGACACTCCCGCAGTCTCTATGACATAGCGAAAGCAGAAGAACCGAACAAAACCTCGGCTTCCTGTTGACGGAGCACAAGTTCCCGTTGGCCGCGCGGTCTTTTTCAGCGGGATCGTCTGGTCAGAATTGCCAATTGGGACGTCCTTAGTTAGCGAAGCAGTTGGTAAATTTACTCAGGTAGCTTTACCCACTTCCACGTCGAATTGTCGTTAACTGTAAGGGCTCCCCCCTGTTTGCCACTGGTTTTCGTCCTCGCCACGCGAGCCAGCTTCGCGGGCGTACCCGGTGACGACGAACTAATCCGCCTCCGGTGATTACGCAGTTAAGCGGCCCTCTTCTTAAGGCTGGCGCATTTCCCCGGGGAGATTTTCTGCTCGAACGATGCAAATTTATGATAAGCACATTGTGACTGCGATCCGGCCAGACCCGGAAGATGTATGTAGGTGCGTCGCTCGTCGGTGTGCTGGCAAAAAATGATGATTTTAGGGATTGCGGATGGGCGAGGGAAGATTGTCAAGGGGGCTTGATGGGAATAATGCAGTGTAGAGGTTTGAAAAAGGGGCTTTTTGTTGCCTCTTTATAATTCAGTTCTCCGGGAAGATACTGCTAAAGCAGTTCGCTAGAATTTCTAGAAATAACAGAGCTGCAAGCCTTTTATAAAAAGTGGAAGACAAGAGGCGGAAGTTATAGGATGAGTCTCAGGTGTTAGGTGAAAGAATACGGCTCATATTATAGAAATATTAATGAAAACGAGGGTTCATAAAGCTGATGACGAATGGAAAGGCGAAGAAGGAAGAGAAGAACGCGTAAGTTTCGTGAATAAATAAGCATAATGATAAGGTGCAGGTAGATATAGTCAGGATATTTAGGAATTAGGGTAAGTCGGGGAGAGATGGCCCACTTTTTTGTAAACCGTAAATTACGTAAATTACACCGTAAATTTAGTGGTTGTTTAAAGGACAAAAATAAACGTGATCGAGCCATCTCACCCGGAATTGTCCTATAATAGCGCCATACAAGTGGCTGCGCCTCGCCTTTTATGCAATTTGGGTACTTTCTACCTATTATGTAAATCAGTTTGACGAAACAGAGGAGTGATCGATGAATGTATTTGAAAAATTTTGAGAAGTAAATTACACTTTAATATGCACGGATAAACAAGTTTAATCTAATCAGATCCCTACACTGGCATTAAATCTTAACCAATATTTCCCTTGAATCTCGTTCCGAAGTTATCACACGTCTACTAAAACATCAACCCCCCCAAAAAATACTATCATCTACTAATTAACCCCAGAGGCAAAGCTTTAAAACCTGCTGCAAATAAACCCACAAACAACCACCTTCCCCGCAAGTGAAACAAACCACGAAACATAAGAAGTGAAACTCTGTTAAAGTCCTCAGAAGTTCATCGTTCAAACCGTGCAACTCTCAAGCTTCATACAAATTCCCCTCGTCGCCGAAAATTTTATCTGCAGATAATAACTCCACGTCGGAATGAAGCTCCTCGAGGACTACTGTCTGGTGTTTAAACGGGCTATAGTGAAACGCCCAACTAAACACGGCAACGCTGGTTGTACATAGGGCTACGGTTCAAGTAAACAAGGTATTATTACCTGAGTAAATTATAAGAGCAGGACCGGGAGGCAGTTACGAGGATTTCTTCAGCGGGGGCGTATGTCTTCGCCTTTCTAGTTGACTGGTTCGATCACCGCGGATGAATATCTGGTGTTCTGAATGTCGTCTGAACTTGCCATGTCCTTCGGCTCTGTTCTCAGAAGCTCGTCGGTTATTCGTTGGAATTCAGCGAGGGCTATTCTTCGCTTTCAGTCGACGTGTCCGGCGCAACTTCCGGCGCAACTTCCAGCTGCTCTGCGCTCACGTCCGTCGGTTCGCCAACAGATTCACTTTCGTTGGTTTCGCTGGGGACTGGTGTGCTCGAAAAATCGATTCCCTCCTCACTGGGCAAGCTGGAGGATACCTTCTTGACGTCTTCCACGTCAACCTCCTCTGCTGCGCTTTCACGTTTCTCTAGGTTCAAATTCGCGCCATTACAACGTCATTTTTGCTCGTTCGTCAAGACTTTTGGTGGGACGTTTCAACGTCTCTATATGCGCTGCGATTTTTGTTAATTATGAGAAAAAGCCAATGAGTAAGATGCCCTGCTGTTTAGTAAAATGATCAAGTTCGCCTGTTAAGGGAGGGTGACGAGTTAACTCATCGTATGAAAACTCACATCGGTTGACTGTGACGAGTTAATACGTCATGTCAATAGTCAATTTTCTTATGACGAGTTAACTCGTCATGTCAATAGTCAATTTTCTTATGACGAGTTAACTCGTCATGTTAATACTCACAATTTTTCATGAAGAGTTAATTCGTCGTGTCAATAATCACAATGCTATTATGACGAGTTAACTCGTCATGCCGGAATTCATAAAGGTTGCGTTTAACGAGTTAACTCGTCACGTGAAAACTCAGAGATTGACGAGTTTACACGTCATGAGAATTTTAACCCGTAACAGTTAACAATAAATCTGGCAAGCTGTGATAAATACATTTTCTGCTACTGCTGTTGTAAAAGTCCCTTAATCCTTTACACGGGTTTCCACAACTGCGATATTTCTAACTAAATTATTGACAGACACTGTGATCGAATAAATCAACCAGAATTTTATATAGATTGAATAGAAATTGTTCCGGGTTAATTCGGCCCTACTGGCTTTGCCAACTTTGCCGATCAATTGAAACACAACGTATTCGTTTTACGACAAACCGAACCTTTGGCTTGGGCCTCCTCGAGCATCCTCGCTTTCAAGAATTCGAGCCTTCTGCAATTGTTCTCTGGTGTACATCCAATGATAGGCATTTTTCAAGCACCTATTATACGAAAGGATTTCCATTCAAAAGCTTTCTCTGGAATATATTTTGCTACACAGTATATAAATATCATTCTACGTACAGGATAGTTAGCCAAATAATGAAAGTATGCGATTAATCTGTTTTCGTCGAAATTATATGATAGAATAATCAACATACAAGTTGAATATTACTGACAAAGATGGTTAAAATAATGGAATGTTAAAATAATTTTTTTCAAGGTTTGTTTCCTTTAAAGTAGTTACGATTTGTTATGTCTCTTCCTTTGAAACCACGTGGTTCTATTTACATGAGAGTAGAGGGTTTTTAAGACAATCTCAAAAATTGACAATACGGTATTTAATTTTATTATGTACATAAGATTCTAACGTACAGTATCGATACTATATTTATTATATTAATATGTAGTATATATACCTGTATTTTTTGTTTTATAATAAAATGAGTCGAGCATGTCACTATTTTATTGTATAAATTGAAATTAAGAAAGCAGATGATGAAGAATTTTTCACTTTGTATATACAATAAAGTTCTATTGATGAAATGTTGATAATCCCTTTTACTCTGAGAAATAATACCCACGGGAAAACTTATTTTCACATTTCATTCTTTTCAAACACCTCAACTTTGTGTCTAGAATTTTCTATCATTCGTAAGGACAGATACAATAAATCGGATCGATAATCTATTTCCAGTGAATTATTCTACAAATATTCTATCACAGCCACCAAAACGACAGTTTTTAAGCATCCTCGCTGTGGCAGCGTTAACACCTACTTTCCAGAAGCAAGAAGAAAAAGGAAGCCTTTGTTTCAACTCGACGCAAGATTATCTTCGTGACCCAGAAGCGGTTCTTTTAAGAAAGATTAACGAGTCTCCCTTTTTAACAGTATTTTTTGTGTCCTGCCGACTTGGAACGCTTCTCTCTACCGTCTTTCTTCGGTCTTGGTGGCTCGTCAGCGTATTTGCAGCGTTGTTCGCAACTAGGTGGTCGATAACTCTCAATTGACTAACGTAAAAAACATATAAAGAGTGAGTCGTAAGTTCTTGCACAGTTTGCAGCATGCTGTCTTTCTTTTTTCTTGACCTCGAAGCCCAAGAAATGATACATGAGGGGAAATACAAAATGAATTTACAAGTTGAATTTTTATACACCTATAGTACTTTACACATAAACTGAGAAAGAACTTACGATTTGCCCTTTGTGAAAGAAATGTCAAACAAATTATAATTCAGGAATAAGTTAAACTTATATAACACTTCTCTTTCGAACATGGGGTCATTCTTGCGAAAATCTATTACAAGATTCGGTTTCATCTTTAGACCATACTAAAAAAAGTATAGGGTAAGTCCAGGATAGTCGGTACACCTAACATAAAATGGGTATTTAAACTAATACTGATATTATTTATTTTATCAGAATAAACTTAAGGTGCCGAGAGAGATGGTTCTCGTCGTTGGGAGAGATGGTTCACATAATTATTCATGAAAAAATGACAAAGAAAGCAAAATTATTTATGAGTGAATACTACGGGGACAGCCTTTAATTACGTAAGGGTAATTTGGGCGATTTTTTTCGCCCTCCCTTCCCTAGTATAAGAATTCATAAGATTTTACATTCCAACTCTGTCCCTGTTTCTTACGTAATATTTTTTTCACAATTTAAAACAAAATTATCTAACGCGTATGCGGCGAAACGTCGTTTTTTAAGCTACTGATATTGAAAATTAGGTTTAAAAAATATTAGGTAAGGCGCAACCTGACTCCCTCTTTCCCCCTTTTAAGAAAACGTAAGAATTTCGCGACCCGCCACAGAAAACCTTACGTAATTTAAGGACGACCCCTACAATTACAGATTAGTGATATTTAATTAGTTTATACTAAAGGACACATCAAACAAAAAGTGAACTACCTACTGGATTAAAAGGTGATTTGCAAGACGTGTCAATACAAAAATCAACAAATAAAATAAATAAACCAAAACTTTATTTTAATATTTGGGAAAAATACATTGTCGAACACATCTACTCATTTTTTTATTCTATTGAGCCTAATTAATTTTTCTCGCCGGCCACAAATGTTACACCTATCACCATACATTGTACATGTTTTATGCATCCATTTACTACAGTCAATGCATTTTATCCAGTCGACGTATAGATCTGTTTTCGAATAATTTAATAAACATTCAAGGCAAGAATCCTCTTCTTCCAATAAAATTAATTCAAGAAGATTCACTGGAAGATCATCTTCTTCACTGTCACATTCTCCTTCTATTTTCTCCTTCTTCATTGATTTTCTAGTATCTTCAATGCTATTTTCACTCTTCATCGATTTTCTCTTAAGGTTATGTTTCTTTTCATGTACAAATTCTTCATCACGAATCCTAGCAGATTGCCTTCGTTGCCCTTTCCCTTGCTGTTCCAAGTTTGGTGCTGGAATGACTGTGCGTAGACATTTTGAGGAGCTCGCATTATGAGATGTGTCTTCGGTATTTTCAAGATTCTCGTTGCACGAAGGAGTCTCAATGCTAGCTACTCGTTCCACAAGTGGTTGGCTTGCTGATTCATCTACTGCTTCTGGTTGAGAAGAAGCTGCATTCACAGATGACTTGGCAAACTGCGGAACATGATTGGACGAACCGACTATCCTGCCAGTACCTGTGGCGTCACTAGTAGACGAAGAGGTACTTGATACGCTGAACTCTGAACGAATAGTTCCATTCAGAGGGAATATCCCTGTCGCTCCGAAGCCATCGACAGCATTGTCAAATGTAGCGATCTTTGCCCACGCATTTCCGATCAGAGCTCCAGCGTGTACTCTTTTAATTTGTTTCTTATTATAATTCACCCACCCTTGCGTCTCTTCTTTGTAAGTAGTCATAAAAGGCTTGAAAATGTATCTGCTGAGAGGCTGGTGATCTTGCGTAGTTTGACTAGGTAAGCACAATAAAATTATGTCGTGGGCAGCAGCAAAGTCGAACATTTCTAAAGAACTTTGATGCGAAGAGTGTCCATCCATTAGAAGAACTACTTTGCCAAGTGGTTTCTGCGGCGCGAAATGCTCCACCATCCACTGGTAAAATATTTCCGAAGAGACGTCAGGCGACTTTGGGTTCTTGTACACTTTTGATCCCGGAGGAAGCCCGATCTCCATTCCGGAAACTTGTCTTACTCCCTTTATTACCAGCGAAGGGGCAAGAAAAATGCCCCCAGCGCTACAACAAGCTATGACCGAGACGCTTTCGTCCGAAGTCGAACAATGTACATTGTTCGACCCTTCAGTAGCTAACGCTTCGCCAGGGTTGATATTTAACTGACAACTAGTTTCACCAACAGTGAATATGTTTCCCGGTTTCGTGTACAAACTATGCTCATCGTAAATATTCGTAAGCAATTTAAAAAAATTACCAACTTCTTCCTTATTCTCTATGGTTTTAGGTCGACCTAGCGATGGACCTTCGGTCTGTCCGATGCTTAATTCTTTATTCCGTTTTAAAAAGGAAGCAAGCCAATCGTAGCCTGCTAGTCTAGTTTCTGTATTAAATTTATGCTGGAGCCCTAATGATTCGGCGAATTCAAATGCTGTACGCCTGATGGTTGTCCTGTCGGGAGTAAAGCCAGCCTCTTGAAGACGCAGAATGTGTCCGACTAGTCTCTTTTCATTGTCGCGTCCCAGAAGTCCTTGAGGGCCGAGAGATACTTTATTAAAATTATTTGTCCGCCTCCTTCGCTGGATAGTTGTGGGAGGTATCCCGTAATATCGAGAAGCTCCCCTGACTCCAAGATCTCCGTTTTCAATTTTGTCGATGGCTTCCGTTAAATTTTTTACCGTCCATTGACCTCTGATGGATCCTGGCTTTCGTACATATTCGGTTGGCATCTTGCGAAATAAGAAATTGAGAGTAATTATTATAGGAATAATATCCAAAGGAATAGGATTAGACCTATAAAATTAATAATTTATTGCATCCAGCATGTTCATTATGAATTAAATTTATATTTCATTCATATTCCCTCGCGAAATATTAGAAATTTAACTAATAGAATAGAAGTTTAGAAAGTGAGTCGTCACTCGCCCACGATTTGAAAGTGAACCATCTATCCCCCTCGTAACTGGACCATCTCTCCTTTCTGCAGGGAGAGATGGTCCTCTCGTTAGCTTCGAAAGAAAGGGTTAATATGGCCAAATGCTTTCGGTGTATTGTCCCTCAATACTTCTGCTATCTTATTAACCAAAACATTAAATGAAAATTAAGCTTGAAGTATATTTTATATACGATTCTGTACACCACTGTTCTGTAAAAGAGGTTAGGTTCGAGGTTAAATGTAGCCTCCACTTACCTTCTGTAGCCTATAAATCCGAGTAAACAGAATGAAGCGAAACGACGATATTCTTTCAACTGTTTGGCTCCTAGCGAGGCAATTGTTCTGCACCTTAACGCGCTCTTACGTATAGAACCTGAAATATACCAACTGCACCAACTCTCCTGCCGTACCGACTCACCCGGACTTACCGCATTCTTCAGTACCGACTTCTTTTTGCACAAACCTTCTTCCACAATTTTACCATATTTACTGTGATATTCTGCTAATTTCTAATAAATTCCAATTAATATACAAACTCATTTTATTTTTTCAAGACGAGACCTCGTACGAAAAAGATTTATTCTATAATTTCACTTCCTTTTCGAACGTGGGATCACCTTTTTCTCAGTTGTACCACGGATTTTAACCCATCCAGAATGGTTCTAGTAAGGACGTCCGGTGATTTGTTTCCAGGACAAGAAAAATATTTTCCTCTTACTTTTTTTAACCCATTTGGTAGTGCCAATTTAATTAAAAATTTAAAACCGAAATTTAAAAATATTCCCTTTTTTAGTATAAACTTAATAAAGACCTGTTTTTGAAATTTAAGCGATATTTTCTCAAAAGCCGGGGGGGGGGGGCAATTGTACATTTCGCACCCCCTCCGGACGCCCATGTAATCAAGCCCCTTCTAAAAGTAAACAAAGAAATTCATACATTTCTGCTGTTATCATCGAACACGACTATTACGAAAATTCCAAGATTCTGAGTCAGTTTATTTTACGTCGTGCACGGGAACTTGGACAATTTCGACCGAAAATTTTGGGAACTTCCGGAATTATTTAGAGCTCATTGGCGCAGCGAAGTTCTTGGTAGAACCCGTATTTATTGAATTACTTCGGGTATCGGGCGCCGTTTCGGATATTCCGTTCACCACAGTACGTACACTCGGAGAACACTTCCCATCCTCGTGGGATTCACTTCTGTTTCATAATGGAAATACTTTCGAGAGCGTACTTTACATTTTTATAGAATAAACGCGGAATTGGTACTGGTACCGTGTTATTTACTTATCGTATCTTCAACCCTCGTGTTGCCAATGTGGGGACGAATTGTATCTAGGCCTTTTTTACATTCAAGAATCATTGATTTTTTTTATAAAAAATAGAACATATTTACATCAACGTATAATATTATAACCGTCCAAAACAGGGAATCTAGTTATACACGATGAATGAATAAATATTACCCTGTCTTTGTACACTTCTAACAGTGAAGGTAGCAATAAAAAGAAAACACTGAAAGCTATAAAAAGAAGTAAAAGATCCAGGATTTTCAAGTAGTAAAAATCCAATCAATGGGAAGCTAGACCATTACCAAGTAATACCAACTGTTACCAAGTTCTTCAAAGTTAATATCAGATAGAACTTCCATCAAGTTGAAGAATCATTTTCAATCTTATATCGGTATCGATGCCAGTTTCCAAAGAAACTTCGCTGCCCCGTGAGCGTAACCGACCGAAGGTTCCAATGAATGAAATAATAGTCAAATCATTCCACCGTAAATCGGTCATTTTTTGCATTCGGTGCAAACGGAATTTAATTACAGGGAGTTTAAGTCATCGTTTTGTTAGTTCCGAATTTCTTTATAATGCACAGGCCGTCAAGGTTTGCAATTTTTTGCCATTTTCTCTAAAACAGGATAAAAATGAATTTTTACATTTTAAAAAATTCATCCTTCTCTCCTAACGAAGCGTACACAATTTCTTCTTCTTCTACTTTAATTGAGACGGTTTAGCCTGCTCGCATAAATTTTCTTGTATCCCGAAGTGTCAGTTTTGCCACATGAAAATTATAATCAAACTTTGCTTTAAACTCGAATTGCTAAATATCCCCCGAGCTATATCCAAATTCTCCGCGGCCTTCTTTATGAAATATGTCCTTATCTAGGGTGATTACTTTAAAATTGCCTTTATAACGACCTGTTAACGACAGGGGGTGTTTCCATTTGCCAGCCCATGCACGCAGCTGCTGCGGATGGTTGATTTTACATTTTCATTACCATGCTAGTAGAAGCATTTACTGCATCACTGAAATATTCGGTATATGTAACCAGCATCTACTAAAAGGATATTATTTCGCGATTATTGATGAAGCATCCAGTGCTGTACGTCTTTGCCAAAAGAAAATGGATGGCAGCCACTTAGCCACGAAGACTGCGATGCAATAAATATTTCCAATAGCGCAGTTCGTAAGGAGCATCCCCCTCCGATATTGCATTCACCCCGTAGACGAAGTTGAATCTCAAACCGATTATTGGGCGGAAAGTGGCGATAATATTCCCGATTGTTCGTGACGTGGCGCTGTTACGTGAAGTAGAAGGCTCGATCACTACGCACGATCAGTGTTGGATCTCCTGGCGCGCTAGAAGACACACAGTGCGGATCGCAAGCGAAACGATCGGGCACAGCTTTGCTGCGTGCCCCGACTGAAACGGTCGAACGAGCAGCCGTGGGCTTTTCAGTCGTTCCACGGCTCGTCCCTTCCTGTTCTGCCATTTCGAGTACGCGGCACGCTCCAATCGCCGCGAATTTCTACCCACGGAGCGTTCCCGACGCCTTCCTCGCACGAGACGAGTCCTCTTTTGTAAAGGGAGAAAAAGAAACGAGAAGCCTGTCTTCAGTACGGTCCCTTCGCGTTCTCTGCATCCGCCTCCTCGAGGTGGATCGCAGAGAGCGTAGCGTGGAAAGGTAAGTATTTGACGAAATAATTAACTCGTTCAATGCCGAATGTTCTGTTTCGTTCGTTTAGTTGGAAGTGTGAACAGCGGGGCTCGATGTTTTACAGAAATTAACCCCCTGCTTTGTAATGGCATTTTTAGGCTAAAAAATTTCCGTTGCAACTCTACTCTTTACCACTTTCGTTAGATATTCTGTTTAATAGAATACGATACACAGAATGCAATGGGAAGGTAAGAAGTTTTCACTCACTTGGAAGATTCTTCGAGTCCTCGAGTGCAGACGGTTCGTTAGATTGCAGGACCAGCTCTGGGGTTGAAATAATTTTGAACAGCCGAAATGAATTTTGAAGGGTTTCAACGCGAAACAGGAATTTTGAGGCCGAAAGCTGGACGACTGTTACAGGGACTAAACGTTAATTTGCCATGTCGTTTCTGTCGTTGCGTTTGGCAACGGATATTCGTCTTTTGTCGAGTACCAAACATTAAGACGGCTACACACTTGCCGAACTATTTTGGCTTTTACAGTGGCAATTTTGAGTTACCAAACTTCGACTTAACATTATTTATTAAATAAGGAACTGATATGCAACCATGTACAAATTGATAAAAAACATTGCCTTATTAATTAAATCTTTCTTGCCAACCAATTATTAATTTATAAAAAGTGTAACGCTTTTTAACGATCTATAATTTAGGGGAAAAACTTCAGGAGAGGCCCTAAGCATTTAAAAGAGTTTGAGGCCCCTTAATGAATATAAAGTGTTTCTAACAAAAGTTAGATTTTAAAATTCAGAAAATTTCTGTGGTGCCCCCGTTTCTTCTAATGCCAGAAGCACGTGCTTATTGTGCTTATTGGTTAATCCAGCACTGTGTACAGATTTATGTGACACTATAAAACTATAAATGTAGAATTATCCACCAGTATCGAAGAAAAGTCTCCATCTTCCTTTGGTTCTTACTAGTATCTACTTTATAAAAAAGAAAAAAAAATGAAAGTATTTTTCTACTTAAAAATACTTAAAGCTATTTAAAAATACAAAAACTAACTAGGCGATACCCTTTTTGCTTTCTCATATTTCCTGTCCCCGTGAATTTTAATTCAAATTTCGAAATGCCTATTGCTGTAATATCCATACAAAGTGTGCGAAGCGTGAATATTACACAAAGCATAAATATTACTTTGATGGTGCGCTTATTCTGCGTAGTATCATTAGAAAAGCTGTACTTACGCATTAAATGTGAACAATGACGGTGATCGTTGCCTTATTAATGTCGTGACGTCGCGAGGCAACGCTATTATAAAATCACATGAAAGATGGGAGCAAGATAGGGGAGTACACGTGTCATTAATAAAATTACATGTCGAGTGCAGCACCGTGCACGTGTTCACCTGAGGATCCAACGCTATTAACGTCCACTAAATTTTAATGTCGTTTTCTGACCAGCTGCGTTATCGGATAATTAACATCCACGGCAATTTAAGATAATGCCTTGTGTTACCTACAGTCCCGCCATCCTGGTCGCAATTATAATTGCACACGCGTTGTTTAACGCGCGGACTAAAAGGAAGTAAAGCCGCTCACGGTACTTACAAATATGGACGTTTATCTACGAAGAAACTATTGCCACAGTGATACGTGTCCCTGCAAACCATCGATGCGTTGCTCAATTAATAGCACTGAGATATGCCCGGATTTTCGTAAATGCAAAATTTATCGAGACATCATCCGTCACGTACAAATAGTTCCATTTTTCAAGTCGTTCAAGTATGTTGTACAAATTAAGTGTCGTTATTAAACGAATAAATTAAATATTATTTAACATCGCCCTGGACGACAACAGTTCAATTGAATTAAAAACGCTAAAAAGTGAATAATAAACAGATATATAAAGAAACATTTAAGTTAAACGATTTTATTTAACCTGATCAAAAATGCACTAAACACTAAAGAATAATTATGTTCTTGTACTACAATTACGATGGCGTTTTTTCACTTTAAATAAAATCGTGGGGCAGGATATTTCATAGCAGGATATGAATCAATTGAATACAGAATCAAGCGTCGAGAAATGAATTTGTTCTGAAATATTCTACCCCCCTCCCTCGTCCCGATTTTATTTAAAGTGAAAAACACCAGCGTAATATTGCAGTCCAAGAAAAGAATTATATTTTACCTCTTAGTGCATTTTTGACGAAGTTAAATAAAATCGTTTAACTTAAAATTTTGTTTCATATATCTACCTTATTTTATATACTTTAGTAACTAGTGCTTTTTCCCCTAAACTAGTGGACCTCCTTATTAGACCTTCCTATATTTCCGCAGTGAACTAAATGGCACACTATTCCTTTTACCGCATCAAGAGCGACCAGCGATTTGCAATTCAGTTCACCAATTTCATTCCTCTCCGGGCAAATAATTTTATTCAATTTTCTGAAATGAAGAGTAGGACGCAATTTTTTTAGTCCCAGGGATATGTTGAGATATTGCAAAAAAAATTATATTTCAGAGAAGATTTTTGTGATTTATATCGTGCATACGGAAAAATTGATGAAACGAACAACATTCGAGGGAATATGGCCAAACATAAACGGAAATGAATGCAAACGAACGGGTTCCTGGTGGCGAGATATGGCGCGCGCGACATAATTTCACTTCGCCGCGTCTACTGCAGTTCGAACACCCTAACCGGTAGTTTCTGGGTAACTTGTAGGTACATACATACTGCCATTTCCGACCGACTACCGGAAATAACTTAACCAGCAGTCCTACAGGCGTTGGAATAATCGGCTTTCTGACGATCATCGCCATAGTTCATTCGCATTCTTGCATTGTGCACTTCGTCTGCTTTCGAGCTTCCATTGCGTGAACGGGTAAATTCTTATTGCTATTGATATTATTGTTCCGCGTCCCTATTATGCAGCTGGCGAATCTAATTTTGTTCTTGTTATACCAGAAATTCACGGCAGAAAATGACCTAACTTCATAAATGCTGTGCGTGCCTTTTCAGACCGATTTCTATCACATAAAAGTCTTCGTCACAAACGACTCAAAACAAGAGGGAAAACTTCGTTTACTTTACTTTAAAATAAAATTCAACGTACTGTCCCTCGTATCTTTCATACACTTATTTTACGTATAGGTTTAGCATAGGTGGATAGTCTGTTTTTGCCCGAACGTTCTCAAACTGAGCAACACCGATCATAGCCGGGGGAAATGGCGTGTTTATTGAACAAACGCGAAACGCGGGAAAAATTCGAGCAGAGATGGAACCTATCCCAGCAGATTAGTTGTCCGAAAAACAATTTTTGCCTCTGTTAGTGGAGCGTCCGCTTTATATTTGAATACGCCACTGCCAACGGCGAAGCAAAATTGAAACCCTCTACATATGTATGTCCTGTTCAGACGATATCTCTAATAAACAATTTGACTTGTGATAGCATACAGAAAATGATCCGAGGGGCACGTGCAGTGGCGGATTTAAGAAAAAAGGCCCAGGTGGCAAACGTTCTGAAGGGATCATTTTTTCGGGAAAATGAACAGTAGTTTACTAAAAACAGGCTCAGTGTTGTAGTAGAGAAAAAATATAGTGTTTGGTTCAAATCATAATTTTTTTAAGATAGGGCCTTAGGGGGCCTTGTGGGCAAGGGCCCATTTTTCGGGAAAAGGTAGAGTTAATTTACCAGAAACGGGCGGAGTGTAGTAGTGCAGAAAAAATATAGTTTGGATAAAATCATAATTTTTTTTATAAGAATGGGGCCCTGGGGGGTGGGGAGGGTTTTGGGCAAAGGCCCAGGCGGCAAATGCTATTAAATCCGCCACTGGGCACGCGTAGGTGTTTAGTTGAAATTCAAAGTAACTTTTCTCGAAAACGAAGACTTTTCCTCAATTTCGTCACTTTTGATTTTCGTCTTATTTTCGCCAGTATAATCATCCGCTATAGTGTTGCCTATCAGTGGAGTAACACCGCGTATAAGAGCACACGTACTCGAAAAATATACAAATTGAATTTTCTTGAAAGCGAAGCGTTTCGCGAAGAAATTTTATTTCACACAACTTTCAACCGGCGGTACCACCAATTAAAACTTTTGCGGCCGCTGTCACGTACGCGTGACTTCACGATTTCTATTTACTACCTACTCTCCGCGAGCGAGAAAAACCGATTTCATTTTGATCGCCGAACAAAAATTTATGTACATCTTATGTGCAATATATTGTTTTGATGGTTTTTAAACACAAATGGGACGTTTGAAAACGATCGTGCGGTCGTGAAAGTGTTCTGGAACGCTCCGTGTATTAAAAGAAACAACTCAAAGTAGCAGATTGAAAATATTGAATCTGACGTGACATAACGACACTGCGGCAGGCCAGTGTCGCAGAACGATAATGCACTGCGGTTACCATATGTTATTCAAGAGATTAGTCAAACCTGGTCCACCAAGCAGTATCGTTGCAATGCCAACGAGACAATTTCCGGTTTCTCGTTTCAGCATATCCCTTCTTTTTTCACCGACTACCCACGACTTCCGCGTGCAACCCCACACTCCTCTTTAACAAGATTGATTAACTGCTGCCCCATCTGTGTACATGAATGCCACGCGTGCTCCATATACGAGCAGCAGCCATGTTTGTTCGCTTACGGATGATATCAAGTGTTCTGTCAAAAATTTCAGTCGTTGAATCGTTTTTGCGCTGAATTTGTGAAACTTTAATTGTGACGCGAGGAACTTGGAGACCCTGTCTACTATCTTAACCCTCGGTTGTCACACCTACTTTTTCGAACGTCGTTGTCACACTGGGTCAATTTGACCCTGTCGATTTTCCATCAGTTGTTATTTAAAAACTATTTGTTAAATTAAGTCTAAAAAATTCTGAGATAATGTTTGAACATTGTAGAATATATACCCATCGTTGAAAGTTGACAATTAAAGTGTCATCATGCATAAAAAAAATTTGAAGCAATAAGAGTTTCGACAAAAAGATTTTTTGCTTAAGAAAACGCAGGGTCAATTTGACCCAGTGTGACAACCGAGGGTTAAGGGGTGAATCTTATTCTTCGGGCTAAAAATATAGCAAAATTTGGGATTGTTTTTTAAGAAACTAGGGCTTCGATTTATCTGAAATTTTTTACCATGTTTTTATGCATCTTTGCAGAAGTTGCAGTTTTTTTTATTTATAAGGTTTAATAATAAATATACATAGAAAAATGAAAAAAATAATCCCAAATTTTGTTATGTTTCTAGCCCACAAAATAGGATACCTTTGACCCCTAAGGGGGTATTTCAGGGTAGATCTTGGAGAAGATTTTTAGACATTGAAATTTTATGCTAAGAGAAATGTGAGTTTTTTAAAATTTTTGAACTTTATGAATAATATATGTATGTTTCACAGATGTAACAAAATCGATATCGGAGAGCATAGCAGATGTGTCAGTGTAATAGAAAAATGTTTCTTTGTGTTATGTATTCTAAAAAAGGTTTGAAATTCTTTTCTAACACCTTTGGCTACATATCTTCGCACATTGGTTGAATTTTAATATACTTGATACCTTATCGTAATTTCTAATTTCATTCACACTAGTTATTTCTAAAAGTCTAGAAAATTTCAGATCTGAGAAAAGAATGGCAAACTGAAAAAAATCGTGTTTCATGTTTCACAGAGAAATACAGCAATGGGACTTACGGAAAAGTTTGATTGCTATTAAAATTCTTCTGGAGAAAAAAAATATTTTGGTGGCTTTCGGAATTTTGAGAAGCTGTACCACTTGACCAACTTGTTAGTGGCGACAAAAGTGCGCTGCTTGAGTGTCAGGTGGCGAAAATTTTGGTCAAATGAAGGTTCCTTTAAATTCTTTTTCGGGGGCGCATTAAACGAGAATTTTCGAAAGGGCAACGAATTTTCGAAGAGAACGTGCCGTCAGATTTCATAAAGAAAGTTCTCGATCGCTGGAGCTGTCAATTTAGAAATTTCCTGGAACTGAATCTCTCTGATCGGAAATTCCCTGGAATTGAAACTTCCACCGCGAGCACCTCTTCTGGCAAAGTTTTCTCAAGAAAATTCGAACCCCTGAAGATTCTAAAACTCCCGAGAATCGTCTAATGAATCTTTCAGAATATCTTATTTTGCATGTGTGATTGTAAGAACCCAAGTTGTTGCTGATTTCGATTGGCTAGTTTTGTTATTCTATCGGCAATTGGTAAATAAATTCTCGATTTTTCTGAGAATTTAATTCTTAAATCAAAGAACAGTAAGCAACAGTTCCCCCAGGCAGGCCCTTCGTGGCCATTTCGAAAGCCAGAATACATCTCCTGGTGAAATATAGCCTGCTTTTAGCGATGTCATTTACATGCACACGTAACATCATTCTCTTTGAAATTTCCCCCTTTCCCTCAATAAACTTTTAAAAGTAATTAATATCAGAATAAACTATGGGGGTGGAGAGTTCGAGGCTCGCGAATTAAATCAAACAGTAAACAATGCTCACCAAACTTTTTGCAGCCATTTCGAGAGTCAGAATGCTAAAGCTCGCGGTGAAATGTGGCCGACGACTCTCTGAGATCCCTCTGCCAGCTTACCACCGACACCATAAGACTGTTTCTTGACTTAGGAGAGGTGCTGGGCTCATAATTTTAAACTGTGCGCTGCAGGCTGAGCCTTTCCCGCCGCCCGTGTAACCAACCGCGTGGGATAATGGTCATGGTCAAATTGCAATGGTTGATGCAATCCACGGGATTAATGTTACTTCAACTCTGCAGACTTGTGAAATGCGAGGTAATCCTGCGTAGCAAACCCACGTCACGGCAGCTTTGAAATGTTATTTGGAAAATTGAACCTGTGCTGAATCTCGGAGTTGCCAAGCCAAAATCATGTACACACTGTATATTATGTTTGAAATTCAATTGTTTCATAAAATTCTGCATGATTTTAATTTTGCAGCCTAGTTCTCGTGCGTTTTGGAAAGCTCTGGTTCAAAGATTCGAAGGCACTTAATACCTTAAGAATCAGCACTTTTTGCTTGCAATTTATTTTTACTTTTGTTTCTTTTGTTTTAATATAATAATTGAATGATATGATAAATATAGTAACATAAGTGTGTATCTAGTCTTCAAAGTGTTAATGAAGTGGAAATTGTTAGATAGTGTTGAATAATCCAAAAAGTATTGCAAATTTTAAATTCTTGTCGGTGCTGTAAACCGTAGTGAATCACAGAATTATTGACTCAAAGGGATTGCGGGGTTGAATTATTTACAGTACAATACGACAGGTAGTGGTTCTATGTAAATAAATAACTCAAATCCCCCAAAAAAGTGTCATTAAATATTCTTCTGTGATTGAGTTGCCAAAATGTGGCAGTAAATATTATCCCACTGCGAATGAAATAAATCCTCGTGCAAAAATCAGTGAGAATGATGAAATAACTTTCCTTCCAACGTGGCGCTTTGATGGATTTTCAAAATCCATTAACGTATCGATGAAAATGCAGAGATTTATCGATTTAAATCATGTGCACATCACGCCTTACGCGTGATTATAGTGCAGGCCTCTTTTTCCCTCTGCCTGCTCCTCTGACACGATAACTGATAGCAATTTGCGCCATTGTAACAGCTGCTATTGCGCGAAAATTGAGGCCCCAATGTAGTCAGATATAATTAACGACGTTAACAGTAGCCTGCTTATGGTTATTAGCGCGTACCGCGGCTCGCCAAAGAACACCTGATCACTTGTCGCTACGACGTTCGATTTTCTAAGACTCATCTGTATTGCTTTATTTCTGCACGCTTCAAAGTCAAATCAGATTAACTATCATCCGCCTCTTGTGTCAGCGTGACACATTTTTCTCACAAAAAAAATGTTATTCTGTCGTATGAAAAAAGTATGCCTCGCAAATCGCTGTATTACTTGCGAAAAATGCGAACAATGTTATCCTTGAATCTACAGAAAATTTCTTTCACTTTCTTCGGTTATTTATGTATGCTCTACGTGCGTATAATAAAGATATCTTATTTTTCTTATTGCTGCTATGAATTCAGTTCAGAGTTATATCACCCATTTTTAAGTTAGTATTTCTTAACCGCTATCAGTGTAATAATTGCGTACCACAGAAGCTGCAGAAGAACCAGTCGATAATGAGCTCAGCTCATCCGTTTGAACGTTTCAATTATGACCCGCGAATAAATTCGTTGCGTTCGAGGGGAGCCTATCGCCATAATTGCCACGGCTCTGGGGGAAATTATGCTCCGTAGTCAAACGTCCAGGCCAGCCTAATATCGTAATACAGTGGCGCATAATTAATGAAATTAATATTGGCCTGGCCAAGGCTAGCCAGCTGGCGTATTGCGGTTCACCGCGGCAGAACGCGTGGCAAGGGTCAACGAACTATCAAAGTTAGCCTTACGGACAGGTTTACCGCTCGATGGTCCACACTGTCCAGCTAATATCATTGAATCAAAGCTTGTTCCGTGGGCCAGCATTTTCATAGTCGATGGCCGTCAATTGTTTCGTGTCTTTTGGGAAGAGGATGAGTAGAAGCCTTGGTAGGATGAATAAATTAAAACGTGGTCGGATTTCATCTTGGAATGGAATGTATGATTACGAGTAACTTATTTTGGACGAAGTTACTACAGAAAGGTCCTTGAATGACTAATAAAAGCTAAGAGAAAGCTGGTATTACAGTATGAACTGTTATGTTGTTTCCACCCCTCTGTTATGGTAAAGATGTTTTGCAGTCTTTGGAAGTGGAAAGACTTGTTATAGAGGGTGATCTACAAAAGGGGTCGAACAGTTTTAGGGGTATGCAATGCTGATTGGAATTCGCGAAGGATATCTTGACAACGTAGGTCTACAAATATTACTGTAATTTAATTATATAATTATGTGATTTTAAATATTCAAATGGAATTTTCGAATGGTACAATAGAAGAGGAATATTCGTGAAATTGTAGTAGGGATATAAATTCTATGATGTAATATGTTTAATATCATTCGTATCTACTATCAAACTGTAATTCTGCTTAAATAAATATGAAAAGAAAGTTGAACTCATCTCGTCAGGAATCTTCACAAAAGCACATCGATATTTTAAATGGATCAAATAAATTCGTCACTGTTCACCAATGTATGTATCAGCTAAAAAGCTCACTGGCTAATTAATCACGGGGTCTTGTCAAGATTTATTAGATCAGTATCTCCAGCGATCACCTGCGATCCACGAATGTTAATACGTCAAAGTAAGTTTCCGGGAGCCATCGATACCAGCTGAGAATAATAAATTTCTCTTAATTGCGTTCCCTAGGGCGCGTGACTATAAATCTAGCTGTCATACACGGTCAGCTTTGTAGGAAAACCAATGAGACAGGGTTTATTTAGCGACATCACGTTGCTGAGTTTCTCTTCTTGCCAATGAAAGCTGCATCTTATGAAAGAGTCAAACGACTTAAGTAAAAAGACTCAATTGTCGAATAAATGTTTTTTAACCACCTGTATGCCATTATTTGGAATGACACATTCTCCAATGTGTCGCCTTTCCCCCTGGGAGGTTTTTTAATCGAGGTGTTTTTGAAATCAATATCGGGGTTTTTACTAAAATTAAAATATAATGTAATCTATATGAAATTTTTTGGGGAGAGGGGTTAAATCATCATTTCTTAGGTTTCGAATTCGTTTAAAAAATGTAGACCGTCAAAGTCTGTAATTTGTGTCCCGTTTCGCCAACATAAGTTATACAGGGTGATGAATCTAATCCGAATTTCACAGAAAATTAGTCGAATCTATGCCTACTAGGTGAAGTTTATAATAAAATCGCAGGGATATTAGAAGAACATTAACATATTGTAATTATATATGAATATTTTTTGCACGATCTTCACTACTCCCAAAAGTAATACTTCTTTTAAATAAACTCTGTACAATTTTTCAATCAAATACACCTAAAACAAAAGTATATTAATGTGAATTATAATTGCAAATTCTTACTTTGAAGTCGATTTAATATTTAAAATATGTTACACACGGGGTGGACGGATACTTTTTCGAGCAACTGTACATTCTGATGTTAAACAGTTTTCGTGGTAGTCGTGGCCAACGTAAACTGTTATTGACTAACAGGACAGACGTGGATGCGTTTATGATGAAAGCTGTTCGACAAAGTCGAGCCTCGAACAGCTTTTAACGTCGTCTAATTGTAAGGAAATTCCTTGTGCACAAAGGATTCTTGCGTGAACGCGGAAACATTGCTGTGGGAAATTGCTAAACCTTCAAAGCCGTGTCAGGCAAATCTATTTGGTATGTACTTGTAAACGCCACGGTTACTTTGCGAATAAACCTTTGTTACAAATCGGGTTAAGATTTTCTTCGCGCATGAAAAGTATATTTTCGTACAAAAAGTAGTGAAAAAGTGGACTTGAAACGGTGAAAGTAATTTTTAAAAGGGTTTAAGAAAATGTTTAATACGCATTTATTTGTTGACGCAAGGATATTATTTTTTATGTATCACACATAAATACATATAGTACAAGGTATTCGACAATAGACTGTACAAAATTAAATCAGTGATCCTTCGTGACGAAAATGCCGTGGAGGTTTCGTTTTATATCATGAATGTTTTGAAATTTGGCCCCGAAACGTTTGAAGCACGACACTTTGGCGATCGTCGGCTCGCGCTGCGTAGATGAGTATTAGTTTAGTTTATTCGACGAATGAAGACAATTTTTTTATTCGTTGAGAATTTCAACTTCAGCGTCGAATAAAGTTTTCAATTTCTACTTTTTGTTTCCACTTTTATTCGTTATTCTAAATTTTTATTTAGATACAAATTTTGCCCACCCGTGGTAGTAGCTTACAGGAATTACATTTTCTTTTTGCACGATTAGTTTAGAACTAAAGGTCCAATAAATTTGCTTATTAAAAATCATCATCTAATTTTAATAATAAGAAAAAATATTTCTACTTATTTTTCTAGGAAATTGGTCTCAATTGTAAAATGATCTCAAATGATCTATACTCGGGCCATTTTGCATTCTTATTTTAAAGAGAATACACCTTTTCTTCTGAAAATGCCGAATACCTAACTAAAGCAGAAACTCAATTTTTTTTAAAACATCACCAACGTAGTTTCGCTTTTCAATCCTAAAATTCATTACGAATGCGGAAACGTCTTAAACTTTGATTCTCCTTGATCGATAAATCCCTAATTACTTTCCGCAGCTCGAGTTTCGTTGCTCGGAAAAGTATCTAAACAGTGCCATTTATACCCTAACTCGATTGGGCAAGACGATCTCAGCTAGCAGGCTTTAGATTCCATCTCACAAAGCCGCCTGCCTGATCGTACAGCGAGCAAAACGTCCGAACTAGTTTACAACTAAATTACTTCCTGGACACAGAGGGTAGCGCCGATGTTCAGGACTTTAAGACATAATAGCAGTGCCCTGGGCATCCTTACAATTAAAGGACATCTCTATGGCTGTCCAGGGAGGTTAGTCCTTGGTCTTGCTGAGGTGTTTCTACAGCGAACCTCCCCCAACGATTACCTTTGACTCCTGCTTGCTAAACTTTCCCGGCAATTGTCCGACTAATCAGTACTTGCTAGGCAGATTCATTGAGCCTTAATTATAAAAAAGGAACTTCTTTACTTTGGGTAGCTGTCGGCTAGAAAGTGGGGCAAGGTTCAGCTGAGCAAGTGGTACGTACTTGTTTGGGTCAGACAATTCCTAAACTGACATATCTAACAGAGTTTCACGTGCAATTTCTTACTGCAATATTTTTAAAGAATAACATTCTAGGTTATTACTCAATTCCTATTTTTTCTATGTAGCAAAATATTAAAATTAAACTTTAGTGTTGAAATTTGAAAGGTTACACCACCTAAAGAATTGGAAATGCCCCAGGCAATGTGCTTATTGCAATCACAAAAGTTCCAATAAATATTTTCGCGATGCCTCATGACTCACTCTGTGTAATATTGAAATTATTTAATATTAATTAAAGAGACCCACCTCAAATTACACACCTAACCCATTTTTAATGCATCATGAAGAACCAATACCCATACCTTCACGGTAACGTTGGACAAAACATTCTGCATTCAATTTCCAAAACATGGTAACGTTAATGACGGATACGCTTGTGGACAGCAAGAACGAAATGACTTGAAAAGTGGTGAATAGTGGCGGTAACGTGGCCATTTTAACATCGGCCTCGGCCAAGGTACGCCAGTCGGCTTAATTTTACGGGAAAAATTGTGAGAGTAACGAGTGCAGTGTGATTATTCCGCGTTGGTGGCTAGGCGCCATTGTGCCAATTCTCGAGATACCGCGGAATTACTTCCAACGGTATTATGGCTCTAATCTACTACATTATTTACTCTACTATGCTGGCCTGATTTCGCCATTCTTTGTTCGCTTGCTGAACAAATATCACTTCTAAACGATTCGAGTTCTCTGTTGAAGCGCAAAACGAACCACATATTTCACACAATTTGTGACGGCACTGGGCTTCAGGGTTTCCAAGTGATGACGTTGACGGTTTCCAGACCCGTGGTTCAGGGTGAGGACAGTTTCCTATTTTCCACCGCTAATTCTTCCGCCCCTGCTTAGACTAGCTAATGGCAATTGTTCATTTCGACCCCACAATTTTTTTAAGCGACCGATCACCACATATGTCACATATGTGTATTTTTTTGTGTTTCTTTGTCCTCACCCCTAGAACATTGATAAAAAAATAGTTCCTGAAAAAGTGTATTGCAATCGGAGAACAGGAAAAGGTGCCACTAAGGCTTAAAGTTTAGAATTCATCAATATTTTGGATTTAAAGAATTTCTCAAAAATTGTAAGCCCTATCGAAATTTTGTTTAAATAATAGAACCATATTAGGGAGTGAGAGCAAAAGAAATCGCAAGTGGAAAATAAGGGCCACCCCAATGTGTAATCACGAAATTTTTATCCTTCTCTCTATTTTAGGTCAGTCATTATAAATACATTCGAAATATTAATCTTGTGGTACTTACAGATATGTCTCGTGTGGAAAGGCCTTTAATATCACGAGCGAAATTACAGAATTCAATTAACAGAAAACATCAACCACGAACTATAATAGTCTCCCAAGCAGGAAGGCCTTAATTTACCGATTGTAATGTATCTTCTTCTGCTTCGTTCCCTTGTTTGTCTCATTACTCGCCGTTAGGGTAGAATTCCATTCGTTAACTAAAACAAGCGCGGCCGCGTGTAGGTAGGTGGGGTAGAACAAATATTAATCGAACCGCCGAGCGAGCCAGTTGTTCCGCTTCCATTTATTTTCACTCGGACGGGTTAGTTTAAACAAAAACCTCCGGCGCCCGTTATTTTCGCGCCGCAAATTATAATTGGCCTGAATCAGATTGCCCGTTAAACGAACGGATACGATTCGATTCTGACCCTTTCATAGAAAGTGGCGTTTGCTATCGTTTACTCCCGCCACCACCAAGAGCGCGTGTTGCTGTGCTAATCGAGTCTTTGATTTTCAGTAAAACAGTTCACGGTGCAGTGCATACAATGTCTATAAAAATGTACAATCGGTTAAACAGATTTGTCCAATAATTACAAATAATATCGTGGGAAGGTAGAGTAAGTGCATTTAATATCGCCTAGCATGTAATGCTAATGAACTGAACTACTTAGTAGCCAAGAATGCAGTGGCGCACTCGGGATTTAATCTTGGGGGAAGCCGAGTTGAACGGATAATAATGTATTTAATGCAAATTCAATAAAATTCATTGGATGACTATAAAAATTGATTTGAAGAATAAAATTCAGTTTTCTTATCATTTTACAAAGCCCTTTCTCTGAAGCAGAGTTGGGCATTAACTAAATAAAAAAATATTTAAATAACGGATCAAATAAAAGTTACTTTAACTTCATTCGTTATTCTAGGTTCGAAAATCCGACGCATGACCAATAAATTTTTTAACTTTTATTCGCTACTCAAAATTTTTATTTTAATAAACTGAGGTACTAATAGACTGAGGTTACTTGCAAAAAATAAATAAGATACATTCAGGAAAATTAATGTGATAAATCACTGTGTATAGTTCCACGAAGGGTGGATCAAAGTTAGTTAGGCAGAGAGTGGAAAAAAGTAACAGTGATCATTGACATCCGATAAAAAGGAACATTCTTGACGAACAACCCCAGCCTCATCTGCGTATTCATTAATTTATTGTAAGATATCTAATACCTAAAGAAATCTATCTTTTTCACAGTACATCTCACAAAAAGAAAATGTACAGGTTTACATTTTTGTCAATACACGCAGATAGAAAAGTGAATATATCGATTTTCTACGTTTAAGTACGGAGATTCTGTGTATAAGTTTGCTTCACGGTACGTCGAACCCGACAGCATTTAAAGAGTTTGCTTAGCATACGATCCACAATTCCGTATAGTTGAGCTCTGTATATTCTGCGAAACTGCCAACTCAACATTGGCGAATCCTTACTCTGCAGCGGAGTACAGCAACGTGTCGATTCGTAAACCAAATTGAAACTCTATTCTTCCCCAGTGGAAGCTTTGGATTAGGTATACCTATACCCTCCCAGCTAACTTCTAATTTCATATTGTTGTAACTGCAAATTACGTTCAGACAACGAGTTGCAATTAACATGTAACGTGCAGTAATGTTTCAGCCAGTGGCAAGTGAAACTAATTGTGTTCAGTGCTTTAATTTAGGAATACGCTAATAGAACTGTGAATTCGGCACGGCAATTAAATTGCATTGTAGAAAACGTTATAAGGCACGAAAGAGGCTAAATTATAACGTTATACGCATAAACCGAGAATCAGAATCCACAGCGACATTAAAATTTATGTATATTCTTCTAGAGGGTGTTAAAAAAAGGGGTTGAATATTTATAGCGGAGATTACACTCGCTAAAGTCACTGAAAATTCTGTTAATGCAAGTGATTATTTTAAATCTATTTATTCTGTGTGGGATGAAAACAACGGATTAATTTACAACAAAATAACGTTGATGTTTTCAAAATGTATGACACATACATTTGCCGCACACACAGCGTTCAAAATTCATTATCTGCCATCCACCGGCATTCTCTACTCACTGAAGCAAAACTTGCAGTAGATATCGTATACTATAACATTATAAAATTATAACAAAACGAGAATGATCAATTCTGATTACAGTAAAGCACAATTCTTAACGCAGTGAAATGATCTATTTTTCTTCCGCCCGTCGGAAATATAAGCGTACGCAAATCACTAAGTTATCAAGACTAAAAATTGCTTGCAATTCTGAGGGGGTTGGTATTTTGACGCGCGTTAAGCAGGCAATTTTTACTCACAAGGGAAGTTGGAAAATTCGAAAATTCAAAGAAATCTGAAACTTTGTAGAAATATAGTTCAAGTGATGTAAATAACGCAACTATATTTTGATTCGGCAATAAAACGGTCATAAGTGTGAAAACAACCCCGAAGAAATTGTGAATTTTCATATTATCGTGAATATCTGCGAAACCGTAAAAGATACCGAAAAAAAGTTCAATTCAAAGCTTTATGGCTTCCGATATCCTACAATATTGCGATAAAGAATTGTCGGAAGAACGCTGGTGCGGATAAATTTCGAAAAAGAAAAAATATTTTTCGCAAATTCTTCATCGCTATATAGAACATAGAAAACCATAAAACTTTGAATTTAAATTCTGGTGATTAATCGAAATTTCAAAATGCTTAGGGAGCACAGTTGATCAAATGGTTGAAAGTTCGTTGTGTCTCCTTAATTTTTTAACATGTTAAATATTTGAAATCTACTGTAGATTAACGTAGCTGTTACTGCGCCTTCGTCAGGCGAAATTGTTTAGATTACTCGTGTTACAGGAGGGGCGCCATGGAACGGCAACGATAATAACCGTTAAAAGGATAAAAGGGACTTATTGAAAATAAAATCGCGACAGCGGGGCGTTGCAAACGGATTTAGGGGGCGACGGTGCAAAATGAAATTTTATATCCTATCAGCGTCACCTCGCTGAGATGTAGTCCAATTCCCCCCGAAGGAAATTGTAAGGACGAGAGGGGGGGGGGGGAGGGTGGTGCCATTACGGGATCGCCACGGACCGTTTCACGTTTCTTCGGATTCCGCGGGATTACATTTACAATATTAACCTCTTCGCGGGCTCGGGGCCTTGCTGTAAATACAGCCAGCCTTTCCCGTTCAACCTAAAATAACTCTGGCCGGCGGAAAATGAAGCCACGGTCGCGGTCATAAATAATGCAAATTAAAAATTTACAGCATTAATGAAATCGTTTAATGAATATGAATTCAGCCCGCCATGGTAACAATAACTTTGTAGAATGAATGGGGGAACCTTCAAATAAATTTCCCCGCTTTCCTGTGTTCACTACCAGCTTTATTATGGCGTTAAATGCTCCCCGTAATTATGTTTCGTAACATGATTCTTGAAAGTCTCAAACTTTTGTAAAAAGGAATCATTAAAGTGTCGAATTACACCGTGAAGTTTATTATGATAACTTAGGTTGGCGAAAGGGGCTAAATAATTTAATGCCCCCTTTTGCGCAAAGTGGAGAGCGAAGTCGATACATGAATTCAGATTTTGCTCTCATATATTAAAGAAGGTTCATTCCGTAATCTCTGGTTTAACGAATTTGGATCGGGGAGATTGATGAACGGGGTGGTTTTAATGGAGCAGTATATAGTAACTATGTTGTGAATACTGTAATGGTGTTTGAACCAAAATATTACTTACTAACACTAACTATGCAGAAACTCTCGTTAGAAGTATTCGAAATTGTTTTCTTGAGCTTCTTAAGAAGTTGCTCAAGATCGTCATTTTTATGGATAGAAAAGAATTCAAGTTGTGATAATACAGAATATATTCCACGATCATTGAATTATTATAAAAATTCGAAATACTAAATTAGATAAGTTATTGAAAGCTTGATATAAATTTCGTTAAAAATTTCGTTACATGCACGGCCTTTGAACTCTTTGCACAGACTATGTATTTGTATGACCACAAGTATCGCACTATTCGTTAGTCATTTTTAAAATAATTAATATTTACCATTATTACTTGAATTAATAAATTATACATTAATAACTTTCAACGAATGTCCTCGGTTCCTTCGTACCACATCGGTTATTAGAACAGATACATTTAGGAGTAATCTTAGGTTTAAGGGTGCCATGTTTAGGATATTTAAACCGGTGAATTCAATTAATGGCCGCATATGTTTCATTTCTGGATCACTTAACCGTTTTAAACAGATTGTTTACAAAATAATCCCATATCACTAAATTGCGCGTTAATGATTACACTTCAGCTATCATCCGATTCTATCACAGAAAATATAAATCTCCCCCTTGTGAATAAAATTGGCGCGTTGCCTGTTAATGAATAAATAAATGAGATAATTACGAATTCTGCATCCATGAGTAGGTACCAACTCGCATATACACAAACACAATTAAAAGCACCACAGTAATATTCACTTACACCCTCATTTTTGTCTATATTTCCTTCGAATTAATAATTTTCCCGAAGAAAACGATGCAAGTACCTCGCACTGCGTTTGCGATTTTTTCGCGATTATTTTGACGCCATTGAGTTTCCTCTCGTCGGCACGGGACAAAGCTCGACTCGTATTCATCTCGAAATTTTGATCCCTTGTTGGCGGAGCATAGCGGGGGATCGAGGACCCGCTGTTCACTAGAATTTTGAAATTCCAGTTCGCGTCGAAAATGGCACGCGCAAAGCTTCCCGTGGCTTTTAGTGACGTTGTTAACCGTTCACCGCGATCCATTTTCCACCCCGCCCCCCTGACACATTCACGTTCCAACGACGACGCCACGTTAATATAGACAAGATTATAAGACCAAGGAATTTGAAATTCTCCTCACACATTTAGGTACCCATGTTTTTGAGAAAGTTGTGTTGTTATGTGTGTTATTAAGTTACTACTGATATTAGACCATTCCCGTCGTTTTATTTAATGGAACAGGCGGATTCGAGCAATTTCTTTTAAAACAAGAGTGGCTATCGTGTCAGAAAAATTATGATTCGACAGAACATTATTTTTTATAGATTTTTCGTCTTTTGGAGTTCCTGGGATTAAGTTATTAGAGATACCGTCTTAATTTTCATAAGGGCTACAGTCAGGCGCCTACTTCATACAAGCGTAAGCTTTGAGATTCATCTGTTAATTACATTTATCACGGCAGGCACTGTAAAGAACACAATTCTCGGAAAAATTCGATTATAGTGCTTAACAATAATATGTATAACACTGGTTTTTAATTTGTTATTCCTGCATTGGTTTCTCATTATTTCTCTCTTCGGCACTTTCCTCAATCATTTTCGTGTTTATTATAACCAAACTCGATTGTATATATATATATATTACTACACTATTGTAAATCCGCAAGCCCTCTACGCTTCGAATCCTTCACCTCGCAATTTCAACTCTCTGTAACTTCATTATTTCGTCGAATTCCGGCAAACGGTTACAGGAACACATTTTCGAGATATGAACCTTTAAGAATGTGTAATAAAAGTATCCCCTTTAAATCCCGGTTGGCACGCGGATTGAACGCCATGTCACGAGGGGGCTGAGAATCTTCTCCAACGAAGGATAATCGCTTCGTCGCGGCCATGAGTGAAACGTCGATCAACTCGAGACGAAACGGCAACAATGTTTCCCGTGGAACAGGTCGAGGAACACGAACGAGTTTGGTAAAGCACGGTCGACAAGCAAGGACAGTTTCGTTCGCGTCCTTTATTCTCTATCGATCCTATACTCCGCTTGGGGGGGGGGGGGAGGACTGGAACCGTAATAAAGCTACGCTAATTAACCGTAGGTAGCTATGGAGAAAACTACCCCCTTGGACGGAGGAAGGTGGGGTTGAAGAAAGCTCACCGAGGAAGTTCGCATTCTGGATCCTCGAGGATTAAGATATTGTTGTCATTGAAGCATCGTGGTGCATTCTAAACGAACGACAGTTGTCTTTAATTGTTTTTTACAATTGTACTTGAGCTTGGGTCTGTGACTGTAGACATGCTCGGGTAGGACTCTAAATTCTGTCAAGCGATTTGACTAAGTTATTAGAATCTATGAATATTGCTTTACCTAGGTGGAGGATGCCTAGAAATGGGTGTAAGAACGAGAGTATTCTACTTTTAAAAGAAATTTATTTTTCTCTACTTACGTTAGCTAAGGGTTAATAAAGTTCTTAAATATGTTTTCATAGAAAAAAAGAGCACAGAGAGATTTAGATCGACCAAGGTCAACGGCGCATTTCCAAATTAATGAATCGTCCGAAGGCAGTTTCGGCAGTGAGTAACTCAACCTGCTAAGAACATTTGCATACAGAAAGTTCCCTGTCCTCAGAAAAAGGAAATTCATTCCTCAAAGAATATTATCTTTTCCATAAAACTTTTCCCTTCGTAAGAAACATTGCTGCTTAAAAGGCACATTAAATAGATCCCCTCTCCCTAGAAAACTGAACTTTAAGGCAGGCCCTCGTTTTTAAGAATACCCTAAGTGATTTTTCCCTACGAACGCGTCTCTCCCCCCCACCCCCACGGAAACTTCTTCGTTTCCAGCAAACATTCCCATCATATTCCCCTTCACGCGCCGCCAGGCGCTTGATCGATGCTTTGATCAAGCTTAAATACAGCCGCGAGTGTTTTCGACGTGCAATTGGCCCTTTCAAAGCCATTCCATTTCGTAAGCTTGATCGCGCTCCCGTCGATGTATCGAACTCCTACTGCATAATTTAAAATACGAAGCTCTAGAGCGCTCTACAGAGAATAATTGCCAGGGCGCTGCAAGAAAAGGGAATGCTACGAAGCGAGACAAATTTGAGAGAAGCAAATCGTGCCGTTTACTTAACCACCGTCTGCTTCGTGAGGAGCATCGCCTCAGGAGGGAGAACGAAGGCAGGGAGAAGTACACTAGAATAGCGGAGGAGGCAGTGAAATCAGATTTCGTCGAAATCTTAACTAAGCAGACGATGCTGTCCTGGAAGATGGCACTATGTCCAAGCAATCTCCGAAAAGTGCCGGTTAAATATCGATCGAACGAGGCCCACGTTGCTCGTTCTTGGACTCACCGGGGTCAGAATTATCGCGAGGGTTTATGAATGACCCTCTCGGAGAATGGCAGGCGAGGCAGCAGCTGCAATTACGACAAATGTTGTTTCCGTGCTTCCTCCTCCTAGGGTAGAAGCGCTACTTAATGTCTTTCCACGGCGAAGGAAAAAAAAAGTCGAGCAATCTGTATTTCGTAATGATCACGGCTGCGCGGACCGCCCAGCCACGAGGGTGTGTAAAACCACGGTAGTATTTATCAACGGGGGGTGAGCCTGCTTTAGGGGATCAAGGAAATTGAAATTTTTTGCGTGTTTCAGGGGTACAAAGCGTGCCTGCTAAAGAATTTTTCGGTTAGTAAGTAACTAAGAAGTAGTTCATTTTCGGTATTAAAGTATTTATTAAGGGACAGTTTCAAATTATGCAGTCAAGGAAATTGAAATTTTTTGCACCTTTTAGAGGTACAAAGTACGTTCGTTAAAGTATATTTCGATTACTAAGTTACCAGCTAATTTTCGTGATTAGTAAATCGTAAATCCTATATGGAGTAAAAATGATAAGGATATTGCGCTTTTTGCACAACTGAATATAATTTCGAATGCAATCTAAGGGTGATTTATTCGATTCGTTTAGTCTCCAGTTTCCTTCACGCTAATTTGTCGAAATGCGAATGAAAATAAATTCTATTTCACTATCGCGTCAGTCAAACTTTGACATTATCTCAAAATTATTAAAAATGGTGTAATGTACGTGTACCAAGTAACTACAACGCAAACATTTACTTACACTGTCGACATCACTGGAGTGTTCTTCTGGACAGCTCTGATTAAATACAACACCAGGTAGATATGCAGTAAGCCACAGAATTATTGACACAGACAACAATTCAACAGTAATATGTAAAATAATGGAGCAATAAAAGAGTTTTACTATTTTTTTCTTAATCAAGATACAGATAATTTTAAAGACTATCTACTTCTTAATAAGGAGAATATCGATACTCTTTTAATGTCTTTTTATTTTGCACGTATCTAAGAAATCGTTACCTGTGACAATAATTTTGTAATTCATTGCAATATATATATTTTATTCCCATCATGCTGTAATAGTTTTCCTTCGTTCACTTTTAAACATTTTTTTTCAGTACTACACTATAACATCAACGAGTCACACCAAGTATTCATCGAAAGAGGTCTTCGTGCGGTCACTGCTGGAGCAACACTGTTCAGAACTCAAGGAGGGATATTAGCATCTGCCTCCAAGATCAGAATACACAGAAATTGCACGGTATGTAAATACGAAAAGTGGGAGAGGTGGTCGAACTTCCAGATACTCGTTTCTCCCTGTGCAAGGTTTATGTTTGAATAAGGACAGAAGACTGCCATGGGGTCCGCATCGCTAGTAGATACACCGGTTTCCAACTCGATCCTTTTCATTTCCTTCTTAAGAATCATTTGGACGATGTTTAATAATATATTATCCTTTTATTTAGATTAATATTATGTAATATATCATCACAAATTATTTTTAAGTATGACCTTTTGGGGCCTTTTAAAATGATACGCTCTGTACAAAGTTCTCCTCTCTGCGAGGAGCTGCTCAAGTTTCGAGGCGATTTTATCCCGTTTCCCCGTCGAAAACGACAATGTGCAACGAAGTTGCAGCCCCTAGTGCTCATGAATGTTTACGAAACTTCTATTACTTATCGCCGAACTACATAGTTCGCTTCGATTCGAGGGAGTCCCCCGTAGCGAACGAAATAACTCGTTCCTTTATCCGATCAGGCAGCGAAACTGTAGTTTGCAAATTTTATACCGGTTCAATTAACGATTCAAGACAATCAGCCTCGTGGAAGCGGATGAGAGTAAGTAACGAGCAGAGACTGCGTGTTCTAATTAAAACTGTGACTTTTAATAGCGATGAGTGTCTAAACAAATCTGTTTGGATATTATTGTTAAAAGTCTTGTAGATCTTGCAAGCCTTGATGTCTTAAATTTAAATCGTGAGAATCCAAGAATGTTCTTGAGGATCTAAAATTTTTTTAAAATCTTTCATCTTGACAATCTCAAACAATTGTTAACTCTTTGTGAGTTTCGAAAATCTTTAAATTTGGGAGTCTCCAAGATTTGTAAGTTTTTCTTCACATTTGCAAACTTTAATGTCTCTAATCTTGAATTTTAAAAATCGTGGCGAATCTGAAATTTTTCGATATATTTTTAAGAAATTCCAGATGACAGACCTGTCTGCTACCTTTTATAAAATCAGACACTGTGTCTTACTACAGAACTTAACATTAAAAATGCTAAAGAAAATCATTGTCACTATTTTCTATAATTCCTTCAAAAGAAATTTATTTCACCTGGCTCAATTTCATTCTATTTAGTGCCTCGTATTTTCAATCAATTTTGAACAAACGGAAGGGGCAGTTTTGTCTGCGCGAGGTTTACAACGATAACAGTGAACGCGGGAATTAAAACCAAATACCTAAATAGGAAATTCCACGATTTCACGTGTTGGAGAAGAATTGAAAATATCTATGGACTTTTGAAAGCACAAAATGCGGTTAGATATGTTTCACGAGCGTAACGTTGGCGATGTTAGCTTTCAAGTTATCTGAAAATTGCGAGAACAGAGTCCACGAGAGCTGGGGAATTCTTTACTCAACGAGACTCGTCGAAAAAAGGGGAAAGGAAAAATTTCAACACGATACATTTTTGCAGCCACGCGATTCACGAAGCGTACGTTTATTCCGCTCGGTTTATTTTACGTGGTTATCTCTTTGATAAGGAAAATACCTTTGTTATACTATCGATGTGTGCAACGATCGATGACAGAGAATCGCGTAGATGATCTTTACTTGGCAGACTTAATATTTAGACAGTGAAACGCGATATTTACAGCTCTACAGTAAAGGTAATTGCGAATTTGAAACTGCAAAATTTGTGTACTCGAAATATACATGTAGACAATTTTGATGTATAGAGAAAATACTGGAATTTATATATGATTGACAATTCCTCTAAATAACACTTTTCTCCGTTTATTTTAATAATCTGTGGCGTAAAAAAGTAACTTCACACTTTTTCAAAGATTTGTAACAAAGCTTTAATTTAGAAATTATCTTCAATTTCATAAAATACCTCTAATTTAGAAATTGTCTTCCGTTTCGCAAAATATCTTGATTTTTGTAAAGATAGGGATATTACCAGCACACTTCAACCATTTCCCTAAGCTGTAATGATTTATGCAGCTTCTTAGCTACTTACAACATTAAGGCAGAGTTCATAATTATAAGTATATAACCGTCTTTAAAATTCGGAGTCTGACACAGATTCTATTTAAAAGTATAAAGTATTATTCCTAATTTTTTTTCAATAATACCAGCAATATCGCACGAACTGGTAATTTAATTCTGCGTCACTAGGAAACCGAAAAACTTCTCAAACGCTGAAAGATAAGAGAAAAGGATCCTCCATCTCATTGTTCCACTTCAAAACTTCTAAAAATAATACTGCCTTCACGCCTTCGTTGTTTTAATACTAAATCCACCTTTCAATATAATATTTTTCAAATACGACTAACGACTTATAACTCATCCAAATGCATTTTCTCAATCACATCGAATATGTATTATATTATGATGCTAATTAATAATAATTTAGAGACAATAACATTCCCTTTAAAGACTTTTAGAAATCATATTTCCTACATCTCCTGATGGTCCTACATCTTCTATTTAAGAATTAATTTTTTTATAGAAACTTTCATATTAAATAACGATCTTTAATCTTTGAGGATCTATTATTTCACGCTTTAGAATACGCGTCATAATCAAAATACTGTATTCTGTACTCGAAACGCGTACAGATTCGCGACACAGCCTTTCCTAGTTGCGAGCGAGCAATCGAACGGCCTTTGAAGCGAAACAATCGCTGTAGGAAAGCGGCTCTCGATTTTCCGCCGAACGGAAGAAATCGGGGGCGCGCGCGAAATAATTCGATTTGGCTTTTCACTCACCCTGAAACTCCTTCCTGGCCGCGCTGACGGAAGTGACGATGTTGGCCACGTGTCCAAGCACAGTGGCGAACAGCAGCAGACCGAATAGCAGCTGAGCTATCACGAACATGTACTCGCCTTTGCTTCTTGGTCTGAAAATAAAAGAAAAAAAGGGAAGCTCGTATTTAACAGTTTTTATTAATTACGAAGAAAAATCGAGAGGTAAGGTTTCAAATCATTTCAACAGCAGAAAAAATTATTTAGCAAGGTAGGTCCTGCTCGATTAAAATAAAAAGGGGTAAAATTCATGGGCTTGATAGTTCGACAACACGACAGTTGAGACAAAAATTAATTTTTGCTGCCCATTTTTGTGAAAATTGTATTTTCTAAAGAAATTCAAAATCAGCAGAATAATGACTTAAACCCTCCCTAATTTCACACGAAACGCATCATATTTCAATTTCATCAAAATCCCTCGTATACGTTACTCAAAATGATAGTTTTGTCTTTTAATGACTTTTATGGTGCGCTAATACGGTAATTCCGGGTGAGATGGATCGATCACGTTTATTTTTGTCCTTTAAACAACCACTAAATTTACGGTGTAAATTGCGTAATTTACGGTTTTAAAAAAGTGAGCCATCTCTCCCCGACTTACCCTATAGGGACTAATTTCATTGGCAGAATAAATACATGAATAAATAATGGTACCTGGGTAGATCACCTATGGTCGTGAGCGCCAGTGTGCACCAGTAGTAGCTCTGCAGATATTGTTTCACAACGTCCGCGGTCTCGGAGTCGCTGAACACCCAGTTCTTGCTGCCGAATCCGTTGTTCTTATAAATAATGTGATAGAGGCACCCGTTCCAGTGAAAGATCACCAGTAAGTAATGTATCAAGGATGTGGAGCGGAATAAATTCGGATAGTTGGTGTGTCGCTCGGTTCTGTCCATGAACGCCCAGAACCTGCGTGACAATGGACGAAGGGAATTATACGAGATTCCAGCGCGATCGTCATAGCGCGGGGATAAATTTCAAAATTCCTATTAAAACATTGCGCGCTAAAATGCCTTAGTGGTCGGCAAGGAATTTTTGCGCACCCAAGGGGAAGAATAGTTGTCAAAGAATTCGCGGCAACTAACTGCGTTTTGGTTGCTTTCTGAGTTTTTATTCCTTCGTATACCTATGTATCCACGTTTGCTTTCGTAAATTCGATTGGAAACGAACTGGGCAAGTGTTTTGTCCAGTTTATGTGAGAATTATCATTTTTCTACCTTTTGCTGAAATATTAAATGAGTTTGAATGTTGCCTTTAAATGGAAAATTGCTGTGTTGTTACATGGGATATTATATATTTAATAATATGGCTAAAATGTAGTGTACTAGTTTTTTTTATATTTGAAGAAATGTCTGAAATTGTTTCACTTCGTTGCTGAGGAAGAATCATGACATGCTTTTTCCTGTTTTCTGGTTCTTTTTGTATAATATATTGCTTCTGTTTGATTCTAAGTGAATTATCGAAGATTTGGTACTTGTTTACAGGAATTTCTGCGCAAGTAGTGGTGTGCTATCGTTGCAACAGACGCACTTTCTACGCAGAAGGGGATATGAATCTCACGAGAGCAGACATTTCTGAAATGCAACCGAAGGGTGAATAATGTGTGCTTTGTAGTGGTTTTGCAAAAATGAATGTATGGAGCTGGCTTCTATCACTGTGTTATGACATTTCTTTCAATATTCAATGATTTCTCTTTCCATTCTCTGAACATTATGTTCGTGAAATTTGAATAATTTGCAAAGCAATAATAAAAGTTCGAATTTTGTTTGTTATATTGTTGGAATTTTTGTCAAGTATACATCTAAATGCGAATTCGATAATTCATGCATAATAATTACTAATTAATATCCTTAGCGACATTAATATTTAAAGAACCTGCTACGAAAATGAGAAAAATAATTATGCTGTTCATATACATGAGCAATTAATTTATTACTGCGAAAATAATTATGATGAATAATTATTTCTCGATTAATGAGGAATAGAATCTCGATACGTTATAAATTCACATACAGAAGGAGTCCCGCAATTTGTAGGTGATCATATTTCTTTTACAATTCAAGATGTAAAAAAATAGTGCAAGAGAAAATTGTACGATATTACAATGTCTATCTTTTTATGAACTCCTTTTCCTGGAGAATAAAGAAGTCCTAGAAAAACAGACACTGTAATGTCATTATTCAACATTTTCCTTTGCCATTATCTAATTTTATTCTTATGTAACGCGCACCAGTACAAAAGGTGTAATTATTAGGACAACCCCTGTGATGTCATAAAAAAAAATAGGGAGTATTGACAATGGATGCCATTTTGACCATTTATACATTTAGCATAATGTCAAGGAACAAGAGACACACATAGGTATTATGAACAATTTACTTATTTTTTCTCAAAAGTAGAAGAGTTTTTGAAAAAATCAAAATATAATTGGGTCAAAAGAGACCCATGGCCACAGTAGTGTTAACTTCACGTAGAAACCTCACGATTCCCCCGAATATTTAGTCACTCACATGTATATTCAAATAAATTTAAACGAATAATTAATCGTGAAAACTGCTCATTTCTTTTGCACCCTTTCGCGCGTCACCTTATGTTTCTTGTATAACTACCTTCTGTTCAGTTCCTTCAATTTCGATAGGAAGAATGTAATTACCCATATAATCTGGATAAGAACTAGTCCTTCGTAACAAATTTGTGAGTCACTGTGTACTATAATGCACCAAACTAAAAATCCCTATTCAAAATAAATAACTTTTTGACTCGCCTCTATTAGAATTCTTTTGCTAATCTTAAACTATAGATTGCACTTGTGAAATTTTCCGGCACCATTCCTACGCGCGCATTATAAATACGAAGTAACGTGGCCAATGACTTACCGATATATCTTTACGAGTCTAAAGCTTCGCAGTATACTGTTGAATCCTATAGATAAGTATAAAAAGTCGAGGGGCAGCAGGCACAGGATGTCCATGTAAAAGGTGGTGCTGTTCGTGTAATGATTCCGAAGCTTCGTCGCGTCGGTTTGCAACACGCCGTCCTCCAAGTATCCCGTTCGTATGTGAAACACTATGTCCAGCACGTATAAAAAATCGGAGAAGTAGTCCAAGCAGAACCACACCCAGCGTGTTTCGCCTGTGTCACACAGAAATACGTTTTTCTTTTTAAAGAAACTACTGAAGGACACCGATCCACGTAACACTTTACCATTCATCCTTTATACATATTCCCCAAGCCTCGCAACGTCTAATTTCCAACAACAAACCGCTGGGAAGTCTTAGCAGAAAGGAAAATACGCGAAACGTGTTGGAAAGGTTTGGGAATGCTTGCAACGCGCGCATTAGGGGATCGCCCAATTAGTATAAGCAGTTGATGCGTGTTAAACACTGACTATAAAGAAACATTGAATGGAAACAACAGATGGAGTCGCATAAAAGAAAGACTAACCGTTTATCTCTTGGAAGGCGAACCTGTAGATGATGACCCAGAAGTTGTACAGGAAGGCGAGGGAAACCACCATTGACCAATAATAGCAGAGGCGGCCAGCAGGATCGAAGATGAAGGACCAATTCGGGCCACGCGCACGGAATCCCTTTGTCCCTGGCTGTGCAGGGTAACCCCTGCTACCGCGTTGCTGTTGTTGTTGCTGCACCGTGTACCTCCTACGGAAGAACAGTTCAGAAAATTGTAATAGTAATACAAGAGCACAGGGTACAGAGCGGACGAAGCGAAAACTAGGGGACTCTATCTGTAAAAATTCATCAAAATTGTCAGATACAATTTAGTCCTGGAAGGCTTCGTTTTCGAGGAAATCGGTTTCGAAGACGAAACACTTGCTTCGTTTGACGTTTCACTTGCTTGGCGTGTCTGTCTATTACTCGCCATTTCTACTTGCTTGTTTTTATTGATTATTAAGGGTGGTATGGTTTGAATGGTGTAGCAGAGTTTCAGATTGCCTGTTTCATATTGCGTTACAAGTATCAGACACTGAAGTGATATAGTACTCGACATGTTTCTGCTTATTGGACCAACGAAGCATTCTCCCAAATTCGTCTATACCGAAGGTTTAAGCAATTTGGTAACTGCCCCGACCTACTTGCCCGAGACGAAAGAGTGACCCAAAAATGAGGGCATTTTTCGCCCGTTTTTGGTCACACTATTTTAGAACTGAATTTTATGCCAAGTGATACCTTATACTATGACAGCCATCACAACAAATTTTCAAGTTGAGCCGAGAATTTATTTTCTTTCCTTTCAAAGAGTGATGTCCTTCTCCTCCACTTTTTAAAATATTCCTCCACCCACTATTACACTTTGTAAACAGACCCTTCGCCTATTCATTGAATATCTCTACCACGTGACATACCCAGACTGCTCGCCTATAATGTACCCACTCGACACCCTCCCGCCCGCCGCGGGTATTCGTTGCTAGATGGTCGTCGTTACGAGTTACTATCTGCCACTAGATATCCATTTGCCTCCAAACATTTCCCACTGTCAAGCTCGGCGCACGCAATAAAAATTACACCCCTCTACTGTACGCCCCCGCCACTTTATACCCCGTGCGCCCAAGCGTCGTGTGTCTCGTGCTAGGGACACCAGGATGGATACAACAGGCGGGCGCAGCAAAGTTGTTTCGCTCGCCAGGCACCGAGGCAAGTTTCTGTTTATCTGGCTGCGTCAAACTAGTTAGGAGTTGAACGCTTGCATGATGTAACTGCTGCATAGCATAACTCAAATCACCGGGTGTCTGCGCGCGATTCTCTCTCTCTCTCCCTCACATCCTGTTCCTCATAAAATTTGTCCGCTGAAATTACTTCGATGAAAGCATGGAAGTATGGAGCTCACCCAGCAACAGAGCAGTCAGTAATATTGTTTGATTCAGTAAGAAGTGGAGATTGTCTAAAAAAATTCCAAATTAGAGGTCTATGTTATTATTCAAAAGAGAGTTGACGTGTAAATAAATCTGAATTTCCCATGATTTCTTATTCCAATGAATAAGGCTGCTTTTTTATTGGCCAGGGGAAGTTTCGAGGGTATATTGAGTATTTAGGGAGAAGTATACCAGAGCATATTTTGGAGATGCGTGTTGACTTAGAAGAGGGTGAAGAGAGGTGTGTGACGTCTGAATCTGAATCTTAGCAATTTCGTAGCTCACCCTTGCAATATTTTCTTGTGTGTTTAAAATTAAGATGCATATTCTGAGAGGCCAAAAAGTATTCGTGGAGCATCTGTGTTTAGGAACTGTCCATTCGAATGCAAATAATTAAATCATTCGGCGACATGCCAAGACGAACGTTTATTAAGATGATATTAATTAAATTGCTGCTTAACCTCAGGGCATTGTTTCGAAGAAATTGTTGCTATCAATTTTATTCGTAGAGTGCAACGAATAATTTAACCTCATAAAAATCAATACCTTTTTTTAGCTCAGACTATATTGGAAATTTGGAGTTCTAGTAATCGTGAAGAACGGAGTGATTCTTCATGAAAAACCAAGTATTGGAATAGAATTTTTTTATTCCTTCCTCATCCCTTCGTTATCGAAGGAAACAACTTTGAATATCTGAATTTCTACATATTTATTATTATTACTTTATCGTCGTTACTAACTATGTAATCCAGAAATATAAAAGTTGAAGGGAATTAGAGCATACAGGCGAGGCGGAGTCGTAAAACTGTTATATTTAATCTCGTTTCTCGTAGGAATTAAGAGATCTCTTTTCTGGACAGTTTAGAGAAATATAAAAATTCCGGGATAAAAGGAATATTGTGTATTTAGAAGAATCCTAGTTAAGAATCCTAGTTCTGTTGAATGTTTAACTTATGTAAAATATTGCAGCCTTCAAAGTTTCAGATCACGTAATGACCGATGAAGCTAGTCGAATGGCTGACATTTTAGTTAGTTTAACTTAAAAATATTTCAATCAATTTTAATTAGTGAAACCCCTTTTAACAATAAATTTAGAAAATTTTGCAGAGGATATACCATTATTTCGACTTATAAACAGGTGAAAAATTGTTGCAACTATAACGAGCTTTGAGTTTATATTTTTAAGAGTTGAATTTCTCTGTTACGTTTAGCAGTGAACATGACTTCTCTGACAACTCAATAACTGGATATTCTTTCTTGGAAGTGAACGCCTATTGCAATTCCACTTCAATGTATAAGCACTTTTCGTTACGAAAGTACTTAAGAGGAAAGAGCTGTGAGATATTGTAAGACAAATATGGAAACATTCCTTTCTACGTGCTCAGACACCCACCTCTACTATTATGGCAGGATCTTAGAAGAATGACAGTACCCACAAGGGAAATACAGAAGGGTATTACATTCAGCTCACCGATGTTCTCCAAAGTTTGCATATAGTTAGTGCGCAGCATGCATAATAATACGTTAAACGCATAGGGAACAATACGAAAAAAATTGCGGGAAACATGTAAAGTGTCATCTTTAAAAAAGAGTGGACTTAATACACTCTAGCTCTGGGATCCAGACATACACCCATGTATAAAATCTGGAAGACCAAAACTTTGAACTCGATTTTCCGAGAAAGTTTTAAGCAGTGTACCATGCAAATTTAATACAGTATTATACGTAACTAACATGGTCTAACTATACACAAGCTTTTGAACTAAATCTGTGACTCGAAGCAGTGGTCACAAGTGATTTTCAAATTTTACATATTTATAAAAAAAAACCGGTTTTTAAATCCGGTTTTTAAAAACCAACAAACTCTAACAGTTCCATTAGAAAGAATGATACTTCAAAACTGATCTTAATATATAAAGCAGAAAGCTTCGATATATTTGTGCGTTTGTCTGTCGCCTAAAAACTTTCGAACGATAAACTCTGGGATCACGAAATATGTTTCAGCTCATTATGCCTGACTAATCCACAAGAAAACTAAACAAAATTTTTTTTTTTTACAAAATCAGAATTTAAATCTCCGGCGAAGCCGAGTAGTAAAGCTAGTATCCCATAAATTAAAGGGTCATAAAATGAATCAGTGATGTTATGTTAACCCTCGGTTGTCACACCTACTTTTTCGAACGTCGTTGTCACACTGGGTCAATTTGACCCTGTCAATTTTCCATCAGTTGTTATTTAAAAACTATTTGTTAAATTAAGTCTAAAAAATTCTGAGATAATGTTTGAACATTGTAGAATATATACCCATCGTTGAAAGTTGACAATTAAAGTGTCATCATGCATAAAAAAAATTTGAAGCAATAAGAGTTTCGACAAAAAGGTTTTTTGCTTAAGAAAACGCGGGGTCAATTTGACCCAGTGTGACAACCGAGGGTTAAACAAATAAAAATCTGCTTTTCAAAGTTTTTTCTGACCACTGGATACCATAAACCCAATTCAAAACTAATCAAATCCCAGTGCCCAAAGCGTCTAAAACGACCCAAGTAGTCCAACTGACCTGAATTCATCCTACAGATACCACTTCTAGCTCACCATATCTTTACCGCCGAATATACACCTTGAAATGATTTCCTATTTACCCCACTCTGTGCCGTACACCTCAATCAAGCTACCTCTATGTACATACATAGACAGGCGAAGCTCGATCACCAAGCTTCAGGACGCCGGAGATAATCGATCCTGTATACTCACGTCTCGGTGCCGTTGCAGCTGCTGTTGCTTAGATGATTGACGGACGCCGGCGTGTGCAGGTGCGACTCGTCGCGCGAGGACGTGAGCGCCACCGTGTACGGCAGCTTGAATTTTCCCTTCAGGTGGTCCTTCTTCTTCGGCTTGCGGCTTATGTCGAGCTCGCTCGCCCCACGATTCACGTAAGCCCCCTGTAGCGAGTCGCGGGACGAGCTGAAGTATCGCTGCGACACGGAGTACACCTGCACCCAACCACAGTTTACTAGTTTTTGTCAGTGGATGGACTGTGGATTTATGGCCGCCGGGTTCTGTCGAACGGGCTTTCGATTCGACTCGCCGGGGGGTCGTAGCTGGGTGGAAAGCGGCAAATAGGGATACGGAGGGTGGGAAGAGAGGGGGCTGTGGTTTTTTGCTCCCGGTATCATCGCGAGAACGAATGCCGCGATTAAAAAGTGAGGTCGGTGGACGTGATTGAATAGCTACAAGAGAGACGGTGCGAATAAAAAAAGGGGGACGGGTTTTTGCGAAGGAAGGTCCGAGAGGTCGCTCCAGGAAGTTGATACGGATAATTTATTTGATTAAGAGGGAGTTTTATCCCTTCGGGTGAAGGATCTGTCCTCCCGCGCAATTGGACACGGTTTTTACCGCACGCGCGCGGAATCAAGAATCGCTTCGGTTTTTTCTCTATTGCGATTACGCGGGCTGTGTGCTGTGGCCGCTATTCTCCGTCCGCCTTGTTTTCTTTGAGCGAAAGAAACGAAACTGCCTTTTAGGGTAATGGAAGGGATGCGGTGGCGGAGTAAAGGAGAGTGAAGGGCAATGGGTTAGGTAAAAGAAGGTCGCAGAAAATGTAAGTGGAATCGCGAGTAAATTTCATTGCGCTGAATGTATGTATTAGAATTATTCTTTGTCGAGAGTATGAAGACCCTGTGTGCTGATAGAAATGTTCTGCTTCTGATGCAGGTAATGGGATTATTAACACATTAAGCCCTTGGCGACCGCCTCCGTATGTCCTACGGGACCTTCAATTTTTCATATGACGCCAGTACCAGATATGGACCTGTGCAACTGGTTGCTTATGCTGCCCCTCTGTTTATACACGGTGACTCATTTAAAGCGACCCAATCGAATATCTTCGAAGCTGGTGAACATAATAAATTCGGTTTTGCAATTGTGCATTCAGGCTGAAGGACGTAGTTTTGAACACGAAATTTAGAAAGGTAAGTGTACATAGAACCAATCCCAATAGTTGATATTAAAATCAAATTATCTTCTACACTAATGATTTTTCGCCATAAGTGGCTTATTGTTAGTAGTGTTGTGTAAGGATTGCCGGGCGGCATCGATTAGTGCATTAAAAATATATTATTCTATTTAAAAGACTAAATCAAATCGTGACATTTGAATTAATTTTTTTTCATCGAACTCGATCATATAAAGAATGAAGAAAATTTTAAATCCTTTTAAAGATTTTTTAAACTCTTTAAATGACGCTGCTGCTAATTTTAATGTGAAGCTTCTCTTAAATTAAGGAATCCTTAGTGGAAAGAAGGTATAAGAATGGACGAAAGGTTTAAGGTGAAATAAGTTTTAAGGGAAATGAGTACGTATATGCTCAGACTTCAAGTATATTTCGCTGTAGTCTTGTATATGTACTTATGTGCAGTATTTTAAGAATTGTTTTCAGTAACGGTTCTCCAAACTGATAAGGATTTTCGAAACGTGCGAAAACTTTGTACTAATCTCACTCAAGCCACTTAACTTGTACTTCAGCTTATCTTTTTCGAAATCTTATAAAGTCTTCTCTGTGGAGCACGATAAGCTTCTTAATATCAGGAAGATTAATGACAGTATTATGCCAACATCGTTCATGCATTTTCGAAAAACTCTGTAATAGCGATAGTGTTTAAATCTTCCTTTGTAAATGTTAGTCACATCTACTTTCTTGAAAATGAAAGGAGTATATAAATTAATATTTATTTAATCTCATGAATCCTTTAAAGTTATAAATTCCTTGTGTTAAACTCCCAATGAGTATTAAAATTCTACGTCGCGTAATTTCTAAAACATTTACGAATAATTCCCCACTCATATAATTATAAAGCATAATTGAATTGAATTATCCTTAAATATACAAGTAAAAAACATTGCAATCGTATTAAAAATCACAGTAAAAACTACTTTCTGTACATAGCTATTTGCGGTACATTTGCAATACTAATCCTAGATATTATTGAATAATTACTGGATTTCTACCCTATTTATGTGCACTGTTATGGGGATACTTTCTAAGTAGAATTCTTATGCATTTATTTGTTTTCCAAAGCTTTTTAGCATCCTGGTATGTCTGGTATGTGGGTATCGTACATTTTAACGTAGATACCAGTACGAACAGTTTTTATCCATGTTATAAATTACGTCGCATAAAAGTATTTTGAATTAAAAAAAATTTGTGGCTAGCATCTCTTCTATATTACTGTGAGCATGTTCAGTTCAATATTTACTATTTCCTACATTAGCATGACTAGTGGACAAAATATCAGTTAAATCAGACGGATTTCGTGCAGGATATCCTTTTCCAACCGCGTCCCTTATCAGGTGCATATTTTTCGTATCTTTGTTAAAGGGTATTACCCATTAATAAAACAATAATAATAAAACACATATGTGTAAAACTCAATCCTATCTGAAAGTATAACGCGCAATCACTACTAATAATAATGTTTAACAAAAGAAGGCGCAGAAAGTGACTTAAAGGCTGATTTCAGCTGAACCTAAATAACCCTTCAATGAAAGCTAATGAAATAGCCACCAAGAATAGGCAAAGTGTCACTAGTAATATTACCTGTTGCTGCTGATGATAATAATGATGCGTGGGCGTGTCGCGACTCATGCATTTACCGCCGACCAGCTCCAAGAGGCTTTGCCTCGAAGGCAGCGCGCTCCTGGAAACGTTGTCCACGCTTTTCGTATCCTCCTCCTTGTCCCTTCTGCCCCCCGCCTTGCCGTCCCCCGCCCTCCCGTGCTTGTCCTCGCGGTGCTTCTCGCCCCCACAGCTCAGGGCGGAAGCGGAACCGCCGCTGTAACGGTCCCTCGCGCCGCCGCCGCTAGTCGACGTGATCACATCTGAAACGTCAAAGGAACGTACCCTCAGATTTTTCGTGGCTGATAAGGAGCATTAAGGGTGGGTCACTGGATTCGTTCAAACTGTCAAATATCGCGGCTAGGGCAACGTTAAGCATCGTGAAATACGGTGGGAGGATCGATGCCACGAATTTCAGGGCGACTTCAAAGGAAAATAAGTAATAAGAAAGTTGAAGGAAATGTAAGTGGAATTGTGATTGAATTAAATTGTATCGAGTAAATGATAATTGTTTTTTGTGGAAGGTTTGGGAATTCGTAGATACTACAATGTATTGCGTCTTGATGGAAGAAATTCAGCTGCTGATGGATAATAGTAAAATTGTAAGCATATTAATTAATTTCGTTAAAAGGGCTTTGTACAAATGTGCTCATGTGACTGAAATGAATATTCTCATCAAAATTCAGCTCCCTTTCGTGTCATATACGGATTTGATATCCCTTTTAAACGTTTGCAATTCTTTTTGCCAGTGTAAGGAAGGCTATAGCTCGCTACATTTAAATAATATTGCTGATCATTTTGTACTTTATGAAGCTTCTCTTAAATAAAGCAGTTCATAGTTAAAATAAACTACAAGAACTCACCACCTCTCCCTCCGACGAAGCGAAGGAAGTCTTAAGGGAAAGGAGTATATGCATGGTCAGGCAAATATATCTCTCTGCAATTTTCAGGACTCCAGCGAATGTTGTCCAAATCGACGAGATCTTTCGAAGCATGTAAGAATATTGCACGCTCTAATTATGAGCTCACTTTCAATCCACTGGAATCGATCGTACGACCAACGGTCGAATATCGCTCGCTGAGCATCGTTAAACATCCACTAACAGGCGGGAGATCGATGTCAGCTATCAAATTTCAGGGTTTAACGGACGACGTAATAATTAGCAGAGCCGGTGCGCGAAATAGGATGGCTGGGTTACGACGAAGATGATGGAGGGCCGAAGGGGTGAGAGTGATTGTCAGTTCTTTGGTGTCCTCTGAGGCCAGAAATAGTAAGATAACTTTGAAGTGACGGAGCTGGCTTTTGTGCATCGAACTATGTACGTTGCTGCTCCCTTTGAGAAATAATAAGCAAGGGGAACAGAGTTATACGTCGAAACTGATCTAGTAACTGATGTCTGTAACAATCTATTGCTTTGTTTAAAAATATTATTCCTGAAATGTTGAACTCATATTGCCTGAGAGGTATTTAGAACTTTGCATACCTAATGCAAAACGGGCACTGAATAAAATAAAACTGTCAGGCATGCAACGTGATCCGTGGGAAGAAGATTCCCAAATGCACGCTGGGAGGGAACGCATTAAGCTTTGGAATTTTTCACCCTTTGTCTAACAGGGCTTCATGTCTAATTATTATCGCCGTGAGCGAGTGACGAGAGATATATTGCACGGGACTCCTCCGCTTTCAGCGCAACAGCCATAAATGCTTGGGACAGCGACGTCGTTCCCCATTCACAAAGCCTCGCGCATTTTAAATGCTTTCTCGCAGTGAACAGATCTAATGGAAGCTGCGCCGACGACGAGGCAATAGCAATTGAAGGATACATAACGCAGCAGGTAGGACTGCTGCTTATACAAAGTATCTGGGACACGTCATATATATCTATTTCTCCCTGCTACAAATAGAAAAGAAGATGATGGAAAAAGTTGAATTGTTCCAGAGTATTTAATTTGCTACGAAGCTACTTTGTCGCAAATACGACGAAGTGTATCTTATTTCTAAATGGGACGATATTCTCTTTCGAATCAATCGATTCTACTCGTCGTCCTGCGTATAAAAGTGTCAGGGGAACTTGCTTGAAAATATTTCGCTTGTGAAACTTGTTCGTTGTTAGGTTATTAGATACTAGGTTCATCAAGACTATGTATTTGATTATCATATTACTTGAAAATCATGAGGAAATATTGAGGATCACGGGTAGCAAGATCACCAAGCAATACAGAGGTCTTAAATACGCTTTCTCAAACAGAAAAATGAAGAAACGAACAGGTCATCCGCCAAATCTCGAATCTGATAAAATCGCACATCTTACAAAAATTCGAATTGTTCCATCTTCTGTTTCCGCGTGCGTAGCAGACCTCACTGTCGCTCCATATACTACACTATCTTCCAATACATTTCAATTCTCCTAAACAAATATTTGATCATCATATATCTTGAAGTTCGTGAGAAAGTATTGGATCAGTACTGAACACGACACGTGTTTCGTACAGAATATCGTTACTATTGGAGCTGGCACTGACAGAACACTGTCAAAGAACGATTGAAGTGATTCCACTGCTGGACCCTCATCCCCTTATAGAGTGTCAATTAAATTTGAATTTCCAAGACCTCGCGAAGGCTTTGATTCGTGCCAAAGTGGGATCCAAGGGTTATATCGATCGTGGCGTAATGAAACAGTGACTCGAAACTGGCGCGAAGAAAAAGTAAAAGCGGAGGAATCCTCGAACTTCGCCTGCTGATGACTATACAGGCGCGAGAATGCTACTAATTGGAGCGACGGGTTGCTTCAACTGCAGTAATTGCGAAGCAATTATTTGTTTCACTCGAAATTATTTGCCATCGTGAAGAATACACAAGAGGCTGGCAATGCTCTTCCGATTTGGCTTTAGATATTCGCTATCACCTCGGCGTGATTCCCGATCCATTGAGTTTTAGCGCTAGTCCACTCTTGGAATTGAACATTTTTATATGATCCTTTTGTAAATTATGTGCGTTTATGAATGTTGTCGAGGGTTATTTTAATATTTCACGCATTCAATTTAATTTAGTCATATTTTTACAGTATTTACGTCATCCATGGCGATTTTAGTGCTTCACTTTTACTCCCGGGACCACGTGATTCTTTTTCCGTGTCGTTTGGAAATAAAAGCAGATTTCAGCCTGTCGGTCGGTTGGCTTAATTTACGACTTTCATTTATTATCGCAAACAAGCCGTTCTCCCTTTTCATGCAGGATACTTCCGTAGCTAACTTCCTTTTATGGACGCCTTCATAACCTTGCGCTCAAATACTATTGTCTCGGGAAAAAAGATTAACGATCTTCATAGACGTTGCCCTCGCTACAATAAAAATTTATTAGCGAACCGCGACTGGAGAACGGGCGATATTGTACCTATTTATCGTTCTCATCTAGAAACTCGATTATCCGAATCCTCTGTGACACGTGGATTAATTTCTGGACCTCTCTTTTTCGTGGGAAAATCTTTAAGAGGCAAATCTTTCGATAATTAAAAAGAAAACGAAACAACGCGGTAACTTTAAGGCCTGATTTCACCCCTTCAAAGTGAATTTCCTCAGAAAAAATGGTCCCTTTCATACTCCAATACATTCACACTAAGTTTCGTGAAAATCGGAACTTTCGGGCTGCGAAAGTTCCTTTCTAAGTGAAATGATTCAAGTGAAAATTCGCCGATACTCCCACCGACCCCCTCGGCAACGTATCAGAATTTAAACAAAATCATCGCAGTTTAAATGCTGCTAGTTGGCGGAAACTCTGCGAGGCAGCTCTTTTCCCGTTCGTTGCGTCGCGCCACGATATCTCGTTAACGGTTTTAAGACCCCACATCTCGATGGAGCGGGCCACTCCATTTTGTATTTCCTTGACATGTTCCGTCAAAAGCGTGGAAGTTCTATAAAGGTTGCATTCACTCTCGAACTTTCCCGATGAGAGTGTATCGCATTTCCAATATCCGGCCCGCCTTCATCCCGATCTCAGCCGTCTGCCGCAAGCTAACTTATTTTCGTGCCAACTCAGTGGCTTTAGAGCTGAAAAAGTAGTTCCGCCGGTCGGAGGCCCCCGACGGATGCAAATTAATAGAATATATTTGGCTTTGGTGGGGGGGAGTAATGTCTCCTTCGAGAACGCTATGCAGTGACTAACTTGAGATGTATTCAAGTGGCGAGTGAAGAAATATTCTTGAGCGAGGAAGCCACGAAATGAGTTTTCGGTCGTACAAGTCCCATCGCCCGAGGCTCGTTTTTTCGCCTACAATTTAGACTCTTCGAGTACTCTGTAGTGCAGAGATATGGTGATTACTTTGGGGAATACTCGATTGATGTGTAAAATAAAATTCTTCAGAGTACCTAAGGGGTCTCCATACCTTAACGGACGAGAAATGATGCGAAATTTCGGAATTATTTAAAATAAAATCATTAAATATGTTTACTTACAGCCTTGTGGCTTTATTTGTCAATTTTTGGAGAATATAATATGTAGTGGTTATTACAAAAATCATATGCGCATGGTTAACATAAAATCAGCCGTTGTAGTTTGTCGTTGAAATTTGAACCATGTTTTTATGCATCTTTGACGAAGTTTTGCTATGTTTTTAGCCCAAAAGTAGAATTCCCCTTTTAAGAAATGAAACAGTGCGTTATATTCTTTTTTCAACCAGAACTAGTGTTATTTTATAACAGTGACATAAACGGGATTGAAGAACGACTGAATACGAAAGCAATTAATATTTTCTAAGACACGTATATACTTTCCTACCAACCAAATAACTTCAAACAGCTTGGAATACGAGATGCCCTGATACCTACAAAACGAATAACAATTTTTCACGCAGCGCAACAAGCGATGTCCATTTGTAACCGTCGAAACATTGGTAGTCTGAGCAAAAGGAAAAGATTCTCGGCGTTACAAGTAGAACATTGAACTTCCTCGTTTAAAATATTATCTTGAAGTTCAGCGCACAGAAAAATAATCGATGGCGTGGTATTCGTATTAATCAGATGGACTAATGGTTGCACTTTCCAGGTTCCATTAGCGGCCGAGGCAATTTTGAGACTTCAAGCTGCTCTTCCGTCATCCATTATAACTTGAACGATATTGACAGGCGAATATTCGAAGGAATGTTTGACTTCTGCGGGAAGTTCACAGCAACAGTGTTCTGAATAAAATACGATAAATATTAACTGCAGAATTCTATAACGGTGCCATTTTTGTTTATATCTTCTTCCAATTTATGTCGCTTCTTCAATTTATGTAAAAAAATAATTGAATGAAATTTGTTCTACGGTTCCTCTTTTGAAATAATTATAAATCTGTTTTATCGCAAAAACATATACTTCCCCCCGCGCTTTTCCACCACGGGGGGCCCTCGAAAGTTTGACAGCCCCGAGCCAAAAAATCTTAATTTGCGCTTAAGTTAAGCAATATCTTAAGTGTAAACATAGAACTGTAAAAATAGAATACTGTTCCATAGAAAAATGTAAAATCTCGTAATATTCGTGAAGGAACAAACGTTTTATAGAAACAAGGAAGCAACAAATTATCTTTCCTGTGAAATGTACCTTCTGTATTTGCTTCTACTGTCGATTTACTGTACAAACGTGACTTAAGGAGTCATTCCAGTTAGAAGGGTTGAAAAAATCGATTTTTTTTAATTTATCGAAAGTACATATCCTCAAGAATGTACTGTTAAATTTTCATGGAAAAATTCTGCTTATTTTAACATCTACAGGGGCACTTTGTAGGGAGCGCAGAGGCTCGACCTCTATAAATGAAAACTTTAAAAGCATTTTTCTCGAAACACCATTTGTCCACATCGTGAAGATAAAATCTGAAAATCTATCGAACCGATTGCTTTATAAATTTTACTGCTTATTCTGCACAGCTGTGACTCTCGCAGGGACTACAACCAAGTATTTTCATTGAGTCTAACCTACTTTTAAAATCGAAAATAACAAAAGATACAAGCCGAAAAAAAATTCTGGCAGTTTGCCCGCCATTTTGTTAATTTTGAAGATAAATTCGATTTGGATTTCTGGGTTCAGATAGCACAAATAAAATAATACTTTGTAAAAAATCATTTTGAAATCTCGTCGTCGTGACAGTTTTTATAATCTATCACCGCTGGTAACATTTGCGTTACACTCATCCATTCTACCACCAGGAATCGGTGTCAAAAGTGGGATTCCATTACACTATTTCCATAAGCCATCAGAGAGTATCTCTCAAAGCATCAGTTCCAACAACAAAAAACGTTTCCCCGCATCAGCCGGTGATGCTTTGAAATCCCCGCCGAGGGAATCCTCTAAATTCCCCAAAAACGATTGCGTTTCCGCTTCACGGTTGTGTTTCAAAGCGGCCGTCGCTCTTCTGAATACATAACACGCGTTTCCCGAGCTTACAGCCCCGTGGTAAAAAAAAAATAGAAGCACCGCCGCTTGTAGGCGGAATCCGGCGGAGGGAAATCGATATGCGTGCTTCGAGATAAATTCATGAGCTGGCAAACAAACTGAGGAGGGATCGGCCGGGGTAACTTTTAACGGTCCAGCCTGGGAACTCGTGGATGGCGCGGCCGCAGAACGTGTACGCCGAGGCGGATTGTAAAATAGAAACCGCGACGAATGGATATCTATCTTTCAATCACTGCGTACACTTTTAAGACCTTCGGCCAGCAACGTGTTTCGAATCGTACGTCTAGAGCCACGGGGGAATTTGCATTAATAAAGGGCGACCTAATTTTTGCTTCCGAAATAAAGGAATGCAGTCGAAGGTATTGGAAGATTTTGGGTGTGGTTCGGAATATGATTCTTAAACAGATGATTTTGTAGATATACGAATTATTATTATTATTATTATTCGTATTTATTACTTGACACATACAGAGAAAAATAATACATAAAGACAAGCGAAGTAAATGGCGAGGCTGCAGTACAATACTGTTAGAAGCCTAACCGTAACTAAATAACTAACATTAAACTAAAAGTAAGACTAGGGAAGAAAAGCAGAAACAGAAAATTAAGGGGAAAAAAAATTAAGAGAGAGAATCTAGAACATTATTCTGACGCATAATGTAACAATATATATCACCGAGCTTTACATTTAAATTCAGGAAACGAATTTAGCCCTCGAATATCAGGTGGAAGGGAATTATAATAATGAGCCGAAATATAGGCAAAGGATGATTCAAATTTAGATGTCGAGTGTGCCGGAAAGGAGACTTTGGTGTCGAGTTTTACGAATTAACGAATGTTTTATAGTTATAAGTACTTGCAGTTATTTATGAGGTATATAGATACAGTTACTCAGAAAAATAACCGCTCACCGCATGTGTATAACGTATTTTATTTATTTATGTAATGGTAGAATCAGAATTTACATTTATGTAAACCTCGATTAATATGTTTTTAGTTAGTATCATCTACGAAAGAAACGCTTAATGGATTAGATATAATGGATATAATAAAATCGGGGGGATATTAGAAGAATATTAATTTATTGCAATTACGTATGTGTAAATGGAATATTGAATTTGAAGAGAGATGGTCTATATGAATTGTATATAATTCAGAATGGAAAGAACTCGTTTCAAGAAATTTGCATTGAATTCTTTTTATTTTATTACAGTAATTTCGCTATACAATCTATCACTATTAAGTTAATTATTATTAAGAAGACCCAATTAGAGTTTCATATTGTAAAGTCGGACTAACTAGCTAGAGAGTATTAAAGCAGTTTGACGGTTGAAATGCTCTTAAAGTGGTCTGATATTCTATTCATACGACTCAGGACTGTGTATGAGGTATAGATAGCTGTTAGATCCGTAGGAAATGGCCTGCCAACGTTAGAAATGCAGGAAAACGAGTCTGAGCCCCGTGCATTAAGGAGATAATATTAAACTGCTTTGTGCCTCGCGATGAAATCGGGTAGACCTAAATTTTCTGAAATTAAGAAACTATTCTTCAGTTCGGGTGATAATTCAAAGAACAAATATTTACCTGACACTACAGCAAACCTATATTAATAACAGGGAAAGTGTTCTTCATAGATACCAACTTTCTGGCTCTCAGTAAGTTCTCCAAAAGAATCAAGGTGTTACCAAAGTGCCATTTTCAAATCATCAGCGTAGTACAAAAATCAGTTGCAATAAAAACTTGCAAAAATCATTAATAAACAGTTTAAATAATATAATATCCAGATAAGGGTCTTAACTCACACTACATGTAACAATAAATGCATTAGATCGTGTATCAGACACTTAACTACAATCTAAGTTTTAACTATCTGTTAAAAAACAGAAATTCAAAACAGAAGGCTACAACACACCTCGAAGAAATATAGCTTACCTGCAAGTAAGTATACAAGTATAAAGTACCTTTACACTAAACCCCTTGCAAAGTTATGTAACAATTCAGTTATTCATTCTGCCAGTAACGAACTAAGTTTTGAGTCGTTCCGTATCTTCAATCCAAGTGCTTGTCGCTACTCGTCGTAATATTCTTGATTTCTATCCTATAATTAGCATTCTGCCCCAGAAAACAACACCGTAAACCCTAGGAGGGAAGGTGCAACTACACCCCCTATTCACTACGCTTACGATCTTCTGCAACGCGCTGCTTTATGGCATCGCAAAGCACAGGCACACGTCAATGCAGATGTTATTGTTGCCTTCGTACAGAAGCTGGAGAATGCACAGCCTCGCGGATCTGGCGAAGAGTAAAGCATACAGCGTGTGTTATTTCTAACCCAACAGGATCCTCGATCCAGCAACATTTCCGTAGAAGGGAAACGCACTTTGCGCGAGCTGATCGCGTTGTTTTCCTAACGAAAGAGCAGTCACTAGTGATGGGAATATTAGTTCTGAATTAGTACCAATTTCTACCAACAAAGTAGCCCTGTATCAAATGTATATGTAAATACGTGAAAGTCAAATAGTACCGATTCCTAAGTAATAGGCACTCATTCAAACATATTAGCTAATTAATAATTACGTGCTTTATGCGATCGGTTCTGGTATTTTCACAATCCTATATAGATGTAACAGTGTCTGTAATAACAATTTGATATATTAGATATTATACCTAATTGTAAGATACATTTTTACCACGTACCTCATTATTTATCTACTATTACTTGTTTAGCAATAACTATCTACATATCCACTGTTTCTTTCTACTCATAAATTACTTAAAGCTGTTGCTTGTATTTTTGATAGCATCTACATTAATGCCACTTATCGTTAGTAACTACTCTGGCATGCAGAGATGGGCAAAAAATTATTTTAAACAAAAATTTCGTACACAAATTTTTATTTAAAATAATTTTTTGCCCATCTCTGCTGGCATGTCTCCATTTCAAATGTTGATACCAATCACGCTCTCCTTCAATTCGCTAAAGAAATTTCTACTAAAGAAATTTTTCATTATCAAATTATTTGGAAGTCATGAGAAAGTATTGGATCAATTCCATTACTAGGTATTACCTTCTGCCTGCAATGTAAAATGAGAAATCAACTTCATTCTATTTGATAGTATACTGATTCACGAGGATGGCAATATTTAGCATGTTTTAGTACCAAGGAAATATTTTGGGGACATATAAGAAGGAAAATATTTTCTTTGACTCCCGAAATTCACCGCGAATGTGTAAAATTATAATTTCAAAATTCTGCTGTCTTTACTTTTACCTATCTCATTCTTCTGACCGATTTATAGTGAAAAATGATTTACTTTAAGCAGAGTTGTTAGTAATATAAGACTGGTAATTCTATAATTCGACCTAATCTCTACAGTTTTTATATATTCACTATTTCGAGGAAACGTACCATGCACCTGTGCTTATATTGCATTTGCTAAAACATGATTTATTGGTGACCAAATCTATCATCACTGAATTTCGTGTCAGACTTATTGCACTTCGTACAGTGTTACAATAACGATATATTGCTATTATATTTTTACTATACACGTACATTCCAATATAGCAGCTGTAGCAGCTTCAAAATCGCAAACCATCGTTTCGCCGTGAAGTGTTTACTAAACGATTTAATTACGTAAATTTCAACTGTCATATCACATACAGTTAACCCAAATTTAATATATTCGCGAACAAATTGTGTAGCCTTGTTTTTCAAATTAAAATTAAGGATAAAGTAATGTGAACCTCGCATCCAGAAGCAAATACGAGGTAGTGGTTTCCAGAATTCGTTCTCCTTCAGAACTTATGTGAATAAACTCGTGAGTCATTGTATATTTTTATATTACAAAATAAAACTCCTTTGTTACGGAGAGTTTAAAGTAAATCACTGCGTCGATTCAGCTCGATTTCGCAAGGCGAATTCCGCTGACGCTACCCCCACATCTGCAAGCAACATTCCTAACGAAATTATAAAATTACAGGCACTACAGATGCATCCCTAACGAAACAGCTTCGCGTCTTTACGATTCCTAAATCGCTGGGTATCTCAGCGAGATTAGAACTGCGACGAGCACCACGCCCGATTTACGCGCCTCCCGCAATTTCATTTGCGTCCCTCGTTTCCTTGGGGGACAGCTTTCGAGCTCCGAATCGCCGACCGTTTCGAGTAAACACCCGAGCCTTTACGTTCACAGCTGGGAACTGGTGAAAAAGCGAAGTCGAATTTCGCCAGGAAACAGACCCACCCCTCGCGCTCGTGGATAAACTTTCATTTTCGCACTGGACAGAGTTGCCGCGGAAGATGAGCATCAGAAGGGAAATCGATGCCCCTTAGGGGAACGGAGTGAATTTAGCTTTACGGGCCCACGAAATCGATATCTACACGCTAGAGAAGTCGATCGCGCTGTATTCCTTGGCTTTTTGTCATCAATACTGTTATTGTCAGTGGTAGGGTTTATATAAAAGCCGGCTTTTGAAAAAAAAGGTTATCGAATTACACTATTCCCAACAAACTGGTTATACCGGTTTTCAAATTTTCACAAAAAATATAATTAAAATAGAAAATAAATATTTGTACTTATTTTAAAAATTGACGTTCTTTTTTTTAATATTTATGGGAATACAAAAGTGTAATAAAATAAAATATACTCTATCTATACAAAACCAAATAAATGAAGAAATGAAAACAACTAAAATCCGTACAATTTTTTAGTTCGTTTAACATTTATGGATCCACAAAAATATAACACAATAAAATATACTGCATACAAAACCAACTAGAAAAGAACTAATGTACCTAAAATCCGTACAAAATATAAATTATAAATCTTTATTTCATTTATTATTTTTCTTGCGAAAATATGAACTCATGAAGATTAGTTTTCCAGTAAACTGTTATATACTATAATATGCTTGTGTTCGATGCGATTTCAAGCCAAACTGTTAACGTTTTTAATTAAATAATTAAATCACTTTTACATATTTTTCGAATCGGTTTTCGAATTTTACAAATTTATAAAAGAAACGGTTTTTAAAAACCGACAAATTCTAGTCAGTGGTATGACAACGTGTTAAGGCAGAGCTCCACTGGTGACAGTAGTACAGCTAAACGGATAGGTAGACTTACCAAAGATACGTGTCTAAGAGCACTTTGATGTGAAAGTTTCAAAGGGAAAATGAGTTTTTGCTTCTTGCATAGTTGAATCCTAAATTTTTATTAAATAACTTTATATTGAATTTTCTGAAAGTTGCGTTTATTTGTGCAAATGCACAGGGATCTGGAGAAATATTTCAGATGGAGAGCTACATTTTTTAAATGTTTTTATGTAATGTACGTAGAGACATCCAGAGTAAGATATTCTACTATGAAGTGGAATAATTCAGAAGTACCATTATTTAAAATTTTTATTTTAGGATTGTTACTCTTGTAGTAAATATAAGAAGCAGAAATATTTCTGTATACTTGTCCCCTTATTTATTAGTAATAATTAGTGCATATATATGAAATAAAAAAAAACATGGTCCTAAAAAAAATCTAAAATAATACCATCCACCCTTTCAACTTCTTCTATCACTCTTCTATCACTTTCTATTAGCTGAGAAGTTAATAACAGCTTCTTTACCTTAGAATCTATATTTCCGATAACATATATACACATATTGAAATAAATCGATCTATCTCTTTCACCCTCCTGACATTTCTAAAACGAATAAAAATTCGTTCAATCTGCGAGCTATATTTCGTCTAAACCATACTTCGCTGATGAAATATTTAAAGATTCGAGATGAGACTTAGACTCTGCTTTTACATAATTTGCATTTGTAGAATCTGCAATTCTCTTTGCAAATGCTTAAAATTTTCAATCTCCAATAGCCTGTTTTTACACTTCAAGATTGAGTACCAACGTAATGAAGCAGTATGCATTTCTAAAATTGTAATATTTCACATGTTTCAGAAAGAACAGAATCGATTTCAACGTTTTGTGTTAATCGAGCATTAAAGTAAACGGCGTCGCTAGCATCGTCTTGAAATCATGGTCGCCATGGGATTTTCAGCTCCCCATCCAAATGTATATTAAGCGAATTGAAACGATTGTCTGATAGGCTAGTAGTAGTCCGTAAATATTTATGTAATTCTGTAATCAGGTGCACCATCATTGGGGATATAACAGCTATCGCGGCTGCATAATCAGCTTCGTAGTTCTAATCGGACGGTCGCTGGTCACGCGAGATCAAGTAAGCTATCATGAATGAAATGAGCGAAACACGAATGTGTAACGTAGCTTGTGATTGAAAGTTAAATTAAATTCGTGAAATCAGATCGGATGTAAATAGCCTTCAATTAATATTTTATTAGAAAACTGACAAGAATTCGATATTTTCGTCATCAATACTTCTGCACTGTTTCTCGATACTACTTTTAAATCGCATTCGTGGGCACTCTTTCAAAGATCACTTACAAACGTATACTTTCTCAATCTAATTATAATATAAGTAATCTAGAAATAAATGAGGTAGTAAAGCTCCCAGTAGTCTTCTAAAGATACCAATTAATTACAAACGAATAAATCTTCATTACTCCTAAAGAGTGCAGAAAAATTTCTGACATAATAAATATTAGTAACTCTTATAAAAATCTAATAAAGAATTTCATAAAAGGAAAGCCTCTGCAGGAATAAATCAGTAAGCTTCACATCTATGGTACTCGACCCTTAAGAAAATAAAAATGACAAAGTTAAATAGTAACGAGACACCATTGATTGCGCTGAAATGTGTAGACGAGTTGCTACGATCTTCGCGGAAAGAAGCCACCACGCGTTTTTCATAAAAGAAAAAGCTCGAGAATAGCAGGGCAAACGTGGCGCGTGCTTTCGTGGAATTGAATTAAGATCTGAAAGTCAGAGGAACGGATCTCCAAGCGCTATGGCCTCCGTGGCCATAGAGCCCGTAATATACATTATCCAGGAGCTTCTCGCAAAGGGCTCTGGGAACTGGCCGCGAAGGAAGGCAAAGATTTGTATCCCAAGAATTGGATTTGCAAAAGCAAATATTCCACTACGTTTTTCAAAGGTGCTTATATTCGTAAGTACTCTATAAAACCCGGGAAATAACTTAGATACGGTTGTAGAAGAAAGAGGAAGCTTAGGGAATTTATTAAGGGGGAAACAAGGGGACTGGCCAGACGAAAAGGCTAATTTCGAAGCTCTGTTTTTGGTAAATTAAAAGTTTTTATAAAATATCTTTATTGGAATTAGCAAGCACATATCTCGCACAAATTTTCTCCCCAAGATATATAAAAATATTGATTATTGTAACCACAGTAGCCGTGATAGACCTTCAGAACGATAGCTCAAAAATAAAAATTTATAACATTTTGTTACAATCTGAGGCGATAAATGAAAGCTATTGCAAAATACATAAGTTATTCCCCGCATGAATTTTCAGTAGCCCGTTGCAAAAAACATAGAAACTAATTGCTTCCATTAATTTTGAGGGGTTTTAGGATGGAACGATGGACTTGGTCAGTTTCGCCAGCTAGCCAACGAATAGACTGTTTCAGAAATGACACTTTATCGAAAACTTGGCACCGTAAGGGCTTTGCAAGTTTCACAGCAGCTCGCATTAACGCTGCACCCATTAAGGATTCAAGTAGAATCGTTCCACCGTACATTTATAACTTGAACCGTGCTCACCGCAATTGGAAACAGCTTAACCTCATTATTCGTAATTGCGAACTGCAATTTCATCGTAATCCTTTATAATTGTGTCACCTGGGTGTGGTTATCGTTACGAGTTGCTCTAGCGTTTAACTGAGCCCTGTTCGATAGCTCCGTTGCTGTAACACCAATTATTCAATTATTCTGCTTCGCACGAACCTTACGCAGAAAACGAGTAACATTTAAGCAGATATACAAATTGATAAGATAAATAAATTAAGCAGATTTTAAACATCTGTGCTGTTGTTTCTTTGTTAAATGAGTGGTTGATAATTTCTCAAATTACAGCCCCAGGGTCGTCTCACGCGTGAGATTTATCTATGTGGCTCCCGACTGATATTTCAGATACGAAAACAAGAAGTAGACGTTTAAATGGTGCAACGTTTGAATAGTACGTACAACGTTTAAATAGTGGAACGTTCGAATAGTAAAACATTTAAATAGTGAAATGTTCGAATAGTAAAACTTTTAAATAGTGAAATCTTCGATTAATACAAAATTTAAATAATGGAACGTTCGAATAGTACGATTTTCGAATAGCGCATTACTCGGGTAACCAAAATTTTAGTATAACGCAGTTTGTACTGCAAGGAAACTCGATAAAAAATAACGGATCCAGCTTGTACAATCTCCACTTTTGTAACGTTACTACACCCTCGGTGGAAACAAATGCAAAATAATACTTCCCAGTACGCGCAAAACAAGTGTTTCCCGTTGTTATTCTCTTTTTATGGCTCGGCGGAGAACGAAGTGCTGTTCTAAAATTTAACGGCTAAACTCGCATAAGCAAAAGGAAATTCTAATTTATGGAACAAAGTTCCTATCGTAGCTCACCTGGCACAAGTAATCAGCTTGCCCTCTCACTGTACGGTTTTATATTGTATTTTGTCCCATGTCACCACAGTTTACCGTGACCCAACCCTTCATCTAAGATTGAATTCCGGTTCGGTAACATTATCAGCTACGAAATACATATAACATTTCAAGATTTCCCTTGACCTCGTGGTTCTGTGGATTCAACTTCGACGCTTCTAACACTTTCTGCCCTCCTCGATACCCAATCAGCTGTAATTTCATTAGCGAAAATAATGCAAAGCTATATCAAAGCAAAACCGATCACTTTTTATACTATATGTCAGGGATTTTTATGAAATTGAGATATGACGCAGGCCACGCAAAATTAGGCGGGCTTCCAGTCATTATTTCGTGGGACGAATTTATTTGAAAAATATAGGCCGTTAAAGTTTGCAATGTTTACCTATTTTCGCGAAAATAGACTCCCTAAATAGAGTATCTTTGAGATTATAAAAATAAAAAGAAATTATTCGGGAAGGGCTGTTCTTCTTGTGTAAGGTAAATTCGAAACTTCGATATCCCGTATTTATGAAACAAATTCGAAATCAGTGAAATGATATGGGAATGTAAATAAATAGGAAAGTCTATTTTCGAACTCGAAATATGTTCGATGTTCATGAGAAACTTACTATTTCATTATACACTTTGGAAAATATTATTAAATCGCATCGAGTTACTAGAAATTTTGTATTTGAGTATTTTTCTGGGAAGTGTGTAGGATATAATTTACATGGCGTCGAAGAAGATAACATATTTCTTGTTCTCTAGGTCATATTTTCAGAATTATAAAGATTATCAATTTTTTTATTTTCCAATAAAATTACACAATTGTGTCCCTTTTATATTGTAGGTGCCATTTATTGTGACAACATAAAATATTAACTGCAAATTGTATCCCTATTATCACGTACGCCTATGTATTCCAAATAATATAGTGTTTTCAAGTTAGAGTAATTTATTCTCAATATAATTTATTTTGCAATAATATTTGAATTATTCGCGTTCCCAATATTAAATTGAGCAGAAAGAAAACTGTGTAAGTCGAGTAAAACATATTCTTCAATATTTCGCTTAAGTTCATAATGCTTCCGTTCTTAATTGATGTGGTGAAATAATTTCTACCTATAAAACGGTGCAAATGAAGCAAGACGAATGCTCATTTTCAATGCAGTGGTACTTATATGGCTGGAGCTCCAACCGCGACTGAAATATTAAACTTAATTTACAAAGAATGCCAAGAGCCTCATTAATATTCACGTTATCGACGCAAAACGCCCACCCCCCTCCCGGGGCCTAGGTAGCTTAACATATCAGCCAATAATGGTACCGAGCAGAATCTATTGGAAATCATGCAACGTATATGTATTCTTCACCCAATAAAATTATCGATAATGCAAATAAGATCATGAAGTAAAGCATAGTCGAGGCTGGATCTTAATTATAGTAAGTAAGATAACAGGGGAAAAAATATTCAGTTATCTTTCATGCAAATAAATAATAGTTAAGAATACTGACGTGATTTTCTAACGAAATAAACATTGATTATATAATTTTAAAAAGGAGATAAGGTTAGATACGTGTTGAGTCGAATGTTCTATTAAAAGCTTTCATAAATTCTAGAGTGTTATTATTAACATTTTTATCAATTATAAGATTGTTCTTTAGTCATTTCTATTTTTATCTATCTTCCACTGAAGAAATTTCCGAAATGTGTAATTCGTATTGTATGAAACAAAAAGAAAGTGAGGTGGCTTTCTTGCTCTTGGGCGCGATCTAGTCGTTTTCTAGGCTTTTTCGAAAGAATGAAAGACGACAGAATGAGGAGTTGTTCCAGATACAGGCTCATTGTTGGACGCTCTCCCGCCGGAAGTGTGATGCGACCGAAGAGTACCATGTATACAAGGTGGCCGTGGTCAAGCATGCACGAAAAGCGTGAACTACTTCGAACAGTATTTTCTTGCTACTTTCATTTTAGAGACATTCAATCATGGTAAGTGTTCCCTTTTCTTTTTTGCCTATTAAAAGTAGCCTGGATATTAAATTAAATTTCTCCTGTATGAAAGTATACAACTTTGATCTGATAAAATTATTAATTCGTTAGAAGTATTTATAATTGCGCAACGCTATTTCATTATTACAAGTATTTTCATATAATTTCCCTCTTTGGAAGGAAGTCCAATAAAAAATTGAATTTTCACTGTATAAAATACAGTTCTCATCAGAAAAAAATATGAATTTGTTACGTCCTGAAGGGACTTTTGCAAATTACCCCGAGCGGTTGGAATGATTTGTTGGGTTCTTGCTCTTATTTCTTTAAAGTGTTGTAAATAGCGTAAAATTATATTTATGGATAATTTTATAATAAAAATTCTTATACAGTAGGTGCCTTATGTTTCGCGGCGTTCTCATTCGAATACATATATTCGTCCCATATATCGACAACAAAATTGAATTCACCCATTTCATAAGCAGAAATGCATCCCCATAATGTAAACGCAATAATCATTTTAACCTACTGATCGATCATTTTATCGCTCAATCATTTCAGCCACACGACCATTACTCTCGAAATTATTTATCGAAACCACCTAGTACGACACTATTTTAAAAAGCGGCAAACCATAACGGAACATAATTTCCAATAACATTATTTCACGACTGTTTAATTGCAATGTTAATTTTAATCTGCTGAGTGATCAGTTCGTTACCTATTTAATAATTCCAGACACACAACCATTGCTTTCACAATCATTTTTCAAAACCAACTAATCCAACATTGTCTCAAAAAGAAGCTAATCACGACAGGAAATAATCGAAATACGATTTCCAATAGCGTTATATCAAAAGTGTCTAGGTCCTGGATGATATTGACGGGGGAAAGTCGTCGCGAGGAGTCCCTGATAATGGGTGGAGCGGGGGCGGATCATTTCTCTCGATCGGTCGCGCAGCGTGGCCGGTTTAAAATAATTTCAGTCTAGAGCTGGCCAAGTCGGCATTGATTTATCGACGAGCAGCTAATTGGCGCCGTTTTTCTTCGTTTCCACGGTGAATTTTTCCTCCCGGCCCGTCAATTACACTCGCAACGAAAGTGAGGAATGTTCAGGGCCGCGTCACCTCTCCAACTGGCCGAACTTTGGTGATCAGAATTGATGTTCCGTTTCGTTTGTCGGAACAGTCCCTGATATATCGCCCGGCCAATGATATACAAGGTGATTCGCGAAACTAGACCAAGCTGCAGCTTTTCTCTGCGCCGAGGGGTAAAAGAATTGATGACGGAAAATGTTGAACGTCATAACGAGGACTATTCTAAAATATGCACTCGCACTTTTCTTAAATGGCAACTATTCTCGGTAGTTCTTGAAAATATTTATTCACAGCTAGTTAATGAATTACATTTAACGCAATTTACGTAAATTAAGCCTTCGTGGAAATTTCATTGTTATACAACTGTAAAAGGGGGAAGTATAGATACTTAAAATATTAATTGCTTCATTTATATATTCACGTAGTGTGCACACATTTCATAGTTAAATGATAGATGTATTATTTAGCGCCGAACTTATTTTGTCCAAGACAACAGGCACTGAATACGTAGTCAACAGATATGTAATAATAATTCCTCGATACTAATATTAAATGAGGTATAAATGGTAACATGCTAATTACTCCAGCGATGTAATAAATTTTTCCAGTAATTTACAAACATATGACTACTGAGAACGAAATACGTTACGAGATATTCCATACTTTGTGTCTGTATTCGAAAAGCCTAATATATAATGTTGATATTGAATTTACTGGACTATATATTATTAATGACCACGAGTATGGGTACCTTTTGTTTCAATGGATTGTATGAAATGCAGAATTAGAGCTAATTACTCGAAAATAACTGTCACACAACTTGAGAAGTGATAAAATAATTTCTTAACATAAAAACATAAAATATCTGACACAATATTCTCAATGGTCATACCTTAGTATTTTCATATGCGCGGTGATGGAAAAAAACACTGACTCGCCTTAATAAATACACGCGCATATTGCACTTGCACTGTTGCAACCAAGAAAATAATTAGATCACGAGAACGGTTATAATCGTAATTATAGGATTCAATTATTCTCTCTATTAATTTTTATAAAAGCAGAAGGGGGAGAAAAGTGGGATGGTCGAGTGGTTTGTAGGCTTTCGATCTGAAATCAAATTTTCACGGATACGTGCTTGGCGCGTTGAAACATGACAAAACAGAGCGACAGCTTTTTGGCACGCATCCACTAACTAAGTAGTCGAGTTGGTCGAGGTTCCAGGTCGACCACTGGGCTTTCAGCCCCGTCGATGTCAAATCGAGTTTCGATTCCATTGAAATGTACAGCCCTAACGGACCTTAACCTTAACGACGTTTTTTAACAAACAATACTCTCACGTTCATCCAATCTTTAGATTCGTTTATGCATTATGGTTTAGTTTATCGCTTTATATCTCTGAAATTAAGTTTTGTTTTAAAGTGCCCTTTTACTAAACGTAGACCATTAGACATTTTTTTAAAGGTTTACAGTACCATAAACACTTCAAGAAAATTGAGTTTCCAGTTTAGGACAGAGAAAATTCCTAAAATATTTTTCAAAGAATTTTTAATTACCTATTAAAGCTCTTCTCAGGTGAAAAATCAATACTTTCGATAAAATTTCGAATTCCATCGTACTTTCTGTATAGTTCACTCTCTTTTGCTACCATATATATACTTTTTAAAATAAAGATGTATTATTGATGGTATTATACTCGTTTGCTTGGTACTTACGAATGAAGCAATTTTTAAACGACTTGAAGGAAACGAAGGCATCGTTAATGTTATTATATTAGCATCCTATTTCCCTTGTTTAAAAATATTCTTCTAAAGTTGATAAAATGTACATATAAAATCGAGGCAATGAGTTCAAAGTAGCCCTGGTGTTATGGATGTTATTCCAGCATTAGATTATCGACTATCCTGGTTCTTAGAGGAAGTGAAATCCAGATTTTCAAAGCAATATATTATTCTTCATACAGATAATATCGTTCTTTTCAGTAAAATTTATATCCCTTTGGAGAAGCAAGTGACATTAGCAGATACACTATTCATTAATCATTTTCTTTGCCCCATCGTTATCTCCGACCGTTTTTATTTAAGGCTAAAGAATAGCAAGATAAAAGAAAGATGAATTCGTCGAACAGGATGTAATTTAATTTAAAATATTCCCGAATTAAAAGAAACAGTATTTTCCAATTCTAGGATGATTGCTATTATTTGATGTTCACTGGTGGAGACTCAGGAGTTTTCAATAACATTTCAATAATTTTCCCATAATTAGATAGATCCTTTTAATTTTCAATTACTTTAAATTAGAAAACAATTCTCTTCATCAAATTTCTCTGCTTACCCAGGTTTCTCCCAACTTTAAATTAGACATTGCAACGGAACAATGGCGTAGAACGAACGACTCACGAAATGCACAGCGCCTCGCATAAAAACCACTGTTTCGCAGAATATGGAAAGCACGTTGCCACGCGGAACAGGTTAAATGCAAGAAAAGCCCTCGAAGTCTTCTATGAATTTAGACAATCTTTGCAAGTGAGAGGACACTTTGCATACAAATACAGAAGGAAAACGGGCGATAAAGACAAACAGTTTAGATAAGGCATGGCTTTCGAATTCATGGCTCGCGAGACACTGTTCCTCCTTCAGCCCTTAAACAGCCTTACTTTCTTTGAAAGCCCTAAAACGGGACTTCGATCTGCTGGTCGATCTGTTTGCTATTGAGTTCGACAAAGGCTTCCCGATATTTTTCTGATTCCAACGATCCAGATTGAGCTTTACATTTATATTATACAGCAGCAACTGTATACAGGGTGTTTCAAAAATGGTTACACATTTGTGGGGCTCATAATTCACATTTAATCATCTTAATCCTCAAGGATTTTAGGGTGGAATGATGGCCTTGGTCAGTTTTACCAACAAGTCAAGTATATAAGGATATAATTATCACTTTTTTATGTGATTAACTGTACTAACTCCCTTGGGTGCTTCTTAACACAATTCTGATCTCATTTTCCTTGGGTGTTTTTTTACCCTCTCACGTTTTCAGGTTTTTGGGTGCCTTTTTAACTTTGAGTAAAATCTGAAGAAGTTGCTGATACTATGTTTTTTTTCATAAATAGTAAGATGTACTCTTTGCAATAGACTAATGTTTAATAATAAAAGTTCATCAGTTTTTCTAGAAAAAAATCCCAAAGAAGCATGTTGTTTTGACCGTTCTAGGTAGCCCTCCCCCTTAATTACATTTTACATAATTTTGGTAACGTCACATTTTGTGATCGACTATATCTTCGACACTTGCTTCGTTGCCAAGAAAACGTTTAAACCACCAAACTAGGCGGTAGTATCTCGAAAATTCTTTAATCATGGAATCAAAAATGTGAAGAGAAAAGACTTGTCTATCGAAATTATAAGTCACTTTACATCACTGGTACATGTCGTTATGAATCATTGCAAATAAACTGAATTTACCAGGGTTGGGTAATAACAGGATCTAATGAATCGCTCAAACGTTTGGGAAGGTCAAAAATGACAGCGAAAACGGGAGATCCAAGAAGGAGGGTAATAGCAAAAAGGAATATTACTCTCTCAACTCCAAACATTCGAGAGAATATTAATATCCCAAGAGGAATCTCCATATTTACAAGCACGAGAAAACACAGACTAGCAGCAGCAAGATTAAATCCTCATGATGCAGTTTGGAAACCACTTTTAAGATGGCGAAACGGAACGAAACGATGGCAACGGACCAAGAAACATGAATATTCGACCACAGAGATATGGAAGACCATTGCATTTTCTCTTTTATCAAACGTATATGTAACAAATGATTAAACCCTTTTGAGTAGCAGTGTACGCTTTATTTCTTATTAAATACATGGTACGTGGTTGCTGGTACATTTCATCAGTTACCACTGGTTCCACTGTCCTTGCGTTTCCTATGTAGAAGCTAGTAGTGAACCGAGAAATAGTACGCACGAGGTCTGGCAACAAAGGCAAAGCTGATATTAATACGAGAAAGTCCACTGTCTTGCACAGCGGCCAGTGCTGGGCCATTGGGATTCATTGTCTTTGAAGATTATTTCGAGGCAATGCATCTAGAACTGAACTATGAACACGCGAAATGCTTGATCTCTCTAAAGTAACGCGAACACTTTAGCAACGCGATATACAATTCAGTTAATCTCTAAAGAGCCAGGTAGTTTCTCCTGCGAGCGCAAACGGTAACAATACAAAAGGGAATCATTGTTTATATACATTCGATTCAGGTGAAATTATTTCCGATAGCTTTAGTAGAATCCCAGCTTCTTTTCACGAAGGAGCCTATAGGCAGCATTAACATAGTTATTTTAGGAAGAAATATATCCTTCTTTGTTTTTGTCAGTGAGGATGACACGCCGAGCACTTCAATTTTAATACTATCTATGTGCCTCATTCTTACAACTTGTATAACTCTTTCAAGTTTTTGAATAAAGATACAGAATTGCACCTTGTTATTTTAAAAAATTATAAACTATGTGAGAAGGGAAGAATATCAATTCAATTTCTTCGCCAAGGCAAAGTGAAAAAAACTCATAAGCTTTTGTTTAGCATCCTTCATAGAAGGTGAGTTGCAAGTTCTTGCTCAGTTTATATTTAAATTTCATTTATTCTATAAAAATTCATGTTACAGATTCTAGTTTTCGAAATAAAAGCTATTTTGTTCCATGGCATAGCGCTGCTGACTCGTTTTTCTGTCAGTTTGTGATTTCTGATGAAAAAAAAACAGTGTGTTATATACTGGACAAAGATTTATGATTCATAGAATTATAACGGTTAAAGTTGGACTGAGAATTGCCAGGTAGTGCCCAAGAGTTGTGCGTTAATTATCCAAAACTGAGGTGCGAGCAAATAGTAGGGGTTGTGCTACTAATTTCTCAGGTTTCTTTGATGGTTCACCATGCGGTCAGACCTCCCCAACAACTTCTCAGCGAACTTCCGACGAAGTTCTGGTCTGCGTAGGCACCTCAGTTTCGAGGCTTCCAGAGCTTCCACCAACTTTATTTCCCCTCGTTTAACTCGGAGAACCGTGTTATGCTTTGATCGACGCGATGGTGATAAATCAAAGACGAGCAACGGTTGTACATACTGAAAATTCTATTAGGCATTTTAAGAGTAGAACTTTCTCCAATAAACCCCCTTCTTCATTCCAAATTATTACCTATACGTAATAGTAAGTTAAATGAAATGTTAATAGTTAATAAAATGTTGATAGTCTTAGTAGTTTGAAAGAAGTGTAAAACAAATAAATTTTGTAATCCGAGAATTATGTAGTACCTTGTTTGGAAGCTTCTTTTGGGATGAAACACTTCAGTTAAGAGAAACTTCTACATAATTGTAAGAGCAACGGTAGTTAACAGTATGATGTCAAGGAATTAGTTAAAAGTTTCAGTAATTTATTAACATTTAAAAGGATATTTATAAATGTACTTTTTGATGTTCTAAATATTAATAGCGCAATTTGGGTATGCTGCAATTTTTGTTGCGCCTTTCAAACAGAAGAAAGAAACTTGCCTTTGGCAAAAAATGTTGAAGAGAAACCAGTTGACAGAAATAATTAATTACTTCATCAAACGATCAAATTTTTAACGAAAATTATTAAGTATAGGTGATAATTTAGAACAAAACGCTATGTTCCTCAGTAGTAAACTTCACCCTTTAAAAGCACATTTCATGGCGTTATGAATTCTGCGGAAAGTATAATTTTTTCGTTCAAAAATGTAATCATAATTAATTCTAAAAATACAAAATTTTTTCCCCAAACAACATGGCCAAGATTCAAGAATACCGTTTACACTTTAAATCAAGCAGGTCAGGACGCCGAGGTCGCTTTTACATTTTACCCACGATCGAATTCACATCATTTTTAAACTTAGCCACGTTCAAATGAAAATAGCCAGTTTGTGTCAAATATAGCTTCTGACGACATAACTCGCTTAGCCGCAGATAAATAATAAAAGAAGCACCTGCATAACTGTATGTTACTATTTCTTTTAAAATCAGAACTCTCATCCACAAACGGTTTCTTCTACCAAATACTCGCGTATCGTTTTCTGGAATTTCTCACAAACTAATTATTCCAGTTACCACATAAATTATAGCAGCACCTTTTCAACGCCAACCACATAGTTTATAGTTGCTAATAAATTTTCATTGCCGCGTAAAGTATAACTAATTGCAACATTTTGCACTCCCCTGATTGCATTCAGCTTCAGGACGAATACCTTCGAATAATTTCTGGGATCTTTGAGAAGTAATTTTGGCTAACACGCGAAATTTATTAAAAAAATAAGATATTCCACCCGTTAAACTTGCGTAAGTGTCATTTAAATTCTAAATCGCTCTGTGTATAGCCAGACCTTTATATTTTGGTTTTAACAGTAACGAAAAAGGGGTACAATACTGTAAAGATTAGAAAAGCTAAGAAAACATCGTGTACGTACAAGTTGAATGTTCTTTTCTCAGGTAGAATGACGTCTAAAGCCACAAATGGAAAGTATAGAAGACACACAAACGTGACTGTAAACATTGTTATTTAACAATAAGAAGAAGAATAAGACACCTTTATTACAGGAAGAAAGAAATTAAGAAGAATAAGTATATTGCAAAGAAATACCCTAGCTTATGAACTATTAATTTTCGAGATCATTGAATTGAAGAAAGGCTTGTGATGATATTACCTCAGTTTTATATTTTTAAGCGATTAAGCGATAAGAGATTAAGCGATATTCAGTTTCACTTTCTTCTGCATTTCCTGTCAGCCAAAGCCAGAGCGAATTTGAAACCGGTCATCAAACGGTGATTAGAGTGAATATGGTAATTTCGTAATTTTGAACTCCCAAAGCTATCGCAAGCTTTCGCTACGCGTAGAATGGATGCGTAAACGCAGGCATTGATATGTAAATGTACCGATTCATTTGGAAGGTTATACGTATGGATTAATTGTAGCTACATCTAACAGAACATGGGCTCTACAGTGCTTGTAAACAATCAACATTGTTCGTTGACTGTGTCCTTATACAAACAATTCCTAAAGCTGTTAATATTAGGTAATCGTGATGTGAGTTTGGCGAGGAAGATCATAAAAATAGGTGATCTTTAGGAATTAATTAAAGGAAAACTACTACATATAATTTAGTGAAACTTGTTGCATTGATTTAAGGATGTCTTAAACTATAGAAATATTTTTTTTGTTTTACAATTAATCATTGCAGACGGCACCGAGAAGTCGTTGAATTCGAGGCGTTAAAAAATTCATCTAAATCGGTGGAACCTGTAGCACCTAAACCATTGGTCTGAACTAAAAAGCAATGCCAGATTATTAAAGGGCATGAAACTCGCTCGTGGACTGACCAGAAAAAATTACAAAAAATTACATTTTTTGAGAAAAGAACTACACTTGAAGTTTTAAATCACTCTTTCCCTATATTTTTCGTCTTTTCAATGCCTTTAAAGATTACAAATTCCCTTTTTTATAAACATAAAGGGTCTGTCCACGATCCAGAAGCATATTCTTCAAAATAAAAAAAAATTCAGTCGAATCGGATAAGAACTTTTGGAGATGCATGTTCCACAGATTTTAAGAACACTATTTCGAGAAAAACGCGTTTAAGTGGGAAGCCACTATGAAAATTTGTTTTCCGATTTTTTTTGTTGCACTTTCTTAATGCTTGGGGTCTCAAGATTATACCTGCACAGTTTCAAAGTGGATCTCAAAAAATTTTGGGAGCTACGGGAGGCCATTTCATCGTAACATTGAAAAAACATGTTGATTTTTTATACTTTTTGTTCCAGATTCCTTCTTAAGTCCGTCATTTCTTCAAAAATTAATATTTTCTTTAAATCTGTACGCTTAACTGATGCTATTGTAATATACTTTAAGAGACCCTTCGGATTTTTCAATTCGGAGCAAATGTTGGAAACTTACACGAGCGCCCGTTTTGTAATTTTGTTTTGCAGAGTCTAACGTTATCGCATGCTGTGGCCACACTACCGAAAATATTTTCAATCTGGGAGCATAAAATATTAGTTAAATATATGTATTTTCAGTTGGCAATAAAGATTTTACGTAGAAAGTTACATTTCATTATAAAAGAATGTCTTGAAAGTAGCCTTTATTTTCGACCGTCACAATGACTTCCCCCCTTAAAGTTCTACGCGAGTGACGAGTGGCCGCGTGTTACCCAATCCTTTTAAAAACGTATTCCTAAAAGGTTGAACATTCGACAAATGAAATAAAAAAAAAATCGATGTTTACACCGGAACCTCCCCTTAACCCTTTCGCTACGGGCAGGTTCTCCGCCGCGGTATTCCCACTGAACGGGGCAATACCGCGCGCCGCGACATCACTGTACGGGGCAATGCCGCGCGCCGCGACATCACTGTACGGTAGGTACGCGACGCCGATCGTCAGCAGGAGTACCGCGGCGGAGAACCCAAACTGCTGAATGTTATTCGAACGAAAGAATTTTTCTTCAAAGGGTATTTATAAATAAAGGGTATTCCAGGGAGACTTTATTCGCTACAAACAATCGAACAAATTACTCGAGGCTGATTCTTGAGGAATTTGGGTTGCTAAGCATTTAGTTATTTCGGTTGTGAGAAACAAATGATGCAAAATAAAATATTGTCAATGGTCGTCGGCCAGCGGCTAGTCGTCCGTAGTATCTCAGTGGCACCGTACGGGGAGCCACTATAGTCGCCCGTAGTATCTCAGTGCCACCGTATGGGAAGCCACTATAGTCGCCCGTCGTACCTCAGTGGCACCGTATGTAGTGCCACTATAGTCGCCCGTCGTACCTCAGTGGCACCGTATGGAGTGCCACTATAGTCGCCCGTCGTAGCGAAAGGGTTAATTCACAACTTGTATATGAATTACAAACGAAAATGGTACAGTCTGCCTCCCGTCGTGATCTCGATCAGTCAGTGTGCTTGGCACGTAAATTTCTGCAGGATTTTTCGCTGATTGAACGGATCATCAGTAATCGATGCTTCCCACTGTCAACCGGTCCCCTCCCAGAGGTGAAATTCGACGGGACCGCTGGGCCAAGAGTCACGGAATTACCGTGGCGCAATATCGCATGGGATCGAAAGGGTGGAGAGGGTGGCGTGTGTTAGGGGCGTGGGAGGGGGGCAAACAAATCGCGACGATACAAAGCGACGTCGTTCAAAGCGTCGCGCGTGCACACGTGGGCGCAACCAGCCCCGCGCTCGCAGTATTGACACGCAACGTGCTCACAGTCCGTCGTGCGCCCTTGCCTCTCTCTGGAATTCTCAGCGTCAACGCTACCGCGTCTAAATATTTGCCTGTGTCATGTCGCTAAGAGATTTGCAAGTGAAACTGGTCGACGTTCCGTGTATAATCCATTGGCAAAAAGTATCTGTCCACGAGCGGTCAGTTGATAATGAATAGCGGTGATTCACTTGCCAGCGAATCACTCGCGTTAGTATACAGACAATTTATACTATCGTTTGACTGGTCTTCGTGCCACTTGTAGCGCGCTCGAGGCCTCCTGACCCACATCGCTGCATGGCCATTGATAGTGGCATAACGCGGAAAATGTCAGTTTTCAGGTGCAGTGTTTTTATCGTGTCAACTGTCAAACAGCACATTTCTAGCTGTGTTAGTTTCACGCCAGAGAACAGACGTGTCGGTACCAAGGTGGCGATGCTTTTTCAATAACGCGGACGAGGAGAGGACCGCAACTGGGAACGAGCTTTTGTAACGAGCTGCCTATATCGAATTGTAGAGCTCGACGAGCAGTTTAACTATTAACTACGCGCACCTTGAAATGTAACGTAAAAGTACAAGCGTGGTGGCTTTTATACTGTATATAAATTATACGCCATCATTAGAAAACACCCAAAAACTAGTTAAACAATAAATTTTTCTAATTATAGTTATACATATATTGCGAAAATGTTTATTAGAAGGAAAGCCGTTGTAATAACCGAAATAGAAGGAATGTTTGGAGAACAAATTAGTCACAAAATATAACAAAAAGTAGTTCGACTAAAACTACCGAATTAAACATAGCGGACACTCCGCTAAATAAATCGCAGTAATGTAAATGGTGTACTTCAAAATTTAAGAAAAACCTTCGTTTTGGTTGCAACTGGTCACTTGTTTTACGAGATACTTGTGTTTAAAGAATCTGTTATAATGTTACCTAAGGAGAATCGGTGTAACGATCTCAGGATTTAGAAGTCAACGCTCTACGCGCACTGCCACTGTATTGCGTGGACAAATATTGATTTGGAGTGTCGACTATGATAACCGATTTTTTAAGCGCAACTATTGAGTCATTTTCGGTCGTTTCCCGCAGCTGTGGATGGAAGGTTATTTCCACATGGGTTACCCCTTGAAAAGTAGGAATTACATTTCCTCGAACAGCAACACAACTCAAAGAAGTGTGTGAAACGACAGCCTACTGAAAGCGATTAACTTTCCCAGTGAAGAACTCAATGATTTCATCTCCGCGTAACGAAGAACCGCCATTTGATGAATAGATTTCAGTTTCAACCATTACTAACACTATTCAGATCATCATATCCCTTTGGACACATCCCATATAAACGCGCGGGAAACGTGTAGAAGCGTTTTCCCGTGTAATTTACTCGTCCCACTGAAATTGGCCTGTCGAGATAATGGTCCATTCGTGTCGGGCTTGGTCTCGGGTTAAAACTACTGGCGTGCATTCAAAGTCAAACGCCGTGACAGATATAGTTGCATAAACACGCGCTCGCGGCGAGATTTATTCGGTAGATTTGCGGCTGGCTTAGTTCGACGAGTCAGGAAACTGTCATGAGCTGGCATCTCGAATAAAATGGAGTTTCAATTCGATGCGCACTAGTAGTTCAGAGTTGAGGGGTTTTGAAACGTGGCGGTATACTTTATGAAAATAAATCCCACCTTGGTAAGAATTCTTGAAACGTGGCGGAACCGTTAAGGCTGCCTTCTCATTTTTCTTATGGTCCGAATCGATCGAAGCTTCCCTTGTAAACAGACAGACCCTAATGAAACTACTGCGGTCGATAAAAAGAACTTGTACATGGGTGTACATATGGATATTACTATTTACTTCTTACACGTTTATTTACCTCGTTCTTAACACCGCTTCCCAGTACCTCATACAAGTGAAATTCTAAAAAGCTTAATGACAATTTCAGTATAAAAACACAACGTAAAACGAAAACGCGATTTTTAACGTGAACACATTAACTGGCAATGAGTAAACCAAATTAACTTGCTCATTCGAAAATGCCCCCATTGCGCAAGACACGTCAGATTGTCAAGAAAATGTATCAATTACACTCGTGGAAAAGAAGTGAATACAGTATTAAATACCGTAGAGCATTCGCGTCAGAAAACACTAATTAATTCTCCTGTAATTATTATTAAACACATTTCTAAGTGCGCTGGGAGTATTTCTGCTCGGGAAACGACCCAGTTAACAGTTTAAAACCCCATGCTGGCAAACTTCTACACACGAGTGTACTCGTCGTTACCGTTAACCAACCCTGTTTACCGAAAACCGTCGCCACGCAGACGCATATTATCGGGAGAAACGAAACTTCAAGGAGCGTTATCCATTTTAATGAAGCCCGCTGAAATATGAGGAACTTTGACCAACAAGTTTGCACCGTTCCAAGATTGCTTAAGCCTCAGTTATGTGACTTTTCTGCTGGCTAGTCGAATGAAAAAAGCTGCCTCGTTATTTCGCCGTCGCGTGAAACGTAGTTCTGTACTACTTGCAGTCTTCGAAGCGAGGGGAACGAACGGGATTTATCGTCGCACCTTTTTTCTTCCGATCCCCCAGAAAGTGATGAATGTTTCATAGGATTCGAGCAGATCGGCGAAGCTGAAGCGCGTTATCAGCTGTGACGGGCGAGCAATCAACACTTCAACAAATTTTCGATTTATTCAGTCATTACTTTGAGTCGAATCACATTCAACATCTAAATTCCCAACATATTGGAAGCTTTGTCGGAATTTCGAACTCCAGATAACACTTTTGTTTAATTATACCTTTACGCATTGGTGGAAAATCAAAAGATCAATTTTATCAGTCAAATCAAATCGAATATTAAAATGCACAAAATTGGAAAAGTCGTGACAAGTCTTCATTTTCTGATTTGATGCATAACAAATTGCTGTTGCTACTATGTGCATGTGTACACACATATTAATGCGCATTGTTCAGAAAATTTTCAAGATAATTCAAAACTTGAAAAAGTTTTGAAATTCGGATAGTATAAGATTAGGAATTAAATTAATTTCCCTGCTATTTACCAGCTTATTTTGCTTACTCAAATAATGTAAACACATATCTGAGTCCATTATTCCGGATAAAAATATATTACTACGAGGAACACATCTACAAGAATAATCTGGGGTATTTTATCGCGACTCACAGGTTTGGGAAATGACGCAACTTCTTGCACCTATTTAAAGTGTCTTTTCCTGGTCTTGCATACTAAACGAATCACCATTACAAACTCCTGTCGTCTTTATCCTCCCAAACCCCAGAAAGCATTCCATCGTCGAGCTGCCTTATCATCCCCTATCTGTACTCAGGCGGCGTGGCGTATCAATGCCATCGTGACCGCGGCAAGTGATCACCCTGAACAATACCAACCCCTAGCCATCAAGGACGCGAGCTATCGCTTGGATCTGACGCTACGTGCCATTCGATTTCCACCTGACGTTCATCGGTTAATCCGTTAAGGGAATTATTTTCTCGGGCAAAACGATCGCTCGAGCAGAGATGCTTGATCAGGAAATACGTGGGTACGGAATTGAAGGGTCGCTTGATGCGCTCCAAAAGTCACGTTGTATAAATTTCCTGTCGGGTGGCCAGAGGACTTTTGCTATGGTGGCTGTCGAGATTGAAGGTAGTATTACAATTTGGACGGTAAAAACATGGAGGTTTTATTACATTTACTGGAAGGCTCACTCGTCGAGAATGCGTTCCGAAAATTCTGTGACGGAATTCGGTAAAATAACGAATGTACAGAACTTTGAAGATGGGAAGTGGAAGTTTCACGATGTTAGGGGTTTACAAAGGTATTATAACACCACGATAGAAGAAAAACGAATGCAGGAACAGCAGATTAAGGGCAAGTGTCATGCACACGTGTATACATATGTGAATAATTATGAATGAAACGGAATGACGGGTATATCAATTGAGAGTTGATCATCATTAATCAAAAGATGGCGCTGAACATCGACGATATATCGTGGTCGTAGTTGTTTAAAGTATTGCATAATTTTATAGACATCTTTTACTCTGAACGTATTATTTAATTTTAAACACTTCATTGGGCTATCCTGAGCCTCACATTCCAGGGGCCTTTTTAAGCCTCCCATATATGTAAAAAAAAAAGTAATTGAGTGAACTTTTATTTACTGCTTCCCTTTTGAAATAATTCTAAATCGCGCTAAAAATTTATGTTAAAATATCTTCTCGACGTCTGTCTATTAATATTATTTATTTGGAAATCATTATTTTTCGCTTTGACTAAATGTTACTTAATTTTATTTAGAATAAATTTCAATTTTTTAATATCTACATATTTTATTGTAGGTTTTATTACAACTTCCCTCCCTCCCCTCCCTGCTTTGCATCTAATGGGGCCTTTGAAGGTTTGATAGCCCCGGGTCCCAAAAGTTTTAATCCTATCCCGCCTGTAATAATTATGCAAAACTATAGTAATTAAGAAAGTTCTGTTTGTAGGGATTATAAGCTTCTGTTTTATTTTTATAAATTCGCCATCCTTTCTAATCCCCCTGTTTCAAGTTGCCCCAAGCTCCATATTACAATAGTTATTTAAAGCTAAAGTTTATAGAAATGGAATTCCATAGAAAACTAATATTCATACTCGAATATTGTATTCCTGGCCGGTAATGAAGTTTCTTTTATTCTTTGGGACGCCACTGTGTAGGCTTTACATTTAGGAACGTATGTTGGCGTATGTGCGCGAGCGCATTTACAAGCGCATCACGTGTTTGCTGGGAAAGCCTGGTAGAAGGTCAGGGATTTCCTTTCGACAATTCACTAACATCTCGCGGCGAAGCTGTTCTCCCAGCGAATATAAAAGCTGACGCGAGTGCGGCCACCCTCTAGAGAGAATCATTACGAAGATAGCACGATTCAATTAAGCCCAGAGTGGGTGGGGGAATTGGAGGCTTCGACGAAACGTTGCAAAGTTTAAAAAGTGGGCGGATGAGGGAAAGGGAACGAAGCGATAACGAAACTTGTCAAGCCTTTGAACTGCGAGCTATTTCGAAGACTTGAAAGGCTTCCTTTTGTTTTTCTTAAATTTTCTTAGACTTCAAGTTCTATTTAGGAAATGTCATTATAGTATAGCTTGGCGATAATGAGTGTCTTTAATAAATGAATTTAGAGGAAAGCTATTTAAATGGATGGAGAAGACAGTTGCGGATGCAGTGAGGTAGTTTAAGACTGTTTCGTTGTTGCTGGAAAAAATCTTAGTGTCCAATACAGGAATTCTTGTCAGTGATAGCGAAAACGCTCGCTTCTTTATTTTTGTTTACTTTGACTGTTGGGCATAGAAGAGAGAAGTAAAAGTTTGGAGTCTTTTAAACGCGAGTAGCTGTATCATGAAAATGCTGCGAAAAATGTGTAGGATAGAATTTGGATGATTTCAAAGGACAATTTTTTTTTTTGGTAATTGACATCAAGTCGAATGCAAACTATCTGTAATAATTAGGGAAGAAAACTATCGACAGTTTAATTAACGTTAATTAATTTCCTCGGCTCTGCTGTAAGTTTTACTACAAACAGAAAATACCATATCTTTAAAATAATCACTAATTCCAAATGATCATATTCATTAAAAGCAAAAATAAAACTTTCTGTATGAAGTAAATTAGATAGCAACTTCTATAAAATTTACTTACTCGTAGAACGAATTTTCTACCTTCGGGAAATTGATTCTCAACGTTCTCGAGAATGAGGGTGAAATTTAATTGCAGAAGCTTCTTACCTGCAACATACAAAATAAACTGTTATAATATTGCACTAATCATTTCAATCTTTCCTTATATCTGCACTCACACCATTAATTTCTTGAATGAGGTTCATTCACTCACACATTTGTTCACGAAAGACTGTCTTCATCGTTCGACCACATTATATTTTTAGCCTTAAGATTTCTATTAAATTTATGGATCAAGTTCTACCAATCTGGGCACCAAGAAGCAATAGCAAGATAGTCACTTTCACGATTAGTTATTCTTCTTAACTGATGTGAACAAATCTATGAGACCTCGATAAATCCACCAGTAGAAACAAATCTTCCCACTACCCTTTATATTTCTCAAAAACAAGGTTAAAATACATCATGCGATTACTCTCAAATCCCTCATAAAAAATCCACACAAACACTGCTAAAGAGGATAACCACTGTGCTAATTTAAAATTTAAGTTAAACTTCATAATTTATTTTCGAGTCCTATAATACCTTTAGATGGCAATTTATCAATATACCAAGAATAAATTCTGTGAACAGTGAAACATCAAAATATTAATTGCACGTAAAGTTATTTATCATTGAAGGTAATTTCTACGAAAACAAATTGTTTTTTGTAGTTGTCAAAATGTATCGAGATCTAATGTACACACTGTCTTTAAATATTGTCAGAGCATTCTGAAATATATATATAGTACCTATCGTGACACTTTCGGGATCTCCTTTATTTCCATGTTACGTTAAAACAAAACAGAAAAATTTCATGGCAAAAATGACATTTTGATTTATACATAACGGCTGTTTTATTGCAAATTATTATCTCGCAACAGGCTCTAATCGCATAACAGGCAATATATCATAGAGCCTACCGTCAACAATTGAAGTGAATTCGAATATTAAATTCCTAGAATGCACAAAGCCACTTCAAAAGCAATCACAAAACAGCTTCTGCTCGTACGGATAAATTCCAATGGCAAATAACCCCAAGCAAAATTAAATTTGCAATAACCTTCGATTTCTTTTATCCTCCGAAGAGTGCATTTTCAGCGTATCGATACACCCCAATGCAAGAAACTATTGTCAGACTGAAAAATAAATTCCTTACGATCCAGCGCAGTGGTTATCCCCCCTAAACTCAACGTTCTCATTCAAATACCCGGGGCTGGATAGTCGAAGCCCAAATAATCCTGTCAACGATTTAAGGGTACTTTTCGTGAATAAAGGAGACGAGAATCTCGCCGGGCGCTGAGGAGCTGGTGGGCCAAAGCGATCGGGCTAATCTCCCAGGATTCCTACGCGGTCAGGCCCTAAATCTGCTTAGAACGGTCGTGTTTGGCCGCAGCTCGCTTCTCGGTTAACCAGCGCATTTCGATCCGACGCGTACCAGAGTAATTCGTACATACACGCTAATGAGACACGCGTAACGCCACTCGATAGTCGCAAATACGTGCATACATCAATATGCATTCGTTATCGGGGTATCCTTCCGATCGACGGTTATAGCAGTCGTACGTACGAAGAGATACCTCGCGATAATGTCCCGCTCTCGGTCGCTGCACCAACTATTCCGCATTGGTCGTTGCTCCTGAGCCGCTCAGGCTAAACGGTTCCTTACGACTGGTCCATACCGATATGGAGGCTGTTAGCTAAACATGTTTCCTAGCGCTGTTCTTTCTCAATTTTATCAATTTATGGCTGCAGATGTAGCGGCCCCTACGAATGTATTGGGTTTGAGTGTTGGTCCTTCTCCTACACATCCTCCTATTATTATAATTCTATTCCTCCTAATATACGTTCTCTGTCGTCGTTTACTTCCTTAAGGGCGGAAAACACTGTAATGGCCCGGAAAGTAAAGGTATCTTTGGAAATTTATTAAAAGTAAACTACGTAATGAATCTTTTTTAAACTTTCTGGACTTTTTATTGGATATTTAAATTATACGAATATCTTTTTTTAAATTTATTTAAAGCAGCTTTGCAAGCTATACAGGACCAGTGGTTTCCCCCCTTAAAACACAATGTTCGTTCTTTCATCCTCTCACGGTTTCCTTAGTACCCAGCTACTTAATCTTTTCTTCCTTTCTAAATTCTTTATTTATTGTCCTAAACGCCCCTTCGGGTTAGGTTGTAGAGCAGCAGTCATGCTGAACCTCGCCTATTCGTCGTCGTAGTTGTATTTGTAACGGTGCAATAAATGCGTTTAATAATATCTAGGCGAATATCTCGACGACGATGAATTTGCTAACCGTTGTTAATTAAAACTTTTTTACCTACTTGCCCTTTGTAGTTCCATTAACAAAGTCAGAATCTAACGTCCTCGCGTACGTTGATAGACGAACAACACATTCCATATAAGGGTACAAAACGTGTTTACGTGTTTGCGAAAGATAAGTGCGAACGCAAGGCTGTGTTTCGGTCTCACTGTTCAGAGGTTGGCAAGGAATGTGTTTCGGTCAACCGAACGTACAGTTCAACTAACTGTGCGCTGGGTTGGCACCCCGTACCATGTATGCGAACCGAACTTTTGGAAGGAAACCCAACCCATCTGCGCGCGCGACTGTGATTCACAGTGTGTACGTACAATGGTCACGGTGTTATCTCCGCTTCGTGTTATGCGCGGTTTCGTCAGCAGAAAGTACGCCGCGGCCACGTCCGAAAGCAATTTACGTCGGTTTGCTTCGGCTTCAGAGCTGTCGTCTTCAGACGTAAAAGAAGAGGTCGTAGATAGAAATTAGTTGATTTCGATTGGCTTTGAAGTTTAAATATGGTGGTGGGAATAAAGGAGTACACGTTATGAATTCATTTCATTTTTAATAGTAACAGGGAACGATTGGATAGTTGTGGAAATGCAGGGGTCGGAGGAGTAATAGCAGAGAGAATGAGAGGAATTTTGGAAGAGAGTGGAACGGAGGAATGTTGCGTGGAGGGGTTGGAAAGGAGGAAGGAGGAGAGAAGAGTGGGGATAAGGGATGAGGAAGATCGGGAAGATATGTATAGTAGTATATGCTCTAAGATTAAAAAAGGAACAGAATAGGAGGAGACGAAAGAAAGGAGGATAGAGAAATTTAGATATAAGGTAGTAGGCCAACGGAAATAAATAGTGACTAGGAGATAGCAAATAAGATAGATTAAAACTATTCAAAGTATGGAATAATAAGTGTAGCACACTGCGTTACTCCCGCTTGATAGTCCCAATATCTATGTCGATTTTCTATTACCACAAAATTTAATAGGATATGAAAATAATAACTCCATTTAAACTCTGTAGAATATGCCAAAGGATGTAAAAAATCCATCGTTAAGAGGATAAGTTTAAAGTATACTTTTTATCGTGATACTGAAAGGGGATTAGAATACCTGGCTACAATGGCGCCGTTTTGGATCCTCTGCTCCTATAAAAAGCCACGTCACCCTGTCACAGCCTATCATCACAAATTTCGCGAGCTGGGGCGAAGAGACACGTCGTCCCATTGAACTCGCCAAAGGGCCTTCAGTTAATAAACAGATTTTACGATACAAGTACCAAGGGGACGTGTAAGATTATGCGATTCACTGCTTCGTAGTTTGGCTGGGACACTCTGTCCCTGCGATGATAAGCTCCCGATATAAAAGCTTGGGAAACGATATCGTAAAACGAAGAGTACGATGGCGTCGCTCGTGACGTTCGACGTGAATTTACTTTTATATTGGGCAATCAATGGTGCTCGTAATTATTAACACGGGAGCGTAAATTGAAAAATGATTTGAACTCTGGGAAAACTGATGCAGTGGTAGCTGATGTATATTAATAATAATCATTATTATTAAGCGCCTTTAGTGTACAAAGAAATAAAATAAGCAAGAGAAAATAAAGAAAAGAACGAAACTATCGCAAATAGATAATAATAATACGTCTTTATTACACACAATGATATTCAAGGCATATTGAAACCAAGCAGATAGTGCCAAGTAAGATAAGGTACAAATATGTAATAATATTGCGATGCAAAAGTCAAGCTACGAATATAAGATGTTATTAATCCAACCCTTGTACATGTAATTAATTACAAAATCCTTTGACTTTAATAAGATTTGATAAATGTTTTATTTTCTAAAGCTTTCGTTTCATTTGGCGATGCTGCAAGAGATTTTAGTGAATTGGGAATTTTTTAAGAAGAAATTCTGCCATTCCCAAGTACACATATAACTGTTTGATTCAATAATACTCACCGATAATGTCGAAAATCTCGCGAAGCTCTAACAATAAATCGTACGTATATTAAAAGCACTTTGAAACATAAAATTGCAATGACTGTTGCAACGATACACGCGAGAAAGTCACATCTTATTAAATTACGAAACCTCCTTCTATTATAAATATCCTCTCGAATAATGGGTTTTATGAGCCCTAGACTTATGGGCTTTTAGAATATAGAATTTACGAGTTTCAGATATGCGATAATCGTATGTTTTTCTCGACAGGTAGTAACGAATTTTAAACACATTGAAAGCATTTTTATTGGAAACGGACGGTTTAAATTACAAAACTGGGTGGTGATAAAGTTTAGGGAATGAGAAAAGCAGTTTTACTACGTGACACCAAGAGAAATAAATGAAGAGAAAGCTTTCCAGTTCCACGACTATCCCTAATGATTAGTGATATTGCGAGATGTGCGTTTGAAACTATATCGAAGGTGAGCACGTCATTACGTGCATATGCGCTGTTCAAGCAATTGTGCCATGTGGTTACTGCATAAGTCAATGCTATTTGAACAACATGAATGACTGTAGTGTCTCGATGACGGTGCTGCTTGTACAATCATGCTAATGCACAGGCACTTCCCCTTGTGTATCGTTCTTGGTCTGTTTGCTTACGAAACACAACAATCTACCATTGTGCTTCAGCAGTGGACTAAGAAGTAGAATAAAGACCAATTTAACTCTTCTTTGGCTATTTCGAGTAATTTCCATTTTCCGGCATAATTTAATAGCTTAATTCGAAATCAATATCTCTGTAAATATAACAAGAATGCCTGTTTTAGAAAATAGTTTGAGTGGTAATGTGGACTATTTCCCCAGTTTTGCAAGCTGCATCAGACATTCGGTTTTCTTAGCTTTTATATCTTAATTATTTAAATGGAAGATTGTTTCGTGTGTGCTGTGTTTCTCTTATGCATAGTTGTTTACTTGCATTGAGTTTGTTACGTTATTTTTTATTTTTTGCTTTATATATCGCCTTCGAAAATATCATTCTTCAACTGCACTATTTGTACTATATATTTGTATTATTAGGTGTTATCCCGTTTGTAATAATAACAGTATCTACTGAATCTTGGTTGGAAGAACCTGGAATCGATCAGTGCAAGTGTGTTCATCAAACATGATACAAATTTCCAAAATAACGTAATTCATACGATCCGGTCCTTTCAAATCATTTTTAAATTTGAAACTTGTAGCATTATTTATATGCGGGGAAATTGCAAATTCTAATTAAATTCAAGTCTGTGCAAAAATATTTTCGTTTCTTTTAAAGTTGCATAATTCACATGGAAAACCTGTGTGTGCTATAAATAGTTTTGATTCGAAAACGTGCTAGTGTTAGGATCTTTTTACACGAGACACTTCTGTAGCTGACAACTAGTGTTTCGATTTTACACCCCTAGTGGCAGCATTACTAGTTTGAAAAGCTGGAGAAATTTTCTAAAATACCAATCGCAAGCCACAAAAATAATTCTTATGAAAAGGTCCTTATCGATTTTTCTGCTTTATTTGTCACGTTATTTGGAATGACCCCCTTTTCTGCCATTTTATAACAGAATCTTGTTAGCTGCAGGAAAATACGACTGAAAGTTCATTCTGCTATTGATATTCGTGCAACCGCCGAGGTAATCAATCCAATATATAATATTGTACAAACGAAACTGAAGGACAAATTAATTGGAATCGGTTAATGACCAATATATAGAGCGATGTATTCCCCGTCCCAATGGAATTAAGACCGAAGAAAAATGCAGCCGTTACCTGGATAAGCATGTATTTCTCCCGTGTAAGCAAAAGTTGCGAAACTCTTGGGTTTCGTGTGTTTCGCGCAGATTGCGCAGATAGAGGCAATAGGTGGAAGGGAATTATTCCTACGGGACGTATCACGGAAAACGAACCCGCGAGCGTAATTTCCGGGTGTTATCTTCGCCTCCAGACGTGGCCAGTGCAAACAGTATTAGAATTTTACGATATTGCTGGTGATCAAGTTCTAAGCGACCAATTTATGATACCCTTCGTATTAACAACTTTGTCCTGCGAATATAATTATATGCGTTGTTAATAAAAGATATTACTAGCTTTATTATAAATAAAAATTTTCTTATTTTTGTGAATAAGTATTTCAAATATAACGAGTAATAACGGCACACTATAATATATTAAAAAATGTTACCTTATTCGATGATCCATTTACTACCGCGCGAAATAAATTATAAACCGACAAAAATTACAGGCGATTTTCGTTCAAATATTCTTTATAAAGTATATACTTCTCCTAAATTCAAAAAGTAATAATTCCTAATTGTTAATTTTTTTTTAAAACTTTACAATGCCTGTTATGTCACCTATTAAGGGTGAGTGTAGTTTCCGTCGCACGTTGACCGACTTTTTAAACAAATTATTTTTGTAAAAATGGTGCGCTTTAAAAGAAACGTTTCGAAAATCCGCGAATAAGATGGACAGTTTTTTCGAGAGTAGGTATTTAAAAAAATTTGTTTTCGATCAAAGATTCCGTACGTTCGATGGAGACTGCACTCAGATAGATTATTAAAAAAAGAATGAAATTTGATTTCGGACCTGCTGTTCCATAGTTACACATTCTATCAGCGCGCTTGAGGGGTCTAAAAGATTAATTAATATATTAAAATTTATGCATGTTTTTCTGCTCACGTTTTTTTATAGTCTCTTAAAACATTGTACTAAAGGTACCTATGTAATAAAAATGTTATATGAAGATTGTAAAGTATTCCTGAAAAAAATTCATAAAAATGACTTACTTTTCCGATCGTCACAGTGGTGTTCCCCCTTAAACACCCATACCTCTGTCGAACCTCACGTTATCATTTCCTCATTAAAATCATCCTCATTACATCATTGACAACGTAACAGTTTTCATAAACATGTAACTTCGCGTGTTTATCGTGTCTGTACAAATGTTACTTAAGTTTAATTACAACTGCAGGGGAACTGTCTTTGTGTTCACATGCACCTTCTACCATGATTATAAACTATCATACATTATTAACAACAGCGAAGTCATAAAACATTAATTAACAAGACCGAATTAAATATACATGTACACACCACTCCATATTACTCTATTGTCAAACCCCTGCCATTGTTTTCCTCCTCACACTAGCGCACACATGAAATTACAAAATTGGAATTTTGCCAGGAGATGGAACCAGGGCGTGTGCAGGACATTTTTCAACATTATCATGTGTAACACTGCTCGAGCATGACGTAAATGTCCATTGCTGCCATATCGAGTACGCGAGCACAGCTGTAACGCAATAGAAATCCGTTTCGTGTTAAAATCACGAACGAATGACGGTTAAATTAGCTGTCGTGACGCGGTAACGCTTACCAAGAATGAAAATAGTGATATGAACATTTTCAGCCGGATGGTCGGTGCTGGGTTTTCGAAAACATTAACGACTTCAGCAGCGCGACGCCCATGCAGCCCCAATTTTAGCAAATCATCAAGTCCGCGAGTGAAATGTGCTTCGGTTTTTCACCTTTTTTTCCGCGCTGCTTTTAGCGAGACCCTTTGGCGAAATGGGTAGAAATTTTCGCCCCGAGATTTTCTAGCAAATTTCCACGTTTAATTCGCCACTGGGCGTTTGCAGGAATTAATTTAGAGCTGTCTGAAACGGTTAACGGTGGTGTCGCACGATATCGTAAACGAAATCTTCGCGTCTCTCGCGAAGAGTTTTGTATTTAGGTACTTATACTGCAAAGATCATTTATCACCGTTCCTTGAGACTCTGATAAATTCTTTTAGTAATTTAGAATTGTAGAATTATTAAAACAATAATATTTAATTTATAAATAATATTTATTTATATAATATTTAAAAAGGCAGTCTTAAAGGCAACCAGTAAATCTTTCAAATAACATGCCTAATTAATTTTTTAAACAATTTTTCCTTATTTTGCTATTAAAGAAACTTGTTAAATAACTAGCAGTTGTTAGTCACTCTTTAATTGTCCAACAATTGTTTATCTTACATTTAGTTGTAAATTAACGCAAATATGTAATTTAACCAGAAAACAGAATTATGCTTTGAGCTGTTGGGTTGCTTGTTGAGTATGTAAATACACATATCTACTTTAATTACGACCACAAAATAAGCTTCTTTGTTCTCTCATTTACCTTGTGCAAAGACCGTAAATTCTAATATCACCAATGTGACGTTTTTTTCACGTACCAACAAAACAGTGTCCTGCTTTTTACACGAGACACTTCTGTGGCTCACGACTGGTATTTCAAATATATTTACTTAGCAGAATCAACAATGTTTAAAAAAAATACAGAAGGATAAGAAATCTACAAATATACAGTGGCCCATAATTTGTTCGCATAAGTTAAGAATAAGTAAGATTGCGAAAGCTACTATCTAACTTTTGCTTCTGATGCCCAGATTCACATCACTTGGTTTATAATTTAAATACAAACAGCAAGATTACACAAAAATCATAACAGCCTTTTGTTAATAAATGGGCGCGTGGCTGCATATTGTATAAACACTACCTATCGTCAGGCACAAAAAGAAGTCGTTCAAACATTTTCTGAATGTTGAAAAATTCGAATCTAATTGCGTAGCAAATGGTTATTTCGAAAATTTCGAGCTCTGAGCCATCGTCAGCCTGTGGCGCAATTATGTTATTCCCAGATATGTATGCATCGATTGAGAATGGGCGCAACACGGGATGCAATTTTAGACTACAGGATATAAGTACCACTTCTGACGATGCCAGCAAGGTGTACAATTTTCCATCCGAAGCGAACGACGACCCTTCCATTGTGGCCGAGGGCACGTTACTGAGCATCGATCTTTGCTAGACACAAAGCGAGTAATTGTTGAGGTTAATTCCTGTTTATGGCACTCGATATGATCTGGCCACCATCAAAGTATCATAACCTCGATCTCTCTTCGTCCACCTCAACCTGACCCATCTCCAAATAGTTTGCTCGGTTATTAATCCACTTCTCCTGTGCCCCCACAACGTATCGAGCTCGAATTCGTCATTGGCGTCTATGTATAGACGCTGTACGTTATTCATGGGGTCGGCCATCACCTCGAAATCGGTTGAGCCGCGTCCAATATACAGGTCTGTTTCGTTAAATTTCCACTAATTTCTGAATCACCTTGTTTGTTGGCTTTTTCAATGACCCCAACGAGAAGCAATTGAAGCTGGCTGAGAAATGCCTGACGTTACTACTTAAATGCAATTGACCTTAATTCCAGCCTCGTTTGAACGGTTCTATGTTAGTCTTCTTTGTGGTGAATAGATTCTTGTCAACGGTTGCGAGGAAAGCAGACAGAAGTGTTTTACAATAATTTCACCATTATTTTGCTATATAGTGTACATTTAATATTAATCCGTACTACGTGCAGTTATCTTTATTTGGGTAAAGGTGTCATTTGGGGAGAGATTGGTTTATTGAATCTGGAGAGAGTGACGTTGTATTCTGAATATATTTTTCTAATTATCCTTAGATTTAGTTAATTAACAGTCGACGTGTAAGACTGCCTTAAAAAATTATATATCCTGCAGGTTTTTTTGTCGATTTTGATTTTACAGCAATATGGATCTGACATTAATCCAAAGTAAGTTTGGTAATTATGTTTACTTACACGAACTAAACCTTGGGAAATAAGTTCGACCTATTTTTAACAGGAATATTCAGATATTTATTAAAATTTATTCAGCATCTCCCTGGTCCATTTCCGGCCTATGAAATACAAATATTGAAACCGATAAATACACATTGTACATAGAATTATTTGCGTAGAATTATCGAGTAAGTTGTTGCAAAAATACGGTTCCGAATAGTTGAAACTGTGTTTAACTCTATCCGCGAAAGAGAAATGGAATTTGCCTCTCTAGCGTGAAGGGGGAAAGATTTGAAAAACTTATTCATAAAAGGGAAAACAAAGTTTCGTTCTTCTAACCTGATAGAAGAGCAATTTTCCAAACTTTCTAGGTTGACGACAAACACTATAATGTTTTATGGTTATTTTGCCACAATGTTTACGTCGCGACGCACAAGGTTTCATCGAAACTTCCGTGAATTATGGAAGCTTTTTCGTGGGGCGACTTTCTTCCCAAACTTTTCACGCAGAACTTTCAGCACTTATGTTTCCACTTATGACTACGTATTTGCGCGATACTCCTTACACCCCATTTAACGAAATTTTCATAAACATTTGCAGCAGAGTAGTCATTATACAAATTTTCGCCTTGTGGCGATTCTTGAATGACGACATTGTCTTTAAATCGATATGTTAAACACACAGATGTAGTCGAGAATGAGAGAGGTTCGTATTATATTATTTTTATATTTCTTTAATCGTAATGCCTCGAAAAAAAATCAATTCAATTGTACATTCTGCAACCACTACGTACAGCAAAATTTCTTCACCTTGAAATTCATTAAAACCTGTGTAGTGTGATTAAAACTCCATTGGTGATAATGTCACAAAAATCTAATAGAGTATAGAGAATATAGAGATTACAATTTTCATTACTTTACGTGACTAGCGTGAGCGAATGAAAAAGGATCTCCGAGCTCGTATTGTTTTCAAAGTAAACTTCTGAGGGCTCACAAGCAATACTTTCAAAGCTTCCCAGAAAATATCCAAGTGAAAACCACGCGCATCGTGAAAATTCATCGGCGTTAAAACACGTCGACGCCAGTGAAATCATAAAAAAAAGAAGAATTAATTTAACAAATGAACCTTACGTTAAATTTCCTTCAACAATTCTTCTCTTCTAAAGCACGATGAAAGGACAGGGGTCTCGAATTTGGTAGCTGTGTTAATCAATGAGAAGCTCGTTCGATCGCAGCTAGGAAAGGGGCGGGGGTGGGGGCGCGAGTCTAGAATTAGGGACACGTTCGTTCAGGCGATTAAGGGAAGTTTCAACTCCGCGTTAATCACGCGTACACGATCGTGAAATCCTATTCGAGGCGCGACCCGGGCGTTCCGCGTTTCATAGGGAACGTTTAATCGCGCGCGTGAGCGCTCCTTTATGCCAGCTTGCTATCTTTCGATCCTCTGGTTCCTTCACCCGTCGCCTGTGCAAAGAACGGCGCTCCTGTGGCTGATCCGCGATTACATTACCGCGTACAAACAAGCGGCCAATGGGAAACAACGTTGACGCGTTAAGGGATTAAAGCTCGTTCATTAATCTTCGGTAAGGGTTTAATCGATATACCGCTGCGAGCGCATGCTTCTTCCTTCGATGGCCCCTTCGACGTTGCAACAACGCCGCGTTGTAATATCACAGTGAATTGTACCCAACTTTCTCCATTTTCTCCCTTGCTTCAGCCTAATTCATTGTTCTCTGTCGCGGCAGCATTGAATTTAAAATCGATACCTACTTCGCGAAGGGGAGACAGGACGATGTTAAGGGATTTTGGGCGAAAGGATGTAGATTTCTCTGGCGGGCAAGCAACCGAGTATAAGTCAAATTTTGGTAAAAACGAGATAAGTACACTAATATTTTTTACATTGTTGTCCTTTGCTTATGGTTCCAGGAGTACCAGTCAATATCACATTTTTCCTGATTTTTTATAAGCTGATTTATGTCGATGAATACAGTTTCTTAATGTTCGTTCTTTTGTGTGAATCGAAGTTAAAAGTAAAATTTCCTTTGTACAAATTTTATAATTTTTTCTTGGAATATGAAGTATATTTTGAAAGTCCAGTGGAACAAGACATGTGTTATCAACATTCATGTCCAAAATTTGACACCTTATCTTATGTGGCACTTTAAATATTCTAAGTGTCTTTCTGCAAAACTGAGAATTCTAACTTACACTCGTTTGCCCGCCCATCAGAGATTAATCGCAGTAGAATTGGAAAATATCCAAGTCTCGGTTTTTTACAAAACTTTTGTAGGAACCGTTTCTTCGGCGCACGCGTGTTTAGGTAAAATTCAAAGTCGATTTTCTCGAAATCGAAGCGCGATATCAAAAGAGTTTTATTCGACAGGAGATCAGCAACAAATGTAATGTATTCTAGTAAAGCGTGCATAACACTAACGATAAGTATTTCTCCAGAAGGTGTATCTAGAATTAAAATAGAGAACTAGAATTGCAATGAATATTGTATTTGAAAGACAACTTTTAGAATTCGCCGGCTGAACATTTTTACGACACACGACGAAAACAACAGTCCCTCTATGTATTCTGCATCAGTGGAGCATTGGACATTATAATTCCACGACTGTTTTCCCATTACGAAGAATTTCAGAAAGTTTCTTGTGACACTTCCGCACCACGTTGGTGGAGGATGTACGTCGTACGTACGGGGACAAAGTTTCGCGCGGAGCGTAGAAACAGGGATGCAAAGAAAGCTGCGGTAAATCCAGCTTTAACGGTCTTTTGCAAACAGTCTCCGACACGGGCTGTCTACTTCATTCTTAAAACGCAGCCACTACATATTTTACGCCCTCGAAACACAGGGTTCGACGGCTGCAACCTTCGTCTCGCTTCGAGCAACGCTAAATGCAACGTTCAAGGTTCAAGGCGTCGCTTCGTTAGCATCAAATCGAATTGACACGCAGCAGGTGTCTAGTTGAGGACGAAAGCTTTGAGGAAGTTCCGTGAGATCGCTAAGCGAAGGTTGGTAAAGGGTGCTACATAATATTTTAGAAATTCTGTGTCGAGCACCTCGCGCGAACGAATTGTTCGTGTCGTCACTGGTTAGAAGTGTGCTGGAAATTCGAGCCACCGGTTTGGCTTAAATTATGCTCGTGGACAATAAATACCACGTATAATAGCACGTTAATTTTAAAATTTGTCGAGGAAGTCGAGCTAAAAATTTGGAATTATTCAAAACCTTTGATATACATATAAATGGAAAACCGAGATAAAGCGAAATGATTAGGCAAAGTGAAATATTATTTTGTACATCCTACTAGTAGTATTATGTTTTATTAGGAACGTCGCAAAAGGAAACTATTATTATTTGTAAGACTGATTATTGCTGAAGTGAAGTGTTTAGAGTTCTTATTCCAAATTTCGAAACTGAAAATGTTAATTCTGAAGTCAGGTGAGTAATGTCTTATTTGTATAGATGTTATTCTTTTATTTTATCATTCAGATTATATGTCATCACGAAAAATTCACGAAATTTGTAAGTCGAAACTGAAGTAGCATACGAGAAACGTTTGTGCAACCTTTTTTTAATTATTTTGTGTTGAAGGCAACTTTAAAGTAACGTCGTCGTCATATAAAACATTCTGTATATGTCTAAAATCTCTCGAGCACCGCGTCAGATTGTCCCTCGGGGCAACGAAAGTAAGTCGACTTCGACGTAAAGCGAATATGTTTTACTATCGCTCGACTGTCGATAAAAGTTTCCCTTCGACCACCGATATGCTTGCACAAAATACCAAGTAGCCCTGTCTAGGCACGTTCAGAAGTGAAGAAATTGTAACAAGTAATGGACTGGTGAATGAGAGTCGAAAGGGTTCCGTAAAAGAGACACATAGGGACTTGAAATTGAGAGAACATGTGTTAAGAAACCTAATCAACATAACGAGAAGTAACTCAAGGTACTTGGGTTATGTATATTTAATTTTTTTCGGAGATACCAGATTTATGGACTAACCCAGACCTATTTATCGATTTCTTTTGCTATTTTTGCTCGTCATCTTTTTAATTTTGAAGATAAGTCATTAATTGTAGTTCGAACGATAGCGACAGTCATACTGATCATGAAGCCGTCTGAATTTTTTATTTTAAATAAGTCTAACAGCTGAAATCAGCTGCGCAGCTGAGCATCACTTTTCAAACATGTCATCAAGCAATTTTATTACTTATATATTTTTTACCTACTGTAGAAATCTAGTTTAATAAATAGAAACGCGTTTTGTACCATTACTGTATTTCTGTTCTTCGCCTTAAATTCCCGAAAATCGCTTCTGTAAATCGGCGCAAACCGGGATGACCCCTTAAAGTTAAAGTAACAATACGTTCCGTAATATTTCGATGCAATTGACTTTTGAGGAGTAAGCAAAACAGTAAAATCATTGCAAATTAAAAATCGAAAAATATACGACCACCATATTAATCCTTTACCTATTTACAAATTACTTTCTCAACACACATTTCCAGTAACGTAATTCAATCCGTTCGCGTGTTCTGCGCCGAAGATAATTACGCAAAAATTTCTCTGCCCTTTCTGGAAGCCTGATTAAATATATGAACAAGCTATCAGATCCCTTGGCTTCACAATCTCGTTTATTTTAAATCCTAAGTATCGGGCAAAAGTCGACGCCCCAAGTAGGAAAACTCCCGTAATTCCCCTGATATAATTTTTCGCAGTCTCGTCCGACTTCCTGTGTACGGTTCAGGGATAACTTTGTCAGGCAGGCGTTCAAGCAATTTTTAAAGGAACTCTTTTGTGCAGCTCCTCCACGGATCCCACGGAAACTGCAACCGGATTACGTAACTTTCCCGTCTTCTTTACGACACGGTACTTCGATTTGTACCGTTCCCTCGTGATGCCGCGGATCAAGCGGAAACTCTTTACTTTCCGAGCGCTTAATCCACAATGCTCGCATCTAGTTTGATCCAACGTTTGAGCCGAACGAGATTTCACCCGATGCTCCTACAAATCTCCGCGAATCGACGGCGATCACGTTGGAAACGAAGCGACCGCGACTTCTCGGGCCCGTACAGTGGGCGAAGAATGAAGAGGCACTGCACGCGGAGAGAAATAGAAAAGCTCGAGGGCAAGAACCGTGGCTAACACTACTTAAGTCCTTTTGAATGGCCCATTGCACTAGTCGGTCCATTCTGTGCCTTTAAGCATAATATTCAAATGCGCAGGGTGCTTCGCGTACGTCGATCACTTGAAATGTTTATGTTGCTTTTAGTATTCTAACCCCTGGCAACAAGTTTAGAACCAAACGCAAAAATACGAATCTAACGAGAAAATCCAATATTTGTTATATATATAACGCAACGATACATATATGAAACGCACTGTAATGTTAAATTGCTCTATTTTAAAGTAAAACACCAAGAATATTTAAGAATCTCGATTATTAAGCAATAAAAAATATAGAAGAAACAAAATGTTACCAACATACCACTGACTCACTCATTCAATCATCACGATTTCTCTGAAACCACTGATTCTATGACCATGAAAGGTAGGTAGATTCCTCTTAGCCCCTAGGCGCTCACTAAAAGAAATCTTTTTAAGAACTACCCTTCAGCAAAAGAAGATATATAACCCGAGCAACGCCGGGAACTTTAAGCTAGTATCCTTATAAACTCGATTCCCAGTAAAACCACATTACTCGTGGGAAGACTCAATGCATCCAAGAATTCTTATTTGGAACATCACAGTGCCATCAAGAACAAATGCTCCGTTCCACCACCCCCCACCCCGTAATTCCGAGGTGCTTGCGAACGACAAGAAGCTAAGATTGACCAAGAGAAACAACAATCCGTTTTACTCATTGGGAGGGCAAACCGAGCGAGGCTTACGAAACGTAGGCTATTAACTCAGGCTTTCGGTGGCGGGTAAACACGTCTCCTAACCAAAGGACGAGACCTGTCGTCAGGATCCCATCGTGTTCGCCGGCTAAGGTAAATTAGACCGAAAATCCTTATAAACGTGCTCGTGTACCGGGCCGTGTACCTGCGAGGAACGTAATTTACATATCCACTTAGCGGGCTCCCAGCTCTAACCATCAGGTTCCCTACGAACTGGACAAGCATGTCTGCGTTCCTGAACGAAAGAGGCATCCGGGTAAATAGACGTCCTGGACCACTTGCGCTTGGCCTGTCACGGAAACCCGTGAACGGCGATGAACGCCGGCAACTCGTCGCTATTCGGTTCGAAAACGAGCCCTGGAAACGACGATGCGGGGCAGAACATCGAAAAAAATTGATTTCTTTCGCATTTTCTCGTGGTTCAAGGTTTATGCATACGCTGCTTACGGGGGATCGCGCGTTTTTGGGCCGAAAAATAGGTAATGCTTTGTGAATTTTTTATACAAAAACGGTTAGACAAATTAATTTGAGGTTTGGCAAGCTGTTTTATTGTGTCTTGAACTATTGTTCTGAATTGTTGTGTGGCAGTGAAACAAAATATGGCAGATATAGAGAGAGCGTTGACAAATAATTGCTTCGTGCTGGCGTTGACATAAACTATTGTAAGGGTTATATAAAAAATAAAAAGGAAAAGAGTTTCGTAATCTATATGAATTTGGCTCTCTGTGGTAATAGATGGATTAAGAAAAATAAAAAAATTTTAAAATGGAAGCCTGTTGAAGAAGATGAAGCGTCCTGTTTGAGTCTGAAAAAGGCTTAGCCCAAAATCGGGAAAACTTCTTTAAATAAACAAGGAACGGTAATAGATACGGCAATAAATCTACTAGCGCAGATAGCCATATTCATATAGATTAAGAATCTCCTTTCCTTTCTGTGTTTCAGATAATCTTTACAGTACTTTCCGTCACCGCAAGGACCACCCGACTTTTATTCAGCGCTCTCAGTCAGCACCCTGTATCTGCCACGCTTTTTCTTTCACTGTCACGCCAAAATTTAGAATAATAGCTCATGGTACAATAAAACAGCCTGCCAATTCTCAAATTAATTTGTTGCACCATTTTTGTAGAAAAAATTCACCAAGAATTAGCTATTTTTCAGTCCAACAAGTCCCAATCCCTCTTAAGTAATGGAGTTATAACCGTTACGTCGAGTTAAGCAAATGTTTAAACTGTGAACGGTAACAAAAGTGAGATAGTTCTATCAGGAACAAATGAAGAATTATACCATAAAATATATATAGAAGGGTCATATTTGAAATGAAATGCGTAATTATCTCCTAAACTATTCGTTATTGAAAAAAATGTTTGAAGTAAAACTTACTTTGTTTCGAGAACATTTTGTGATGCTCACAAATCTTATCTACTTAGGTGGACATGCCTTCGAGATTTCAAAACAGAATTAAGTGTATTACACTTGCAACATGGCAGCCCGAAAAAGAAGTTACAATACGAAAAGATAAGCCTTAATGGCATTGCACTTTTCACCCCATCGAAGTTTTAAAAGTTCGCGCCGAAAAGAGCTACAGTTTGTTCCACATTCCACAGCCATCCTATAGAGGAGAAGACTCTATCAAGATGTGTACCGAGAGAAGAAGCTTAAAAATTGCTCGAATAAATCGATAAAAATCGATCACAGTGTCTACCACTTCGTTTTTTCATGATTATGCTCGCAGTCACACAGAAGTTGGCGTAACGGTAGTTCGAAAGCGGTGTGACATCATGCAACCCAAATTCCAGGGGAGAGAGAACGTTCTCGCGACAATGCTAGCGATACTGGAAGCGACCACGTCACGATACAAATGGAAGAAACGCAAACACTCAGGAGAGAGGACGAAAATCACTCTGCCACGGCAAGTTCCATATCTACGATTCGTTGACAACTCGACAGCAAGAGTCACCCGAGCACGCTGATATCCGGGGGAACGAGACTTTGTAGGCGAAGCTGCATTTCTGTTTCACTCCGTTGATTACTTATACTGCGAGCACTCGGAATAAGTAAGTGGTAAAATGTGTAAATAGCAGTGTAGATAACAATAAATAGTAGTACATAGTAAAATTCATAAATAGGAAATCGAGTAAACGGAGTGAGCAGTGACATGAATAGAAAATAATATAAGCAGCAGGATAAATGTAAATAAGTAATTTAAGTAAGTACATTTTCAGCCCGTATGGAAATACTGTGAGCAATACAAGTTAGAATATTCAAAAGTGCATACGTGAATATATTCGTTGCGCTTACAGTTACGAGAAAAAAGCAAGCAGAATAAAATTTATTCAACTTAAAGTAGGAAATCTTGGTAAATAAATGGATGAAGATAAGTAAACAGGAATTTATGGTAATGGTTCAAGATTCAACCATAACGAAATCAATTTTCTTGAAAAGGAAACCTAGGATTTTATTCCACATTCCCTACATATTTTATTATCTAGAATCAGAATCCTTTGAGTTGCCTTGTCTATTACGAAGCGACCCATGCATGTGTGCCAAACACATTCCACGCACGTGTGAGTAAACAGTCACCGTAAAAGAGGACAATTCGCAGTATACGAAATGCAGCGAAGCTAATTTCGAGGGCTAATTTGATGCCACGATATCAGCGTTCGAGTCACAGGGCTGAAGTGACCCCAACATTGTTGGATGTTAGTCGGAGCGCGCGTCCCTTCTAATTGCCTCAATTGCAAATACCGTCAGACCTCTAGGAAGTTGATACGATTTCGAGGACGTGGGGCGAAGGAAGCCGAGCTTGATGACACGAGGTCCTTCGTCAAAGGTTCTGTGGCTATTATAAAGGAATCCTCACGGTCGTGTTCAGCCTCCAAAGGCACTGAGAGTACCAAAGTATTGATCCCCTTCCATCCACATAACACTAACGCGATATCAATAGCACCGCAGTGAGAAAGCTATTTTAGAACGGCAGGGAGGGTAGCAGAGAGCCGAGAGAGAGATGAAGTTGCTATTTACGTCGTGGAAAATCGAAAGCTGGTCTTGAATCTCAAGCAATGATGGACAAATGATCCCATCGCGTGTTCTCCGCCACGATAGGTTTCACGACACGCGATGCTTGAGTGTGAAAAGCTAGGGAAAAATGTTTGTACTGTTCGATTTAAGAAGGGCCTCAGTGCCAAAAGTCAGTTTCGGGAAAAGTATCCGTAAACATTACGAAGTTAGATATTTTTTATATATAGTGAAGTTGTTGCAAAACTGTCTATAATATTTAAGAAGTTGATATATCTCCTTTGTAGTTGCATTATTACAATCGGAATTATGTAATCAATTAATCAGTGAAATTAGTTTTAATTATAGCCCCTCAGATTCTTCTTGCATAAAATGGAAAAATGTTTTTAACTTTATTTTTTATTATTTATTTAATATTTACACAATATTTGAGCGCGTACTGTGTACCTTAATTGCGAGAATCATAAGTATTTGATAAAATATAGGATCCCAGAAATACACCATCCACCATATTTTCCTGATTAATCGCTATCCGATTTTCCATCCTCGTCAAAATGAAGTCGATGCTAAAAAGTGGAGAACATTTGAAGGTAGAAAGACCATTGAAATAAATGTTAGCAAACAATTGAATTATCAACAATATTATCAACCAACAGAAAAGCATGTGACACCTGCAGAGAATTATTTTGAAGAATATCTACAGACATACTCAAATTGGAATATAGTTTGCAAAAAATTTCTCAAATTTTGAAATTTAAATATTAAACTCTGTCTATTTGGGATAGAATACGAATTGCAGTGAATATTTTTTTGCTTTAAATTAAGCCTAAAGTCACTTTTCGAAACTTTAGTTATTTTACATGATCGTGGATAGGTATTCCAACTATTTCGCTAAATACTATTGCAAACTAGTTGTCAATAAATCCTTCAACGGGCGAAATTCAATAGGTCTGTTTCCATCGAACTGCGTTCAAGTATTCCGAGAAATTCGTCTGAATGCAAATATTTGCGGCGCACAAACGAGCCAACGATAACAATCACGCCCTGGAATTTCGACAATTTATAAATTTGACGAACCGATGAACCATCGTGCATCGACACGTAAATTGATCCAACAAGTATTCGCGCAACAGATTTTGGCCAACGAAGAGCTGCAGCCCAGGCGATAAAAATATCATGGGAATAAATGTGCAGAAAAAGTTCAGTCGGAGCAACGAATTCTATCCAGTCTGTGTAAACGAAACGCTGACAAATTTCGAAAATTCCTATCAATAAATTTTGTAGCGATAAACGCCATTTGCAGATCTCGCGCGAACCAAAAATGCCTGTGGACGTCAGAGAATTAATTAAAAGGCATGCCAAATGTGTGGTGATTTTAACGGCATTGTGGCGAATGTTGATAACATATTAAAGGATAAACGAAATGAAGGATAAGGGGGAAAACAAGGAATGTCACAAAACGAGAAAATATCGAGAAAATATAATTTGAATAGTTTAGCCCACCAGTAAAGAAATAAGGTTCGATGAATTTATCTGCATTCTAATTAGGCATCAGAAACAAATAAGCAATAAAACATTAATTGTGTTACATTATTTTAATATTTTTTCAAGATTGAACAAGGCAGCACACTGAAACAAAATAAGAAATTTCCGCTTCTATTATTATCAAAACAAGTAAAACCACTGATTTTTCTAATTGTCAGATATTTTATTTCTCACTTATTTTTTATGCATTGGACAGTGTCCCAAAAAATTGTCCTCTATCCTCTATCCTCTTTAGTGACGACACAACAAAAAAATTCATAGTTTTTACTGATAAGCATTATTCACATGCATTTACTAACATTTCAGTAAGTTATAAAAAATAATTCAGACATATATAATAATTAATGGAGGTTCCCTTACAGGACATACTTGAGATTCTCAGTATGTGTGTGTTTACTCAATGTCAAAGCCCCCGCGATAGCTATTAACCCACAGAGGAGTTGGTACGAGAGCAGCAGAAGTCGATCAATTATTAGCCAGTGGTTGAGCCGTAACGGGACACGTGGAAAAAATTGTCAAGAAAATAGTCGGTAATATAGCGGAATTCGATGATCCGATTACCAATTCAAATGCAGCCGTTTTCGTTGGCCGATCGCTTTAATCAAGCCTGGATACGCGCATATCAACCGTGCGGGATCGATGCGCGCTTGTCACGAAATCGCATTAACGTCGACGATTTCTCATCTCGAATGTATCGTTAATAGTAATGACAGGCCGGCGATTCGGCAACAAGATCATTAACAGGTCCCCAGCCTCGATTACACGATAGCTAACTCACGGTTGTTAGCCTGCCCATTTTGTGTTCAATTTACGAGCAGACGTGGCTTCTCGCTTCGAAGTGCGTTCCATTGTCCAGCGTATCGACGAGGAAAAACTAAATGAAAAGTCGATTTTCATGGCTCGAGCAGTTACTTGTCTAATTCCGATTCGGCGAAATCGTGGAGATGCTTGAAGTTGCGCGATGTGAGCTACTTGACTGTGACTGGCAATGGTTAACCGATCTATATCAGCATTTATTGGTAAATTGTCATTTTTAGGCTTGAAAAATTATTTCTCTGGTATATAGGTCGTTTAAGGGCAAATTGATTATTACACCATAAGCAGGGTTGAATTTGTTAAGCAAATATGAAAATAATTAGTAATATGACGACGAACTTCTGTTAATTTCACATATTTTAATTCCATCAAAATCGGGTACTTTTCACGCGAACGTGAAAAGAAAGGCTGTACCAAAAGTTGCTCAAAGCGGTGCGCGCGCGTAAATTTGCACGCGAACAAGATACAGGATCCCCAAAGATGGTTCGAAGTCTTTGCGACAGATGTTCCGACGCTCTGGCAATCTCTATCGGATATCGGAGCGACGCTCTTGGAAATTAATTTCTCTAATGGAGCGATGGCAGTACTGCCGTGCAAAAGGGAGACGGAATTACGATCGACTGAAGTTTTCCAGGCTCGTTTATCGCCTCGAGACTTTCCACTAGAACTAAGAGTTCGCGTCGATGTCTTTGAAGCGACTCCAAGCGCCCGTTCTCTGATTTCGTCGTCGCGAGTAGTGGAGGTCAGCCACTGCGAATACCGGACCCCTCGTCATTCCAATGATTATCTTATTTTTTTACAGGAAGAATAATTACACGACTGCGGAAATTTGTGTAAGTAAATTTATTACAATAATTACGACCCCCCCCCCTAGTTCTGTATATGCGAGAAATATGCAACATATGCGATATGCAAAATAAAAAATATATTTTTAAAACCCACTAATGGCGAAACATATTTTTATCAAACTACCCATAATCTCGACTTTATTTTTTTATCCAAATAATAATCTCGACTGACTACTTTTACAATCACCATAAGTAGATATACGAATTATTAAATTTTTGTGGGTTTAGTTTATGAATTGTTTATATTATTATCTTAAAACGAGGTTTAGTAGTAATACGTTTAATTTCAGGGTGTTATTTTGTATTTTATAATTTTTTTCTTTACCTTTATTAGTGTTATTGCTTATTTAGTTAATAATTCTGATATAGCTACTATTGAAACGATGAATTTATATTTGAATTGTTATTCATTTATATATGTACATATATGGGATTTTTATTAAAAGTTCCAATTTATTTATTTCATGGTTGATTATTAAAGGTTCATGTTGAAGCTCCTGTTTTTGGTTTAATACTGTTAGCTGCAAGCTTCAATTTCGTTAAAGTTAGGTACCTATGTAATATTACGATATGTAATAATTTTTTATTTAAATTCGATTGAAGTGTCTAAATATTTGTTAGTATTTAGGTTACTTGAAGTTACATACAATATTTTTTAATGCTACCATACAAAGTGTACACATCACAGAGAGTAGAAGCTTCTAAACCCATGTATAAATAATTTTTTTCAACCCCGAAATAAACAAAATGCGTTTCTAAAGTCTAATCACGTACCTCACAGAGACTCGACACACTTAAAAGTTAGCTATGAGTAGCCTTTTAAATATCAATATCATTACCAACAGTTTACCCATCCGGTGTAGCATTAATCACGATAACAGTGGTAAAGCGATGCGAGCAGGTGTGCCTCGAGAAACAACCAAGCGAAAGTCACGATAAGTTGTCCTCGATCCTCCACCCGACCGACGGAAGCGTCAGCCCGCGAATTTGCAAATTATTTCGTAACTTTCCAGCAATGCCCGGAAGCGTGGCCCGCTTTAATTACCGTCCAGAAATATCGCGTCGGGGCTTTGCCCGGGCGACCAGGCTCGGAGTCCCTCCATTCGAAGGTGTTTATACGGCAGACTTACTCGACTTGTTCTTGCTAATTACGAAATGACGACGCTAGTTTTATACGAATCCATTATACCCCGCCTCGCACTTCACCATTGCGCTGTTCCTGAATTCGCGAAAGCTTCGCAGAATTCACCGAGTGGCGATTTAAAGCGCGCTGCGCCTGAAAAATATCGTCGAACGCTGAATAGATTGGGAGCATCTACAGTAACGAAGCTCGATGATATTCGACGATCAAGATCTGGTAAATCCGCAGCGCCTTGTAATTATTGCAATACTTGCCTTGTAATTAATATACAATGCGGTTCATGCTGATGTCGTAATTGCTCAAAGCACGGTAGAACTTCGGTGCGCGAAGGCGGTACATGTTTGTGTCGTAACTTGCGCACAATTGTTATCCACAAACAAATTGAATTGGGTATGTTTCCCGTAGAATTGATTTGCAAACTTAGCTATGTTGATCGCGGCATGCGTTTTCGCAAGCACTATATGCACTTGAATTCTTTGATCTCTTTTTTGGACCACTCTGTAGGAATCTAGCTTCATAAGAATGTGCATTGGGGAAAATGAAATCCAAAGAATTAGGTCTGTAGACTAGATATATCGATAAGCAAAAAGACTATCACAAACTATCACAACTTCTACATATCTACAAGCAAAATTCAATTATATTATCCGTGTTTCTCTTAGAAGAGAATTACAAACTTCTGTCGACCGGACATTTTTTGTCCATTTCTGTGAGCACTGCATGCAGCTAAATCCTTAACCACCTTTTCAGATCACACGGTATGTGCATGTGCAGCGTTATTACCGGAATGCTAGCAGAGAGTGTCATAGCTGAGACGACGAATAATTCGCGGATAGCAGCTGAAGGCAAATTGCCGAGAAAAGTGTTGCTCTCTTATCATTGGTGTTAGCGGGATTCTCGCGGGGGACATTACCACTTATATTATGTATACGTGCACGTTCAGCAACGCAGACTGCCTCTTTTTTATTCCCTGATACCGAGCCATGGCTGCGACAGCCTTGGTGCCCCGGCGCAAACAGATGCAACTGCAGCCAGGACAAGAATTAAACCTCTCAGAGTGGCCTGCACGGTTTCTACATGGCTAAGTTTTTCGCCGGTTTTGCATACTTTTTTCGTAACTACCCACGCGAACAAAGCTTCTCCTTTCCAAACAGTCATAAACGTGGAATGGCCGCGACTGATGGTTACTGTTTAACGTTGGCAGATGCAGTAGCGCTGATAATACAAGGATGGCCGAGTGAAAGTTTAGAAATGATATAATAACGAGAAGTATCGTAATTTGATTTTCTAATGTGTAACGAGTAAATAATTATCCGAATAAAAATTGTTTATGTTACCTGGGGTAAATTATTAATTGATTAAAACCTTATGCGGATAAATTCTTATTCGACTAAAAAGTTATTCGGGTAAATTCTGATTTGATTAGAAACTTATCCGTTTATGGCGAATTCTTATTCGTTATTTGCCATTCGAACAAAATTTTTTCTTGTCTCTGTATTCTTGGAACCAGGCAGTTGCATTTGTTAGTAGTCACGAGACAAGAAAAACCTGCATACGCCAGTTAAGCGACGAACAACCTCGGGAATACTATAAAAAAGCCCATCTAGTAAGATAACTTCGGTTGGCCAAATAACCGAGCCAAGTTGGCCGAAACTTGCTCTATCTTCTCCTTAATGCGAGGATTGCATCGAGCTGCTTCCAAGTCGATGAAGCTCCAGAACGTTCGAGCAGCCAAGATAGCTTTTGCCTACGTGTACCTAAGCGCGCGAGCTTTTAGAATATTTAGCGTGGTCTGTGCTCCTGAGCTGCACCACGTCACCAGACAGTCGTTTAACACGAGAATTACAAACACTCGGGAACAACTGGTTCGTAATTTTTTTCTAAAAATTATTGGAATTTATAGCCAAGCATTTTCTGAACTTTTCTGTGACTTTTATTGGTATATGTGAATAATTGAATTGGTTAATTTCATTCCTCCTTTCTCCCTTTTCTTTCAAAGACATATATTTATGATATAAATTAAGAAATATGTGTTAATAGTATATTACTACTATTTAGAAAAGATCCTCAACTCGAATATTTAAGAAGTACAGGCTGTTAATAAATATGCTAAATATTTTTAGGATAGATAATTAATATTGATCTACAGGTCTCAACACTTTGATGATCGCGACTTTTGGAGCAAACTGACACCCACTGTCGATCTTTTTCAAATTTCCCAACTATTCATCGGTTTCGAAGACCATCAAAACAGTGTTTTATAAATATGTAGAATAGAAATCTTTGAATGTTATAATTTTAATCAGGGATATATATAAAATAAAATTTAGTGCTTTGACTCACCGAAAGTAAAAGATCAAAATTGTGAAATCACACATTCGTGACAGCGGCCATCAAAGTGTTTAAACTCTAACAAATCAAGAAACTAAACTCTCAAGTGATAAAAAATCTCCACCTATTAAATTGTATATCCTTTGAATACTAAGGGTGCACAAAAACCTCGTGCCTTTGTCTTTCCAACCCTTCTATTCGTTCTGTAAATTTTTACAAATTTGAACGGTGCTTACAAATATTTTAACTTCGAAGAAATTTATGAAAAATCATAATAAAGATTCAATTCCGGTTCAAATGATACTTATTTACCAGGGAAGAATAAAAAGAATATATATATATATATAACTGAAGATATTGATCAACTACATGTGTTCAGAATGCGGCATTCATAAGGATGGCTGTACCGTGAATTATTCGTCTGACTGCGAAGGAACAAAAATCCACGCGACCGAGAATTCAAATAAACCTCCACCTTTTTATTCTTACACATTTTACTGTAGAGAGAGAATCGTGAGCGGCATGCATGCCATTCGAGAGCACAATGGCTCATTTTTTCCACAGAGATCGTTGAACAAGGAATGTCTTTATACAAGCGCAGAAGCAGACGAAATTCTAGAAACTCATGGAGCAGTAACTCAGAAACGTTGCTCTTTCATACGACTAGTATTCTATGTATATTTGACATTTCTTCGATATTCTATTATATTTTGTCATCTGCACCCATCGATATTTATGGAGGATACGAAGACAGTTAAGAGATACGTATACTTGAAATTGAAAATTGGCATTGAAAAGATGTCACTGTAAGGTATTTTATTAGCTGCAGCCTTATTAATTTAAATGAATTATCTCCTCTCTCACTTTATATTCTGTTATATTACTCTATTAAATGGAATATTATATTCTGTTGTATTACTCTATTAAATGTAATAATATATTATGTTATATCACGAGTATAATTACCTATTAAATAATTTTAATTTTCGTCAAAAACGAGAAAATTCGAACTCAACAATTTCGTACATAGCCATTTCTACTCATCAAATTTGATGGAGGGTTACATTATAGGCATACCGATCTACGTAATTCTTAAGTAAGAGTAACTTTGAAGCATCATCGCTAATACCCTGTGTACCCCTGTGTTCGTAATACTTCTGTACTTAGCATTTCATTTTTTAGGCGTAATCTTTATGGCTCTCATTCCACAGAAGAATATACTACGCTGGTAATAGCACAAGTCATAAAATTCAGATTTTCTTCTCGCCCCTTTCTGTTTCTTCCAAACGCTTCGACGAAAATAACGAGCTAGGCTCGTAGCTCATAAAGTAAGCTGGGGTATACATCTACGAATGCATTAGCCAATTGCTCAACAGTTGTCTCAATAATTCATAAATTAATTTTTCACTTCCATACGGTCGCGTTTAAATGCCGTGCAAAATTATATGACTTTTATCCGCAGCAAGTGCGAAACAAGCGTCGACAGAATTGGGTTATAAACTAAATTGTTCTCAATGAATAACCTTCTATAACGCCCTAGCCTTTCTTATACTATAATCACATACTTATAATCACAATGTTCTATATCTACAATGCAAAATCACAGTAAACCACTCATTCTTCATTAAGCCCTTCAAATAAATCGTAATGGATTCACAACATGGTCGCAAAAAATAATTAAATGAAAGAACTCGACTGGACTCTAGAGCACTCTCTCATCACTGACAAGGAGAGGTTTTTAGGTGTCCGCCACCGATTGCTTTGGTGTTCGAATATATTTTAGAGGACCGAGAAAGAACGAATACGTGTATTTTACTTTGGCCCGTTTGCATAGGTAGGGGGTAAATCCACTCCCCAAAGTTCATAAAAAGAAGTACAAAAGTAAGTGACAACAAGAACATCATCCATACAACAAGTTATGACGCAAATGAAATTTATATAAAGTTTTATTCAACGCAATGTTATAATATTCTTTAAACTAAATGACTATTGAGGGGTTTCTTCACCCCTAAATATGCAAACGGGCCAAAATAAAAAAGAATTATTTGTTATTTTTCGGTGTACTAAAACATATCCAAAAATCAAAGCAATCGGAGGCAGACACCTAAAATCCTCTCCTTGCAAGTCGAAATAACCATACAACACTCGACACTATAATCACCGTAACTCTCTTCTAAACCCCCAAAAAGTTTAGGAAATCGATTAAGGGATTATACCTAGTCAGGCGGCCGAAACGAGCCGAATGTTTGTGAATATTTTTACACAACTTTTTGCACTTAAAATAGCAATCCTGATTTTTTCGTGCAAAAATATCACGCGAAAAAATCAAGATTTCAACTTTAAACAGCCGTCATTTTGTTTTAAATGAATATTTCGAGAAATTCCCTCCGTTAATCAGAAGATACATTAATATACTAACGAAATCTTTTTTGTTTTCTGATTTTAGATAATCTGGTTCCTAATGGCAGTGCTCACCGCAAATCCTAATTTTTAAAAAGGCTTCTTGGATGTCGGTTATTACTTTATTATAAACGTAAATATTTTTCTACGAAAAATTTACCAAATTTTCTGTAAATGTTGCTTTTTCATGTGCAAAAAGTTCTGTACAAACATATGCTTTCGCTTTTCCAAAAAAATTCACAAACATTCACCTCTTTTCGATCGCCTGACTAGGTACAACCCCTTAAAGAAGATTAGATCGCCATACCGCGTTCAACAGTTTGAAAACGTCACTGACCTGATTGCGTTCCATGCCCAGGTGCTGCAGGCGCAGGGGGTACCAGGCCAGCGATGCTGTAAAGCGTCTGCCCGCTACCATACTTGAGGCCCCCGCAGTGGCAAGGTGTCGTGGGGGTGGGAAGGCCCTCGCTGCCCCGGATGGTGCCACCGACCACCGAGATCTCGTCGAGCTCGTGGCCGCTATCGTAGTGGCACAATCTGGTTGCGCTGGTGCTGGCCCCACCACCACCGCCCCCGCTACCTTCCCCCCCACCAGCATCCCCACGACCGCCGCCACTGCCCCTATTGCCACCGCTGCGGCCCCTAAGCGACTGCACCAGCCGCTTGGCGCTCGAAGACATTCCACGAAGGTGATCCAGCCTTCCGGCCTTTTTTGCTTCCTCTTGCTGCCAACGCCGCCCGTCCACACGCCCGAGGATATTCACCTGCGATTTCCAAGGGAACTTCCTTTTAACCCAGTCTTGTATGGGGCATTAGTATAGGAAACAATAATAAATACGCTACGAAACGTGTGAAATATAGATACGCTATTACTGAAAAGTATTTGACCAATCACGTGTTTCCACTGTTCCCAAAATATGTGGTGAATTTCTGAGAAATATATATTTCTATATTAGACTAAGAACTAGCAGGCAAAACACGAGATTTATTCCTTAAATTTTAAGAGAAGAGTAGGGAGATAGAGGCTTCTAAAACATTGTTTTGAATCTACATAAACACTAGTCGTTTGCGTTGAACAAAGAGGAAATATGTAAATATTATCAAAATCGAACTCGGTTTAGTACCCACTAGAAAAATGATGTGACAATTATTCAAAATTTGTTCTAAAATTCCGGTTTGAGTCACAACTGACCAGGTATGGGCATATCAAGGCTTACAGTCCTCGTGACGAGTAAACTCGTCACGGGCAACCGGTATGAGTGTTTACGTGACGAGTAAACTCGTCTTTCCACGATCCATATGAATTTTACCATAACGAATAAACTCAGTCTGTGTGACTTTTCGCCTGACGAGTTAACTCGTCATACTCCCCGAACAAGTTACACGCGCCAACTAGGCGAAAGCAATTAGCAACATAGCCGCCATGCAACTCACCAAGCGGGAATATCCGTCGACCCAATGACAGTCTGCCCACTAGGAGATGCCGGCGACGATAGCCCCACGTACACGCGCGCGCACACGACCGCGACCGGTGTCACCGGCCTGAGCACAGGATCACGCTCATGTTCCCCGCTCGCCCCCGGGTAACGATCTCTTTAGTCGCGCGTCACGCGATTCGAAAGGGGCAGATTTCACGGATCGCACGCGTGTGCAAGCGCGAACAGACCCGTCGACGATCGACGCCGCAGCATCACACGACCCACACCACTGACGGAGCCGCGTCGCGTTAACGGACGGCTGCGGCAGAAGAACCACGAGCGCGGCTCACGCGAGCCACGAAACGAAGACGTACGAGCCGCATGCCGCGTGGAGCACGCCCACGAACGCGAGATCGAGGGAAATACACCGCACGATCCGCGATCCCCCTCCTCCCTCTTTATTCTGTTTTTCGTGTCTCGTTTTTCGTTTCCCCCCCGTGGAACGTTGACTAATCCCTCCCCACGCTGGCGGAAGACACCGCGCGGCAAGGCTGTTTAAGGAGACAACCGACGCGCAACAAGTGTCTCGGGCCGCGACACTCGTCTCACGTGCTCACTTACTCCTCCTTCAAGCGAGTCGCCGCGACACACTCGATGCCCCTCTTTGGCGTTCACCCCGTGTCACGATGGTTCACTTCCGTCTGAACGGCGTGTCGTGTTGCGATATCTGAAACAGAGGAGGTGGACCGTTAGGCGGGCCTGCTGGATGATCGATTTAGTTGAGTAGCGGTGTAAGCGCTCCCCTCGTCGCTGGATTTATTGGCTGGTCATTGCGCGACAGAGAACACTTGCGACTTAACATTACGAAGTTCTGGATTATTTAGGGAAGTGCGAAGTCGGAATTGGTAGGCAATATCCTAAAAGTGAAGACTATTGTTTGTGAGTTTCACCATAACACTAAGGAATTGGGATTAATTCGCAGGAACTAAAACTTAAGTCATTTGGTTTTGGAAAAGTATTTGACATGTCAATGAAAATATATGCTGAGAAATAGTTACACGGTTTGTATGGTCATATAGTTTTAAAATGTTTTAAAATGCTGGGGGTGAAGTTTTGAGGAATGTGTACGTGAAAATTTAACAATGTAAATGAATTTGGAGCCAGATTGTTCAAAAGAGGATTGGGTTTAATCAGGAATATAGAAGTTGTACATTACTACTTTGAAGCATGTAACAGATACGCTTCAATGGAAAAAGGTATCTAAAAAGGCGAGATTTAAGATCAATATTAAGTGTAGTATTGGCATGGAAGCATTGTTATCATATAGGTTAAGATCTCTATAAACCAAAGTAGATATTAAATTTTGGCATTTTATAGAATATTCTTTAAAATTAGTCTGATTATTCTAATTATTATTTTGATAGATTATTTGGATTTAAAGAAAGACATCATTCGGTTTATTTCTTTCCAAATGGATAGATGTAGCTCATTTTGATTTTTTTTAAATAGTAGGTACTATGTATTTGTCAATACCCATGTTTATAGTCTCCTACTTGTTGAGAAAATGATATTATATAATCTAGATTCTACTAGTCACCATAAAAAAATTCTACTCAATCATGGGAAAAAGTATTTCAGAACCAAATGAAGTAAACAAGTAGTAACGCCCAGTATATAGTCAGCCACCGGTAAATGCATCGTAAATACACTGAACGTTGCTTTTCAAAATATGTTATAGATATGCTGCGACTAAATAAACCCTCCTGACAGTCAAAGATATATTAGGAATTTATTATTTCGAAAGTTCGTTGCTTTAGTCGGAATAAGAATTCAACACATCTCCCTTCTTCTTCACGATTTTCCTATATAACTTGGTCTCTTACAAATTTATATATATTGTTATAAACTCAGATCTCAGAAAGACAACGTTACTTATAGGAGGACCCAATATTAACGAAAGTAACTGCTTGAGTTACAAGGTTCATCGACCACCCTCACTTTCCCTTTCAAGTTAAACACCGCGGGGCACGCGGTTTGTTTATGAAGGCAATGCATCTTGTACATAATTTGTACGAGTAAGTTTATGCGGTCGCGACTCACGAAGTCACGTTAATAGAGCTCGCCCTTTGAGAGTTGGATACTCGACGACGGTGAGCGAGTAATGAGCTGGGGATTAGACGGAACCCCGATGAAATTACTAATATCAGTTATCCTCGAGAGGGCGAGGGGAAGGGGCGAAGCGTGCTCGCATGCCAGGAGCATTTGGGCAAACCTTAAGTGAATTGCGTAGACAACTGTGTCGTTTGATTTCACATCGATAGAACAAGGGTTTCGGTTACGCTCGTTAAAAGGGTCGTCGAAGACACGACGAATTCTAAAACTACCTTGGAGTGCAATTATAAGTTAATAGTTCCGTTGTGAGTATCATACGTTATAGAACTGTTAGTGATCTGGAAACAGCTGTCAATGTTTCGTCTATTAGGAATGTCACAAAATGCTGTTATTTCTTTTTGTGTATTTTGACACGTTTTGAATTTTTGATATTCTGAAATCAGTCTTTTTTTTAACTTTTTCATGAACAGAATTTTTAGAAGGTGATACAAATGATTTCGTATATTATTAAGTAGTATAGTTTATTATGAATAAAGGCAATTTTTTTTAACTTATCTTCTTCCTCCATTTTTCGAGGAACCTAATTAGAGGTTTAACCTAATAGAAGTTTCAAATAAATAGTACCAAGTAGGTATCATTATATATCCACTGTAGAATTTATAGTTGAATGCAGTGAATTAGATTCATCGAATGAAATCGTTAATATTGCAGGAAGAATTGTCTGATACTAATAATCAATATTCATTTTTTAAGTTATTATTTCCGAAAAATATTTCACGAATTCGACGTGGAAATAAAACGAAATAGTAACAGAAACGTGATCCATATTTTTAATACTTTCCGATTAAAAGCACCGACATTACTTCAATTTTTAAAAATCCGTCAAAACTATTTATTACATTTAGTATTTATCATTACAACATTCAGTGCAAAAACTGGAGTTTTACGTTGTGCGAAGCACATGCGAGTTAATATTGGTAGACGCCATTCAAGCAGCGAGCGACGTTTTTAATCTTCCCTCGCCAGAATAAGTACATGTAACGCTGACATGTATTTAATTGGAGAGCAGATTATTCGTATTACAGACAATCTGGGGCTCATTCCATTTAGAAAATTGACTGCAGAATTTTGCGCCAGAATAAATTTCTTGCGAAACTGCACGCTGAAAAGAAAGATGTATAGGTACGTGTAGTAGGTCGATTCTACAATTTCGTTTTTCGATGTACAATGTTTCTTTGTTACCCCTCCTCAGGCATCAAAATATAATTCTACATCCCTCTCTAATATGTATACGTATATATGTTTAATGAAAGCCTCGTGATAAAATATTCATTATTTTTCGAGAATTCCATTCAACGAATGATTTAAAGTTTATCCTCTTATTAACTACTCATAATGGTCATAAAACAATTTTACTTCCACCGTACTTTTAAGATTTAAACATTTTGTTTTAATACCCTCGTCATCGAATTTATATATTGTTAACAACTAAACTTTTCCTTCGATACCATTGTATTATTACGATGCTTAAAGCATAATTTATTTATCAATGATAAATAAATTGTAGTAGATATTTTCCATTTCACTGAAACGAATTTTTATTATATCAGTAGTTTTTAATCATTTGATTAGCATTGTACATTGCTCAGGAAATGTCTGTATAAATGTTTAAACTTAAACCGGAAATGACAGAGGATCGTGCGTGAAGATTCTCGAGCTGCACTCTCGTCTGGTGAATAATACAAAATTTTCAATCAGACGGCGAGATTGCTGACTCGTCTTTCTCAGACAGTCAGCGCTTCGTTACATATTCCGTTGAGTTTCACTCAACACAGCATAAAATCCTCCAGATTCCATTCCCTAAGACCAACAAGTCCTTCCTAACTTACATTCACCCCGCCTTATTGTCTTTCTTTTCTGCACAGACCCGCTTCTACTACGTTGTACACGCACCATCTCTGTTAACAAAATTACCAACTGAAAATATCGAAATTTCTCTTTTAAAAATTTCACATTCCGAGAAACTTTAAATATAAGAAAGAATAGAAAATATGTATTATATTTATTACGAAATTATTTCTGTTAATTCCCATAGAATTTTAATAGTCGTAATTGTTTACCATTTTTTTAATGTTCGAATTGAAAGTTAAAGGAAACGTTGAACATCAATTTAATTGGTATTTTAAATTTTCTGTCGATATAAGATTGAATTTTCATTTAGTGATACATTAATGGAAATTGAGGTAGGAAAATATATTAATTTGTTGAAAATTATTGAATGTGACGGGTTCAATGTCTGTATTAATATTGCTATCGTTGTGTTAAGTCTCAGTAATGGGAAAAAGTAACGAACGTACATATCTACGTCTTATAAAACAGAATTATTTTCGTTTCTAGCTCTGTGGCTTGTAGACGCTTCAGTGGAAAGCAATTTTCTAACTTCAAATGCCTAACTTCAAGCAGTAAACTGCTCAGTACACATTCAACCCTTCAAACACACACGTTCAAACTTCAAACGGTACACATTCAACATTCTTCAAGTATACATTCAAGCTCCAACGAGTTCATGATCAAACTCTAACAACTTTAGATTGAAACATTCATCAGAAACATACCAAACTTCCAAATAGTGAGCAACGCAAACTACATTCCATAGCATACATGCAAACTGATAGTCAACCATTCATCTATGTTTGTTATGGAATGGATTATTATTATTATTATTGTAATTAATTATTGTATTAACTCGTAACGCAATAGATTCGTGCGATCTTACCATCGAATCCATTCAATGCAGTTATCGTCGGAAACGGAATGAGTGTTATCAAATGAGTGTATGTCTTCCACGAAACTATCGACATCGTCTGCGACGCTATTGTGCCAGGAACTAGGTGTACGCGGGAGTAGAGGATGAACAAGCTGAACACTGCACCGCGGAGCTGTCGCATTCAGTTGGCTTGACGTATTATTTTCAACTATTATTCTCCCTCTGCCTATAAAAAAGACACTTTGACAGTACCGCCGACACTCGACATCGGGACTGAAGCGAAGACTTCAGCGGTATATCGAATTATCCGCGGACAAAGGGAACCAAATACCTCGTCGTAGACAATCGCGTCAGCTTTATCCAAATTGCTTCTTTTGCTACGGCTAGTGACATTCATGATTTTCTTGGAAACGGAGAAAGTGGTTTGCAACTCCGTGTGTTTCATGGAGTATAATCATATTTCATCAAAATTGTCTGTAGAATCGTAGCAGAGTTGGGAATTAACTGAATAAAAAAATATTTAAATAACGGTTCGAGTAAAGGTTACTTTAACTTTAGATTATTCGATGAATAAAGTTAATTTTTTTTATTCTACGTTCAAGTTGAAATTCTCGTAGAATAGAAAATTCATTTTATCCGACATGTGAGGAATAATTAAATTTTACGAATAAAATTTTAGTTAAATAAAAATATTGCCAATATAAACCTCAATTTATTTCTCTGATGGATAAAATGCCTCAATATTATTAAAGATCTCTCGGAATAAATTGGTCCGGGTTATGCGTAGGTTTGGCTTAGACACTGTTTAGAAAATGCAAACACAACTTCTGTAGAGTGTTGAGAATTTATAGGGCAACTACACTTTGAGCGGAATAAAAGACACTTAACCTTATCAACATCAGCTGAGTTTGACTTGTGAGGGAATTTGAGAGCCCTATGGAACTTAAGTTTTTCCAATATTAATTAAGTCAATTTATGGAACCTCGGTGGAAAATTAGTCCATGAGTAAAAAAGAATTAACTAGGTATTTTCGCGAGTTATAATTAACGATTGTAAACAAGTACTGATATACAATATAACTAATTGACTGTTCTATCTAACTGATAACATATAATGAAAATAAAATATTTCGCTGAAAACCGTTATAAAGTAGTAAGATTAGTTTCGAAATTGGTTTTTATATTCACAACATTCCAGAATAATATTATTAGTATCTCCATTGCTGATTCGTTTAGTACTAGGTAATAACATTCGCATCGCTTACTTTTCTAATTTTAAACGTAACAAACTAGTTAATAATTGACGTACCAGTGTCGCATATTTCTGGTACGCAAAATCGGTTGTCATAGTCAACACTCGGAATTAATATTTATCCGCGTAAAACAGTGGAAGTGCGCGTAGAGCGTTGACTCCTAAATCCTGAGATCGCAGGATCGATTCCCGTTAAGTACCTACAATTCGGACAAGTTATTAATAACAGATTTTTCAAACGCAAATATATCGAAAACTAATCACTAGTTGCATATTTCTTGATATTTCTTGACCGGCGAGCCTTATAACTTGATATATGCGTGTTTTCACTTCTGGCCTTCTCCACATAAGTTATACCGAAGAAACGTTATTCGAAAAATATATCGCGAGCCCGTGTCAGCAGAATATTATATTTATACCAGTTTGTACGAGACTTATAGTTCGAATGCTAAATAATAACCAGTTTCGATGGATAGTAGTCAAATACTTTAATTCCTCTTCCCCCACAGTTTTCCATTCATTTTCCGGCACGTTCGATTCAACCTAGCCAGAAAATCGATCGAAACCGTGGGATGAACGGGGAAACGCGTAAATTCCGCAGCTCATGGCTGTTTAGACCAGAAAGAAATTTCGCGCCACGGTCTACCCATTCAACCATCAGTTGATGACTGATCGATTAATTATTGTACAAAGGGGCGAGAGTTCAATACGGAGTGTGCTGTTGGGAACGTGGTGACTGTAAATGACGAAGAGAGAAGGCATTTCCCTTTTCTCGCTTGTCAATCGTCGCGTTCACGTCGCCATTCGCCTGACCCAAGCCACAACGCATTTACACATTATTTCGTGGGCACGTGCGTGTACGGAGGAATTAAACACGAAATTCATCCGATCGGTTGGAAAGTTCTTGCATACAGGGTGCGACAAAAGTCCTGTCGCTCTGTAAATATATTTTCGTTTAAAAAATTCCCAACAAAAATTGAAAATACGGATGCACTGTGAATAGCCAGAAAGATGTTCGAATAAGGATTTTGAAATTTTATTGACTCAATCACAGTTCGAGACAAATGTTGGAATTGTAGCCCCTCTAAGTTAATACCTGCTCTTCTGTGTCACGTTTCGTCGTCGAATTTGTCTGCTCGCTCACTTTTTATTTTTCTTATAAATCAACTGTGATAAAATTAAATTGAACCCCTGTTCTGCGAAAGTGCGAGTTGACTTTTGGCCCACCCTGTATATTCTACAAAATTTTGTGGAGATGCAAAGTTATATAGAAAGGGAATGAAAAAAAAATGTAGGTAATAAAACGAATTGGGATTTCTTTAGTAGAATATCAGTTTCAGATACATATACCTGAGTAATGTACTTAATTATGTATACAAAGTCGTGTTTCATAACTTTAGAACGCCTTTTCTGAGAAGCTTAAAGCGTTACTGTTGAAAAACTTGGGCAGAAGTTATTAAAAAACAGAAGATGCATTTTGATATTTTCATTTTATTTCTCGTCCTATCTCTGTGCAATGAGAGTCTGAAGTATAAAAGTACACGTACTGTTTGCAGTAATCGACGAGGTATTCTTGATTACTTCCAGTCATCTCGAGATTCACTTAATTGGAAAATCGATGTGATAATGATAACGTAGCCAGTAATGCCTCAACGTGATCTGCTTGATAACAAAATTATCGAGGACTGTTATTGTCTTGGTAAATTGAACCACGCTGAATAATCATCTGATTCTAATGGATAGATTGAATGTAACGATATCCCTCAAAAGGGAATTGGTTTCGAGATCGAGTTTTGTATCGTATTTCAACATGAATTGGCGAATTAAGTACGGAATTCTTAATATTGTTCGCTTTATTTTCAGAAAGCTTTATTGTTCACATATGTTCAATTTTGTTTATAAACTGACGTTGACATTATTATTTCGTCGTTGTTAGTAACAGCTTAACAGCAAAAATAGATGAAATGGTACAAATGCATAGCCAATAGTGATCAAGACTTTTACTGGTGCAGAATGTCTGACCACATACCGACCAGTTCTACTATTTTTCACGAATACTACTGAACGTGATTTTGGTGTATATCTGATAAAAGGACTGCACAGAATTCAGCGCACCGATTTCCTTCAAAATCTGCATACTGGCAGTGTATAGCATGTGTAATAATCTGCTGCGAGTGCACTAATCAAAACTTTTCAAGAAAATCGATTTCAAAGGATCTCCTTTTTCCAGACCTTTGATACCAAATTTCAAAGACGTTTTTCTCGAAAGCTAAGCCTGGGATGAAAAAATTTTATAGTACACTTTTGATTTATATCCGCATAAAGAATCTCCCCCTACCTGCTTTACCGTCGATTCGGCTATTCGTAAGCCAAATTTTGTTTTATATTACTTCACGAGTAGTATTACTTCACGAGTAAGTGATTACTTTATAGCCTATTAATTTGTTTTTCATCCAGATTTTTTCAATTTTCATCCAAAGCTATGTGTTATTTGGAACGATGTGTGCAGTGTTCGCTGCAAACTATTATTTATCGTCTATTATTGCTACTTGCGTCAGACAGTTTTGAGAGAAGTGAATTATTAGCCTTACATAACACGTGTAACCCCCTGTGTCGGCCACAATTAATTTATGCCAGACAGTAATTCTATTCGCTGCGCGCTAAATTCCTGAACTTAAATCTAACGCGATCCACTATCATCGATCCACTTGTGTTTAAATGATTCGGAGTGCACAATATTTCGTCTAAACGAACATGAGTTTAATTATCAGTCATTATAAAACATTCGATTTAATGATTAAGTATTCATTATTGTTAAATGTTTGCAAGCCGGTTTAACAGATCGATATTACTTAATGAGCCGAAGCGGGATTGTTTTAAGAGAATTCAGCAATCCGTGCAACGATAATGAAAGATTTATTGAAGCATAGAATATGGATATTTCGTTTAAGAAGGAATATATTTTATTTACTTGAAATTATTACGTTACGTGGCAATGTTTATTCTATTATAGGTACACTACTGCATCTCGCTATTTACGATAATTGAATTTATTTCTATTTTACATATTATTTTACTCCCTTTGCATAATAATGATGTTGTTATCGTTATTATTTGTTGGATATTGTTACAGTAACGTAAAGCTTTATACTCTGTAACTTCTGTAATTACATGTAATCAGAAATTAAATTATAGGATCTCCCGCAGTTTCCTACATTTCCCCACAAAGTAACATAAAAAAAAGCGTCATAATAGCTTGACTCGAATATTGAATATTAGGTAAACGGTGAGACGATGTAATTGTTAGTTTACAATAGAAAAAGAGTCGTAACTGAATATAAATTGAGATTATCAAAGGAATTTCGACAAAGTAAATAATTTGACAATTTCAAGCGATGAAACATTCAAAAATCCAAAATAGGGGATGAAAACTTGCACATGACGTTCGCGAAGTTTACATCGTAAATTTTAAAATTCCACAATTCCCACAGCGGAATGCTTCGTAGCCATACTAAATTGCGAGCCTCGTTATAACAGGTTTCAAATTAATCGTCATTTGCAGCTTGACTGCAAGGCGATTGCTGTTCGTCGAAGAAACTCTATTAACAATAATTATTGGCCTTTCAACTCGATTGCAATCCACATACATCTAACAGGAATAAAGCACAACATAATGATTTAACGCAGAATACATTATCGAGCAATGGTCATGTCGACGGTCGTGCTACATTTGTAAAAAGTTCTATCAGAGATACAGTAATTCTACTTTTAAATAAACTCACATTTTACCAACTTTTTAATGAACTTCGAACGTCACGTCGAATGCAGAGTCCATTTTCATAAAAATTCCACCAAATATGCTTCCATATTAAATTCTGATCTGGTGATAATCTAAAATTCTCACTTGCTCTAAGAAGTATGTAACAGATACTAATAATACTTAAGTACCGCGCGCAACTTGATATCGGTGATGTATCTAAACGGCCCCGTTTCCGTCAGGAGAGGATTAACATCGGTTGTAACTGTCTAAATTAATATTTCTATGTAGTAATCGCGCGGATGAGACTGCCACTTGTGTATGGGCGATGCACCAGAGAATGTTTTAAGCAGAAGTGGAGGCGACGACCGAAACGTGAAATGCGGAATGAGATCCTTCGCAATGGAGCTCGCTTGTTTAATTATCCTAATTACACGGAAGGAAATTTACGTTTCACGCATCGAGCTTGGTCCCCAGAAACCGACCAATTATATTTCAGTCTTCTTTCGCGGAGGAAATATAGAGGCTCCCGTGGCGTGGACCGATGCCAGGGATTATTTAATCGGGAAATTAATTGAAGTTCAGCAGCCTGGTATCGCGAATTCGGTATTTAACCGTAAACCCACATTTGTTTACGAACGACGCTTGTGTTTGCATCATGCCAGTTAAGGAAAATTAGCATACGTGAAATATTGCCTCAATGTACGTTATTTAGACCACTGGACGTGCCGTAATTTTGCAAGAACTTGATGTATTCTTTGTTGAAATGTGTAAATTGATAGATCCTTTGAAGGTTAATAATAACAGAACACTATCGCACCTCGACCACCAGTCTCGTGAATTTTACACCAGAAAATACACCAATTATCCCGCAACCAACATTCATTCACACAACTCCAAAAAAACAAACTGTCGATCAAAATGAAAGCAACCGAACCCCGTGGCCTCCTTTCTGCAATGCAGTCTACCTTATCCGTACTCGAATCAACGCCGCGAAACAGCCATGATCTCGTCCATAAACGTGATTACGGTAGCTGAGCACCACGGGAAGATCAACTGGACGGAACGGTGATTTCCCGGTTAAATCATGGCAGCAGGAAAAATCCAAGCCCGTTGCAGCTGCGGGCCAGTTTCGAGTTAATGCCACCGCCAGAAATATCGCGGCACTGGGGTGGCGCACGGTCAGGCTAGATTTCACATTTGGCCTCTCTGCGGCTGATATTCCGTTGCACGGGCGTTCGACGTAAGCATAAACATCGATAAAACGTGGCAGGACGTTTTCAGCTGCTGCCCGCGGTTATCAAACGTCCCGTTTGCCCGCGACGTCCGAGTTAATGGAACATAGCCGCGGTGTATAGCAATGCTACCCGCTCCCCTAATGAGCCGCGTTTTATACGAACGCGAGTGGGCTCCCCCGGCGAAATTCAATTTGCTAGAGACCAGGCCTGTGCAGTTCATTTCTGAAAAATAAAATTTGCCGACGCGATTCGAGGAGATTCCATGGCAAGCAGGCGCGCGGTTTGATGAAACGGTACGGTTCGTTGCGTTGGCGGCCGCGGAAAAATACATTTCTATTGGGTTCGCCTTGTCTGCGTGGGAAAATTGTGAGAATGGCGATGGATAGGGGAAAAGGGGTGGTGAACACCTTAGGGGAGATGGAGAGACGAAGTGAGGTGGATAGATTAAATAAATATGCTGTCGAAAATGTATGCTCAGCAGATTAGTACTAACAGTTTAGCATTACTATCGGCAGGAAGATAGTAAGTTACTCAAATAAGTACTATTTTTCGGTAGACAATGGTTAATTTAATTGAATTTCTACTTCTATTTCGTTTAGCTTTAGTTTTAGTTTTTGTCTTATGGTTTATTAAGCTTTAGACGGCCGGGCGGGCCACTATAATGGCCACCTAAGAATTTGGATGCTTCGCCGGCCATTTTGGTGGTATATATATATGCATAAATTTTAAGTAAATAAAATTTACAATTTAATTGAAAAAATCCCGGCTCTCTAAAGGTTAACAGTGGTTACACTGCAGCCTCGCCATTTACTCTATGAACTATATGTACATTAATTATTGTAAAGCAGTGGCGGACTGGGTTTATAAATATTGATTGCTAGGTGACAAAGGGGGTCCACCTACATAACCCGAATCAGAATTATTTTTTCAGAGTTATTTATTATATTCTTAAATTAATATAAAGTATCCTCGAAAAATGAGTTTATTAATTATTTTTATTAAAATAGTAATGCAACGTGATTTTTAGTTATATACAGTATTAATATTGGAACTTTTATTATATTTTCAAGATATTAAAAGGTCATTTAACATTTTGTACATATTGTCTAATGTTTAAGGGGATTCAGTTGCAGATTAATTTATTACTAATTTATGTATTACGGATTATTTCTGAATATTGTTACTGATACAGCATTTTAAAATGTCTCGCAGTTTTCAAATATGTTCGTGTACTGTTAGGAAGTTAAAATTCTGATAATCGAATAGGCTATTTAAAAGAACTGTGAATTATTTTTTTTATTAATTTATCAGTCTGACATCTTTGATTTTTCCGTTATTAGTGTTTTAGCTCATAAGATTTACGTTTACTTTCAAGCATTTGTGAAGTTTCTAACAACAATATAAAAGAACCATAAATCGTAATTAGGTACTTCTCCCAGCAAGGAAAGTCGATGATGAATGCCGTCTGACTAAACTCATTCTGATCTACTTGCTGCGTTCAAATTAGCGCCTATTTCGCTGCATGCAACTTACAATTAGAATGATTTATTCTGACTATTAGATGCAGGCTCAGAGTCAAGTGAAAACTGTAGTACTTACGACGGCGCATAACGCATAAATAAAATACAGGCTTCATTTCGTAAACTTTATCTTCCACGAAAACTTATTAAACGCAATTCTCGAACCTATCATTTCCTGTTTAAGTTATAAATAATAAATGGTCCAGTCTCCAAATAAATTTTTGAGAATTTTCAGACATAACATTTCCATAATCCACTTTTATTTTCTCCCAAAGAGAAATCTCAATAAAAGGGACGAAATTGAATCGTATAATTCTTAGACATAATTATTTCCTTTTCAAATTACAAATCAGAACGACCCCATCCTCCTAAAAATTTTCAAGAAGATTCAGATTTAATCTTTCCATAATCTACTTTTATTTTATCCCAAAAAATAATCTGTACAAAGGGAGCGGAATTGAATTGTACAATTCGTTGATATAACTATTCTCTTTTTAAATTGCAAATCGGAATGACTCCACCCTCCGAAAAATATTCCCGAAGATTGAAAATTAACATTTACATACGCTACTATCATTTTATCCCAAAGAATAATCTCTGCGATATGTAATTATTTCCCCTTTAAACAATAAAATAAATAACAATCACCCATCGTCCCCACCAATTGTAAAGAATTTTCGGATGTAGGCTTTCTATAATCCAATTCCCTTTCAAATCAAAGAAAAATCTGTAACAAAGAGTACGAATTTATATTGAATAGCAATATATCCATGTAACAGTGTACGTCTTCTTTCAGCAACAAATAACAATCGTCCGTTGTCCCCAAAAAATTGTAACGTATATTCAGATTTTTTCCTTTAATTCATCCCATTCCCTTTCATCCCAAAGAAAACTCTCTGCCGAACGGTACAGAATTAAATCTTGTAATTCTTCGAGCGAAAATGGAACGAGGTTAGAAGCTCGTTCAATAGCAACAAACCAACTGATGAATTCCTCGTCGTTAACAGCCACGTTGCAATTCCGGTTGAATGTGCCCCGAAACAGATTCGTCGGCGTTCGTCCTGTCAAAGATCACTCTTCATTCCCGTAAATGCAATCAGTGTATCCTATTACGTAGTTGAACCTATATGCATCTTGTTCAGATGCAGGCATCGGATATGAACCTGTTTGGAGGATACGTTTCAACGCCGTGGATATTCCCCCTATGGTACATATCTGATGCTCAGGTTATATTGCCTGTTCATCGTATTTAGTGGGAAAGATTACAGTTTGAAAGCATCATACCGACTTAGTGACTTGGACCAATACCGGTACTATTGATGATATTCAATCAATTCAAAACCAAAGTATCCAATTTTCAGGTACTTGGTATCAGTGGAAACACATTTCACCCATTTTCAGTCCCTTAGGACTCAGAGGTTGATTAGGGCAAAATGCTGAATTTGGTTTTTAGGCATTTGTGTAATAAATCAATCTACCAAATAATCCTATATTTATAATAATTTCTAACAAATGTCAATCAAATCGATCAGTTTGAATGTAATCTAAATGCCGGTATAAGCAATTACAATTACCACATGCTACGTCCAGAAAAATTTAACGGAAAGACGTGTGTATTTGGACTACAGAGTTCTCAAACAACGATACACGTGATTCTAATTTAATAACATTGTTTAAGACATTTAGCAACGCTAGTGATGCGTCAAAATTCATCCAGCACTTGCCGAAACTACGTAGTTTGGTTCCAACGTTAGTCTCAGCCGTCTATATTCTGTTGAATATTCCCAGTCTATATCCTATTATATAGTTCGTGTCCACCGTCAGTTCAATATCCCGAGTTCAGTTTAATGCAGAGATTTTCATCGAGCAGAAAAGTCTATAGCAGATATTCTTCGACACCCTATATATGATCCAAAGTCAATTTCCAAAGCTAATCTAATGAACAGCAGTAACCATTACGATTTTAAAGAGAATATCCCAGCAGTAGACTCGTTAAATCGAAATCTATTCAAGTGCACGTGTGGAGGAAGATTTTTATAGTAGATAAAATTCGTAGTAAAATTTATACAGCAATTTCATCCTGTCTTTGATTGAAAAGAACGTTCCCTCATTTTTGATACTGACACATGGAATATATAGAATTGTTAAATTGTTCTTGATATTTAGTGTTTATGACACATTCACGTTATTTAGCGTTTATACATTGTCGTCCAAACTTTGGAATCATTCTGTGAATTAAGGGCAGTTAGGGTTCTCTGAGTATTTACATAAAATATTAAAATCCAGTTGAATAAATAATATTATTATCATCGCTAATCTATTATCACTATTACTATTACGACTATCTACCATGAAATTCAATTTCGAATCAGAAGTAAATTCCCCATACAATATGATTTCAATGAAAATCAAGTCTCTACAACTTTTCAATCATTAGCTTACTCCCACCTTCGAAGATCACTTTTCGAAAACGAAATCCACTTTACAAGATCCTTTCACCGTGCCCCCTCGTAAATCCTATCTCGCAGAGTACAACGTTCCCAGGAGCACGTCAGTCTTTCCCCTTTCAACGTTTAGAACTTGATTTCCACCCGTCCCTTCCGTTGCGCGCAAATATTTAACCGATACTCCCAAGCCAATCGTGTTCGCATCGAGGCGATATAATAAATCGCGAACAATGCATTAAAGACAATGGATAGCGCGTTCAGTGCCCAATGCCGTATTGTCCGCAGCGCTTGGTTCGTGGCATGGTTTGTTCCAAGATATACAGGCACCCACCGGGACTATATCCTCTGGCAAGAGTCGCTATGGTAACTGTGGGACGTCGACGTGCACGCACAGGCGCTCTCGGCGACGCGACGCGACGCCTCGAGAGACGTCGTCGCGTAACACAGACCCTTCGCGGAATACCAGACAATATTGGCCGAATTATTCACTGGATCCCCACCGGAAACGATCCTATCGCGTTGACACGTCGCGGCGGCGGCCACGACGCCCGTGAACCGGGGAGTTATGAATATCACGGCTCGATTTCACAGCCAGCACTTTTGCCTCGTCGAGCGACGATTGAATCTGCGGCCACGCGTGATTTCAAACTTCTGGACAACGGGCCACGGGCTTCGAAATATACCACGTGCCAGTAATTAGCCGGTGGTTGTTTCATGGAAGAACGTTTCCTCGGTTGAACTTCTGTTGTCTATAGCAATAATCTTGAAAACTTAATACATATGTCATTCTCTTCTTTCGTACGAGTGAAATTTTGAAATTTTCTCGTTTTAATTCGTCTTATCACTCGTGGAGGAATCTCCAAATAACATCTTAACTCGGCGTGGCCCATACGAAGAAATTTGCTAACGACGAGTTAACTCGTCGTGCCTCATACGGAGGAATTTTCAAGTGACGTATTAACTCGTCATGCCAAACGTGCAGGAAGTTTCACTTGACGTATTAACTCGTCGTAGCAAACGTGCAGAAAATTTCATTTGACGTATTAACTCGTCATACCCAACGTAAGGAAATTTACTAAAGGACGTATTAATTCGTCTTACCGCTTAGAGTAGACTTAACTACATGGTCCAGGTGGTGAGTCCCGGAAATCTGAATAAAATGAGATAAAACTTACCGCTCTGTGACTTCTCCCTAGCACTTCTTCCAGCGATAGCTCCCTGAACGTGTAAAACTTTCAATGTCATATGTAAGTTTTACGTGTAGCGATTTTCTGACGGTTCGCCCGTATCGAGTTTCCTGTGTTCCCGCGAAGTCGCGAGACTATGTCGAAGCGAACCAACTAAAATCGGATACAGATCTGCATTTCAACTCGCGGGAGAGTATCTCGGAGTGAGCGTCAGAAGACACATTGTTCCGCGGCTATATTTTTCGCGTTGGAAAAAAAAGTTTTCGCGGCGGAAACGGAATCGCCGCGCATGGAACGCCGCGATATTTCTTTATCGATCCGCGGCGGTCGTGGTGTTATGCAAATAGGATTTGCACTTTCTCACGTACCTCCGTAACGGTGATAGTAAATCAGAGAATTTAATCAGGATAAAGGCTCGACCGTACAGAAATTTCACTCGCTGCAGCGATGGCGGATGCATACATAAGCTGAAATTCATTAACTGGGCGCCCTTTGCCGCGAGGCTTGCCAACCACTCATAAATGTCTTCCCCCACTTCGAGGAACAATAGAGCCGATCATTTTTTCCGAATAAAAGCTTTTGAAAATTTCAGAAGAATTTATTTTAAAATCTGGTTTTGTGGTCAACGTTACCTACCACATTTGACGGTATAGATTCACGAACTTATTAGAAATTGGTTATGAACCTTTTGTGGGCTGATTAAAAGCATGTTACCACTCTCCGTAATTCAAGAAATTTCTATCTGCCACTCGCCAATTTTTTTGCAACCCACGATACAGTATTCAAACGTAATATGCTTCTGTGCACGCAGGATACTCGCTTGAACGCTATATTTTAATCCTGCTGCCGGGGAGCATCAAGGAAAACAATTTTACAGACATATAATCGCGAATGAATGTGTATTTTGGAATGCTGGTATGTTTGCACACACGGGAAGCGGTAATTTTATCAGCATACGAAGTGGCCCGTCGAGTAAACTGCTGAGAAAATACACCAGCGAACTGTAAACTTTGACGGCATTCGGTACCTTGTAAGGTATTGGGAAAAACGAAGATTAAAAGGGACTATTACTGCAACGCCCAATTTTCTGAATCGAATAAAATTTTTTAGGCGATGCGCGAAGAGTACCTTTTTTCTTAAAAAATTTTGGTATAGTAACTTTTTACTTCGGTATCAAATACATGACATGTAAGTGATAATAGAAATCGTATAATTTCTTCATATTTGTGCGTGGGTAGTATAATTGATATGTATTTTTTATTATCTTGTACTCTGCATGCATTTATGCCTCATATATTGATACTTCTAATTGAATATATTGTTATTTCTAGATAATTTGGTGGGATGCTTATGATTTGAATTTTGCATCGAATTCCTACTTTCGACTTGCTTCGTGATTATTAAAAAACGTTAAAACTTAGATGCTTTTCCATGGTAGGACCGTTCAACATCAAACCGATTAATTTTGCATTTGGTATGAGGGATTTTGATGAAATTGAAGTATGATATAGTCCACGTAAAATTATGGAGTATTTAAGTCATCACTTTGCTGATTCTAAATTTGTTTTAAAAAAATGCAGACTCTCAAAAATCGCCATTTTTGTGTTCACAAAAGACAGATTCTATAAATGAATTTTTATCTCGAAAACTATCAATACGAAGTTCATTCTTCTTTTATTGTAGCCGAAGAAGATTAGCCCTTCGGAATAAATATTTCAATTTCATCAAAATCCCTGAAATCCAGTACGGAAAGTTATCGACATGCCATGGATTAGCCCGCAACAATATTTAATAGAATCTATTTGAAGAAGGACGGGAAAAATGGGTTAAAATTTAACAGCCCTCTGTGCCAGTAAAATTGGAAAATTGCACACGTGACAAATAAAATTCCGTTTGAACAATTATTCACGTTAAGAGTCCCGGGAACATTTATAACAGCCCTAGTACTCACTAAAACAATATCGTTTCAGAGTATTAACACTAATGTGACCGAACGGGCATTATTCAGTTTGGTTCATAATCCGCAAACTCTCTGTAATCCTCGTTAGCTAATAGCGCTCGAGCGGACGCACCGAAATGCCTATAGATTCATAAAGTCGCGGTTTGTTCATTCCATTTGTGTTCCATTATCGCGGGGATAATCAAATGAGACGACGGACCTTTCGTTTTGTCAGTTCGTATTAATCGAATACAAAATTTTACGAATTTTTTAAACGATTTCAAATTTCCTATCCAAATAACTATACTGTTTCGTTACTTATTTTAATATTATTATGTCTTTTTTATAATAAATTTATTATCTGTTTTAAAGTAGTTACTGTTCTCTTAATGTACCTTAAGTGGCTGCATTTTTTTAACTGCACATTTCGCGGTGGAAGATTCTATAAATAAGCAGACATCTTTGTTATAATGGGGACTCGTTGGAGAGGTCGTCGAAAAGGAAGTTAAGATTGAAAGGTGAAATTATTCTCTGAGATCTGTTCCCTGAGGAACCAATTAACATTGCTGCAACCCCTACTTAACTTCAGTTCGCCCTTCAATGATTCCTCGTAGTGATTATGTATTCGTGTCAGTGAACGACCTATGACAGTAACATTATATCCTACAATACAGGGTGTCCCAAAATATGCATATCACAAAATATCGAAAAGTCACTGAACATTTGATAATCAGAGGGAATGTTTTAAAAAAAAAGGCAGTTGAAATTTACATTCAAAATTTTCAATCATTGAAAAAGACTTAAGTCTGCATTTAAATTACACAAGAACCATTTGAAAATCGTCCGTTAAAGAGTAAAAAATTGTTAGCCAAATTGCACTGTTTAATTTGTCTATTTCCTTTTTTCACCACGGGAAGAGCGTTTCACGCGTGAATAAAGGAGGAGACCTCTAGAATTCGCCAAAGAATCCGATGAAAGGATTTTCATCGTAAAAGTTTCAGGCCTTTCCTCGTCCTTCGCGGAAAAATATTCCAGTACGTCTACTTGGATAGTGGGTACTGTGTAACGAAAGTACTTGCGGCGCCAGCCAACCGAAGCATAATCCGTCGTGTAGTTCACTGAAAGCAGTTAGAGAGTGTACTCTACAAGGGAAACTCGGCGAAGTGTTCCAAACGTGACATCAATTTCAACTACACCATTATACAGAGGACAATACAAGGTTAACATGGTCCTAACATTGCTATCCAAGGCAGCGATCAATTTATAGTCGAGTAAGCTACGAAAATAAAATGATTCTGCGATCCACTATTCACACTATTTTTCCTTATTCCTTTTCAATTTTCCAAGCTGACTAAAATTTTATATAAAAAAAAGTGATACGCGTACCTTTCTTGAAATACGTATACATGTGAAACCTACAGTTATTATCCATGACTATTATATTCTTTAACCATATTTAGTACAAGAAAAATTTCAAGTAGTCAACGATTTCGACGGATTTCCACTTATAAGAACTCTTGGATGTAGTACTTATTATTTATGCTACACATTGTATATTTTTTAAATAAAATAAATTTCGCAAAGAGAAACCCCACAAGTGTTGAAACATTGCAAAATAAGCTATAATACTTTTTACTTTTCTTAACTCTACTTATAAGTTTAACTAAACAAGATTTTTCAGTTTAACACATGCGTTTAAAACATTTTAATTCCTTAAGCTTTTAAATTTCATGTAATCCTACACATGCCCGAATTTAACACACTCGATCGCTATTCGTTCTATATTTCGGTACGGGAACATTTCTCGTGCTCCCTTAGTTTCGAGAAATACGAGTATTTCAGTAAGTAATAATTATTGAATCGACTTCTGTATTGTCCTACATCAGGAATCCACTGGCTGTCGACATCCTGTTACACAGAGTACCTGTGAGACTGTGAGTACCACGGTCCACGAGACACCTTTACCCAAGGATAATCCTTTTTGCTACTGAAAACAGATATCGCGTGGGTCGAGGGAAAACTCGACAAGGACTGTTCACCGTTAGCTCTGGAGCGGTAGGAGGATAAAATGATGAGGTCAATTTCCATCCAATTCACTGGATAACATGTCGATAGACTATGAAGGAAGATGCTAACAAGCGGTGCCATACCAATACGTGAACGTGAAATTTGAAACGAAAGATCAACATGAGGAAGTTCTGCAGTTAAAGCAATCTCTAAACTATTTATAATATAATAAAAATTCTCCTAAAAATATTAAAATCGCGATGTGCCGACATTAATACCAAAATGACTTTAAGCTACAAAACCTAAAATTTTAAACATCGCGGAGGAACTTCTACGCTTCCTCAATTTTGTAACTAGCCTGACAATAAATCTCAGCTTAACAGCTTTAATTTAAGACCTTTTCCAAATTTGTCACAATGAACAAAGAATTGCTCCGAACATGGGCCAAAAATAATTGTGCGCCTGGTCTTGATAACGTTTTCCAATGCGACTTGCGAAACGTTATCAGGCTAAAGTCCACGATCTAGGTTAAGGGTCTAGATCGAGCTAAGCTTACATTCAGTGAGTTTGCTTCGCTCTAGATGTCTATTCAAAGATGCACTTGCGTACTTCGAGCGATATAATTTTGTTCCGCTTCGTCCTTTTTAATACGAGTTCTAAATGCACCTTTGCAGAAATGTCGTTCGCCCTCGGTTATTGCTTTCACGCATGGCTGGCTCGCCCTTACAGGCAGACTGTGACGGGTACAACTTATTGCGGCTTTACACAGAAGAGCATCGTAAGCCGATGACGTCCGCCTGTTCATGACCACTCTAATTCTCCAGTTACCGCGTAGATACCGGGCTTCGGTCCATCTTTGCCCGCTCTGTGGTCTCAGGTGGCTGGTTCAGGTCACGGGTTGCCGAGGCTGTGTAAAGTCGTGACATCGAGCGCCACATGCGGAATGAAATTTCGGTGCGTCGAGGGTGAATGTCAGCGTCCTGTCGGCATCGTAGAGTCGTGTAGTCCCTTTTGCGATCGGGAGATTCTTAGCGTTGGCATGTCGCTCGAAAATCACGCGAGCGCATGTTAGCAATCAATTGTGCATCAAGGGTAGACGTACCCTTGCTGGTGGAGAGTGACAACAACGGTTCCCTTACAATACATATTTAGAGACTTGTCACAGAGACTTCTCTGTTCTGAATCCTCTATTCTTTGGTTTCAATTCTCTTTGCTTTTTTTCCTTAAATAGAATTCGCTCTCGAGAGAGGTCTTGAATTAGCTCACGATGCACGCACTCGTGCAAATTGCCGGCTTTGTGATGGGCGCGCGTATTGCAGCTGCATGTGATTCAACATGAGTCGGCTGCCGCGAGTCTGACCCTTCCAGGCGCGGCCGCGAGCGGGGACACTCCGGAGAAAGCTAACAACGAAATTGGGTTGTAAGCTTGTTGCATTTCTTTGTGTAGATAAGATTCAATTTGCATCATGTTTCAATTCTAACTGCTAGTAGGATTTGGATCGAATTTCAATTTAAATTGATAACGTTGCATGCCCCTCGAAAATGGTATGTGGATTCTAGAGCCTCCGATCTGTGTAACAATTTATATTGGATATATAGTATATTCTGTACCTCGTCTGAAGTACTACGAAAGATCGGTCCCTTCTTTCTGTCAGTGGAAAGAAGCATGTAAGTCTTCTAATCTTTATTCCCTGCTGAATCCGATTTTCCAAAGCTTTATGCTAAACTTCTATGGGATAAAGCGGATTCGGACAAGGAAAAGTCAGGGAGAATAGCGATGTACGAACGAATAAAAGTAGCTCCTGCAGTAACTCGTATAAAAGTGGCGTTATATGTGTCAAAATCCCTTACGTCGTCGTTTGGCAGCTCGGACAGACTCTTCCAAGAAGAGTGAGAACCAAATGATCCAATGTAAGGAAATTCTTAGAATTTCTCTAGAACCAACTCCACAATATATAACATGTAAAAGTATAGCAAACGATGGTCATCAATTTCTATTTGGGTCTTCCTACGTCCACTTTCAACTAACTAGTTGACGACGCCGTGTCTGACCTGGCTGCGTACTACTTTTTTACTTTTTTACGCGTATTTACAACAATTAATAACTCGAAAACGAAGCCACAAACGCAATTTCGTCTTATTTTGATACGTATAATCACCCCTTAATATTTCTGACACCTGTTGCCGAACACCCTGCAAATCAAGGGCCAAGGATAAGCGGAACATTCAAATTTACTTTCGCAAAGAAATTTGCACAAGAGTTTTTTCATTCGTATACTAATCGTGGAAAATTTTGAACTGAATTGATGACCTGAAATTTGAGTTCTTCCCTTGTAAATTAAGTTCAGATTAGGGGTAGACTTAGTATTCGTTCTAAAGACTGGAGTCTCTCTTGAAAAATTTCGAGCGCCTCGCTGGTTAGTCTTCAGCAATACAACGTGTCATGAAATTATTAAGAAATAAGAAAGCAAATGAGATGAGCTTTCACGAAGAAGATTTATCATACCACGTTGCTTTTCCAGTCCTGCAACGACGACAGGTTCCCTCCTTTCTTTATTTTACCTTCTCTTCCTGTTCCTCTTCTCGTTCTTAAATTCAATGTTTATTTATCCATATCGAGCAAACACACATTTCGGCGTGTGTTTATTCTAGTATTCTTCTTCTACTCCGCTTGCTACAGGGTTACCGCGCTACAGATTCTAGCCGATTTTCAGCCTTATCTCTTGGCGAGGCGGAAATGGTACGCAAATATCGAGTGAAAGGAGATGTATATTTTACAACCGAAGTTTCGTATGTGTGAAACAGAAGTAGATGCTCCAACTGTGTATTCGTGTGTCGTCGGTTCACGGTGTACATAAGGTTGCCGATAAACAGTGGGGTGTTTATAGAGTTATCGATCATCGACAGGTATTGTACGAGGGGATGGCAATAAGTGAGCTTTTCTGTAGTTTATTTTTTAATGTAATAAAGATAAAGTAACTTGCTTACTCGAACGATATATATATATACCTAGTCTATTTTAGACGCGAAAGAAACTATATCCAGCTGTAAACAACATATCTACAGGATGATTTTGTACGATATCCTCGGTATGTTGAAGACATTTCTTAAACATCTTAAGAGGATATATTATAGGTACAAGAGATTATATCTTAATATATAAAGCAGAAAGTCTGTGTGTTTGTCTGTCGTCTAAAAACTTTCGAACGATAAACTCTGGGGTCACGAAATGTGACCCAGCTCATTATGCCTAGCTAATCCAGATAAATGTGACTATTTTCACAAAAAAAGAATTTTTTTTTATTAAATTATAATCTAAATTTCGGGCGAAGCCGAGTAGTAATGCTAGTTATTATATGGGGGAATGTGTTATATTTTAAGTTCAGTTTAATATGGTGAAGAAACATAATACAGAGAAGAATATATAAGTTGCGTCAAAATTGGTGGATTAAGCTAGGACATAGTGATTCCCCGCAGAAAAATGACCCAAAATATTACAGTAGATTTTTTCCATATGGAGCTTTATGTTTGAGAAAAATCACTTTGAAATTTCGTCGAGGGCGCCTGTATTCATCTCGGTTTGACTCGTCTGGCTACGAACAGGTACACTCTACTTGCGCTTGTATTTCAACTGTCGCGCCTTCCTATCACAGAGGATCATATAAAGTTTGTGCTTTATAATATATACAGACTAAATCTTGACAAATTACAGTAAGTAATTACAGTAGCATTTATTAATTTGAAATTTATTAATCAATAATTAGAATATCACAGCTAGATTTCTAAAAACAGTTTCTTAATTAACGAAGGGAACATATTGGATATGGAAGAAATTTTTTAACTTTTTCGAACAATTTCATTTAAATTTCAAAGTCGTTTTCCTCGAAAACAAATCTTCGCACAAGAAACATTTATTCTGAAATTCTTACTTATTTTTGCACGAGGAATCATCTTGTTCTGTCTCGTACTACGAACTTTATCCCACACTGTATTAAAGGAAATAGATTAAAAATCCAAATAGAATAAATATGTTTATATTATAAAATATACATTATATTGGAGACACAGGAAATTATTGTACACTATTTCTACTGTATTTTCGACAATGATATTGATGTTGTAAACACAGCCAAGTAAGATATGTATGTTCTACGATCAGATTTGGTACATAACTGTTTACAGCAAAGCACGAGTATTTCACAAACATTCGAAGAATTTTTTAGAAATCAAGGATCCTTTGCATAAACGTCAATCTGCTCTCCTGAGTAGAGGCATACATTTACCTTTGCCTGTTTACCTAATTCAAAGGATAGAGTGGGACACAGCAAAATAATAATACAGAAAACATAAAAATGTCGTAAATCAGACATCACTCAATACCTCAAATCGCGAGGAAATCAAAGTAAACCCTATACAAGCAATTTAGAGATGGTGCATCTCATTGAATAATAAAAATCTGCAAAACGGTCAATCGATTTTCGAACGGCAAAGCGAAAGTTCCAGCATAACGAATAATAAATTTCCCAGATGAAAACGAATATGGGGGAAGGGGAAGAAAGACTCGGAAAGGAAATTTCGCGAATACGAGAAGCGTCGGAAATTATCGGGCAAATTTACATAAAGCTCGAGAATAACCGAGAGGATACGTACGAGTTCGTGGCACCACGGTCGCGAAGAATCCTCACGTGGCTCCTTTATCTTTTGGCATTCCTGCGCGAAGGATATCTGGCTCTGTCACGGGCGAAAGATGAAACTGGCATCCTTTGAGTTCGATTCCACAGATGTTTACCCAGCTACCGTTTCCCCGTAGGGAAAAGCGAACATGGAAAGCGCGCAGCCAAGTTGCAAACGCCCCGTTAGAGACTGGTGTTGAGAATATCCGCTGCGTCCTGCTTTATGAAATGAATGCACCAGGAATTTTGCGATCAGTTGCATTAACGTGATGCAACTTGGCCTGGACCCCGTATTTTACGCGCTTTGCAATCTGCTCAGGTAATTTTGTAATTAGAGAGGCAGGGGGCGATTAATAACTTTACAAATAATTACTTTTGTGCTCCTACTTTGTTGGAACGTGAGGAAATACGTGAGATGAATTTCTTATTCTTTGGTGCGATATTCTTTCTTATGTTAAGTCCTAAATGTTACTTAAACAACGATATTCCAAATGGGGATACTCCCTTAAATTGACGTTGGATGCTGGTGCTAGTGGATCTTGTGACAATGAAAGAATTCATAATTCATAGAATCAAGTCAAGTAGATTGTGAATACTGGATTTCCAAGCACTTTATTATACATTCTTTGATTTCAAAATCTGTGTAACTGGTGTAATATCTATTACAAAATTGTTTATGTTAGACCAACGAATACGTTGGAGTACAAAGAGGTGAGAAAATCTTTCAAAGCGAAGAAAGTTTTACTTCTCTGTAAACATTTTATCGTAGATATAGTGTACAGATTTTTTCAGATATTTTACTGTTGTTACAATGCTCAAAACAGTGCACTTTTTACATATGAGGCATTGAGAGGAAAAATCAAGTAATCCACGTTTTCTTGCGAAATTGAGTTAGTAGTAATAATGTATTCCAATAGGCTATATTAATCATATAAAATAGGAAAAGTTAATTTTTTTTATGTGGGTTAGTCCGTTTTTGCTTCTCATGTATCACGTAACTGCTATGACAGATGATTAATATACAAGCTCTCGATAAACATAGGCACAGTGTCACGTGTGTCACACGCGAAGAAATTCTATTTTATGATCGATAACAGCCAGCCTGAATGGTTACGGGGCTATTTTAATCGCGACCGTGGACGAGTATTAGATTTTCAAAGGCCACGTAGAAAAATCGAGCTGTGAAATCCCCTCGAAGAGAACCGTTTGAGCTATTTCAACTCGAATCGATCAGATTATCCGCCTGAAATAAAGAATGTACGCAGCGTGAGCTTCTTCGGACGGCACTTGCCTAACGAAGAATCGTTATTCATCCTTATCTCAGTTTTATAATTCACTAACAAGGATTTGGTAATTATTTAAGATTAGGCTTAATAGCCGCGAACTTTTTCTTCGGTGAACCTCGCTCATCGCACACTTTCTTAATTAGCTTTAATATTTTTCATTGTCATTTTCCCTTTTCTGTCTTCATATTAATATTTAAGAAATATGTATTACTCTTATTATTAAGAATAATGAGTATTACTATTATTAGTTAAATACTTTAAAATAGTTAACTTCTTATTATTAATATTACTATTATGATTTTTGTTAATGTTATAATCAGTAATAGTGTTATATTATACGCTGAATCTTGCTATGTAGGACACATCTCTATTTTTCCTTTAATTTCTCTCGCACTCTCCTGTATCTTGTTTCTTTTCTTATTTTTGTTAATATTTTTTATTATTACCTATTTTCTATTTAGAATGTGAACGAAATATCATGGAACTGACTGGTAGCTATATAATGTATTATCACCCTTCAATGCAATTACTATTTAGACAGATCAAAGGTGTATTTCAAAAGAATTCATATTACTTGATAAAACAATAATTCTGTCAAACAAATTTCGCGATCGTTTGGCAGCAGTAATTATTGTCGTCACGTGCCGTATTTACACAGAATCTAATTAATTATTCCTGTAATTGGTTCCATACGTGACCGATGAGCGTTTACTTCACAATTTCACGCGTTTCCTGTTAAGTGATGGATGCACCTGAATAAATATATTATACGAGAGATTTACTCTGACGAAGCTCAACAATTTCATGAATACTTTGTTCAATGTTTGCTATTTTTATCTTTAATTACCAATGCCCTATATTACTAATACCAATGTCCACTTATTTTTCTATTTATTGTTTACAGCTACATCTACAATTACATGTATAAGGGTTATTAGCACGTAATACATTTCAATTCGTTAATACTTCTATCCATTAGCTTTCACTACTTTTTCGAATTCCAGACTGAAGTGTTTAGTATGACATTTAAAAAAAACAATAAATCACTTCCACATTTCAATAAAATCCAAGATTCCGAAGCACCATTGCATTAGATAATTTTCAATTCAATAGAACTGTTTATGACACATTTTTTCGTAAAAAAAACATTTGGTTAGTGATTTGAAGATATTTGAGATACACGAATTAAATGTATTTATTAAAATAATTTGTAGACTGACTTGAAGTCGAATAAATTACAATGTTTTTACTAGTATGGGTTTCAGAATTATGTCCCTGTACAATGTATAAAAGTATCACGATTTTTATTGCAAACATTACTGTACACTCGTAGCTCTTTTCAAGATAACGATAAAAGTAAGAAGAATATGTTTCATTTCTAATTGTCAGAGTTAAAAGTGAGCGAAATTCAGAATAACCAGATTTGTATAATACCCATGAGATTTTTCTACAAACTAAATATAGGTAGACTTGCCAGAAATCAGAATTTTTAAATCATTGAACTTTTCTCGTTAGTTACAACAGTATTTTTCTCCCTATTCGATTGGACAGAGATTATAATATCAAATTCCCAGTCTGCACTTTGAACAAAATGCTAATTACAAAGTTGGCTGCTCGTCTGTGGCAGTCGAATTTTTAACCTGTGAATGTTTACATCCGATGAATATTGATGCAAAAAATTATCACTGACAACCGTGGATTTCGAAATAGAAACTCTCACACTTAAGCTTTAAAGTACCACGTTTTATCAATACGTAAATGTTACCATAATCTTATTTCATTTTATTTATTGACGAAGATACTTCAATATGGTTTAACGACTGTTGCTATAAAACCTACTTCTAAAAACTAATATACGTAAACTAATTGTATATGTACGCAGCTAGATAAAGAAGATAAGGAAGAAAAGGGGTAGGAAAAAATGGTAATAAGCTTCAAATAGATAGAGCTTAAAACTAAGAAGAGTTAAAGGAAGGCGGAAGGGAATGGTGGAAGGGATAACACATTTAAAAGAGCTAAAGGGTAACGGAAACTGCGTGCCAAAAGGAACAGCATTGTAATATTATACCCGAAGGAGAATGTATAGGAGAAAGATCAAATGAAATAACTTTCCGTAAAAAGGAGCTTTCGGAACTAGCCGCCGTGACATTTTTTTTCGTACAAAGCTACGCGCAACGTCCAGCGATGTTTTCGCATGGAGATACGAGAATCATCTTTGCGCAAAAAAATACGCCAGGAAAAATCGAGGGCGAAGTTTCTAACGGACAGTAAACAGTGGAAAACATTGTGCTGTTTAAAAATTGGAATATTTAATCCGGCGTACCATAGACTCGCTGGCGGAATAATAGCTCGTGGTATTTTCGTTGTCCGGTAATTAACGAGGCACCAGATCAGCCAAATTATCGGTACGTTTTTCCCTTCTTTCGTTACCCCTGTTTTCGCGAGCCGCGGAAGCTTCCTTTATTAGCTCAGTTTATGCGAACTGGCCGTATCGCTGGAAACTCTGAGCGGTTTATCGGATGTTCTGCCGCAAATTCCAGCATCCCCGCGTTTCGATGGAATGGAACGCCTATCGTCTGAAGGGAATCGAACCGCGGCGAGCTTTCATCGACATTTTCAGTTAAGCATCGGGATTATAATAAAATTGTTACGCTGATTAAGCATTCGCGACTTCGTGGAATTTCGTTGCGGAGCAGAGGATATTTTAACGAGCACGAGTATCTTTAATTTTCAGCTCCGTAGATTATTGGAAATCGTATTTATTCGGCGGAATAAACGAAACGAAACGATTTTCTGTGATCGGGGAGCAATGTGAAAGAATTTCTCCTTTTTAAGGAACATGAGGAGAATTGGGGCGTTTAAATGGAGAACTGTGAAAGTTAATTCCTAAGCATATAACTGTAAAATCCATAGTATCGATGACACTTTTGGGATTTCAGCTATTAATTATTTAATTTCTACGTCTTGATATTAACACATTGGTAGTTTGAATCTGGATGGAGATAATAGTAAGTGAGCACTTACACTTACACTTTCGTGTTATTGAATTAACTCTCTATACCTTCGTGTGACTCTGAGCTAACATATATTATATCCGTTTCATATTGCAGATGTTAGCCACAAAAGTTCCGTATTCAACTATTGTAACATAGGAATCACGAAGCTTTGTTCTTGAAAATAAAATATTATCTTAAAAAATAGTTATTGTACTATTTCGACATATTCTTGCAGTAGGATTTATTTTGGCCTAGTTATACAGAAAGCTGCCAATCCTCAAAATGACAAAAAATGAATTAAACACGGAACGGATCCCAAAACTTTGTGATCTTTATTTTGCCAAAAATTACAAACCCAGAGAACAATTCTTACATTATACAATTATTAAAACTGCCAAGCCATAGTTCCATTTTAGGCTGATACTTATTTTGCAGAAAACTTCCAAACTACTAATATTACATATGGCCAAATGGCACTAACTACTTAGGCCCATTTGATCTTTGCATCTGCGCCATATTTCATGTTGTAGTCTGCCAATTTCTAGTCAGATGGCCACCAGAGATCTCAGAATGGATTTTTTCATAAGGAAACACGTTACTCTATACTTTCTGCTTATTTCTTCGTGTAAAATCACCGCCTCTCGTATTGTGTCATTAGTTCGACGGCACACTGTCTAACATACTAGATGAACGCGTGCAAATTTTTGTAACTGACTGTATTTTGTGATATTTCGTCAATCTGGTTTTGATACATTACGGAGCTCTCGATATTTCACGAATCTGGTTTTGATGCATTACGCTGTTCTCGATATTTCGTCAATCTGCTTCTGATACATTACACTGACCGTAATATTTCATCAATCTCGAGTTGATCCTTTGCATTCCATCGATTGGACATCGATTGTACAATACTATCACGTCAAATGATGCCATTCAATTTTTATCAAAATTTTCTTGTGTGATTCTCGATATTTTTAGAATAAATAATTAAAAATTGATAATGAATAATTAGTGCGGAAGTGTTACAATTGAAAAAAAGAGGTATAACTGTCAATACCCATTGCAATGTATAAAACAATGAAAGTTTTATAAGAACCTAGATTAAAAAAGAGTTACAATTATAATATCCTGTGTACCTTTACTTAAAAATTCTCCCTTAATTTGGGGCGAGAAAATTTCCTAGGAAAATGGGAAGCTTGGTTGGTTCAGAAAACAAAGGATTTGACCAGCCGAGGAGGCTAATTCGCTCGACGGTGAAATTAGCAGCGGCGTAAAAAATCTTGCCCGACGCCGATAAGTTATATCAGGTCGAGGAGAAGAGGAAGAAGGCTATTCAATTAAGTCCCTCGTTAGGTTTGACAGGACATTTAAATCACTGTACCAACGGAATCAAGTAGTCGAAGAAGCCAACGTGCCGTGTTATAAAATCCAGCAAAGACTATCTCATTCGAGGAGTTCGTTAGAATGGAAGCGGAATAATAGCCAGACTGACGATTCGCAAGGCCATTCCTCTGAAATTGTTCAATTGAATTCGTTATCGGCGAAGACCAAGGTAAGTGCTGGAGTCGCGCCATTGCTTCGTAATTTCGCGAATACTTTTCAACGTCGAATTAAAATTAGCCGCGGCTCCTTTCCCAGCCTCTTAATTCTGTTCTATGCTTTAATGTCACGGGGTCGTTTGGGACCTAAGCTTAAGTATTGTCAACTTTGAAGTATCTGAATTCGTAGCGCCCACAAAGAATAAGGGGAAAAGTAAGTCTATGAGTAATAAACAAAATATGTGTTTCTCATTATTATTGGATTATTCTAATATTGTTTTTATAATCGGACGAGGATTACCTGCTTGTATTTGATCAACATCGATAGGCATTTGACTCGTTTAGAAAGCGTGCAACATAAATTCAATGGAGCACCCGAAATAAGGTTTTGTTGAAATAAAAACAGTCGACAGGTAAGTTTATAAGCCTATCACAGATTCAGTCCATTGGCGCTGAAATTTCGCTCCTCCTCGTGGAACTCAGGCGGATGAAGTAGGTGGGTCACCGATGGGCGTGTCGGTGGATAATTAAAATAAGTAGAGTTGAGTTAATTAAAGAAGCACGCCGTGCTTCTGCACATCAGCTTTAAACGGAGCAGCCTAGCTAACAAATTTATTTAAATAAAGGATTATCGGCCCTGTTGACCAATAATGGGGCAAGCCCTTAGTTTCTCATTACTTCTTGCTCGTACTTTTTATTCCCCATGCACTCTCGTTAAGCAATTTTATGCTTCATGCTATATCTCCTAGTATGCAGGGGTATTTTGAACACTCCTTGTTTAATTAATTGGATGTAATTAATTTACTGGTAAATTACTCTTTTTTAAATTGTTCCACAAAGTTTCTTGATGCCATTGGCGACATCAGTGCACAGTATTCTGATTTGTCGTATTTAGAAAATAACAAAATTTGACACTGATTTTAATTTATGAAATTATAATTTCTCATATGACTTCTTCTGATAAGTTGTATATAAATAATATGCGAGAATAAAGTAGTATAAACAAGTGTGAATGTTTCCTCCTCATTGAAATTCCCATAATTAATTTTCGAAGAAGGTATACAACAAAAGAAATGTCCCACATTCGTGTATTTAAAGAATTTTACTTTCTGGGAGCCTTGAAACTATGAATTTGGTTTAATTTTGAAGTAATGGTTTAATAAAGAAAATTAAATATTCATTTTGGTCTAATAAAGAAAATATGAATACTCTTTTGTATGATTACCGCAAATGGTAGAAAAATAAGTTGAAAGTACCTATTGATAGGTATTTCTATAAATGTTTAAATATGCTATTGGTGTGAGAGAAATAGTTCGTAATACATAAATCACCGCGGTGTATATTTTACGTTATCATGTAATCGTTATCAATGTATGATACCAGGATTAAATTTTCACCTTCAACACTATATTTTAAACAAATTGATCCCGCTGACACGATCGACACTCTGCATCTAGGTAGGTATATTAAAACAGGAAAGAACGTGGTATATTTCATGAATATTAGTGAACTTCTTGGACGGAAATTTCTACCTGGAAATATTTAAAGCAAAAATATGTTTTAATATAAGAGATCCTTATGATCTCACCTGCCACCTTCTTCGTCCATCTGATAATAATTTCGAAACTCTTTTCTCACTCCTCCCGCGTCGAATATGGCATGAACGGACAGTCCATATAAATGATTCTGTTAATATACAATCAGGAATTTAATAAGCAACTTTTAAGCTTCTCCAACAATCAGTTACGTCTTATCGAACTCCGTGAGCAGGAGCAATAAAATTAAAGCAAGGTGTCATTTATTACCAGCATCACGCACACAAATAAAAATTGAAAATCGCAGATAGTCGACATACAAAAAATTTTGATTTCGCATAGAAACCTCGTCTTTTAATTTCCTTAAAGAATAAGAGAAAACTTTTCACTCAACATAATAGTTTAATACTTACAATGGGTTCGAATGGACCCTGCATCTGCGAGGCGTGTGTTAAGACGAGACTCCTTCGAACATTTAATCACAGATAAAAGCCTATCGAATTACAAGGGGAAATAAAGCGAGCGCTTGGAGAAACAAGAAACATCGCGAACGTAAAGCTGATTAAGCGTCGCCGTCTTCATCGAAAGCACATCTTGGTGAGGACTAGCGAGGTATGAGCAGGGGAAACGAGCCAGTAAACGACGGAATAATTATCTTAATTTCCAATGCTCGTCGAATCAGAATACTCTTTATTCGCTAGCATAGCGGGCCGTGCACGCAGTTTCTCTTTGAATTAGCGCGGCGAGGAAAATGAAAGCTCGTCCATTTCCTTTTTTTTAATCCCCTAAGTGATCCACCCGGCGCTATAATTACTCGGCTACTTGCCAGGAAAGAAGACTGCGGGTGGGGGAGCATACACGCGGGGAAAAGAGGAAAGCAAACGATTAAAAAAAAAAGAGGAGAAGAAACAGGATCAAGGGGATGCCACGAAGAGCGAAACGGAGTTGTAACACGGTTGAGCAAAAGGCGTCCTCAAATTAGTACTCGTTCCCAGGTAATTTACCGCGGGAGAGAATGGAGCATGATTCTTCAAAGGTCACTTGAATTGAAGGCACGTCGCGGATCAGTGAATCGAGTACGGTTATATTTAATAAAAAGAAAGAAACAGGCAATTTTTCATCAAGCTAAGTGGCGCACAAGTGGGCTGGGAATTTGTGTGGATTAAAAAAGATAAAAGTAGAATGCAACAAGCAACGACCACGGATGACAAGTTTTCAAAAACCATACTTTTACAATGCCACTCACGCGCTTGTGTATTTAACCAATGTATTTCAAATATTGTTCTTTTAATTATGAGGTGGTGGATGGGGAGAAATGGCAGTGCGTAGGTCAGATATCCATTGTAGAGTGGATGCACAAAAAATGGTGAGTTATATTAAAATATAGTATTAATAATTAGACAAATCAGGATTTTTTCCTAATTAAATATTACGTTGTATTAATACTATGCTACAAAGGAACAATTTGCTCTCAATTTCCTTGTAATTGAAAAACATGGCTATATTTGTTGATTTCATTTGCAATAGTAACATAAATCAAATGTTTCTTTTTCGTAACTGAAAATATGATATTTGGCACTTAGACCCTTTGGTACATGTACATATTCTACAACTATTTAGTATTATGAATTATATCTGCGCGTTTTATATTACGCAAAATGTTTCAAGAGAAATATGACACATTCGATGGAATATACCAAATGGTTGAAGTAAATATTTGATAAGCTTCACATTTTGTCGAAAATCAATCTCTTTTTCGAAGCTACAATTTTAACATTCTTAACCAAAACTTGGTTTTCTCTATATAATAAATTTCCAATTGATTTTCAGAATAAGATGCACATAATTACAGTGCAGCTATTGCTGATTAAGCGTTCTGTTTCTTATTACAATATTTCGATGAACAATGTCTGTCAGAGTGTCCCGCGGTGATATTTAAATCAGGCGGTACTGCTACTAAATGAACATCGCTGCTTAAAAATATTAATTTGACTAAAATTCAACTTTATTAACTAGCAACAACATAAATAAATCTATTTATTACTGTGTTCTTTTAAACTTACACAGTGAGAGCTGCAAATACAAATTTTACGATTAATAGAATTTTTCGACTTCTGCAAGAAGTCGATTATCAGGGCATTCGGTCCACCGGTTGGTATAATTGGGGTACTACTGCAGTTGAGTGCTATTTTCATCATTCTACTCTTGCTACATACTAGGCACGAGTTTATTAATATACCCATCGTGTGGATGTTTTATAAAACTTTAAATTTACACATCCCTTCCCGTTAAATACGTTCCCAGACTTGGTTCTTTCGGACGATATTTTTTATCCAAGCTACAGTGCGTACTCACACATCTTTACGCTTGAAAAATATGGAACGCGGCGGTGTCCTCGCGTAACGAATCACACGAAACGGCGTCGAGCAGAGCGAGTACACTCCATTAAATTCAAGCCGATCCCTCTGCCACGCTCGCATCGAAACGCTTTTTCTGTGATTTTCCACCATTCCCCGTACCGTTGCTCTTTCTAGCCGTGCCTACGAACAAACAATTTCACGGGGAAAAACTGGACGATCAGTGCAAAAAATTCTGCCCGCTGCGCCTTTGCCGCCCTACCAGTCAGATCGTTCCAAATTTCGATTACTTAAACAACTGTATCTATTAAATTATCTAAAAGTTCATTATTGCGAGCTATTAAGTGAATCATTAGTCTGACTTTATTTAGAATACGCTTCAATTATTTGGTCCTCAAATTTTTCTAAATATAGAGTTCAGTTAGACAGGATGCGGTATAGATTTTTAAGATATGCAAAATGTATAAATTACACATATTTAAACCGTGCTCAGACCACGACTATTCTTCCATATTCAAACGTCTTAACATAACGACTTTAGCTTAAGGCAGAATTATAAATGATATGTCTGTCTTATTCAGGATCGTTAAGACCAAATTAATTGATCAACACCAGGGGAACTTATTGATTTATAGGGAATTGTAAATCGACTTATGAAATTAATCGGGTAATTAAATCTGCCAATTTGTACGTGGATAACATCGATTTCATTTCACGTACCACATCTTTTTTAAATGAAAGCTGCACGGATTATTCCTACGCAAGGAAAAGTACATTTTTCTTAATTTTTTCAATGACGTTTCGTATGAGGCTTTGTCCGTTTATTGTATAATAATTGTACGATTACAATGAAAACGACAAAATAGTTCAACCTTAATGTTTGCTTTTAATCACCACGTATTTCGTCACTTTTCTAAGGAGCTTCAAGATTTTTTATTTGTTAATTGTGAAAATTCACAGCGGGTTTCAATTAATGATACTGTTTAAGGTGCCTCCGATATCGGGAATGAAGTTATGCAAATGTTTAGCGTGGGAGATTGGAACTGTTTCAAAATTCAGGCGACTTAATTTCTGCAAGACCTTAGTACTGTGCCCTGCGGAGGTATAGCGATGTCGTAAAAGCAGCAGAGGAAAGTTGGTTGCGCCCCTAAGTGTCCTGCAGAAAAGTCAAGAGCTTAGGGACACATTCAACATTTTTCTTTATATTAGTGCTGTAAGTTGAGTGCGTAGGAATGTGACCAAATAAATGTAACCCTGTGACGAGTGGAAAAAAATAGATTGAGAGGCTTGTATTCGGAAAAATACTGTTTTACACACCACATGATCAAGTTCCAAGTGAAGCCACTTATTATGTATTCGCAAACAGAGACAGGCAAAATTGTTATTTAAATAAAAATTTCGAATAACGAATGGAAGTTAAAAAAATTATTCGCCATGTGTCGAATAAAGTTAATCCGTATTATTCGAACCTCGAATAACGAATATAGTCAAAGTATTTAATTAATGCCAAACTCTGCCTGCAAGGCATATTACTTTAAGGTCCTGAAGCGTGTTGAATGTAACTAAATATGTACAGCTGTGTAACAGGTGACTACTTAGGAACAAAGTTGATAGCTCTTACCCTCTACAATATTACTTTAGTCGCTTCGTAAAATCTGATTCTATTGTATTTATCAATACCATTTTCAATTCTATTAATTTTATACAAACTCAATCGATTTCCCAACACTTGCTGTGTTGCATTAAGATCTTTTTGCAAACCATCCGTACGTGTCAGTGTCGAACGAAACTCGGTGGAGATTTTACTGGAAAAGAATGGCCTCCAGTTCCCCATTTTCCAAATGAAATAGTAGCTCGTTCCGCGACACGTTATATCTAACGATAACCATCTACTGTAAGATTAAGAGCGTAAAATCTCGAACAAGGGAGAACGGAGGAAAGTTTAAATCTGATGAGAGCTTTTACAGAAAATTAGCCGCTTTTAAATCGCCCTTTCATTGAGGACGTTCAGAGAGTTCGATACAGGGCCCCGTGTTCCGCTCGGAACAAAAAGTTGCGTGCCACGTCCGCGGAGGAATAAGCGCGCCGTTCCAGGGCGAAATTGTATTTTAGTTAATGGGAAAATTAAAGCGACAAAAGGCATTACAGCGTAATAAGCTTTTAATGATTACTTGAAACTACAGTGTAACAGGAGGGATAGCGTGCCAGCCGGCTTACGAGATTTTAATTTGCTGTGTGCTCTAACGTTCAAATGCTATCTTTATCTTAAACCGAATGGTAATGGCTCTACTGTATAAAGTTTCCTACGGGAAACGAGGCTATTTAGTAATAGAAATCGAAAAGCATTGAATTCCTAAGGATTATAATAAAGCCAGAAGAAATCTCAAGAGAAATTGTCAGAAATATGAAAATCGATCCGAGTACATGGTATTGTTAATAACAAAAAACTACTTAAGTTGTAGCTGTTAATGTGATATAGGAACCACTATAGCGGCGGTCAAAGGAAAGTTTAAACTGCGAACAGTAACAAAATTAAGACAGTTTAATTAAAATGAACCATATCACAAAATATATATATGGTATAATACTTGAATCGTAATATTAAATTAATTATGCAGACATGTAAAGCTACGAGTTTCAAACTGTCTTTTTCCCAACAGCGTACCTTAGTATTTTACATTTTCTAAAACTGTGAAGTGTTGAAAACCTGTTTCCAAAATATTGTGTTGAAAGCTACGTGATTAACGAAGTTATGGAATTTTAATCGAGCTCTCGTTCCAACACACGAGCGCGGGACATTTTTTGCCTCGCAAATCGAAAGGCAACGATCGTAGCAAGGTTTCGAATTCTTTTGTATTCTCCGACCAGGTGAAAGTGATTAAGGTGAATCGGAAGCGTGTTAATTTAGAAATACCTCTTACTGAATATACATATGTATAAGCATCCTCAAATCAATAGACACGACGTCTCAAGAGCATTCAACCAATTTATTTGATATTGCGAAAACATTCTGTGAAACTGTTCGCAGTTGCCGAAATTCATGTTTTTTTTATCACCAGTGCTTTCATTTTGTCTAAATAGAGAAATAAAAAAAAAATACGTAAAAATCGATATTTTCAACTTCATGCCTGGTCATTCTATTTTCACAGAAAAATTGTAACTTTTGTCTGCTCCGCTAACCAACTTCAATATTCTAGTCCACAAATTCATTTTTTCTTTATTTTGAACGAATCGTTTGCGCAACATCGTGTCCATCGTAAACCGCCGTGAAAACATGTTTCGCGATGATTGCAACGTTCCAAAAATTTTAAGACACTTTTCAATCGAATTTTAATTAAAAATACCAACCGATCCGCCACTACATAAAATCAAATGGGATCGATAAAGTTTGATAATATTATTGCAAAAAGGATCCAAAAGTATCGTTTCGGTTCAGCGATTCGAGTGCATGTGCCACGCAAGTATTCGTCGAAAAATAGAAATAGGGATCTCGAATTCACCAGTAATCTCACACGTTCTCGAAATCCGCGCCCGTCAGCCACGAGCTCTATTGTCTTCGGAGAAACAGCACGTCCTCAAATTCAAATTCACTTCGATTCCGGCCGATATTTTCCGCCGGTGTTTCACGATAAACTAGTTTCGCCGTGACATGACAAAGGCGGCCGATAAATGGCACCGACAAGGGGTTGCCGCGTGGTCGAGCGCGCTAGCGAGCGCACGTGCACGCCAGCACCGGATAAAACGAGATAATACCATCGATATGAGGCATTGACCAAAGAGAAGCATAATGCTCGCACGGTTTAGTCGCAGAGAGCCCGGCGGTCCCACGGAAAATCTACCGCTTCGTTGTTCACGAACGCTAGAAATCCCGATAGAGCATAGAACGGGAACGCGGGTTACAAAACATTCAATATTCGTATACTTTATAAGTGCTAGATTATTACGAGTATTCTTTGAATACTATATTTGAATTAGGGCTGTATTTGGATACTCGAATTCTGATTTCTTTCTCTTCTGATACGATCCTATATCTGAAGACGGGAAATGTTGGTTTAAAAATATTTTTTCGTTCGAGAAATATGTAGTCTGGGATTCGGTGTTCGAATCCTTCATGAGTAAGTAGTTGATTATTACGAATATTCCTTAAGTATCGCAGTATTTAATTAGTGTATTCAAATGTACGATCATGATTATGAAAAAAATTACTTTCTCATTCAATCGATTCATTTTTATTGATTTACTATTATATAGATTATTCCTAATCTAGTTTAACATTTAATTAAGTAGGTATTACAGGTTGATCTTTATCCGTGATATTAAAATGATCTTCCTTGAACTTTGTCAGCCATCATTGACATTTTCTGATATTTAACGCTTTTCCATAAACATCGTTTATAGCTTTAGTCACCTCTGTACTTGATGCACCCTCTTTAAACTCGTGTAGCATTATCCAGTTGCTTTGCAGTCTGTAGCTATTTTCTAAAATGTGCGCAATTTCTGCGTGAAATTGCGTTGACTGCTTCTGGAGAAGAAAAGCGTTTACAGATATTCATGTAGAGAATGACATTAGGTGTCTAACTAAAGGAAAAAAAATCGAAAAGAATTGCACAAAATATTGTGTAATGAGATTTATTCTCACAAACTCACACTCATCCTCTTCTTCTAAATGGAATAAATAATGGCTTCGCAATAACTATGGTTTTTTATCTCGGTATTAGGTACTGAAAAGTGCCTTCCTGGGCCACGAGACAAAGACAAACAACATTTAGTAAAAATATTTAATTCTCCTTTCGACTAACTTCACCTGCATTGACTTAAGTTTGAATATATAAAGGAAAAAATAATAATTATACAGGCTTAAATTTGATAGCAGTGTCGTTCTACAGAAACGATAAATCTTACCTTCTACTTTGTAATTATTTATCAATTAATATCACACATTTTCACCCTCTATTTTATCAATTCATATAATTGAGTACGTATGAAAATTGCATTAATATTACTACGTGAAATGAACAAGACCATTACTTTCGCTGGGTGAAGATTTATCTCACACGTGACTTCGAAAATTTGTACAGATGGTGTTCTGATCCAAAATTCTCTAAAAAATGTACGAATGGTAGTTGTGCGGGACGAAATATGAAGGGCATGAAAGGTGAGAAAGGACACCCAAGTGTAACTGATGGAGCCTCCCACGTACACTCATCCTTAAACGCGACCGTGCATTGTCGTGATAAAACATACCAACCCCCCTTGAAAATGGTTCAATTTTTAACCGTCTGAGTAGGGTAACGCATACTCCGCCATATGGCCGAACATGCTTCGTTCCGTACGTCTAAACGAAGCACAGGCATCAAGCATACGTAATAAGTCGTTTTAGAGAGCTGCAGTTGAATTGACTTATTTTAGAGACGCTTATAAACATTTCCTTAATTACGTAGGTTTTCAAGTGACAGCCTCTTCTGCTATTTTGCCTGCATTTGTGTATATTAATTATACTACTGAAATGTTTAAATTTGACTTCGTACTCTTTTAATACGTCGCTGAATATCAAAATTGACAACGTTTTCATATGAGACAATTATGTGGCTGTATACTGGTATTTTAAATGTATTTGCGCATTTTATAGAAGTTTCTATCTTTCTTAAGGCGACGCTGTCTCTGTGAAGGAAGCATGTCTGAAATATCAATCACGAGGCATACGAGTGTGTTATGATAAATATTTTTCCCAATTCCTGCTTGATCTTAATTTGCTTGAAGACTTTCACTCCATAAATGATCAATTTTCTCTGAGAAGTATATTTTAGGAGAGGATTTCAACGTGAACCAATTATTATGAAAGAAATTATGAAACAACGTTGTTTCAGTGAATTTCTACGTTGAGACTAAATTTTCGTTTACATTAATTGAATAGGTAATACAATTTAACTTAATTGGATTGCTAAATAAATAACCGAAAATGTTGCGTTTTCACTTCCTCTCGTATTTTGTAATTCATTTAATAATAGTAATTCGTCTTTATTACATCACAAATTCTAAATTGCGTTAATTAAGTGATGACTTTGGCGAGGATTCAGCATTCCTGCTATTTTGCAACATAACCCATTCTTCAATATCCAATCTATATTACAGATCATTTAAACCATAAAAAGTAGAACAACAACTGATTGTTAATTCCATTCAATCATTTCGCCAAAAGAGCGTCCCTATCTCCAATACAAAAATTTATATTTTCGTATAACGAAACATTGTATAATAAACGTCTGACTAATGGGAAACACCGATGGCCGGCATTACGGTATGCTTTACTACTGAAAATTCGACGACACTGCTATTCGAACGTTACTTTAAACGAGAAATCTTTAAAAATATCAGAAATTAAAATTTAGATCTTTTAATGATCACTCTTCAAAATTCAAGCCTCATCCTCTTCTAGACTCCTTCTTGGACAACAAATTACCACCACTGTACCACTTCATATACCTTCACTACCCCAAATATTTACATCGATTACTTTCTTGAAATCACCGAAATTACAGATAAAAGTTTACGACGTACTCTTCTCTTGGCAGAATTTTTTCAGAAAAGTCCAATTGTATCCCGAATTTCATTAAAATTTAGGTGGACTCGGACTTTCAAAGATATTTTAGTCCAAAACAAAGCTCTGTAGAAAAGTAAGGTATTCTTCCATTTGAATTTCCTTTTAGACATAGAATCACCTTCTTCCTGTAGAGATACAGCGATCCTCATTACGTATTTCAAGCCGACCCCCATGTACCTACTCGTCAAAATTTCGCCAGCTCCACTCTTCCATACGCCCCGCATCAGTTACCACCCCAAGGCTCATTTGAGAATGGGTACCTTTCCCGCTGAAACTTCGTTCGCGCCCGCATCGGTGATTCGATCGAGTCTATTGAAATATCGCTGGAAACGAGATTGTCGCTCGTCTCTCCGTTGGATTCGATTTTTGACGTGCCACGGCGAACGAAACGAAAACGAAACAACGTCACGCGTGCCGATAACGCGCGGGCGACGCCGCGCGCCGTAAATCTCGATCGAGTTTCTCGGATCGGGACTCGAGAATGGAACGGACGTCTTCCTCGTCGCTGGTAAGAAAGCTGTTTCATTATTTGGCCTCGAGGACGACATCGGCGACTGCATGATTTATCACGATGGTCGACGCTGGCTGGCGCATACATTCGCCAGCCGGGGGAGGAAAAAATGGGAAGAAGGGGGCACGAGTAAGGGAAATGGGGAAAGGAAACAGTTCGAGAAAGCTACCATAATAAAAAAGCGAGCAGTAAAAAGAAGATATTCAAGCTTGCATTGATTCGAGCGTTATGGAAGCTCAATGTGGGATGGTTTATGAGCATCGTATAAACTGCAATAAATCTCAATGGAAGGCCAAACGGTTCGCCCCCCCCCCCCCACCCCTCCCCAGCAACACCCTGTTCTTTTTCACCCACTTTCTTCTAGGCAGCCGACTTATCATACCTAAAGAAATTTATGCATTTCGCAAACATTGACATATTTATCAGGCGGGCAACTTGCAAAACAGCTGTAAAATTCTGCATAAATATGGGCGGCGGTGGTTGCTTCCTCGAATCATAAATCGAAGTAATGATGTTGAATAGGAGTGAGCGTGAGCGAATTTGCTCCGAGGGAACTGAGGAAATCGACGGTTGGGAAGGGGGCTTGTGGAACTGAATCGAGGAAAAGCCTGACGAGTGGATTCAAATCCATCGTATACGAATGTAATGGATATTCGGTATGGTATACTTCGTCTTCCGGCTGCTGCCTATGATGGGCGTTAGAATCTGGCAGGCTTGGTCTGCTTATATTTCGACTTTCGAATATTAATGAGAATTTTCGTAATTTATCAGAGTGCTGCATTGGCGACCGATATTTTCACGTTGACAGTTTTTAATTAACGAGGAAAGATTTCAGTATGCTTATTCGGTTGCTGGTGTATAGGGTGTCTTGAAATATCTGGTGAAAATGGAGAATAGATGATTCTTGATAAGAACTTAATTCAGCAATGTATGGTCTCGACATTTATCAAAATCAAATGTATCGAAATTTATTGTTTCGATTCATCTTTATGTTATTTCTATTATTGTTCGATAAGGTAGAATTTAATTATCGAGTTATCGATAATAGCGACAACTTAATCGAAGTCATGCGAATCTTTAATACAGTTTAGGTTCGTAAACAATTTATCTTCTTGAGGGAAATATTATTTTAGATCACAAATTTCTACCGCTTTGTGTTTGTGAAATGTTTTTTTAAATCTTAAGACTCTCAAATGGAGTGGTACATACATTTTTTATTGTGTGTATCAGTGACTTTCGACTGAAGCATCACATACCTACCACAAAACATCTCGATATTTTATACAATTAAATAAATATAACACAAAACATAATCTGGTATAAAAAAGGGGAACAATAAATAGCACTTTGTACCCTCATCAGTTTCGACATTTCGTCTTTAATTAATTACAAATTTTGCATATCATATTTGCAAAGATGACATTACTCTCGTTGCAGCTTGCAAATTGAACGAAATTCGCAATAAAATCAATGCTGAACAAAACACAACGAATCCGTGCAATATTTCATTTCTTATTAAAACATAATCTCTGCATCTCACTCGGTTCGTAAATTGAAAGCAATAGTCAGAAACTACAATGAGGTACAACTTGCACGCTCCACTTCTCTTTATCTAATTTTCACTTTAACCCCCTCCCTGCATTCTTCAAGTCCTCGAGCACTCTTAACAAGATGCATAAATTTTAACTGGTCCGTTTGCCACGTTTGATCAACGATCGCTATCGCATAGTTCGCAATCCCGCGATAAGCGATCTAGAAACGGTAATCTCGCGATTCTTCACGGGTGAAATGCGGCTGCGAACGGAGGACGAGTTTCTGTACGCGAACTTCCGCTACCGTCGATCAAATTACCATCCACTTAGATCACCGACCCCTCTGCCCTGCTCCGCGCAAGATTAATAAGCCACTCGATTTTACTTTACTGGCCCATTTATTCCCACCGTGATGTCCCTGCGAAATTACCTCGCCCGAATCACTGCGGGAAATTCAGCGAATTCTTCGCGCTGCAATTCGAGTCCCCTTTGAAGAATCGCCCCGTTATTACTGCAAACGCTTCAGGTAGAAATGGACCGATTTTTGGGCCACGTGACGTTTCGTAACTCTTCGAGGTTCTCTATGGAGATTGACTTGACTTGGAATTTGTATTTAATTTTGCGCTATAAAATAAAACATTGCGCCACTTACAATCAGTGAGTTCTATCTTCTTATAACTTTTTTCTCAATGAAACTTTTAATGGGGAAAATTCTGCATACCAGATTTGATTAGGAGCTGCAAAAAGCTGTACCTCACCTTTTGCATCATAATGTGTAGTTTTCTTTTATTCTTTCCGTTCTTCTTGTAACTTATTATAATTTGCTTTATGTGCAAACATAATTATTTTCCCGCATAAACTGGCCCTATGAATGCCAGACATAAGACACAACGAAAGATGAAAAGTGATCGAAGAATATCCTAGAAAAGTCAACCAAAGCTTCAAAATAGCAACTAACGCCTAATTTCATAATAAAAATGTTAGCAAACGACAGACGACCATCCGTCATCTTAACACAGAAAGCTCGGACACCATTTCATGAATTTGGGAAGATGGCAACAGACATTATGAAACTGTTACACAATAGTGACTGAAAACAATGTCATCGTTGACGCAACATTGTGATAGTTATAAAGGTGGGAGCTACGAAATGTGACTGAAGCCTGCAAAATATTGGGACTCAAGTGCATTATGTTTGATATAATATGCACGCGCGTCTGTCCTCTTTGAAACAAATTCAGCATTACAATGCACCGACATAAACTGATTTAAACTGTTATTTTCGTCTGCGATATACCTAGCATTTACGCAATATTGAATTTAACAAGATCCTGGACAGTTTCGGGCTGCGAGAACAATGTGCTTTAATGAATAGCTGATCACCAACAGTCCAGCAAAAGCACCTTCGACAATCCATAACGTTCGTTACATTATGGTGCCAACTTGAAAACGATCACTACCAAAAATTTGCAAATTAGAACATTAACTTAAGATTTAATTAATTATTGTGGTCAAACATTAAAAATAATGTCTACAGAATTGACTACATATATTAAGTACACTGAATGCGTTCTGAAAACTGAAATACTTTGCTGTAAAATATAATACGTTGATGTAAAATTCACACATCTTTCAACATACATTTCCTTTTAATAAGTCTTCTAAATTAGATTCGTTAATTCGTACGTGGCACGTAATTATTTTATTAGAATAGCATTTAAAAGCATAATAGTTAGACCACGCACAGATTATTTTAATTCCTCGAAGCGCAAAAAAATTGTACGACATAAATTTTAAGTAATATGCTGTTTACCACTTATGCGATTAATTTCGGTCAAATTTTCCAACCACGCTTCAGGGGAAGCAAATTCATTAACAAAGTACCTAGCATTCATTCGATAACTCGTTTTAATGGATTACCAATACATGCACGTTACATGCGTTCCTCCAAATGGAAATTGCATTTACCTACATTGTACGTAACTGTTCGCTTCGTCTGCGAGTATTACATTTATTTTCCTCTGTCTCTGCATACTAGAAGGTGCTAACGCATTAATGAACTGAATAAAGTGGAACGAAACAAGCGAGGCACGAGCATTACTTTACTTGAAAATTAATTAGACCGTTTACAATGGCCAGTAAAGTGTTGGATCCCTAGTTCATCGTATCGTTGCTCTCCAAAGAGTTAATATCATCCAGTGGTTCGATATTTGTAACAAGCTAGGTATCGAACGCCAAACGATCTGCGATCCACGACAAGAAAATAGCGAAGTCCATGATTTTGAAGGTTATGTGAAAATAAATTAAAAAAGACTTGTTGCTTAGGGCCTCTTCGCAGGAGACACTTTGGAAACACACGATTAATGTTTTGGATAAATGTTACACCTTAATTTGGTGTAACTTTATTGCAAATTTGGAGCAACCTTAAGCAAACTGATTATCTTCTTCAAATTTTTGAGTTGTTTATTAGTGCTTGGAAACCTTCTCAATTGCATTTCATGAATGAGATAGAAGATCTGTTAGTGGTACAATATTTTATCGGTGGCAAATATGAGACGATACTAATTTCTTGAACTACGATAATAAATCGAAATCGTGAAATCACGCACACCTAACATCGGCAGATAACGTGTTACACAAGCGCCAATATTTGCCAAGTGAATTATGGTCCATCATAGTCGCCTATGCGAAATTATTTTTAAATGATAAAGTTAATATTTAGATACTTATCGTGTATACATAAAGATTCAATAACTGAAGTTGAACTAACGTACAAGTTTGTGATATACCTGTCTCAAGTGTCTTCGCCTTGCTTCTGCGCATTTCCTACGTTCTGATGCAGCTTAAATATTTGGTATTCATTAAACCGGCTGTCTCCTATGTTTGGTGGAGTATTAGTCATTCGACGGGAATAAACATGGAGCTAGAACTATGCAATCATTCGTTTTCCTTAAGAGTTTCCAAGTGCATGTAAATGTAAATAGGAGTTCCATCAAAGATTTATCAGTAAAAAGTCGTGCTACTATTGGAAAAGATTGTTCTATTAGGGGTTTGCGATATGAAAAGAAATTTCTGGGCACATTATGCGAAGACCGCTATTATTTTCTGGAAATTGCGCGTTTTTGTTATATTTTAAACAATTTTTATATTTGCACTTTTCCCTTACACCTACACAGTAGTTTTTGAGATATTGGATCAAATAGGTTTGTTACCCCCAAAGTTGGGCATGTTTCCACCCTCTAGATATAGATGTTGACAGATAAAAAAATAAGTATCAAATATTTTGTAAGAACTACTGAATACCGAAGTTTCACCAACTGTTTATGTAAATAAACGGAAAGGACTCATATCTGCACTGAAAATCAAAGCAGTTTAGTGAAAATGACAGGGATTCTTCGAACAGAAAATTATCTAAATATTTGTCAAATAGGCTGTACCACCATACATAATATTACAGGATATAGAATGATCCCAATTGCAAAGATTTCCAGAAAATTATTTAAAACAGTTACAAGAAGATAACAAGATCCAAATTTGATTTATCTTATCTTCGATACAAGACGAAATATATGCTGTTTTGATTTACTCTGTAACGAAGACAACTCTCTTTACTCGTCACGAGAGCTTAAACCCTCAACGACAAAGCAATAAATCTATTTACCTGCCTAAAATAAATCTTATATTCCTTTCCGTTCACGAAATACAATATTTTTTATTATATTTATCCTCGTTCAACAGGTTAAGAAAATCAAATTCAACCTGCCTTTTTAGCAAAAAACAGATCGTCGGCGATAGTGCAAAACCGCGTATGAGCAGTTTGTAAATACCGCGGATCTGCATTTTACCGATTTTACAGGAGGAAGGAAAAACTTAATATTTTAGCCGTTTTAAGAGATTTCTTTGACGGAACTGTTTTGGGACAGTTTTAATACTCTTTATAATAAATACTAACATCAATGGTGTGACTTTAAAAAAAAGTAATACAACGCTAGGCAACCGTGGGCGCGAAATCTCAATTTTGCTACTTTTGCAGATCCGCGGTATTTACAAATCGCTCATACGCGGTTTTGCACTATCACCGACGAGATGTCTTCCGAACTTGAATTATTCCAACTTATCGACTATTAAAGACTGACTAGGGTAACTGTACTCGTAGTTGACAGTGTACCAATAGCTGACATTTTTATTTTCAGTCACGAATAATAAGCTTTCTATTAAAAAAAATGTCTTTTTCAAACAGCGTATTAGGCAAAAACATTTTTTTTTAGAAAGCTTATTATTAGTGACTGAAAATAAAAATGTCAGCTTTTGGTACACTGTCAACTACGAGTACAGTTATCTTAATTTCATATACATCCATCCTTCACCACCTTATCCCATCTGATCGAAGAATCGTGGTGCTCGTCGCTACAGGCACCCTACATACACCTGGCCGCCCACATAAAAATGTAACGCATTCTCGCATACGTACCAACACCAACGTCGGGGCACGTTGATTCCGTTTATGCGCTGGATCTCGGTGCGAATCGTGGACAAGTCGAAGGGGTCGTCGGCGTCGATGCACCGCGTCGCGGAATCGAACTGCGGGGGGGCGGCGCAAGGGGGCCACGAGATCGATCGATCGGGGGGATGGATCGACAGCACTCGAGCGGGCAACGACACCTCGTCACGGTACAGCACTTGCACGAAAAACAGTGTATTCCTTCGGTGGCCTCGCTACGGCGACAACAGCGACAGCATCGGCGACACATGCACACCGAGGCGTCGCGACGTTCCACCGCGAGCGACGCCAAGACACGGCCCCCCACCCCCACCCCGTACGCGCCTGTGTGTGTGTGTGTATATGTGTTCTCTCGCAACAAGTTGAGTTACCCTTGAATCGAACTCATCGAGGGCCTCGCACCGACCCTGTCGCACGCCGAGGCTCGAATGACGTAAGTCAACGAACTGTCCCCTCACCACCCGTCGATCGAGGGAGGCAGTTATGTGGTCACCGAGCTCGATTTTCGACCACCAAGATCCACGTAAGGCGAAGACACAGATGACGAGGGTTTCACTGCAAGCTAAGTCGATTTTTGTTTACGTGGCAGTTGAGGGGGTTGGCTAGCTGTTTGCACGCGATTGCGTGGGTCCCTTTGATGCTGATGGTTTTTCCGCCGCGTCTGGCCGAGCCGGCTCTTTGGCTCGCAGGAAATTGAGTTCCTTAATGGAGCACCCTGCGGGGGTATGCAGAATATCGACACCCCTGCTTGTGGAATGTAATCGAAGAAGCCGCTGCCTGAGTGGTGGATAAAAATGTCTGATGCTTTCTATCGTGCTCCTTTTATAACGGGGGGCCCTTTCGAGGACGATTACGCGTGGATGGTTGAAGCACCCTGGTAATTGTATACAGGTGGTAATTGCAGCACGTTCCACGGCCGCCGCGACGTCGATGGATTGAGATTCATGGTACGTAAGACTCTTGATGGCTGGTTGTTGCGATACAAGATGCACGCGACGGGTGTTTATGAACCGTGGAAACTAACGCGGCCTGTCTTAATGGATCCTTTGTTGATGAAAGCGAGCAGTCGCACGTTCAATTAGTTCCATCGCATCAGGGGAGACTATTCCTCGAACTTTCTCGCTGTTCGGTGTTTTCGAGGCTGATATCCAATCCCCCAATCACTTCGTCTTACTCGAATTGCGAATGGATAAGGTCGGCGCATCTAACGTGCGCGTAATTAAAATTTCCTTCTAGCATGTCCAGAACACAGACGTCCCCCGCGATTCCTCGAACATCCTCTGAAACAATACGTCCAACCTAAATCGGTTCGCCGACGTGCCTCGCGGAATCCATCGCGGAATAGACTCGACACATGAATGGCTACTCCGTGCTCAAGCAACACGTGTGCACCTCTTCATTATTCCTCCCTTCCCCGACATCCTTTCCCTTCAACCGCTCAGCCTCTCACCGATCTTCTCGAGCATCTCCTGCTTCGTTACCGGAAACCCGATCCCTACATCGACGTCCCACTCTAACGAGGGCTCAGAGGGTAAAAATTAATTCTCCCGCGGAGGAGGTCTGGCCTGGTATCGACTCTCCGACAATCATCATCGACGAGCCTGCCTCGCGAGTAACGTTCCACGTACAGCCACCGAGTGTCCCTCGCCGCGCAAAGTTCGCTGCTTTCCAGTCACATCGGCATGGGTCTACGAGCGGCAGTGACAGGCGACCACACTCCTCGCCCAGCACTGTTACGAGATATCAAGAACCTGGCAAAGTTCTCCTCACCGCACGATCACCTTCCCCAGTCCCTCAACGGTCACCCTTGCTCGTTTCGAGCCAGCAGGCTCTCTGACCACCGACGAACCACCTTACAGCGAGCCCCTCTAGACCTCCGCACCCGGCGTGCCCTTATTATCGGGTACCACCAGCACCGCCACCGATCGTCGCCGACGTGATCCGCGAGCGTCGCGGCCGAGGTTAGCGCGCCGCCACTCTTCAGAACCAGTCCACGTTTCCACAGCGAATCGAAGACGTTCCGCGGCTGACGTCGTCAGCAGCACCGTCCGCCCGCTGTCATCGGGCACGGCGACGGGCGGCTGGCGTGCGCTGGACCGCGACACATGACCCGCCAGCGGAGCACTCGCGCTCCGTTTCTGCGATCCCTGACGCGTCGCTGGCTGACGTGCAGCTCACTCCCGATATCCGCGATCGCCGGCCCAAAGCTGTCACTGGGTCTCGAACCGCTGGCACCGGTGTATCGTCGCCGCTTCGACGAACAGTGAAAGCATCGAGGCGGCGGGTGGGGGGGGGAAGCGGCTAGTGGTAGAGAGAAATAGCGCGAGGGCGATAGACGGAAATAGAGAAAGGAAAAAAGAAAAAAGAGAACGGTAACGCCGGTTTCTCCTCCTTCGTTTGCCCGGGGAGCGGTTATGGCGGCGGCCTGGCTCTTACTGCTGCTTCCCTCGGCGCGGGGGTGGCCGAAAGGGGTCGACTGCTCGCGGGCCGAAGGGGGAACGATTATCTCGCAGCATCCCCAGCGCGCAGGACCAGTCCGCGCGACGCGACCGCCGCGTCAGACAGAGACGGCGCGAGGCGTAACAGAGCGGATGAAAGGGGGCGCTGGGTGGAACGGAGAAGTCCGCGGAGAGCGAAAGGGACGACGGCCGGGCGGGTTGGGGGGATGGTGTCGGCGAGGGGCTGGGGGGTGCGCGAACTGGAAAGAGAGAAGCCGACAGGAAAAGGGATTAGAGAGCGGGGAACTGGTAGGAAGCAGAGTTACAGAGGGAGAAAGAGGAACGTGCCGGACGAGGAGGAGACTCGTGCGGGAGTCGAGGGATGGAGAGAGATGGGGTTGGCGGGCCGCGGGGGGAGGGGGGCGAGTGTGTCGGGAGTAGGCGCGCGTATGGGAAAGGGAGGATGCTGGAGAGACAGGGATGGAAAAAGACTGCAGAAGGATACGGGTGACTGAAGTGAGACGGCTACAGGAAGTACGGCGCGGTGAAAATAGTTGCGGATTAAGGGAAGAGGAGAATAGGGTGAAGGACAAAAAACAATGCGGCAGGGGTGGAACGGTGGGAGGCTCGGGAACGATCGGGACACGAGGCTGGCGAGGAAAGTAGCCGATGGAAAGAAGATGTATTGTTCTCTCACACGGCTCCGTGTGAAAACGAAAACATTACAGGGGTGGGGGTATTCGTAACGGGGCTACAAGATTCAGATCGTGTAGAGCAGAGAAATTTATGTAAACTGCGTGTAATACGTAATGAAATGATAACAGCAAGAAACACGTAACCGTGGGGAGAATATAAAAATGGAGGCAGGCAGAAAGACCGATATCCTCCGTGACGTTAGACTGTGGAATGAGCGAGATGGTAAGACGGCAAACACCCTTCTCTGCGGGCGCTGCGTGACACGGATACGAACAGCGAGGGAAGGCCGGCGTCGAAGATTCGAGGGAGAAAAAGAAGGAGTCGAACTATATATTCCGCACTCCGTGAAACCAGCCGAGCTGCTGTGCAAAGTTTGACTAATACCTCCTCAAACACAAGCGTGCGTAGCTATTTAAGGCATCCTTCCACTTGGCCGCCAGGTTTCAGGAAATAGCGCCGGCACCGCTACCTGAAGGAGGAGGTGAGCAAGTGTCTCATAAATCAGAATTCCGCAAGTCCTTTGTTTCATAAATACGGGCTGCATAGGTGGGAATCGCCTGCGAGAAGAATTATCCAGATTCTTTCTTTTGCGAGGGTAGACTGCGAGGCTAGAAATTACGAGGATAGATCGAGAGGTCTGGGAGAAATTTGATTACTGTGCCTGGACGCGAGTGCCAATACAAGAGCATTTGCAGAGAATCTATGTAAGCATTAACGTGGGAAAACGGAAGTTGCAGAGTTACTGGATTTCTATGCCGTCTGATACTGATCCTGAATTGCATCCCCAATGCCGCCAATCTTACAAGGGATGCTCGGCAACTCGTAAATTCAAAAGATTTTGCAACTTCGCAGAAATGTGGTTCATGGGATATTAACAACGTAACCATTTTTTGTTTCGACAGTAAAATAATCATAGGGGCGAAAACACCCGATCAGAGAAATTTGCTAGCTTTCGTATTAATTTTAAATTCATTCTTTCAAACACTATCCTTTTTTGGAAAATTCATTATCTCGAAACTGTCACAGTCAGGATCACTAGCTGGCCTCCATTGTATCGCGACATGCCTTGTAGACGTTGAATGAAATATTCTATTCGATTCAATTTACGGAGCTACATATTTAACAAGAAATCGTATCTTTACTTTCTCACTTTTTCAATAAGCAAATTTAATTTTAATATCACGAACACGCCCACCTTGGCCTCACCTACTCCCCCCCCCCCCCCCAGACTAATTTCCATTCCACACCTAGCTATTGCTGAGTAAACCTGCACGTATAGGTTGGCTAAGTACACAGGACCAGGAGGGCATAAAAAATGCACGACCATTTATCACGTAAAATCCCTTATGCCGGAGATCAAAGAGAATGTTCCCAGCGGAGCATATTCGCTCTGCCACACCCCAAAACACCAAGACGATAAACCCAATTCTGTGTACCTTAAGTCATGTCTATAATCGGATCTAGGTGCGCTAATAGACGCGTACTCGAGCTTGGTCAACGGACAAGCTGATTCTTAATCTCATGCGAGTACTTTAGAGGATGAATCTGTACCACCCAAAGGGCAGAAGGAATCATATATGAGCATACGTTGTCTTGGACCTTATTTCTACTATGTAACGAATTAGAAAACGAGCGGAGTATACACAATGGGCCACGTAAAGGGTTGCAAGCTACTTTCTGGAAAATTAGCGGAAATTCTTTTACATCGTTTTCCATATTTTGGAGAAAAAAAGACACTTCTATAGGGCCTGTGTGGTGTAAATAATGCATGATAATACCTTTTGTAGAATAATATGGAAAAAGAGAACGACAAACTTTTAATGCGTTTTATGGAATGGCGCATAAAGTTTTATATTATATTACATGTTTATTTATACAGATAGTACTTTAATTGAAAATATATTTAATTGAATATGACATGAAAATATCACGAAAAAATATCCTCCAATACGAAACATATGAGAGTAATTTTACAATTTCTTGGAAATGGAACGCGAGGAACGAGGAATCACTCCGCTCATGAAACAAGTAAAATATTTAACAGAATTATTTCTAACTCTAGATATACTCGTTCTGATGTGCTTCATCACACCTTAAAGTTTTACAGTGGAAGACATTTTCATAACACCTCTATAACTCTGTGAAATCTGAAGGAACGTTTCAGATAAAAGTTACTTATCTTTAAGAGGGGGTATCCAAAAAATGTAAAAATTCATATAGCGCTCTATTCAAAAAAGGCGGAGAGCTTGCCACCCACCCTTTGGGGATGATCTAGCAGCACCACCATACACGAGACTCATAAAAAGGTCTACTGCTCTTTAATATGTAAGAAAAGGACTGTCGTTATCCGCGGCAGCCTTCGAGAAAATAGCTCGTAACGGTTTATGTAGCCCAAGCTGCATACGCGAGTATCCACTCCCATTTCCGCATATAAATAATTATTCCCACATGTAACGTACGAAGCAGAATTTTTAAAATACTGCAGGCTTGTCTGCACACCTTTGTCATTTTTTGTCGAGGTACGTAAAGCTTGAAATGAAATGCAATGAGATGGTCACAGTAGTTAAGCTACATTAATCCTAAAATATTATTTCTCTATTAAAATACTCTGTATTTCTATTTCCAAAAAGTGCTTTAAAATCTTAAAAGGTGCTTCTTTAAAATTTCACTTGTAAATACCTCGTTGGTACTCTGAGTAAATTCTAATATCTAAATCGTAGTATGATAGTACATAGAGTGCATTATTTTTTCATCGACATTGAAATATGGATATTGAGTATTAGCAACCATCAGATTTGATTAGACCAATGCCATACGTAGCCCACACTTCTATTGACTTATACCTCAAGAAATAAAGCCTAGAATAACAACATTCCATTCTCACTTTGTGCTCTAGATTGACCTTATAAAATATTAACATGCAATCACGAATCACCCTCTATATCTAAGTCCACCCTTACAACGAGACCCCTGTAATGAGAATGGAGGCGGCCAACGGTTCAAATAATTCCTAATTAGTTGGAAAGGAGAAGATTCAGCTGACATGCTTCTAACGAGATCCCTTGGTATGGATCAATTTAAACTAACTATTCATGAAGGAACATCTGTGCCCTGTGGACGTGATCACGAGAAAATGGAGATCATGGCGGAACACAAAGATGCTAATGAAAACATTTACCCTATATTTGAATCAATGACACGAGGTTGCACATCGTCATTCCCATTCTTCTGGCGCGGCTAAATTCAACCTGGCGTGGAACGCAATTAGTGGAAATGAATTTTTTTCGTGCAGGAGATAGATCAACGTTTCTTTGGCGAACTGCATATGTAATTAAAGACGCGAGTTCTCGAAGCAGTCTTCGATGAGCATTTTATTATTCACGTTTCGTTCAGCAGGAACACAACATATTTGAATACTCTAGAATTTTGATATCGAAACATCTAGGATAGACACATTAATGGGCAAGAGTTTGGAACCACTTTGTGAGTTAATGGCAGAAGGTATTTTCTTATTTTCCCCACTAAGTACTACGGGTCTTTTTTCTTACCCACTCTCGTTTCCATTCCTTTGTAGACTATTCTAACATTAGGAGAAATATAAGACAGTTATTGCTAATGCATGTCGTCCCCGTTCTGTAACATTATGATAAATATACAGCCGAAGAAATAAATTAAAGTCACCTTTTCACGTGATGAGTTATTCTTTATTGGATTCAGGAACACTGCAACGATCGCTGGAAATGTTAGCTTCGAGTTAAGAGAATAATAGCCACGCGATTTTAACGAAGCGCAGCGATTCGTACATTTTAGCCAACTGAGTAATTTATAATTTACAATCTGCCGCCACTATCATCCAAAGAAATTATCGCTAAAATCTACCCCGAAAATAAATGAAACATGCACAACGGCGCTGTTCGATCGTTAAATCAAAGTGACTCGTTTTTCCAAACTCTCGATACAGACTAGATTGATGTCCAATGTGCACAAATACGCGACTCGAAAGGCCAGAAAGAACATAAAAAAAAACCTACGAAACGTCAAGCACGTAACAGCGAAATTTGTTACAACCCCATCCAACTTCGACGATGAATAACTTGAATGAAAAAAAATTCAAAACACGTCATAACCGTATATCATTCGGGCGAACGTAATAAATCGAACGGTCTAGACATCCACCACTGTCTCGATTCGACATCGTCATATCCTGCAGGATCACCCTGCACGGATGATAGCGGCAGCAACAACAACAATGCACCGACTCTGTTACGGGGGGCTGCACCGTCTAACTAGATTCCTGAACGTTGTCTTGCACGATCGACCGACTTGTTAGTAACGCAATTACAATTAGCACGGTAGCTGATGCGAAAGGCGGGATTCTCTTGGCCGGGTATACGAGTCCAAGTAATTATCAGGATATCCCCGTCACCGATCCCGTGGTTCAGGAGCTGGCCGCAACGGGAACCGCGGAAAATTTATCGATTGTTCGGTGGCCGGGCGATGCCTTGAAAACAATCGAGGCCGCTGCAACTGCAAGACGACCCAACTCCATCTACGAGCGGATGATCCATCAACATGTTGGTAGTAATTAACGGGCGACCGGCAAGCTTGTCTCCGATTCGCCGGCGACTAGCCTGCCAATCGATTAATCATACACAATTCCAATAATAATTGAGCCAGCCACCGGCCATGCGTACCGAATTCCTTTCTCTTCTCTTCCTTCTTTTTGGATGAAGTATTATACAAGGTGCGGCTGAAACAGTGGTGCAATTGGTAAGGGAGATGATCCCTTGCGCCGAAGTGAGTCAAACGTGCAGATTAAAGATCTTTCGCGCCGGGCTTAGGTTTATTTTGTTGAAGACCTTTGGTTCTCGTATGCTGTATAAATTAATTTAGGAAATATCTGATATTAATTTGTAGAAACTGCAGGAAAGATTTTAGGCTTAATCTCCAATTGTTGCGAGATAATCTCCAGCCACTATCGTTAATAGAAATTATCGCCAAAATCTACCCCAATACAAATGAAACGTGCACCACGACGCTGTTCGATCGTCAAGTCAAAGTGACGATGGAAAATACGTATCGGTTGTGCGACTATAGTGCCGCTATTTTTTATTAAAAAAATTTGGAACAAATTTTTAAACTTTTTTATACATATCGTAAGAACCTTATTTTTAATAAAGTTCAGGAATTTCTTTAAAATCAGCTCCAAAGTCATCCTACCATTTTTTGTCTATCATCGTCGCATCACCCCTTAATCTAATAGTAAAACTAACTAAATCTATGTTTAACTTACAACTGTTTATAAATTATAACCTAGATTGGAATTAAAAATGAATTAAATTTACGAGTAACTGGAATTAGAATCAGAATTATAGACGATGTGTGCGAATATAGGAGGCGGTGATGCCAATCTAATCAAATCTCCATGAAACCAAGGTAGGCAGGCTGCGGATCGAGGGCACGATCAGGCATAACTCGTCCCTATAGGCAAAATTAGGTAGCTGCCTAGAGCGTAAAGCTGATAAGGGCCGCAAAATGGTATTTTGATTGTTGGCATTTTGTAAAATAAAGCTTTAAATGAAATATTACAGGTTGTACTATAAATCAGGGGCTTGGAGCAGGCCAGTTTTTTAGTTGCTCCGCTCCTGCGCCGCTCCGACATCAAAATACTTGTTCCAGCTCCGCTCCAGCTGCTTTTTATTTAAATAAAAATTATTTTTCTACTGTTGAACAGTGATCTTTCATTTCCAACAATTCCCATCGTTCTAGCGTTTCATTTTCATATATAAAAAAATTCATGAAGAATGCTTAATTTCCTGGCAAAGAAAGTACTATGCCTCTTTAACACTGGGTTAAGCGGCCCTACGATATATAATAATATTTTTTCAATGATGAAAAATTGAGAATTGGTGTTTATGAAAAAAATTTCCTTCATCTGCTCTTATAAAATGAAAGAAAATTCAAATAATAAAAAAGATTTGGAGCTGCTCCGGGCAAAACCCCATTGCTCCACTGCTCCGCGATCCAGCTCCGAGCTCCGCTCCAACGGTCTGCTATAAATGTTTTAAGCTACGAATAAAAACTCAAAACGTTGAAATAAATGTATCATAAATAAAGGGCACAATTTTGCAAGGTCCCCTAGGGCGTATAAAAGGCTCGACCCGGGCCTGGGCACGATAAAGTAGTTACTGAATCAAGGAGAAAAGGTAAACCTGATAACAAAAGACCACACCATTTTAAGTTATTGAAAACACCTGTCCTGGCTGTTTTTCAAATCGATCCGCGTTTTTGCGCTCGTAGGCATGTATTTCTCGCCTCCATTTCAGGGGCGCAGTCTGCTCCTCTTCGTCGAGTGCTCGCGTTAGCTACGTTCATCACACGTTCCTGGAAATCGATGTAAAAGTTCGAAAGGAGCAAACGAACCGTGGGGTTCTGGAAGGCGTGCCACCCCTACCGAAGTATTACGCCGGTTACGCGACGCCTTTGTCACCTGAACCGAGAATATCGAGGACATCCGTGAAGGACGATAAAAATGTGCCTTCTAAGAATACATAAGAAGAGAACGGTGAGACACACTTGCGGAATGGTCTGGACAGACTGAGAACACAGGATTTCTCCACAAGATCGTGTTAGTTGAAGAGAGGACAGAAATACGTCTTCTCGATGGTGTATTTGCGGCAGATTCTTCACGGATCGACCTTACCGAGTTTCCCTTTGCTGTCATTCGACTTCCGATGTTAAATTGGGACATTCTGGTGGGTAGTAACCTGGTGTAATCACCGTATATCACTTTTAATAATGCAATGTATTAAAAGCTGCTGAAGAGTTAACTCTACCTTCGTTAAACTAGAGCAGTGATTCTCAACGCGGGGAACGTGCATGGAGGGTTAGGGGGAGGCCAAAAGGGGCAGAAATAGTCGCTTATTTTTAAAAACTAATCTTTATTAAGTTTATACTAAGAAAGTTAATATTTTTAAATTTTTATTTTAAATTTTTAATTAAATTTCCACTACAACGTGGATTCAAAAAAGCAAAAGACATAGAAAGTTAATATTTTTAAATTTTGATTTTAAATTTTTAATTAAATTGCCACTACTACATGGATTCAAGAAAGCAAAAGACATAGTACTCGTTTCTTCAGTACTATATTTTTTACCGTCACCCCAAAGTTGCTCCTGGAAAAAATTTTACTGAAGCCCTTGGGGACATGTACCCCTTTAAGGCACACGATAAAAATTTTGGGGGTACGCCGTGAGAGCTTAGAAGTCACAAGATCTAGTAACTGTAAGATATTACCACCCTGTTTGTTCCGGGCAAATGTTAAATTGTTTATGAACTCTTTATGTTTATAGATATATGTAATTTATGAATATAAAATTCAATATATATATATAAACATGTTTTATTTTATTTCTATTGTTATATTACAACTACAGTTTTATCTAGTATTTATACAAAGGGTACGTCAGTTATATACACATTTACAAGGGGTACTCGAAGCATGGAAGGTTCAGAAGCACTGAACTAGAGGAATGTCTACTACAATACTATAGGAGCATCTGGTAGCTTTTTATGTAATTTATTTGCAATAGTTGCCTTGCAAGATTCTGTAGGTAGTATATATGTATAATATTGTACAAAGGGAATGGAGGAATTGAAAGAGAGTATGGTATTCTACAGGTAGAGAAATATGGCGGAGGGAGGAACAGAATGGTCAAATGAGGACCATTTTACCATTGCCTTCCCTTGCGAAGTGCAATATGCAGTTGCACTGCTTTGTAATGGAAAAGCAGCTCTTATGCCTTGGTATAGTTTTTTACATTATTTTACGTGTAGGGGTGTTAAAGTCTAAGAAGTACATAATTTGTGAGATGCTTCGTGTGTTACGTTGGAAGTCGACTTTTTTACGGTGAATTCGAATGTTCCTACGTTACAGGGCAACCAAAGTACTTTTTACGGGTTTAGTTACGTCTTTCGTGGCATTGTTGACCTGGTCGATATTTGAGCATTATATTCCAGCTGTTTAAAGTCTTGCCATAAAACAGCACGGGTTATGTTGTAAAAAATTACAAAGAAGGTGTTAGGAATTCGAGCTAGACTGATCAAGATTCAATATTACGAGAGCCAACGGGTTCCTTTTTTATAGATTATCCTTAAATGGGTGCCAGCTCGACAGATCACGAGAAACGTAAAGAAAATATGTAGAATCTAATGGGGGAAGATTCGAATGCTATGAATAAAGTAGATTTCTGTCATAAAATGTGGAACATCTAGCGAAGTATTCAAATTTTTATGGTCCTGTACCTACGCTACGAGTTTAAGAAATCGAGCAAAACGCATGTTGCGCTAGCGTTATTGCATTTAGGGGAAATAGATAATGAAATCTTTCTTTTACTCTTAATTAAAGTAACAACTACATTCTTCGATTCAGAGTTCTGTACACCAGTAATGACAAACCACTGTTTCATTCGATTCTGCATTTCTTCATTCCAAATTCATATTTTTATTCTTATTTTCAAATTGTTATTTTTATTTCTATCTCCAACACAATTTTTTGCCCACTTCTGCCTACAGATTATTAAAATTCCTACCCCTTCTAAACGACGCCCAAAATGATTACGTAAAATGTACAATCAGTTGTATTAAAAGTAAACAACACATAGGTAGACCTGTTTAAATTATTTCAAAAGAAAATCTAAAAATGCTACACTTCTTAAACAACACCGTCCTAAACGAAACACCCGATTGTAGAACTTCCGCTGCGAAAAAGATTCCCTTCCAAGTGGCAGGAAGCGCATAGCTCGCTTGTCTCATAAAGAGCCAGGAAAAATCGAAAAAAGGACGAGCAAAATGGAGAAGTAGAAGGAACTTAAGGGTCACTCGGTGTCCTTGCTCGAGGATCAAGTAAAACGAATGTCGGTCTGCCATTCACAAGGACTATTTCTCACCCGATTGACCCCGCTTTCGTCCCAAAACGGATGAAAATATTGATTCGATATATATTTCAGAAAAAAAAGTCTGTAACCCGGCTGCTTTCGAACGACTCATTCCAGGGGGAGGGGGGGATATGTGGAGCCAGCGAATCCTCCTGAAATTTTGATCAGGCTCTCCGGGAAGGAAGGAACACAGAATTCTAAAGCGGAGGGAGCCATGATGCTTTCTCGTTCACAATTTGCTGCAAACGTTTCGACCGGTTCAGCTCGTTGAGCGGTTACAGGGAAAAATAGAGGGTGCATACTGCATACTGCCCCTGGTTGTTTATCACGCAACCAATATGCCGGATTCGAATAAAATATTCTGAAAATTAGTCTCATCCAAATAGGCCCTATCGAACATCTCCCGCGAAATTTTTCAAGCTTTTCTCGATATCGATCCTCAGTCCCCGTAGCCGCATTGACATTTTCATCCCCCAAAAAATAGGGCCCGATTATCTTTTCTGATGTCACAGCGGCTCGTGGCAGGTCCTTCCAAGACCCGGGTTGCTGGAAACGTTAACACTGGAGCTGTGATTTTAGAAATAAAATTCAATTATTTTTGTAAGTTGCTCCATCGTGAATTTTTCCATAATAAATATCCACGAAATCAATTTTCAAACTCTGAAACATATAGTAGGATAATAGTTATACAATTTTGAAATAGCAAAGCAACTTATGTCCCACCCTGTAGAGTAATTACAATAAGCTACTATTCTTTTAATATTTTAATATATTCTTTTAATATAACTAATCTTCTGTTAAATTCGGGCTTATCGTTTTCCACCTTTATAGCAAAATTTCTTTGGTCGTTTCGTTGGTAGATGGTACTAAATAAAAATACATTAATCAAGGTTTATACTAGCGTAGATTACATTGGGTAATTCTGAATTTAACATTATATGAATAAATAAAATTTGTTATACATTTGGGGTGGCCGAATATCTATGTGAGTGAATGTATTTTCGAAAGAAAGTCAAGTATGTAGTATAGTCAGGTATGAATATTCGTTAATAACCATCCTGTTACACGTCAATCGTCCAAGATTTCTGTGACATTTACATCGGAGTCAAAAGAGGATAGTCACTCAGCTGGGTTTGTCATGGCAAAGTGGCTCGATAGCCATCGACATTCTTTTTCTCCTCATTTCTGACAGCAATTTCCTCTTTCTTCGGCTATCAGTTTCTCTTTGTCAGTTCTCTTGGTCCGTTTTTGTGTGTTTTCGCCACTCTTCGTTTCCCCGCTCCGTCCTTTTTTCCATTTTGCTTCGACCCTTTTCCGTCCGTCTTACTCAGGAGTCCCTTCGAGACTTCGATAATTTATTCAAGTATCTTAAAGTTGGTCCCTTTTTAACCGTGCAGCAGTCTCTGGTGATACAATTTTTTAAATATGCCAGAGCAATTCGTGTGGTCGAATTTTGCCTATCTATGTGTATCTAGGAAATTGAAATTCCCTCTTTGTGTGCCAACTGTTTTGATTTAACCATTGATATTTGATTATTTGAAAGTTTTTTTTTAAAGATACTTCTTCCATTAATCCTACCACTTTCTTTGTGTGAGATACTTAAGTATAGAAATTTTATATAATAGATTGAGTGATTTAATGCAAATTCAAATTTTGCCTCTCTTGCAATTTTCATACTTAATTAAGGGTAGGTACAGGCGTCTACAGACGTGTTACGACGGCCACAGAAATGATGGAATAAACTGTTTAGCAATGCAAACTTAGGAAATTACTCAAGCAGCTGTGCACCCAATCAAAAATTTGCAGAATGCACTAGTAAATATGGTAGGTACAATAATTCCTTGCGCAAAAATAAGTCAAGATTATAAAATAATCTTTTCTCGAACGAGGCTTTGTTGTTGTTAAAGTCGGCATTAAATATGGAACTCATTTTGAGGGAAATACGCGACACGTGTTAATTCGATTTTCTTGAAAACGAAACCTTATTTGATAAAAATTCAATCTACAATTTCAATTAATTTTTTCCCAAAAATTCACTTCATCCGTAGTTGTACCATATAATCTATTCTATCAATTTTTAATCAGGTACACGCACACTCGTGTAATTTTCGGATGCATTTCTCTCAAAGTCGAAGGCTCGTAAGAGAAAACTTTACTCCATAATTTCCACTAATTTCAAAATGTAAAACCCCCTTTCCAGTTACCCCACAAATTTTGTCCCACCCCATGACGACTGCCTCCACTGATCACTGCTGTTGACCAAATCCATAGCACCAACTCTACGTTCGAGCATAATTCCTCATCGAGCTACGGCATAGTTACACCCACCCGCAAGAAACACATCCAAGGAACCACCCCCAGGTCCTTTTCCCGTGACACCCTTGTAATCCCCGCGTTCCACTCGCTCCATCCGCGAATATGGGTGACATCGTCCTCGAGGAGCCGACATCCGCAGTGGGGCCCACGAATCTTATCGACAGCATTTTGCTCGAGGAATCGGGCTTTCCTGCTGGATGGCCCTTTCACAAAGAGCCCCCCATCGAGATGCGCAATCCCATCCAACAATGTAGACGCGAGTCAGGTCGTTAGAGTTTCATAACTACTCGAAATTAAGGAACCAGTTCTTGGCTTCCACGGGCGCAAGCTTCGTTACTCTCAATACGACAGCGTTCATCCAGGACTTTCCTACTCCCTCCCTCATTTCGCCTCCCCCACCCCCCCGAGCCCTCCCAGCCAGCACTCTTTCCCTTAAATGAGATTCAGTTGGAAATTGCGTCATCCGTTCCTGGGAAATCCACCTGGATCAGTTCGTCCGTCAAGGAGAGATCTCCCACCCGAACTTCCAATTACGAGAACATCGTGGAAGAGTTGTGACGGGCATGCGCCTCAGGCAACGAAACTGGAAGCTCCTCGGTGATTATTATTGGGGGGCGGTGGGAGAGGGATGGCCGTCCCCTAGGAACCCCCTTGGAACGAGAATTCGCGGATGGAACTTATATATCGTGTATGTGTGTATGTATATTATAGCGTTGCTTCGAATTCGCGGTTGCCCCAACGAGCACGTTGCAGTTTCGCCTTCGTCTGTTGCTGAATGCCACGGTAAATTATAATTTAGTCTGACGGATGTTGAGTCAGGGCTGGGACTATTCGAATATTTTATAGGCGGTCCAGTGTTACAAATTTTGCTCGAATATTATTGCTCGAGGGTGAAGCGTTTGTGCAGGGGAGTGTACTTAAAGGGGTACAGTGGGGTATCCTATAACGAACGAATATTATAGCGAACAGTTTTCCTTGTTAAGTTAAACGCTTCCAATGAACGAATAAGTTACACGAACGCGGAGGAATACAATAGCCATACACATCTGTTCAATGTATAAAATTTAAATATAAGGAATTAAATTTATAATACGCATATTTGTATGTTCTTATTTTACACATTTAGAATGTATTGAAAATGTACAAATTAATGTACTATCCTTAAATTCGTATACATATAATACTTAGTTTTACTTCTCGGCTTCGCTCGAAATTCGGATTCTGATTTTATAGAAAAATTGTTATTTATTTTTTTTTGTGAAAATAGTCACATTCATCTAGATTAGCTAGGCATAATGAGCTGGGACACATTTCGTGATCCCAGAGTTTACTGTTTTTAGGTAACAGATAATCACACGAATATATAGAAGCTTTCTGCATTATATATTAAGATTAAGATATTCTAAAACGAATCAGTTCGTTATAGGATACCTCACTGTATTACCATTTTAAAAGATTAAGAGACTGATTTTTTTTTAAAGTTTAATATTTTAGAAGCGTATTTTTTTTAATTTTATGCCCAAATTCAACCGAACAATGAAGGTACAGAGGTTTGAAGGATTGAGGGATGGGAATTGAAATGCGCAGGGTTCGTGGATTCTCAGAAGTGTCATAATATGTACAATAGTGTTCTGGCTGTAATAAATACCATCACGAAAGGTAAACAAATTGGGGAGAGAGAGAGAGAGAGAGAGAGAGAGAGAGAAGGTGGGAGCAATACAAGACTAGCAAATTAAGAGCAAGTGCCGTACATATATTGTTATGTACGTTGAAAGTAGCACAAAAGTTTAAATCTATTTTTCTGAAACCGTGTTCTTTAAATGAAACTTCAAGTAAGTATGACATGTCGATTTGCAACACTCTTATTTTACAGTGTAATGTATTCCTGCAATCAAATTCTAATTTTTTCTTTTGAAAATTCGTTATACTCTTGAGGATCAATGTAGTTTACTTCTATTTAAAAAGTTTAGAGTAAAAGGGGTCACGTAATTATGAAAATCGAAAAGCTCACTTTAAAGGACAATCTATTGCTTAACTGGAATCTAACTTTTTTCTTTTTAATAAGATTTCTTTTTCATTTGGCGATTTAAGTTTACTTCTATCCAAAACATTAAACTATTAATGACATTTTAAAAATTTTGACTTTAAAGGGTAATCTAAATCTTAGAATAATTTAAAAAACGAATGATATGTAGAAATATTTGATCAGTATCAAAATAATAAACTGAACTATACTTATAACATGAACGTGACCTTTTTATTTTTCAGTTTAAAAATTTGTACATATCTTTCAAAATCCAAATTAGAGCTCACTGGACTTCAAAATCATTCATTCCGCCTTCCAACAAAGAGTCTCTCATCAACAACCTTCTATTCTACACAAAAATGCAATACTTACTCCAGCTCTTTAAAATACACAGTGGCCACTGAAATATTTTGCAAAATCGCAGGAAATTTAAATTACATGCATTATGAGCCGTCAAAAAATTCGTACCACCAGCTGCAATAACATTTACCATCTATGTATCGTGGCTGCTATCTGTACAGTTGCAGTAACAAATGGTCAGTCGAAGAGAAATGGAGTTTTGAAATTTGACATGCCTTTTGCCTCACAATCAGATTTTACTCGTGACACAAGAGCACATACTGACACAGTACGTATTCAGAGTTTCAAAATGTCAAATATAGTATGGTCTCAGTGATACGCGTAACTCGACCTTGTTAGGCAAAGGGGGCTTGAAAACAGTTTGAGTGTCGAAAAAGGATACCTTACAAACGAAAAAGTGCGTTCGCGTTCTCGAGTCCTTCCCTGGCTTGTTTTTCATGGATGGAAAAGTACCTCGTCAGATTATTGATTCGACCATCGGTACAGGTCCCATGGGAATCTTCTGCAACAGAAAAAGAGGGAGAGGTTGAACATCGTCCGTCGAGGAAATAGAATGTAACATGTACGATCTAGCAACCATTATCGAGCAATTTGAGAATCAAAAATGATGATAGGTTGAAAATGATTCCAAATGCTAGAAATTGCTATCGATTTCTTGTATTGTTTTTGCATGTTAATAATAGGAGTCATAATCAATTGCCACTGATTATTGAGTAAAACATGATAATGCTGTTCCTAATCATGCATAATATTTTTATGAAAGTAACGTGTCGTGGTTAACATCTTACCTGAAATCCTGATTTTTCCACGAAAAAATCAGGATTTCAACTTTAAATAGCCGCCGTTTTGTTATAAATTAATATTTCGGAAATTCCCTCCGTTAATCAGAGGATACATTAATATCCTAACGAAATCTTTTTTGTTTTTAGATTTTAGACAATCTGGTTCCGAATGGCAGTGCTCACCACAAAAAACAAATTTTTAAAAAGGCTTCTTGGATGTCGATTCTTACTTTATTGTAAACGTAAATATTTTTCTACAAAAAAAATTACCAAATGTTCTTTAAACGCTGTTCTTTTAAGTGCAAAAAGTTCTGTAAATATGTATGCTTCCGCTTTTTCAAAAAAAATCACAAACATTCTCCTCTCTTCGGCCGCCTGACTAGGCATAAACCCTTAAATTCACTTCTTGGATATTTACTACTAAATTATTTTTTTAGAAAGATTGGCAAGAAGTTTTAAAGTACTTGACTGCCACGTAAATAAGAAACAATATGTATGCAACGTCTTCTTCGAAACCTTTTCCTTTCATACATTTTTTACATTACAAATAGTGTTAGCAATTAGCTTTATTTTCGGCCTTTCGGCTTTAAAATACATTACTAATAATTTCAGCAGTACTTCCATGAATCTAATAAAATCTAATAAAAGAATATACCACGATTAATATACACCATAAAAAATCTAAAAATTAACTAAATAATTAACGAGTAATCGAGTACTGTGCGTTTCCACGCATAAGAAACTGACTGATACAAAAGATCTTGCATATTAATCATCGAATTTTCGTAGAACACTTCATTTTCCACTGGTTGGGGAATAGTCTGAAAATAATACCTATCGCATTTATACGCATGAAATTTTTATTTAGATCCCGAATTAGTCAATTATCGAATACATATTCTGCAATTTGCTTCTCTATCACAAGATTCGCCGCAAGAAGATACAATCGATCGTTAGAAACGTTCCCTGCTCGAATGCGTTCCCACTTTGATTGCCTGTAACGCGATCTATTTAGGTCAAGCATAACGTTGCCAGCAAGAAAGTCCTCTCATGACGCTCAAGTCCCTGCTGAAAACGCTCCACGATCTTCCTTGATAACACGTTTACAAAGGGCTTCTGCTTAATTCATAGGCAATCTTGTCTTATTGGTTGCCAGTGAATATTCCTGTGATGAAAAGCGTTGCCTGGTGAACGAACAGTACTAACTATGAACGTCGCTGATGCACGGTATCAGTAATCAATAACTTGATAACAGAGAACAAACGAATGAAACGTTAAGGGACAGCAATCTGGAATGTATGCCAAATATTTTTCAAGTAATCCCGTTTAGCTTCTGTCTTTCAACGAGATACTGATTGTAATTCTGTACTGCGGAATAGGATCGTTTAATCATTCCATTTTCTTCATTTTATGCCACGAATTATATAAAAAGTATTATTAACTTGAATGAAAAATAAAAAAATAAATGAATTTTCTCCGCATATTCCTATTAAAACAGAAACAAAGTAAATACAGAATGTCAGTGATTTGAAGGTTTGTTAGAAATAATTATTTTTCTATCATAACGTCTAAGGTATGTGCATCTGAGTAGAGAATAATGTAGGAATTACGGACACTTAAGGGAAAATTTAAACTGAAACAAAAGTATTGGCTCCAATCAGATTTCCTTTATAGATAATTGAATAAATTGAGTTAATTAACTACAAAGACAACACAAAGAATTATAGATACTTCAATAAACAAATCAGTTTTTAAAAGAAAAATGAAACTCATTCTGTCCACTGTCCCCTATACTAAATTAATTTCAAACGAATTCATTTTGGAGTCACGAACCGCTGTCCGAGTTTGTTCCCTATTAATTTTTTACAAAGCCACTCTAAAAATAAGGGAAAGTAAAGTTTCCTGGCCCCTGGGTGACACCTTCCAAGTTTTTCAATTTATTCTGAAACAAATTCTGGTAAGTATAAAGTTTCTTCCTAACGTGTCCTGTTCAACACGGGACAGAAGTATACACAGAAAGCTACGATACTGTTACTTTATACATACTGGTCAACTTTTATAACGATTTCTGGAAACGACTTGCTTTCAGTAACTCAATCATACCTTCTGTTAAAAGTTCAATAATACAGACTGGAAATTGTTCAAAATATAAGTCAAGCCAGAAAATCATGTAAAGTTACTTTGTGCTCCATCGATAACTTTAAAATACCTACATTGTCTATTTCGTTGCTAAATTTTTAAATTACACTTGGATCAAACATTTCGCCACAACGATCAAGCATTTTGCCAAAGTTGACTGCAGAGCATTGAAATCTCCTCGTGTTCAGGATTACTTTCTCGAGATAAACGATTCTCCGGAATTTTTATAACATCACAATTTGAGAATTTATAGTTCCCAGGAGAAATATATTCTTAATATGCTTAAACAGCTTTATAAAATATACAAACTTCGAACTGCGATGCATATGTATTTACTCGAGTTTGGAAAAATAATTATTACTGCAACAGTCCGTTACGAAAAAGGTTTCTTCTAATTTCCTTATTTTTGTACCATGCTATCTTTACTTTCATATACAACCACCAATGCCAGGAACTCGAAATTACTTTACCGAAAAAGTACTAATTTCTTCATTTATACTACTATTCAGTATTCTACACACGTATTCTCAGTACACCCTTTCTATGATAAGATTGACATTTACAATCATAGAGTTTCCAAGTTTGTTTCATTAAAAACGAAGTTCCGAGAGCGCCCTTCAGGAACAAATTCTCCTGGGAGGCATGCGTTGCCCGCGCAGTGGCGGATTCTCGTGATTGAAATTTCGATGAAGGCGAATGCAGGGGACGCGAGTTTCTTAAGTATAATGATTGATAATATCTCCGCCTCATTTCGTTCCAGCGTCGCTGAGGAAATGGCAATATCGGTGTGTCTTACTCGAGATCCTTTTTACTATCCAACTTCACAGGAGAATAAATTTCCTGGTTCGTTCTCGTGGTCTCGATAGATATTAAACCGGTATCAGCACGAATCGAACGGATTTTCGTGAAACATTGCAAACAAAGTGACAGAGCTGCTTTGGGATTGTCATTAAAATGTAAACACGTATGTGTATATACATACGCAAAAGTTTAACAAAACAAGTACTCGTGCACTTGACCCAAAATCGATTCCATCCTCAACACTAATTTTCTTCAAATCAAAAGGCTCGTTCCACACAACAAATTCTACAATTTAGATTCATTTTTGTACATGGATTCATTTCACTCACAGATTTATTATATTTGCTACCATGTTCTACCCAAACTTGGCCTGATTTTGTTGTAGTGTAGAACCGCCAGTTTCCCAGTGGCACCGCCAGTTCAAATATGCGGAATGCCCCGTGTATCGTAAGTGATGTATCAGCTTGCCCCAATAAACGCATGTTCCGCGATCTTGTAAAGTAAACGGAAGCTTTTACGCAAACGCGCGTTCAATTTCCGCTAAGCGCGTGTCAGCATCGCTTATCCGACGCTACGTTCCCCGCTAAAGGTATTGGCACCTTGTCGAAATGCTGATCGCAAGAATTCCCCCGCCGTAATCTTATGGCTGGTTGTTCGCTGGTATCATTGCCGCGATAGTTTAATGAACTCGGATCGTTCGATCGAAAATACTCGAGCAGACGACGATTCCAGTGGAGAGACGGGGACGTTCTGACGATTAATTTGCAGGAGTTTTGGAAAGTGACAGAGCGAAACTGAAAGTCTAATAAGAGGATATCGCATTGTATATTCATGACGACTCGAAAGTTCTCGCGACGCGGCGAGACCGTTTCATCAAAATTTCAGATCCTTCTAAAATTTTGTGTCCTGAAAACTTCAGAGATTTGTCAAAGTTTGTTCGTTATGGAGAGACTGTGAATCAGAGTACAATAGATAGTGCAATTTATAATGCCTCCTACGGAATGGATGGAACGGGTTCTGATTAAAATGAAACTCATCTTAGAGACATCGATACTTTCATAAATAGTTGTTAGTAGTAGCTGTGGTATTGATACTTCTAGTGTTTTAAAGCGATAGATTTTACGATGTGAAAATGTAACGCGTTTGCTACGAAGGAAATGATTTCTGATTAAAATGATACTCATCTTCGAGTGATTAATATTTTCATAGATAGTCATTAGTACGGTTCTTAGTACGAATGCAAATAATACTAAATCATGATATTTAATAACACATAAACTTTTTATTGAAAGAATAGATATATCCCTCGATTCGAAGAATTGAATACAACTTCAATTTTCCTATATAATTGAATATTGCAATCCAACTTTCTGAGCAGCCTCTAAAATCCTTCCGAGAACTTTAAATTCAACGTGTTAAAGAGGTTACCTCGTGATATGAAATATAATAATAGGTACATTCTGTGATATAAAAATGGAAATTGCTGTTACCAAGTAATTGGAGAAGAAAATTGATTTAGGTAAAACTTCACTTCGCGAGATCAACATTTTCATCGACAGTCGTTCATAAGATCCCGAGTATCCATGGAACTGTTGTTTTAAAGTGGTTCCACTGTATAATATAAAACAGAACAATAAGTGAAATCTTCTGTGACATAAAAATTTAGTGTCTGGTATTGAGTGGGTGGAAAAGAAGCTCGATTAAAATGAAATTCGGTTTTCGGAAATCGTTAGTAAAGTCTCTGGTATCGATGCATGTGATGTTTTAAAAAGCTTTCTCCATGACATAACGTATAACACAGAGGATGATGGTTAAGCGTGTTTAACACGTGTCTATGACAGAGGACAGGGTATTATCTTTGATAGAGTAGCAAGTCGGATAAGCTTTTGAATAAACAAAAGCATGGACAAGGATTGCTGCAGATACTACCGAAGTCACGTTCCACTCCTAGTACTAACAGGCGGTCAGCTTTGGAAGATTAGTAAACGTCCTCGAAGACGAAACTGTAATAGTTGAACGAACATTTCCCTGGTTAATAAACGGGAGTCGAAACAGAATCTACAGAAAGTGTTCTGTTAATGATGTATAAAACAAAATAGATGAGAAGATGTTTATGTAAGAAAATTCTCCTTACAATGAAATTTTGTTACTTTTTATAAAAACAGTCTGTTGTAAAGCTGGGGCTATTATAAAAATTTTAACTCAATTGGGCTGGGGAACCATAGTCTTTTTGTATATTGGCTAGAGACCTCCAGCCTTAATTTAATAGGAACATTTGACATAAAATAGTATTAAAGTGTATAATATTATAATATAAATGAGTGTTTTCTAAGCTTTTTAGAAAAAAAAATCTGATTTTACACTTGTCCTGCAACATATACAAATAATCACAGGGTCTAAAACTGAATTCGCCTTAACTCACATTCTTATCCCTCTGGTAATTCTTCAACTACTGTGTACAGAAAACAAGAAAAAGAGAGCATTAATAGAAGAAAGAGGAGCGTATGAGCATGAGGAAAAGCCAGAATACTGAAAATTAATTCTTGCAAAGGAGAAGGAAGCGGCGCTGGTAATCAATAGGTCGATAACTCGTAAAACAAATGGACTGGCGCTCCTCGGGATTTCTCGTTTCGAGCCGCTTCAGTCGAGGGTGCTCGAGCTAAATGTAAGTGAGAGTGTAACTTGGTGAGACTAGTGGCTTTTGGCAGCGCGGCCTTAGCCTGTTTTCTTCTGTATAGCAGTAATTGGATCGTCGGGAAGCTGTCGAGTAAATGTCAATCTGTTCGCGACCTTCTGAAACTTTTACCTAACAACTCCGTTGTCCCGTTCCCTCGCGGAAATAGCTGCGGAGAATCGAAGAGAGATGGACGGCGTTAAACCGCTGCTTCCTCAGCTAAAAAGCAATTAAGTGTCAGAGGCAGGACTAATGAAAATCCCCATCCTTTGGGAGCTAAGTCTGCTTCGGCACAAACACTTTTACCATGTTCACCAGGATGCAGACAGTGCTTGCGCGACGAAGGGGACGAAGATGGTCGCGATGCTATACAGCCTCGAATTGGCGAGGTGTAACTGCGCGGTTGAAATGGATTTTTTAGTTCTTGAACGAAATAAAAGTTTTCGGTGAAATAAACAACAGAAGCTGAACGGATTTCCGATGGGAAACGCAGGCTTTGATTGATTGAAAGCGATTGCACGTGAACGTTTAATTGGTATTTTACTCTGGCGCTGTTGGCCATCTTCTTCGAATTCATAGCAGTTTGGAAACTCTTTTTTTTTTGCGCAATTGTTTGGGGGAATTGAAGTGTTAATGGGAACATCTTTGAATACATGAATCGAAATATAAGTGCTGGTGCTGCTCGGTTGAACCTGATGTTGTTATACGTACGTGAAGAATGTTTAAACCGAAGAAACTTTTTGCACCATGAACAGCGTATAATTTGACTGATATACCAATGCTAATATCATTTTTCATAAGGATCATTCAAATTACATATAAAATACTTTTCATATTACCGCAACTGAAAAATATGCAAGTTAGATAGCCTCTTTTAGTTGAGACACTCTGCGCATTATATATTAAGTCATCCCATAACTTTTGCCTTGTTTGTTTGTTAGTACACATTTTTCTACGGTTCATTGCTGGACAACGGATTTATCGAAACGAAAGATTTTAACCTGAAAGGCGTACAGCATGCCAAATTCTCTTCGTCCTTTACCCTCTTCTTTCGATCCATCCAGCAAACGTGGGGTAATCTAATGTAGAAATAAACGTTCAAACTGATAATCAGATAAACGTTTCTCCGACAGTTTCCCGATAACCAGTCGGCTCGCTCGAAAACTCGGATAAAGACATTCGGAAATCTCACTTTCACCTGCGGTAATCTGCTGCCAGATCCATTTCCCTCGGTCCAGTTACCTCGTGCTCTTTCATCGAGATAGAGATCTTCTAACCGAGAAATATCGTGTCGCGATACCGGATGCGCAAATAGGCTCGACGTTCCCTTAGAATTTCTTATTCATTGCGAATCAACGTTTTCCTTTACGATGAGCCATTCCATTCCGAACCGATTAATTCTGTACACTCGATGGCGCATGATTTTTATGAGATTGAAGTATGATATAGTCCGCGTGAAATTAGGGGAGATTTAAGTTATCATTTTGCTGATTTTGAATTTGTTTAAGAAACATGCGATGATTCCATGGAACTAATTAAGTGCATGCAAAGTTTGAGGCATATCGATAATGTAAGCTCCATCGAATCCCTTTCTAGATATTGTCAAACAGTGGCATGCATTGTTTACATCATTGCGCAAGTATCGGGCTTGATAGTTCAAAATTAAACATGTTCAAATATTCTCTAACTGTTTGCACGACCCTTTAAACATATCCCTGCGCGGTCAAACTACCCGAGCAAGCACGATGATTAATAAGCATGCTTGACCATATGCACAGCCATTTAACGATCGACGAATCTGATTCTGTTCCTTTATTAAGACATTTTTGCAAAAAATGTAGTTTGATTCTTAGGGGACATGTGGTTAGCACTGTTCGTATGTGTACAAACGATTTTGATCCACAAAATTCAGAGACTGTGTAACCAAAGTTAGGCTGGCTGAGGTGTTTGGTTGTGGTAGAGCCGAAACAGGAGACTTCAGCTATTCCAAACACGAAACGTTAGTCCTTTGAAATGGGATTGACAGTAATTTAAACGGGATTGACAGTGAATTGGACGTGAAATATCTCTACACATACATACAGTGAATAATGTGATTATCGGGAGTATAGACTTCCAATGGGATGAACCAGAAAATTTAAATTCTTTGATTAAAAATTCGGTAGCATATATGAGAAAGATGATTAAAACTTGCTAGACGCGAGGAGCATAATTATAGATGTTAAAGCAAAAAAATAATTAAAGGAGGATACTTCTCAAAATGATTTGCCTACCTTGACAACTAAATGACTTCGCCATTCTACGCCAAATGGATCACTTTCTAAATGCAATATTAAGAATTGTGATAAAACTGAATTATAATGTAGTGCGCGTGAAATTATAAAATACTATCAAACATTAATTAGAAAGATGCTTCACTCTCTACCATTCACTTTGCCATCGTTTATCGCATTCCATTATTATTCAGCAAAAGTTCATTGAAATGTGCGTAGACGGTTATTTCCAGGCAATTTGGCCGTATTTTATGGGAATCATAATTAGCGTTAAACAAGTTTCTCGGTCTTATTAACATGCTGAAATAGCGCTGCGCCGCGTGGGAAATGGCGCATCGATTTTACGCGGCAATGGCGCGCTGATGGAATCACCTGTTCGACCGACGGGAAACAATTTGAATTACAAATATGTCGTCGATAATAGAATAAATGTTATTCAGTCGAAAGCCCGATTAATCTGCAAGTTCGGGAACGCGGCGTGCCCCGGCTTCATTGTGCGCCGCGAAACTCATTTCCCACTTTGTTAATAGGGCCGTGGAGAATGGCGGGGAACGACCGCGCTGCCGCGAACAAGATTGAACTTGCTAATTCGAACGAAAACTTTCCGCCGACTTTTTCCGCGGCAAATATGACGGGAACCGACCATAAAGGGCGACCCTTGACGCGCGGCGACTATCGAACGCAGACATGGGCGCCGAATCGCTTCTAACACACAACGGGAAAGTCGAGTTACTTTGATTGTCACTGAAATCTCATCAATTTCGCAAGGAATAGCGCATCTGGATATGTACTTTAATTCTACAGACAGACAACAGAGTTGGGCATTAACTAAATAAAAAATTATTTAAATAACGGATCGAATAGTCTACTAATAGACTATTAAGTCACTTCAACTTTAGATTATTCGACGAATAATGTTAATTTTTTTATTCGTTCAGAGCTTCAATTTGAGCGGCGAATAAAATTTTCAACTTCAACCACAACTTTATTCGACGCATGACGAATAATTTTTTTTAACTTTTATTCGTTATTCGAATCTACATAAAAATTTTGCCCTGTTATATAATCACTTAAGAGCAGAAAAACGGTACATTATTTTTACAATGTTATAAATGGGATACATAATAATACAGAATTTAATGACCAGGCGAAAGCTGGCATTTATAACCGCGTTTTAAATATATTCTCAAAATAATGTCCTTCTTTAAAAGCCTCATTGCTCTCCCAACCTATTCATTTACGTAAAACGAAATTATTTAGCTGCCACTGCACAAAAAGCCCCCTCCCCCTCCTGCCTTGTACATTCAAAGCACTCTTACTAATAACAGTTCAGTACGCATTTTGCCGTTCTTCTCTCCGCAACGCCCAAACGAACGCATCCACCTCGGAAATGTTCATCGCGGCCACCTGACGAACGGCCGCCTGAATTTAAATTCACCAACGGGCGCAGAATTAAAAAGCACGAATTGGAAACGCCGAGACGGAAACAATAGTAGCACTCCGTGAAAGCAGAAAATATTGAAGCAAATTGCTTCTCTGTTCTGGAATGGAATCGCTGCCGCACGCCGCGCTTTACAATACTGGGACATATAGAGCGATGTTCGCCAAGGGGGGGGGGTCGGGGATGGGGTGATCCAAAGGCAGAGCCGTCCCCTCGCAGGGATGGGTGGGAATTATTTAGAAACTTTTTTTCCCCGCATTTGTAAGTGCGCCCGTCCTAGAATAGCAGCTTGAGAACGGTGATAAATTATGGAGAAATTTTTATCGATGTTCGATACAGAGGGACCCAGTTCAGGATTGCTCGTCAAGGAACGCTCGCGAGCAAAACGGAAGCTGCCTCGAAGCTCGTAATTGCGCTGGCGTAGTTAAGAACTTCGACAGCTCCGATTCAACGTCCACGTAATAAATAAAATCCGTGTCCCCGTCGGGGGCGGGAAATATATTTTAAGCAATTTTTCCATTAACCAGCCCCGCCGCCCGGGAAATATTATACCGACTCACTGGCAAGCGGACCTTATCGGTAACGATAAATAAAGAGGATCGTGATCATAGAGGTGCGGGGAATCGCGTCGCCAGTTCATTTTCCTTTCACCCGCTGCAGCTCATCGGGGCAAACGAAGATGGCGCTCTAGCAGAGCGTGAAATCGTATTTTCTAGGTCTGTAATTTTTTCCAGCCGCGGGGAGAGTAATTCTCACGGCTGCGTGTATCGCGCGTTCAATGTTTCGTTCGCGAAACACCAACGCCGCTCCGTTTTCTAATTATTTTACACCAGCCAGCAGCGCAGGAATTAACCGCGAGCAAACAGAAGAACTTCGGAGCACAGTGGGCGCGCCGCTCGCACCATCTCTGGCCAGCAATACGCGAAAGTTAATGCAAAAGTTAATGGCTGACGGGGATGCAAAAGGGCGCGCGTAATTCATTCGTAGACGTGACACCGTCCAGTTCGCCGAAAGGTGCCTTCTGCAGAAAATGAATAGCCGGTACGTTTGAGAACAGTTTGCCTGCTGCTCGACCATGGCCGCGAGTTTTCCTTTCACCCCACTTTCTGACCATCGATGTACTTTCCCAGTTGTGGAACTTTGAAATAATTGTTTCTCGTTTTGCTTCAGATCGCAGTACACGGTCCTAGACATGTCCTACTAAAAGGTTTCGTTAAAATTCGGAGCAATAAGGGAGCTAGAAGGGTTTCGGCGAACGTGGAAAACGTTCGCCAATCGAAGAGGTTGTTGTTCGGTGTGCATTATTTCATCCCAAATTGATCACCTATCGCGTTTGATGAGAAGGATTTTGATGAAATTGGAATATGATGCTATTTGAAATTTAAGTCACCATTTTTGCCTGTCTTCAGGAAAAGTGGTATACTTAGTCAACAAACTGGAACTCAACAGAATATCTTGACACGTAATAACACCTTCTACCATTATTTAACGCACCCTAATATCATTTCACGGGGCTAAAAGTTACAAGCACACGGTGACTTAACAAATTGACGTTCCAAATTCAAACGAGTTACAACTTCAAACGAGGTTTAACTTCAAACGTGCGCAAACTCACGATCAATCGCGTAAAATTAAAATTGAAACCTTCAAATTTTTCGCTCTGCTGGGAACTCGTAAAATCCCTACAATTTACATACGGTGTAATCTGACTTTTTCAACACAAAAAAAATATACATCAAGCTTTAATTCGCCTATACGCCGCATACCGCTAAATAAATTTTCATTTCCTTTCGATTTAATGAATATTCATCAGATATATTCGTGTTATTATCGAATAAACTGAATAAACCTTTATCCACGTTTGTTGCTATAACTGATAATACTTTTACCATGATAAAACGTAAAGAGGATTAATATCAATAATTGTTCCGGCTGGTGATACGGAGAATGGACAAGAATCCATGGTGCATCGCGATATTTCGATTTGGACCGCAATAAAGCAAGGGATATCTGTTTGTCGTATGTGGCAGAAATGGTAGTCCGTACTACTGGAAGCTCTGACCACGACTTGGGGCCAGTGTCTGGCCAGAACGACTTCTTCTACTTTCAAATATCGCATTCATGTTCTGCCGCGTGCTGCAACGTTCAACTTTCTATACAATCTATTGTAAGCTACAATAAAGGAATATACACGAAGAACATGGAGTGGTACAGAGTGATAACGTAAGGAATACCTCGTCTGTAAATAAAGATGAAGTAGGAGATATCTAAAAACTGATGGGAGAGTTTGAGAAGGAATATTGTCACGATAATTCTGTTGTTACACTAGATGTTACGGGAATGTTCAGAAATATTCGTAGATCATCCTTGTTTAACGGAGAAGAAAGACATTTTGCAGTTTTGGTAAACAAAAAATAGAAAGAAATATCAGCTTTATCAGTGCGCATAATTCGAGTTAGTGTACAAACTGTTTTCTGCTTTACAAGATTACAACTTGTTTTCTTTTAACCACAATTTATGTGAAAGTGTATATGTTTGATAGCATGATAATAATTGAGTATACAAAAGAAAAATTTATGAGTTTGCACTCTACTGAAGTGATATAGATATTCGTGCATTTATACTTTCCAGACTGTTTCTTGAAGCTTAATCTGTGGCTGTTGTGCTTACTGAAAATTTAGTTTCACAATTTCCTATGCTTCCTTTTTATTAAATACTATTTTCACGTAGCACCTATCTCCTCTCGCAAGAGAAATTAATTTTATCAGTATTCATAATTCCCCTTTGCATCGATAAGTAAATGTAAAAGCACATTTCACTAAATTATTTTCATTGTATAATCCACCGCTGCGTATGCTTAAACCAATATCCCCTAAAATAAGTGCCTTTTACCTGCAGCACATAGCTTCCTGCCAGAAGAATAGTGAAATGGAAAACTGAAGGAACCTAATTGGCTCTAATTAAGCGGACTACGCGAAGCATCAGGAACGGTTTCAAAAATAAAAATCGGTATTAAATTTAATTCGAGGGATTACGAATAAATGAAAGAGGAAAATGTATTTTTAGTACAGTTCTTCCTCAACTTGAAAAAAATTCTTTTTAAACCGCTCTATAAATACTCGTTAAATATTTACATTACAAGTGTCATGAAATTTGAAATATTTGAAATAGGTAGGGTACATACTATTTCGTATTATGTATTCTCATATTTCTAAACCTGATTATAGTTATTAAATAAGAACAATGTTAAATAATAACACTTTATACAATAAATTATTCACTTTATGAATACAGTATGCCTCAAACAAACAATTTTAGAATAAAGTATTATAATTGTTCTTATTTTCTATTCTGTGTGTCTTTCGATTCTGCAAGGTTCGACTCTCTGCTATGAGGAATAGGAATATCTGGGAGATCGCACTATTTGGCTTAATATCAAGTCGAGCAATAAAGCCTGGCAAGGAACAAGGAGCGAAGACGGCCAAAGGAAGGTGGAAGCAAGGTACGAGATAATTACGTTGAACGAACGATCCTCCGAGTCTCATTATTAATTCGTCCGGGTGTCTCGATTAATAAAGCACAATCAATAACCAATTAAATTTTAATACTCCAACGTCGAACGTTCTTAGCAATTATCCACGGATTACCTTCAATTCGACAATTCACAAAACTCTGGGGCACGTATTGGAACGGAGAAAGAAAAATTATCTCCAATAATCCATAAAAGTCAGAATGAAGTCTTGGAAACTTTAATAATATGTACGTTTCCTGTATCACTCACGGTCCAAGAGCTCCTAGTTATTGCAACGGTTCTGTCTCCTGCTTTTATCGATAAATTAATGTCGAAGGAGAATATTATGCATGTTGAAAATGTCTTGTAGATTATTTCTAAATGAGAGGTATAAAATGTAAAATGTTAAACAATAATTTTAAATAATAATTGAAATGTTAAAATGTTAAATAATAATTCGATTTGTTTTGCAAAGCTACCGATCAGGAGTCTTGAAGAAAATAGTTCTATGACCAGAAGCAAAGAAATAAAAGTGTTTTAATTCAGCGAAATATATAAATACATATTTCACATTTTTATAATTGCTATAATTCAGAATTGGGGAATTCAGGAATTATTCCAACGTTGTTCCTTTTCACAAATGAACCCTCTACAAACGAATTTTTGTCTGCAAAATCAACATATACTTCAACCTTATTAAAATAATTTTTCCCTGAAACTGCATTAATAACGAAACCATGATTATTCCACACTTTTTGCCTATTTTGTCGTAAAGCAATCGCCTCCTTATCATTTGCACTACAATTTACTTAATCGCACCCTGCGTGCACAAAGTTTGACCAAAAATCGGCGACCTACACGGCATTCATCCCCCTCGTCAGTATCATGAGTCGTCACGTCGTCCAACGAATTAACGACTGGCAGTGAACGAAGGAAACGAAGAACCATTTCTGTTTATGGGGGAAAGGAAAAGTTCGTCAGCGGGAATTAGCCGGCCCTATAACTGGTTTACAGAATAAGTGGAGCCTGGCCAGCTGGAAATGTGCGGTCCTGTTCCAGCCCACAATCCTTTGCCCATGAATGCCTTGGCAAACTTCATTAAAGTCGGCCCATTCCCTTTGTTCAACGATGGGGACGTTGCTGTTGACGCGTGCTCTCAGCAAATACGTTGTTAAATACCAATCTATAAAGGCAGCCGCGATCCACCGTTTAAAGCGACGCATGCGTAATTATTCGACAGTCCCACCCCCAGGATTATAACATTGCCGCCGATAATGCTGGCGGCGATTAGAGCGATAATTCCATTAAGTGGACGTCACTTGTACGCGGACGTGAAGCAAAGACAATATGCGTCTAGCAGTTAACGGGATAATGGGTATCGGCCCCAGAGCGAGAATTTCCATGTGGCAAAGAAATAAATGAACCCGGCTACAAGAGGTTCAAAGGGTTGCACACCGAAGCTGTGGTTAATGTGCTCTTTTACTTACAATAGTCGAATAAACGGTTGTTAACCTGTTGTAGGTGGATAGTTTCAAAGTTGACCACATGGCGGATACGGGGTCCATTCTGACCCACAATTTATTCCATTTGTATATGTTACCGTAAAAGCTTGAACATCGATGAATCTTAGAATTTACCGGACAATCCAGAGGTCCAAAATATGCCCCGAAACACTGAAATTGTCAGAATTTACCGGTCAGCCCTGTTGACAAAAGTACGACGTTCAAATATTTTATAAGATATTTCCGACTTTCACCGCTCCAGAATGCTGATGCTAAGATTCACTGGTAAATTCTGAGATTCACCGGTCTTCGAACTTCACAGTAACATAAGTTACCGTCGTAATTATCGTCCTAATCGACCTTGTTGTAAAACTAACTCCGTAACTTTCAGACGATCCCACGACGGGTTAGCTCGCGATTTGATGCGAGTACAATATAACAATTATAGCGGCCGCGTCGATACCAATAAATTAGAACGCGGTGACGCGTCTCCTCGCGAAACGTGTTAGGTACACTTATTCCGCGAAACGGAATGATCCGCTCTCGATACAATTAATAACGCGCCGGTGAACGACTATAACGGCCTGCTCGCATAACGAATCCGATGAGCTTGCCCGCTAATGGAGTGGTCGCACAACGAATCAAGAACAGAATTGAATTAACAATGCGTCGGGCCTATAATAACGCTGATCGCACGGAAATTCCGCTACCGCGCCTTCCCACTGGGATTTCGAAAGTTAAATTTGGCCGTCGAGGAAAACTACGTAGAAATATCTCGGGCGAAAAATTTATTTTTAATTTTTGAGGTCAACTTTTTTACGATGTTCCAGGAAGTAAGTTCTTGTTAAGTAGTGTCTGTGAACAGAGTTAGGAAACAAAATGTTTAGGTATTTTTCCACTGTGGTTCTAACAGAAGTTAGTGTTCGAATTTCTTTTTTTTTTTTAAGGAATACATGTACGTGAGCATTTGCACTTGCTGGAATTTTTAAAAGTTTGAGACATGACATATTACAAAATTAAGTATATCAGGAGAAAAAATATATGATTAAATATTACCGAAAGAGATAGTGTATTTTTCTTTTTGCAAATTCTCATTCCATTGTAAACACAAAATCTACATTGCATTTTCTTCTCCTTATTTAGGTACAAATTCTTTACAAACAATTAAATATTAATTGCAGTCTCGCCTCCACAGCTTTTATTTCTAATCACTTTACCTATTCATTACATTAACTATTCACATTAAAGCACCACAAAAAGAGGTGTTCTTACTTTGCAGTTCCCTTTTTCTTTATTTCTGCAAAATCACGCAAGCAAAGGGGAAAAGGCAACTATTAATCTTACACGCTAGATTTTTTATCCGAAGAGATCGTTTAGCCCCGACGATACGCGGCTGATTTTCTTTGAAGTGACCACTGAGCTGTGCACTAATTCTTTCTGAACCCTGCCCCCTAAATTCCAAGTCACACAGCATTTGCATTAACAAACTTTTCTCTCAGAAACTGGCTTTTAGACGCTTCTCACACACTAACGCGTGCACGGAGTTTACCTACTCCATGTTCGTCTCTTTTCTATGCATACGTTCCGAAAACCGATGAAAAAGAGGATCCTTTTAAATTGAAATGAACCATGAATCCCCAAAATCCGTACCAATTTAACGAGCACGATTTGCTCGTGTTCCTTCAACATGCTGGATCCCTCACGTTCAAAGGAGTCGGTAATTTACTGAAATCAAAACGTATTAAACATGCTGAGGTCTATTAACTGAGTCCCTACGAGAGAATATCCTGTAAATTTTTTTAATCTGGACTCAGGTTTCATAATACCCTCTAACTGTTGGGACACAGTTGTCCCAGTGAATTTTTCTGATCTTCTGTGGAACAATACGTGCACATATGTGCGTTATTTTATAATGTTTTAGTTCATCTGGCCGTAGTATGTATATTATTATCTTTAATTGGCAATCATGAAAATAAGCAGCTTAGTAACGTGCTAGATAAATTTTATTTTTGTGGAATATGTGGCGTAATTGAATAATTCTCTGAAATTTTTTATCGTAGCCTTTCAATTTATAGTAGGTGCGATATAACTGTTCTGCTTAAAAAGTTTTTAAATTATTCTTTTTATGTGCCTCTGCGTTTTCGGGACACATATGCCCGATTGGGTGTTTTCATTTTTATTTCTGAATACCTACGGTCAAAATATGTTTCCCTAGTTACGCTGCTAAGGTCTTTGCATGCCTTATCGCCCGTGAAATATTACACTCCGTCAAAGCAACGCTTCTTCCCCACCCCTCTGAAATATGTAGAACTGATACTCACTAGGAGAAATATCATGAAAATACATGTACAACACACCGACGGAAGATCGAAAGTGTTTAACCCTATTTAACTTTTCCGGGACACATATGCCCCATTCAAAACAAACTGCTGGGTGCCAATTTTTACAATTGACATGCAACTTCCAAATTTAATCTCTATCTATAAGACTAACAACCTCCGATTGCTTTGATTTTTGGATATGTTTTAGACGAGCGAAAAATAAGAAAATGTGTCTTTTTATTTTGGCCTTTTTGCATGTTTAGGGGGTGAAACCACCCCACAAAGTTATAAAATTTTCAGCTGTTCGTCTCCGATTGCTTTAGCCAAAAACCAAATCAATCGGAGGCGGGCACCGCCTATTCTCCAGAAATTTAAAGGGTGGTTCCACCCCCGGAACATGCAAAGAGGCCAAAATAAAAGGACATCTGTTTCTTATTTTTCTGTCCTCTAAAACATATTCAAAAACCAAAGCAATCGGAGACGAACACCTGAAAATCTTATAACTTTCAAGGGTGGTTTCACCCCCTAAATATGAAAACGGACCGCTATAAAAAACCTGTATATCTTATTTTTCAGTCCTCTATAACATCCGAAAATCAAAGCAATCGGAGGTGGACACCTGGGATACCCTCCTTGTAAGAAAATATAATACAATATTTTTGGATAAAAGTCAGGTCGAAAGGTTTAAAACACCGAATTCCGCGCAGGTGATTCTATGCGAGGAACGTACCATCAGCGTGAAACTAGAATCTGAACCAACACCTTCAGGATTTAAATGAACAAAAGTTTCAGGCTCGTCCAATATTCCTTCGATAACAGACCGCCCAACCCATTTTCATTAAGGCTGGAAAAAGAAAAGGGTACATTTTCATCGCGCCTGCGACAATAGGATGGATCGCCGGGAAGAAAGAAAGGAAGATTGAATGAGATTTTATGTTGACACACTTCGACGTCCAAGGGGGGAGAGAGAACTGGAGGCGGATGGACAGGAAGCGCGAGGAAGCGAGAATGGAAAAGGATCGAAAGGAGTGAATGAAAGGGAACTGAAGGCCGCAGCTTCTATTCCAGCCGTGGCCTTCAAAACCCCAGCCCCCCGTGAAAATCAATGTGAGCCACCGCGGTTTCGTTACTAACCATTCTGAGAACGTGTTTCCCTCCCTTTCACCTTTCTCTCCCTTCTCTCTCCCTCTCTCCACGACCATGTCGCGTAGAAATAGCCCACACTCTGACTGAAATTTCATTTCCCGCCAAATATCGAGCCTCCACTTTGTTAGCTACAGTGACTTCACATGGGACTAGTCTCGTTACTGACAAACTTCTATTCTTTAGAGAAAAGAAGAGGATTATTAAATAAGTAGATAGATTCATGGCTGTACAAACATTTTTCAAAAATATTACACACGACTGAAGTAAAAGAGAAATATTCCTTAATGAAGTATTATATATTTAAAAAATCGATGCAATTGAAGATCCTCAACAACAGTGTAAACGAATTAAGAATAAAGACACGGAGCACCGTCGGTGAACAATTAAAATTCCTAGAGATTTGAATTCATCAAGATTAAAGTGGCAATTGCGAGATTTATAATGGCGATCTATGAGATAAATTTGATAATTACTTAAAGGCGTCCCTGAGTTTCGCTACATTAACCCTCCCCGTGACTCCGCTCTATCGTAAATTAACGAGCTGAGCGTCCATTACTCGGGGGGGGGGGGGGGTGAAAGTAGTGCACGCAACGTTTATTGCCTTATTTTACGGGGAAACGCCTCTTTGGTTTATTGTCACTCGATTAACTTGATTCTCGATATAGGCTGGCTCCGAACACCACTCTACAATTACAACGATGCAACGGGATTCTGCGAATTACGCGGCCCCTGCTTTCAATCATGTCCGCGTTGCGTTTGTTTGCTAACATTTCTGTGTAATTTATAGATGGGTCTCAGTTAATTGATGACGCCGCAGCCGTTGTTAGTTATGACGGCAATAATTACACGGCTCTGCAACTGCCACGGAAAGGGTTCAACGCACGTGACACGGCAATGTTTGTTGAACTCCGATGCAAAATAAAAACGATCGTCTCCATTAATTAATTTGTAAGTTGCGCAGCGTCTTTACCCATTTGGCGTCTCCGCTCATCTCGTTCCGAAACTCTGCGTACTCCATTTTCCACGCATCTGCAGATTTCGATCGATGGAGATTTGCCAAAGACTTTGTGGCAAAATTTATCATGACTATGAGACTCGAGGTCAATTTTCTCATTTCAAACCTATTCAACTGGTTCAAGGAATGCGAAGTTGAAAAGGGGCCACACATTCTCTATGAACAGCTTTGTCGTAAAGAACAGTCAAAGTTTTGGCCAATTGGAGCGTGCAAAGCGAAGTCAGAAGGACCCTTTTCCTATTGCAGTAAAACAAATTCATAGTTTTTATAAAAACTATAAATTTTTTATAAAAATACTCTTTTCTTGGGAAGATATGACCCCTTCGAAAGTTCTTCCAGTAGAATATACAGAAATGAATAAAAGAATTTGATCTTCAATTCTAAAATCACAACGGATACCAAAGCAGGTTTTATTTTTATATTAAGTCGATTCACATTCTGTGTCTAATTCCATTTGTATGCAGATATTACATAATTTTGAGCAACCACAAATTTCGTCATGTATCTACAAAAATCGATCCAAAAGGAGCAAGTCATTTAAAGTAAAAGAATGTAAATAATTCGAATGTATTCGGAGTATTTCAGAGTAGAGACGAACGATTCTTAACTTGCCCACGTTTCATGAGCTGAGTTCCAGACTCGACACATTCTATTAGCAGCTGAACGTACGTTCAGATTTACGAAGCCAGAGCAGCTTGAAGAAAACTTGATGTCATTAAGATGGTTATTAACGCTGCGCATGAAATATCATTCGTAAATTTCACTCATTTGTCCTTTGAAGGGTTAAAAAGCTGCTTGCGGAAGCACTTACTGTACTTCATCGATCAAACCTGACGGAATTTATGCACCCAATATCATACAAATGCTTTCCGAGTAAGTTCGATGCACTCTGCAGACTGTGCATATTGCATGCCCGATGCGTCAATATTGGGGCGTTCTTGGCAAATATTGCAGCTGAAATAACTCGACTGAAGACATGGAAATTGACAAGAGCCCCGATACCAGCGACATTCGTTCCAAGGGAGCGAAGAAGAACTGTTTAAAACGATGGGCGATCGCTTCTTTCGCGAAACTTCTGCGACAAGCGTTTATTACATTACTAATTTCGACGGGAAACTGCATACCGCGCGTGTATGGACAGAAAGGAACTTAACTCTCGTTCTAAGAATTTCTAATCAGTTTTCTAAAAACAGCAATATGGATTTTTCCGAAATTTACAATTTGTGTGCATTTTTTGGAGACTAATTTCTGTATTAAATCAGAAAATTTTATGCATTGTACTTTCTTTCATGGTTTTGATGATAAAAGTTTGTAAGATTTTCCTTTCAAAAAAATCTTTAGAATAAACTGACTATAACGTACTGCTCTGCACTATATTTTACCGAATATACAATTATATATACATTAATTGACAAATAAATACCCAAGAAAACGCATATACAATCTTCTTAAAAATCATGTAAGATGTAAATAAGACAGAGAAAAAAATTTTACATGCAACTTTAGAAATCTTATAACAGAGGCTAATCAATTGCGACAAATTTTGTTGACGATAAAGCTTCTCGCTTTGAATAGTAACTTGTTTACTGATTCCTAAATTTGAAACAATGCGCCATCTTGTTGTAACTAAGTAATACATCATTTACAACAATATCGAGCTGTACACATATATTACGTTTTAATCCTGTCAATATATAATGATTTAAATTAATTCGTGAACGTATGTTCGAATTATTACACAGAAAGCCCACAATTAGGATAAAATTAATTATTACGAATGAACGAACTATTTAAAACAAGCTGAAGCCATCCATTGAAATAAGCATCCACGCCCCACCCATGATGCAATCGTTTTGATCGATTTGCTACGGTCAAACCGCGAGGTTAAAATTTTTAACAAAATTTAAACATAGCTCGCCGATCGAACAGAGAAGCTTATAACTATTTTCACTGAAATTTGTTTAGACCGAACCGAACGTCACCGCCGCGGATTCCGGCAGGTGTGATTAAGAATTCAATTTGAAACGCGTCCCGCCGTTTTCCCACTATCCATCCGTCCCGTCGGCTCGATTTTATTTTTATTATCGCGTTATTCGTAGATACACCCCGTCCGCGAAGCAATTACAAGTTCTCACGTTTGATCGATAAAAACACGTGCCCTTACACCCGTCTACCCTCTAACGCCCCCACCCCATCCTCCCCCTATCTAGAGGACTAAAGAGAGGAGAAAACTTGTTTCTCCATTCCTCGGGGATAACCGAGAGAAAGTTTGCGTAAGGCGTTCGCGGTTTCAAGATTTATCGCCAATTCGTCGTTTCCATCCCCCCGTCGATTCATCCCGTGTTCCGCGACGCGTATCAATCACGAAGGGAAACCGACGGACGTCTGTTATCGCTATTATCAGCCCACCCCTCTTTTGTCCTGCCACTGTCTCTCCATCGTAGTCGAGAAGAATACGCTCACCGAGGAAGAAAATTGGAGATCAAACTTTATCCGGCGGGACGAGCTAACGCGCTCTTTTCCCCGGCACTGGTGCGTTTGTCGGTCGGAAGCTGGGAGGTAGAGATTCGGTTTAACCCTTCAGGTCTACGCACACATAACAGAGTCAGTGACTATCGCGGACTACTTAGTGCGAACTGCTTCATTTTGGAAACAGGGCCACCATAGTTTTTACCAACGACACTGACGGCACTAAACCGCCAAGGAATTAGTATGCGTGCGTAAGACCTTTAAAGTCTTAGCACACGAGACACTTTTGTGAGACATGGCTGGTAAATTTCGACATTTTTGCTTGGCAGAGGCAGTGCTAGTTTAAGAATGATTGCAGAGGGAAATGATTGATGACGTGTGAATATATTCGGAATACCAAACGGGACCCACAAAAATGTCTTGTGGGGAAAGGCTTTTAACACTCGGCATAAAAAGGTGAGATGATCGAAGTTCTCCTGAACTCTCCCAAACACTTTCAGACACACACAGACAATCCGGGACAATTGCGGACACTTGCGGCTACTTTTGGACAGTGGACACTAGGAAGGTAAAAGCCTTTAAATTTATGGTTGTTTTTCACCGTTACTACTTAATATAAATAAATTAAACAAAAGAGAAAAAATAGCCCATGCTCGTAATTGTAAATCAATTATGGGCTATTTTTTCTCTTTTGTTTCATTTATTTATATTAAGTAGTGACCGTGAAAAATAAATTTAAAAGCTTTCACACCCATATTGTCCTTAAATGAGAGGGTAAAAATTTGAAAGTTAGCGGAATGGTCTTTTAGGTGAAGAACAATGTTTAGCAAACAATAACAACAAAATTTTTCATGGGGCCGTTTACTCATGCTCACTTTGCTACACTCTATTTGAAAATAAGTACAAAGTGTGTTTCTATTCCAATCTATTAGTAAATGAAATTGTGCAACATGTTTCTCAAAATTAGTCGTAACATTCAGACCGTTTTAGATTTTAAATGATTTCGAAAACATTTAATTTTAATTCCTACCGCTCGCAGCATTGTAATCTTATTTCAGGCTGAATCGGTAACGTTGGGTGTTACGCGAAAATAGTAAATGGGCTCGCGAGCCCCCCGAGCGTGTGACACAAAATTACATTGCGTGATATGCAATACTTTCATTTTTCACCAGTTTGTGGGATCTCAGGACCCATTACCATTTGAGTGTCACATGCGACATTACCAATGAAGTCTCGAAACAGTTTGTAACGCTACGCGTGGTAGGAACACAGACGAGATATAGGCCCAGACAAGGAATAGACACATCACGCAATGTAATTTTGTGTGACACGCTCGGGGGGCTCGCGAGCCCCCTTACCATTTTTATGTTACACCCAACGTTATCGATCAAAACAAAATAAGATTGTAACGCTACGCGTGGTAGGAATTAGAATTCGACACGGGTAAAACTTAGATCATTTGAAACCCGCGATTTACAAATGATTCTTTCACAGTAACAATTTAAAGATCGTTTTACAAACGTATTCCGTGCAACGACAGATAAGTGTAGAGTTATGACATAAATATATAACGATCATGTAGTCATAATAATAATCATAGTACAATCTCACTTTCAGTAAGGAATTAAACCAAGTTCTGTAACGCGAAGAATGCCACTGTTAGCTTACTTTGCTGTTTATGTTTGACAGGTTTCCACGTTAAGTCCTTGGCTCTAGAAATGCACCACTACGGTTGGATTAAAGATAGCTTGGAGAATAAAAGATAGATGCGTGATGTGTATGTGCTTTATGGTGTAATAGTGTCTAGAATCCAATCCATGTAGTACACAACTTTGGTATAAACACCAGGAACACCAGCTGTGCCGCAGTTCTTGAGTCCGAAGCTGACAAGCCCGTACTGAATATATTTTACGTTATTTTTATATACTGCTGGAGCTTGGAGCGGTCCACCGCTGTCTCCGCCACAAGCGTCTATTCCCCTTTTACCGCCCGCGCATATCTGCTTATGCCAGATTTGTACGCGTCCGTTGAACGCCCGTGTACAGTTCTCGGTGTTAATCAGATCTAATTGAACTTGCAGCAACTTTTCACTGCGCACTCCAACTTCCGTTGCACCCCAACCGGTCACTGTCGCCTGTCAAAGTGGACATTATTTAACAGAAACAAAAAGAAGTAGACGCACAGAGAGAAAATATTTATGCCTGACAATCGTGTATACCTTTTTATGGGTCAGGGTAGCAGCTGGTCCAATCGGCAAGCAAATTGGTCGCGCGTTTTTCGGCCGAAAATCGGCATCTCCGTCCAATCGTATCAGGGCAATGTCGTCTTGCAGTTTAGTAGTCGAGTACCCTGGATGAAAATGTATACTCTCTAAATCGAAGTCTTGATATCTCTCGGCGCAAGCGATTTCCACGCCGTCCTTGTCTATGTTACAGTCACGTTCCCTGCTCAAATCGTGCTCTCCGATGCGTACGCCGATCACTCTTAGGCCTACGAATGATAACGACATCGATCACCAACCTGCCGCAATTTTTCTCTAACTTTATCAACTGTTTAGAATTGATTTACCGCTGGGTAACGAGGTAACGCAGTGCGCAGCGGTAAGCACGTATCGTTTATTGATCAAAGATCCACCACATCGGAATTCTGGCATCTGTTTCCCGGTGTCGTAAGCAATCAACGCCATCCATGGAAATTCGAAAATGTTCGTTTTGTTGCCACCAAAGAGTTTTTGTTCCGTTGACGGCCCGCAAGTATCTGCATTCACTAATCCCAAGTTCGGATGATTCGAGACGTCCGGAGGATCGGGAATTGCGGTTGCTGGCTCTTCCGTAGTGGGTAACGGCGTTGCCGTAATCTAAAACCGACAATTCTTTCGTCGGCATTCTGAATCGTGGAAATCGTGGTGATCGTACCTGTTGCTCGCAGCACACTTTCGGACTTTTTCCCTCGAAGCCGCACTGCAAGCTATTTAAATAGTTCAGATTCTCTAGAGACAAGGGCATTTGTTTTTGAAGAATCTCCATCACTGCCTGACAATTGTTTATGATTACGCAAACGCCGGGACTGTTCCGAGGGGTGGTGCACCCATCCTCTGCGAAAAGAAAACCACGCTTTCAAACAGCGCACAAGCAGGAAAAGGTCAGGATGGATCGTGCAGATCTTATCGAGGTGAACTTGAGTCTGAGTCAATGTATTTTATTTCCTACCTAAGATTTCGAACTCCGGAGGACCGAGTTTAGCATGGATCGAATAACTTCGTTGGTCACGCGACATGAAATTCATTTAGCTCAACTACGAGTTAATGGTTCGAAAAGTTTGCCGTCAAATTCAACGACGACAAGTATCCAAACAATGGAGTGTCGTATCTAATTTTCGGTTACGTATTTATAAAATTCTACTCACGCGCTAAGGTTCCGTACAGAGTTACAAGCGCAAACACGAGGCCTTGGCGGATGATCATGATCAGCTCTGAAATTGTACCGCCGCTGTAGGTATTCTTTTTTCTTCAAGTAGTTTTATTGCGCAGCCGTGTTTCTTCACTGTGCATCGGCGATGTTCCCTCGTAAGAACTTAAAAAGTGTTCATTACGATTTCGTTCCCTGGTTCTATCAGGACTTGACTCTTGCGATTTTTCAAATCACTGACGAAGCGGATAAACCAGTTTCGAAATTAATTGTTTGCTACTTGCGCGGAGAACAGGCCAGGACGGACTCGCGCGATAGTCTTCGACGTACTAACTGCTGCCATCTGTTGGTCTTTGAATTGCAAAAAGAAGAGGAGTCGTGGAGAAAGAGAAGGGATTATGAGGAAAATTCTTTCAACTAATCAGAATAGCGGGATGCTCAAATTATGGCGGATTCTTGCTCTCCTCCCAAACAATTCAATTTTTTCAGCGACGCGGTTACATACAGCATTGAGAGTTTGTTCCAACAAGAATATTTTACATTGCTCTCCTTTTACGTTTATAACTCACTCGTCGGTCTTCGACGCTCCACCGCGATAGAATTTTTATTTCCACAATTTCCAAAGTGGCTCAGGGGATTCCCGACTCCGACACCGACTTTATTTTACGTCATGCGTTGGACACGATTTCTACGGATTATTTTAAAGATCAGAGGAATTTTATTCATCTCGTGTTACTAGTCGCGACGCACGTAACAAATGCACATGATTTGCTCTACGACCTACGAAAGCGATAACCTTCGGAACCGATTGCGATAGAGCAACTACATACAACAACTTGGTCGTTACAAAAAAAAACAGCATTCTATTTACTCCGTAATCGAATGCGATAAAATTTTTATTTATATTGGTGCGTTCGTGAGAAGCGGGCTGTTAAGAGGGAGCACAGCAGTATACATCGCTCTGCTCTTATAATCAGGAAACATCTCGCAACAAAACCAGAGATCTTAAGGTCTCATTTTGCTGACTATCCAGGGCACGAAATCGATTATTCGAGTGTAAACACCAGGCCATCCAGACCTGCCGCAAGGTAACGGGCCGAAGGAAACGACACCGACGACGGACCATCTTCCGCTACCGTCGCGAACCCTCTCACGAGACATCAGAGGGCCACCCGAATCTCCTGTGCACGAATCTCTGCCCGTCACTCCACCGGCGCACATTTGCCCGTAACCAAGCGACAAATTCGCGTTTCGGTAAGTCGCTTGACATTGTTCCTTGCCGATCACGGATAACGAAAGCTTGAGCTTCACGTCGGACGAGGATCTGTTCTCAGTCCTTCCCCAGCCGGCGACGGACAGACTTTGTGAAAAATTGGCGCTCGATGGCAGGCATATTGCCTTGATGTAGTCTGTGAACGGGACGTCGCGAGACAGTCTCAGCAGTGCCACGTCGTACTTGCGGTCCCTGGTCGACGGCCGATATCTCTCATGGACGATCTGCTCGGCTATCCCGACCGAGATCGGCTTGTCCGCGCAGATTTCCTCGTACCCGCCGTCCGGGATGCAATCCGGATCGGTCGCGGTGTTGTACTCGCCTAATCGAACGCTCTTCAGGCGCCACGTTTCCGGCAGCTCGGTGATACAGTGGGCTGCGGTCACAACGTAACGGCGGCTGATCAGCACTCCCCCGCAAGACGTAGTCTTTCCGTTCCCTGAAAAACATCCAATTTTTAATGGATACTCAGCTTCTCCGCCGGAGAACGTACTCTTCCGCCAATTTCGGGCACTTACGTGTAGCGTATTCCAATAGCGTCATCCAAGGGAACTCGTCCAGGTCCGTTACGTCCCCGCCGATGATCCTCTGGGTCAACTCTTTACCACAATTGGTGGGGAGCAAAGGATTACTGGACAGATCGTACTGTAAGTTTGCATCGTTGTTGTCTGCGGCGGTTGGCTCCTCGATGCTTTCAGTTGGTCTCGGATTGTTTGCAAATGGAAATTCGTCACGTGGTGGGATATTAGGTTGAGGATTCTGTTTCGGGCAACAGACTCGCGGGTCCTTGCCCTCGAAACCACACAACGATCTCCTCAATAAATCTGCTGTTGCTGGATCGAAGGGTTGAGCCTGAACCAGGTCCAGCAAAGGTGGACATAATCGTATTCCAATGCACATGCCAGACGCGCCGTTGGGTGTCACACAATTCGATGCGTATTCTGAAAAGAAAAAGTCATATTCCGCCGTATGAAAAAATTTGTCCTCTTTACGGACACGTTTTTAGAAACTTGGACCCGTTAAACTTGGCCGCATGAAAATTAATCGAATGTGACGCTGCGTCGCCAATGCAAATCAGTTTCCGAGTTCAACAGTTGTAATTTATTGAAAAAAGGACAACGTTATATTTCAAACAGCTGTAAGATCCACAATCTTTAAAATTTTGAAAAATCCTTTGTTTATTTACTATCGAAGGATACAACATGTCCAAGTTTCACAAAAATCCGAAATGTTACTCCGAAGAGTTCTTTGATATACGCTATTTCTTTATTGTATAGAATGTTCGTATGTTCGTATTCGCCGAAGGAAATATGCACGCCCGTGTTTAGGATGAGGAATAATATAGTAAATTATCTTTACTTACGGGCATTAACGAAAATTAATGTCAACGTCTGAAGCAACACGCTCGAAATAAACAATTTAACCATGTTTGCGTTTGACGCGTCGCCTAACATGAAAAGGGTCAACGACCGTTGAAAATCTAAAGGAATTCTCGACTGTCACTAAAGTTCTGCGGATCGACGTGGATGCGAAGTATTTTTAATTTGACGCTCCGGCGGGTACTACGACCACTCTGTCGAGGAGCAGGTTGGCGACTGACCGGGGTCAGGGCTGACTGCTTGCCTCACTATTTAGCTCTTTTTCGATTCACTAACCTGCCTGTGATTATTCCTAAAAGTTTATTTTTTCTCTCTTGGTATAGCTGTTCCTTCCGTCGTAAAGCTTGAACTGTTCCGAGATATTTCGGCACCGCAAAGTGGGGATTCCGGACATAAATGGACTTCAAAATTTTGCGTAAACTATCAAATTTTACTGCTCAAGGCAGTTGCATATGTGAGGAACAATGTATGAATATTGTTTTTTTTTTTCATTTGTGCACTCATAAACGAACGGGCTTCGTTTCTTTCTTAACCGTATGGAAGTTGTGTGAATTCTTACATTATGGAAGCTCTTCAGGTAGGTATGTACTGCACTTTCCAACAGGTTTTAATTTTCCAGCATATACATTTATTTGTATAGTTATTAACATTTGAAGACAATCCAGAATTCAGTAAATTTTCTTTACGATTATAAGATTTCATTAACGATTTTGTTATACTGCAGGGTGAGTCCCGGTCCTTTTGCTGGTGTCGTTACATTTGATAAAGGTTTGTGATTAGAGGGCAAAAAAATTGATCCCGGATTGGTGCGGAATGAAGTTTTATAGTTAATTTAGCTAGAAACGACAATCGAAAGTTGCAGCGTTTCACATACATACGCCTGTACAGCAATATTATTTGTGGAAGACATGCTTTCATGATGTAACGTGGGATACCTCGCCAAGGAATTGTAACTTAATATATTTCAATAAGGTGCTGAAGCAGAGAGGACTTTAAAAATTGTCAAAATCCCATCAGTTCCAGTATATCGCTGAAAATTTCCAACTTGCACTTATCCTTCTATCTTAACACTAAATATACTCGTGCTCTGGGGTCGGGTAGGAACAATCGAAACAACATTTCAAGTTACATATTTTATTCTGACATAGCATTACAAGTTAAAGAAATTCTTATATCTGAGTAGAATATTTGACAACAGCAGCCATCGGCTCACCGCGAGGAGGTTGCTGCGCTTGGAGACCCGTAGAGAGATAGATGGAATCAAAGTTCCGTCGATCTCCCTGTACATGAAACCCTTAGCCTATTAAACCAAAGAGATAGATGGAAACAAAGTTTCATCGATCCCCTCGGCTTAGATATCGAATCTAGGGAACTGCCAAGCAATCACTCGATTGAAAAGAATTCAGCAAGGAAGGAAAGACTACGGGTGACCATGAAAAGAGTATTGGATGGCGCAGTTCCTACCACCCTAGTGTCCGAGTCGAAAGGGAAGAGCACTCGGCGTCTCCCAGTGGATTCCTGTTGCACCGATGCGACTCGTCAGGAGCAACACTAGGTGTGACCTGACTCAAGCCGTCTAACACGGAGATTGGGTAACCGGACCAGGAGACTTACGCAGGCAGTGTACCAAGAGGTACACCCCCTACGCCCGAAACTTTTCCCTTTCGACAAGAACACCAGGGGATGAAACTGATCCACCAATACCAATTCCATGCTCAGTCGCTTGCTTCCGGAAACGGAAGCAGCGGCGACCTCCTCGTCAGAGATGAGGAGCCAACGAAAGTGCAACAAAGCTAATGATTCAGTGACTACTTGGCAATTTTACATGAGGCCTTAAATACTTCATGCTATAATAACTTAGCCTAGGCTTCCTTAGATGTCTTCTGTCACTATCACTTTTCACTATCACCTTTCACTATCACTTTTCACTATTTTCTTTTAAATATATTATTTTATTAACCTCCTTCCCCACGAGAGCATGGACCCGAAATGCTGAAACAATCAGCTACATTATGTTAGTAATTGTATAGTAGGCTTCAGAGGAAGTTAAGAAATTACTTATTGGGTTGATGCCGATCGAGATGATTTGGAATGTCAAAAAAGCACGCACGAGCATGCAGAACCATCGTAGAGATACCTACATGAAGAAGAGCAGGAAATATAAATCCATCGATGAGATTCATGAGAGGGAACAAATCATGCACAAGCATAAAAGGAATGCATAAAAGAAAATAAATCATGTAAACGCATCGAAGAAATGCATCAAATAAAATATATCATGAAACCCATCGAAGAAATGCATCATGTAAACCAATCGAAGAAATGCATCAAATAAAATAAATCATGTAAACACATCGAAGAAATGCATCAAATAAATTAAATCATTTAAACCCATCGAAGAAATACACGAAATAAAACGACTCATGCAGAAATCCACGAAGGAATGTATGAAATAGGAGAGATGATGAAAAACAATCGAAGAAATCAGTTAAAAAAGAAGAGAAATCGGTTTTGGCCTTGGCAGAATAATAACATTTTGAATAGTTTTTAACGAATCCGAAAATTTCATCGGCACCAACCGAATAAGCTAACCTAGGTCAGGGGCCGAGGGGGTGAATGAAGGACCAAGGGTTGGAACCCTGAACAGGTCCCCAGGAAGTCCAGGTTATCTAGCAGGTCTGAATGGTCCAGGTGGCGAGGGGGTGCAGGAAGGACCAGGGCTGAAACCCTAATCAGGTCCCCAATAGGTCCAGTAGGTCTAGGTGCCTCGGCAGCTCCAGGGTCCCCGGAGGTCCTCCAGGCCCGGAGGACCGACAACGACTGAATATATGGAGCTCCGTAAGCTCCTTATATACACTTTGGGGAACCATGTCCCCCGATCAAAACAAGGTCGACGGTTGATTACAATTGCGAAATCCAACGAATTCTTCGGCAAAAATGGATTTTCCACTAAAATATCCATTCCAGTGGCTATTGCTATGACAAATAATGTTAACAACATTTGCATTAACCAGCCAGTGTAAATTATTATTAACTATGATTAATACAACTCAAGATATCAAGCAATTACTAACATTTGGCCTTGGATTTGCAAATGATTTTCTACGCCAAATGAATTCTCTTTCATTCTCAATGTTTAATCGTTCGATAAATTAATGTTAATACTTATAAATATCACATAGTATTATTTATAATGTATAAATGCATTCTAGTTGAACTTGGTGTAAATGAATAGTTGGAGGAATATTTGGAGAAATATGAGTGATATACTTGTTTCTCCCCCTTAGTTACTAACATCGACGAAGCATTCAGTCTCTGAAAAAGTCTTCTAGGTAAAGGGTATATATCAGTGGAATCCTGTTCAAGGGCCTCCCACATGGTCCAGTAATCGTTGAAATTGATGCTCAAAATGAGAAATCACAAAATAATATGCACTATGGCATGCACACACTTCACTGAACACTGAACCGACGAACTTCTCAGGGCTTAGATCTTATTTCACAAAGCGGGTTTCAAAAGTACCGCAATTTGCAGTTGCATCCATGCGCCCCCCCCCCCCCCCCCCGAACACTCATGCATCATGCAACTTTCTGCGAGGCTTTTAAGAATTAGATTTTACTTTAAACTTCAATGTCGGCGGGAAACTAATACTCGGGGCAAATAGAATCCAATTATTATTACTTCACTAGAATGATTAAACAGTGCATTAGAAAGTTGCAGGAATGTCAGCAACAGCGTGAATTTTTAATACTTTTCGGCGTACGATAAGTGAAAGGGCTCTACTACACGCAAAGTACTAATAAACAATGTCATGTTGCAATTTATAGCTTACACGGGCTTTGAAGAAATACCATTCTTGGGGGCCATAGTGTCTTGATCCCCGAAATGGATTTTCGGAGAGAAATCGGCGTGAATCGTTGACAAGCCGAACCAAAGCATAGCGTAGCAAAAGCCTGCCTTCAAACAAATCACACTTGCTCGACCCCTCGCCTACCCTGCCGCGCGTGCATCGGTGCACGCGTATTGCCTGCTATTAGGCATATCTTTAAACGCCTATAACTAACAAACAAACAGAAATCTTTCAAAGGTATTTTAATCTAATATTCAAAATGTAGTCCACATTGTGTCAAAATTTCAACTAGATTGACCGCACGGTTTTGAAAAAATTGAAATCCAAGTTGCGCTCTTATACACAGGCTTTTATAGTAGAAGCGATAAAATTTCTATAAAATGTTACACACAGTCCTTAAAAATGATGAGAAAGTTCTAAAAAATGTTGTAATGAAGAGTTCAAATATTCCTGTGAAATTCTAAAAAAGAAAATCGGACATGAACCGTACTGATTTATTAGATAATTGAATAAATAGACAACAATGTATGTTTGGAACTACCTATCTGAAGTAACTGTTTGAAACGTGGCAACTCTGTACGCCGCGTAGTCATCTATACAATTTATACTTGTGCAAAGCATACAGTAAAAATTGGTAAAAACACTACCAAGCTGTAAACATGTATTTTGTAATTTGTTGCGAAACCGATACGAACGCGCAAAAGGAGGCCACAAGTGTGAGATGGAAAGAGAAAAAAGGATGGACGCAGAGCAACGTTGCCGCATTTCACTCACATATTTTACGCTACATTTAATGCAAATATTGTGTTTCTAGCTGCATTAAACATACTTTTTGTTTAATTGAATTCCAAAATAAAATACGTAGTAATAATTTTATTAATAATAGCCATGTAAATAACATTTTTGTCTACATAATTTTTTTATCTGAGATTGGTATCACTGCAGAGCTCCCATGCATAAGCATAGGCTTACCCCTCTCGTCGCCTGCCCCGCAAGTGAGATATCGAACCTCCTAAAAGTGACTCAGGGGGTTCCCGATTCCCGATTCCGACACCGGCAGTGTTTTACGTGACGCGTCGCGTCAGTCAATAGGATTCGCGGTAAATAGTGACCAACGATTTCTACGGATTATTCAAAGAGTCAGAGGAATTTCATTCATCTCGTGTTACTAGTGGCGACGCACATAACAAATGCACATGATTTGATCTACGACCTACGAAAGCGATAACCTTCGAAGCCGATTGCGATAGAGCAACTGCATACAACAACTTTGTCGTTACCAAAAAAAAACAGCACTCTATTTACTCCGTAATCGAATGCGATAAAATTTTTATTTATATTGGTGCGTTCGTGAGAAGCGGGCTGTTAAGAGGGAGCAAAGAAGTATACATCGCTCTGCTCTTTTAATCAGGAAACGTCCCGTAACAAAGCCAGACATCTTACGGTCTCATCTTGCTGACTATCCAGGGCACGAAATCGATTATTCGAGTGTAAACACCAGGCACTCCAGGCAAGCCGCAACCTGGCGGCTCGAAGGAAATGAGGCCGAAGGAAACGACACCGACGACAGACCATTTTCCGGTACCGTCGCGAACCCTCTCACGAGACATCAGGGGGCCACCGGAATCTCCTTTGCACGAGTCTTGACCCGTTTCTCCACCGGCGCACATTTGCCCGTAACCAAGCGACAGATTCTTCTTGCGGTAAATCGTTCGACACTGCTCCTTGTCGACGATGGATAACGAAAGCTTGAGCTTCACGTCGGACGACGATCTGTTCTCAGTCCTTCCCCAGCCGGCGACGGACAGACTTTGTGAAAAATTGGCGCTCGATGGCAGGCATATTGCCTTGATGTAGTCTGTGAACGGGACGTCGCGAGACAGTCTCAGCAGGGCCAGATCGTAGTTGAAGTTCTTGGCCGGCTGCTGATAACTCTCATGGATGATCTGTTCTTCTATCCCGACCGAGATCGATTCGTCCGCGCAGACTACGCCGTTCTCGCCGTCCGAGATGCAATCCGGATTGGTCGAGGTGTTGTACTCGCCTAATCGGACGCTCCCCGGCACCACACGCTTCACACAGTGGGCCGCCGTCAGAACGTAACGGTGACTGATCAGAACTCCCCCGCAACGTGTAGAGTTCCCGCCCGCTTAAAAACACCAATTTCTAATAGATACTTAGCTCCTCGGCCAATTGCGGGCACTTACGTTTAGGGTATTCCAATAGCGCCATCCAAGGGAACTCGTCCAGGTCCATTATCTCTCCGCCGACGATCCTCTGGGTCAACTCTTTACCGCAATCGGTGGGAAGCAAAGGTTTACTGGGCTGAACAGTGGTTGGTTCCTCGATGCTTGGAGTTGGTCTCGGATTGCTTGTGCCTGGAAATGTGATACGTGCTGGGGTATTGACTTGACGAATCTGTGTCGGGCAACAGACTCGCGGGTCCCAGCCCTCGAAACCACAATGTGATCTCCTCAAAAAATCTACTGCTTGTGGATGGAAGGATGCAGTCTGAAGCAGGTTCAGCAAAGGTAGACATAATCGTATTCCAATGCACGTGCCAGGTGCGCGGCTGGGTGTCACACAATTCGGTGCGTATTCTGAAAAGAAAAAGTCATATTCCACCGTATGAAAAAATAATGCTAATTGCTGTCCGGCTGAGCAAAATTCTCACAAATCAACAGCTTCGCATATTTTACTAGTAATCTTCGTATTCTTTCAGATGATTACTTCGTTACGGCAGACGGTTCTTCCCGTCGCGTCGTTTCGTAATAAAACTAGAAATTAAAACTTTGTTCGTTACTCGAATGTGCACTCTTTGATATACGCTATTTCTTTATATACAATACGCGTATGTTCGTTTTCGCCGAAGGAAATATGTACGCCAGTCATTAGAATAGGGATGGTATAGTCAATTTTACTTACGGGCATTGACGGAAATTAATTTCAACGTCTGGAGAAAGATAGTCAAAATAAACAATTTAAGCATTCTTGTGTTGGACGCAACACTTGACACGGAAAGGGTCAACTTTCGTTGAAAATCGAAAGGAATTCTCGACTCTCATTAATGTGACTAATATTAATTTGACGCGGCGGCGGATACTACGGCTGCTGTGTCAAAGATCAGGTTGACGACTGACATCGCCGATGATAGAATGACCGAAGTCAGGGCTAAGTGCTTCCCCCCAACTATTCAAGTCTCTTTTGATTGATTAGCCAGCCTGTGATCATTAGTAAAACTTTTCTCTCTTGCTATAGTTGTTCCTTCTATCGCAAAGCTTGAACTGTTCCGAGACTTTTTGGTACCACACAGTGGGGCATTTGTTCCGAAACCCGGAGATAAATGGATTTCAAAATTTTGCGTAAACTGTCAAAGTTTGCTGCTCAAGACAGTTGCATATGTGAGGAACAATGTAAGAATATTGTATTTTCATGTGTGCACTCATGAAGGAACGGGCTTCGTCATGAGTTAAGAGATTTTAGAGCACGCGTTTCTTTCTTAACCATATGGAAGTTGTGTGAATTCTTACATTATGGAAGCTTTTCAGGTAGATATATACTGCTCTTTCTAACAGGTTTTACTTTTCCAGCATATTAACATTTAAAGACAATCCAGAATTCAATAAATTTTCTTTACGATTATAAGATTTCATTAACGATTTTGTTATACTGCAGGGTAAGTCTCAGTGCTTTTGCTGGTGGCGTTACATTTGATAAAGCGCTTAGTTTTCAAAACTGATCTTTATTAAGTTTATACTAAAAAAGGGAATATTTTTAAATTTTGTTTTAAAGTTTTTAATTAAATTGGCACTATAAAATGGGTTAAAAAAGCAAGAGAGGTATATTTTTCTTTATCATCATCCCAAAGTTGAATCCCCCCCCCCCCCTGGAAAATAGTTTGCGGACGCCCCTGTGCCGAGTGGAATATGGTCACTGATATTTTGCAAATGTCAGTTTTGCCTGTGAGTAGTAAGGATTGTGCGGAATCGCTCCAATTGACACAGTGGATCAGCCTCCATTCAGAGTTCAGACATGTAGTGGTCGGTTTCACCGTACCCCCGGCGCAGCGGCCTCATCATATTAGTTAGAGGTAATCCGTGTTCAGACTAGGGAAGGGCGATTCCGTTCAAAAGAATCGATACTTAAGAATCGACCATTTCCAAAAAGAATCGAACAATCGATTAGAGGAATAATTAGGAATGGAATCTATTAATTATGAGATAAACAGAATTTTTATTGAATTATTATATTGGAACATACAATATGTAATATACATATATTCTGTATTTTAAGCATATATTATAAAATCTTTTTAAAAGGTATAATGTATATATCCATGAAACTCACACACGCGCGCATGCACACACATAAAATTTCAGTTTTTATATACAGTTGTAGTTTATTTAATTTAAGACATCTGAATTTCATTTTCATTTGTAGATACCGAAAAATAAACGAATATAAATAGAAAATTCTTAAAAATACAAAGTATACATTTAAAAGCTTAATTATATCATGCTTCCTTTTTATTAAATCAAAACTTGTATTAACAATAAAGTTGAAAGTTATTTAATAAATAAACTTAATTATACATATTCATAGCGATTAATTGTTAGCGGGGCAGGTCCGTTCACTCGTGGAACGGAGATAGAAAAAATGTTGATTTTTTTCTCGATTCTTGGTTAGAAAATAATCGAGTTATCGAGAACCGATTCCTAGAATAATCGGTAAAATAATCGATTCTTCGAAAAGAGGATTGATCGATTCTGGAAGAATCAAGTAGAATCGCCCTTCCCTAGTTCAGACGCTTACTGCTCGGCCCCTCGCTTAACCTGCCGCGCGTACAACGGTGCACGCGGATTGCCTGCTTTTAGGCATATCTTTAAACGCTTATGACTAACAAACGAAGCCTCACCCGCAATATCACTATTCTTGATTTTCGTCGTAGTATGGTGTCTAGAATCACCCCTTAAATTTATTCCCACGTGTGGCGGAACACCCTGTATAATCGAGACAGCAGAACTAATCAATGATGAAATCGAAAACGATAGGTTGTCTAGAGACGAATGGTATTCTATCGGCGATCGCGATGAAAATCCGTTCCAGAGGGACAACCATGATACAATAGAGAGATAACCATCGAATAAACACTTTAATGAACGCTGGTCGATATAAAATTAATTGCTGTTAATTGTAATGAGTTAATCGTTCTGTAAGACTAATATTACTTTAATACTACTGTTCAGTCATTATTTCATATAGCACCTTTAAATTTTACAACGTTATATTTCACGATGTATGTATATTTAAACTCGAATTTATTTACTACTAGATTTATTGTAATATTGTTATAAAAAGTCAGAACAAGTAAGTGTAGAGTTATGACATAAATATATAACGATCATGTACTCATAATAATAATCATAGTACGATCTCACTTTAAGTAAGGTATTAACCTAAGTCCTGTAACGCAAAGAATGATACTCTTAGCTTACTTTGCCGTTTATGTTTGACAGGTTTCCACGTCAAGTCCTTGGCTCTAGATATGCACTATTACCGTTCGGTTAAAGATAGCTTGGAGAATAAAAGATAGATGCGTGATGTGTATGTGCTTTATGGTCTAATAGTGTCTAGAATCCAATCCATGTAGTACACAACTTTGGTATAAACACCAGGAACACCGGCTGTGCCGCAGTTCTTGAGCCCGAAGCTGACAAGCCCGTACTGAATATATTTTACGTTATTTTTATATACTGCTGGAGCTTGGAGCGGTCCACCGCTGTCTCCGCCACAAGCGTCTATTCCCCTTTTACCGCCCGCGCATATCTGCTTATGCCAGATTTGTACGCGTCCGTTGAACGCCCGTGTACAGTTCTCGGTGTTAATCAGATCTAATTGAACTTGCAGCAACTTCTCACTGCGCACTCCAACTTCCGTTGCACCCCAACCGGTCACTGTCACCTGTCAAAGTGGACATTATTTAACAGAAACAAAAAGAAGTAGACGCACAGAGAGAAAATATTTATGCCTGACAATCGTGTTTACCTTTTTACGGGTCAGGGTAGCAGCTGGTCCAATCGGCAAGCAAATGGGTCGCGCGTTTTTCGGCCGAAAATCGGCATCTCCGTTTAATCGTATCAGGGCAATGTCGTCTTGCAGTTTAACAGTCGAGTACCCTGGATGAAAATGTATACTCTCTAATCCGAAGTCTTGATATCTCTCGGCGCAAGCGATTTCCACGCCGTCCTTGTCTATGTTACAGTCACGTTCCCTGCTCAAATCGTGCTCTCCGATTCGTACGCCGGTCACTCTTAGGCCTACGAATGATAACGACATCGATCACCAACCTGCCGCAATTTTTCTCTAACTTTATCAACTGTTTAGAATTGATTTACCGCTGGGTAACGAGGTAACGCAGTGCGCAGCGGTAAGCACGTATCGTTTATTGATCAACGATCCACCACATCGGAATTCTGGGATCTGTTTCCCGGTGTCGTAAGCAATCAACGCCATCCATGGAAATTCGAAAATGTTCGTTTTGTTGCCACCAAAGAGTTTTTGTTCCGTTGACGGCCCGCACGTATCTGCATTCACTAATCTCAAGTTCGGATGATTCGAGACGTCCGGGGGATCGGGAATTGCGGTTACTGGCTCTTCCGTAGTGGATAACGGCGTTACCGTAATCTAAAACCGACAATTCTTTTGTCGGCATTCTGAATCGTGGAAATCGTGGTGATCGTACCTGTTGCTCGCAGCACACTTTCGGACTTTTTCCCTCGAAGCCGCACTGCAAGCTATTTAAATAGTTCAGATTCTCTAGAGACAAGGGCTTTTGCTTTTGAAGAATGTCCATCGCTGCCTGACAATTGTATACCATTACGCAAAGACCGGGTCTGTTCCGAGGGGTGGTGCACCCATCCTCTGCGAAAAGAAAACCACGCTTTCAGACAGCGCACAAGTAGGAAAAGGCCAGGATGGATCGTGCATATCTTATCGAGGTGAGCTCGAGTCTGACAAGGAGAAGGTCAGGATGACAAGTCTCAGAAATTCTTGAAACTTGGTGTACATGAAGATCTCCACTCGGACATTAATTTCCCAAAGCAGTAAGGCTCGCTTTTCAGAAAAACTCGAGAAAATCAACTTTGAAGAATTTCGAGTTCGATATATGTACTTGATAGAAAGCAAGCAACAATTGAATAGGATAGGGTATAATAGCATAGAATATAATAGCAGTATGTTTACAGATTGTATTTTGTACTTGAAACTTTTCATTTACTGTAAATATTCTTGTTTAAAGATTCCTATGTTTAATAAAAAGTACAATTTTGCAAGCAAAACGTAATGGAAAATGCGTGTTTTTTAGCTGAAAATAATATTTAAATATCTGTTAATTAGCCTGGGTTTGACAAATTGTGCATGTAAAAGGGTAGGTAATTAAATAAATAAAAAAAAAATTGCTTTCTATCAAGTACATATATCGAACTCGAAATTCTTTAAAGTTGATTTCCTCGAGTTTTTCTGAAAAGCGCGCCTTACTGCTTTGGGAAATTAATGTCCGAGTGGAGACCTTCATGTACACCAAGTTTCAAGAATTTCTGAGACTTGTCATCCTGACCTTCTCCTTGTGAGTCAAAGTATTTTATTTCCTATCGAAGATTTCGAACTCCGGAGGACCGAGTTTAGCATGGATCGAATAACTTTTGGTAATTTATAATTACGTAACTGGTGAAAGTATTTTGTGTAACCATTAATTAAATTATCTACAGTAACTATGTTTCGGAGTGGAGCGCGGGTTACGATCAGTCAAAAACGGTCTCATAGAAAACAAGTAAGAACTAAGAACTTACCATTACGAATAATTAATAATTTTACGCGCCACCCTAATTAATTTTCCAACTTCGTTCGTCACGCGAAATGAAATTCGTTTTGCTTAACTACGAGTTAATGATACGAAAAGTTTGCCGTCAAATTCAGCGACGACAAGTGGCCAAACAAAGGAGCGTATTTACAAAATTCTACTCACGCGCTAAGGTTCCGTACAGAGTTACAAGCACAAACACGAGGCCGTGGCGGATGATCATGATCAGCGCTGAGATCGTATCGCCGCTGTAGATATTCTTTTTTTCTTCAAATAGTTTTATTGTGCAGCCGTGTTTCTTCACTGTGCGTCGGCGATGTTCCCTTGTAAGATCTTAAAGTGTTGATTACAATTTCTTTCCGTGGTCCTATCAGGACTTGACTCTTGCGATTTTTCAAATCACTGACGAAGCGGATAAACCAGTTTCGGAAATGTTTATTTGCTACTTGCGCGGAGAACAGGCCACGACGGACTCACGCGATAGCCTTCGGCGTACTAACTGCTGCCATCTGTTGGTCTTTGAATCGCAAAAAGAAGAGGAAGTCGTGAAGAAAGAGAAGGGATTATGAGGAAAATTCTGTCAACTAATCAGAACGCGGGATGCTCAAATCATGGCGGATGCTTGCCCTCCACCCAATCAATTCGATTTTTTTGGCGAACCGGTTACATACAGCATTGCGAGTTTGTTCCAAGAAGAATGTTTTACATTTCTTTCCTTTTACGTTTATATCTCACTCGTCGGTCTTCGACGCTCCACCGCGATAGAATTTTTCTTCCCACGAATTACCACCGGACCTATTAAAGTGACTCAGGGGATTCCCGATTCCGAAACCGGCTGTGTTTTACGTCACGCGTCGCGTCGGACAATAGGATTCGCGGTAAATAGTGACCAACGATTTCTACGGATTATTCTAAGGATCAGAGGACTTTTATTCATCTCATGTTACTAGTCGCGACACCCGTAACAAATGCACATGATTTGCTCTACGACCTACGAAAGCGATAACCTTCGGAGTCGATAGCGATAGAGCAACTGCATACAACAACTTGGTCGTTACAAAAAAAAACAGCATTCTATTTACTCCGTAATCGAATGCGATAAAATTTTTATTTATATTGGTGCGTTCGTGAGAAGCGGGCTGTTAAAAGGGGGCACAGAAGTATACATCGATCTGCTCTTTTAATGAGGAAACATCTCGTGACAAAACCAGAGATCTTAAGGTTTCATCTTGCTGACTATCCAGGGCACGAAATCAATTATTCGAGTGTAAACACCAGGCCATCCAGGCATGCCGCAAGGTGACGGGCCGAAAGAGACGACCCCGACGACGGACCATCTCCCGGTACCGTCGCGAACCCTCTCGCGAGACATCAGAGGGCCACCCGAATCGCCTCTACACGAATCTTTGCCCGACTCTCCACCGGCGCATATTTGCCCGTAACCAAGCGACACACCCGCGTTTTGATAAGTCGTTCGACACTGCTCCTTGTCGGCCATGGATAACGAAAGTTTGAGCTTCACGTCGGACGAGGATCTGTTCTCAGTCCTTCCCCAGCCGGCGACGTACAGATTTTGTCCGAAATCGGCGCGCGACGGCAGACATATAGCCTTGATGTAGTTTGTGAACTGGACGTCGCGCGACAGTCTCAGCACGGCCACGTCGTACTTGTGGTCCTTGGCCGACGGCCGATATCTCTCATGGACGATCTGCTCGTCTATCCCGACCGAGATCGGATCGTCCGCGCAGATTACGCCGTTCTCGCCGTCCGAGATGCAATCCGGATGGGTCGCTGTGTTGTACTCGCCTAATCGGACGCTCTCCAGCTGCCACGTTTTCGGCAGCTCGTTGCCCTTGAGACAGTGGGCCGCCGTCACAACGTAACGGCGACTGATCAGCACTCCGCCGCAAGCTGTAGTCTTTCCGTTCGCTGAAAAACGCCAATTTCCAATGGATACTTAGCTCCTCGGCCAATTTCGGGCACTTACGTTTAGCGTATTCCAATAACGTCATCCAAGGGAACTCGTCCAGGTCCGTTTTCTCGCCGCCGAAGATCCTCTGGGTCAACTCTTTACCGCAATCGGTGGGAAGCAAAGGATTACTGGACAGATCGTACTGTAAGTTTGCATCGTTGTTGTCTGCAGGGGATGGCTCCTCGATGCTTGGAGTTGGTCTCGGATTGCTTGTAAATGGAAGTTCGTCACGTGGGGGGATATTGGGTTGAGGATTCTGCATCAGGCAACAGACTCGCGGGTCCTTGCCCTCGAAACCACACTGTGATCTTCTCAAAAAATCTACTGCTTGTGGATCGGAGGATGCAGTCTGAAGCAGGTTCAGCAAAGCTGGACATAATCGTATTCTAATGCACGTGCCAAGCACGCCGTTGGGTGTCATACAATTCCTTGCGTATTCTGAAAAGAAAAAAGTCATATTCCGCCGTATGAAAAAATAATGCTAATTGCTGTCCGGCTGAGCATCCCGTACGGCGCGGCGGCCTTGAATGTACAAGATTCTCACAAATCAACAGCTTCGCGTATTTTACTATTAATCTCCGTCGTATTCTTTCAGATGATTACTTCGATACGGCGGACGGTTCTTCCCGTCGCGTCGTTTCGTAATACAGCTAGCAAATAAAGCTGTATTCGTTACTCGAATCTCCACTCTTTGATACACGCTATTCCTTTATATACAATATGCGTATGTTCGTTTTCGCCGAAGGAAATATGCACGCCAGTCATTAGGAGGAGGATAATATAGTCAATTAACTTTACTTACGGGCATTGACGGAAATTAATTTCAACGCCTGAAGAAACACACTCAAAACAAACAATTTACGCATCCTTGCGCTTGACGCGTCACTCAACACGAAAAGCGTCAACTGTCGTTGAAAATCGAAAGGAATTCTCGACTCTCGCTAAAGTTCTACGGATCGACGTTGATGCGTCGTATATTAATTTGACGCGCCGGCGGATACCACGGCCGCTGTGTCGAAGATCAGGTTGTCGACTGACACCGCCGATGATAGAATGACCGGAGTCAGGGCTAACAGCTTCCCCCCACTATTTAACTCTCTTTCGATTGACTAACCAGCCTGCGATTATTCGTAAAAGTTTTTTTTCTCCCCTTGCAATTGCTGTTCCTTCTATCGTAAAGCCTGAACTGTTCCGAGACTTATCGGCACCGTGCAATTTAAATGTCCGAGCGCGTGCTCTCTATGTCATCGAAATGATCTAAACAAGATGAAGGGAAGGTCAGCGCAAACGTTTTTACGCATATTGGTCTCTTTCGCTTGCGTGCTACACGATCGAGTGGGAACACCCCAAGTTCCCCATGAGTATCACATCCTGATTGCATCGCGGGAACAGACACGATTCTCTGGAACAGAACCAGTTTTCCTTGTACATTTAGCGTGTTATATACTAGTGTATACTGTCTATGTCAATGGAAGAACCTGTATGCGAAATCGGCAATGACTTATGCTTTTATTGCTCTCGACTTGTTCAGGGTTTTAATCAGCTTTTAATAGATATTTGGTATGAAGAATGCATACGACGTAACCGTTCACTTTCATTAATGGCCGCCTGCAACAGAATTTCTGCGCGCGACCTTGGGAAGATGAGCATCACGATTCCACCGATGATACAAATCAGCGGTAAGATGCGCTATGTTAGTGGGTCCTGTACGCACATATACATATTGTAATTATTCCCATCTGATCAGCAGCCGAATCGAGTCTTCCCTTTTTTCCACTTGCCCACATTATATGAGAAACCTTATATCGAACAAAAGAATATACAGTTTCGATATTCTTTGGTTTTGTTTAAACATAAATCTGTGAACGTCATCATGTGAAAGGAATTTAAAAATTCTACTTATCCGATTTGTACTCCGCGGAGAAAAAATGGCCGTGGAGTACGATACCTGTACATCATCGGCATCTGCATTGACCACCGCGCCTATTAAAAGGGACGAAATTTGTAAGAATGTGAGATTCGTTTGCAGATTCCATTGTCTCTTTGATTATATTCTTATACAGTTCGATAAACATATACATGTAACTTTTCCAGCTGGTTGCACGTAAAAAATGCCGTAAAACTTGCTTTTACATATGCCTGGGAGCTTTAACGCACTTGGTGCATACGCAAGTTCAAAAGAAATACACAGAAACTGATCCGCTGCATGTAGTTAGTTCAAAATACATAGAACGTCTTTATAAATGGGCATATCAATGCAAGTACAAGCAATTCTTTGTAAAAGACTTTTTAAAATCGATTATTACGTCGTTGGTATTATTTACAATAGGGGTTAAACTTACTAACGAGTTAGTTGCATGGAGATTATATTGAGGTATTACATAAAGGTTTTAAGACACCAACTAGATTGTCCTATATCGATTTAGTGATCATATCGAACTAGATTCTTTAATAAACTATGGCATTTGATACTTTATAATAGTTCGCAAATTTCGCATGAGAAAATGACCGTTTAATATTTTATTCGGTGAACACTGGCAGAGCGGTACCTTTAAAACATAAATCCTGAACATACGTTATGAAATTAATACTCGATACGAAACGTAATGTACAAACTCCAATCGTATAATAAATGTAAAATGATAAAAACAGATTATATAGATTGTAACTCTTCTATTCAGAAAGTTTAATGCATTCATCCGTAGATTTTACACTATCAGCCACAACGCAGTCTTCTTTAGTCTTGTTCTTATAATCTAAATTTTCATTGCTAATTTGCTTGTCGGAACTAGCCTCTGAATATTCACTCTCTGTATCGTTACAATTTTTATTAACCTTCGCCGTCTCGTCGCTGGAATGTCCACTGTCGTGCGATATCTGTTCGTCGTCTTTATTAATTTTCTTAGGCTTAATTTCATCTTCTCCGCTGTCCTCGGAACTGTCCAGTTCGTCCGAGTCGATATCGAGGTCTAACAACGTCTTCTTCCTATTTGCCGTAATTTCTTCCACGTGCTTTCTTTTAACTCCGGACATTCCAGCCGCTTTGAAGCCCTCCTCCACCGCATCCCCAACTTTCTCCGTTAGAGTTGACCTCTCGCGTTCGTAGGTGTGATCTTTGAACTCGTGTCGAGGTTCGGCGCACAGTCTCTCCAACTTCTTTTTCTTGCGCTCCGCTGCCTCTTCTTCCCGTTTCCCTTGTCTCTCGATCCACGCCTTTAACCTTTTCTCCTCGTTGATGTCGCGAAGCCTGCGTCCGCTCAAGTCCCTGCAAGCCTCGCGGTTTGTCGTCTTCTCAATCTGCGCACCGATTGCTCGTAGCATGGAGCCGAAACCTCCTTTTCCACCGCGTAATCGCGGAACAAGAGAAACGTAGCCGCCGTAGAAAGTGTCATTTTCATCCACGAGCCTTCCATTGTGCACGATGTAATAATTTTCCTGGCAGATATTCTACAAGAGAGATCGTTTGAATCGACCTTAAATAAATGTAACGTTCTAAGGTTAGGTCCACCGAGTTAAGTACTTACAGTTAAATCCTCGATTCGATCATGGAATTCATGAACTTTAAGCGGTGTGTCAATGGTAAGGATTGGTTTCGCCCCCGAAGCAGTGCTGATTTGTACATTTATCATCTTTATTTTCGTAGAGTTTTGCATCAAACACCGTTCACTCTGTTTTTTTACAATTGTATTATACACGTATGCGATACCCTGGTGTTGCGTCAAGTGCGGTTAAGTGTCGTCCGACAAGGAAAGAAAATAAATGGCGCCCTCTAACCATGAACTAAACGCGTATACGAAGTAGAGCGAACCCTCGAGCGCAGCGCCTCTAACGAAGATCAAACAGTTTACGCTGGTTATACATATGATAATTTATACATATTTAAATTCTCGTATCTTAGAAAAATGAACAATTAATTTCCCTTATTTTGCAGCTATTTAAAAGCAATTTCGAAGATATATAATTGTTGCAGCTGCTTTTAGTGTCGAGTAATGTATTCTGGAAGCTTTGTACAATGAATAGGAACATTATTATTACATAATTTTCCCTGTTAAACAGTTTTTATCACTAGAAAATAAATTAGATACACTGTCTTAGTCGCCCTGCGAAATGGGAGAACCACGGTCGCGTTTCGAGCCTTTCCCTTTGCCTTTCGTTTTCGTCTCCCGTTTCCTACTTATCGACGATGTCGATGTCGTAGACGTCGAATCCGCCGGGCTCGAGTGACTCGAGCCTTCGCGATCCCAACGTGCCAAAGCTTCTCTCAAATTCTGTCCATCTCCCTCTTCGTAGGTATCTACGTCTACGTGCAGATTATCTTGACCGGCCTGAGCGTTGCCACCGGACTCCAAGTTTGCCCTCATCTCCTTTCTCTGATCCTCCGTGTGCTGCGGACAACGCATGGACCTTGTGCACAATTTCTTAGTATGTTCCGATATCACTCCGCAGATCTGAGTCAACAGAATTCTTTTGTCTTCCAGGGACATGTTCTCGTAATTCGATGGGGAGTTCTCGTTGCTGCTGTGAATGTGTTCGTTCATGCTGTCCCCGTTCCTCTGACTATTCTTCTGTTGCTTCGTCCTCTTTATACCATTGCGGTCCTTCCTGCGTTTACGCTTATCGTTATTCAAGCTCCAATCGACGTCGTCGTCGTCGTCGCTTATGACCCCAGTGAAATTGCTCAGATCCTTCGAATTGTTTGCTATGCGTCTGGATGCGATTCGTGAACTGTTTCTTCCCATGCCCATACACTTCTCTAAGTGAGTAGCGAAGCGGCACGCCGCCACTCCTCTGTCGCAATTCGGGCAATTGCATTCTTGAGATTTTTTCACAGGGTGCTGACCGAAGACATCCAATCCTGGGGAATCTATGAAAGATGTTACACTGTGGTGAACTCTGTGGAAGGGGTATGCATCCGCACGTACACGCGGAAAATTTTCCCTTGTGCGGAGGAAATAGTAAATAAACATAACCTGAGTAATGGAATTCAGTTCGTTAGGATGCTTTAAGAGCGATTATCTGTCTACTCACCTACGATGGCATACGATTCGTCGTCGGGTATGCCCTCCTCGACATCCGAGCTGCCAGTCTTTGTAGTTCGGTGTACATCGAACACAAATCCCATTAAGACCTCGTCAAGGAGATCATCGTAAATCTCTTTCGTCGCGGCGTCTGCATTCTCGCTTTTGCTCATAAACTCCAGGAAACATCTATTTAATTCTTGAATTCTTTCCTCAGTCACGGACATTGTAAAGGTTCGTGCAATCGAAGGACGAAGTCACTTTCTGTTTACTGTCCCGGGAGTGACAGCCCCAACTCGTGGAATCTGCCTTTCGCCCCCTTCGATTGATGCGCGCTTCGCAAGTCGCAGCGGTCTTTCTCAAATACAGCGACTGATTTTCTCCTGCGGCTTCCGATCTGACGATGACAAAACTTTCCTTCGACGCGTTAACAGTTTGTGGAACTGTTACCGAAAAGCAACAGCCATACCCGTAACTTTTGTACACTATCCACGATGACAGCCCGAAGCATTTAGAGCTACCTCTTAATCTACATTATCCACAGATGGCTAGACCCTTCTTTCCCTTTCCATCGAATCTGTACCAAAATTTGAATCTCAAACATGGCTGACGTTACTGTGCTACAATGTAAATATTTGACATAGAACTCGGTAAGACGATAGATCCTACATCTCGTCTGTGATAGATCTAACGTCTTATGGGAATCCCTGCCCCACGAAATGAAATATCGATTTCAAAAAAATTCAATTAGTCCTATCGCGCGCTCTACGCCAAACAACGGCGGATAAGGGAACTATACTCAACAGAATTCGAGAAGTCGGTAAAACTGGAAAGCCATTAAAGTCGGTAAAGTAAAAAGTGTTCTTTCCCTCGTGGTACTCGGCGACCCCCCGATAAATCGTTTCAGGCAACCATATATACACGATTGAGAAGGTGGCTCCTATCTAGGGGTCTTCCAACCACATTGCTACAAGTTATTGGCACATTTTACTTTGTTTCTGATTTTAAGACGTCTACGAAGAGACAGCTCATTTTCCGGGTGTATGTGGTTCTCTGAAATAATTCATCGTGACTCAAGGTATACGTGTGTGGGCTCTGCTTTCTCCAGGAAATTGTGCCCTGAAATAAATCGGGTTAAATCGACAGGACGTTTCTACCATTCCTAAAATAGTCGCATAATACACCCACGCCGCACTCACGTAGTTCCTACATTATTCCCAGACTGTTTTAGCTCTACATCCGTAGCATTCTACGACACGCCACCCCATATCACAGGATACAATTCCTACTTCACTATCCACACCTCACACTCTACCCTTTGGAGTTTACAATTCACACTCGTGAAGAGCTCTCGAATTAAGAACCATTTGCCTTGCGCGGCACTAATGTAGGAATAGCGTAGAAATTACGTGGTCACTGTACGTGCATAGAGCGTGAGTGGTACCTCGAACTATTCTGGGAATAATCCGATAGGGGAAAAACGCTTTTACTGACTTTACCGGCTTTTCTATTATAATTAAGTCGAGTATAATAATGAATGTTTCTATTAATACAGTTGAGTATAGTTGCCAGAGTTGTTTACCGTAGAGGCGTAGACTCTACGTTGAATTGTCATAAAGTGGATATCTCAGTTCGTGTGACACGAACTCCCATAAAATGTTAGCACTATCCTTTACCTCACCTGTGTTAGCACGTGTATAATGAAAGTTGTTTACCATAGTATTGATATTCCAAATGTTATTCTTCGTTTCCGTGTGGCACGCAACATTACCGTTGATTTATTGTCCAAACATAAACGAGCTGTTTATATTATTGCTGAAAACATGGATTTCTAGAGAAAGGTGGGTACATTGAAATTTTGTATTTACAATTATCGATTTAACATATGCTACGTATAGAAAGTATGAGTCTCAAAGACCTTCTTCAGAATAATCCTAACATTCGTAGTTCACGGTGACAGTGATAATCAATTGATTGGCTAATATATCACGGAACAAATGTATTTCTAATAGCTCTCCATTCCTCGTTACTACTTTGAACGACGCGAATAGATTGCGCTCCATTTCCCCAGAGATTTATAGCTCTCTATTTGGCAGAGTACAAAAAGTCCGTTCAAGTTATTGCTGCTTGCTTCGTAAAAGGAAGACAATGCTTTCCAAGCGTTGCGCGTGCAAGGTGAATATTGAATTTCAAATTTCACGGCAACAACCAATGTTCAGTTATTTAAAAACGGAATTAAACTCGGAGGAATTGCGCAGACGTCGAGGTATTCGCGCTGGCATTAGATCAATTTCTCCTAACACTTGAAATCCCATTGGAAGGACACACGGTAATTGTCGTAGGGAAAGAATTGAACGATTTCCGCCAGATTGTTAACGCTTTTGTAAGAAAGATCTAGAATTGGATCCAATCGTAAAACTTGGTGCGAAATACTGGAGAATTGCCAGTGTAACATCTGATGTAACGTAAGTGTAATCAGGAATCCCGTCTATTGTTAAATTGAACGAACATAGCGCTGGGTGTTTTAAATTAGATAGCACACCGATACTAACGGCAACGCAATGCTTTGCTCGAGATTTTTCTCCGATGCATTAAATTGCTCTGTGCGTCACGATAACTCGAGCAATGGACACAGAAATAAGAACCAATCGCAGCCCGTGATAATTCTCCCCCGAAGAATGTGCCCGAGGATTCCTCCAGCGCCTTGACACGATTCTTTTTCCACGAAACTCACGGCGTTACGGCGCGCCGCCGAAGAAAACGAAACGAAAAGGCAGAATATATTACGCCGACAGCTGCCGATACATATTTCTCCGTGGATACCGGTGGCGTCGGTTTATTAGTTTATTCGAGTTTTAACGATCGTACGGGGCAAGTGCCGGGCAACGAATTCGCAGAGGTCCGTTGGACACGCGTATGCGTACAAGGAAAAAGAAGGGACCGTGAATCGCAGGCGAGGGCGAGGACGAGGGCGTGGGAGGGCGACGAAAGAGGGTGGCCGATTGCAACCTTAACACGAATCTATTTCTTTCGATGCATCAGGCCGTGTGCTGAAAGTGACGCAATTAAAGTGGTGACTGCTGAGAGTGGTTGTCGGGGCCTGTCGGTTCCCGCGCGTACGCCGACGAAAAGAAAACGACAGAGCGAGGTGGGGTGAAGTGGCCGCGGCGAGAGGCAGAAGAAGAGTTTCGGCGAACGGGCAGAACCGTACGAACCTCCATCGCGGCCGCAGTTGCGGATCTCCTACCCTTTGGTGCGCACGTTATCGTCACGACAGATCCTCGTATTGCCGATTACCGACGATAGCTGGAGAGTAACAAGCACCGACGAACGAGCGAACACTTTCAGCCGAGAAGAAGAAGCAAGTTAGAGCGAGAAAATGGTTTACGAGAGCGACTTCTACACGACCCGACGGCCCTATAGCTCGCGGCCCCTCGTCTCGTCCTACAGCGTCACGGTCAGTATACATGGGATTGCCGAGAAAGCGGGATGAAGTATGTCTTAATAATGTTTTGCTGGATGGCACTAACGTCGAGTAAGAGCCCCGTGTGACACGGAAACACTTTCACTGAGCCACCCCCTCTTGTGATTTTATCCGATCCCGAATCAACGTTTCGACCGATCCGCGGCCGATCGCGCGCGATTCGGCTGCGTCTATGCTGCGTTCATGATTCGGCAACGGCAGGCCAAATTCTCAATTCGATAAAAACTATAGCCGCCTACCTATGCGTACACGAATGAAACGGCGAAACGTTGATTTCTGGGCGATCGAATGAACGAAACGCCTTCATCGCCCCGTTCGTTCGCGAAATCGATCAACGACAGCCACAACATGGACCACGGAAACAGAACAACGCGTCCGCTTTGAACGATTGGATCGTTGTCACTGTCGGCGGATCGAATTCGATGCAATTTCGAAGTCTCTACTTCCACACTGTATTCCGACCACTGTATTACTTGTTGCTACTACTGTCGCCACTATTCTTACTGTTTACTACTTTTCCCGACCCTCGATGAAACGTGCACTCGGTGTCTCCCGGTAGCCAAACGGACATTCACTGCGAATACAATTACACGACAGATCAGCGATTTCAATGCCGGCTATATTTCGGTTAACGTGCGCAATTAACAGCGCGAGCCGAGTATCCGCCGAATGATTTAATTAGAAGCATCTATGCGTGATAATCGCACAGCCGCCAACCTCCAGTTTACGGAATTCATTTGCACCTGCACCAAACAAGCTCCCTTGCGAGTTATCCGTCGAATTGGACGGACGAAAAGGCACCCTGGCAGGGGTTTCGTGACTTGCTGTCAACAAACACCCTCGCTGTGTCCGTCTTTGAACCTGTTTTGTATGTACACGCCATATGTACCCTGAAATACCCGGGGTTTTCTCAGCTGTACGTTCTTTTTTTGTTTCTTTCTTCACCCTTTTGTGTTGATTATGTAAACATTAAGTTGAGCGTTCTGAATGGGCGGTAGCTATTTTAGAGGAAGGCTAAAAGAATGGGATAAAGTAAAGGGTGTAAGCATACTTTTGCTTGCGACACTGTTCGCTGCGATGCGACGCAAGTTATCGCGATTATAAATTTCTCTATTCGTAATTCTCGCGATCGTCGAGATCCCGATCCGAAGGTTGGAAGTTGCGCTTTAGGTCACGCTGCTCGTCCCTGCGGAGGAACGAAAAATTGGAAATTGTTATAAATAGTGGTATGAGAGCAAGGGAGTCGGAGGAAAGACTATTCATAGCATTGCAGCCATTTTCCGGGACTCCGTTGTGTTAAACTTAGATAGCCGTGCGACCCGGCGAATCTTGGGTCTGTGAACAGGAAAATGTATTTGGTCGGCGAGTCTGCACGCGATCTAGCAGGCCGTATTTGAGGATGTATAGTGTAGCCGAACGAATTGCGGAGGAAGTCGTTCGAGGAAGTATCGGATCGTTCCGAGGAGCGGAGCAAGTGACGCGGTCCTTTAACGGTTTAGCAGAGAAAGGGATGGTTTTTGAAACACTGACTCGCCACCTTCCAGCTATTGCCTATTAGCCTCCTTGCCGATGAAAAGGGGGAGAACTTCCCGGGGACGTGTGTTTTGACAGCTCGGATAATCGCGCCGCCCCATTGTCGATCGTGGATCAATGGTGCCGCTAAAAGCTGACCCAAATACCTAACACCTCGGTGATTCTAACTATGCCCGGAAGATCCCCGCCTAAGTGTCTACCTCGGGGATCTTGAGCGATTCGAGGGACAGAGTTTGGGCGAATCGGGGCACGAGGAAGCGTCTTCCAGATCGTAGTTGGTGGTGTTATTAAGACATTTCTCGTCTTTCTCCGTTTGGGTAGAGGGGATCGGAGCGTCGGTGTTGCGTTACTCTGCCCTAATTTAGACTCACGACGTACCAGCGACGTGGACTCCCACCACGGCTGCTAGAATTCGTCACGGAAATTCATATGTGATTTCTGGTAGCCATATTTACGCCACCAACCCCGTGGCGCGGGGGGCTCCATCCCCTTTCGCTCGCCCTGGGTCGCATCGGCGGGCGTGAATTTCCGTCCGAAATAATCTGGATTAACGAGGCACTTCGAATCGTCTTTATTAAAATATCGCACATCCAACGAAGCGGAGAAAAGAGAGTTCTCGATTCTTCGGGTTATAATTAGATCCCGACGTATGTACCGTTGAATGTTTGGCTGCTGCTGCGAGTCGACCCACGCGAAGGACCATCGGACCACCCCCGTCATTCCGTGGCAATTTCACGGAAAGATTATTCAGCGAAGCCGGAAATGTTGCGCCGAGGGGTGTACCCCGTTCGCGGTGTTGCGCAAAGAATCGAGGGAGCCGAAAGGAAGGGGAAATTTTCACGCGAACGATTCCCGGCACGAGATCGTCCGATACGCAATTACTAATCTTGGGAATCGCGTAAGGCATGCCCTGGCCGCGGAAATCTCGACCAGCGATTCGGAATGCACGGGGGCGAATATGAGGCCGCGGGTGTTGCGCTCCTCCGTGTAGCATTCACATTGCTTCGGGCTATTTTTGCGCGAGGATAAGAAACGCGTACCGTGACTGGCACGAAGCAGGCTCGCGTCGCGTCAACACTGATCGCGGGGGAGAGAAGAGAGACAGCATCCACGCATTTTTTTGCGCACACTTATTCTGACTACGAAACGGCCTATTTCTAGAGTCTCTTGAACGCCGCGCAAGATGGGGCGGAAAGTAATACTCGAAGGCGACGCGACGCGGCTCCCCGGGACCACGTAAACCACCTCAAGACAAACGGCTACGAGTTATAAGTTGTAAGACTCGTTCAGCCATAAGCGAACCTTGGTTTTTTAACGTTCGAGACGTTCGCGTGGCGGTAACGCGAAGGATCGGTGTGGAAGTGAAGACGTCGAAAGGAGCAAAGTCCCCCCTCCCTGGTCGGGGCTTGGGAAAGAGAGACCCACCGGAAGGTACGAAGGAGGAAGCTAGCCGGATCGACGGAAGTTAACAGCGTCCCGAACGCTGGATGAAATTTACAGAAGCAGGACTACTTCCCATGGGACAAGGTACCGTTCGTTCCGCGGCCATCCCTGGTACCGGACCCGTTCACCGTGTGGGGTCGTAAGAGACAGGATCCGAAGAAGGAATTCTACCAATACGTCACGTTGAAGGACAAGGAGGGCGTCGTGCGCGGCAAGAATCCAGCGAAAGAGCAGCACAAGCGGCAGCTGGTGGACGGCGGGGCGGTATCGAAGGTCAGCTTGGACGCGGCGACCGAGCTGGCCACCAAGGGTCACGTGTTCGAGAAGGGAATACTTTCCAGGCAACCAGGTGCTGCAAGACACGCCACCACTCCAGCCAGCGGTCGCACCAAGATATTAATGGCACTTCAAACGCCATCGTGGTATCGATTCTAAGGGGCATCTCGCAAACGAACGATACTTCCGCCGGAAGATTCCGCGTTTCTTTTCTTTTTTTCATTTTTTGGAAAACATCACTTTGAAACTGGAAGATATTTTCATACCTTGCTTCGTAGAGATTAGACGGTCACCGAGCGAGGTGCCATTTCGCGCGCCGGAGAATGTAAAATACATGTACTTTGACGTTAGGCAGGCGTCAGGGTTGCCGTTTTGCACCGCTTTTAGATGTACCATTGGCCCTTTAGACAAGCATAGCTCGTGTTACGCGCGCATCGGCCCGCCGAACTATGGATTTTGTCTGGGAATTTTTTGAAAGGAGCGTCGTTGCGGGTAAAATTGGAATCCCATAATCGATAGTGCCGACAATAGCCGCGCAGGACGCTTTTAGCCCTTAGGTTCCCTCCGCTCGTCACAGACCTAATATCTGCATGCTCCGTTTTTAGCAGACGCGCACACATACCTACGCGCGTACAGAGATTCACTGTTCTCCGTGTAGCCACCGGTGCCCGTTGGTTTATTTTTAATTACCTTTGTACGCACGTCAGACGAATAAAGTACCTCGATTTTGAAGAACGTGTTTACTGGATCCGTTCCCAAGCGCGGACGCGAGCGACTAGGGTAGGCAGCGGTGCTCGAGAACACTCGGTTCTATAACGATCAACGTCTAACCTATTATATCTTGTGGTATAAAAAAAGAAAGAGATTCGGTCGAGTCTATTTGCACCGTGACGCGACTGGTATCTGTGAAATGTGTATCTATGCGCCAACGATAGTAGGAAGGCGAGCCTTGGTGAGGATTAATCGAGCGTAGATGGAGCGTAATCGAGAGAGGCTCCGCGTGATGGTTCTAGGAGGTAAACGAGACGGACGTAGAAACGAGACACCGAGCTGCACCCAACTAGTGCGAGAAGTCTAGAATACTATCAAAGAACACGAACATAACGTACACACTTTCGCGTAACGTAATCCATGTGTTTCTTGGCAAGGGCGAGTTCAGTTGCTCAACGTTGCACTCCGAGTGTCCTGAATATCTCGGCAAGGAGACATTATTAATGCATACGCGTACCGCTCCACGTTTATAATTGGCCCGCACGTTGTGTGTCTACAGATAGATCGCATATTATCGCGAACCGCCTTATCTCGACCCCCTTACCCTATTCTTTTCCCCGCGTTTTAACACGAATAAACTACTCACCGTTGTACTTTCACATTTAACTCCGCCTAATCTTCTCATCCTCTTTTCAACGATCCCCCAACGCTTCGTCTAGACACCTAATACGTACGTACCTAGCTGTTCGGTAACGAGGGTCGAATCACCCGTCGCCCTCGCGTCGCTACGCCTCACCTTTCGAGTCTCGTTTCAACAAGCATTCCTACGGTTCTGCGGATAGATTCGAAGCGCCGCGCCGTATTACTCTCCCCGTTCCAATTATCTCGCGGCACACGATGTCCTCTTCCCCAGCGCAACGTTATTCCGAAACGGAGAACAGAGCCAAACGGGAGGCAGCTTCGAATAGAGCCGGGGGCCGGGCCGCGCTGTTCGAGCGGTTGCGGAGCAAATTGCAAAATCTCTCGTACTTGGACAGTTTCGTTCTTCGCGTTTCCGACTACGTGGCCAATGTTGGTCGAAAGGCGAAGCACGAACGGGGGAGGGGTCGGGACGGGTAGCCGAGAACGAGCGGTAGTGGCGAGTGGCGTTCTGTTCTCCGGGGAAGCCTGTTCTCCAGATTGTTGACCTTGTGTAACCCGAATCTATAGACGCCTCGGCATTACGTGGTCCGTGACTATCCGGAAGTCGGGGTGAGGGCTGCCCAAGAGCATTACAGCTATGCCTACACCAACACCAGCGCGTCGAGTTCCTCCTCCACGGATCCGTACAGCCGTCGCCCGCAGAAGACTAGCTACAGCGAAGAGAACGTGGTGAAGAGGCAGAGTGGACCGTATGGATCGTACTCGACCGAGAGGTCGTCTAGGACATCGACCGGCGGCGGTCCTGGAAGCTATCATTCCTCTTACGACTCCCACACTTCCGGTCGTTTACCTGGCGGCACCACCTACCGCCATTACTCCTACCGCGTTTAAGACTCCGCCGACCCCCTAACCCCCGACAATTTCGTTTCACCGATCTCGACGTCCGACTCTCTCATTCGCCGATCGTATCGCTCCACCTGATATGTACTTTCAACCAGTTACCCCCCGCGGACGTCGACTTCGGCGAAACGAAAACACCGCCTTCCTGTCCCGCGCTGCTCGTCACCGGACTTTGGAGTTTCGTTAGCCGCGCCCTTTGTATCTTCCAGTGTGTATCGTATGCCCGATGGGCGGGAAGGCGGCTCAGGTTTTTCTCATCTGTTATCCGAATTGTCGCTACGTATTATTCGTAACACGTATCTTGCCGAATACGAAGCCCACAGCTGCATTTAGTCGTTTTGAAGCTAGTCTCGCTAATCGTTGGTTATCCATTAATGGCTGAACACATTTAACACCTCAAACGGCACGGAACCGTAAACGACAGTGATTATATAATACCTATGTACATGGTGCGCTGAATGTCGTAGCGATGTTTTGTTCTCCGTCGCCAGTTGCCACAGCGAAGAAGCGTCTCGCAGCTTTCCATTCGAGTCTCTTCGATGCACCCGGCGTAGAACATCTTTTGTAATTCGTCTCTTTCCGTTTACGGATTATACGTGTGGGAGTGTTTTGTTGCTTTCGCATAGTGGAGCGAACACTTTGTATTCGTGCAAGCATAGTTTCGTTTTCTCTAATGTAGAGTGCAAAAGAGTGTGAATTAAAAGGAACGCGTAACGATCTCTGTACAAATTCATTTCAACGAGCCAAATAAACCGTTACCACCTGATGCTACCGAAGACGAGCTACGAGTTTCCCCTGCGACAGAGAAATAACGGGTGGATCGCGACTCGCTCGCTCGCTTTCGTGCCTCGTACTTGGATCTTCGCCGTCGATTGGGAGCAATCTGTACTAAACTAACCGTAACTAACCCGAATCTCATGGTAATCTCGTTAGACACACAACGCGACAATTGGCCAAATGCTTTGCTCGCGAAACACGGAGAATTCATTCGTCGGTGGTAAAAACCGTTTGTCTGATTACCCCCGACATGTCGAGAGCACGGTACCGATAATCGCCATTTCACGACAGACACGTGCGCAAAGAAAAAAAGAAACAACGAACAAATAAACGAAAGGAAAAGGAAAAAAAAAAAGAGAAGTGCCGAAACGTGATACTGTATCGCCAAATTTACTAACCGGCTGTTGTTCTTCTTCTTTCTATTTATTCTGCTTCCCATGTGACTCCTCGTCCCCTGCCGCCGCCGGATTTCGCCGAATATCGCCGAAAATCGATTAAACGAATCGCACAAAAAATATCCAACCCCCCTGTAAACACGACGAAAGCGGGACCGCAGGATCGACCGATCACCTTACCGCTCTCCACGATCCTCCAGGTAAGTATCGCCGAGTTTACGATGGCCAAACGGGAATGTAGCTCGCTCGCTCGCTCGCCGCCTCTAACCGCAACAAGTGCGATCGCGGATTTTGATAGCGGCGCCGCGATTTCCGATGGAAATGGCCGCATTTTCATTCGTATCTATCAGCTTTCTTCTCCTTCCTTTTCTCGGCTTGCACCCGCTCGACAGATAAGACGCCCGCTTTACGCGTACACTGCTTAACGACGCTTCTCGGCTTCTTACATCCGCATCATCGCAGAACGTTCGCGCGGCGATCACAGCATCAAACTCGTAGCTGAAACGCGCCTCTCGCCCGATTCATCCTCATCGATCGTCACAACTCTAGCGCACTTGTTCGATTAACCGTTACTCATCCGCCGCTGCTCATTCCTATCACAGCTGAGTGAAACGCGAAAGTGCCTCGATCGTCATCTTCGTTAACCGTAACCATCGTCGTCGCGCTTCGGAACGAATGACCGCTGCTACTGACCACTGAAGCTGTCCGGACACGATCACGATCGATCTGGTCGACGGTATCGTAGAAAGGAAAACGAGAGGGAGAGAGAAAGAGGTGATTGGCCACGCTATCGCACGCTTTTCTTACGCTGATTGCCTGCTGGGAACGTAACGACTAGCCTCGACGAATTAGTAAAGCAGAGTTCGTGCCTCCAGTTGAGGGGTATCCCCCACATGCCATACGTGGCACACAAAAGGCTCGTCACTGTAATCCACATGCCGTACCATACGGTGTACCATGGCGGTGACGTGATACCGATAAGAGTTCATGCGCGCGTACGACCCAGCATCATCGCAGCGGAGCTAAGGAGGATACGTAACCTGGTCAGGCCGTCGACCGAGTCCTACACCGAAAAGTATCTCCAATCCAGGGACCACATCGTAAGTCTGCCACGTCCATCGTGGATGAAAACGCGTTGGAAACATATTCATTTAACACAAGAGCGATCGAGTCATCACCCCCATGTCATCGTCGGGCATCGTCGTCCATCGTGCGATCACCCTAGCCGTCGCACCTCACCGTCATCTCATCGCCGAATCGTTTCGACGGCATCTGGCATCCTCTTACAGCGGAATCGCGCGTCGTATTTTCTCATATCAGTACCGTTTAACGGCGACTCGCACTTGACTTCGAGCACCGGACGCAGCTGCCCCAACATCTCGATCGTTCCGTTAGTTCGCCGTCGCGTCTTTCACCACGTACTTTTATTTAGGTACCTAGTCCGGCGAATTCGGTTTCACGGTTAGCAGGGCTAATCGAGTAACGGCGAACCGTAGCGAACACTAATTCCTCTCGCAAGAGAGCGCGTCACGTAACGATGTGTATTTTACGTGTCTCTCTTCGCAGTACTTCGACGACGAGGCGAGGGAAATACGTGCCAGAGTGGACTCCCTTATGCGACGAGTTCACGTCTTCGTCCCACGAGCCGTAGCCAGGTACTTAACGAACCGATTCTTGCGCGTGTGCGCGATCGTAAGAAATAAGAGCCCCGCCGGTCCTAATTACCCGGCACGGGACGGTGGTTAATAGAAAGCATTACGGGCGGCGGGCAGAGTGCCAGTGTAACCCGAGACCTTTCGTTTCTAGCGACTTCTTGGAAGAGATAGTCCCGGAACGTATGCGTTGCGGGGATTACGTACGCCGGCTGATATCCGGCAAGCAGAACGCGAAAAAGGACCCGGAGCCGGTGACCTGGTACGAGGTGCCCGAGAGGGGTAACTTTGGCAACCTGGCGTGCGTAAAATACGTCGCTGGCAATCCACAGTCCGTCAGGAGACCTTACTTCAAGGTTGCCGATCTCCGCCCGTCGGACATCAAGAACGACGTTAATTTTCTCAGCTACTACAAAAAGAACCGCCAGGCGGCTGCCAACGCCTGTAAGTAATCTGGTTACGCGACGACGCAAACGACGATCACGCACTTTATTACAACGGAAAACGACTTCGACGATCGCGGGGGGGGGGGGGGGGAATCGAGGCCATCTCTCGCCTCCCCCGCAGGTTGAATCCACCTGGATGACGACACGAACGAACGATACAAATATACCTACTCACTTGCTTTTAATGGAGAACGACCGAGTTCGAAATATACAACACACGTAGTTAGAGGCACATGGTAGTAAACGCGTAATCGCGAGGAAGGTTGAATTGGGAATAATTCTTGCGAATTGTCAGCGCTCTATTTGCGCCATGCAGTCGGTATAAGGCAGTAAAATTGAAGCGGTGTTATTCCACGCCAGCGTTCCTCGCGCTTCGCCAGTGAACTTATCTTGAAGCGAATTTTGGAAAAATAAAAGCGGCCATAGGACGCCGTTGTGTGCACCTTTTTTTTGGTTTTTTTCTTCCCCGCTCGTTGCTCTACGTTTTTCTCCTCTCTTTTTTGAATGGATTGCCATTGATTCGCACTGTATGATGATTTTTGTTGTGCTGTGCTGGGCTCTTCACATATATATATTGGTGTATTTTTTCCTCGTTCGTTACACAGCTACTCCTCTCTCAGTTTTTATTTTTTTTTCTTCATGTTTCTTTATTGTACGTCTGTAGTTGTGCATCTCTGTTACATATTGTGTCTAATGAAACACGTAGTGACGAAGGTGTGAGACAGTACCGTCGGGTTTTTTTCCGTGTCGCCTCTTCCCCCATTACTTTCTATTTCTTTGTTTAATCGCGTGTTGCGCGCGGCCGCGATCCCGATTCGCGCGCACGAACGGAGAAAAGAGCAGTCGAACAATACGGCGTGAAACCGAAAAGAAAAAGAACAAACAAACGGAAAAAGAGAGCAAGATTTTACACGAAGGCAGACTCCAGTGTCAGGCAGAACCAGATGACTGGGACACGTACACGCGGCTAGCAAATGGCAGAAGAACCAGTTCGGATTTTTTGAACGTTTCAGGCAAGGGATGGAGGGATCGTGTTCCAGAGCTGTACGAGGATCCGACAAAAACCGAAGCGAAGGAGGCGGAAGGGATTGAGAGCGAGGCGCCGGCCGAGGAGTGACTACCGTCGCGTTAAATACGTTCATTCTGAAAAATCAGCGAGAAATCGGGAAAAATACAGCGCCTACTTTCGAAAACACGCGTAACAACACTTGCACAGAATCAACGCGGCGGGAGATCGTTTAAACCGAGATCGTTTAATCCGAGATCGTTTTCTGTGTAGACGAGAAGCCGGAGATCGGTGGTTGAGAATTCTCTTGGAAGCTATTTCTTTTTAGTGTCGACTCCCCTGTAAATAGCCGTAATTCCACAGTAGCGATTTACGTTCGGTCTCGCTGGATACAGTTCCCGAAACCAGAACACGAATTCGAACGAACCCAAAGACTCGAATGGAATTTCTACGCGTTCGTTGCACTTGATACTAACCCGACGTTCGCATTATTAAGTTTAATGTCGATCGAACATGTCAAAGCTTGCCAGAAAATTATCAGAATAAAGCAATCGTACCCGATAACGTGAATCATTTCCCTTGCACGAGAGTTGGAAAGTTAGTAGGGAATGGCTAGCGCGAGCGAATGCGTTGTCCCGACCCCCGAGGTAAGCTTATTTACGTGCTTTATAATTCTAGTAATTAGGTCGTCTGACGTTTTCTTTCCGAAGCGGCGCTGAGTGCTTCTCGGTTGCTAATAAGCGGCATTAATTTTAACGGCGATAAGAAAGAAAGTATAACGACGGCAACGATGATATCGCGGCACTGCGAAATCCTTCGCCGAGGCGGGTGGCGAGTGAGCCTCGCACGAATTCTCCTCGTTCCGCCACCGCTGTCTAATTATTCCGGCGAGAATAAACCTCCACTCTCGCAGCCAGAAACAGAAGTGGTGGGAACACGATGCTAAGTATATACCTGCCGTGTGTGTTTTTAATTGACCATCATTCGAGCACCGGGACTGTAGTCGAAGCGTGAACCGAGTCATCAAAACAAGACGAGAACAATGAATCTGGTTCATCGTTGGTTCCATCGTTCCCTCGAGTCGTACTGTGCGATAGCTCGTCGTAACTGTACACGTTACCGATTCCAGAAACAGTGATCATCGTCAAACCTAATTCATTCGTCGCACACCATCGTATGCTTCAATATTAATCCGACCCATTCTTTTACCGATCCTTCTATCAGCCTTCGTGCGCGTAACGACTTAACGATCGTGCCTTATTACAACACACCTCTCACGCATTTCACTGACTAACTTCTCACCCGTGGCTCCGATTTGCTGTGCACAGCCGAGTTCGTTGCGGATGCAGAGACGCAATGCCGATGCTTGGTCGTTAACTAAACGTTTATGTTTCATGTATTCTGTAGTGCCAGACGTGCCGATGACCGAGAGAGAATTGCGGAAGGGTCAGTAGATCTTGTCTAACACCCGTTAATAAGTAGACCTATATTGTTCTGTTGCGTCTGTTCACGTAGTATGACACATTCTAGCGCGAGCGTTACAGCCCGATGTGGACCAGACAGCGCTGAAGAAGGGTACGTTTCTGTTCCGATAACACCGTAACTATGTAGTCCGTGTTCTGTACGAGCATGGTGTAGAGATCGTGCCGTATTGTCTTGTAGCGCCAAAAGTAGAAACAGAACAGGAGCCGCAACCAGAAAGCAGGCGCAGCCTTAAGAAAGAAAGGGTGGAAACCGAACCCGCGAAGATAGAATTGGAGCCCGTCCCGGAACCGGAGCCAGAACCCGTGAAAGAACCCGAACCCGTCGCAGAACCCGAACCGGTCAAAGAACCTGAACCCGTGAAAGAGCCAGAACCGGTGAAACAACCTGAACCCGCGAAGAAACTAAAATCCGCGAGGAAACCGAGAGCTGCGCCTGAAGCTGCGAAGAAACCTGAACCAACGCCAGAACCTGCGAAGGAACCTGAACCAGTAAAAGAACCTGAACCTGTGAAGGAACCTGAACCAACGCCAGAACCTGTAAAGGAACCTGAACCGGTACCAGAACCTGTGAAGGAACCCGAACCGGTGCCAGAACCTGTGAAGGAACCTGAACCGGTACCAGAACCTGTAAAAGAACCTGAACCGGTACCAGAACCTGAGGTGGCACCGGAGCCCGCAAAACCGGAACCGGAACCTGAACCAGAACAGGCGCCAGAGCCCGCGAAAGAGCAGCAAGCAGCTGAAGAATCGGCAGCCGAGCCAGAACCTAAGGAAGAAACGGTACCAGAAGCGAGTTCAGAAGCCCCGGAAGCTGTAAGTGAACCGGAAGGGACAGGCGAGACCAAAGCAGCTGGTAAGAACTTTATGTTATCGCGCGAAACAGGTTTAAAGAAGGGACACTCGAGTTGAAAATTCGGAGCAGGCATATCGAGCAAGTGGGCGAGTATTTTGTAAGATGTAAACGTTGTCAATGTCGTACGTGTCCTGTGACGTATGCGATACCTTGTTGGATACTAAAAAACGGTTATGAATATGATCGGTGCACGAGAATGTTAGAAACGTGTTTGTCTCCCGATTCCGTAGAAAGGTGCACCCTATAGGCAAGATAGATTCCTTAGACGAAGCGTAAAATTGAACCGTGTGTATTTTGATTCCAGTGAAACAGGACAAGGAGGATGCGATCAAAAAGATAGAGCAGTATCTCGTTAAGGCTGCCGAGGAGGCCAGGTAGGCAGCTTTATTATAGTTGGCACGTAGCTATACGTAGTAGAGGGTTACGCAACCAGCGAACGCGTGAAAATAATCACGTAGATATAGTTGTCGGCTGCTCGCGAAACCACTAACGCCATAACATTGAACTCGGCCAGGTAACCTGGTGGCTTCTAATAACTCCACGCGCTCGCCAAAACTTCAACCTTCTCGAAGTCGATCTCGGATCGCTACTGTACAGAATAACAATAGAGGAGGCTGCGTGCCTCGGGATTGAAGTAGCAAATATTCGGGAAAGCACCCGATCGATTCGAAGGCTCGGCTGATGTAACACGACTAACTCCGCTGGTTTTACGCGCGACCAAGCGAAATCATTAGATCGCATGATCCAACGTTTCACCGCAGGAGCGACGAGGAGAAGAAGAAGGCGGCCGAAGAGCAGTTGGTGAATCTAGAGATGGAAGAGATGAAGGCGTGGGAGGCTCTACAGGCGGCGCAGGAACGATCGATGCATCTCGACGAAATACTCGAACAGGAGAAGGCCGAAGCTGAGAGGAAAGTGGAGGAGGAGAAGATAGAAGCCGATCGGTTGGAAACCGAAAGGGTACTAGAGGCGGAAAGGTAATTTGCGCGCCGGTGCTCTAGGCCGGGCGATAAGGAGCGTCAGGTTTTCGGGCGGTGAAGGAAATATCGATTCCCTGTGTCCAGGCTGCTGGAGGAGGCCCGAGTGACGGCGTTGCTGGAGGAGCAGGAGAGGATGGTCGTGGAGGAGCAGCTCGAGAAAGTTTGCCAGCAGGATGAGACGGAGGAGAGGCTAGCGAAAGTTACGTTCGAGGACACCGAGGAAGTGAAAGAACTCGACCGTTCTCGCGACGACGCAGTGGAGAGCGAGATCACGGACCAGGAGAGAGAGGAGAAGCCGTACGAGCTGATGGCGGACGACGATACAAGGGTAACCGTCGCCGAGATATTCCGCTAGGTTAATTCTCCCCTGAAATCACCTATCCTCTGTTAATTCTCTTGCCGTGCAGATCGTGGAGGAGGACGCGCGCGAAGAGGAACCGTTCGAGATGCCCGATCCGTTCGTGGAGGAGCCGGAGGGAGCGGAAAACAAAGCTCCAACGGGTGGATTGGCCGTCGATGGAGCAACGAAAATCGAAGAAACGACATCTGGCGGGGAGGAGAGCTTCGAGTGGGGCGACGAAGACGCGTAATCCTCGTTGAGAAACACGCCCCTGTTAATAGTGTCGCCATCTCATTAAGCCGCGCGCAAGAGGATGATGAATACTTGCCAATTAAGTACGAGTCCCGTTGAATGTCGTTCAATTTCAATCGCTTCGAATCTTTCTCTATTCACTCTCCCATCATCCCCATCTATTTATTTCTCATTGCCAAACGCTATGGCATCCACGAGATTCGTTATCGATCAGGGGGCAACCGGTTGATCGAGGCTGAACGTCGATCTCCGTCGGTCTGCCCCCAACCATCGCGATGCTTTTCAAGTTCCGAGCCGAAGAACTTTGTATCATTCTGCGTATCCCGCGTCGCGATTAATCCTTAAGCCACCTAAGGTATTCTATTTCTATGGCAAAACGTGTCTCGGCTGACAATACGCGCGAGTAAGCCGTCGGAAATCTTGATGAATAAAAAGACAGTCTCTTTTAGGCTCGCGGATCGTTTGGCGCAGGTTTCTGACGTTTTACTTGACCGATATCAGAGAACGCTCTGCTTAGTATTACCGTAATCATATACATAAATAATGTACGATATATCGCGAAGGAAGACGAATATGCTAAGGAATTATTAATTTCGTAACGGTCACGTTAAGAGCGGAAGGTCGCCAGAACTGAACTTCAAACTGCAAGCTCAGGAACGTCAGGCCGTTTTGTTTTCTGCCGCCAGTAACGGATGCGTTACAGCTGAGTGTGTCCGCAAAGTTTGTAAAATAGCCTTCCGCGTTCTTCCCTAGAAGAACGACAAGAAACATCCGCACGACAGAGTTAATATATTTTAACTATTACGATGTTCCTATATTTAATTCACACCGCACGTATGCATCTTTAACACGCACTGTATGCTCATGCATCGCCTATTTTGTCTATACTTCTACGAGAATAAACACTAGCATTTGAATATTTGAAGGAGAGCCGCTTTATTTACGTGCGAATATTCTAATTCGCTCGGGAAAGAGTTTCCGCCGAGATCGAACGGTGAAATAAACTGCATACCGATTCGTCTCGATAGGTGCACCCTCGGACGGGGAAAGGCGAGATTCTTTTACCCGCGACGAGCTATCAGCTGGCTGTAAATCAGCCTCGAAAATTCGCCAGCCGCGTCGATACGAACGCACGTGCGGCACATATTTCAGGGGATATTCCGCGAGACGAATCTTTCGGATACTTTTCGCATAGGGAATGTAAACATTCGCGGGGCTGTTTTCGCGGTGATCCCCTGATTGGCCGAAGTAGGCCAAACGAGAGATAGACTAGCTCAGAATGGGGCTCTGAGCAGTGTTGCTTCGAAGCAAAAATGAGGTTAAATATGTGTGCCAGCTACCTCTGGATAACTCACCATACTAAATGCGTATCTCTATATGGGTCAGCATATGCTGGCCCGATGTCACTGTAACAAACAAGCCGCATATTAGTTTTCTTGCGGTGGCCCGATGGAAAGCTGGGCCAACGAAGCGCGTTAACAACTCCATCGAATTGCTCCCTTTCGGGTTTACTCGGCACCCTCGTAAATACGTGAAAAACCATTCCCCCCTTTGAAGAAACTAACTTTCAATATTCCCATCGACTAATTATTTCGCCGCGACGTAAACCCTTTTATCCTGCTCGCGTTGACCGCCAACCAAGCCGCTGGTCGAATCGCGACGAAATTAATTAAACAGCCACCGAAGGAAGAACGGTGGCTTGACTTTTGCCATTTTTCCTCCGCGGGGACGTTCGCATACCTCGACCTTGGCGACTGTTACACAACGTCGGCGGTTAATACGATAACGTGGGAATCGATAATAAAAGCATCGATGAACGCGTACGTTTCGCTGGCGTCTTCTGCCATCGGTCGCGATTGCCGAGGAGCGAGAGAAGAACATATAATGATCGGCGATTACCATGCTTACGCGTGGCCCGAGAATCACGTTCAACAAGCCGAGTCATGGAAATTCATTCGCCGGTAATCGTTTCCTCTTTTGCAACACTCCTCGCGTGTATACTTTGTGACGCGTTCGATGTATTCGATTTTCCATCGACTTGGAAAAGACCTGAGTATATTATACTCTACCATCTCCAATCGTCCGAAGTTCCCTTTCGCGGCGCTCGGGTGGAAAACGGAGCGTGCCGTTCGCAGTATGAGAGGCCGCGAACGGCAAGGCGGAACAGTTTGCAAAATGCAGAGGGGTTGGGGGGGTTCGTAATCGGGAAACCGACGATCGTCCTAAACGCCCGTCGGCCCATCGTACGTTGGCCTCTCGGAGGTATCATAATTTTCGGAAATCAGCGCCAAGATTAGAGAGAATTGACGTCACAGACGCGACAATAAAAGGAGGGGTCCGCGTTCGTTTGTCCGACGGTAGGCTTGCGAGGACGCCGCGCATATCACTGACAATGAATCGTCGAGAAAGCGGGATGTGCGGACGTAAGCAGAGCCGCGTGTAGCACGTAGCACAGGCGAACGTGTGCGTGCGTAAATCCCTACCAACACCGCGAGAAAATCGCGAGCGTGGGTCGAACACATTATTTCTCAATTAAGAGACATGCTTGGCAACGCTTCGTATTTCGAACAAAAGCCTTTCGAGCGCGGAAGTATCTCGGTATTTCTTCCTTTTCCTCATCCCCTCCCCCCCCCCCCCCCTCTCCATCAGGCCATCATACATTTACGAGCATCGATCGTTCGTTCGTTGAAGAAGCGTAACTCTATTTATCCACTCCGACTTGGGGCGAAGTTGAATTATAGCGTGCCTTCGTTAAACTTTGTTCGACAATTCGATCGTGTTATTTTCAGATACACCGGGCCGGTATTTGCGGACGCTTTAAGTAGCAGTTCGTTCCGACGAACTTTCATACGGTAGTTAATCGGGATGATATTCCTGGGCGGCTGCCAATTTTATGACAATCCGTTTAGCCATGCTGGTTGAATTACGGCAGCGAACAGGCTTTAATAAGGCTGAATAATATTGTGACGATCAATTGCCCGTCGCGCGTCAACGACAGGTATACGCGTTACGGTCTCGAGGAAGGCGATCCGGATCCAGGCGTAGTGAAACGTTAGCAGAAGGAATGCGAAGTTGAAAGGCGATACTGTATATCTGTCTGTTTAACGCGCGACATTGGTAATGAATTGGTCGGCCAGGTTGGCGGGGACGTGAACGCGGAACGGAAGTTTGGAGAAGCGAATCCGCCGAGGCAGCGTATCTGCTCCCGGGACACGCGGTAACAATTTGCTTTCTCCTTACTTTGCCGCGCTAAAAATATTGATCCGCTCAACCTTGAGGCGTGTACGTTAGAATTTAATCTTCCTCGTTCCTTCGACCGAGAAAATTGCTAGAGGCTACGAACGGCTGGGTTCGGGCTCGTTAATTTCTCAACGCCAGGGAAATCTATCGCGCGATCTTCCTCCGTTCCGCGACCTAAACCTACGGGGTATCTAATCGATACGCGAATCAGAAACAGCCACGGTAATGTCGCGCGAAAGGTAAATTTTCTCCCGCAGCTTTATCTCCGACCAGTGACGCATTTAGCGGCATTTCTCGCCCTCGGTCTCGGCGGTGCTAGGCGCGATGGAACGCCGCCCGTTGGACGGTGAGCGCGAGGAAACGGCGGGGAAGCTTTATCGCGGGGCGTGATGCATGATTTTCGAAAATAGACGGGACGCTTTGTAGCCGCGGGGGAGAGTAGCGATCGGCGAGGAGCGGGGCCGGGTGTGTTTCCGGGATTCCAGAATTTCCGAATTGCCGAATCTACCGACGATCGCGACATTGTCCGGCGCCGACGAGGCTTTACGCTCACGAGTGGCTGCACGTGCCACGCACCCGGAACCCCGAGTTACGCCGTCCTCGTCGTTAAACTTCATTCAGATTCTCTTACCTAAACGAACGCTGTAAATCCACCGACGGAAAAAAGAGCAACGGATAGTGGAGAGAAAAAGAAGGGCTCAACGATCCCGTCGCCGTCGAGTAGCTAGCATCACGCCGCGTAGTTTGAACGAAGCTATTCTTCTCAATGTACAACGTTCAACCCCAATTAAACCCGAACGTTCGTTAATTCATATTTCGTGACACGGAATCGGACGCGCGCCCCCCGGCGAAGCTAGAGCCCGCGGAGATTATCTCTACATTCAACCGATTCGATGCGCCAATGACGTTTTCCCGTGCTGTCTTTCTACGTCGATTAATGCCTCCAGGCAATTACCGCGAAATAATGCGAAAAGTTCATTTGTCGAAGGTTATTGGCATACCGTTATCGAGCAGCTTCAAAAATAACGCCGGTGTGGTCGTAGCGAGCAGTGGGGAGGGGGTAATCGCGAGGGAGCATCGGGGTAATGAATGACGAGCGAAATCGTCATTGCCGTCGGCATGGTGAATCGATGACGGAGGTGCCGGTTCACGCCGGCTCGATAAGGGCGCGATATATGCAGAAGCTCCGCTGCGAGGGATTCCCGGTGTGCGAAAGAGTATTAAAGCGGACGCGAACGACACGAATGTATGACGGGGGGAAGGGACGTGACCTTTTGGAAAATATTTCTTCGTTACATCGGTTTTTACTGCGGCACGGTACGGAGAAACGCGGAATTCGTGGCACAAAGGTAACTTGGTTGTCCAATAGTCCAATGTTCAGAGCTGACGTCAGTGCGGGGTTGTTGGCGCCACTGTCCTATGACGTCATTAGGGGTGTACTTGGGGTGGTACGCGGGGGTGGCCGGACTTCAGAGGCGTAGGCTTCGCAGAGCGGGGATAAAAATATTCTCCGCAACCGCGGCAGATCTGGACGGAACGTTCTGCTCGAGCCGATCGACGGAGACGTTATCGGTGTTCAAATATTTGTAAAAAAAATCTCGGCATTCCTTGCTCGAGTTTGTTCAAGTAACGAACCGAGGCGCGCGCGCGAAATCGATCGGAGCCAAGCAGCGTCTCTTTGCATCGCGATTATCGCGGAGAAACAAAATCACGGGCCGGATTGCATAATGCAAAGGCCGGGCGACGGAAAGTTTTATGATTTGCTTTCATTCCTCTTGAACGATAACAGGGCGAGTAGCTGTGATGTCTCGCTGGAAAGAAATAATAATGCTCGAGGGAGGATTATTTGCGAGAATTAATCATTTTGCCGCTTCCTTGTTATTACGTTCGAGCGGCAGCCGGGGAATCGGGGCTATAAGAGATCGGTGAATGTAAACGGTATAAATTCCATTGTTACGCCACTGAGTTAGGGCTGTCAAACACGTGCCACCTCCAACCCTCCAGGCCTCCGCCATTTTGGTGTTGGAGTTGGGTCTCTCATCCTCTCTCGTCCGTGTAATCTCACTTCGTACTACTCCAACCGCCCTCTTAGTCTATGTTATTTTACCGATTCTTCTGCGCGAGCCCAATGGCGTAAGCGGCCCCTGTAAAGGACAATCGTAAAAACGAAAGCTGAGAGGCGCAGGAAGTCGGCCGGCTGAACAAACAACGGAAGCATTCCCCGCAGAAACGGCGCTCGCGATATATTTTTTCATTCCACCTTCTCGGAGGTGGAAAAGCTATCTTTATGGTTAGCCGGTCGCGAACCCGAGAAGCACAGGCTTGAAATCTATCGTAAATCCCGCGTGGCGAGGGAGGGAAGAAAGGGCAAGGCAGGGATTCCTACAGTCCCCTTGTCTCGTTTTAGGAGCAGCTCATTGGACGGAGTGGGCGATTCAGGAGATTTACAATTTCTCCGAGAAGAACACCGAAACGGCCAGTGCCATTGAAACCTCGCATCGGCTGGGGCTATTAAGATCGATCCTTAAAGCGAAAAGCTTTTAAAGCTTCGCCGAAACGGCGGACCGGCCAAACTCTAAGGGATCGCCGAGTTTTCATCGACCTCGGACAAGTTTATGACTCGCTGCTTTACGATTCTTCCTCCCCGGCTCTACGGAACAATGAAGAATTTCATGGAGGATGGCGCGAGAATTCGTCGTTTCCACGATTACGAAACTTGATTTACAGAGCCTGCACGTCTCGCTGGTGAATCAGATACAAAGAACCGTTAATCTTGTACACAGTGGGGCCCCGCCCCACCGTTCCGTAACGTGCTCAAAACTTATTCAAGGTCCGCGGGTCAATGCCGGTTTGCAATTTAAACCTCTCCGCCTCGCGTTTCCGCCGATTATTTATTTTCCTTGTAAAGGAATAATAAAATCAACCGATCGATTTGCTCGGCAGACCCCTTCTCTACGAGCCTAGTACTTGAAAATCGCCAGTGGCCACAATGTTACGCTTACACGCTGGTATGCAGCCGTCACGTGATTATTTAAACTATTTATAGTTACGTGTTGCGGTCAAACACCAGCAAACTGATGAAATTCCGGCAATGTCGACGGAACGTTTCATCGGAGCGGCAGGGCGGTGCCGTTTTAACGGCAGCCTTTGAAGAATACATCCTTTTTACAGATAAATGGCAGATCGATGCGGGGTGTAACGCCTGTTTACCGCGCGCGGTGCGAAACGGACGAAGATTCAGAAGGTAGGTATCTGAACCGGCGACGGGTGTGTAAAGCTGAAAATTATCAGGAAACCGCGCGGATTGGCTGGGATTGCCTATTCTAGAGTACGGGAGTGTAGGTATCGTACGTACGCTCGTAGAAGCCGTAGAGTGTTGCGCGAAGCAAACGATACAATTGGGCAAATGAAAGTAGGTGACTGCGAACAATGAGCAGCGATGGGCCAAGAATAAGATTCTCTCTATTCACTATGACGCATTGCAGTGAATCACAATTGATTGTGAGGCACGTCACTCACCGTCGAATTTACGAGCTATGAGCCGGTCTCGTGCTCGGTGGCGTCAGACCCTTCGCCTCTATAATACGATTTCGCCGGAGAAGCGCGGGGCGAGGGACCGGCTCCCTCGGATTCTCAAAGTTCGAAAATAGGTATCCTGGTTCGCGGGCGGCAAGGCAATTCCGGGCGGGGGATCGATCGTTTATTTGCCAGGACGAGGTTCGGGGCGGCTCGGCGCGGCGGTTCGGCGTCGCCAAAAATGGGCGAAATCGTTTGGCGGATCAAGCGCCGCTTGAATGCTGGATGGCCCGTTCGTTTCTGGTCGATTGAAAGATTAACGCGATATCGGCGTTCCCCGGGCTCGGAAGTTTACCACTTAGGCACCGCAGCGACCGTTGCTAAAAACGGAAGGAATTTCGTATCGGCGGGTGAAGCCCGAGCGGATTCACGTGGACGCGGCTGTGCATTTGTAAACGCGAGGGGACGCGCGCGGCTCGTTGATCAGTTTTTGGATCGGAAGAAAGCCTGTATAGGATGGAAAATAGGGAGAAGAATGTACGTGCTGTATGTGTGTGTGCGTGCGGGAGCAAGAGAGAACGAATCAGGGGTATATGCAATCGATAATATCCACGGACAAAAATACTCTTCGGCGGCTTATATGTAGACTTTGAGCGTGCGTCGTAGCGTGGCCGGACGTTCCAATCTGCCGGAAAAGCTTTTCATACATTCTTCTCCAACGATAGGAAATCCTATTCGCGTTACACGCTTAATCGTTGTTTAGGCTTTAGGCTTCCGATCGGCCGCTTCGTTTCGCGCTCCAGCTTGTCGATGGACACTGCAAACATTCGCCAAGCGTTCCTTTATTCAGATAAGTGGCAGAGGAGATTTTGCTCGGTCGACCAGTCCTCTAATAATTGTTCTTTTCGCGGAAGCTGAGCCGAACCAAGGAATAACATCGCATTGGATAGATTCCAAGGAGAATTCGATTCAGACGAAAGCGAATTGAATGGGCTAGAATGGGCGAACGTGAAAGGAGCCGAACGAGGGATGAAGAAATTCGAATTTATCAACTCGGCCCGGTATGCGCGGAATCTCTCGACGCCCGCGCCTTCGCGATTTTTCCTAAGAGAAACAAACTGTTCTTTTTTCTCTCTCTCCCCTCTGCGAACTCGGGGGGAATCATCTGACCTCGATATCGAATGTCTGGTGCGTTGAGTCAGGTTCCAGATCCAAGGTCTTTTAAGAAACCGAAGGTCTCAGCCCCGTCTTCGTTCGGCTAACGCCGGAAAGCCGCCCGCGCCGAAGACGTAAAAACCGTCCGCGTATCTTCCCGGCGACGATTTTTCACGGCGATCGTAGATTACGGTCTATGCAAAATCTGGGCGACAGCTCGATAAGATACAGTATCAGCATTGACGCACGCGGTTATCTCGGAGACAGTTTTCATCTCGGACGAAGACGCGACCTCGCCGCTTCTTCTCGGTTCCGTTCTGATTGGACGGGCCGATACCGAGATATTCGACGATCATTATCACTGACGCACAACCCCGTTCGTTAAGTCCTCGCGATCCCCGGCCGTGTTCTACGTTTCTGATAACGGCCGCTATTTATTTTCCACCGCGTCACGTGCTCGCAATTAACCCTTTTATTGACCGAACACCGCGACTCTCCCGGGCTGAATTTTTCATGGCATTTATTCCCGCTGAAGAACCGGTGTGTCCCTTTTATTTTCGAAGACCGCAACGGCGCTACGTCTCCGTAACTGACGCTCGGCAGGATTCAAATAAACTGGAGGATTTTGACCGAGTTTTAAATACGCTTCCTGCGCAGAAATCGACACGATCGATGGGGGGGGGAGGGGCGCCGGGGTCGACGAAATATTTTCTGCCTTCGGAGTAAACGTTTGCGCGAAGTTCGAGCTGCGAAAGATAAAGGGACGTCGGTCGGGACGGAGGAATTATTATTACAGCGGGGGAAGAAGAATGGTCCTGCGAGTCTACGTACAGCCGACGACGGGGCGAGAATTATCTTGTCCCCTTCTTTTTTTTTCCAACTCCCCGGAGGAATTCTAGCGTTTTTCAGGGTGCCGCGCGGCTCGCTGACACCAGAAGCCTTTCCGAGGCTCGAGGAAGATGTTGACCCTGGACTGCTCGCTGCGGCACATTGAACATTGACTTTAACGAGCGAAAATAGGGAGCCAATCGACGAGCGAATGCTGCCGAAAGAGCCGAGACAAAGGGGCAGGAAAGGAGGTTGCAAGAAGGGGGGAAAGGACCCTCGCGATCAGGCTACTATTTAAGTAGCAAGCACTAAGCTCGAGGCGTACGCTTGGCTGTAGTACGCTGTACACGTTGTACGGTACGCAGCGGTGGTTAACCACCGCTCTTCTCTGCGCGGCATGGCATACCGCGACAAAATTAGCGACCAACCGAAATAATTTACCACCAGACTCCCCGAGGTGCTGTACGGCCCTCGTCTGTTGTGTTTCGCGTACTGTCTCGCAGTGACCCTGAAACCCGACATACTTACACTACCGCTCGGAACTTTGGCATCCCCTCTTCCTATTATCCGACAACGTAGGAAATCCCTCTATCCCGCTGTCACAGCAAAGTGCGCGAAGCTCCGTATACCGTTTCTTAAAAAACGAAAAAGATAAAAACAGCACGCCTCTCGAGTGTTTATCAGATTTATTCTAATCTACGTTACAGAGTCCTCGTCAAAGTAATTCTTATTATTTAGTAAACTTCCACCGTGTTATCTAAATGTTTGTCAGGGGAATGAAAGGCTTCGCCGCAATCGGAATGCATGGATCTCCGCGATAGCACCTAAGTAGCCGATGATGCGTGGAGAATGCGTAGCGCCGAGATGCGAGACCCATGACGACGCGGCGCGACGCACGGGGTCGTTCGTGTTATCGCGGGGAATTTGCGATTTGAAATTTTATTACCGCGGAAACGTCAGCGGTTTGATCTCGGAAAAACATCGCGACAGAGCAACCTGCGAGCCGCACTTACATAGAGCCGTAGAGATCTTATTTCTGCGATAGATTAGTTAAAAGCTGCTCGAGGATAATTTTGCTAATACCGGTTATCACAGGCATCTACGTATGCTGATCCCGTTGACGTTCGATGATTCAGGCGACGTGCAATTTTATCGCGCGCCAGGTAAGTGCGTGGAAATTCAAAAGAGCCGTGGAAACGTCATCGCGAACGATGATTCATTTGCCAGTTAAATGAGCTACCCGGATCCGTTTCTGAGAAGCAACGACTGGAAGCATTGTCACCTCCCCTCCGCGAAGTCTGTCGCCTCCGAAAGGTTTTCCCCGAACGAATGAACCCCTCTCCGAGGGAAATCCAATTTTCCGTGGCAAATTGCTTATTCGTTCGGTCGCGCTTCGCTGTGCCGTGACGTTAGAGCGGCTGGAATCCGCGGTGAAAAACAATTACCGAGAACGGTTAATTGTCTCCGAGGGAATGATCGACGGTCCTTCGCGGGATCATTCAACGGCAATAAAGACCAGCCGCCCGTTGAAAAATAGACCGGGCGAGATTAAAAACGAGGGGCACGAGAATGAAAAGGGCGGATAATTTTATAAAACTTACTCATCGATCGGCGATGCCGTTCGCGTTTCCCCTTAAAAAAAAACCCTGCTTCCTTTGTACTTGAAAAGTTTTGGCAGCGTTTTTTCGGTGGAGAGGGGAATGACGCGTGGCGCGATTAATCCTGATATTCGATCGATAACGTGTGCACGTTGGATTCGAACGAAAGTAAAGCAGAGAGCGCGGAGGAGGCAGGGGAAGAGAGATTTTTGAGCGCGTGAAAACAGCGTGAACGTAAAAGAAAAAGGCGGAGGTGGGCAGCGGAGGGTGGTACGCGAAATAAAATTTGTCGGTTGCATCCCCCTTCTCTGGTGGAGCGGTAACCTGCAGTTGAGGTTGTGGCGCGCGGCAATAGAGGCCGAGCTGATCAGTCTGCGCGAGTCTTTCGAGCGGTGAACGTCGTACTCTCTGTAGTTTCTCTTCGGAATACGTTACGGTCTATTCGGTTTACGAACTCGAGGGAGCTTTTCCTTTTCGCATAGTTCGAGCCTCGTTACGTCCGATCGAAACCGAGCAGAGGAGCCCTTTGCCGAGTTATCGCTTGGCGTGGATTCGATCGGCAAAATACGATTTAGAGAGTCGCCGACACAGCAGAAACTTTCGAGCACAGATGGTCAGGGGTACGTACATATATAGATGCCAACGTATTTGCGTGTGTTTTCCGACGGAGCTTCCTGTTATCGTTGGATATTCCGTTTATAAGTTAGTTCCTTTAACCGCCGATCGCCTTACGACAATCGTCTAAATGTCTCGCAGGTGCTCGGTTCTATTCTTCCGTCCGAGCACTCTGCTCCTGGAACCGTCGTTTCTGTGTCCCTTATTATTTGGCTGTTGATCCCCGTGCATCGTTAGCCTGCCAGTAATGCCGGTGGAATCGATCGGAAGCGCGTCTGACCGAGAGCCTTGTGTATCTACTTAGAATTCACGAGGCGAGGCGAACTATTTGAATTTGGCACGCACGGCTGTGCTTCGGATTCCGAGTTATCTCGCGCGTCCATTCAAAACGACGATTCTAGCGTGCAATTAGAGCGAAGTGCTCTCGACGAGCGGTTATGAAAATGTTCAGCTAGAAATCGACGGAGGAATCTCGAGTAGAAACGTTACAACTGGTTCTAAACGGCTGTGACGTTTATCCGGTGTAATAATACGAGAGGATGCTTTCCTCTCTCTGCCACGAGTTTTCTTACCTTCTTTGTTTCTCGTCGGTTCTCTCGGGGCCCTCGGCAGAAGTGGTCACGGTTCCGTGGACGTCTGGTGGGCAGGTCGCATTGTCTAAGGTCGCGAGGCACTCGTCGTTCAAGCTCGGATCCTCTTCTCGGCGCGGCGTGGTCGCGAAGGTCGATTCCCAGCTTCTAACAAATAAAGAGGATTTCTTTTGTGCTGCGCGTCGCCGATTGTGCTCCTCCGTTCGTCGCGCTCGTTCCACCCGGCGGTAGTGTTATCAGTATTATGACAATTAACCGATCTCGAACGGGCGGAGTAGCATCGGCGCTGAAATTTATTCCCAAGGTGATCGGTTATTAAGATCTCGATGCTCGAACGAAACGACGCTCGGGCCACGTGACGCTTTTAATTAATCATTTTATTAACGAAACGTACGTAAGCTTCTGATCTATGGGGCCAAGGTCCCGGATCCAGAAGGATCTACGCTGGCGATCCTATTTTAGAAAGAGCGAACATCGGCGCCGGTAGTTCGGCCGATAGAGATCCGCAATAGCCGGGCGATAAGCGCGATCCATCGGTTGTAAGCCAGCAGAAATAAGTCACCGCCTCCGTCGAATCGGTGGCTCTAATCTCGCGCAACTTTTAAGCGGTGCTATTAACGGCAAGGGCGAAATATATTCAGCCAAGTATAATTGAAGTTCGTGCCGCTAATGACGTAGGAGGATGTGACGTGAGGCGGGCACGTGTAAATGCACCCATCGTAGTGTGCTTCCGTCATATAAATTTGCACGTGCCGACCGCATAAAATAGTCGATCGGCATCTGGCCCGGAGTTTTAAATTCTCGCTGCCGTTTCGCCGGACGACAGCGGGCAACCGCGCCCGGTATTCTCCGCCGCGTCGTCGTAAATCTTCCAGCTATTTGGTAAACAATAATTTTATCGATCGGCAAAAGCTCGCTAAATGTATCGATCAAGTTTTACGGTGGAAACGACCGAAAGTGAGATCGGTGGTTAAGCGTATCGTTTCTCCCGCACGATCAATGACCCGATACAAGGACCACTCGCCAATCGATCCACGTTAAATAAAACGAAGCTATGCAATTTACATAAGAAAATGGCTCGGGGGTGTATCGTCTGGCCTATAAATGATAAACGAAGATGATAGCGCGTCAATGTTAATGTCAGCCAACATGCTTTCGACCTGTCTTTCTTTTCGGACAGAATTTATCGTACTTCGATCGGGAACGTTCTACCCTCTGATATCGTCTACTCCACCTAACTACCAAGAAAACTACTTTCCGCGAACCGATCCAACGTCACTTGCAGCACACGAACAATGACACTTTCTGCCGTACGCACGGGCCAGTTGCCTCGAGATAAACGAGGCTTCCTTTACGCATCGTGCCATCGCCAGAGATGCGTGTAACATAATTATGTCTACTTGGACACAATCGAGCCAGTGTAACGATCTTAACGGTATCGCCGAGAAGCTCGTAAATCATTTATACTCGTCTTAATATTTCCGCCTGACTACGAGCGGAAGTCTTACTGCTGCGAGGAGGGGAGCAACGCGTTGCTCGCTCGTTAAGCGATATTTGACAACACCAGGCTACTTACGATGCCGCGCATCGTTTCGGAAAGAGGAGCAACGCGTGCGATTAAAAAAATATCAAACGTCACCGCGTTATCCGTGAAATTACCGTGTCGTAAATCTCCTCGCGTGCATGCGTGCGATTCGTGGAACTAACACTAGCAAAAGGCTCTCCGTCGGAATTCATGGATTTACGTCACAGTATTTTTTGTTGCAGAGTCGTTGCCTGACATAGCAGTGACGATGGCATCGGGAAGAGAAATTTACGGGGCATTCAGGTAAGCGTCAGCGAAATTTTTACTTCGTCGCGAACACCTCCGTCGGCTGCTCGAGCAGTAAAAGCAAAACAAATTCTTAAAGTTTAAAGCAATAGACGTCTCGCCAGTTCTCGATCATGACGCACCCGCGTAATAGATTCGCTTATCCCTGGGGCCAGATCATGCGCGCGCTCGCGAACATGTTATTTCCAGAATTTTCGTGGGTGTAAATTTCCAATACGACCTTTCTGTAATCGTTTCGGCGGAAAAGTCCGCGTGGGCGGCGGTAGTCGATACCCTCGGATTATACGATCATCTTGATGCGCTATCAATCCAGTTTGGTGCACAAATAATACTAGTCCATTCTGGCTTCGAAGGTCTGGCGATATATTGCCGGGATCGAGCTAGTCGATGCTGAATCGACAGCATTCTCCTCGTACCGAACATCTTTCCCGAAATCATCCACCACGCATCTTTTCGCCTTCTATTTCACACGCTCCGCAGATTATAACTCTTAAAGTACAAATATTTTCATAGCTCTATAGAGAGCACTGTATCGTACGAGAGCGGTTCAAACGATTATGGTTATAGACCGTGACGCAAATAACAAGTCCCTGAAACTTTACATCTTCTCTCTGTCTCACTCTCTCTCTCTTGCCCTCTCTACCTCCCCTTCCCCCACCCCTGCCATCTTCCCCTTTCGTTGGAATTTTCGTGAGAATGTAGACAAACGTTACGTTCTCTTATTTAACCGGCAGAGGGGACACATTCGCCGGTAATGTAATGGAAGATTTTACGTAAAATCAATCGGTTATCCACGGCCTAGGCAACGTGCTTCAGTACCAATGACGTAACATTGACGCAAGCGACAATTGTTGCCACTACAATGCTGCAGGGCGGAACGTCGATAGTTCGGACCGACGACGAAAATCCCGTCCTCCTTACAATTAGCGGGCAGAACCCGTTCGGTTCTCGAAACCCGGCTTTCAGACGTTCAACGATCGATCTGCCCCCTCCCCCCGCTCCCTCCTCGAGTTTTTCTTCGCGACGCGACGGTCGAGCATTATCGAAGAAATATTTCGTCGGCGTTAATCGGGAACTGAGGAAACCAGGGAACTCGCAGAAGATAGTTTTCTATCGTGCTCGTGTGTGTTGACGGTGCTCTGTTTAAATTTGCAGTCTGATCGTGGACGACGTGGACTCCCACTCGATATCGAGCGAGAATTCGGACTTGGACGGTGTGTCGAACGAGAGCAGCTCCCAGAACTCGTCCTCGCAAACGCCGTTAGACAGCCCAGGTGGACCCAGGGAGAGGATCAAGCAGATCCAGGTGGAGGCCGAGACGAGAAGGGGAGAATTTGCGAGGCTGCTGGAAGAACACGCTCAAGTAGTGAGGAAGCTAAAGATGATGGAGGCCGAGGAGCAGCTCTCGACGCCGGCGACGGCGACCGGAAACGTTGTGGGAGCTACGCACGCGTGATTCCATCCTTAATCGGGCAGAACAGTCGTAGGATTGGGACCACCGCGCCTTTGCGATGCGCACCGATTCCTCAAACACAGACAGCTAATTGGAAAATGTTGTGCGAAATAGAGAAACAGCAGCTCGACGTTGGCCATTCCCGTCGCCATCGACGCGCGGAACCAGCTAATGTCGACATAACCTCGCGCGCCTATCGCCGCAAACGTTCTAGTTTCTGTAGAAATGAATTCGCTAACGTCACGCTGTACTCGACGCCCGGGGCAAGCCCGCTGCTCGATTAGACGCGACCGATGAAATAGCATAAAATACAGAGACAAATCTCCGGGCCAACGACCGTTCGCACCGAGAACTTGACACTTGATTAAATGTTATCGCGGAGGCGACACGGGGGCGCGATGGTTAGCCCTAAAGTGTAAAATGACGTTTTCCTTTTTTACGCTTTCCTTGAATTTCACGCGAGCCGGCGCGTGTAGCGAAACCTTCGCTTCCGCGTCTCTGCTTTTCTCGTCGTTCGTAGAATTCTTACTTAGTGCGACCGGGCCTGAACGAGTACACACTATACCTACTTTCCTTTAGCAAAAGTGAGAAGGATGGCGCGTGGCGGATCGAAGCGGGTCTTGATCGGTTATCAATCTAGGAGAATTGTTCGTAATTAATTTGCCTGCAGAGGTATCAACCCTATTTGCGTTTATCACGAAGTCTGAACTACTTCTAGTTACGACAATAATGAGGAACACTCGGCGTATATGTATACCGTGACAAAATCACGAGATAAAAGGACTAACGTATGTATTTCCTGTATATATATAAACTATACACAGCATAAATGGCTGGCCTAAGCGTAGTACAAAACTTTTAAACAACAAACGAGAATGCTCGGTGCTAGCTAAGAATGAGAAGCTTCGGTCGTAGCACTGTGTTGTCAACTGTCGACGCACCGATCGTCGATGCAACGTTCTCATTTCGCTTTTCGCACGAAGCGTTGCGATCATGGATAATAAATAGTAAATCTCGACGAAGTACAAGCTTCTACGTTTTATAGCGTTGTATATTTGAGTGTTCCATACATGTAAGTTAGTTTTATATATACTATAAGCGTACGTACGTATAATAGCATAGAATTCTAAGCCTGTCGGAATGCACGTAGAGCTTTTGTAAATAGATTCCTTTTTCAACGGTAATCCATCCAACCCGTATACCTAAAGTATTTCACCGGCAAATAAACGTTGCAACGTCGTGGTGCGCGCGCGCGTCGACGGGGGTGTTCATTCGGGAATCTTTTATTTTCTCGTGTTTTGTGAAAAGTAGGAGGTTCACGTTACGTGCGGACCAACAAATTCTAAGTACGACCTTTCGTCTGCTGCGTGCATGTCGCGCCAGGTTTGTATCGACATAAAATAGGTATTATTAGGCATTTATAGAACTATACAGATATACAAATGTATAAAACTATTCGAATAGACTTGTGTCATCATGTTAATATTAAACTATGACAACAAAAACATTAAATATCTATTGCTTCGTCCTACTACTATTCAACTTCTCCATCGAATTATAATCAGAATATTTCCAGCATGCAGTTCGATTTCACATTTCTTCTGGCATACATACATACATTCATACATACATCGTTGAATCGGGATATTGACGTCCCTTTTTTTTTTTTTAAAAGTAATTCTCGTATATGAAACATTTCGTTGTCTCGCTGCAAGCGAATAACACGGCAATAATATTTTTAATTCATTTCGATCGATATAATAGAATTAAAAGTAAATGTTGCGTCTTAAAGAACTTCACTACAGCACTAATTATAGTCGTTCGATATACCCTCGACATGATCGAAACAACTGTGTTACGTAATGTTAAAACAAGTATCGTTCATTCAAAAAAATATATACTTTATTGAGTTTTTATTACATATATTCTTTTTATCACAGAATTTCTTTTTGATTCTTTATAATACATCTCATTTCAACAATGAGAATACCTCGGTAAAAAACTGGCTCATTTTGGAGTGGCGATACCTTCTCTATGAACGAACCTTCTCATTTTCATTAATTAAACTAATATGTTTTTAAACCTTTTTCCAATTATTTTCTCATATGTATCGCTGCGAAACTTTCCACATGTATAATGATTCAAGTGAAGTGAATTTCGAGCATTAGCAATCTAAATTGAATGCAATCGTGTCTACAAATGGGGACAAAGCATGCATTGCAAGAAACTGTATACATTAGCGTATAAAGTGAATGCACATAGATAAGAAAGGAAAATATTTAACTCGATGAGAAAACATTGTAAGAATGAAAACATATATGGAAGCTACACAAGTTAAACACATACGTATATGTCTAAATCTTACGATCTAAGGATTCTGAGGTTTATATACGAGGATTCTTCATTCCTCACCTAAAATCTCCACAATTGTCAAATACCAAATCAACAGTGCAATCGAATATGATTAGAAGAGAGTGAATAGCTTTATTTCATTTCAATGCGCACAATTAATTTAAAAGCTTCTAATTTATAAATCACAACAAATTTATGCATCCAATATTAATGTGCGCTCGAGCTTCATCACTATTAGTCTCTGGCTTAATTTAACATTGTGATCTCTCAAATATCTTATCAAATCTGCTTGCTTTTCAAGTAATTCCTCCAAGTTCGATCCCCTATCGTGGTAACCTACTTCCGAACTACCTGCGTACGTGTCTTGAGTGAACGACGACAACCACTCCTCTCGAGTGACATCGGGCGGCGGGCGCAATCGATTGAACCTTAGAACTCTATCTGCAAGGTGAAAAACAATTTAGCTCCATCCAGTCCAGTACCTTTAAGCGCTTAGTACTTGCAGCTGTCCGCGTACTTACTGATATAATTTACATAAACTGGCACGATAATTATCAGCTCCAACGTAGTTAGGACGACTATGTAATTCAAGGGAGTGAACCACTCCGACGCTCGACAGTACTGCTCGTAATTAACTTTATGCGTGTGATGTAGGATCACAGCCAACAGTAAATAACACATCGTCCATAGCGACGCTATGAAAAGGGGCGTCCTTATGCGTTGATACGTTGACTGATAAAAATCAAGATATCCGTAAATGCGAAGCTCGTGATGCTTCGCTTTGACGAAATGATCCGTTATCATAATTATTAACCAATAAACGCAATGGAGGTATAAATATATAAAATAAGTGTCGCATTTATTTTGCTCCTCTGGCCAGACGCACACGAATATAATTCCTGTAATTTCTAAGCACACCTGAAACATTGAAAAAAAAACCGCATAAATTATCGCGCGAAGAAGCGCGGAACTAGGTGCTAAAGATCTCACGGTGAATTGACACTTACGCCGAGTACGAGTGAAACAGATACAATTGGCACTGTATCCAATGTCTGAAAATGTTCATCTTCGTTCGAAGCCAACACTGGTTGAAGATACTCTTCCTCGTCCATATTGAGAGACGCACCAAAAAATACGGCTCCCTAATAAACGCACCAGTTACAAACTGTCGCTTCGTTCGATACGACAAACGGAAGAAGACAGCGAAGCGAGGTTATGTTTATATCAGCTCGAGACTGACGACGGAAAGATACGATAGAATTATCTCAATTAGGACATTGCTTTTCGATTCTACTCACACTACCCGACGTGTTCAAATTTCTTGCAAGGCTGACCATTCCACAACAAAAGGATCAACAGACAAGATGACAGAGATTACGCCCTTCATAACACGAGAATCAAAGCAACACTTTTAATAATTTCGCTTCATTACCGAACACTGTCCCTTCCGAGCAACCATGCTCGGAATTCTTTAATCCGTAGAATGACTCATAGCGCAACACATCTAAGAACACGAACTCTTTGTGATGTTTAGTTTACGTAGGAGAGCTCATTGCCACCAGTCGCTACCGCACCTGACGCAACAGCAAAATGTCTACCAGCGGACGACAAAGATGATTGCACGAGGAGCGAGGACCTTATTCGTCAAATTTCCAATCAATTAATCAACGCCAATCATTTAGCATCGACATCACCCTGTTCCCAAAATATCCATCTATTCTAAAACGACGCGAGCAGAAACTCCGCTATCTACTCGCGTACACCAATTGCATTTGATTCTCGGCAATTTTCGGACATTCTCGGACACCAGCCGCGCTCACGCAAGAGCCATCCCTACGTATACTTATCTTCCTCGCGCGGCGCGGCAACTAAATATTTGCAAATATTTTGAGTACAAGAACCGAAATAAGTGCCCTGCGCAATATTACGAAAAAAAAAAAATAATGTAAACTAAGATACGAGAAAACGGTCGCTAATGGCTCCGAAATACCAAATTCCGGCATGCGTGTTGGCCTGTTGGCATTAATCAAAAGAAGCTGAATAAATATACACGGGAAGCATGAATGCTTTGTTTTGCAAGCACGAAATAAATCTTCGCGTAGAATTTCATTCTACCGAAATTATAAACAAAGTTTTATTCAAACATCGTTTCATACCGATGCTATTATCGAATGATGTTTATTGTCCATACATATGCACGCAGGCAGAAATATTTAAACATTCCTCCGCGATCTTCTCGAGGGGAACTTCACGGTTCCTTTGCGGGGAGGAAAAGGAAGAAAACAAATGATGAATAAACTAGCCTAAATAAATGGAACCTCGTACATAATATTCACAAACCACGATTCACGCCTATCAAAATTCCCCGTAACCGTCTACGATCAAATTCACAAGTATGTTCGGGCGACAGATCTTTTTGGAATCGGTAAGCGACCAGCGCGAGCAAAGCGGACGGAACGAGCTCTTTCGACAACTTGCCGGAAATCAAGGGCATGGAACACCGATTACAGAGCTGGCAAGCATCCCTTCTCCGAGGAGCGACGGATTGACCCTCGATTTAAATTTGATCATTGTAGAGGACACCGATCGCCTCCAACCGAGTGACTTGTATATCAGGACGCAGCAAACGTTAGTCTTGGGTCATTCTATGGGTGACTTAAAAATGATTTACGAGTTTGATACTAAATTCAAAGAAGTATCACCTATTTAGTTTTTCACAATTTTTCCAAAAAGTCTTACTTTTTTTTATTGATTTTAATTTTTTCTCTCTACCAATTTTGCCGCTCTGGGCAGTTCCCCTGTTAGCGCCCCCAAATTACCATCGCCTTGTGCAATACTTTCCCATGTAACAGGTAATCTACTTCACTTTTAGTAATTACGGACATGCACCCAATAGATATTTCCTGGATTATATAAAACAGATGGAAGAAAGGTACGTGGCTATGGAACGGGAACTGACGAGGACCAAAATGTTGATTCCCGCGATAGCGCGTAATACCCCCGTCCACGAAACGGTACCTTAACACCGGCGTTTTTATTAATCACTTTATTTCCGTGCACGTGCGAATTGACTTTCCTAAATTCACAGACGGGTGTAAATTGGGAGGGATGTTCGCTGGCGAAGTCCGGGACCCCGCCGGGAAATCGGAGCAAAGGTCTTAACGTCTGCGAGATTCGGAATCGAGAAAGGATTAACGTTTCATCGGGAAGAAAACATAATACCGCGAGGAGAAGTAAAGATTCGATCGGCAGAACTTTGGACGATATAGACTGGACCGAGCGGGGGAACCCTTATCAGGTAATCCTGGTAATCGATCACTACCGATTAAGCCGTTACATGATAAAGGTACTTATTCGACAGCATACTCGTAAATCTCTAATGAAATTTCTGTCGAATCTTTAGAATTTGCAAGGCGACTTGTATCCTATAAAAGGACCTGGTGAACGCGCCTGTCGGCCAAGAACATTGAATAACAATTTAACCGCTGTATGTTCGACGCACAAAGTTGCCGTGATCCTTCCACAAAACTCGACTCCATTAACCGACGCGTCAAGACATGATCGAAATAATTCCAAAGTAACGCGAATCAAACTGCACGTAGGTATTTTATAATGGAAAGTGAGGAATGTATGTATTACAGGCAAACAGCGATATTCACGAAGGGGTAGATAAATTCGATGACGTTAAAATTTCCGGCAGCCCAAGTAAACGTTTGACCCGTTTGAAGAACGAAGTATGTCGATTATTGGAAATATTTTCACGGAATCATTTGCTATTAACGGATAATGTTATTTTTTAATCGTTCGCCACCATGAACGATGAAAAGGTACTGATGGAAGGCTGCCAGGGGTTCGACAAGAAACACGAACCGGAAACGTCACGCTGTATTGACTCGCGTGTCAAACACGAGGATCACGCGCAGGCCAATCCCAATCCATCGAAATTTCGACCAATAACGGAGCCAGAATTTGCTAGCGATACTTCTGGGCCGAAATTGGAAGCCGAGCTTCGACGAGCGGCTGCCGACCTGGAAGAGAAATGCTTGGTTAAACGACTGAAATTTTTCGGGAACGCGGACGCGCGCCGCAAAGAGGATTCGCAAGTTAATCAAGCGTTCCAAGGTAATCGTAGCCACTGGAACAATCATCTCAGAAGGGTACCCTACGAAAGAACACGCTCGTTAAACAACCCGTCGAGGAATGTTGAGCGACTAGTTCAGAGAAACGTTCGAGGACAGAAGCGAACCCCAACTCCTCGAAGCAACGTTCACACAGCTTACACCCCTATGACGCAACCTGCTGCCTCGAATCCCACGTTGGACCCCAATGGATTCACCATTCAGCTGTTAAGGTGCGAAAGGAACAGTGCGTCAAGTATTTTTTGCGAATTAATTAAAAGGAGATGAAAGCATGCTCAGAGTTTTTTCTTTTACGTAACGTTTATTACTATCGCGTAGTGTAAATTTTTTAATCTGTTTTACAAATGGCGCCGCACGAGGTCGATTATACTACAGTGTTTTAGAAGGAGTGTCTTTGGTTTTGAACCGATAGAACAGTTTTCTTGGAATATGTTTCTCCTAGGAAATGTTTCTTTTTTATCTCGGAAACTAGAGCTTTTACCCTTTAATGTTGAGGTATACTAGCCACCATTTGTATTCACCTCCTTGTAATTATTTTGCAAAAACTACTTTATCTTCGAGTGATTTGACTGCCTAGTCCCCTTAATAACACCGAGTTCTTCTCATTTTCGAGTTCCCTTTCTTTTTCTCCAGACTCGCGGTGTTACTTTACTCCCCAGCGCTGATGCCCGCTCTGAATTCGTTGATCGCCCGACAAAACGTCCAAACGTCCATTCCAATACCCTGCTTCGAAGGTTCGAACGATTTGCTGGCTCAAGTTTTTCGAATTCTGAACAGTCAACAATGCGTGCCGAATTTGCCTTATGCGCCGAGCCCTCGAATCAATGAGAATTCGCGATCTTGCACGGGACCGAGTTTACGGGACTCTTTCTCGAGCCCAGAAGCACATTACCAGGTACGATTTTAGTTTGCCAGTAGATCGATGTACTTAGATTCCTCAGTTTCACTCACGAGGGAAGTTAGGCAAGCCGGAAATTCAGAAAATTCCATGGTGCAGTTTTAGGGGATGAAATCACTCCTTGAAAAAATGCAGAATTTCCTTTTACGTGGAATATCTCGAGAACGGTGAGAGATATTGCAAAGAAGTTTAAACAAAAGTTGCGTCTTTCTACATCTATAAATCAACATAAAAGTAATTATCGAATTAAGAAATGGTGATGGAGGTAACTTGAAAATATAGATTTTTCGATCATTTTTGTAGATGTAAACAATATCTGCAACTTGTATCTTTCCGACATCTCTCACCGTTCTCGAGATATTCCACGAAAAAGAAAATTCTGCATTTTCTCCAAGGGATGCTTTCACTCCCCAAACAAAAAATAAATTTACGCATCAATTAATCTGCTCGCATACTATTTGCATAATTCTCTGAATTTCCAGCTTGCCTAACTTCGCTTGTAACTATTTTTCAGAACCTTCCCAACCGTATTCGCGATAAATCCAGCGCTGGCAGTTCTTCGAGCAACCATCAGGAGACGAGTTCTATCGCCGTTAACACGTCCTTAGAGTCGTGTACCTGCAACAACGCGAAGCTCTTGTCTCCGCAATGCAGCGAATGTTCTGTGATAGAGCAAGAGGACGAAGACCTAATGGGAGCGTGCGCTTGATCGAGCAGGAAATCGAAATGAAAATCTCGCGTCGCGTTGCTCGGGGAAAGAGCGGTGTCTCTGAATTAAATGTTAGAACGAACGATACGTAATGTCTTGAGGACGCTTGCGCACTAATCGAACACGTGGTGAAGGAACGAGCGTTTGTCGAGAACTTGCAGTCTTGCGTGCTTTCGCTCTCGGAACGCGTCCCCTGGATCATTCGCTTTTGTGTATCGGTTTCGAAAGAACCGCGCGATGACAGGGATTCGATCAAATGGCCTGGATTGAAAAGTAGAGGTCTACTTGGTGCACGCGCGAATAATTCAGTGAAATCTTTTCTCTAAATCGCTCTGAAATGTAATTGGCCGTTACTGCGCGATGACAGCACGAGAGAAGAATCTCAACGGGGACGAGAACAAAGGCAAGAGGGATTGAAAGATGAACGAGCAGCTCGAAGCGACTGTATCAACAATTTAAACTATCGGAATTGTGCGTGAAATCTATAAAAAGGCTTGAAGCAAGATGAGCAAGGAAGCGAGCGGCGAGGAAGGTCCTGCCGGGGAAGCCGGGAAGAAAGATGACATTTACGACAATCCAGGCTCGAAGAAACTCGTACGTCTCATCACCGTGATGGCTTATATGTTCTCCGTGAGTTTCGTAGCCATAGTCTTGAGCGCGTACTACATATTCCTTTGGGAACCACCGAACCCAAGGCTTTTCCGGAAGCCGGTTCATTTGTCTGGCGAGCCTGAAGTACAATTCCTCAAAGGCGATCCACCGATCATGCCCGATCAATCCAAACAACGTCAGCCGAATAATTTCCTTACGAACGGTGTGCCCGTAAAGTTCGCCGGCCGTGTCGCTGCCGATACTTCCGACATCGGCGATCTAATCAACGATCCTGATCAAGTAATAAAAGATCGCGGCAGCTTGGACGAATCTTTGTTTCTATTAAGAAATTCTCTAATGGAGTATTTGCGAAATATAGGCGTCGATTCAAAGCGTGATCGGGATTCCTCTCTAAAAAGCTGGGCAGCAGTTAATTTCACTAAGTACGCATCTCTCGAGGAAGGAGGAAGGTCGAAGCTGACGGGAAAGCCGAGCGAGGAAAGTGCAGCGTTAGAGGACGAAAGTGAGATGACGAGCGGGGATATAATTTCATCGGAAGTCAGTGATAATGGCACGTTCCCCGCGCCAGCCTCTTCGAGTATTTCTGGAGATGAAGCGAATAAGGATCGGTTTACCGTTGCCGCAAACATTGCCATGTACAAGTCGTCTCCATACGACTATCTGTTGAATCGTAATCTGACAGAGGACTCGGCTGCTACCCAAGGAAGAAGGGAGAATAGCATTCCCGCCAGTTTTCGGGCAGAAAATGGAACAGCTGCCGTCAAAAAAGACATAAACATTGCGATCGACGGGGTTGGAAATACTTCTGCAATTAATCAGAACTCGAGATCCGATTCGCTCAGCGAAAGCTTCACAACTACTGAAGCGTTTCCGATAATTAATGAGACCGACCTTATTATGACACCAAGAAATATAGAAAACCCTGAAACCCAAAGAAACAGAGTTCGCGTATACCATATTGACCGTTCTGTAAATAATCAATCGGCCACGAATTCTTCTGATAATTTGGACTTTACACGAGGATCGGACCTATCATCTGTAAAGCCAACAGCTGCTGCTGCGATTTTCAAAGGTAAAGCCAGCTTTTTATCGTTTACACGCTGTATTACGTAAAAAGGACTTTTTGCGTCGCGAGTATTTTGCCATTAGTCGAAGCGTCCGTTTGCTTTAAAGTGATTGCGGATAGTTGAGTTGGGAATAGAGACACAAGCGGGGGCATTCGATACAGACTAAATAAAGAGTCATGATTAAAACCTTAGAAATAAGATAATCGATGGATTGGCGTTGCGATGATTATCCGTATTGTCCTCGTAATAACTGAAACAGGGTCAGGTCGATCCGTTATGGCTTCTTCAACGTTGCATCATTACAAAGCTTCTACAATTTCTACTGAAAGATCGCCGTGGCTTCGGAATAGGCTTATCTAATTTGAATTATCTATCTTCCCGGTGGCCATTTAATCGTTTGTAATACACTTGAACTTAACAAGAGCCGTCTGACCTGCTAACACGGAAACGCGTATTCGTAAACCGAATTCACCACGCAGCCCTCGTCGAGCAATGTCTACGGATCGAAAGGCTCTGTTTGCTCGCGAAGTGATCGAAGAACGACGTCTTAATGCTATTAAAATAAAGGCGCGCCTCTGTAAAACGGGCAAACGTCGTGAAAGTAGCTTGGCTCTCGAAGCGAAAACTCCGTCAGCTTTGAACAAAGTTTATGAATTCTTGCTCCGGCAGGCTTCGGTTACGATATTTTTAACACCCCCCCTGGTTCCAAGGAGGATGACCGCGTTTACGTAATTGCTATTCCTTATGAATACATGTACGAGGTATCCTGTCGCACACGCGTAACACGTTCGAGCGGTTATACATATATATATATATATATACTACGAAGCAAGACGTAAGCTCGAGCTTACGTAAAATGCTCGCGCAACATTTTTTAATCGTTTCTTTGTCACCTCGGCGGAAGCACCGTAATGCTTCTCCTTCGGTATAGGGGATGATTACGATTCCTAGCTACCCGCGTCGGTAACTGTTCAAGCGCGTGTAAATAAGCTGCTATATCGCTCGTAAAACTGAATACTTCTGTTGAATGTTGTTCCTGTCGAGTACGGATCGGCCTTTTTCCCGCCCTCGGCGTTAAACTTCGATTGGAACGAGTTTCCAGTTAAAAGTAGACATCCCAACGGTGGGAAACGAAGATGTTCGTGAACGAGCGCGTCCATTTTGAAAGGAGGCGAGGGTAAGATGTCGACACGCAGTAGGAGAGCCTTGAAAATAAAGTAAGGCTGTGTCGGGTGTATCGGTTTAAGGGCATTTGCCAACGGTGAATCCCGTAAAGTCGAGCAGCCCTTGAAGCTTGCGAAACGAAGCACGGCGAGTCAAGGTTCCCGGACTTGCGCAGTGAAAGCTGCTTCGGTGTCATTGGATGGGTGGTGCTTTTTAGCAGCTGCACTGGTGGGAAACTACGTTGATCCGCGAGCCAACGGACAGAAATAATCGTAGGATAGTGGTAACGTCAACGAGGAGAAACCCTCTGCGCGCGTTACGTCCTCGGGAAAGCTCGCGGCCTTCTCGGAACGGATTCTCGCGAAATCTCGGCGTTTCTCCGTCGTCGCCTCGGCACTCGCAGCTGTCTCCTGCGGTAACGCCCCATCGATAAACAAGCTTCGCTCGCTGGCCGAGAAATTGGAGAGGCGATAAGGGTGGAGGCGAGCGAAAGTTTCCACACGCACGAGGTACGAGGGCGATGCTTCAGAAACGGTGGAGAATTTCGACGTGCCTCGTGCAGAGGTATCCTATTTAAGGGCGTTCCGCAGAAAGGTATGTCCGTGCCGCGCTGCTTGCAGCGGTAAATTCCACGAGTTCGCTGATCGTTGATAAATGTAAACAAATCTGGAAAGTTATAAATACACGTGACATTTGGAAGCAGAGTCGCTAGGAGGAACAATGATTTTCTTCGCACTTCCCTTGAAATCTCGTGTCGAATCTGTGCAGCTGATGCTTCTATTGAATATGGAAGCTCAATGATTCCGATGATCGCTTAGCGAACGTTGGGATACATCGTCTGGAAATTGGTGTCTACTGTCGAAACTGAGGGGGCGGGTAAAGTGGAGTCTTTTTTAGACTTAGACCAAGGATGCAGTTGCCGCGAAAAATGAGCGCTCAAAACGTGATGGCAAGTATCAGCCGTACGCTCGGGAATCGCGAACACAAGGCGACAGGCAATGAGATACGTTTGGCAGGATACGAAATAAAAGACAAGCTGTACGAGCCGAAGCATAAACAGAAATTGGTACGGGTGTTGACAGTGGTGGCCTACGTTATATTCGTTAGCATGGCAGCCATCCTGCTCTCCCTTTACTATACTTTCCTCTGGGACCCCAAAGATGTGCCGATCAAGCTGAGAGCGAAGCCGGAATGTGTCACTGTAAAATCAACAACGAACCCCCTCGCCACGCCCTTCACCGTGAACGGTAAAAGCAGCATTTCAATCGTCGAGTCGGCATATTTTTAAGTCGATTTCCTGTTTACGTCGTTAAACTAACAGATCTGTATGAATGTACGGCAGCGAATGACTCGTGCGGTTAATCGTCGCGTCGGAATTGCGAGTTACCGTAAAAAAAAAGTTCACTGCGACGCGAGATCTCCTAAGTTGGCTTTGTTTTTTTTTCAGAAACGCAGATAGAAAGGATGACGACGGAGCCAATGACCATGGGGAGCGAACAAACTGCGAAACCGGAGATCGCTGCTGCTCAACGACAAAAGGGCTTGCTAACGATTTTATCAGAGAGCGCCGAGATGTTATCGTCGAGTGTTTCACCGTTAACGAAATTTGAGGATTTTCGAACAGATCCCAGTACCGAGAGCGGCGAGACTTCTACCAAAACGGGTCCAGATAGTACTTGATAGATGATCAAATCCTTCAGATTTGTTATAGCATTAATATGCCGATTTAGGTCACATTGACTAAGTCGATTCTTCAGATTTATAAAGAGGAAAAGAAAAGAGAGATTGCCCCCGCGTTAATTACTTAGAACGGGTGTCCATTCGATGTAATTTGCATTTATTTTACTTTCGATTCTTTCCAATTAGAGGCCTACGATGCTGTAGATAATTTAAGCGTGCTCTTCAATTCTGTATGTACGTAAACGATAGATTGTATATTTTTTTGGACGGAAGTATAATCGTTCGACTTGGGTCGTGATTGTTTGACAGTGCTCGCGCGAAGATTTTAATTTTTATACTGCGTAATTGTACGGTTGAGGCGACGAGGCGAGTTGCATGAATGAATTGAATTCGGAAAACTGTAATCAGGACTGTATTTGTTTGGTATAATTTTTTTAATCGTATAATAAATAAATTTACGAGAATCAGAAACGTGTGGTGGCTTCTTGTTATTCGCAGTACAAAATTGCAGCTTTTGGCACTGCGTGTTTCCACATATATTACAATCTTAATTGATAGAAAATAGATTGTCCGCAAGTTCTTCTTCCTCCTATTGTTCGCCAGTCATGAGCATGTGGATAGACTTGTCGGAGGCAAACATTTTATTTGCTCTCTCAGTACCGACGATCGCAGAAAGCTGCATAATGTCGTATTTACAATATAAAATAGTTACAGTCATATTACTTTCAGAGCCGGCTCGTCGATTCTGATTGGCCTCTTGCATGAAATTGCACATTTCGCTATAAAATTCGGGAATCGTGGGCGGCGCGAAAAATATAATGTGCCGAATACCTTTCACTCGTATTCTACGGAAGAAATGAAAACGTTCGGAATATAGGAGAAAATGCGCGCTGCTGTGGAAGAACATGTCTCTGGCTCTTGCTACTTTTGCGTCCTTGGAGTATTCACAAATTTGTACGAAATTGTATTCTTCCTTTCGAAAGTAGTTTCGTAACTTCACGAAGTCGAAATAAGACGGTATGAAAATCAACGTGTGATTCATAATTCTGTCCTTGTATTGAGGAAGTATCTTTGTTACAAAGAATTCCATCCTTTGGTCCAAGGCTTGAGAATGACTTAAAGTTTCGAATCTATGAAAGACTTGAGGAACCTGCACAACCACTTGACAAATAGATCCAGGAGAAACAGGATTTATTACCTTAACTTTGCCCGCATAGTTGTAGCATTTCTTATTAAATACTCCATAAATTTCAGGCACGTGAATACTGGAAAATATCAATGTCTGCCTGTAATATTTAGTCCATCCATTTACGCACCAGCTTCTTACTCTGGAGAAATCTGTCCCATGGGAGCCTTTCGGTTGTAAATGTAAATGATTTAAAATGTGTATCGTGTGGTCCCAGTTTTGCATTAAAAACAATTCAGCTTGGTCCAGAATCAGTAACTCCGTCGATGCCAAGAAATCATAATCCCTCTCCGCTTCGCCTTCTGCTCCAATTAACATTCTCAAGCCTAGGACAGATGAGATTATTATGTCGGAGGAATAAAACTCTGAATATAACTTTAATGTCTTTTTTGTGATGGCAATTCCTATTTTGAAGGTATCATCTGTGTTGCCCTGAAACGTTAGCTCATAATCTTCAGGCTTCGGATTCGTCTTCGGCATTGTCAATTCATTGCCGCTAAAATCGTCCATGAACCTTTTCTTATTCATTACAGATCCACCCTTGTCTTCTCCGATTAAAATAGATATCAATAATTCAACGATTTTTAGGCAGGAATGTCTAAAAGGGACTATTATTACAACTTTAGGTCTCACTAATCCTTGATCTCTATACTCGTCCGGAATCTCCGCCATGTTAGTAAACTTCGATTTTATAATCTTTGCATTATGATGTAATACTTTTGTCCTAGTCTTTAGTACATGATTAATTACGTGTAGGCAGTATATAAATCTTATTTCCTCTGCATTGGAGAATGTCCTTTCAGGATAATACAAATCTTGATAATTGTTTATCACTGAAAACAACTCCTTCTGCAAAGGAGTGAATGGCGATGGGTTCGCGCCGACGTGGTCCTTTAAATTCGAACAATTGGCTTTTGTAATATTATCTTGAATTTGAGATTTTATATACAACTTATTCCAATCTACGTTATCGATCACGGATGGAACAGTACCACACTTTGCAAATTGTTTATCTTCTAAAACGGAAACCTTTAATTTTCTTTCTGTATTGTTTATATCCTCCATGGGCTTTGGAATTTCACAAATAAGGTTTCCCAGGGTCGGCCGTATTATTTTCTGCCTTTCTGTGATTTGGGGGACGTTCGAAACCACTTTGTAAAGCGTATCACTTAAATCATCGTGAAGATGAATAGAGAATGGATCTTTTAAACAACCAGCATCTTCTTGGGCAGTTTCAGGATCTTCTTCATCTGCTTCCTTTATTTTAATCTCTTCGTTATCGCTATAGTTCGACAACTGCGCCTCGTCGTCTGTCGCGTTATCTACGTCTTCGTCGATATCGCTGCGTTCTTCTACGGCATCCGCGTTATCGGCGCTATCGCTTTCCGATGCAGATTCTATAGCAGTTGCTCGCAGGTTATTAATGTTTGAAAACGTAGATAATAAATCTTGCACAGGATTTGCTTCTTCATTGTCGGAGCTATCGGTTTCCAATCCTTCCTGCTGTAACCTTTCTTCTTCCAACATTTTTCTACGTTTTTCGATTTCCTGGTTGTTGGCCTCGCGTTCTTTAACGTACGAAGCTTCTCTGAAGTTAAACTTACGTTTCTTCGGTTTCGGCCGACTCTCGTGTCGGCTGAATTTCCTTTTTCCACCTCGGGTCGGTCTTTTACCACGCACCATCGCGATAGTAATCCTCGTGTACTGATTAAAAGCACATATTAAACTGAATTTCTCTCAAGCTCTCGGGTAAAAGTAACCCACGTGTCTTTGTTTATCACTTGTTACTAAATACTTGTTAATCGGCAGAAATCAATACTGCAGATTTAAAAAATAGAATGTAGGTATTACTGCTACGCGCTATGTAGAAATACACGAATTACGTGCATAAACGTTACTTAAACAATATATACCTTGAGAGAACATACACGATTTTAACTTTTGACGAGTTAGGTTAGTTTTTCAATAAGCACTACACGCACACAACCACACGCCTGGCAAAATTATATCGCCATGTACATTTAGAAAATAGGTTATGAGCGCTGAATTTAAAATACAGACATCCCTACTACGATTCATTCGAAGCTGTTATATATGCCCGATTCATGTATTTTGTAATAAATATAAGCTTAAAACCATTAATATCAGATTATATTTCGATAAAACATTATACTTTCCCTTCTTATATATGGATCGCAAGACGATTTACATATGAATCATTCGTGGGACTTCGATTTAGAATTACAAAAACAGCACAGCACTTTAAATTTCTTAGCAATTAAAGAAACTTAGTACCAAGATGCAATAACGATCATCCGATCGAATAACGTTTGTGTTTAGAGCCGTAAATGGTCCGACAAATATAACTAAGGCATTATTCTATATAGAATAATAATGCATAAATACACTTACATGTATGTTATTCCCCTCGTCGTTGCAAAACAAAGCCTCATTAATCGGTATATTGTTAAATATTCGCGAAGTAAGTTAACTGCCGTTTGGAAAACCGGGAGAAATCTGTAAAGTTAGATCCTCGTAACACGGAAATCACGTGACCGGTGTTCTTAATAGACAAGTTATCGAAGCAAATCGAACTTTTTAATTACCAGTTTCCTTATCCTCCATTTCGCGAATCAGAGTCTTCCGAGAATTTGCGTGTCACATGATAACCAGTAACAGGCTATAAAGATTTTCGAAAGCTAATTAAACGCACGTTAATGAAAATACATTTGCTTGTCATATCGGAAAAAGATTTTTTATTGCCGGTTAGTTGCTTCCTTATTAGTATACAAGTTAAAGTAGTCAGTGACAACTGCACTAACAAGTGTTCTTGATAACCTGGACGGAAGGGAAACGCAGGAAGTGAAAAAAGTGGGCAAAATTAATTAACTCTTTGCTCGGTTGTTTACAAAATATCCGGTTCCTGACAGGCCTCCGGAGCCAACGAGTTCAGGCGAACAGGCGATGCTGCGTGCGCAGTAATAACACGCCGCCGACAGTGCCGTATACTCTCTAATATTGTTTCGTCTTATTGCTATAGTTCTACAAAAATCTACAAATAAATCAAGATTATAGTATTTACAATCGTTTACGTCTTAACAGAACGCGATCATTTGGCGTGTAATTAATCCTATTACATGGTAAAAATTACATTACAATTTTGTAAATTATTCCCCACCATGCGGCTGCATTAAATTAATAAAAAATAATTCTGAGAATGAATGGAATGGTGTGTGTAATGAATACATCGTCGACGTATCTTTGATAAAGTATATGAAAACATACATTTTTTATTAACCGTGTATCCTGAGTGCTGCTATATACGCAGTAGTGGACACTTCCAAGCTTTTTATCAAATGATTCTGTCGAAGAATGCAATACCTACTTGAGAGTTGCAGGTGTGACGCAAAGCGTAAAGAAATGTTTGATAAGAACGGTGGGGACCGAGTTATCCTATACGAGGCTGAGAGCGTGAGCTGCGGGTCGTAAAATGTACGGGCAGTTTCGATATAGAACTTGAGGCGCCCTTAACAGTGGTTGCGTATAGAACCGGTAGGCTATGATTATTTGGGAGTTTCTGAAAAACGAATAGGCGCCGCGTAGGTGTTGAATAGCTTGCCAAAGCTTTCGGGCAAAGGACTGCCAACGGGCGTGCAGGAAGGCAGGAGCCAACGAAAGTTTTTTCCGTATCTGATGAGCTCCTCCGTCGCACCGCTGGTGGTAAGATGGCTGTGCAGCTGGATGGAGGAGGGAAGGAGGACTTGAAAACACAGTTTGTCACGCGGGAAGGAACATACAAGCTAATGACTTTGTCGGAGTATTCGAGGCCAAATAGAGTCGGTTATACGAACAGTCAAGGAAGCGCATCCGTTAGGGTGTCCTTTGTAACTTTACCGGACCCAACGGATCCCACGGGTACGCAGGGTCTCGGCGACCGAATGTGTTTCAATTTTGGCAAGGAACTTTATGTTTACGTGTATCGAGGTGTTAAAAAGGTAAGAGAACTTCTGTCTGCCGTCAACCTGTTTCATTAATGTCTCTATGTTTAATCGAGCGTGGATTCGTTCAGACCTAACCTCGAAACTACACACTTAGACTCCATCTTTGCAGCCATCACCACACCTAACATACAGAATCCTCTTACTTTATGTATTCATGCATGTTAAGTCGCATTCGCTCGAATTATTTGTAGCCAGATCTTCCCTTTAATAACGAATACACTTTTCATCCCTTTTCTATGATGCACTCCCTTTGCAATGGTTACTTTGACAGATCTTATTTAAAATATATAAAGAGTATATTTGTTGCATTAATGGTTAGAAGTTTGATTACTCAAGCTTTGAGAGTAGTTTAATTGAGAGTATAGATTACTAGTCAGTGTAATATTAACATATTTAAGGCATTTATATATATATATTGTTACATATAAATCTTATGTAAACTCTTAATGAGCGAGTGTTGATACTTTTTGAATAGCACTTTTAAAATGTTTCAGGCTGTGGATTTAAATAAACCATTGGACAAAAAATTATATAAAGGAACTAATCCAACTTGCCACAATTTTAATCAAACAACAGCAACTGCGGATAGTGCACCATTATTAGTTGGTTTCTCTACAGGGCAGATTCAGTTGATAGATCCAATAAAAAAGGAGCTTAGCAAATTATACAATGAAGATGTAAGTGATGCTTTATTAAGAGAAACGAGCTAGGACGTTGTAAGTCGTGTATTAAACCTCTCGGATATCCAAGGAGATTGTAAAATATTGCTTGTACAATCCTAAAATTATGGGTGTGGGAATATCTTTGCCAAAGATAAGCTGATAGCTTGCATGATAATTTCTATGTGCTTATTACCACCATAGGGAGATATTTTCCAATAATGTGTACAAAAGCTGTTAGCACTTATCCAATCTCTCTTGATACGAATGTGTTATCTTGTTGAAACATGATAGACAGAAAAATTAATAATAGTCGAGTGGTTCGTAATGCGTTATCCGACGCATCGTTTCCTGTATATGTTTAATATTTAGTCCTACCGTTTTATACGTTCTGCTCTAATTGATATTTCTCTGTAAAATTATATAGGACCTGCGAGAAACGTAAGAATGTAAATATGTTCGTTTTATCTTTCAGAGGTTGATAGATAAGAGCAAAGTGACATGTATAAAATGGGTCCCTGGATCGAACAACCTCTTCTTGGTATCTCATAGCTCCGGACAACTGTATTTATATAACGAAGAACTCTTGTGCGGCACAACAGCTCCTCACTACCAGTCCTTTAAATCGGGAGACGGTTATGCCATATACACTTGCAAGACAAAATCTACCAGGAATCCATTGTATCGATGGGTGATAGGTGCTGAAGGATGCTGTATAAACGAATTCGCCTTCAGTCCTTGCGGTTCAAATTTAGCCGTAGTCTCGCAAGATGGGTTCCTGCGAGTATTTCAGTATAACACAATGGAGCTAGTGGGTTCGGCGAGAAGTTACTTCGGTGGATTCTTGTGCGTATGTTGGTCGCCGGACGGAAGATACGTCGTCGTTGGGGGCGAAGACGATCTTGTGACGATTTGGAGCTTCCACGAGAAGAGAGTGGTAGCTCGAGGTCAGGGTCATCATAGCTGGGTAAGCGTAGTAGCCTTTGATCCTTATACTACATCTTACGGCGATCACGATCCTGACTTCAGTGGCTCGGACGACGAGACATTGCCGCATAATAATCATAATCACTTCCACGAGAAGTCTAATCGTCTGTCGACGACCTCGCAAGGAGTTCATTCGAATAGAAACTCTTGTGGCTCAGAGTTGAGAGTGTCCGGTGGTACATGCTACAGGCTAGGCAGTGTGTCGCAGGATACTCAATTGTGTTTGTGGGATATTACGGAGGATGTGCTGAGGCAACCGATGTGCGCCAAGCAGAGGCCATCCGCGGCATGTTCTAGCACTCTTTCTACTTCGGGGACGGTCAACAGTGGTAACGGCTCGACGACGAATCACCACTTGAACAATTCTAAACACAATAATTTGAATAACGTTAATTGCAAGGAGAACGCGAGTGGTAATAATGAAAGTAGTAACAATAGCATGAGTACAAATACAGCAGTGTCGACGGTAAATTCATTGACGCAAAGGCTAGCAGGTCTTGGGTTCGGCGAGCGTAAAGGTGATAATCATAAAAGGAACTTTAGCCTCACAATGAGAGGTAGTGGTGCATCTAATAGCACGATAATGCAAAACAGTGGTGGGGATAAAGCTACAGCTAACTCGAATGCGAGTAGCAATACGAACAGTGTCAGTGGAAGTTTAGTAGGTGCAAATAAAAAGGTTAGTTCGGTGATGGACGATCCTATGAGGTTGATAGGAACTGCCTGGTGCCCTAGGTTCGATGAGTGCCCAGTGCTAGAACCACTGGTGTGCAAGAAGTTGGCGCATGAGAGATTGACTGAATTAGTGTTTAGGGAAGATTGCTTCGTAACGGCGTGTCAAGATGGATACGTCTACACATGGGCAAGGCCTGGTCACATGGTAGGTCCACTCACCATCAGCAGCACTCTGCACAGGCCACACCATCATAGCAATCCTTACACCAATATTAATTCCTTGCGATCAAACGATCTATGATGTAACCCATCTTCAACTGTTATTACAATTTTGTGAAGTAGGGTTTCTTTTTAGAGATGAATTCCAATTTGTATATAAATAGAAATAGAATTTAAAATCATTATCGCTATTGAACGAAACGAATAGAAGATACGATAATGCTTTGGACGATTTTCCTATTATTGTTGTTGAATTGTATTAGGTGGCAGATGCCCTTTTAGACGTAAAACTTTATTAAATGCGAAGGACACAAAGGGGTAGTTTTGTTATTTTTCGACTTTGGTATTGTAACGAATAATATCATTGCGGCATCATATGTGTTATATACAATGCTGATTTTGAAAGATTTTTATTTGAGAATAAATGTATTTTTTCTCATATCTACAAATTAAATCCTAGTTTATGTTTTATCCAAAGCAGTATATATTATGAAAGGTGCCATTGGAAAGCATTAAAGATCTTCTAGCATTATCTTTTAGTCTGTATTTTATATCTATTACAGAAATGTACGGATGGGTGGTACTATGAATGGACAGATCTACCGTCTCGATTCGTCTCTTACGTTTACGAAATTTTCTATCCTTTCCCGAGCATGCAATTACAACGTTTAATAATCAAGTATTAATCAAGAAAATTATTGGGAATGATTAGAAATGCAGAGAGCATAAGTTCGTTCATAGTATAAGCCTCCATTTATGTCTGTGCCTAATGATCATCTGGTCAAAATATATTCATTATGATGAATATTGAAGAAGTACATTAGTATAATTATAAATAGAATATATTTATGTTTGGTTTGCATCATTGAGAGTAACATTGTTTGCGCCCCCCATAAGATTTTGTAACAGGGCAGGCCCCTTAAACCCTTCTTTCTTTCCTGTAAAGTGTTACTAGCTTAGCTTAGCGAATGATAGAAAGTCAATGAATTACTTAGTCAAACTATTGTCCCAGACTATAATAATGTGACATTTAATCCTCTGTTGAAAACAATGAATTGCCTTGTTGTACAATAAAGCAAAAATTTGAATGAAACATTGCTGCTTGCTTCCTGCTTGAGTTTACATACAGAATGCGATGCAGAAACTCCAGAGGAAACCTTGAGTCGTTATGCGTGCACACCTATCGATATATATATATTCATACCTGGACATGTACATGTATATAATTTACTTTAGTTGCGATTCACTTCAGTTTCGTTGGTTGCAATGTTCAGCATGATTGTACGTGCTACTTTAGCGATCCGAAGTGTTTGGAGTTCAGACATCAGATTCGGCAGTTTCCTGGTGTTTTGCATAAAGCATTTCTATCATCAGAGTACCTTACGCTCCCTTATCTGTTTTAGCGACTTAACCAGTTCAAAGTTTTGTTGACAATTCTCATATAGCGTGCATTGCTTATTTTATAGTGACAGTCTTATAATTTTATTGGAAGATGCTTGTGCTTGTTTCTTAAGCCGGTGAGGCATTAATTTTTTTACTTTGATTGGAAAGATTAATGTTCTGTACCATGCTTTGGCTGATGCAAGAGAATCGATGGATTAGCCTGCCCCAGAATTATCGCATGGTACGTATAATTTATCGTTTCTTTGACTTGTTCACCGTTTCGTTGGATCATGTAGTATAGAAAGTTTATATTTGCTCGAAGTTGTAGCGCGTGCCTTGCCAAAGGCACTATTGAATTGTGTCTCGATGATACTTTTATGCTATTGTTGCACTACTTTTTAATGTACTTTTTAGAAATCAAATTTGTTCTTAATGCGCTTCTGACTATTTGCAGAATTTTTGTACGAACGAACCGGAACTACTTTTGGTAGTGAATTTTTCTGCATCTTTTAATTACAGCCAGGAGTAGGACAGGTTGGAAATGCTCTACATGTTGTTAGTCCTGCGGAAGGTGGAGGTACCATAGTATAGCCAGAACCAGATATTCTCACATCTTCAAAGTATGAAGAAGAATACGTCCCGTCGTTGCGTGTACTGCAGTCCTCGGAAATGCAGTTTCAACAATATACTCATTATCGTCACTTGTATTATGTATGGCCAAGTGAAAGTTATTCCAGTACTGTTTAAAGATGGGTAATCAAAGAATTATCATAAAGGCATCTAACAGCTTAATGCTTAAAGCCACATTTTTATTTGGTAAGTTAACTCTGGTGCATACCATTTGTTCTTGCTTTCTATCCTTTCTTATTTACCCAAGGGAAGCATTTAAATCTCATAGTTCTACAATTATTTCATAAGAAAATTCAGCGAAAATAATAAGCAAATTTTGTATACATGTTTCGTATATATATGTATGCATACACACGTTTGATTTTATACATTGTACACTACATCATTCCAATACGGTCCTGTTAAGTTAACAAATTTCAATCGAATGGTGTTGTTACTACATGCTTACAAGAACCTTTGTATTACTAATGTTTACGATTGTTTAGAGACGTTATTTTAAATAATTTGCTTTTTGCGACACAGATCAATGAGAGAAATGTATTTATTGTAATCAGTCAGAGCAATGTGCAAATATGAAATATTTTCGGCAGTATTTTTTATTTACATACTCGTTATTGCAAGTTACTTTTATCTTCGCTACTAGTACACGCGAGAAAAGTCGGCTAAATCATTTACACAGCAAAATCTACGTTAATTATTTCATTTTTAAAGTTTAATTATAGCAAATATTACTCTGCTACGTTGTTAATTTTTAATAATATTTTAGATATTTAGCGAAAACATATGTTACGATGGCTCTTCTTTATGCTTCAATTACCTGTTGATATAATTCAAGAACAAAATCCGATCGTCGCTAACTAAATTGCCTTAATAAGATCGTAAGTTAAACATAACGAAGAAAATTTTTATTTGTCCTATAATAGAGACGCATAAATGTTTCCCTAAGAAACTTGTTCGCTTTATTGGAAATCTATAATGAGTGCATCGTCGATGCACGATCAGTTGAAGACTTGATACAAAAAGCGACTACGTGTATCTGAGAGTTATAAAATCTTACACATTTTGGCAGTAAATTAAAATTTTTTATACAAAAATTTCAGTTGTATCATAACAGAAGCACTGCTTTGTCATGCTATTTGATTATAATCATGATTGTCTTTTTTAATTCTACCGATTGAAACAAATTACAATCTCCAATTGATTACTGTTCTTTAAGAGTCATTAAAAAATATCAATGAATGATTTTCAGATAGCTCTCGGATACAGACGTTTATCACAGTGAAGCAAATAACTATGAGTGTATAAACAAATAGTTAATAAATATTCTAATGGTAAACAGTATTTCAAATGAAATATTCCACACGGCGATACTATTTATTAATTTGTATAAATAAACAAACAAATAAATATATATATATATATATATATATACGTTAAAATATTAAGGTCGATATGTAAAAATAGTTTGCATCGTTGCGTGTAATATTTTAACGGTTCGGAAGTAATGCCACAATTTTTTCATCCTTTACCATGGGCATTCTTTTAAATGTGTTAGTGAATCAAAACGGTAATCAGTTAACTATATGATTTAAATAATTGTAAACCAGTGTTTCCTAGACAATAATATCCATCCTGGCATGAATCATAAACAATAGTTAAAAATCTTTTTATGTCATTAAATGGATAGTAGATACGATTTATATTTCAACCGTTGGGAACCACTGGTCGCAACGATAATATACTTTTTTTTAAAGCTTTTTTCGTAGAAAAATTTAAAGGTACATCGAAACATATTTTCGTACACACTCATCTCTTACATTGTGACAAACCAAATCATAATTTATAGGCATATTACGTGTATAAAAATTCATTTTTGTACGTTACAAGAGTAGCAAACAGAAGGGAGCGAATTTGTTTTAAATATGATAGATGAGAAAAATGATAGGCACATGTTTTATGTTCCATTGATAAACCGTAAAGTTTCATCGCAAAAACAACAGCACCACCCCTGTTTCGATGATTGCCGAGTTAACTGTGTAAGGGATAATTGATAGAAGAATATACATTTCAGTTGTGTAGTTGTTATCCGAGACGTTATTTTGCATACGACACATTCTGATTATTGGTAAACGGTGAATACGTAATATCTTTCTTTGTCATGCAAGCTCTACGAGGTATGCTGTGATATGTATGTGTGCTGACATTGACTAATTATCTAATTGTAAGTGATGAAAGTGAGAATTATGCTAATGTCGTGAATCGCGTTGCCGTGTACTAAGACGAATGAATAATCCTTAAGCTGTATTCGTAAATTGGACATTTCTTATATCGATATGCGTTATTAAACCAACGATAACAATACGTTGGCCTGTTGAATGACAAAACTATATATTTGATTTGTATAATCCGAGATTTATAATGTTCCTACATTGTAAGCCGAACGACGAATCCATAATAAATGTTATATTCTGTTTCACGATTAGCACTGATCAAAGTTTATAGCATCGAAGGGTGAATTTATTAATTAACTTATTATTCCACTTGCGATATAATTCTTTGATTGCGTTCAACAGATACATATGTGTATCGAAAGGCTTTAATTTTTGTAAAGATTCGTTATCGTTTCAATATAGTTTCTCGTTCTGTAAAGCGAACAAGATTTCTTTATATCGACAAGCGAATATATTTAAAATTGCAGCAATGATTTCGTTCACGATGTATTGCGGTGTTTGCTTGACGATCGTTTACAATCGCGTTTTCTCTACAACTAAGGATAAGTACAACGATGCGAAAATGTATTTTGATAACTAAGTTGTAAATTGGCAGATTAATCTGGCTGATTACATCTACGCAGATATACGTAAAGCTAATCGATCATTTCCTACTTGACGACTTTTTTATGAGACATTTTCACATAGAGCTTTACAAATTTCTAATTCTCTTTGCATTTCACATCATCATTTGTTTATAAACGTGTACATTCTTTGTAATTGTAAATGAAAAAATTTTAATTGTTAGCGCTCCCGTGTATTTCTCCTTGTCACATAATTATCCAAAATTAGTTTAAGAAGGAAATCGACTTAAAATTTAAATTTAAGTTGTACGTACGCTGTATAACAAGGCGGTTGCTCAAGTTACTATCGGCAGTGTATCCTCGGCCGACTACGATTATGTCCGACGCGTGTTTCTATTATTTTTACGCGTGCATAATGTTTCTTTATCGTGAAAGCAAAATTATATAGGTTCTGTGCCAGATCCACAATATGAAAAATCCTTTATATCTTGCGGTTGAAAAAATTAACCAGCTTTTACGTAGGTGTTCAAAATGAAGAAATTACAAATACTTCGTGTAGACAACGACTTAGTGCAAAAAGTGGACTTACAGATAGGTAATAATATCATCAGTCCGGGTGGTATAACTGCAGTAAGTACACATTATCACTGCACTCAGTTACAGGGAAAAACTTTCTCAAACGCGACGTGAAAAGCTCGCGAGACACGATCAATTTGAAATTGCTGTAACGCGATTTGAAATTTCCGTTACGCGTCGCACCTTTTTGCGCATGCGTCGACGAACGCACGCTGTCATGTGACGCATGACTGTGTTTCGCGTATTGCGCCGAAAGTTAAATCGAGGTTCTAAAATCGGAAACTTTTCTGAATTCAAGAGTATTTTGAATTCTCAGATTATTGTGTGTACTTTCATTCTAGTACGACGATGGTCAAATTATCAAGCACGCTGCAACAATAACTTTGTTACCTGACAATGAAATGACAATAACGCCGGTAAGCTGAAGCTTTAAGGTTTCCGTGAGAATTTCGCATCGACAGAAATGTTATGTTTTCGAATAGATTGAATGCAACATGTGTTAGTTTTCTACAGGAATTATTTTACTAATATCAGGTTTCACCATGTTACATGAAATCTATCGAATCTTCGCGATGGAAACTTCTTAAATTGGGTACTACCGTTCCAATAAAACCAGGAGACGTTTGTTCCCTGATACCGTACAAGTGTTGGTTTAAAGTTGTATCGGTACCTGACATAATGGAAGATATTAAGGAACATGCTTCGAAACGAAAAGTATAGAGTCAATGTTTTAATGCCAGTAAGATTTGTTACTTCAGTGTTCTGTAATAGCTAAATTATAGGCTAACGAAGATATAATTAGCGACATATCCAACAAAAAGCTCTGCTCGGAATCGGGAGAAGGGGATAATTTGCAATCTGCTAATCATGCACTGACTAAACTGTTGACTAACAACAATGATGTAGTTAAAGCGCAAGGTGAAACTTTAAACGAAGAGAATTTGATGGGCGATAAATGTGCCGGAGAAGTGGTACTTCAGAATTTTGAGGAAACTCATAACGCAAGGTTTTATATCGAATCTAAAATTTGGTATTCGACGACAGAATGACTGTAGACATTTCAATCAATTCTCATATATGTTTTCGTTCGATAGTTCCAAGGATGAAGATGAAGCTCTCGAGTCGAATTCTCAAATAATATGCGAACCCCGAAACACAGACCGGTTACCTTCATTGGAGCACGATCGTTGTAAGCTCGAAGATGCAAGTGAAATGGTTGCTGAAGTCCTTCCAAGAGAGGAAACTCGTAGCAGTTCTGAAAAGTTGGATTCTACGAGTCAAGATGACAAACCTATTACCACAGATGACGTATCTCCTACGTCTGCGCAAACAGACGAACCAAATGCTTCCGCTGACGCAGCGGTAGATGTACCCAAGAGAGAGAAATGCATATATGGAAAGGATTGTTACAGGTAATTTTGTTTCTTCTTTTTGTCCTAAGAACTTTCTGAATGGATTGTTTACTTTTATAGGAAAAATCCACAGCACAAAGCTGAATTCAGTCATCCAGGGGATTCTGATTTCGACATTCCGGATGACAGGGAAGAATGTTATTATGGTATACGATGTTACCGCACGAATCCGCAACACAGACTGCGATACAAGCATACTACAAGAAACGGTGCAAACAACCGTCGTAAACCAATGAATCTAATACCTTCGTATACTTTACCCGATGCAGACGATTTCTACGCAGAAGATTCGGACGAAGATGAATCTATCGATGAATCCGACTATGAACCTTCTAGCGGTGGAGAAAGTTCGGACGGTGATGAACTAATGTATCTGAATAGTTGTATGGAAGACAGCGACTGGGAGTACGATACAAGCGATTAAGAGGATAAATATTTTATGTTAAAATCTTTTAAATATTTTCAAATTACTTGTATAGATTTAATAAGGGAGTTCAGATGTTTATATTAACGTTCATAGTTATTTTTATATCTACATTAATATATACTATATATTAATAGAACAAAAGCGAGGATATAAAAATGGTGAATATTTCTTAGTACTTAAGTCGCACGAGTGGTTAAAAGGATTACAAATATATGCTGCAAAAATTTTCAGTCAATAAAAGGAAGAGTACAAAGGGGGGATAGAGATTAATTGACTTTAATGAATGAAATATATAAAAGCAATATCGAATAAATATTTGAAAATAATCAAGTATTTCTTACTGGTATAGGCTCGCGATTACGCACAGCACTTGTATCACTTTTGAACATAAATATTAGTCGTCGATAGTTAATAGCCTTGATATCCTTCGTCACTGTCCGCATATTTTTCAGTTGCTACGTCCACGAGTATGTGCTTTGGTATTTCCGAACCTCTCACTTTAATGGTGTAACAAACATTTTCCATTTTGTGAAGGCTTTGCTTGAGCGTACAGAGTTTTCTGTTTATCTCCCTGTTCGACGTGTTTGTACAGCCAAGGAAACCCTTGTACATATATCTAACGAAGTTGCACGTGTGATAACAACTAGCTATGTCTCCCGTTGCCAGGTTGTTAATACACTTGCGCATCAGTTCCCCAGTCAGGTCCGCGATTCCTAATATATATTCGTACGGAGTGACTAAAGTCCGCAATGTTTTAACCGCGGCGTCCTCTTCCTCGACCTTGTAAGTAAGCGTTTTTTCCAATTGCATCCAACTTCCCAAATTTTCATCTTGCAAGTATTGATAAAAGGTTTCAGCTTCTATATATTCTTCTAGGCTGCCACGATAGGCTTTAAGGTACTGATACGCGTCTTGATTCTCTAATTCGGCCGCGATAGACTTAAAGTAACTGTCCACTAAGTTCTGCAGTCGCGTTTTCACTTCAAGAATCACAGATTCTTGCTTGCTCTTCTTATCTATGGTGTGCAAGAGGAAGATAATTCGTTTGCTCTGTATAGTGATGTCCCTGCCGAGTTTTACAATTCTTTCGAAGCGATCGTGTTTGTCGTCCAATTCGAGTGCGTAAGCTCGAAATTGCTGCACTACTGAATTATTCTCATTTATACTCTCCACCACTTCTCTCCCCTTGTCACCAATGTTGATCTTCTTATTATAGCGGCCCCCGCGGTTCTTTCTGCCCCCTTCGACCAATCATAAAACGAGAATGTCAAATGTTTTCGCGTGTCTGTTCGTTTTGCTAAGATAAATGCCGATTTAGCACATTGTCGCGTGGATTTAATGTGTGCATAGTTTTAAAAACAGAAGCGAAATACATATCAACGAAATGAACGGTACAAAGTAATGTTTAGAGGATTTGGTGTTTGTTTCAATATACCTTTGGCTTGAGACATCGTGATTAGGTTTTCACTGTTGTGTGTTAGATGCTTGTCAATTTCGGCAGCTTATTGATACCGCTGGTGGCATGTAATAAACATTACCTCCATCCTCCACTACTAATAATCCTTTCGGAATTGTTTCGAACTAGTATTAAGAGATGTCACTACCTCGATACTTCAACTCGATGCTCAAAGATGGCGCTGCATACGGTGTTTCGAGAAGAGTGTGCTTTAACGACCATACACTTCCGATTGCTTTTTTAAATTCTGGAGACAATGAGCCACCTTTAGTGATGCGAAGATTATGCGACAACGTTTCGTGTAATAAGTATGTGTAACGAATATGTCACGAGAACTAAGGTAATTTCGCGTGTTACTGACGTTCGCGTTATACCTCAAAGCGAAGAAAATGTTGAATTTGACGATTGCTATCTTCGCTGTACATCGTTGTGCACAAACACCAGTTGCTAGAAGGAAAAGGTAAGGTTAAGACGATTGAGAAACAGTAAAGAAAAATTTTCGATTGAAATATATATTTTTATAATTAAAGAATTCAGCTAACTATGCTAGAATGTGCATTCGCGATAGTTTCTTTCATTCGAAACAATTTGCTTCGAACTTGTTAGGATCTCACGAACGAAGCGTAATGCATTAATTATTTCATTGCGAACGTGCGAATGAATGACATTTTGGTAGCGGCTGGATTTTTATTTTAAACAGTCAGAACGTAGAATCGTATTTCAAGTTTAATAAAATCCCTGCTCGCGAGACGTAGCCCATTCGAATGCGAATAAAATCCTCGTCCATACGTTACGCTTTGATATAGGCCGATGAAAATTTATTACCGGCCCCCCCATCGATTATCGACAGCCATCGCTGAAAGCTAGCCACATCTGTGGACGGTGATCGATAGCCTTTTATACATACGATTCGAAGAAACGTTTTTACCACTCAGATTTCCACTGAAATCACAGAGAACCAATATAGTACTAGAATAGTGTAAGCTGCGTTGAATCAGCCCGTTTCATGAGCATTAAATCTACACACGAACGAAGAAGATAGTATATCAGTCTAAAGTCTAAATAGCGCAGTCGAGGATTCGCTTCGCTCCGGCACGTCGTGTACTGCCACTCTTGGCTTTCAACTACGTATTTCTCCGACGAAAATGCTCGACTATTATCGCGAACACGCGCGATGAGCAGCATTTGCGTCGACGCTAGATGTCTCTGACTTCCAACGGCAAATTATGTGCTCGATCGAAGAGATTTCAGACCTAAGTAACGGCCGACTTAGACCAGTCCGATGCATTTCAGCCTCGGTGAAAGGTACCTAGAGATTGCGCTGTAAAACAGAGGGGAGATGGATAGAGGGAAAGACTCATTAGGTATCCGAGTGTCCCGCGTCTTGAAACAAAGATTATCGCGAAACGAGGCCACGATAAATCGCGTCCTTCCCGTGGCCTGGATTTCGACGATAACCGGCCGGAGTTTATACGATCACCCTTTGCTCCGTCGCGAGTGTACGTATACGTTCTCAAGCTATGCTCCCGACTACTACACCGAGATACATACCAACTACTCTGTCTCCCTTTTACCGCGAATACATTAAATCTCTCTTGGAAAATAGTACAGAGCCACGATCCAAATCCGAAAGGAACGCTGATGCGATAATAGCTGCCTCCGTTACGGCCAATCCTTTTTTCTTCCCATTTAGTTTGAGAGCGCGCTACACAGGACGGGAACAAAAGGGTACGGTTTGCGGTCGTTGCTCGCTAAATCGTTCCAAGTCTCTCATCCATCTTCGACCTACAGTCGTCGAAATTGGTACTCAAGCGTTTCTCTATTTCGCTTGCGCTGTAAATACGCGATTCACCTCGACAGTATACAAGGACGAAAATATTGATAATGCTCGCCCGCGTATGCTACGAAGAATCTATTGTTCCGAGATCCGCAGGAACGAACCCGTTCGCTCGCGAATTTAATCTTCTTGAAAGCTCCGGCCAGGTCCAAGGTGCGTCGAATCTTATGCAAACACGTAACACGAAATCGATGTGTTTTATTTATATACAATATTTACAAAGGCATACTGTTATCGAGTGGCTAATAAATGTCTTCGTACGCTGGAACATGTACAACGTAGCTTAAGCATGGCTTTAGTCTTTTTGATTCCCGTGTGTTGCAACGGAAACGTGGCCCGTCAAGCCCCCATTACTCCGTTGGCGGAGTAGCCGGGTCACGTTTTCTTTTCTTCCTCGCCGGTGCGCTACCGGAGCCTCGTCCCGTTTCACTCCGCTTCCTCGTGGATGTCTCCTTCCTAAATGCAACTCTCCTGGATAGCGGCGCTCCTTATCACCGCCTCCGAAAATCGATGTGGCCTCTGGAGGCTGTAAAACGTCTGTAACAAGACACAGGCGATTCGCAGGCTATAAAATCGCGCGAGGGGATTAATTGGCGGGCAGCGCGCTTGAAATGATACTTTCCACGGGTAACGTTCGTGGAATTTGCGGCAAGATTTATCGCGTAACACGAGCACGGACTGACGGAACATTATTTTACGAGGTGATCCCACCGATTCGGTTTTATCGCCCAGCATCGCGCGTTCTTGTTTCACGCGGTACGAGGTGGCGACGGAATCCGATTACTCACGTTTGGCGACGCCCGTGGATAATCTGAATCTTCTATGACATCGTGGGACATCTCACGCCCTTCCAGCTGACGTGGCCTTCGCGGCAGGGAGCCGTAGTGCAGGAGTTTCCTCTCTGGAACAAGTTCCACCGGAAGCTCAACGTCAATCGTATCATCGATTCCCCCCCCCCCCCCCCTCCGGCAACGTAATCGGCGAGTCTGTTTTAATCGAATTTCTATAAAATCCGAAGGGAAAACGAATTGCGCGCACCGCGCAACGGGCATTTACGCGAATTACACGCGACAGCTTCGATGTTTATTTATCCGATCGACAAATTTTGAAGCAATGTAAATATTCCAGGTGTGAATCGATGCGCATCTAATGCGGGAATGGGTCGATATAGCGGGCGCGTTCTCTACGAGCAATTTCCTTGAGAGTATCGTTAACCGCGGTCGCGGTTTAGGATGAGACTCGATATACTTGCGATTCTCGTTTAAACGGAGCACTTTCATCAGTCCGAAGTAGAAATTCACCGGATGAGATGGGGGTTATTTTTCGTTGATCCGGTTGAATGCGAATGAAAGACGCGCGTTTGCCGTTGCATACCTATCGGACACTGACTGTCTTTCGCTCGAATTTCCGCGCAGATAGCGCGTTACGCGACAAGTGAGGGGGGGGGGGGGATCGATATAGCTGGGGATGGAGATGATAGCGCACTTGAGCGTTGAAAGTGAAGAGCCGAGGGGTGCATATCTTATACAGATTCTGGACACCGTCACGTCAACCCCCGGCACGGGGACACCAAGGTGGGCAGGTGTTTCGGTTTTGCCCTCGGGTGCTTGTACCCTCAAAGATATCACTTTACCCTCGGCGTACAGCTATACACGGTTGATCGAGCGAATCTATATAGTGGCGTGGAGTGGCTCTTACCTGCGAAATGATTGGTCAGGGCAGTGGTGGGTATGAGATCAGGATTGCCGTCTTCTTCTTCGCCTTTGCCAGCAAAGGTCGCGATACTGGGCTGTTGGGGTGGCTTTGATTTGGTCGGGGTGGCCGCGTGCTTTCTCCAAAGCGCCATCAGCACCCCGGTCACGATTAGCCCCAAGCCGGTCGCCGTGCCTCCCAGGCCAATCAGGATCGGCGACATGTCCACCGAAGATGCCGATTCGTCTATAAGCGAAATCTCTACCAGATCTACTTATACATAATGCATTTAGTAGCACACGTGGTTGAAATGTAGTTGCCATTTACCCTCCGCTCGCCCCTTTCCAGCCGCGAATCTTTTCGTCTACGCGTTAGCTCTTTCGTCCGCTCGCCGAGAGTCGGTTTAGGCTTTCCCCGTACGAGCCAGCCACGCTCCGAGACACGTGACGGGCTCCAATTTAGTTGTTTGTCATTCGCGATCCCCCGGGAAGTTTGTTGCTCGAATCGCGGCAACAAATTTCCCGGGGAACTTAATCTATTTCCAATTAGGACCCTACTCTGGTCTATTGCGAAACTTTGAGAAAGCGGTGTCGCCCGGCGCCGTTCGATTAACCCGTTTATTAATTCACGCGTTGCTAGCCCCGCGAGCGAGGACCCGGCACGGGACACTCCGCTTCGAAATGCCCTGGCGTTTGCAATAAATCGAGGAATGTTGGTTGAAACGATTATCCCAAGAGGGTTTGGAGTTCGGGGCTTTCGCGTTGCTCGAGCGTTATTGGCGCTAGAGGTACGCGTACTCGTTCAAATGTCCCGTATATTAATTCCGTCACTTCCGGCTGCTTCTTCAACGTCAGTTCTTTGAACGAGGTGTCGTCGTTGCCATGGGAGATTAATGAACGCCACGCGAAATTGCGGGGCAGGAGGACTGTCTGGACCGGTACTTCTATTGGAGGACGGACGACAGACACGCCAGCGAGTACAGGGAAGAAACGGATGAGAGAAAACAGAATGCATAATAATAGCTCATAAATTTTGAGACTTGTTCCGGATTCCGTGGGGGGGGGGTCGGGAGCTCCGCTGTGCCGGCCCCGGCAAGCATTGCTGTGTTCCCTGTCCCGCTTAAGACGCTCCGCGAGATCTCGCGTGTACCGACAACGATTAATAATTTTATACCGGCTTGATAAAATCCAGACAGCTCGCGGTGATTATACAAACCCCTCCAATGGTAAGCGAGGTTTTCTGACAGTTAACTTCATTATTAACGACCTATTCCCGAACATTTCGTTAACGTTGAATTAATAGCAACGACAACATATCGGGAATCGATACGGAATTTAAAGAGTAATTTCATCGCGATACATGGCCCACGAAAAGTAATTAAATTCGTGTTCGCGCACGCATCCCGTGGGGGATTTATATTTGAACGAGCAATTAAATGTTTGTGTCGAAATAATCGATACAAAAGAGAACGGGTCATTGATCGGCCAGGCGAATTTTTCTCATTCCTGTTATGTGCTTCCGAACGACCATGTGCATCGGGAGTTGCATAATACGAGCTGCAGTTGCGGGGGGGGGGGGGGGGGGGGGAAGCGGTACGCGGGAAAGGCAAAATAGGGTTTCATCCTGGCGTTCAATTCTCATTTCGCCGCAGTCCTGTCGTTTTTTCTTTTTAACGTCGAAGGGCGGAGGCGGCTGCGATCGTGCCCATTGACAGATAGGATCGCGCGAGCTCGATAGCGTGTCGATTCTAATTACTCGAAGGCGAGCTTCCGTTCGTTAAAAAGACGAACGCGCGCCGTAAACGCACTACGGATCGGGGGGGGGGGGGGAAGGAGAATAATCGGGAGGCGTAGGTGGATAGGCGGCATTCTACTATCCATCTCTGAACGAAGAGAGCTTGGATCTTTTGAGGGGGGAGATTTATTAAGCGGACGCTGCCTTTCCGTCTCTTCGTATTCCCCCGTTCAACTTGTGTGTCAGAGGTACTTACGCACCGGTGTACTTGGCCACTCCTTTTTGCGCTACGCCTTCCATGATCACCGGATCGCTGGACCCTTTCATATTGACCGCGTAAAGGGCGACCGTTGTGGGCTTGTGAAGCTCCAGCTCCCAGTAGGGGTTCGCCGATTCCAGCCGTTGCTTGTCCACGATGGCAACAAATTTCTGCGGCAGACCGCCGTCGTATCCTTCCACGCACGTTATCCTTATCCAGGAGCCGGTCTGATTGTAGGCCGTACAATTTTGCAACGGGTATGGCCTGCCTGCGGGCAACGTTACCATTTTCGATTTACCGCCTCTCTAACGCACTCCGACTAATTCGCTGGCGGCGATTAACGGCGCCCCCTTTAACTATCGCGAATGCCTCTTGAGCGTGTTTTTATAATAACATTAACTCTGGTAGCATGCCCCTCTTTGTTTCAAAGCGACGCCACGCGTGTGTTAACCGAGGATCGTATACCGTGCAATTACGTATGCTGGCGGGAAGTGAAAAAAGTGACGTCGCCGCGCCGCGGTTCGCAGGTATGCCTTTCTTTTATTGCCCAGCGAAAATTGCAACGCAACGGAACGCAACGGCGCGCCGTTTCGCGGGCAATGAAATTATGTCCGACGACCGTCATTATCGACGATGGTGTTGCATAAACGAGATCACTTGTATGCAAATAGAGGTCTGGAAAAAGCTTGTGGAAACGGCGGACAATGTGGTCGGCGTGGCTGTTCCCTCTCGTTCTTTCTCCCCGTCTAACGCGCAACGGGAATAATCTTTTGTAGCGGCGTAAATTAATGGGACCGCGGTAAAAGCAGATTTCTTTCGGTTTTAAAGCGCTTTCCCTTTGAAAACAGTAATCTACACTAGCCTTTTAATACGGTTTCCATATTTCCCGCGCGGCCCACAAATTATTTAACTTATTCCGCGCTCTGTTTTGCCGCGAGGATGGCCAAGAATTGTTTCGAACGGTTCACCTTGCCAGCTTCTCCTTTCGCGCGACGCCGCGTCCCATGAATTCTCGAGACCCGCCGCTCGTTTCCGTTCGCCTCGCGAGCATCTCGTTTCCATTTGCGTTTCGCATCGCCCTTTCAATTAATGATTTAATTACTCGCGTCCGCGCGGCGGTGTATCATTTTCCGCGCTCGCTCTCGCGGCCCGAGTATTAGCCGTCGGTTGGCAAAAAATTGCTGCCCGGTAATTACATAAGAAATACGTTGCTTCTCCGCCGAAAATAAATTATGTGTCCAATTACCGCAAGCGGTGTACGCGCGTGCTGGGCTCCGCCGTACGTCCGGGCGAGCTATTGGCCCCGCTCAGCCCGTGGATCGTGCACGGCGGACGGGGACCAAACAAACTCCGCCGATCCCGCCGCTTTCGGAACTAGTTTTGTCCGCCGCACGTTCTCGGCGCCTCAGCCGGGACTCGGCCAGTACATTCGCCGTAATCGCGACGTCGGATACCGGCGCATCGCGCGTACGCCGTAATGAACATATTCAATTATGGTTTTCATTAAACTTTCGCAAAAACGCGTAGGACACAAGTGACGCGGGCTCTCGACGCGACGAGCAGCTGGAGACAAGGCGGTTTTTCGTCTCGCGGCGTTCATTCTCCGGGGACTTCGGTGAGGCTTTTTCCACCCTCTACGTTACCAGTGTATGGCGGAAATAGAGCATGGCTCTCGCCAATCTGTTCGGATTAAAGAACAATTAAAAGGCACTCTCGTTTCGTTAATACTTTCGAACGAATGCTGACGGTTCTTCCGATGCGCGTCGATCAGGATCGGCGCGAGGCGGTCTCGGTGCGATCTCCGGAATGTTTGTGATTTTTTGTTGTTGAGGAAGCTTAGTATTTTTACAGAGCTTTTTGCACTTAATAGAGTAACATTCAAAGAACATTTGGTAATTTTTTGTAGATAGATATTTACGTTTATAATAAAAGTGTAACGATATCCAAGAAGCCTCTTTAAAAACGGCGAGCAAGATATCTCAAAAACTACTACACCAATTTTTCTGAAATTTTGTGGGCTTATTTTTTATATAAAAATCTATGAATGACGGAGGGATGTTTTCTCAATGTATAGTTTTGATTATATCGACGAACAATGGCTTCATGGTTATCACTAATGGCCGTGTTTCGCTGACAAATTGAAACTATATAATGGAAAAAAGCCCTCCGTCATTCGGTAGATTTTTATATAAAAAATAAACCCACAAAATTTCGGAAAGATTGGTGCTGTAGTGTTTGAGATATCTTGCTCGCCGTTTTTAAAAAGGTTTCTTGGACGACGTTGTATTTTTATTATAAACGTAAATATTTGTCTACAAAAAATTTACCAAATGTTCTTTAAATGTTGCTTACGCTTTTAAAAGAAAAATTCACAAACATTCGCCTCTTTTCGGCCTCCTGACTAGATATAACCCCTCAAGGGGTATTCTCGTCTTGAGAGACGAGATCCTCTACCCTCTTTAGGGACGACGCACAAAAAACTACACAGTTTTTACCCATGAACATTATCCACACGTCGTTATTAACATTTCACTAAGTTGTAAAAAAATTTGTCGATGATGCTCACCGGTAAAAACTGCGGACCTACTTTCTTTGTTCGTTGTCTCTAAAGAGAGGCAAAAATTGGGTTTCTAGACGATAATACCCCCTTAAAAGGCCACGCGGTCCAGGAAAAGCGTATCGTAAATTTTGTGGGTCCCCTTGCGTAGATATTTATTATTATAAAATTTAGAAATAATAAAAGTACGTTTCGTTTAGCCCCGCACACTTTTGGAACCCAGCCCCTCAAAAGTTCACGCCGGCCGTGCACCCGACCCCCCTGCGTAGCCCAGGTATCCTCTCGCTCTGACCGATATAACTCAGCTCTGACAAACCTGCTGCGATCACTTGGTAAAGGCAGGGCTGTTTCGAGTGGCCGACCACGTTGCTGGCCCAACAGCCCAGCGTTCCGTAGTCCATGTCGGACGATGGAGTGTAATTGAGTCTGCTCGAGGTGCCCTCGTTGGTATACTTTGTGGACGGAATATCGGTAAGGTCCCCGCTGCTATTGAAGGTCCAATGGAAGGTGACGGAGGTCGGGCTTGCGTCGACCTCGCACACCAAGCTGATGGTCTCGTGTTTCAATGCTCCGTGAACCTCTTCGGGGACGTTCAGCGGTGGCGGTGTCGCGTTCTGATACCTCCAACCGGCGGAGCTTAAAACGTGCTTGCAGACAGGAGCGACTGCAACACAGACGCCGATCTCTATAATGCGATTCGCAATGGGACGCGGATGTTGGAAAGCGGGGCGCGAGTTTACATCGTTTGCTCGCGCTGCAGCATTAATTATAGAAGAAAAACAGCCGCTCACAAAGATCGGGCATAAAACTTTACCGGGAGCACGTTGCGTGTGCATTAACATCGGGGGGGGGGGGGGGGGGGGAATAAAAGCAACGATTACCCGTCCAGCTCGTAAGGAGAAATATGCGGGCACAGTTTTATCGCGGCATTCCAGCGCTTGGAAATTTTTTTTCTTCTCTTCTCCGTTCTACTGTTACGCGGACCGACGGGACGGCACGCCGTAACAGCGGGAAATATACTTACACATAACCTGGAGGTTCACTGCGTTAGAACTGGCGCGGCCCTCGACATTGACGGCCATGCAGGTGTACCTCCCAGCGGATTCTCGAGTTATGCTCTGGAGCACCAGAGAATGGTCCGAGAGCACTATGCCGGCGGTGACGTTGTAATGGAGCTCTTCTTCCTGAATAAACAAAGTGGAAAAGATCCTGCGTCAAAGCATTTCCGGTGGAGATTTCAGCCAGGACCGGCGGGTCTGGGCTGCTTCTCAGCGTAGAACCGAACGATACCAGGAGGAGGAGGCATGCTCGGCCGAACCTCGTGGCTCGCCTGACAAGTTCAATTGTATATTTATCGAACCCCTCGCAGAAAACAGCCCAACATTCCACTCCTCTGTATTACATTATTCTCGGTGAAATGTCCTCGTTTTTCTCGAGGCATGATCCCCGGCGGGTACAGCGCGCGCGTGTGACAGGAGTGTCGATTTCTCGGACAAAGCGAAGGATCGGATAATCGCGCGATGACGGAGTACGGTTATTACGATGTAATTTCAAACTCGTAGACCTTGATCGCGTCCCTGACACCGTCGTAATCGAGCAGTCTCTTCGTCACCATTACCATTATCGCTATCACCCTTCTTCCGCCATCCGTACAGAAGATATCGAACGAGGATCTTTGCTGGCGAAACATTTAAAAAACACGTCGCAAACGAGGGGAGTGTTGGAGGGGTTCAGAAAGAGGGAAGGGACGCCGGTTTAAGGTTCGTTGCGTACGCCATACAAAGTTAAGCCTTCTCAGCTACAGTCACGGGCCAAAGTTAGTCGCGCGGTCGGCGAAGCATTGAAATGTTAGCCCTGTATTCGGAGAATTTCCCTATCCACTCGCGAACAGCCGTCTAAATACACGCGAAAGTTTAATCAGCGAACCTTTCGACGACGATGCGTGTCGTCGCAGCTCTTGAAACGAATGGCGTAGTTGCGCCGCGCAGTTTCTTTCGTTTCGATGAACACGCGAGAGTCGAGGAGACGGCGAAACCTTTTCAATGGAGATTCGCAAAGGTAAAGGCCGGAGAAAAAGTTTACGAGCATCGTTCTTTGCCCTTTAGAAGGAAGAAATTGGTTCTCGCGCAGCTCGATTTTCTTCGGCTTGACCGAAGACATCGTTTGCACCGAGGGGAAGCTTCTCCTGCCACTCGTTCCAAGGGCCTTGGAACCAAGGGGAATTTACGAACGATCCTCGCCGCTCGAACACTATCTTCCGCCTTCCTTTTCATTCCCCGCCAGCTCGTTATTCCCCTGCATACGTATGCAACTACGCGCCAGTGTCAGCTGCCGCGTAGGTGTGCATTTTCGCCGTTACACTAATTTCTGGCCACCGGCTTACAAAATATACACTGTTGCCCGGGTGTAGGTACAGGCGTCGCGTCCCGGTGTTCAGGCAGCGCCGCGCGAATTCTCGCGGCTGCTCGTCCTCCACGCTCCTTCGGGTCTCCGTCTGCACACGGGCAATATTATAATTTCCTCGTAACTTTCCGACAAAGGCTTTGCAAGCAGATTGCGGCCCAAGGCGTGTCGCGCGAAATGGAGACCGTGGATGGATGTACATCTCGGAAACTCGATTATTTCTGCAGACTCGGGAATTCCATATTCCCGCGCATGCCTCGGGGCGAGTAGACTATGTACTTGAATGTTTCATTGGGCCGGGTTAAAACCGCGAGCTGTTCGTGTTTTTCCTCTGCCATGTAGGGCCGGTATTACACGAGCTTTCGCAGTCACGCTTAGTCGCGCGCATTTCATGGATGGCTCCTCTTAATTGACTGGATTTTGTCTCCGTTCTGCTGTCGCCCTCAGATTTCGCTCGCGTTTAGTGCAAACGGATAAAATCGAAGGGAACGGGGATAGGGAAGGCCGGGCAGCTGGCGGCTTTGTTGGATACACGTGTGCTTCCCTGCTTGCTTCACGCCAGCAAGGAGCGCTGTGTGTGTTTCATTCGGTTTCGAGGAGTTTCGGGTAACTTGTACGTGATAATTGTACGGCGCAAGAATATGCCTGGAGCGACGCGAAGCTATCTCGAATTGGATAGCGGTATGTCTTTGTTCGCGGTGCTGGCTGTTATTATCGTTGCTATTAACATTAATTGCTCGGTTCAAAACACGGATACGTTGGATATACCACTTTCTATTCTTCCCGCGTAGTAACCGATACGCTTCATTCTCCAACGAGTAACGCAAATGTTACTCTGAATGTTACATAGCTTCCTTGTTCGCCCCGCGAACATGCACCATGTGCGTTCATTCAAGGGATTTCCATTATTTAGTGGCTGGGATGAATGGAAAGCCCGTAGAATTGTACATTGGTGCCTCATGTTAAAATATCTCGTTTCGCGAGTAGAATTTTGGAGAGATGTAAATGGAAAAGCTCCATGATGTAACAAATTCTAATTTACTGTAATATGCACGAAGTACAAGCACAGGCGCTCTTCATTCCCGATTACTTCTCGTACGATGATCCATTCTGGAAATTTTACAGAATTAAAGGGTCCTTGTAGAAAACACGCTAATTGCCAAAAAATTTTTTCAGGAGAGAGAAAAAATCTCTTTGCTAAATATGCTTAAGTATACAATAACCCAAATACACAAAAAAAATCTATTTTTTGCATTATAATATAATCCAAATTCGTGAAAAAAAAAGAATTGTATTTGTTGAAACCCCTGTATATGTGACCTCTCAATTGTAGAGAAATCTGAATTCATTTACAAAGGGAAATTGCGTTAAAATACTATAGTATAGTATTAAAATTTTTTTCTGGCACTTACCATGTTTTCTGCAAGTACCTACTCTTCAGTAAAATTCTAGAACGGACTCAAGACGACAGGTGGGAAGACAATGATCTGCGACGTTGTCATTGAAATTTTCATCCTTTCCAAAAGTAACTAAGGTCGGTGTCATATATATTGGCCGGTGAGTTTCGCGAGGGGTATTCTCCCACCACACCGTTTGTTTGCCTCGGTGCCCCTTTTCTCAACGTTTTCTGACTCGCTCTCGTTCCATCTCGCTTTCGCCTTCGCAGAACAAGAGTGAGCCAGAAGTGGTGGGCATACTGCCAAGCTTCTGGCGTGTAGGCCAAACCGAACTCTCAGCGTAGAAATACACACTTCAGAATAGGTGTGCGTTAGCGACGAAAAAATTCAGGAGCTTTATTAGTCAGAACATTGATTCTTTCTCGATAGCTTCATCTCGTATTGGTCTACGCATAGCTTCGTAACGGACGCAACTATTACGCTAAGAATAAATAACAGCCAAACGGCTAGGTTCAGGCGGAGCCGAGCTGCGTTCCCGTTACCCCACCATACCCTGCGACGATCATGCAACTCCAACTGACAAATCCGCGATCGTCAGATGGTGGTGGCTGATTTCTTCTCGATCGCTGCTCGCGAAACCGAACTCACCGGCCAATATATTTGATACCGACAGCTGATCTGGGTTTAAGAAACAGCTGAGATATGTTTACTCTAGAGAAAGCGCGCAACTGTTTTTTCGAGGGTGAAAAATAAAGGCAGAACGAGGTCGTGACGGTTGCACGCATAATTACACTGAACCTGTGCGTAACATATCTGTAGCACGATGATACGGGCGTCATCCGCTCGCGTGTTGGTAAATCCGCGGAAGAGCTACCTTGATGTAACGCGTCCGACGGGTTTAGTTTCGACCACATGTCACAGCGTGGGGTTATCTGCTGTTGAATATGTCACTGGGTAGCACGCACGCCGTGCGTGACGTTCAGCCGTACCCATTTTTCTCCCCTTTTAATTTGTGCGCGAAACGATACCTCGAAACTGATCCACACCGCGCGTTTACACGTGTAAATCGCGTTTCCGCCGACGGAATTCATACTATCGGTTCTGATTCAATGGCTGCTTCGAAAATAATAGTGCAGCCGGCACGCGCTCGGCTTTCATACAACTGGCCATCGCACCTTTATTGTTTATATAATTTTAATCGCTCTGCGCGCGAATTGCTTGCTATAGCGTGCGGCTTGTTTGTACGTTAAATGTTCAGCGTAATACCATTGGCGATTTCAAAAGCGGAACGAATCTATTTCCTACCGGGTGACTGCGTCGTTAATTCGTATGAACGGCTAACAAAATCCTGTCATATTTTTTTAATCACAGACGGCGGATTTTCGCGAACATTTTCGCGGGCACGGCCGAAGCTTGGACGACGTTCCGGGGGAACGGTGAACACGTTTCATTCATTCGGCGGGAAATTTCATCGCGCGGACGTTTTTACGCGAACATTTTTACGGATTGGTAAACCGGCTCTGCCCGGTGATTCGTGGGCAATTTATTGGTTTGGTTTTCGGAGTGCGCGAAGTGGAGGGACACCGAATGGACGGGAAGTGACAACGGGGCCTCGTAAATTTACGATAATTTCGACAGAATGCACACGAACGCGCGTGTGCGCCTATGCGCCGATGCATCGAAACGCGAGCGCGTAAAGTCCCAAGCGCCCGGAGACATTTAGAATTATCCCTCCTCCCCTCCGCGGCCAGCTCCTCCGATGGAAAAACTCTTTCCCCCGAGACTTTTAAACTCTGTTACTTATTCGTCGAATTTCTCCCCGACTTTTTTCATTCGCCCAGCAGTGAATCATACTCCTCGGCAAGGGAAGGCGTCCTATTATTAAAACTTTTTCCCCTCCCTCATCCGATTTCACGAACTTTCGATTATCCGGGTTCATTTGATCGTAATTCTTGCCATTAGCGCCCGAGCGTTAATTAAGAATCGCGTGCGTCGTCCAGCTTAAAATCCATCGTCGAGAGAACAGATTACTCGTGTTCCAGCGCTTGCGAGCGTAAGCGCGTAGTTAAGAGACGAGCAGCGGGCGCAGGAAAAGGGTAACGGTAGCGCGACATGAAATATGAAATTGCCATCTTTTTGCTACCAAACTCCACTCGTTTTTCCCCCCCTCCTCGCATCCGGCAAAAGGGGATCTTCCGCGATCTGTCAAGATTAATAATTTGAAAAATCCTTTTGGGTATTCCCGCGCGGCCGCGCTGCAGCGTCCCTGCCGATGCTGGAGAAAAATTTTCAACTTCCCGCTACGTATGGTTCTTGCAAGGTAACTTGCTTGGCAAAAAAATCACCGACGCTCGCCTCCCTGAAAGGATGAATGAGAAGTCGTTTTGTCCGCGTCGGGAAGCTTCCTGCTCACCCTTTGCGAGCTTTCCGAAGCGTTCGAAAGAAAAGTCAATTTGGCTATCCGGCGATCCTGGCTGGGCTCGTACGCTGCGTCAGTGTTAGGTCACTCGACGCGAATAACTTTCTGTAAACGATTAACGAAGCGTACAGAGTGTTATAGTTAATGGAAAGGGGGAAAGAGCTGTTCTACTCGTGCTTTATAAACACCTCGACACGGCGCGCTGTCCTGTTGGTTATTTACGGATCGACCTAATCCGGTGAAAGATATCCGTTTCCGGCAAACGGTTCTCGCTTCGGGGAGGCTGGCCCGAGGGAAGGAGAAGAATCTGAGAATACTTTGTACCGGGCTTTGACAGGGATTAACGCGACTTGCCGATGGGACACAGTTTCTCTATTTAGCCTCGTTCCGCGCGGTTGTCGATATCGTCGCTCCCGCAGAGCTGGCGTCGCAAGCTCAAAAGGTCGTCGCGAGGGAAACGGGGGGCGAGGCGAGGGAGCAGAGAAGCAGAGCAGCAGAACGCTGCTAGGATTTCGCCGACCCCTTGGGAGAGAGAGAGCTTCGACCCGCCGGAGAAAATGATGGAAAGCATAATCCCCCTTAAGAGGCTTAACTCGACGATCCTCGAGTGACCGAAGATAACGCGCGAGCTTTCCAGGTGCGAGCCACGAGTTTTTCACGATATTTTTCGCCAGGGAAGACAAAAAGGACGAGGCTGCCAGCGGAACCGTCGTTTTCTTGCGGCCTTGTTTCCTCGCGGCACATTACTCACGCTTTAGCCCGCCACGTCGCGTCGCCGTCGGTCGGAATTTACGCTCGACTCCGTATGCAAACGAGAAGCAACCTGACCGACGTCTCTTCGAAGGCCCGGCCGGCTCTTCTTTCGTCCCCCGTTACAGCACGATTTTCGGCCTTTTCCAGGCTTTATTCCGCGACAAAATTATTACGCCGGCTTTACGCTCTTGTACCTTTTTTTTACGGCCACGCAATAAAGCGAACTCGGGGACAGCGGCGCTTGTCTGGGTACGTCGTTTAATTTCACGCCCCCCCCCCCACCGTCGATTCATCGAGGAGCGTTTTTACGACTTCACGGTTCCACGCTTCCTCTCTCCTCTGTTTTCATTCCGCGCGATGGGGCTCCACACGCAACGGAGGCACTGAACAAGGTGTTTCGCGACTATTTAGCTTCTCCAGCTCCGCAGTTTCTTAACGCGACGACGAGAGAAGAGAAGTCTGATGTCGGTTTGACGTACCTCGTGAAACCATGTCAATTTGTAAGCCCTGGGGTTCGCCCTAACGTTGCACTCGAAGTAGACGTCGTCGCCCTCCTTGATGTTCCTCGGATTCAGCGACGAGCCCATCTTCAGGGTGACGAGCGGGGCAACTAGAAAACGGGAACGGAAACGTTAGAGCAAGGTGAAAGTACATAGCTCGTTGCAGGCTGCCATTCGCCGGAACAGCAATGGTAACCGTGGCAGCTGGCAATTTATATCCGGCGCGTTGGTGATTTATGAATCGAGGGCTGATCGAAACCGTTGCACAATAATGCCCATATATTAGCCTGGCCAGTTTAATAAAATTTGCATTCTCGCTCGGCTGAAACGCGAATCAGCAAACGTGGAATCGAATGAGCAGGGAACGATCGAAAAGCGAAACTATTGTACAGCGGTTTTCAATAGGAACGCGTGCTCGCGTTAAAGAGCAAGACGGTCTTCAGTTCGCTACCGATACCGGATTTTTCCTACGCGCGGAATATCTGCGCGAACGGGCTGCTCTCCACTTCAAATATTTTCCTTCGATTTGCTACCGCCTCGGTTTCTCGCCGATGTCTGCAGACGCGGAAAATTATTTTTCTTCCGGAAGAAACATCACTGCCGAAAGGGTAACCTTTAATTACCGCCGAGATGCTCGCCGGGCAAATATTTCTTCAACGGGCGGCGTGTTATTCGACGGAGCAGACGGGAGCGATCTGAATGTCCAATAGGAGGGCAGAGTTCGCGAGTTATAGAAAAGAAGCTTTCAAGTTGACTCTAATGTTAATCCTAACAGCTCTGCTTCGCTTCTCCCGTTGCTATAGGCACGTAGGAGAGACCGGGGCAGATTGTAACCAAAAATGTTTTCAGAGTTTTTTCTAAAGTGTTTTCCTCAATCAGGATATAAATTGCGTGATTTACTACTTGCATATGTGGTGAACCGATTGCGTGAAAGTACGTGAGAAAATCTTGGACAATTAGACATCTAGCTTAATCTTAAACAAATCTGAACTTTCGTTACAATGTGCCCCAGTCCGGGGTAAATTGTAACACATCTGTTTTACTTATTTAAATACAAATATGAACGCGAATAGACATTTCTAAAGAATATAAATGAAAACACAGGTGATTATTAAACATTTGATATACATGAGTTAAACAATCATTGCTTATTCATCTGATTCTATGAAAATCTTCTTCTTCGCTTTCTTTATACTTTTCTTTATACTTTCTTTATACTTCATCCTTTATACTTCTTGGATTCTCGATTGTTCTGTTGTTCGTCTAGAGCATCTTTTTCCAGTGTGTCAGAATATAGCTTGCTTTATCGCCATTTAGAGCGGAGTAAGTATAGTAACATGTTACAATTTACCCCGAGCTTGAATTTTTGCGTTTTATCTCAGCAAACGAGAATCTAAACATCAAATTACTAAAATGCGCACACATTATAATAAACCAATATGTACCGATTCGTTTGCGACAAAGAAGCAAAAATTCAAACGGTTTCTAATGACGGTTAATTAATTGCTAATTGTAAGACAACATTTACTTACGTGCTCTAAATTCTAAAATTCTAGGCTATCACCACAAAATGAATACATAACGCTGGTTACTGTCACTAAACCCGACGGTGCTAATATCGCCAAGCAGCTTTCGCATGCTGTGGGTCACCAGATTTGTCGTTCAAAAGATTCTACTTGCCTTACAATTTACCCCGTGTTACAACCTTCCCTCGGTCCCCCCTACACTTCGTATCCCGTGGGATCGGATGGGATCCATGGCCACAATATTTATACTCATACCATGAATCACGAGAAGTCGATGCGTCTTATATCTCGCCCAGCGGATCGGCCGTGAAATAAATTAGACAAGAGGCATAGCGGGTGCATGTGACACGGCACAATATGTACCCGAGTGCCGTAACTCCAGCGGCACGTTCGAATTCACGGAATACGTGCAGCTGCATACAACTGGGACACCCTCTATCACCTGTACAATCACGCGTTTAAACTTGGGGGTAATCTAGCCGTCGTGTCGGTGCATTCCCCTGGAAAACCGACGGGTGTATTTCTTACGTCGCGAAAGGAAGCATTTCGCGAGCTACGATCAGTAGAGTAATCCCGACAATGGTCAGCCGAGCATTCGGGGAAACACAGATTCTCCATAGACAAAGCTGTCGATGCGTACCTGCCGTAGTTTGGCACAAAGGGGCGCACGCCCTTTGACCATCGTTAGTCTACGTACCGGGTTTATAATCGGATTAAAGTTTGCAGCATTTTCGAGCGTGGGGGTTCTATTATGAATGAAAGCCGGAATGAGCAGTCGGCTGGCGTTGTGTGTCCGGCAAACAGGCAAAGTGTTGCTTAGCGCGGTGTGTGCAGCGCGGGGCGTCTGTGTGCAACGTCGTAATAAATGGTGTACGTCGAATCTGCGTATTCGGTAGGGGGCAGCGTTTACGTTGCAGGCTATCGACGTCCCGAAGTGCACGTGGCGCGTTCAATTATACGCTGACGGCCGGGTCTCGGGTTAATTTTCATTATGCCCTCGCCTTTTACGAAAATCTCCGCGCAGCCCTGCGCGAACAAGCGAACGCCCTCGTTTACCGGCGCGGCGCCCCTCCGCGCAGGGGCCCCATTTAGGCGGGCGCAAAAAAATCACCTCTACGAGTTTGCTTGTCCTTTAATAACACGCGCAATTAAAGAACAAACGAGGCGAATCCGGAGCTTTCCGCTTCCGTGGCTATCTCGAGTCGACGAGCCTCGTGCGCGATACCACACCGACGCCGCGCAAACTTTACGGTTGCGACGAGGCGATAATAAACGTAAGTAAAACGTCGAAATCGCCGGAATAAACGCTGTGGATTTTTACGTACGATCGAATTAACGGGCAAATGAGCACAATGCACAGCGATCGCGAGCGATGCAAATTCTGCGTTTGGTTGTTACAAGCCAGTATCTGTACTCCGGCGGTTATTAACGCACCTGTAACGTTATCCGCTCCGAATACAAAGGAGTGAACGTTATTATCGCGTATTGATGAAAGCTTTTCGCCGGGCGTGCATTCGGTAAACCGTGAATGCTTTCGGGAATTCGAAATCCGGAATATCGTCTCGCGCCTGCGAACGATTTTTCGGCAATAATGCACGCGTGCGCGCAATACGATTTTTACATTGCGAAACTAAAATCCATCGGTGTTGGACGTTCGATATTCCTGTCGGTGGTTTGGCCGTTGCATTTTCTGCTGCCGGGGACTTGATTTTAGCTACGCGCATTATCTCATTGTTTCTTGCCGCGTCAAATGCGCACGGGGGGCAGCGTCACGGAGCTTTTGTGTAGCAAATGCGGCGCAAAACTGAAAGTCAAGTTATCGGAACAAAAGTATTTCGCGCGTGAGTTCCAGCATTAAATGGAGTCAAACATGCCAGGCGCTATTGTTATCGGTGCAACGTTTTATCATAATACCGAGCGAAACGACGAGCACGCCAATATTATTCCAGAGGGTAAGAAAGTTTCTTATATTTTCCCCGAACGCATTTTGTAGTTACGCTAGACTTTTACGTCGAATTCGTTTCAATATTTGCCTCGCCGCTCCTCCCTGTTACTCGTAGAAGGAATCTATCATTCGCCCAAGTACCTACTCTTTACTTTACGATTTTCGTTCAATTGTAAATGTCTGTCTGGCCGGCGCGACGGTTCGCAGCAGGACTCCGCGATTGCGATGTTGACTAAAGATCGTTCACGCGGATGTCGATGTCCGGTTGCGAATAAATGCTGCGCGCAAAGAAGAATGGAAACTTTATGAATAAGAAGCCGGGTTATGCCGTGAGATATCGCGGGACTTTAACCTATTTTCGCGTCGGTTTCTTTTTCGGGTTCGGCCATTATTTGTCGACGCGGCGGCGTCGACGCGAACGGTCGATGACGAAACTATTATAGATACCGGAAGAGCAGGTTCGAGCCGCGCTAGAGTTGAAGGAAACGATCGAAAGAGGCAGCGGCGGAGAACAAAGCCATTCGCCGCGATCTTTTTTTTTCTTCAAATTTCTTTCACCATTTCACGCTTGGAAGCTTCTATTTTTACACCTCTTCGTCGTTCCCATTCGAGACCGATGATATCGCGAGGCGGATCGCCTTAATTAATCCGCGTGTCTGCCCGTAGCCAAGAGTACGTAATTGCTGCCACGAGAATGTGCAGCATCGGTTGAAGCTCGATCCTTACCAAAGGTTTTGCTCTCGATTTCGAATACCTACTATCGAAATTCCGGATAGAGCTTGACACCGGGGGATCTGCGGCGTCCTATGATTCTCTCGATATCGTTGGATTTTATCCGCTGGATATCGGAGATCCGCGATAGAGAGCAATGGCCACGGTTTATTGCAAACGATCGCCACAAGGAGAAGCTTGGCAGCCGAAGTGTGGCATTATTCGTTCTAACGCCGCGTAGAGATCGCGGGGCTTCCCGTCGGCTGAATGCAATTCGTCAAAGCCGCTGCCAGAGGGATGCTTTCCATAAAGAGAGGGCGCGAAAGAAACTCGAAGGGGGAGGCAATTGAAGGCTAGGGGAGTAAAAGGAAATGATGCGAGCAGGAAAGATACGTGTGAAGGAAAATAAGATCTAGACCGCGAACGTTGCGGAGGGATCGATCCAACTACGGTAGACGGAATTGCTACATGTACGTACACGTATACGCGGCATAGTCGAAAGTTTCGAGCGGGGCGAGGGTGTACGGAGCAGCTTTCAATATTCGGTGGCTGGCACAGTTTTGCTCTCGTGCCTCTCGAAACATAAACAACGCGGCGAGTGTCATCACGGCAGGCTCGAAGAGGCGTTTGGGGTGTGTACTGGCTGAGAGAAGCTTAGAAGCAATTCATGCGATATGTTATTCTATAAAGTTTCCTGGATGTTATAATCGTAGTAGTTACTAACTGCGCGCGCGCTCCACTGCACCTCCCATTTGCCTCGGTGTGAAATGCTTCTTTCGCGTGGAAACTGAAGAGCGTCGGAAGCCCGAGAGACACCTCGCGCGCCGAGGATCACGCGCGATATCACGGGCGCGGGGAGAAGAAGAATCGGCGCCGATGGAGCGGAAGAAGGGAAATAGAAGAGAGAGAAAAAAAAGGAAACCGGAAGGGGATGCACGAACGAAGAGGTCTGGAACAATCGGCCTGCATGAGGGGCCACTTGGCGATATGAATTCTGCGGAGTGCGCCGATGGATCGGCTCGATATCGGCCGGCGGAATTCTCCTGGTCGCTCGGTTGTCTCGTCGCGCGATGAACCCGATTGATATCGGCGCCCCGGCGAGCTTCGTGAGATTTTCGAAAAGGCTGCTGGATGGGACACGCGCTATCCGATCGGGGACGGTTACGTGTCTCCGCACACCGCGCGCCGGACGGATTACGTGTCCTGCAGATCCACCGGATTCCACCCCTGATCTTCGGGGAACACCGGCAGATCGGAGATTCTATTCGGCTGATAACCAAGTGATCTCGCGCGTCCAAAGGGATTTAATATCGAAAGAATTCCTTGCGCGTACGGACAGCTCGACAGCCACTTACAAATAAATTAGAACGTCCTGCAGCCCCTCCGCGGCGAGGATATCCGTGGAACAATGGGCGCGTAAGGCACGAGACGCTCCATTCAATCGGACGAAATCCGCGCCGCTTTCGACAATGAGAGAGGAGCCCTGTTTCCCTTGGTAAGACTCCGTCCCATTGCGACGGATTACGCGGCTGCCGAATCGAAGGATTACGGGTCATCCGAAGGAAGTATTAAGGAAAGGTTGAATGGGAGAACGCCGAATGAAGAAGTTCAACGGTTTCAAGACTCCCCCGACAATTTCCCCGGGAAGGGAAGATCAGACATCTTCCCTTCTCTGTAAACGAACGACCATCATCCTGTCGCGATTCTGTACCCCCGTCACTTTGCTAATTGGACCCACGAATTTCGCAGTCGAAATTCCGAGCTCCCGCGTGTGGCGCGGCTATAAATGAAGTCGCCTGCGTTCCGGCTTTCGGTTATCCACCGCGAAGCACGGCGTTCATTACAACCGTAAGTTTCGCCGTTCGAGATGATGTCTAGTGTCTGGCTGATGTTTCGCGCTCGTCACGGGCCATCAGTTATCCCCTTAGCTGGAACGCCCGGAACCACCGAAACTCTTGGAACGCCGTGGAACGTAAGGAATTAGTCACAGGGCTCTTGGTAGCGGCGCGCGGCGCCAGTCCCACCGAAGAGTTTCGGGATTCTCGAGCCTCGAATTCCTCAGGTGAAACTTATTTTAATAGCGGCGCTGGTTCGTGCGCCTCGACCAGGCCGCGACGGGAAGAATTATTATTTCAACTTAATTACTCTTTAAACGTGACAAAAAGAAAAGAAGATGTGGTACATAGTTTGAAAGTAAAAGCGAGGGGAAACGTTGCCGCCTGCAATAGCGATACCACGAGATTCTAATTAAATCGAGATTCTCGATGTAGGACGGGAACGAGGGCCGTTAATGCCCAGGGATATCGCGAAATTGACAGAGAATTTAGAGTCGGACCGATCGGGGTGAACGATGAAGCTTAACGATTCGGGGAACGCGAAATTTCCTCGGCGGTATTTCGCAGGTATCGAATCGTCAGATAGCGGCGGGATCCGAAACGAAGCCATTTAGCTGCGCGAATAATGGTAGTCGATAATGGCTTTTCAAGGTACGAAGACAATGCCACGATTTATCGTTCGTAGGCGACATTCCCGCCCCCCCCCTCCCCCTCCGGCGACGTCACACTGAAATTCTGGTTTACTTTCTTTCGAATAGCCTTCGAGTTAAACAGCTAGCGTGCAAAACGATCGCGACGGTTTCGACTGGCAAAGGCTTTTCCATCTGTGATTTTCGAAATTCTACGCGGCTAAGTGAACAGGTCCGAGGAGAATAATGGGACAGCGAGTTTCGTTGGCACCGTGATCGTTGAGATATACCGTACGGGCACATTTAAGGGTTACGAGCCCCGAGTTAATTTTCGGGATGATAACGAAGCTGCCTCAACGACGCTAATAGTCATTCCATGAGCAACGAGCCGCCCATTGAGCGGCGGGGCGAAATAATAGTGGAAAGGTGGATGCCGTTCGGCAGTAGTTATCCGAGGCAACGGAAGGGGCGCCTTGGAAGGAGCGGAAACTCCGAATACCCGTCGACTACTTAAGTACGTTAATGAACAAGGATTCAGCGAGGCTCTTAAGGGCTGCATTCTGAAAATTGAAGCACCGAGGGGAGATTGGGGCCGGGAAAATATTCGGGGGGAGGGAAATAGGATTGCTTGGTTCCTCGCCGAGGATCGATCCGCGTAATCGTGTGTACCCTATACCAGCCGATTCTGCTCGTACGAATATCGACGATCTCGTTAAACCTGCTTCTGCTTTGTTCCCCGAAAACTTGCGCGCCGGGCGCAGTAAGTTCTTGCCTGTCAGGTGGATTATCCGGTCGAGCTACTTCGGCTGTGCTCCTGACGCTGTTGTTCGTAAATCACCGGATTCGTAGGTATTCGTAAATTGGCCACTCGACCGCAATATCGATACTACGAAGTCGTGGTGGGCGCCACGGGCGAAGCTTGGACCGCGAAATTGGCAAGCCCTTGTATCAGACTCCCGGACTCGGGGAACCGGTGACCGCCGCGCCGCGGCGTAGATAACGATTCGAGAGACATCGTTTACGGTCCGCGCATTAATTAATCACGATCGGCCGGCGCGTTCCAACTTCCACCGACGACGTACTCGAAACTTGTCGTCAAGTCAGCCGTCATTACCGATGTCTGCCCGCTGGCGCGCGGCCGATACCTCGGGTCCCTCCACAATCCACCGTAAAGCTTAGTCGACTTTCCCCCCCCCCCCCCCCCGCAATTATACCTATCCGCTGCCAGATTTTCAATCCACGCCGCAATCGCGTTTCGGTTTTATCGGTTATCACTAATCCGATTGCAATGCCGATATAAATGTCGCGTGCACCGAACACGCGCTCCCGATCCGCGGTTCGGGATATAATTCGTCAGATTTTCCAGTTTTCTGTCGCCGCGAAAATTTCAGCGAAAACTCGCCACTCCGCGAGGGTAGGCGCGAAATAAAATTCGGGCCGACCATTTCGCCGGTGGGGGGACGTGTTTCGGACGCTGCTACGCGGTGATTTTATCAGCGCCGGTTGCTGGACCATCGGCTGCAGTCTCTCTTTTCAGAAGACGGACGGCACTGCGAGTAAACGTTACACGGAAAAAACGAGTTGTAGGGGAGCTGCTAAGATTGCGGCATCAAGTTCAAAAGCTGCTCCGACGTTCTTATTACTTGTAGAATGGTATATCGGATGCCTCGTAAAAGCCCCGTAAAGTTACTTGCCGACGAGAGAATTTCCGTGATTGCACCACCTGTCGGGTTCTCTCGCTCTCCGGGAGAAACATCTAGCAGGGCGCCCGCGACGCCGACGCTGGCTGAGTTTTATGCTTCTTACGGGATTCATTAACGCTCAACATTTATTAAAGTCCCTGCTATCATTGCGCTCGTCCTCGCCAGTTGCATTTGGCAACCTGCTCTGTGACACGCCTCCAGCCTCTACAGCTGGATCTCCCCTCGAGTTTCTCCCGTTTAAGGTGGACGAGCAATTAGACGGGCTGCCGCGCAAGGACCGTCCTGTGTACGTTGCTCGGGGGGGAAATCAGTACGCGGAATGGGACGCGGGGGACTCGGCAAAAAACTTGCGACCTGGCTCGAAAACACGTTGAGTAAATAATTCGATGAACGTCAAAGAGACGAAGGCTGTCTCGCTTTGCGGCCGGCAACAGCGTCGACGTCCGATGATGGAGGCGAATGGTAGTGCGTGATAAAGGATGGCAGCGGAGGAGGGACGGGGGTGGATGGCCCGGCCGTGGGTATGGCATCGCCTCGCCCCCGCATCGAAGGCATCGATCGGCGAGCTTCCGTAAAAGCATCCGCTGGATGAAAAAATGGGGAAGACTGCCACTTCCATGAATAAAAGTGCGAGACACGCTGCGGCGTTGCTACGATGTAGGAGAACACTGGTGTTTTAACTGAGTAACAGAGTTTAGTTTAAAATATGAAAGGCGCTTTAGATTTGGGAGGAGAAGAGGGGAGATGGGTCAGCGAGTAAGAGAATTATGAAAGATGGAATCTAATCTTAAGTGCCTTTTGGCGTTCATCAGGGTCTTATTTATGTGACTGAGTGGCGGTGAAAGTTTCTAAAAGTGTGTTCTACTATAATATTTTTCTTAATATTGTTATAGCGATTCTGCTATGTTGAGCAGTTGAAGATTGTGAAGTATGGATTTCATCCCATCGACAGGTACTGGTGTTCTTCCTAACAACGTCCCTCGGCTATTTAGATACCTGCGTATCGATGGCTTTAGGCGATTTTTCCAAGACAGCCCGGAAGGACGATTCTGATTTAGGGGGGTTAGAGCTGCCATCGCGGGATGACTGAATTTCTCGTACGCGACTTCGCCGATAGCCTGATAGCCATAAAATTTTTTTTATGGCGCAGCCCATGCTCGTCACCGAACGTAAAATAGACTTTCGTTCTTCCGGATATTCGCTGGAATGGCTGTATCGAGTGAGCCAGCGCTCGCTGAATTTATCGCTCGATTCCGTTTGTCAGAACTGTCAGACTTCCCAAGAGTTCCCCGACATTTCAAAGGCCGGACATTTTTTCGCCACCTATCGTTCCAAGTTCGACGAGGAGAAGATAAAGTTGCGGCAAAAAATACCCCCGAAGTTGCCCAACTTTTCCTCACCCTTCTCATCCCTTTAATCACCGATACGATTTCGACACCTGTTCGTAACTATAAGAAGACGAATTCAACAGTGCAGAAATCGATTGGCCACCCGATCAATAGTAGGCAGAAATTCTAGAAAGTTTATGCAACTTGACGATGGGGAAAATGAGAGGGGGTGAACCGAAACTCTCGGTACAAATAAAACATTTGTAAATATTCATAGGATTTTTATTGGAATTCGTTGGGGTTTCGCAGAGTACAGTCTCCTCGCAGTAAGTAAGGCAATTAAGATGCGAACTAGCAAGAAAACCGCGAGAAACCGACCCGTCTACGGGTATACCTTTGTTCCGGCTGCAGCTTTGCAATTAAACATACCTCGGTAGCTTCCTCGAAATTTATTGGCAATGCAGGCCATTAGGCAGATCATGGTCTCTGGAGGGCGGCGAATAAATTCCCGATAAAATTTTATTCTCGAAAATTCCTAACGCAAACTGGAATCTACCTAACTCCCTGGAAAGCCAGCAATAACTTTTTCAATTGTCGCGTATTTTCTTTGCCAGTTCTCGCAAGTTTCTGCACTATCCTCCCCGGAGAACTGAATCACGGTGAATTCTGATCGGTGAAGAGGATATCGCGGGAATAACTGTTTCAACAAATGTGTCCTGTCGTTCCAAAGGACCTGTCCGTTGCATTTTATCCGGAATTCCGACGATAGGTAATTGAGAATATTCTGGGAAATGAAACACCGCCATTGGATTGTTTATATGCTCCTTGCTTTTTCAGGCAACGCAGAGCCATTACGCATCGCATTTTTGTATTTTTACCTTGTTTACCGTGCGCAAGGTTTTCACAGGCATCCCAGTTTTTCGTTAAACTGTTTATTTTCTTTGAGAGGGAGCCTTTCGTTTATTCTCTTTCTCGCACCAAATTACGGATATTTATATTCGAATTCAAAACGTATAGTTTATAAACGACGCTTTAGCTGGGACAGTTTCTCTATAGGCATTGCCGTTCGTTACGATTAAGGGGTCATGCTCAGTCAGGAGGCCGAAAAAAGGGTGGTCTTTGGAAATTTTGTTACTCAAAAACTATAACACATTTCTCAAAAATCTTTTTTCCTTTTAAAAATATTTATCAATAACTAAGTTATTGTCCATCAGTCGACTGTTCTCTCAAATAAAAGGCTTTTGCGGTGACCAAAATATTTAAAAAACCATTCGACCGATTTACTTGAAATTTTACAAGTAACAATAAACTACAATAAACTTACAATAAACTAGTCTTTGAACGAAGGATTTTTTTATCCGATGCTTAGTTTTCTTTTAATTGACGAAAATCAAGCACGATTTATGATAAAAATTGAAACTTTCACTTTAAACATCAGTCATTTTTTCCCAAATCAATGTTTCGAAAAATCCTTCGTTCAAATACTAGATAATATAATATAATAAGTAAATTCTTTTGAATTTTTTATTTTTGATGATCGACTTTCGAGCAGCAGTGGTCACCGCAGAAGCCTTTTTCTGAGAGAACCTTCGAGTGATGGACAATAACTTAGTTATTGATAAATATTTTTTAATAAAAAAATTACGATGCACGGTACTAGATGCAATCCTTAAAAAGAAAAAAGATTTTTTGAGAAATGTGTTACAGCTTTCGAGTAACAAAATTTCCGAAGACCACCCTTTTTCGGCCTCCTGACTGAGCATGACCCCTTAAATGTCCCCCATTTACGTTGCTGTAGTAGAAAATGGTGATCGGTACCGTGCTTTAATTATCGTGAAACTCGCGTTGTTTTCATGTTTGACGGTTCTGGGTTCGCTTTAGAAATCGGAGGTAGAATATTTCTAATCTGTTGGAACAAGTTGGGGCGATCGTGGCTGGATTCGGAAAGGCGAATAGCCATGTCCAGGGTGTCGGATTAGTCTTTGACGGGAAATCGAAGGACCCTCGTGAAAGAGGTGGTCCGCGGGCGAGGGAAAGGGGCAAATAGCGATGGAGAGGGTAAGGAACATCGAAGGAATTTGTCGTGGCTGACGTTCACCGCCCAGCTCGGTCCTTGTAATATATTTCGAGAGACGCGCTTCCCGCCTAGCTCCAGCTACTCCCGTCCGACCCTTTTCCAACCCCCTCGATTCAGGAATCCTTCGTAGCCAGCAGGCACGGCCTCTCCGTGAGTGGAAGCACCATTTTCTCATTCATCACCGGCGCTACTTGCGACCGTGAACGTTCACGTACACACCGGGGTAACTGACGCCCCCCCGCAAACACGCAGTCGCATGCATATGTATGGAAATACCAAAACTCCGTTGGGGCACACTGCAGGCCCGAGGCCAGAGAACTGTTTGCCTTCCAACGTTTAGCAACGCGCTGGCCGGGTCGCCGCGTGTCAGAATATTCGATGATTCCTACGCGATTAGAAAATTATCTCGCGAATTCCCATCTAGTCCCGTTTAATCGCCGAGATGACAGAGGATTTTGCGCGGCCGGCCGCGTCGCGCCGGCAGCTCGGGAGAAGAAGCAAATTGTACGGTCTAGGTCGAGTAGCGCGAGGAAAGTTTCGCAGTCAAAGGATTAAGGCCTGAGGCGCCATTTTGGCTCGAGTTTTTAGCGATAATTATACTCGGAACGGACAGGCCGGCTTGGCGTGGCGTCGAGGTTAAATATTTACCGAGGAAGCTTTGAGTCCCCTTTGGAGTTCAGCGCGCCAGCGCGATGCTGGAACGGTAGCAGTAACCTTTTACAAGATGTTCTGCACGCCCAACAGTTTGTTTCCGTTTTAACGGTCGCATGCCGCGATTCATGCGTCGTTCTCTCAGGGATCGTATCGATCGACTTTAATACGAACAGCGCGGACATTTCGCCGGGGTTATTAGTGTCTACTCCGCTAAGAGTAGCCGCGAAAGCTGTTTGTACTCGTCCCCCGTGCTCCTCCCGCGCTTGACACAATTCCCGTGAATGGCGATACTTCCGTCGTAAATCAATGAGCCATTCCTCGGCCGTTCGCCGTTTATTATAACGTCCGCGTTCGCGAGAAAGATGAATACCGTCGTTGCCGAGCACCGGGTTATTCGTTACTGTTAACCTTCGCGTCCAATTTAGCAGGAGCAAGCATTCCGACACGTAAGTCACCGGGACAGAGCTAACGACCGGATGGGGGGGGGGGGGGGGGTCTCGGTTTTCCTAAGAGAAAATGTCGCCTTTCGCTGCGGCCTCTCCCTCGGTTCGTGTCTCCTATCCTCCGCCTCTTTTCATCTCGTTACGCCTCTCGCGACTACGAGCGGCAACTTTATTAAATATTAAAAGGGAATCTACAATGGCTTTCCTTAGACCCCATCGTTCTTTTTGCCTCGTTTCACGACTCCCGGCGTCGCGTCGTTTCCTTCCTACAGTTCGCTCCCGTAATCGCCGGTTGCGTTATCGGGCTTCCCAGGGACCCGTGACGAGATGCACTCGTGCTTTGCGAATTCGATAGTCGCTCCCGATGGCAAGAATCCACCGCTCTTCTGTCGCCGCCCTTCGCTTACTTTCCTAGGGGCTCGCGGCGGAAAGGGAAAGCTATCGAATTATACGCCAGCGAGGACAGATGTGAGATCGTTAACAAAACAATCCAACGCCACAACGCGACGAAAAGAACTACTGGGACCCGTCGAGAATTCGTCGCACTGTTTCCGTTCGAGGATTCCCTGTCGAATATATTATTGGCCGTTTCCTTGCCGTTTGTTCGCTTATCGATCTCTTGTCGGCCGGTGTTTGTTCGGCGCGTCGTTGTCAACAAGAAACGAAGAACCGGCAGGGGAAGACAAAATCAGAGCGCGGCCGTGATAAGCGTGATTGATGAGCGACGGTAGCGATCGCTTCGAATTTCGGCGCAATATTTTCGCGAGGACCGCGGCCGTCACCGTTACTGCGCGGTCGAGTTCGATCCATCGAATTTGCATTTATGCTTTCCCAATTAGCGATTTTCGGTCGGACCGCGGCAGCCACCGCTGTCCCGCGAAATCAATTCTGCCAGACGGTTGCGTTTCGCTGTATAAACAAGGACGGCCATGCGATTCCTTCGCGAATGTTTCCGTCGCGTCGACGTCCCGTTTTTCCAGAAACGAACGCACGTGAGTCTGAATAACTACTAGAGGGGTGCCGCAAAGGGCGGGCGTTGGCTTTTAACACGGTCGCGAGTCCTTTCCACTTGCCGAGTTAAAAATTCATCGGTTCCGCGAGGCTTTCGTTTCGCGCCGAACACCCGTCAACGTTCAGCGAGGGCCCGTGCGAAAAGTCGTTCCCCGCGGCGGGAACGCTTCTTGGACAATTTCAGAACGTTAACTGCCGCGAGAAGAGGGGTTAAGCGCGCGAAATTCCGCTCCCTGTGGAACGCTGTTCCCGGCCCCGCGACCGGGTCCCTCGGAGCCGGCGCAAGGTGGAGGAAGGCAGAAAGAAAGCGGCGAAGGTTGCAGCGGGGGTAGCTTTTGATTAAAATGCCTGGACTCGGAGTGGTATTCGAGGTGGAAGTGCCAGCTGCGGCGGTGCGGCCCGTCGCGTCGAGGCGCTCGCGGTGCTCCTCCTCAACTTTCCTCGCGGTCTGGCTGCTCGGCAACACGGTTTACTTTGTCATGCACAACCGCTCTTTGTGACGCAATCGTTGCGAGTAATGCCAGCTGCAGCCCGAAACTTGACCAGTATTTGCTGTACTCGCTAACCTGTCCGAGCCACCTTTCCAGCAGTCGCAATTCGCGCCTCCTCTCCTGTCCGCCGCATGGTCTGGCGCGGCACGGGGAGCTTCTACTGGGACGAAGTCGCGAGCGACTGGTTTTCGCGCACTCGCTGAATAAGCTTCTATCGGCGTTATTCCATTAATTGAAGAGTCCTTGTGGAAAACACTGTGAGTGCCAAAAATCAAATTTTTGTGTTCACGTAGAACATTTTCCGATACAATTTTTGTTCTTACCTCGGGCACTTAGGTACAGCGTTTTCTAGGAAGGCTTTTCAATTGCGTTTCCGTTCGTTGCTTGAAATTTAATTCTATATCGTCGTTGATAGTGCAAAACCGCGTATGAGAAGTTTGTAAATACCGCGGATCTGTATTTTACCGATTTTAAAGGAGGAAGAAAAAACTTAATGTTTTAGCCATTTTAAGGGATTTCTTTGACTGAACTTTCTTGGGACAGTTTTAGCACTCCTTGTAATAAATACTAACATCAATGGTGTGACTTTTAAAAGAAGCGAAACAGCGTTTGGCAACCGTGGCCCCAATAGCTCAATTTTGCTACTGTTGCTGATCCGCGGTATTTACAAACTGCTCATACGCGGTTTTGCACTATAAACGACGATATAGAATTAAGTTTCAAGCAACGAACGGAAACGCAATTGAAAAGTCTTCCTAGAAAACACTATACCTAAGTGCCCGAGGTAAGAACAAAAATTGTATCGGAAAATGTTCTACGTGAACAAAGAATTTGATTTTTGGCAACATTTTGCCAATATTTCGCAACATTTTCCGCTAAGCAGTTGTTATCATTGCGAGCTTAAGCTGACACGTGCGCCGAGGAGGGCGGGTTTGACCAAACCGATGTAAAATGAGGAGAAGATTGATCGGCGACTCTCGAAAACTGCGTTTCGCGGCAGGCATATGTCGGATTGTCGGGACAGTTGAGGAACAACGGAGTGCAAAGAGATTGGGAGATCGTGGAACGCCGACAAGACCGAAAAAGGAAGCTGGAGAAACTCGGGCACCGGTCGTGAAATGTAGCCGCGGTATTTGCGGGGCAGAGCTGCAAGTTGCTCGATTGAATTGTGGGTTTGTACGTTCGTGATGGATTAGCAAAGCAAAGCAACAAGTCGATGCAATGTCTGCCACGTTTTAATTACACTTCTGTTGCCGCGTTTGATATTCCTCGCCCGGGAATTGCCCACGTTCCCCCGTACATCGGCGAAGAAATTAATTACCCCGCGGTGCCGATTTATTTCGTTCGATAGTTACGGGAAAGCCAGGCTGATTCTGCAAGTTTAACGAAACCGCGGCGAAGGAGCCGAGGCAGATTGCCTCCCCGCTCGCGAAACAAAATCCGTTCACCGGTTTTTCGCAGCTCACCGCGATCAATAATGAACGACGCACGCAGCGTATTAAAATTTAGAGTAGAATTAAGCGTGCGCCGGTTACCGCTGCTAAATCGTCTCCGGATGATGGACGGTATATTTAAGCCGAGCTTAATTCGAAACGATGACGCATTGGCTGCCAGGGCGAATAATTATTAGCGATCACGACGATAACAACTGGGATGCTGCGGATCGTAAATTTGATCGCGAAGCGGGGATAGTTTTTCGTTTCCCCCGTTTCGAAACGCTAAAACCATCGAAGGCCTAATCGATCGTTGGAAACACGACGATCCACGCGAATTCTTTCGCTCTTTATTTCCCACGAATCAAACCTTACCACCCGTCCCGGAATGCAAATCTCTGGTTATTCGAGCGTAGTTTCTTCACTATGAATGGAAAGGGGGAGGGCGCCTACCGGCCCGGCGATTTATTGCAAATAAAAGTGTCTTGGTGGGAGAACGAGAGGGGGATAGGAGTGGATCAGAGGGCTCCGGACCGGAGGAGCCGAGGAAAACTCGATCGCGGGAAAATTCGTTCTGCGTTTCGCTGTGTTCGCTAGGTGTAGGCGGAAATCTCGGTAGATCGTAAACTTGGGCACGGAAACTTGTCGCGAAAGTCGTTGGGAGAAGCACGGTGTTCCAGCTGGTTGCTGGATGTTTGGTTCCCACGGAGAAGCAGCATCGCGCAACGCTGGATAGAAAAGGGCCTGCAATTTTACGGACGAACGAGCCCGCCACGTAGGTTTTCCGATTATAAGGTGACGCTGCCCCACGGGCGCGTGTACACGTATATTTTCCTCCGTCCGATCCCTCTTTCCCGGGCGAAACTTTCCGGGATACACGTACAGGGAAATAACGTGGATCCCTTAACTCGTTCCGCGAGTAGCCACAGGCGGAAATCGCGTAAAGGTTTTCGAACCCCCGACCCTTCCAACCGAACCCTGGAAATTCACTCTCAGGCCGGTTTATAATCATGCGACGAACAAAGGGGGAAATTCCAGGAAACAGGGAGGGTGGCCGTCGACGGACGAACACCAGCGCGTATATCATTCTTGGCTGCGACACTATAGCGAGCCGTGGGCGCGAATTATGGGAGGGACGCAGCCAGGGAACCTCTTTGCCTGGACAATACCTAGGTTTCGGCTGGAGGGTAAGCCGGAAGTTGCGACCCGTCGAAGTCTGCGTAGCCAATCAAAGTTGTACGACGTCGTTAAGCACGCTCCGACGAGCTCGTCGCGTTCTATCATACTTCGGTCTAACGATCCTCGAGCATTCCCCGTCGAGCCTGCCGTCAGACTCTCACGGAAATCTACACTTCCGTTATCAACGGCTAGCTGTCAAACGGCAGACGCCCCGGTCAAATACCCCCCCGAATGCACGCGACTGTACCGCCAACCGACTAACTTTCCCGGTCGCGACATCGACTTCCCCAGTTGCCGGCTCTTTTTCCCCTGTAAGTTATCGGGTTAATGAGCCGAACGGCAGCGAAGTGGTAGACTCGGGGCAATTAACGACATTATATTACGATGATAGATTCAGCGTACGGTAAAAGGCAACGGGGCCATCGACCAGCGATCGGCTGCCGCCCCTAAGTACTTTGGAGTATTAATTTCAGCTCGATACCGCTTCTCGTAACAATGTTCCCCGGTTTTTCTGGGGGAGCCAGGTCGCGACAAAGGGCCGGCGACCTTTGACTGGCAGAACGCAGTGCTCGAACGTGGCGAATTTCAGCATTTCGTCTGCTTTAGGTACGCAGAGGCATACAGGAAATTTGCAAGCAGCACGTAGCTGGCCGCGGTAGTCCGAGGGAGAGATGGTCCTTTCATACGACACATTTGATGCCCCATCCCTTGTTTCGGCTTTGTCACACAGTTATGCCGTAGATATTAATTAGATTTAACGCGGCCCCTTTCTCTTTGCTGCGCTGGGCGGTGTCCCGTTTTCCCGGTGGGTCGCCGCTTGCCGACCCGAATTCTATAATTTCCCAGAGACGCGCGTGTCGAAACTTGGTCTGCCTCGCGCGAGCGGTTAACGGCGTAGGTAATTGGCGAGTAGCAGTGGCTTTGCCGCGCGTTTGCTCAGGGACGCGAAAATTATTGTAGGTACTATTAGTCGGCAAGATTTCACGCGCGGCGTCAATCCGTCGCGCTCGTCGTCGAATGCATCTGCCAGGCTGTTGTCCTCTGGATCGCGTTGAGTCGACGGAGTGGGTGGTCGAAGGAAGCTGGAAGGGACGGGGAGAGGGAGGAGATAAACGCGTCGGACGAAAGGATACGCGAGTAATCTACGCAGGCATACAACTGTGGGGGCTGCAACTGCTTTCGACCTTTGGCCTTTAGCCGTGCACTGCGATAAATAACCGAGTAAAACCGACGCTGAACGTTTATCGCGTGCACGGTGATTTGTGGAACGGTTAGCTGCCGGGGACGCTGGTACTCGCCTCCTAGCTGACCAACGAGAAATCATTTTCCTTTACCGCCCACTTCTTCTTTCTACCCCGCTGGAATCATGCCGCGATAGATTTCCTTTTTACGTCAAGCTCGATTCACAAAAGAAAAATAGCAATTAGCTGGACTACCCAGCGCTCGCAACGCGGGGACACTTGTCTAAGGACAGAGGAACCCTTTTGATCCAGTCAAAATTGCTGGCCCTGGAAAGTTACCGTCGTGGGTACGTCGCTACAACGTCAGAGAAAGGATTAATCGTCGCAGAGAGGATTGGCAGTGATCCACGCGAAACTGTACAGGAGCCTTTTGAAAGAAAACCTCGCTGGCGACGGAAAGTGGACTGTGCACGTGAATTGGAAGCAATCTGGACAATGGCTGGGACGGAGAAGCAGCGGAGCTCGTGCCCCGGCGATGCCACGATAAAAGATCGCGCGACGTCTATCTTTAGTTTGTAAAGGTTACGTGGCTTTGATATTTCAGGGAACCAGAGGAGATTTCAGCGGTGGCAAGTTAAATAGTATCTCTCGCGGAAAGGGGCTACAGGGGCGTCCTGGCGATCGGCTTATCGAAGGGACACGCGCATTAATGAACGACGGCCGGCGTAACGTTGACGCGCGAATCCGTTTTACGTGGTTCTGGCCCAGGTTTCAGGACGGTCGTACGTGTCGACGTGTTCCGGCATGGCCGCGAGAGCATAGCGGAGGTTCGATCGTGCGGCTGGATATGAGAGAGAGGGCTGGTGTACACGCGCTTCCGTACCAACACAAATATGTGGCGCGGCATCGTCCGGTAATGGAAGGTAGGAAATAGCTTTCCGGCAAATGAACACGCGCTATGCCTCGCATTCCACTCGGGACGACGGTTCTCGTACGGCGGAACAGATCGTTAACCGCGTGACACGGCCGATGCCATTCACCCATTTCTCCCTTACCACCTGCAGCCAATTACACTTTTCCTTTAACCGCCACCCCGAATTCGTCCTGCTCAGCAGCGAGCCGATATGTACTTTGATAAGAGATACTCCGGCGAAAACCGATTCTTGCCCTTTGATCCCCGATTCGCCGCAAGGACACGAGGATCCGGTCAGCTCGGTGTGCTCGGGAATTCGAGCAGATCCATTTAAATTGCTCGGTCAAGCGAGGGCCGAGCGCGCGCGATCGACCGCGATTAATTTTCAGCGTTCCGCGGCCACCGAGCTGGAGTAGTCATTCCGTTCGTCTTTTTTTTCCCGTGTCGCTTTTCCTTGCGTCCTTCGCCGCGTCCGTATAATCCTCGACGAGATTTTCCGATCGTTAGAGCAGGCCGGACGCCGCGCCGCGCCGCGGCGTCACCAGCGAAACAAACGAAACAAGCATGCAGCGGGCCGATGCGAGTCGTGGCTGATGAAGCACGTATCGTTACTACTGACAGCTCGAGGTTGACGTTGACAGATACGTTTGTGTATCGCTGGACAGGTTAAACTGTTAAACTGTACCGTTGCGGCCCACTTGACAACAACAACGGCGCGGCAGAGGTTCCCGGCGAAAGAATCGATTTCGCGCGCTACGCACCCCCGCGGCCACTGTATTATGCTAAAATATGGAAACGCTTTACGCGACGACTCCTCTTTTCTCCCCTTCCGAAGGAGACTGCCAGCCGCGTTAACGATCTTTACACGCGCAAGCAAATTCCTGCTTGTATTTACGAGCACCGGCCCACCCGTTTATCCTCCGCGAAACGGGAAATTTTATTGGGCCGTTTACGGCGGTTTAGAAGAACTGGGAATACCACTGGCGCACCGGTGAGCTACGCCACGCGTAAATAACTCCGCAGCTCAAGCTATTTACAGTGGTACACTCCGGTTATGACCGGTGGCGGCGGACATTAGGCTGGACTGAAGCGTAACGGATACAGTGGCCAGGTGTCCGGAATTTGGCCAGAATTATTATCAACATTCCAGACGGTTTTCTAGCATTAACCTTTCGGCGTAACGCGCGCACGTCTGTACTTAATGGAAGGCATTTGAATTTTAGTCCGCCCATTAGCCCGCAGCGTTATTATGGGATTATTCGGATCGCGGCCACCGTTCCGTACCTCCGAATTGATTCTTCGCCCGCGATGGAATCCACCGGGGAGCCGCTATTGAAACCGGAGTACCGATTCCAGCCGGAGCACGTTAAAGGTTTATTACGGGACGGAGCTTAACGTCATTCCTCCTACCTTTGACCGTCACATAATTTTGTTAAAACCACCGGAGCCGTGTTCGGACGAATGTTTAAGCCGCTAAAAGCACGGAAGATCGACGCGTTTATGTAGACTTTGCATTTATTAACCGTGGGACAATTTCATTGCGCGAGTTCGTTTTTCAGAATTAATCTCCCTTTATTTATCGTGCCGTGAATGAAACTGAAAAGGGGCGGGACATACGATTCGTTACCTGGGGATTTCAACCGGAACCTTTTATTTACCGGACCACTGCTCCAACCGATCGAGCTACCTGGCCTGGAATTTCTTACCCCAATTTCAGCATCGACTCGTTTGTTGCTTATGACAATTGTTATGTCCATCCTACGCAGTGCCTGCCGGTCTTGAAGCAAACGAAGCGTGAGCGGTGTGCGACGCGTGAAAATCGGGATCTTCTTTGCGTCGGTAACGTTCGATTACCTTGTGATTCCTAGAGATATTCAGAGGTAGCCGCGCGGGCTGCGATTATCCGTCGGACTAATGCCAAATTCCCGCGCGTATGCATGCGCCGGAAACAAGGATAATAGCGGATGCATCGAGTGGCCGATCAGACGCACAGTCGTAAATAAACGGATAACGATAGCTCGTATCTGTATCGCGCTAGCAAACGTTTCTGGCTTACGTTATGTAGGTAAATGTTGGCAGGACAGATTGCGTCTGGCACGTAATTTCGTAGTAACGCGCTCTATACATATGCCGCTCGGGCGATTGCACGTCAGGGAAATCCATCGGAATCAAATTAGCCGGGAATCATACGATCCTTGTTGCGCAGTCGAATTGCCATGTTAGAAGTCATCACGGAGACCGTATCGCGTGGTTGTTCCCGGCGCAGGCACCTACCTTCGACTTATCGACGGAACAAATCTTAACGAACCTATCGCCACGACTACTTGTTCGCGGGATAGATTTTAATTCGCGCCCCCCGCGATGATTAATCGCCCCACCCGAGAAACTAACGGTCGCGAGCGGCGAGACGAATTTAGTAACCAGTTTTACTCTTTGCTCTCTCCTCTCTAGTCGGGAAATCGGGTCAAGTATTCTACGCGGAGCGAGTTGGAATTCCGACTTTTATCGAGGCCCAACTCCCGGTTATAACGTACTTGGCCAATCTTCGAATCGCCCTGTATATCGTGTCTTGCTTGCAAGATTCAATTTAACGCCGACGACGGGATCGTAAACCCGGGATCGTGCAATTTGTACCCGCGCGATATACTGCCGCGGCGAATATTCCGTGCCCCTTCGATGCAATTAACATCGCGGTGAAGTATTTCGCGCGGGGGCAATAACGGAGGACCGGCACGTCTCTACGAGAAATCAATGCTGCTCGGCAGTCACCTATTTCACGGACCCCTTTAACCCGGGGACATTTAACTTCCCTGTTTCCGCTGGAGAAGCCCAGCTTTCCCGCCCCCACCGTTTCCCTTCAAGACGTTCGTCCGGTAAGCGTCTCGAACGAAATTCCGATCGCATCCGCGTAGACCGCCTTCCTTTTCGCCCGGTCAAAATCCCGCCGCGGCGGTTTCCTCCGATTCATTGAAATAGTTGGATGCCACATTTGGACGGTTACCAAATCTCTGCACCACGTTGTATGACGAATACAGTAGCGAATGTACTCACAGTGTACTTTGAGCTTCCACCGTTCCTCGATACCGGCGTCTTGCAGCTTCGGATTCGTCGCTCGACACACGAGAAACTTTCCCTCGTCTTCGATCGACGGTGTCCATTGCAGCACGCTCACGCTTGTCCCGTCCTCCTGAAACTGATCGGGGTATCGATATACACGTGTGTCGAGATATCTGCTTAGCTCGCTTCTAAACGATCACAACAAATTCAGCACGTTCGTCTCAATCGCGAGCGTATTAAAAAATTTCAATACGGATGATTTCTGAACAGCCGTCTGCTGATTAAGCGACCGCGAATTCGCAGGGCTTTTGAATATCCGTCCAGCAATTTCTGAGTGACACATTACTGCCACGGAAATTCTGGGATTACACAGAAATTTTGAATTAAATCTCCATGACCATCGAGGATCGCTCGAGCGGACCGCGGCTCATGCTAATTCCTCTGCTTTTGTATTTTTCGCTGTAGGATTTTTCTTCGTGCTTCCATTTCTGGATTAATCTGCCCGTTATTACGTTATTGTAGGTACCTACAGGAACATAGAATTCTTTTGACGATCAAATGGTTGGGAGCTTGGAGCGGCACGGTAATGTAGAAAGGAAATGAAAGCGTGGAACGGAAAGATCGCGACGAGTTACGTCGGGCCAGAAACGTGGAAAAAGCAGGGAATTTCAAATTCAAATGTTGCCACGGCCAAAGCGACCAGCAGGCATATCGAACGGGCGACAGAGGGGGAGTTGCGATGCGAGGAATTCCGAATCCCCTCGAAAACGAGCCGAAACGTTTCCCTGGCGAATTTATGGCGGCGGCTCGGCCGAAATTTCAGTATCGTTATTCATGTAGATTCGGATATGGAAAATATGCGCCCGTGCATCGCGCGCGGCTCCTCCCTCTGTCTCTCTGCCTCTCTGTACCGAGAATTTCCTCCTTCGCCGAAAACAAAAGCGAAAGACTACGCGGCTGAGGAAACCGGATCATCAAAATCGAATCCCCGAACTATTCTTAGAGAGACGTAAAATCTGACGTTATATACTTCTACGCTATTGCTAACTTACCTGTGGATCCTTGTCTTGCCCATGTCTGTCCATTCGTGTTCATGTATATTTCGTCATTGATTCAGTTTTTGTTCTAATCTTAATGTACTATTAATTTCTCTTTGTTGCTTCCTACTTTTAATTTTTTTTTTGTAGTTACGGTTAGGCTTCTAATAGTATTGTACTGCACCCTCGCCTTTTACTTCGATCTGCTTTAATGTATTACTGGTTCTTTTCTTTGTAGGGTAAACGCACTAATAAATGAACACTTAAAGGTAACGAATGAACACTATTATAAAATTATGGGTGCAGCGCGTTACGTTCCACGTGCTGCAGAAATTATTTGGATATGTAGGCAGGAAAGAAAAGAAATCTCTAATTAATTAGTTGCTTGTTTTAATAATTTATTTTACTCGTTTTAATACCTAAAAATGTTCATTCGCTGGTACGTGTTCATTTACTGGTACTTCCACCCTATATTTACTGAGTAATAAATACGAATAATAATAATAATAATAATTCTCGGTCTCCGCTAGGGGAGACCGGGGTAGGTTGTAACACGGGGTAAATTGTAACATAAGTAAAATCTTTTGAACGACAAATCTGATAACCTACAGCATGCGAGAGCTGCTTGACGATATTAGCCCCGTCGGTTTTAGTGACACAAACGAGCGTTATGTATTCATTTTTTGAATAGCACGTAAGTAAATTTTAGTCTTAGCATTTTTATTTCAATTAATCGTAATTAGAAACCGTTTGAATTTTTGCTTCTTTGCCGCAAACGAATCGGTACACATTGGTTTATTATAATATGTACGCATTTTAGTAATTTGATGTTTAGTTTCACGTTTGCTGAGATAAAACGAAAAAATTCAAGCTCGGGGTAAATTGTAACGTGTTACTATACTTACTCCTCTCTAAATGGTGATAAAGCAAGCTATTTGCTGACACACCGAAAAAGATGCTCTAGACGAACAACAGAACACTTGAGAATCCAAAACGTAGAAAAAAGTATAAAGGCAAAAGTAAAGAATGCGAAGAAGAAGATTTTGATAGAATCCGATGAATGAGCAATGATTGTTTAACTCAAGTATATCAAATGTTTATTAATGATCTGTGTTTTCATTTATATTTTTTAGACATGTCTATTTGTGTTCATATTTGTATTTAACCGTTTAGAGCCCAGTGTGACGTATACGTCACATCAGTTTCAGACGTATAAAAAAATCGATAGTAAATAAGTTTGCGTCCCAAAACGGATCAGTTCTCTAAATGGCTCCGAGATGTAAGCCGCCGATGCGTTTACCGCTGTAAATAATGTTTAACTGTAACCATGAAAACGTTTCGGGCGAATGCATGTTGGACATTTTTGGATAACCTGAAACGTTGCTCTTGTTTTCTTTAAAAAGTTGAGAGTAAAATTATTTCTCTTACATTTTATTTGGTAGATACTAGTAAATTAAGTGTTATACTAAAAGAATATTGTTTGTAAAGTTTTATTAGATCAATTTTTGGTTTGTAATTGCATGTTGATAGTCATGTGACGAAATTCTTTTTCATTCGTATAATGGTTTCTGTTTCGCGGACGTCCGCTGGTAAATGCTCCACCACCAAAGAAGTCACAGCAAGCATCGACTTCTAATTCTAAATCATCGGACCTACAGCGTTTCGACAATGTTGACCATTGAGTCGTGTTCAGCGATGACACACAGCGCTGTAAACTTTGCCCTTCTGGCTACATTCAATCAAAGTGCTCCGAGTGCAATGTTCACTTATGCTCGAGCGCAAATAGAAATTGTTTTGTAAATTGCCATAGTAAAAATTAAGACTTTATACTTCGTTTATACATTCTATAACAAAAATATGTGTTCTTCTTTTAATTTTTAAGAGATCTTAAAAGTATAAATTAATAAAACACGAGTATAGCGTTTAGAAATGTTTAAAAAAGAGTACACATTATAGTAAACATGCATTTAAAACAGAAATTTTGTATTTTACATATTGAGCCACATTTTACTCCGTATACGTCACATCTAGAAAATCATATTTCCACTGACTTTTTTGGGAAAATAACGATGAAGTGGAAATGAAGAAGATTGAAACCATTTTGTAGTTAACTGACCGCAAGAAATAATTTTTCTCACGGGGAAACGTGTATGGGTTCTAAAGGGTTAAATAAGTAAAACAGATGTGTTCAATTTACCCCGGAATGGGACAATCGTAACAAAGGTTCAGATTTGTTTAAGATGAATCTGGATGTCTAAGTGTCCAAGATTTTGTCACGTAATTTCACGCAATCAGTTCACCACATATGTAAGTAGTAAGTCACGCAAATTATTTCCTGATCGAGGAAAACACTTTCGAGGAAAAACTGTGAAAACTTTTTCGTTACAATCCGCCCCGGTCTCCTCTACCTACATAAATTTATTCGTAGATTATAAAAAACCTTCACTCTAGCGTCGTCGATTGGAAACGCTCGTTTCTCTGCCGCGTTCGTTTTCCTTTCGATGTTTTCGAAATGCTTGAAACTGCGAGCGCGCGCGACACAACGTATCATTTCTCCTCCATTATCCAGCAGCAAGATTGAAATTTCCCGTGGACAACGCAGTAGCTGCGCACCCACGCAATATAATCCGCAGCGTGAGGCTTGGGTGTACTCGGCCCATCAGAGTCTCTTAGCATTAATTTGGTCAAAACCGCGTCAATATTGGCTCTTTGTTTACGATAAATTCGCAAGCGGAGGAGGGGGGAGGGGACTATTAAGGATTCACCGTCCCGCGATAACAAACCGGCCGCGCGGCAATGGGGTTCATTAGCTCGAAAAGCTTATAATCTCGTTGCAGTTCGTTTGAATTGAATGAGATTAGCGGTGCGCTGCTTCAAACGCATCGCGCGTCTCGCGCTTTGCTTCGCCCGTGGCTGGACGTCATCGTCCGCAGCCGCTTTTCATACCAACCGCTCGATCGGTGGGTTTAATCTTTCTCGATTTTGCTGCGGGTTTGCATGGAATAACGTAAAAAAACACGGTGCTTGCTCCGGGCGGGTGGCCGGAGCAGCTCGGTTAATCAGGTTTCGTGGGGAAATTGGGTGGATGAGAGGCGAATGTCGTGGCGGTGCTCGCATGCTTAATTGCACAGCGCCGGATACATAGGTATGATAAAACCGCGAGTGGCCTCTTTTCTTATTACGATAGCATGGAACTCGTAACGCTGTCGGAGACCCTCCGTCTCCGACAAATCTGGGGCGACGAAACAACCGCGGTGAACGAACGATTTCTTGCGGCTGAAGGAAGGATTATCGCGAGTAGGAGGCTCGCGTGGCAGAGCGAAAGACGAGCGGAAGCGAAGCAGAAACCAGACGCAATTTATGTAGCGCTCAGTCCCTTTGTGCCGCGTTATCGCGGCGCGGCGAGCTAAAACGCCTGGGATTAAACTTCTCCTTACTTTCCCGATGGTGGAGGACGTAGACTGGGCAAGATATTCCATCGGCGTGCCGGCTCTACCTATCCACCGGCGCCGACGCAAGCCTGGACGCATAAATTCCGCGGCTCTCGTGTTTCTCGAGGCACCTGCTGGTTTCGCCCGCATCGAACCGGGCACGCGGACAGATCGGGGGAGGAAGCAAGGTATCGCCTTCCCCCCCCCCCCCCGATACTCCCTGAAACGTATGTCCCTGTAAATTGTTTCCGTCCGTTGCTCCGACTCATAGGGGCCGTCTTCTCTTCCGTTCCCTCCGTTCCTTTCGCTTCTCTCCCCGGCGCGGTCAATTCAGCCGGATCGGCGTCATAATCACGGGAAACTCGAGGTATCCGCGCAGCCACCGAAGGAAAATAAATTCTGAAGGGATGGGAGGAGCATGGTAGCCGTTTCGCCCGTAATTCCCGGTGGAAATTTTCAGAGGCGGTGCACCGCCGGCACGCGAGGATAGTCCGCCGTGCGGCGGACGCTCGCAGCGCGATAAAACTCCAGACGGCTAATAACTAGCCACGATAAAATCCGTGGAACTAATAATACGCGAAACTGCGACAAATTCGAGCTTAAAGCGTAGATCCGCGGGGAAAAGCCAGCTGTGCCGCGATATTACCCGAAAATCGGTCCTCGGAGATAAATCTAGTGGCGCGCTGCTGCCTTCCGGGGATTTCCGAATACGTGGCGGGTTCTCTGGCAGAAGGGGGGCCAACTAGGCTCCGCCGCCAGATACATCTCCGTTCGCCTTCATTTTTCCGACCGTGCTCGGCGAAAATTAGCCCGCTAGAATTTCGCCGGGCTAGAATTTCCCAAAAGGAAGCTCGCGAAATATTCTGGCGAGAATTAAAGGGTCGGATCCAGCCGGATTATGTGTCGCAGTCTCTCGCGCACCGGTCACCGACCAATCCTTCTCGACCGACGAAACATGCGCGGTGCAAAACCTGATGTCTGTTCTTAAGACGAGCGAGCGCCTCGTTTATATTCAATTCCCTATCGTCCGCGTTTCTTCCTTGCCTTCTATTGTTCGCGACGTCGATACTAGCGAACCGTGTAGGTAGACATTGACATGAAAATTTATTAGGTATATCGAGGCGCACCGGATACGACTCCATCGGCGTATAAAAATCCCGAGGATCTCCTAGCAGGAGCGCACAACTATCCGGGCAATTTTCTTCCTCGAAAACGTAGCGGCTACACGGGAAATCGGAACTGTTGTTGGGTAGCCCGCTCCACGCCCTCCATTGGAACATGATAACGACAGGTCGCGTCCCGACAGACGTACCGTTGCCTCCCTGGTTATTATCATACCAGCGTCGCCATTACTCTGACTGTCATCGGCTGGAACGAGAAGTACCAGGCGAAACGATGTTCCTGGTCCCGGCTAATGGATTCTACGAATTAGGTGGCGCCAAGTTGGGTACCGTGACGGTCGTTGATGTTCCCTGCCACGTCCTAGGGGAGAGGCTCGGAACGCCACTGCGATTAAACGCGATACACGCTCTCTTTCGTTCAGGCTCCATCCATCGATATCGCTCCCTCAAAGGTATCGTAAATTAATGAATGCGAAGAGGTTTCCCTGAGCCGCATTGGCAACTACATTCGCTCGATTGCTCGATATTTCTAACATCTAGGGTAAATCCGGGAGACGCGGTCGATCTAATATAAAATGGCTATTCAAATTAATACAGATGTTACTTATTTTATCAGAACAAATTAAATATGTTCAGAATTTTATGGACGATAAATCTAGAAAGCACACAGAAGGAAGCGAAGTGACGCTATTCATTCAACTGTTTGGCTTCTAGAGAAGTAATTGGTCTGCGTGTCTCCCGGATTTATTCTATATACACCGTCTTCCCCTGATTCGCCGTTACAATCGTTCCTAAACTCGTGACTTTTTAAACGAGGCGAGGGTAGTTAGTCGCAGCAAACGGTAGTTTGATCTCGCAGCGAAACCGTCGACGAAACTGTTCTCGCCCATAGTCACCTGAAATTCTGCCCGTTAATTCCACGTTATTTAACTCTTTGATCCCCGGCTGTGTTTTCGAAGCACTCTTTCCGCTTGCTTTCCAGCCGCAGCCGTTCGACTGAAATACAGCCGCCCCGCACAAAGGTATCTCGTTCTGTTTCCGTCGACACAGCACCGCAGATTTCGTTTCACCCTGCCAACACGTGTTTCCAAATCGTCCACGTTTATCCCCATCGTCCCGGCAATCATTAAACGCGTCGACCTACCATCACCAACGATCCTGATCCCGCCTTTCTTTCTCATTCCTGCGAGAACTATACTCTTTGCCACGTAGGGAATCCTAATCGCGGGCCCCGCTTACACGATTAACTATCAGTTATTCGCGCCGATCGACGCCGGTCGTTTCTGCATTACACTACCTCGAACATCATCATACGCGTGAATCCAGTGACGGATACTGATGATTCTGTTATCAATCCAGATGCTCCCAGAAGGTTCGATAGCAATTACATGGACGGGACCGATAAATTATTATCAAGCTGTCTGTCATTTCCATGAAACTATTAATCCAGTCGCACTGGCAGCATCGACGCGGCGATAAATCAGTCGGCAACTCTTGCGTTTTCTATGCGTATCGATGCCTGCCTCGACATTCGATATTAATTTCCCGGCGTCCCTTTAAATAAATCACGAATCACGCCAGTAATATCTGCTTTCCCTCTCGCGTCGGCTTTTTCCTCCCGTCTCCTTAATCGTCCGGCAATTCCTTTCTTTCCTCGTTAGACCAACCCCGCCGGTGTTCGCGAGACTCGGCGTTTTTCAGCGAACAAGTTTCCGAAGTCGCCGGGGACTTTTACGACTCCACGATGCCCCTTAAACGTCCCTCCCTCGGGATCATCCTTCCCCTCTGCAAGCATTTCGTTGGCCTCTACGACAAGATGATCGAAATGAAAATACCCTTCGTTTCAACGGCGAAAGCTGTTTTTTTAGAACACGGAATTTTTTAGGACCGTCGTTCCATTCCTTCTCGTTTCTCTGTTTGGCAGACTTTATTCTTCGCGTAACCTAAATCATCTGTTTAGTGCCATTGCTTCGAATCGACGCTCCGTTTGCTTCAGCGCTCAGTCCCTTATTTTATCGCCGAAAACATCGTTCTCTGCTTTCCTTCCCAAATCACTGTCTCCTCTAAATTTCGACAGAGACACGCGGGTGTTTCTTTTCCGAGACAATCTTGTTTGAAAGAATTTTACGCGGTGGTGGGCATCTTGAAGTTTCTCCATCGAATCTTAATACCAACGACTCGGTTGATTTAGGAAGCTGGATTTCCAAGATTAATTTGTAAGAAAGGGAATACGTAGAGAGTTACGAGCGACCGTGTCGTTGGCACGCCACCACGCCTGCCGCATTGTGCTTCGCGTATTTTTTCCGTCCCTTCCTCTTTCCTTTTGTCCTCCTCTTCACCTCTTTAACCGGCACGTACGCGCAGCTCGTGATTTTTAGAACGTTTTTAGAACCAGCGAACCGTCTATCCACGGGAACACGCGATTCTCTTAAACATCAATTACGTCCCGTCCAACTGTTTGCCACTTTGCAGGAACAAGTGCGCCGGTGACACGGATTACGCGCACTTCCGGAGTTTCGGGTTTACCTTAGCCTCGGGCGCTCGTAAATTCCCCAGCCGATCCAACTGGCCATCGAAAAAGTCGCCCCGCAGAAAAGTTTCCGCGCATCCGACAGATTAATTATCCACACCGATTTCGTAGAAACCGCGCCAAATGTCGATAACGAAACTCTCTCGACCAGATGCAGGGCCCGATCTGGCGCTGCTCTGGGCAAAAATGACTTTTGCCGCCCTTTAAATTTAACTATAAATAAGTATTTTGAAATAGAATTTTCGACAGTGAGTGAAATCTTTTGTGTGCATTTGTTGAATGATAAAAGACTTTTGTCTCATAAAAAATGTAGTAATCGGTAACGATTAATCGTCTCGCAATCAATTCGACACAAGGTTTGTCGTCGATAGCATTTCGTCGCGCAGAGCGACGTGCAATTAATTTTTGGCAAGCGAACTATGTTAGTCGCTTAGAGGTGCTACATTACAGTCCCGTCGAGGGGGGTACAATTTCGAGTTATTAAATTGCCAAGTGAACCGGTAGGAGGTGAGGGGATGCCGAACGTTTCAGTCTCTCCGGCTAACTATCGGTTATGGTTACGCGACGAAACAACGTCGTTAGAAATTTCGTAGGAAATCTGTTTAGGCGGCCCAATATCAAAGCCGTTCAACCCTTAAACCGGTGACAATAGAATTAATCCGATCGTGGGATCACTGTGCAGAGAATCGAAGGGTGCGAGTAACGGTCCCAGGAATTCTGATTCGTTATCGAGGTGGCATTGCTTTATCTCTCTAAAGTTTTGAGAAAATCTGAACCCCTCTTTTTCTTATAGGGTTGATAATGGCTCGCCGCTTTTTTTGTTTTAACTTACACTTATGAAGGCAGGCAGGAAGGAGAAAAGTCATTAATATCTGTGATCCATAAAGCGAATGAAATCTAATCGGTAAAGAGGCTGGATTCGATTGGGTTTTGTCGCGGTAATTTGCAAGATTAGAATCTGCTCTTACTCACGTTTTTGATGATCCTCTTGAGCTGCTTCGAAGCTTTCCACCAGGTTAATATAGCTGGCGGCTTTGATCCCGTGCTCTGACACCTAGTTTCGTACTTCTTCCCCGCCGATAGGATCTTGTCCTTTCCCACAATTTCGACTTTCAGCGGTCTCACTGGAAGCAGATATCGGCAGACGCCTCGATCAAAGGATTGCTTTGCGACAGGGTGCTAAAACGATCGAAGGGAACGCCGCCCTTCGTCCACTAAACCGCGAAGTTTGCGCGTCGGCTTTCCCTCGGTCGTTTCTCGCAACGTTTTGCAAAGGATTAGAACAGGTTCGCGGGGGAATCTAGATGCTACCACTCGCGAGTGATAAGCGCGATTTCGATGGGAACGCGTGCGTGCACGAGTCCGCTTCGTCTCGAAACTTGCTCGCGATAAGGATGATCGAGCGTAATGATTAAGACCGTACAGTCCCCAGCGGTCTAAAGAATTCCTCCCCTTATCTTCGCGAATAAAGTGCAAGCGGTAAGGAAATACGTAGGGAAAGGAGGCTGAAGCTAATAAGAAGTCTAATAAGACCGAACGGAGCGCGATAGCGGGACACGCAACGGTCTGTCGCGAGAGCTCAAGGCGGACACTCGTTCCGCAAACTTTTCGTTTCAGTCATCAGGGAAATGTCCCACCGGCCATTTTCGGCACGGCCAAGTTTCGCGATGGAGAGTCGAGCCCTTCCTCCTAACTTCTGACCCTCGATCTGTACTCTACGCTACATCCAACCAAGTCGTCGTTAATCATTCCTTGTCGTTTCGCCCCCAGCCGATTTCAATAATTTCGTTCCGCGATAACGCTTCCCTACATTAACCTCGTTAAACGGCTAGCCCCGTAACGCAGCCCACTCATCGTTACACTCCATCAGCCCATGTAAACTTTAATGCGTCTTAAGAGCATCGATGCATCCCGACAAAGACCCGCGCATCCATTCGCCAGCCAGCCTCGCGGCACTCGTCGATTAGCCTACGGTTTAAGAACCTCCTGCCTACTTGCTCGTTAATTATGCACCTCCGTTCTCGCGAGCTAACAGTCGCCAGCCCTGTGATCGCCTCCCAAAAGACGCACGGCGTTGGGAACGTTGGGGGAATTCCGTTGCCGGTCGGGTTGACAGTGGCTTTTCACCGGGAGTGACTCGTTATTAATTGGATGACGAGATTGCGGGCAGCTAGCTAGCCAACGGGAAAATAACCGAGCATTAATTAAACGTTCCGTTCGGCCTGTGCAGCTCGAAAACCGTCCGCTGACGCAGACCGACGACGCCGAGCCGCGCCGTTACCGTTCCTAGTTACCAGCCTGTAATCATCCGCCATTGTTCGGGATCGTTAAAGCGTTAGTTACTCGGTGTCTACGCGTTTCCGTTCCCGGCAACTCTGCGGCCGGCCGTTCGAATCATTGCAGCGGCTCGATTAACGATGACCGAGACCCTTGCCTCCCGCGATATTAGTCTAGGGAAAAGTTCGGCCGCGGCCGCGCCGCCTCGTTACCAGACCGCCAGCCAGCACCGACGTTACAAAGATTTTCATCGCTCCGCAACTTCTAGGGTTTTAGCCAGGACGGGGATAAATAGAGTGGCGGGGCGCGCTTCGTGGCTAGCGGCGTCCGCGAAAGATTCCCAACTTTCCACTGATCCGTGCAAGATCCCGAGGAAACTTTGCTGAGACGTAAATTTGCCGTGCTAGGTGACTGCAACCGGCGAGGCCGGCCCACTTGAATAACCATAGTTAGAGAGGAGCCGCGCGATGCGCGCCACCAACTTTCTTATTTTTCGTGCTCGCTGGAGCATCTGACGACTCCTTGACTCCTTACAACACCGTAGGTGATGTGGGCGATTTGAACGATAGAGGAAGGTGGGGCAAGACGGGGTACCCCACGTATCTTGTGATACAAACGCCCCAATCAAAATTGAGCGTACGCGTTAGACGCGTCGCTATCGGCACCGTTAGTGAGCAGCGAATCAGTGAAAGATGTGAACGCGTGACGAAGTTAGATCAGAATTTATAATTTATTGGGACTTCCTTACTTTTTCCTTATTTTTAGCACCCGTGACAGTGATATAACAATATAGATCTCCGGTACGTGTATGTGTTTCTGAGGCAGAATTTAGCTGGCTATAAGGTAAGTATGTTATTTTATACTTTTGTAAATAATGTTTCGGGCAGTGTTCGTATGATTGTCGGGAGAGGAGAAGGGGCGTGATGGGGTGATGAAAATGAGAGGAACCCCATCATGCCCCACACAAACCTAGAAATAAAAATCAAAGTTTCTCATTGTTCCAGGATGGTTAGGAACTACAGACGGAAGACGGACCGAGGAAAATGATACTTCTTTTCTGTTAATTAGTTGAAAAGAACTGATTCCCTTGTGGAAAGGTGGAGAAGCTGCCAAATATGTGGCAAATGGGCTCATTTCCCCTGTGTTGATGAGGACGACGAAGCCATACACGTGTGTCTCCTCTGTCAATCCAATAAATAATTACTTTGGATATATATACTTTATTTATATTGTTTTTTAATTGGGGGCCCCACGGGTGGGGTAAGATTGGGAGAAACGACTTTTTCTGAATTTTTTTATTTATTCTATTGGAACCTGTAAAACTTAGGTGTATTCACAGTTAAACTGAAAGACTTATTACCAAAGAATGGTTCAGACATAAAATTGATTAGTTGATTATGAAAAATCTGTGTTTTATTCGTCATCAAACCTTAACTACCCCGTCTTGACCCACCTTCCCCTACTTCGTCAAGCATGGTACACTCGAATTCTCGTCGCTCTAATTCATTATCGCCTTTATCGCTTTAGATTGGCACTCTCTTCCGCATCGCGAGCAAGGCTCGCAGTGTGTTCATTTCCGCGCCAGATATTGCTAAAGCAATCTCGAAGCCGGGGAAATTCGAAAAATTTGAATAACGAGCCGGTGTAAACGCGATTGCCGCGTAACCCGGGGGACGTGAAATTCCGCGTGCGAGATTTTCGTCTGGGCGAGCTGGTAAACAGAAAACAGGGGGAAAAAGAAGAGCGGGACCGTTGCGTTATGCAGCGCAGAGCCGCGCCGTCATTCTGGTCGCTCGAAAACTGTGTCAGAGCCAGACTACGCTCCGAGGAACTTTTTTGTTCGCCTCTGTCCACAATTTTGATGCACTTACTGATCCTGACAGTTTCGCGTGTTTCGGGACAGCGGCCCTGCTCGCTGTCCAAACAAAAAGTTTCCTCGTTTCCCGCGCCTCGCCCGGAAATGAAACGAAGACTCTCGCCGATTACTCGCGTCTTTTTTCCTCCCCGTTTATCTGTCTCAACCGTCGAAAGTTCGGAGGGGCCGCAAAAACGTTATCCTTCTTTCTGGGAACGCAGACTTTTTCAAATCCAATGCTCGATCGCGATGCTCCCCGGTAACAGCGACGTGTTCCTCGGACGCTGGTATTTCAAGGGAACAAGCGGATAATTCGAGGATATCGCGGCTAGGAATTTCGAGCGCATTCGCGTTGAAGGGGGCGACGATAATCATTCAGCCGACTGGAAAAGTTTCCTCGTCGCGTTCGTTTCGCCACGCGACGCCTCCCCGTTATTAGCGTCGATTGCGAAAAAAAGTTCTCGAAAACGAGCAATAGGGGAGTGGAGATCGATAAGAAGCAACCGCGGTGGGTTGGAAAACGGCGGTGCGGGGTGGAGGAAGCACGCGGCAAGGAAGAAACGTCTGCGTAATTAGAAGTCGTAGAGACTGCGAGCGAAAACAAAAACAGCCGGAAAATTACTGCCGCTGAAACTCGCCGGGTGAAGTTGAAATTTAATTTGTAAATCAAAATTCATGTCGTTGCCCGCGAAGAACCGTGAATTCGACCCTGGTTTTTAACGGCCTCGCTTCATCCACGAGATAATCTTTACGTTTTTCTTGCCGGCTCTCCCGGCATTGCCATACCTGTCTTCCTGTAACTTCCGCTCGAAATCCGTCGAAACTTCCTTCGTCGGGAGGGGAGAAGGGTAAAGAGGAACTCGGCCGTAAAGAGAAATGCGAATTTGTTGCACGCACAGCTCGCACTTTCTTCCAACGTCTTCCAGCATGTTTATGCCTTTAATATGTTTCGCAAATGGCGTGTTCAGAGGCGGCGGTGTAATGTGCCACGAGAGAGAGAGAGACGTGAAAGAATCGAGCGCGGAAAGTAGAATAAACAGGAGGGAAGATATTAGGGGGGGAGTTTAAATGGTTCGTTTGTAGATTAAGTGGAAGAGTTGCGAAACGAGGGAACATTACGGAACGTCCCGTATGCGCGGATCCAGCGAGAATCGTCGACTAAAGTGAAATTTCGCCAAGACCCAGCACGATCCTAAACGATATTATTGCTACACTTTGGCGAACTCGCGGCTCGTATCGTTACGTTCTCATCAGGCTTACTCGCACGCCGTTTCTTTCAATTCGCTGCTTCAGCGAAGCGACGATGTATGTAATACTCTCTTTTCTCGAGACCCACAGCCACACAGAGCGGTGGTTGTCAGTGGAGTTTCTATCACTCCTTACCTCCGATTTCGCGCTCCTGACCTCCTCGCACCTACGCTCGAAACTGGGCCAAGTTATATTTCGGTCCATCAAGATGGTACGCGGTTCGCAGCGATTCGTCCGAAAGAGAGAGAGAGAGAGAGAGAGAGAGAGAGAGGGGCAGAGAATCTCAGAACGGAGTTATTTGCTCGCCCACGAGTTCCAGTTATCAGGGTCCAGGTTACGAGGACGAACTTCATTCGTCTCGAGAGCGGTTTAAACCCTTTCGTTCTTAGTTGCCTCGGCGAGGGTGCTTTCGAGAGTCGTTACGCCGTTTGCGACTCCGCGGATCCACAAATCTCCCGAGTTTCGCCTCTGTTCGCGAAATCGCGCTTCCAACGATCCTCTGGAACCTCGCCGCGGTATAAACTTCGTCAACCAAGTGAACCTTGATTTTTCGAAGCGCCAGTCTTTCCTCCACTCTGCTTAAGTGATAAACTTTTCAACGAGATACAGGGTGAATTATAATTAGAGAACTAAGGGGAGAAGGTTTCGTTCGGGTGTCAGGAGCGATAGCCTTCTCGAGGAGGGAACTTGTACTCGGCGTCTGATCGTTGATAGACCGTTACTACTGCGGGGCTGTTTGACGCGCGAGTGACCGTTACCACTTGCGCGGGATGGCTGGCCGCGGTCGCCGCGGAGCAACGCTCGTGAGCGCGAAGTACAGTTTCTGCGAGAAATTTACAACAGAAGCGGTTGTAATGGGGTAAAAGAAGAGGAGCGTTGCCAGTGTTACGAGAAAAAGGGGGGAAACGAGGTGTTGCCTTATCAGCGTATCGTTCTGTGTCATCTGAAACTATAATACGCGTGTTTTACGGAACACCGAGCGCTAATGTTCCCAGCTATGAAAGATTAACGAGTTTTCGGGCAAACTTTAGTGAGAAAAAGGCTCGTTAATTTTCTTACTAATTAGCGAGGAATCGACGACGCCGCTTTGGCCGGTTGCATTTTTGCTGAATGAGACTTCTTTGTTGGCGAAACGTGGAGGCGGAAATGCGAGATTCCTCGAGCTTGTTATACCAGCCGACCAATTTTCTCCAGCCACGTTCTCTAATTCTATGCGCTAATGAAAATGAACCACTCCGCGGGAATGTTCCGCCAAAAAGCCTTGCTAATTTACGGTCGATCCCTTCTTTTCGCCGTATCCTTTTCACGTGGCGGTACGGTCTTGTTAAATCGAGAAATTATTGGTCCCCGTTGGTGGCTAGTTGAGACGAGGAGTAGGCTTCGGAAATCTCTACGGAGAATCATCTAGGTATTCCTCGATTCAGCCAGCGCTTTTGCATCTCGCGTCACGGTTCTAGAGATACCTAGGTAAATATGCAGATACCGTAAACTGGGGGAACGTTGGCAGTACGGGGTAACATTGGCATCTACTTAACATCTATTAAAAAAGAAAAGGAAAAAAATTTATGCATTTTCACACTTGTAGTACAATCACAAACGATGCAATGTTATAATAGGATACCTAAACCAAATTTAAAAATGTTAATTATAAAAATAAACAATTAAAAAATTTAAAATAGAGTGAATTGATACTTACCCCAATTTTAAAAATGTTAATTAAAAAGATAAAAAAATAAAATATTAAAAAAATTTAAAATAGAGCGCATTGAACATAAAAAGAAAGAAATTTAAGTGTTAATGTAAGTTCAGATGTGGTAAAACTTTAACTTTTTAGTGCTATTTATATGTGATGTGACATTTAATATTATTGATAGTATTGATTGAATTTGTAGACATGCCAATAACATATGTAACTCTGTGGATTTCTTTTGCGACATACTGGCTGAATTTAAGAGATCGGTTATGCAAACTCTGCATTCTCACTCTTGTCCTTAATGTACGTTATTTACTTATTTACTTACTGACCTGTTATTTTGTCTCTTACATGCGTTTACTTGTACTTTGCTAAAGAGATTTTCTTACCCGTGAATAAATGATAATAATAATAATAATAACAAGTATTAAAGAAGGTTAAGAACCAAAATTTTATGCACTTTGACACTTGTAGTGCATTCACAAAAGATGCAATGTTGTGATAGGATACTTAAAGCAAATGTGAAATGTTAATTTTTATATTATATAGCAAAGATGTTCCAAAAACATGCCAATGTTCTTCCAGTTTACGGTATATTCGATGGAAGTGGCAAAAAGCAGATACATTCGGCTGCGTTTTTAGTCGGAGTCGCGCGTGAACCCTAGCTACCTGCTCGGTTCGTTAGTATCTCAAGTATATCGGCCAGGGATTCTGCGATTATTCGGCGTACACTTGTTCGATCGTGCCTTTAATTAGTCCGCGACTAATAGGACCGGAGTGGGTTCATCTTTATCTTGGCTGCCCTTCTTGGTAGACTCGAATATAGAGAGCAGCTAATTTAGGGCCACGTTCCCCTCGTGTGCACGTCCCGGTTATTTGCACATGGCGAAAAGGATTCCGTACACGCCAGTTATTCGGCAAATCTTCGCTCTCATCTGCAGAACGAAGGATGAAATTTCTGAAATTAATTATTTCCAGGTTCGAGCAAACGCCTTCCAACTTGCATTTCGCGGAAATTTCGTTTGCGGCAGGGAAACTACCGCGGCTCGAATATCGTTTAAATATCCCCCCTTTGTTCTTCGAATTTAATTTCTCCTTAGCAAACGATCCAGCTCGCTAATAGTGTTATTAAGGCCCCATAGTACGCGGACAGTACGTGGACACGTATATGAATAAAAAAATTCTTACACGTATACTCGGGGGACGCGTTTCTCCGCGCCATCGACCAGTCATGAAATATTTATACAAATATTTACGGCGAATTTATACGGGGGATCCCGCGGTAGGCGCAAATAAACGACTCGGTCGGGTATGCAATCGACTCGCGTGGTAAGTACTGCCGTCCAGTCCTCTACCCTTCAACTTGTTAGACTTTCAAGTAGTTGAACCCGAGTGCCCTTCGATTATTCGCGGCGCGCCTCATCTAACCCAGCCCCAATTAACGGAGGATCGGGGAACCAAGTTAGCAGAGAGTTTCGATGTTTCGTCCGCCCTCGGTGGATAAGCTTTGAGTGGCCGTTAGACGGTACGGAAGAAAAATACAGGCGAGCGCTGCGGAGCGGTGGACCGCTTAGCGCTCAGTGGCCCTATGAAATTGAAGTTAAGAAAGATAAATTGTTCGGCGGGGAGAGCGGAAGCACGTTTGTCTTGCGCTGTACGTCTCGCCGGAGCCAACGGCCCCGCGATATTTGTCGAGCGCTGCGCGCCCTAAGTAATTGTAATTGCCGTAACGAACGAGCAATCTCGCGGGAGCCCCTTTCCGCTTCATTGAACCGCTGAAGCTGGCTGCAATTGCTGGAATTTAGACTGCGAGAGATCCTTTGACGGGCGACCGGCGCCCGCGTCTCTAAACGCCAGCGACAAAGTGAAGTTCCACGAGCGCCGTCCCCGGAAAGAATTCGAGGAATGCTCGCCGAGTTTTGGATGAGCCGTACGTTTCTTGCCACTCCTCGCCGGCCGTCGGAGTTTGAAAGAAGGTTACTCCGAAGCTCGAGAGTGTGACGAGCAAGTTTGACGAGAGGGCAGAGCGTCGGGAGTGCAAGATAATAGAAAGTTCAGCCGAGAACTGTGCCAAAGTTTAAGAGCACGCTTTATCAAACACACACTTGCCGTTAATACTATCCGGCTATATTCCTACTCGACCGGTCTTATTGCTAAAGTACCCGGGCGAGTAAGGTTCCCCTTCCACGTACCTATCAGAAACATAATGGTACGCCGTGGAAAATATTCTCGGGAGGAGGCGAGCAAGGGTGAAGGGAGCGAAAGTGAAAGGCGGTGGGAAGTTTCTCTTTTACTTTCAGCATCTCTTTTTCGGAGAATACTTCGAGGCCCTTTTAAAGCTGCCGTTTCAGTTAGCGGGGTATTTCCCAAGCGGCTCTTTAGCATTAGCAAACCCGACACCTCCGTCTAGAATTATTCGCCTTCGGTTTCTTCTCGTAGCCGTCGCAGCCGATAGACTTGCCGCGGCGCGCAATTTCATTTAAACTTGTTTGTCCGCGCGGCAAAGTTTCTCGCGCGATGGCTCTCGAGCGTACCAATGAGTTGACGGGTCGATGCTTATTAAGTTATTAATATTAATTTCCACCATCGGCCGGCGTCGGTGATCGCGGCCAACATTTTAATCGAATCGCCAACTACGCGAAACTCTTAATGCTGGTTGAGAATTGCAATGGAAAGCTGCCGCGCATCGAAACTTCCCATTCTTCCCGGAACTCTGAATCTCGAGAAGACGTCGCCGAGGACGACAATAATTTTAGCTGGCCAGCCACGTCCCGAGAGCCCGCGATACAACGTACCCTATCAGATTCCCATCAGGCGTATTCTCCCCATTCTGGACGAGCAAACCCTCCGTTTAACGTGTTCGTTGCAGTTCAATCTCTCCGATTAATTTTCTCCATCGATTCTCCGCAACGTTTCCATCGAGTAAGCGGGAAACGTGATTCCCTGTGGACCGACTGTTTACGGGTCACCGGCGCTCGAAAAGGAAGCAGTCGTCACCGCGAATTCTCTTCAATTATCGCGATGAATTATTTATACCCGCGGCGAAGTTTTTCCGCCGTCGGTTACACGTTTCTTCGCGATTTGCTCAATTGTCTGAGAAACTCCGAGGGGAACGGGCGCACCGAGTCGCTCGCTCCGTCCCCAACGCGCGCGTAGATACGCGGGCGCATGTATTCCATAAAATTTAATCGAACATTGCTGCAGGCATGCCGCATAGTTTCGGGGGGCCGCGGTTCACCGCGGTTCACCGGCGGTTCGGACAATTTCCGGCAATTGTAGAAGTAACGTTATTAATGACATCGAGGCCCAGATTGCCTTTCGACGGTGATTCGCAGTGCTCCGCGACCACTCGCCGCCGGGCGTACATCTCCCTGTCTCCGCCGTAATCGGCCGAAAAATGTTTCAATTTCGCCCCGTCGAATCGAACTATCGTCATTCATATTGCCGTTTTCCCGTTGGCGGAAAAAAATTCATCGAAAAGTTTGACGCGGCCGCGTCGCTTAGCTGGGCGGCCCCCTCTTTCAGCTAGAATCGAAAAATGCCCGCGAGAACGCTCGATACTCGCCCTCTCTTGTCTGAAGTGCCTTCGGTCGCTTTTATTCGGCTCGGTATCGCGTGTACGAAACGTGGCAGAATAAAAAAAAGAAGAGAAGAATACGGGAAAATGGTTCGTTTTAGTCGGACAGATACGAGCGGCGAAATCGAGCGACGAAATCTCTGTGGCGAGTGGAACGCTCGGCCCCTTCAGCCCACCCCGCGGATAATTAAGGTAATTAATTATTGATCGTTTCATTAGCATAACCGTCTGGGCTTTCACGGCTCGGCCCGGCAAGGAATTAGCTGCTGTACTCTTAAACAGATTGAACGACGTTATTGAAATCTTCTGCCCTTTGTGGGCGGTTAATCGCCGGCGCTTGGATCGCCGCTCACCCTTTCAGCTCGCGACTATTAAAGTTCTTAAGCGGCGACGATAGCGGGGGGCGCGCGTCTCTTTATCTGTTAACCGCGCAGGTATTATCATCCAACGACTCACGGATATTGGATATCCGGGTTCGTCGGGGCTTGCGCGTGGTTAATTGGATGGTTACCAGTCCGCGGCTCTGTAACACACGCTTGACGAGGAAGCCTCGCCGATCGCGTTAATTAGCCGCGTTGGATCATTGGCTGGCGATGAGGTGTACTTACTGTGAAGTTCGATGATAACGGCGGTAGTGGGCGGCAGGGCTAAATGGGTGTTGCTCGCCTTGCAGAACAATTTGGCGTGGTAGTGACTCCTGGTGAGACCCGCGATCGTCACGTTGCTTGTCGTTACGACGTTGGTATCACCGGCTGGCCCCTGGGTCTCTCGTACCTCCGACGGCGCGTCGATTACCTTGGACTCCAGGTACCACGTTACTCGCGGCCTCGGTTTGCCTGGATCAAACAGACGAGTCAGCTTAGAGCAGCTGAGCAACGGAACTGGTGCAACTTACAAATATATCAGACATTCCAGCTTCCTCGTTCGGCACAAAGAAACGGTAATGCACTTTCCTGGTTCGAAGGGAGGGTAGCCAGAGGGGCAGGGTCTTCCGCATAGAATCTGTTTGACGGAGTGGCTCTCTATCGCTTATCCGTAGGAAGCCGGTCGATCGTCGAGCGGGACAACTCGAGCAGTTGGACTAATCTGAGTAGACGGTGCGTCGAGACTGCTCCCGTGTCTACGGATGTGTATCAGGGAGTGCAAGCTGCTCGTCAATCACGCCGCTAGACGGGCCCTGCTCGGCCGCAACAATAGCGATCGCAATGGAAACCGCTCGACGTCCGCTCGTCAATTTATTGGTCCCGACGTACCGCGCGCGCGGACACCTAATTCCCCAGGTTAATTACTCGCGCGAACTTGCCGCCGAGGGATCGACTAACACGGCCCGCCATGATTACACGAACACTCGTGGACCGATTTCTTTCCATCCCCCCAACGTCTGGGTGTTGAATGGTAGCGTCGGCGATCGTAGCAACTGAAACGTCGAGCCTCAGACGGTGCGACGGGATTACTTTCGCGTCTACGACGAATGCTATGATTTCCAGCTGGCTAGGGAATTGTTCGCGGAGGCTAATTAACGCGTAACGTTTCTACCGAACAAACAGCAACGGCGCCGAACGCGACGCGAATCTCTGGCGCGATCCAATCCAACCGTTTCGAAATGGAACCATCAAAATCCCGGTGTTTGCGAATATAGCGCGTTAGCCTTACAGCGTGCAACAGGGGCATTCGGTTTACAGTGACATTCGGTTTACGAGGCGAAGCGTAGACGCCCTTACTCCACGTCTCGCCAGTTCCGCGTCGACGTTTGCTCGCACGAGCAATTCGAATTAATTAACGCTTATACAGCATGTCCCATTTAAATCGATCCGCTCCAAGGCCTTGGAATCTGTTGCCTCTTACAATCCGAGGATAGAACAAGCAGCCGACGCTCGCGCGATACGTTGAACAACGAAGGACGGGCAATTTCACCAGAAAAAGTTTGGGAAACACGTATCGCGTTAATGTTCGCGTGGATCGATCGAAATTGAGCACCCTGTACGGCGGAATTTGCATGGATCGCGAGCTGCGGCCTGTACATGCGAATAACGGTATTTCGGGTTGGATCAGGTATCTCGGGCGAGGCGGCGAGTCGTTTGTTTCGAAAGCGAATTATGCAGGAGGAGTGCTGGCAACGAAGTGGAGCGAGGGGCGGCAAAGTGACAGAGGCGAGGGATCGTACAGTCTGAAGGGATAGAGGGCCGGTGGAAAGGGGAAACGAGGGTGAATGTCGCACGCTCTCGACTTTCCGCTTTGCGTCGCGGGGAATTATTTCATTGCTTCCGCGAGAGGGATCGGGAGGAAGGGGGGGGGGGCGGAAGTAGAAAAGGTTGGAAAGTAAGGGACCGAGGGATCGTCGGCGGGGAGCAAGAGGTGGATCTTTATTGCCCCTCCGGGAATCTATTATGTATACTTTGTTACCGCGGATGGCACTGGCGCTAATGAAATAATATCAACAGCGCCAGACGCAGTTACACGTTCGTCGAACGATCGGGGATTGATTTCAGCGCTGGAGGTATAACTCGTGGAATTTTCCGCGAAAACTTTCCCGCGAGCACGTATCGAGAGCTGCGGCGCTCCGCGAGCGATACTTTGCTTAGCGCTGTGTTAGGAGCTCCATAACGATGCCTGGCACTGGAGCTACTCGAATACCGCTGGCTAAGCGGTTCAACTTCCAAGATTCGCCCGCGAGGGAGCTCTCATCCATGGCAATTAGCGTGACTGCAAATAATATTCAAATTCCATATTTGAAAAGGCTTTTCTCCGCTCTCGCCCTTCTAGCATCCCCCTTCTGCCGGTTTCTTTGAATGCCAGGCCCGCCTTATTTACGAGTAATTGCTCGGACTTTCGATTCAGTTGGCACGGCGGCGGAGCGACAGAAGCAAGCCGAAAAACAAAGTGAAAACCGGAAGGCCAAGGATCGCGGGAACAACAAAGGAGACGTGCATCGCGGTGTGCATTCAGGTTCGTAGGTTAAAGGGAAAGAGCCCCGCCGGCTACCAGTCACGTTAAAAGAAGCATTTAACGGTGGCTCTTTGTACAATTGCTTTCCGGGTGACGTTTAAACAATGCTGGAGCATCGCGGTACGCGGAAAAGGTCGAAGACAGCATACTGTGTGGCGGCTGCGCGCCACGACAATGGACGCCTCGTTCAGACGCGTTAAGCTTCTTGATTGCGCATCGGAGACCATAGCCCGCCTCTTCATTGTTCCAGTTAATCGCCAGCGATTTCTTTTTATTCGCCGTTTCCACCGGACGTTTTGCATAACAAAGTTGCTCGCGGTGGCACAGATTCGGGAGCTCGTCGCTCAATCGGGAAACGTTAGCTACGACACGCGACGTCGCGGCGCGACGTTGTTTCCCCGCGGACGCGAGACCTCGGATCTCGCGCAATTTTATCTTCTAATAGAATAAATTAAAGTCGACCAGCGTCGCCGGCGTTCGCTTCCCAGGGAGCAGGAAAGTTTCATTTTGCATATGGTAGTCGGCGCACGACCCGTTGATTGCGTCGCATTCAATGCCACCCGCTCGGGGCTTTAAACTCGCTTCCCTCCCTCTTTGTCATCCGTCCCAATATTCCCGACTAGCCGGCCGTTACGGAAGAAGAAACGAGACCGTTTGGTCCGGAGGGCGAGCCTTTACGCCCTCTGCTCTCGTCATCCGATAGAACGGTAACCCACGGGCTATGTACACCCGTGAACGCCGCGTTTCCGCGAGCTTTCGAAGTATCCGGCGAGAGTTTATTTGCCACGCAAGTTTGCTCGTTCGCGTATTCCGCCGTAATAGCCGAGACGCGATTAGGTCTATCCATTCAGAGGGTTCAGACAGCTGAAATTAGAAGGAACGGAGCGGCGGAATTTCTGCGGCAGGCTCCCGAGCGAAGTGTGGCTGAGCAAGCGAGCGACAGTCGGGGGATTCTGACGTGAATGCGAAATGCGCGATTCTGCCGGGCCGCGAAGAAGGAGGAAAATATAAATTTGTCGAAAGTTCCGTGTCGCCGGATCTCCGGCAGTCCTTCTTCTTCTTCTTGGCTCGTTGCTCGGCTACTCGGAGAGTTTCGCCCGGGATCGCGAACACGACGCGTCGCGTCGTTCCGAAGTCATCGGCTACCTGTGCGCGCGCAAAAGCGAAAAACTCCCGGAACAAGTTGAAAGTTCGTTTCACCGTCGCGTGACAAATCGCTTGTCCGGGGGAGCTGTCTGCTTGCCTGGCTGCCGGCTTTCCCGCGACTCGCAACCCGTGTAATCTTCCTCGAGCACCGCTGGAAAGGCTACGGCGGAGAGAAAACGAACAAGACTCTTCGCTGAATTAAAGAAAGTTCGAGCGGGTGCCGAGTTTCCCCGTTAATTTTACAGATTCCAGTATGCAAAGTAATATCGGACGTTTAATGAAAGTAAAACAATTCGAAAGTATGTTCCACGATCCGGGAGAATTTTTCTAGCAGCTACGCGACGGAAGCGGGCTATCGATATCGGCTTGAAATTAAGAGAGAGAGAGAGAGAGAGAGCGCTCCGGCTCTCGCGAACGTCAACTATTCAATCGCTCTGGTTTTATCTTGCCCGAGCTCGTTTGGTGGCTACACTCTCGGAATCGGAGGAGGATCGATCGTTGTTAAGATCGATGGGCTAAAGAAACTGCGAGATGCTACGGAGATCTCTGTTCTTTCGACTAATGATTAGCCAACGGCAGAAGGGACGGGGAAGGCGATAATTCGTCGCGGGGCCGTGGCTCGCGTCGCGAGAATGCCAGTTTCGGGGATTAAAATTGGCTTGGCTCCAAGGGATTCATCGCGCGACACGACACCCAGCACCGCGAGGAGCCTGAGAAAAACCAGCCTGGACTCTTCTAGCCTCTTTCGCAGCTTCCCCTCCTTTCCATCGAGCCCGGTTCTTCCTCCCTCACTCTCTCTCTCTCTCTCTCTCTCCTCCGCATCCTCTACTTCGCCTCGTACTTCCTTCGAGTACGCGAACGCCGCGGCGCGCCGTCTCTAAATGGAATTGGACTCGCGCCAGTGAATACTCGCGGTTCAAGGAAATGGGATTTCTCGTTCGGTACGCAAGATTCGAAATACGTTTGCGCCTCTACAGCCTCTTCCCCAGCGATTTACGCGCGATCGCTTATGCGTGAAGGCTTCCCCTCTGACACTCGCGCGAGCGCCGCGCACGTCGGGGCAGATATTACCGGGGCGAATCGCGACCCGCTGATCCTAAGACGGCTTACGGTCCCTGACATATCTAGTCGACATCGCGGTATTTTTCTTTCAAACTTCCGTTTTCGCGACGGCGAACGCGACGCTTACGAAATGCCTCCCCCTCCTCTCTAGTTCCGTTCCGCGTTCGATCGAGGCGTTAGCGAGGCGAGAACGAGGCGCGATAAATCTACCGCGAAGTATAATTTTTTTTTTCTTGCCGGTAGATGCAGCGTTTTTCTATTAAATTTCGCCGCCAACGAGTTTTCTCCGGTAGAAAAGCTCCGGGTGAACGCTGTCGCCGAGCGGTTTGATCGATTGTGACGGATCCTCGGATACTGTCTGCCGGCTTTTTATAAACGACGCGCAGCTACTTATGATAATTCATTCCCCTCGCCGTGTAGTGGCAATTACTGGCAGCGATCCATTATCTCTGTTATTAGAAACTGGCCGGGCTCCCGGCCAATTAATCCGCGGCGGGTGAAACGTCGCGATGGATGATTTTCTCGCGAGGCAAATAGCGTGTGCAACTACAGCCGGGGCGCGACTAATCAGAGCGCCGTAGGATTTCGTGAAACGGCTTTAGGGATCCCGTCGTTGTTGGCCTACGAGATAAGGAGGAACGGTTGACACTCACCTCCGTGAACCTCGCAGACAAGGAACAGGTCAGCCCCTTCGGGGTAGGCCTCGAGGAGTTTGCTCATGTCCCTCCTCTTCGCGTCGTAGATTATCGGCTTGGCTGGTGGGACTGCGAACAGAAAGCGGGGCGGACGTGTACGGTAATACGTTCCAGACGTCAAGTGGAAGCGATAAAAGGGATATCGCGGATAGGCGAGTAACGAGGGCTTGCGGGAAGGTTCGTGCCTCGCGGGGGGACGGAGCAAGTAAAATAGCTTCCATTCCACTCGAACCTCCATCCGTTTCTTCCCTCAGGTTTTCCATTCTCCTTCGACTCCTCCGTCAGCCGGCTTGATTCACGTCAGAGCCGCAGCGAGCGCAAACAGGCCGAGCTCCGTCCCGACCGCGACGCGTCCTCCCCCAGATATGCTGGATGGAAATTGCCTTCGGCTATTGTCGCGGCAACGTCAGCTGGAAGCGTGCACCTATGCTCCAGCGAGCTCTCTTCGCCGCGAGACGGAGCGAACGAGCCCGCGCTGCGGGGAAAGGGCGTACGTACGTGGCGTCGCCGGTGATGGCGATGGCTGTTCGAACGAAACGAGGGAAAGATCGCGAGGCGACGCCGGGAGCAAAGTTCGCCCGGTGCTAAAACGTTGGAGGGCAGCACATCGGAATAAACTCGATAACCCAGGCCGTGTCGGCGTTGGCGATGCTAAAATATTCCGCATACGATTCACCTTGATTTGGCGGCACGTACCACTATCGCGGGCCTTTCGTCCTTTTCGCCACCTGCTTTGAGAATATTTATTGTTCGCTCGCGGCTCGGGCTTGCTCGAGACATTACTTATACATCGGCTCGCCAATCTTCCCGGGGTTTACCGCATTAACGTGAAACGGGGAAGAACGTGGAATAAAATGTTCGTACGTAGCCACGGCACTGGGAAAATCGATTTCGATAGTTGACCGGGCGCGCGTGTGATTGAGTTATACTACTTGGCTGACGCGGCTATACACTGCATACTGTTTCTACTTGTCCCTTGGTCGCGCAAACATCGCCTTCGTTTCAGTTCAAACAATACGCTACACATTGCGTTTCTGCAGAATATTTCAACCGTAACACCACTAATGTTTTTGCAGTTACAACAGAAAGATAAAAAGAATCTGTTGTTTTATCGTGCCGCGAATTTCGTCCCACTCTGTACTCTGCGCCTGTTTTTCTCTTTCGATCTGCTGTCGTTGGGCAAATAATCAGGTTGTCGTAGTAGTTTTCGCTTCGTCATCGTATCAGGCTTTCCCCCGTCCGCTCCAGTCCCGTCTCCGTCGGGAACAGTGCTCCTTAATCGTATTCGTCGGAGCAGCGGCCATAAAATCGTGAAGCAAGCGTTCGCGTGGATCGATTCGCGAAAGGGGGAGGATACAGTTTCCGAGGAGGGATTTTCGTTTCGCGTCCTTTCTCTCGAGAACGATTGCCGCGCGGACGGTAACCTGGCGATGGAACGGGGTCGAAAGACTCGCCGATCCCTGGAGCCCGTGGAGCAGACGGACGTCGTAATCTTGGCCGAGATTACAGCCGGGCCGCCCAAGGCGACGGTTTAGCAACGCTAATGCCGGTATTCACGACCTTTTATAGCGCGTTTATCCACCGTCTCGGGTCACTCTCCTCTCTCCCAAGACGCAACCTCCCTCGGACTGGCCATTGTTCCTCCGACGATCCAGCCGTTTTCCAACGAAAACACTGTTTCCTCCCGGCCCCTATTGTTCCAACCGAGCGAACGTTCAATTCTCACTACGAATATCTCGGCTTGCAAACGAGCACTTCTTTAGATACACGCACGCGTTACTCCGGGGTCCGCGTAAACGTTCCACCGACTCTGCGGACTGTTTCGCTCCGCCCTTCGTGTTCCCCGTTCTCCGTTTCCCGATACTGTCGCTCCTTACCGAAGATCCGCCGCGTCGAAAGATTTTCCAGCGGTTGCAAGGCCGACGAGAGGCGGGGCACGCCTCTGGAGGGTCACGATTTACACGGCTCTCCGCGTGTATCCCCGTTCTCCGATCCCGGCGAGGAAGAGGCGCAGGATGTTCCCCCGGTGAATCCTTTCCCGCGGTAAACCTGCCCGAAGATCGCGTGTCGGAAGAAAAGAGGTAAACGCCCCGGGGGGGAAAGGGTAGCTGGAAGGTAAGAGGAGAGTTATAACGTATGCGAAGCTCAGTCATAGCTTCCGTTCGTGCAACCAGTCTCGGGGAACTTTTCCAAGGATTCTCGTCTCGCGGCGAGCCGGAAGAAGCGAGCCGCGAGACGCCGACGTCTACGGGCGGGTGTCGCGGGCGACGAGGGGTTACGTCGTAAAGCAGGGACTCGGGGCGCGACTTCTCGGCGAATTGCTCTTGCCTTTACGCCGTTGTATATCGTAGCACCAGCTCTCCGGTGAATTTCGATCGTAAACTTTTATATTCCGGGCCAGTGGCGTTACGTTTAACGCGCTCCCTGGCTCGTCGACGATAAGAAGAAGGACGAACGACGTCGCTACTCCGACGACTAAATACCGCACGAATTACTTCCGACTTTCCCTTCCCCTCGTCGCTGTCCTCGAAATTGCCGGAGCTACTTGAAAAGAATCCCAGGGTGAGTGGAGATTTCGAGGAGATCCACGCGCGGACGCAATCTGTACCGGCACAAATCTCTGGATCCCGGTGCAACGTGGAAACTTGTGGGGGGGAGGAGACCGCGATCGTCCAGGGGGGGCTTCCGGTCCACGAGACTGGAAGGAGGATCTTTCGTGGGGACATGTTTGAACGACAACGTGTAAACCGTTTGCCCGGCGGCACAATAGCCGGCCTGCAGATCCGGTCGACCGAGAAAATATATTGCTAATAGGGTTTGCAACACGGCCCGTTAGTCGAGAGTAATGCCTCGCCGCGGCGGCACAGGTTAAGCTCGTTTAACGGACTCCACTTTCCTACTTCCAACATCCTACCCTTCTCGCCCATCCACGGACTCCCTATGACATCGATCAGATTTATCGACTTCCAGACTGTATCACGCACTTGCTATTGAACTACCTCTTTCCCGAACGTTTACTCTGCCCCCCCTCAACTATTCGTAGCCGTTTAATCCTGTCGTTCGTGCAGAATCGTCCGCTGCATTCGTATCTTCCATCGCGGGCGAGGTAAGAATTGCAAACAGTCGGGAGTAGCGTAGAAAATATTTCGGGGTTGTATGGGTGTAATGTAGGGGGAGAATTGAAGTATTTTAGGAATGATAATACAGAAGTCCCGTCAATTTCGCCCGCTTGATCTTATAAATCATGAAAAGTAAAGGTCCGATCGTCTCTGCAAGCTTATGACGTTTGAACACGCTGCGACTACTTATGGGATTCCATGACGTTCGCTCTCATAAAGTCGAGCTAGTGCGTTCAAACTCCGCGAGGTTGTAGGGGACGACCTGCTGAACAAGTTTGTCTAATGAAATTTCCCTGTAGGACGTCTTGTAACAAAGTTACAGACATTTAAAGTTTTCGAAGTGACCAGTGGTGTAAGCAGATTGCCTATCTACAGGGGCAGGTCGCCAATAATTTTCAAACGCGTGTATTTCCGTTGTTCGACGTCGTACGGAAAAGTGTTATGAGGGAAAATTGTGTAGAATTTGGCCCTCTACAAGCTCACAGAGTTTGAACGACACACTGCAGTGAGTTATGCGATTCCATGGCACTCGTTTCCATAAATTCGAACTACCACTATCAGTGTAGACTTAGGGCTATCAAGTGAGGGCTGTAACTTACGATGTGAGGCTCGAATATATATGGAATCAATATTGTACTATTCTAGGAATAGTCCAATGAAGGAAGATGCACTTTTACTGAGTTCATCGGCTTCTGTAATTTTATTCACTTGAATCCAGTTGCCCGATTCACTCGCATTCAAATTAGAGTGCACGTGGAAGTGACTGAATTTTCAAGAAGGGGATATTTAGGCCCACCCTACACCTCGTCCATGCTTCCATCAACATTTCTCGCAAAGTTGCGATAACTCGCCCTGTCAGCGAAACGTGGCTGACAACGTTTGGTATAATAGTTGTAAAATATACGTGCCTCTGGCCTCGCCGCTGCGAGTGTACGTCTGCATAATGCTCGGATGTACTCCGTTGCACCGTGAACGGACACGCGACATTCGGGAGCTGCACAGGAGATGGTGGATAGAGGAGGTACGAAGCTACAGGAAAGTGGATTCCGGCGAGGAGTTCCAGTCTCGTCACGTTCGACAAGTTCGTGGAGAGGATCCTCGGAGCTGCTAACGTTTCGTCCTGCTCCTTATTTCGTCGGCTGTGCGGCAGGGTAGTCTCTGGACTGTCTCTTTATGTGCGGGCTTCCCGACGCGACGCGCGGCGCACGCTTTTGCTCGCGATCGTGCACACCGACACCGTCGCCAGGGCGTTATGCACGATCCGCCGCGCATTTGTTTACGCGTGCGTGTTTGTCTCTGCCCGTGTGAGCGAATATCCGCTCGTACATAGCTGCCGTACGTTTTCGGGGGAGCCTGAGCCCGAGCCTGAGCCGGTGCGCTAGCTGCTATACATACATAGCCAGAAACTGGCGAGTAGCTATCTCTTCCTTGCCACGATTCGGTTGCACCATTTGCGGGATATTCTCCGACGCTATCGGGCCGCGACGTGCTCGAACGCATACCCGCACCCTCCTTTCCCCCGCGGTGCACTCGGTACGCCTACAGATTCAAGTCTGTCGTCCGTTCTACCCTCGAAGCCGGTTTCCCGCATCTCGCACAGTTTCGGGCAACGCGCTAGCGTTCTCACGCGACTCTAGAATCCCGCTCGTCCGCCGATCGATCTATCGACATAGTACGCCGCTGCTTTGTTTCCGAGTTTTGCATCGAAATGGCGTAGCTACCGGCTGCGAGCAAAAGATGCGATTACGGCGCAACCAATCACGGTGCATAACCAGGGGAATTGGACGTAATTCTAGGACCCATCGGTGCCCCGGCGATAGGCGCTGCGACCGCCGTCCGCCCACGCCCGAAAATACGCGCCGCTGAAAAATGACGTGGATACGCCCGTATCGGTGCATTACTAACGGTATTATCCTAGAGAAATGATCGGCAACGCGGCGTAATGCCCGCGATATTTCAGCAGTTACAAATATTGCCGCATCCCCGCCGTATTTTAGGAGCGATATTTTTATCGTTCGCGCGGCCCCCGTCTCGTCTCTTTTTTTTGGGGGGAGGTTTCGCGTGTATCGATTAAATATTGCGGGAGTTAGCAATATACCGCGTTATACGAACAACACCTCGGTCCGATACCTGTTATGGTAATCGAACCAAATTCTTTTTGCCCTGGAAATATTTGTACGATGCCCCGAATCGAACGATCCGAAATTTTTTATTTAATATCGCGTCGAGCACGTAACACGTGTCGATTGCTAAAACCAAATCTGGCTGCAGAGCTCCCCACTCGGACAAACGAACGATTCAATACGCTTGTCCTTCTGCCACCCTGCGCTTGTACCTGTACAGTCGCACCATGAGTGTATAACTACCAACTATGAACGTGTGTACCTGCATAACTCGGACAATGTATCCCCGCGCGATCTTCCTTCCTTCATATTGTTATCGGAACCGTTTCCAAAAAACCGCTTATCGCGGGGGAAACGGCAGCGATCGAGGCAAGGTGTTCCGGGCGTATGTTTATTCGGTTAAGATGACGCGCAAGGAAGGAAAGCCACGGGGCCGAGCGCGAATCCTTTGGGGAGAGGAGATAACACGGGTATCGCAGTCCTGCCATTTGTCATTCGTTCTTCCGGGAGGATGATCCCCGTCGAACGGGGCAAAGGCCACCGACTGGAAACGCGCGGAAACGGCTTTCAAGGGGAGAAAGGAGGAAGGGGAAAAGGGAACGGTGACCTGGACGAGGCAGTGTTGCGAGCGACGATTCGCCAACAGGGATCTTGCTCGGTCTTCACACCGAGCGCACAGCTGAACCCTCGTCCTAAGCGGCTGCCCTCCGCCGTAACCAACAAAATCATTTTTTATTCCCGCAATTTGTTAGCGTCTTCGCAGCTTGGGAGACGAGTGGAGAGTTCATTGACATTTTGCCACCCCCTGGGCGCTCTCATTTTCGAGGACGGTCGCGTGCCGTTTCGAATAAACGCCGGTAAACAATTCGGTGCTGTTAAGTAAATCGTGGTGGGAGCAGGCTTGGTAGGGGTACAGGGCGCGAGGACGCGGCCGAAGAGCGTTCGACATTCGGCTGGTTGCACGCGAGGCTGTGCAAAATATTCCGGCGATTCGAATTTATCGAATTCTCGCGACGCCGACGGTTGCTTTCCGTTGCTCTCGCGCGGCTCTGGCTGGTCTGTCTGGCGGAGGATAGAGGTTCGCGAGCACGGCCGTGTACGTGTTGGGATACGCTGAGTTATCGTGGGTTGGGGCTGAGGCCGAGGCTGTTGCACCGCACCAGCCACCCTCCCCGTTCTGCGTGTTGGTGGCTGACTGCGTGACTTGGGTATCGGCCCGAGCCCCACGTAACGATTACCGTTAAAAATTTACGAAAATTCCTCGGCCGTGGGTGCGGACGATGTTATTTTTAGGCGGCCCTCTTCCTTCCGCGTATGCCTCGCACGTACTCTTCTTTGTGTATTCACCGAAACACCAGGCCCCGCGCCCCATTCCACTCTCAGGTGGATTTTTCCACGATAACGGCCAACGAGTCGCGCCCTTGCTTTACCATCCCGCTATCTCTCGCTCGTGCTTTTCCGGCCGACCCTGTCGGATCACGGATTAATCGATTAAACGCCTATTATCTACGGGCACTCGTCTGCGTCGGTGTCACGCGCCCTACCCCGCGATAGTACCGGTGATCGCATCGCATCGACGGGTCGCTAAAAACTACCTTCTCAAATTCTGCGATCCGTTTGTGCAACGGCTTATTATCCGAGCAGCCGTCTTGTAGCCACTAGATTATGAGAAACAGAAAAGAATAGAGATAAGAATCGAGAAGTTTGGCGCTCTGGATCCCCGTGGGTGGCGGTTTAGGTAATTAAAGAAACCTGACGCGCTTACGTACGACCGCGACTAGGCTTCAAGGCGTGAATGATTCAACGCACGGATACACGCGAGATGAGAGGAGCGAAGGCGAGCAGCAATGCGTTGCAATTTCCATGGGCCAGCGGCAAATTATGCTGGCCAAGTTTTCTCGACGAAATCCTTCGTATTCCTTCGACTCGCGCGCGTTATACAGAGGCTCGCGAGGGAGACGCGCCAGAGGAGTTCGCCTCGTCGCGTCGCCGACACCGACGCCCGACGCCGACGCGACGTCACGCCGGCAGAATAATTTATGTCGACCAAGAGCAAACGACCTTCTATCTTCCGTCGGGGAATTAATAATTTTCCGGGGAAAGCGCGTACGCGTCCGGAATACCTGCGATTCCGGGCAGCAAATTATTTAGCGCAGCTGCACTGCGCTCTGTCCACGCCCCTATTTTTATCCCGCAATTTCCGCTTCCGTTCGCTCGCAATCCGCCGCGTCGTCGCTCCGATCTTCGAGCACAGTTTCGCCGTTAATCCGATGGCGATAGAGGTGCCGTCTCGGGCTGGGAGCGAAACATCGCACCGTAGGTTTGCGGAACAAGCCGTCTCGCGACGGGGGCACGCGCTCGCTTTTGAACAGCTTGTCACGGAACGGTCCGCGGGCTAGGTGAACGATAAAAGTTGTCGAACGAGGATTCCTGCACGCTCGCCGTTTCGCCGCGCTGGAATAGAAACACCATAGCGTTTTATGGTTTGCACCTTCTACGGAAATTGGATGTTTTACGAACGCTGCCGACTCGAGGTAAACGTGACCGAGAAAGACTGCCTCGCCCGTTCCTTCCTGCTCTCTATTCTTTCCTCCTTTCCAGGGGACAATGCCTCCACCTTTCCCGCATACTCTTTATTTCCCCTCGCATCTCGTCGACCATTTCTCCCTTGTCGCAACGTCGAACGTTTGCGTTTGACAAGCAATCCTCGTCCCCCGCCGCGCCGTATCGCGAGCAAAAAGGACTAAGCAGGTGAGCCAAGAAACTTGCGATCCACCGCATCTCTTCCCGCGGGTAACGCTTGCCCTTGTCCTTGTAACCGGATATACCCCCGCCAAAGTTATTTCCGACCCTGTGACGCGATATGCTCCACGCTCCATGTACGATCCATTCGAAACGTTTCGTTCCGCGCGCCTTTTCCCCGTCGCGGTTGACTTTTAGCTAGATTCTAACAGAGGCCACATCTCTATTCCAACGATAACGCAACGTCGCGGGATTATCGTGGCCGAAAGTCCTCGCGAAGTTTCCCCTAAATCGTTCGCGTAGTTCACGGATTACTCGGAGATTTATTCCGCGGTAACGATTAACGGGAACGAACCCCAGTTCTCCGTTTATCCTGCTCTCTATCGGCGGCCAGCTCGTTCGCCTTTCCGCGGGAACATAAGCGGCGCCGTAGCGGGCAACAGTTTACAAGGTAGTAAAAGCCGCGATCGAAACCGCGAACGACGTATCGTGACGTCGAGCGCGATTCCGAGATTTATTGGATGGTCGGCGATTCGTTCACCCGGCCAATTGAATTTCTCATTTCCTCTCGACGACCTTCCGGTATTGTTCTCAACGTCATCGGCTACCCGGGGCGCCTGCAACGATCAGATTTTCGCTTCGTAAAGCCAATTTAGCTTCGCGAGATGCTAACTGCCTTCTTACCGTCGAGTGGCTCGAGAGGCACCTTAGGCTCTCGTCGGTGCGAACGGTACGTGTGTCAGCAGGGATCAGTGGACGGTGTCACCGTGGCCGAAGAGGGTGGATTTTGTTCAGAGGTTTTGTTCGCCCCTTTAGTGAAGGAAGGCATGGGGTGGCGGAGGCGAAGACGGGGGACGGATGATCTTGCGTCGCGCTGTCTAAATCTTGAAATAAGGGTGCGGTCTAAGGAATGAAAAGGGGGTAATATCTTCTCGTAAGGCGACTTTTCAAGTAATCCGAAAGGAGGCTCTTTCAACCGTTTCGCTTCTATTCGCGGGAAACGACGTTCGTCCTTTGAACCGGGGGCAGTCTGGCTGGCTTACCAGCTGGGCGATAAAATCTTTATCAGGGGCAAGGCTGGCAGTTGCCGAGAGATTTCGTGCCGCGTGCGAGGCCACTGCGTGCAGCTACGTAGGAACACTTTGGCGGAAACGAGAAATTTTTCGAATCAATCGAAGCCGGGTCGCGAAAACAGCGGGAGCAATGGCCATCGCTATATATCGTACAACGCGAGCAATCGATGGTATCGGGTCGTATCGAGCGGCGCCTTTCGATTGAATCTGCGAGACGCGTGGTTCGAGCTCCGAGCCACCAAGAAGACGGGGAACCGATCCCTTTCGGGGAATCGCCGGCCCGTTGGCTGCGATAAATCTCGATATCGTTTCCGATACCGTTCACCTCAACCGGCAGCCGGTGATAAATTTTATCCTCCTCGGAATCGTCTGCCCCCTTTTTATATCTATATACACGGGCAGTCGCCCCCTCCCGCAATATCGCCTGCATCCCCAAAACGTTTTACGCCGATCTCATACTAATCATGGCCCCCGAAACCGGCGGCGAAGAACGTTGACCATCAATTACGACGCGGAGAGCGCGAGCCAAGGCGAAACACTTTATTGCTCGAACGTGAGGGATTTCTCCTAACGTATCGTAAACCGAGCTGTTATTTCCGACGACGCACGGGTCGCGAGACGCATCCGCCTGCAGGAGTGATCGGGAGTTGGGAGAGAGGTTGATCAGGGATTAAAGCGTAACCGAACGGAGCGGGGAGGCACGATTTTAAAAAGGCATTCCTTGAAGAATTCAGTTGACTAGAATGAACCATGCTCGTTTGTCCCGTTAACCGTCGCTGGTCTTTCGGATCGAACGAGACTAACGCGCGCGCATAAAAAGAACGGGCACGGCACAGACTGGGGGCTCTATGTACGAAAACGAATGGGCACGTCGAGGCCGGAGGAGGGTGGGAAGAGGTGGAAAGAGGAGGAAAGCCAATGGGCCAGAGGGAAAATATTTGCGTAATCCCGGGGGAGCGTTTCCAAAGGACAATGAATGGTCGGGTCTCTCGGCGTTTCATTTAACTCGATCGTCGGACTATCTCGGGGCCGGTCGAAGGATCGGGGGAGGCGCTCGAATTCAAAGACGGATCATCTAGGCGACTACACGGTTCGGCAATTTATTGCGCGCCGAATGAAAGTCGCCGAAAGACGCGCCCTTTATTTCTGACCCCAGCGCAACCCGGTCTCAGCGCTTCGCCGGGGTCGTCGTTGGGACGATCGACAGGAAGCGGTAGACGGTAACGCGAGGGAAGCGAGTTTTCGCGAAGCAGGAGAAATTAATGGGGGTGTTGCGGAAGGGACGTGACGGCGGTAGCACGGAGAAAAGGGGCCGGAAACAATGTCAAGGGAGAGTTGCTGGGTTGCTGGAGCGACAGCGAAAGAGGAGCAACAGAAGGGAAGAGGTCGTGCGTTGAGTTACGGGGACGTCGGAATCGTTTACGAGCCCGTAAAATTCCCCATCCTTCATCGAACGCGCCGTGTCCTATGGACACAGTTTCCTCCCCCCGGTTCTTCCGGGCAAATCGTCCGTGGACAAATTTTCGTCCCTCCCGAAAGGGACGAAAGGGCGAAAGGGGAAGCTTTTAGGGGGTCGGAAGGAATCGACGGTACACGCGCCTTACTCATCGACCAAACTTACGGTCCACGGTACCATGCATCTCGCGATATTCTCCGAAGCTATCAGTATCGATTCGACCAAATATCGTCGCAGCCTAGTCTGTTTACGCTCTCGTAGGTATCGCCCTCACGGAATTCGCCAGGAGGACTGAAAGGGCCGGGCAGAAAAACGTGGCACGTGTGTGTACCTCGGGGAAAAGCCTCGCGAGGCGACGATAGCCCGCGCCGGTGAAATTTCAAAGGTGTCGATACGCCAACTTTCTGGGAACCTTGCTAACCAAAAAGATTGACAAAGCGACGAATCTGGGGAAACTCTCTCGGCAGAGAGTCGACTAGTGCTCCGGAACTGTTCGCGATCCCATTCAGATCGCAGGGAAATATCCTGGATATCCCCGTGGGAGGATCGAGCCGATGACACGTTTCTAAAATCCAGTCGGTGCCTCGGCGTCCCAAGACCCATTGCAGCTTCGCAGATGTTTGTCTGGTAACGCCTTCCGATTTTCTGCGCAATCGGGCGTACGCGAGGTCGCGTCGTGCATCCTGCAAAAGGTTGGGGCTTTGTCGTCGTTAAAAAATCGAAGTTCGAAGCTGTTGTCTTCTGGAAGTGTCGTCTGAGACCTTGCGAGCTCGTTTCATTTTGTAAAGACTCGCTAAATCTCCGAAAACGTTGCCATCTCTGCGACACCTCGTCCGGTTTAAAGTCCCCGTAAACTCGGACGCGAGGCGCAGCGAGGGGTCTCGACAAAATTATGGCGCTGTGAGAAACGAGGTGAAATAGTAGTCGCGGCGTTATTATCGGCCGTGATCCACGAAGCACGCATAAAACTGCCTTCTCGCGCCCGAGCTTTCGAGGACACGCTTTCCTTCGTTCTCCGTCGAAGCCGTTCCCGCTCCTTCGTCGCTTTTGTGGCTTTGTGGCAGGCATTTTCATTCCCGGATCGCGAGCGACACAACGCTTCTAGCTTTTCGACGAGAAAGAACAGCCGTAACGAGACGCCGAGCAATTACCATTCATGCGTAACCCGGGAACTCATAAGCCCCTGTTTTTCCCGCTCTACTCGCTCTTTGCTGCTTCCCCTCCTTTCGGCAAACTTTCTGCCACCCCATTCTCCTTTCGACTGCCGCGTGTAGCTTCAATCGAAGCTCCCTTTCATACGAATATAGTAGGTTCGCGTAGTGGAAACTCTATTCTTGTAAGTGCTATTTCTGGGAGAGCTTGCAAACGAATGGACTGATCCGGGATCGCGCGATAATTCCAAGTAAAATTGCAGTTTCGATGATAGTAGACGGGTGAACGTGCGCGGTCCCTGCTAATTGCTTCGCTCTTTTAATCGCGGACGTTTCGATCGCGAGATACAGTCCTCGAGGAAAGAGACCGACCTTCCTCGCCGGATTAGAAAATTGGAAATGTTCCGCCGGCGGCGGCGGCGGCGCTCAAACGCCTCTTAAAAGAGACGGGCAGAGAGACGGTGCTTATAGAGGAAAGAATCGAGGCCGGACAAAGACGAGTTCCCTGTTCCACGTAAAAATCCGTCGACTTACCACGCGGCGGGACTTACTTAACTGGTCTTCCATTCGCGATCCGACCGCTTTCATCTTTTTCCATCTCGAGTTTCCTGAAAGCTTTACTTTCGTCTCCCTACTGCCGCGTATCGCGATCCAGATTCCCGGGGAAATTCGAGGGCGGGCAGAGTCTTTCGCGGGACTTTGCCGAACTTCATTCCGCTCGGGAGATTTACGGAAAGCGAAAGATCGAGAAACACTTTCGGCCGAGATCGAGCAGCTAGATCGGCCGCGACGCGTCGCGGTAATTCACTTGAATTCGATGCTGTACCCGGGGAGTAGGGGGGGGGGGCGAAGAGCACGCTGGCGCCGTATCAATTATTTCATGGCCACGAGGAAGTATCGACTCGAAGGGGAACCACGCTCGACCTGCTCCACAACTTCGTCTTTTACGAGGTAATCGTACTATCAATTATTATTGCTGTTGTGGCGGAAGGGAAGGAGAGAATCGTATATAACTGCGTGCTTTGCGCCGTCCTGTTTCGTTATTCATTCCATACAATGGCGAACCAAGTTGTTAGCGTGGTTTCCTGAAGGTAGCTCAATCCTTTCGCTGCGTATTTGAATTCTAGGACGATTCTTTGCGAAGCGTCAATTTTAAACGAATAAAAAAAAAGGTTTTACTTTTAATTTTACTGTTACCGATAGAACTGCCTAGAGAGTGGTTTAAGAATGGAAAAGAATCGTACAAAATTTTGTCTACGATACCGTAGGGCTCGCGCGTGACAGTCTGAACTGAAGCGTTCGCACAGTGAGCCTCGAAGGAAAGTTGTCGGGACCTGACTAGACCTAATTCAGTTATCCTAGCGTGCCGTAAACTGTAGCCAGTACGTAAGTAGGTACAACAATCGCTGACCTGCCCCCTGGGAGGTGGATTGTTGGTACCGGAAAGAACAGTTGAGATTCAATTTCTCAGTGAAGTACGCGCGCTGATTACGCAATTCCGCTCGAGAGAGGGCAAAGAGGACCGGAACGTCTTTGAGGGTGGTGGAATGCGAAGCGTGGGAACGTTAGGGGAGAGAATGCCGAGGACCTCTGATCGGAACACGTTCAAGAGCCACCAACAGACAGGATACGCCGAAGCAGGAATATCGGGAATGACGGGGAATCCTACGCGTGACTCGAATAACCTGCGACCCTCTCTCGATATCGGGGAACAGAGTCACAAAAGCAAAGATCTTTTTCACCGGTTTGTAATCAAGGTTTCCCAGCGTGGAATCAAAGGTCCCGGCTTCGTGCAGCCAGATACAAGCGGCCGACCGCCGAAAACAAGCTATATTCTACTCCCAATCTCCTCGGCTCGATACGCCGCGCAAGATATCGGATACGCAGGTACAAGGGAACGTTCTATTCGCGCTGCAAGCCCTGCGAACCTCGCGAGCCCCCTGGAAATTGAAAATTATAAATTATGCCGGCGAATTTACATTCCTCCCGGGTTCGCGCACGATTCCTGCATCGCGGCGCGGCGGGAAGAACGATGCTCGGTAACGGAGATTCTCGATATTCGCGCCGTTCCCGTCCCTGAGAAATACACAATTCTTATCTGTTTCAACGTGGCAAACGTCTCCCCGTCGATGATGACCCGCGATCCCGCGGCAAGAGGAACGTATATCCTTTTCCCTTCTCGAGCAGCGTTGCATAGAATAAGGAGAGATCGCCGGGAACGGATCACGCGAACGACGGTAAAGACGAATGAGCTTTCCGGCGCGGGAAAATACGGCAGGTGGACCGTCTGCGAATCTTTCCATCGCTTGCTTTTCCATTGCTCCGCGGCGAAGGGCTCGAGGGCTGGCGAACTTTGAAATTCTCTTATGATTCATGACGCGTCGCCGTATCGATCGGCAATCTTTTACGCGCTATTTCAGGACCATCTCTCCAAAGGACGCTCTCGCGTTTTCCTGCCGCTCGCGTCACGGAGGCGGCTGAATGAAAGCGCATCGATCAATCTACCAGCCAATGTTTCCCGCGGCACACCTCCTTGCACGGTTCCTTCAGCTTTCTTAATTCATCCGTATTCAGAGGTTCGCCTCAGGAATCCACGGGGTAGTAAAGATGCGTAGAAGGGGATGGAGGAGGTCCTTTCCCTCCGCAGTCGTCGGTCAAGACCCCGGACTCGGTGAAGCTATCAGTCGTCGAGCTTCCTCGGAAAACAGGATGTTTTAAAATTCTCGTGGACGTCCTTCCGTCTAATGAGGACCGTCGTGTTTTCGTGGCTGGCCCCCGGCGACCGGCGAACTTTGCTCGAAAAACGAACGGGAAGAAGAACGGCAAGAAGTAGGGGGATAGAAAGAGGACGGGTAGAAAATGGCAACGGAAACCGTTGGATTTCATGGGCACGCTTTGAAAGGGAGGGGGCGTTGGAGAAATCCCTCCACGGTTACGTCTCCTAAGACGTGGATATCTCGCGCGTTTATACAGCCGCCGTGCCCTATCGATCCTACCCAACGATCCACGAAGAAACGAGCGGACGATTCGCTTGTTTCGGGGATTTTTGAAATTCTCAAAGCATTCGGGTGCTCGGGAATTTTTCAACGGACACGAAACTACAGGAAGCCGATCGCCACGGCGAACAATATAGGTATCGACTACTAATGCCTATTCAGTGGTCCCGGGCTTGGCGTTTCTTCTCCTCGTCTGCTGAAACTTTCCGACCGAGAACCCTCCACTCTCGACGACCGCCGACCACTCGGGCAACTTTCCGCGGAGTTCCGGTCGAGTCGATACATTATTAAGCCTCGTTTCGCCCGATTCATGATTTCTTTAGAGGGCTGACTAACGGCATGTCCGCGAAAGTAATCTGCCTCGGCCATCCTCCCATCTTATTTCACGACGAACCGACCGCGCCAGAGATCTCTTCTGTTCCGTCTCCCGTCCGGAATCTGCGTCTGCATTATCTACTTCGGTTGGGGGATGTTCCCTGGATCAGACTAGCTTACACCGAGGATGCAGTGTTCGTGGCTCGTGGTGAATTATTCGCGAGACCGTGTGGGAGGGAATGCTTATTTTATATCATAAAATTGTCGAGCCGCGGTAGAATGGCGAGAGGAGTTGTTCCTCCGTTTTTATAAATAGGCTGCTCTCGGTGGAGAAAGTGGCAGAAGCTTTTTTTAGAGCGGTAGCGACGGGGGAGAAATCGAAAGAGGTTGGTAGAAGTGGGAATACGAGGAACCGAGGACATGGAGCGCGAAACACGACGCGATTGGTCAACCGGATACAGACACCGACTGCCGCCAGGAGCCTCCTTGAATTTTCCATTGAATTCGTTAACGATGAAATACGAGCGGCGTCATTTCCACGCGGAAATTTCGGAACGACTATCCCCGGTGTGTGCAGTCCGCCTTCGTATTTCATAATTTCCCCGGTGTCTTCCCCCCCCGAGTCTGTCCTCGCAGCTCGTGTGTCTTCGACGAGGAGAGAGGCAACCCTCCCAGCTCCTCCCCCTTCTGTCCGGGGGATCACGCACCGTTTCCCCTTCGGTGGAATATTTAATTTCCACGAATAACTGGCGACAGAGGTTCGTGCACTCTGACGGAGAAACCGATTCTCCGGTAGCTGCGAGTGTTTGATGTCCGGCTTATTTCATTGAGACACCAGCCCCTTCCTTTTCCCATCTTCCGAGTCCCCGGGTAATTACAGATAAGAGGCTTAAAGGGAGCTCGACATCGGAGCAGCGACTCTGAGGCATTAGAAGGCACCGAGACGCGCAAAAACGGAGTAGGAAATGCATGGTAACGTCCGGTGAGGAGGAGCCGAAGACGATAGCGGAACTTGTAAGTTGTGCGACACGGCCGTCGCTAGGGGGCGTCGCTTCCCTTTAAGGGTTCAACGCATTACTCGCCGTTCGATGGGGCTAATGGGTAATCGCCGATAAGAGGCTTAAGCGTGGATATTCAGCATGAAGCATCTATTTCCGGGAATAATGTGCTTCCCGTTCGCTGGTGATTACATCGATTTCGATACAACGCCGTAGTAAATAAATTTCAATGCTACCCGGGGAATCTGTCTGGCGGATTGTCTGAGGCGACAGGTCCATTGGAACACGTTGTTAGAATCGCGTACGCACGGTTGCGGCGAAGAGGGAATCTCTCTAGGGGGAGATATAGTGTAAATGACGAGTGTTTCGAGAGAGATTTTTAGAGAACCTCGTTAGAGAGTCGCTAGAGAGTTTAATCTAGTTTGTAGAGTGGTTATAGCAAGGGTAGAAGCGTAGTTACTAAAAAGTTATCTGTCAAACATTCCTACGCGGTGGTGGGAGAGAAATAATCTGTAAACGGTTCGGCTAACTTGGTTGGAACTGCGATTAACTAGGTTGCAAAGTAATATATAAAAATTTTTGTCGGCGACAAGGAAAATATAGCGGCACGGCTGGCGAGAGCCGCCGCGAAGGGAAAGCTCGACGATAGTTTTGATAAGCGCGCATAATCACGCGGGATAGGGTATCTGGTAGTTCGCAACGATGCGAAAAGTTTCGAGCGTAAACGAAGAGATAGGGAGTCATTATCTCGGGGACTAATAACGTTAGATAATGAAGGGCGTGGCGTTTGGCCGGCCGCGCGACTAGATAAACTGCCGGGGCAGATATTTAAGGCGATACGCGCAGAGATGTATAAACCGATCGAAGAAGGAGGATGGGGTGGTGGGTGCGAGTGGAAAGCGGGATAAGGCGGAATTAATTTCTCCTTAATCGGCGATTAGACGAGCCCGAAGGGTTCCAGAGGACGGCCAGCATTCCCTGTCAAAATCTAAACTAAATCCTAATCGGATTAACGTTCACCGAGTCGACGCCTCAGCAGCTTTCGCCTCCAAGTTTGAAACACGGGGCGACCTCGGCTCCCGCGAGCGCCGAGCGCCGCTTCTACAGTTCCATCGAAGAACCCGAGGGACTTGGCGACTCACGGTTACTATATGCACGGCTGGAAAATTACCAGAAGAACAAACACGCTCGGCGTTAACTCCCAAGAACGACAGAACGAACCGGAATAAAGAGAGGCGCGCTATTTGACTTTTATATCCAGCATCGCCGCCAGTTATTACACAATTCCCCAGCGCCACGATTAATGGAGAAATGTATGGCGGGAATATTCGAGGTGTAACGAGCGAACACGGAGGGAAAGAGAAGAACGGGAGCAGCGAACGAGAGATTCCAGCGTCGTTTAACGGGGCTCAGCTCTACCGAGACCGCTTCGATTTCTTTTAGGCACGAATGTACAGCAGAAGCTTCCTTCCCTGCTTTCCCCGATATATATTCCTCCCCGTTGTTCCTTCCTCGCCCGCTCTATCTGGCCTGGTGCGCAGTTTCGAATTAACTTGCAGGCACCGATCTCGTTTGGCGTTGGCGTGCGTCGAGGCGTAAAACGAGCCACAGCGGCGCTGTGTTCCTACGTCGATGGCCTCTCGACTGCTAGCTCCACCGTCTATTCGATTACTTACCTCTCGGAGAGCTTCCGATCCTGCGTCGGGATATGCTTCCAACTAGCCCGTCTATTAACCCAATATCCATGCATCTTCCGTCGACATTCGTTTCTACGCGCTTGGTAATGGAACGAGGATAACAGGTAGGGCGAAGACAATCTTAGCCTTCCATGTCCATGGCCCTGATGAATTTCAACACAGTCTGCTTTAAGAAACGTCCACCGTTCCAGAAGCGTAGATTCATCCGCGAGAGCCCTTGACCATTACTCTTTTTCACACGTTCTACGGAAGACAGGCTCACGACACTGGCGAGGATTGGATGAACAACACAGGCTGGACGCGACGTGACGCGAGCTTCCCTGCCACTTCACCTGCCGCGTCTCGGCAGATTTCAGGAACGTCTTAAAGTTCCCCCGATTACTCCTTCGAGCGGAATCGACAGTCCGCGCTTTAACTGAGTTTAATAGCCGATCGATGGGCAAATTGGGTTAGGGGTTGCCTGAAAGGACTTTGGGCTTCTGCCCGGCGACAAGCACGAAGCGCGTTCTCCTTGAACGGTGGCCACGATACCGGTTCGATTCTATTAAGAGACAAGAGCGACGCTCCTCTGGGTCTGTCTCAGACTTTCGGCAAGTATCAAGAACCCCTGGCCGTAGTTGCAGCCTCCAAGGCGAAAACTGATACACCGCCATCGATCAGATACGCTCCAACGATCCAGCGGCTTTGTTCCCGTCTCCCATGTAATAAGCCAATCACTTCCCCAAAGGTTGCAGCCTTTTTTGCGTCGAGATAAAATTTCGCCCTGGCAAAAGCGTCTTTTGAAATCGTATACCCGCGTTACTTGCTGTGCCTGGAAAAGCACGGGGTAAAGGAGTGGCCCATTTCCGTCGCTGAGAAACACGCTCTTTATTCCCGTATCGTAGCACTCAGATTTCCGGATAAATATGCGATATATTATAAGCTAGTGTTCCGTGGGGGTGGGTTAAATCCGAAATATTCACAGCGATGCCTTCTAGCTTCGCCACCGACCACCGACTTCTCGAATCAGCGTCCAGACGTATTAAAGTTACTCGGACACTGATTAGCCTTGATCGACAAGTAAGGTCCGAGTGCCATTATTCGAGTGGTGCCCGAAGGGGCAATCAAGCCGACCAGCTCGATAGAATGACTAGTCGGTGTGCAGACTAATCGACCGCAAAGCGCAGAGCTCTCGAGATACAATCGTTTGTCGACTGTCCATCGCGGTCGGCTGTTCTCGTTTAACGATCCTGCTTCAGTTGACCAGCAATCGTCGCGACGATTTTCCTATACTTCCCATTCTCTGCGATCCGTCCAAGAACCAGAGCCAGGTGAAACTTCGATAAGTTTCCGAGTAGTTCCGCGCGCAAGCGGCGAACTTGGTCCCCCAAGGGGGAGGTGGATTGAAAAGTGTCTTCAGATTTCAACGATTACGACCCACGGTTTTAAAACCGTCTTCTTTCTTACCGCAGCTCAGGAGGATCGTCCGGAGCTTGCCCAAGCTTTCCGGGAAAATGGCACTGAGGGCAGATAGATGCGTTAGGAGTTGGAGGGGCTTACCGATAACGGAGAAGTTGACCTTGAGATTCCTGGTCGGCGAGTTTCGGAAATCGACTCTGCACCTGTAAACTCCCTCGTCCCTCTCCCGCAGATCCCGAATGGTCAGCTGGGCTGGGGGGCTCGCTCTGAAGGACGCCCTGTCTCCCCAGAATTCCGAGGCGCTCCAGAGTTTCGCCTTGCCGAACTGTCGATTCCTCGCGTCGTAGCTGAAAAAGAAAACAACGGGAACGGATCAGTGGAGCGTTTCGCGCGAGTTAGACCGACGGAGATTAATTTGCGGCGGAATAAAAGTCCGGGGTGGAGGAGCGATGCGACGATGATGCGCCCGGCGCATGTACGTGCACGCGCGGACACGTAGGTACGCCGCTCGGCTCTTAGGTGTACACCCACACGTGCGGGAGCCCGTGCAATTTTTCACTCAACTTTCGCGATTCGTCATAGTCCGGGGGGGAAGGTCCGAACGGAGGAGAGTTTGCTGACCCTCCGAGCACCGAGCTTGAAACTCAATACAGGCCCGACAGAAGTGCACTCGACCGAGAGAGTCAGATAACCTTTTACTCTGGAGATCGGGCTCTCCGAGATGGCATTAGAAGATGTATCAGAGTCGGGGCTCGAATGCCGGACAGGGGGTGCAGGGGGACAACGTTCTCGTTGTGCAGGACCGGCGGCACGGAGAATTTCATAACTACGTGCCGACTGGATGAACATTATATCGAGAAGTTGCCCTCGGTGACATCAACGGCTGTATCGCGCAGGAAGCATCGCGTCCTCCTGGATCCGACGTTGCTCGCCGAGCAGAATACTTCGGCGGCCGAACGTTTTGTTTAGAATTTTCTACTGCGATGCGTCGACCCAGCGGACAGTTGTCGAAGCTCTCGCGTCAGCTCATAGATTATCACGGGAGGCGTCGAGCGAACGAGTTCGTAAGTCTAATCGAGCGACAAAGTTCAAGCCGAGTTTCTACGATAAGACGTTGCACGGTCGATCAACGAAAGGGCGGTCCAACGTTCGCTCGAGCGGCCAACTTTCGACAGCCGTGCAGTCTCATTCGACACAGTTCGTCCGCGGTCGTAAGACAAATTGGATTGGTTTTTAACGAGCACGATGACTCGGGCGAGCTTGCCGAGAGGCACGGGGCCCGATCTCGGCAGACTCGCCGGCGTTCACCCTCTACCGACGTCGCCGCGATTCGTCTCCTCTGGTTGGTGTATACAGTTTGCGCTTTGATCTCCGCCACGGCTGATTTACGAGGAATTAAAGGGACGCAGAAGAACTCTTAATTACCGCCTGGCTTCTTCTCGCGGGGAGGGGAAAAAATAACGGATCGCGTGCCGAAGTCGTAACGAGCCCAAACACCTCGCGGAACGCTAATCGAAGGAGAAGCATTGCTAGGAGAGCCCTCGTTTTGCTTCGACGAGCATCGGTCTTCCTCCTTTTTCCACACAGCTTCAGTCTCGCTTGTTGTAAGAAAAGGGACGCAGTTGTTCCTGCAGCGGAGAGCAAAGTGTCTACGAGGGCGTCGTTCGAGCTGGAAAATCCTCATTAACGACACACCTCTCGAAGATATATTGCCACGCTTCGTTGTCGGGGGCGGCGCGGCGGTAAACGAAGGAACATCCAGAAACGAGTGGAGCGCGACGGACGAGAAAGAAAAGTCGTAAAAAAGCTTGGAACCAAGACGTCTACGGAGAGTGGGCGTTGCGCGTGAGGGGGCAGCAGCAATCGAAGCGAAGAACGAGGAAGAGGCGAGGACGTGATTAGGCGAGGACGGGTAGGCGACAATTGCTTCTGCCCCGACTTTTCTGCTGTGAGATATTTCCGATTGCGTCGCGCAGGGGATACGTGGGGGGATTCTCTCGAGATACACGCGACGGGAAACGAGCGTTTACGGGTCGTGGAATAATTACGGGCAGGTGAAGGAAGGGAGAGAGAGAGAGAGAGGGAGAAGCTTGAATGGGAAAAAAAGGCCGATGAAAGGAGGGCGATCGGATGGGCGCGAGTAAAATGGTTGCTGGGATAGTCTGTCGGCGCGAGAAGAGCTAAGGGATGGGGTGATGCAAGAGAATGGTCTCTAAACAAATTAAAATAATTGCCGCGTCTCGTCGGAAGACCCTGCCGGTTCCGTGAGCTAAAAGAACGTTTCCCATGAATACGCTAGCGCCGGTGGAACGAGTGTTCCGCGGAGATGTTGGAAACCCCGAAGGGGTCGTAGGGTGCTAGGGGACAGAGCCACCGCGGGGTCTCAACCACTCTCGGGAATCTTAAAGGGAGCTTAACTTCGCGCATAAAATTAAGGCATTGTAATTGCAGACGGCGTCGCCACTGCGGCACCACATTTCTCTCTTTCCCTCTTTCTCCCATCCCCCCCCCCCACCCCCGTGCTGGCCCTCCACCCTTTTTCCTCGGGCCGGTACCCGCCCCGCTTCCGTGCCTTCTTTTCTTCCGCCCCGCCGCGACCGGAAAATATAATTTGCTCGAGTTAACTTCGGCTAGCTGGGACAGGCGAACGAGCCGAACGTTCGCCGGAAACGTGGCTGCTCGGAAGGACGGCGATAAAACGATTTTTAATTGGGATTAGACGTAAGCCCTGGAACCTTGCCCCCTCCCTCCCACGCGGCATCCATATAGTTCTTCCAGCTATAAATTTCAGCGAGCGGCTTTCACCGCGATTATAATGAATTTCGAATCACAGCTCGGATTAAACGCGATTAAACGCGATTAAACGCGGGGTGAAAGTATAATTTGACCTATTTTTTCATTCACCGCCGCATTAATGACAGAATGGCTGTTGACGAGCGCGAGGAAGCTCTTGCACAGTAGGTATGTACCTACTCGCAACGCGTTACGGAAGCGCGTGCAAGGGACGCGGCTATAAAACTACCGCGCGGTAACTTGGATAGCTGGGAGGCTATTCGAGAATCGTAATAGCTGCCAGTCTGGCAGGAAAAACGGGCAGTCGGTCGTTGTGCCTGCAGGAATTGAATTAATCCCTAATTAAAGCGATTTCGAAGCGATTCTTAATTAACGTCCCAGCGTTTCAGAAGAACAGCGATCGGGAACATTTCCATGCGAACGTAAAATCCCGACGTGCATGGAAATCGGAGGCACAGAAGCTCGCATTGACTCGCGGCTCTTGATTCGCAGGCTGCTGGTTACGGTTCGACGTCGGTTTCCGTATCCGTCGCTTTCGATCGGTCGAAATCGTTGGTTCTCGCTGCCGAGGCAGCAGCCCCTATCGTTTCTACCTGCCACTTTCCACCGATCATCCCCTCCGCCCCTCCCGCCTATCCTCTATTCAAATATCACTGTGAAACCGCGCCTCGGCATTCTTCAAAATGGGATTCATGCCGTAGCATAATAGGACAGAGATATCAATCCGATCGGTGAATATAATATCCGATTACACGAGCGTCGACGGCATCCGCCGCGCGCAGCCTCCCTCCGCTCCTGTCCGGGGGCATTAAATGTCTCTTCGAGGCCGCGCGAGCGCGAGAGTTCGCGCCTACCCTGCGGTCCCTAATATATTTCTCTCGTAAAATCCTAACACCGTGCCACGTCATTTTTTTCCACCACCGTGAAATATGTTTCCTCTAAAATATGAAACTTTCGGCCGACAGATTCCGCCGGTTGCGAGAATTCAGGCGAGATTGCATCTAGGTTTGTAGTGTGAGCGAGTGAAACGGAGAAGACACTTTGGCAATTAATCGAGAAACGATTTCCTTCCTTGCGAAAGCTCGATCTCAGCGTACACTTTGATTTTGATGCTTGAATCACCGGTGATAATTTTAATAGAAATATATTTCCTGGCGAATTACAGAGCGGTCTGTAGGTAGCGATTTCCAGTTGAGCTCGTGAACGGCTCCGAGCGGATCGCAGACAAGAGGATACTCGAATTGAAAGGCAAACAAGGGAAGTAATTTTTTAAGGAAATTGCAATTCATACAACGACCACTAAGCGTGCTTCGTTCACTGATCATCCGGTCGATTTTATCCGCGTCTCGCTGACGAGGAGCGCTTTGCGGAATGGAGGAACGCAAACAAAAGAGTGGAATCAGGGGCGAGGGGGCGGGCGAGGCGGAGGCTGAGAGGGAACGAGAGCTAGAGATCAGGGGGCGTGGAAGAAACGGAGAGTGACAAAAGAGCGCACCGCTCGGAAAGGCTGGTGGTTGGTGAAGTTCACAATGCACTTGTTCCGCGGCAATCCCGAAAGACGGATGATCGTTCTGTATCGAGTGTATCTCCGCTCGCGGTTTCCATCTCCGAGGCTCTTTCAATTTTTACAGAATCATTTTCATACCCCCGCAACAATTCATTCTTCATTCCGATGCGTCTTCCCTCGAACCCTCGCACGACAGCGCCGTCGATAAATCAGTGGTCAAGAATTTACTCTCGTCGAGTTTGGACGCGTGACAATCGAAAATCCCTTACAATTACGTGGCTGGTCAGCTGCCTACCTATCCACTGAATCGATCCGCTGAAACGGTAGAACGAGCGCCATTCGGAGTGAAAAATCAGGCAACTAGCGGCAGGATCGATGCGAAAATCGTTTAGTCGATAATGAGGGTGTAGCTATAGCGGAGGGAGACTGAGGCAGCCGAATGGAGCGCCCCTACCCGAGTTTCCTCTCAAGATTGCAGCGGCCCTGCCAGACAATTGGTGGGTGTATTTACGACGTCGGGGAATGCGAGTACGCCGGACAGAATTATTGTATTAAAGCGGGAGATAGAAAAGCAAGATGTATGTCGCGCATTGTCCCCGTTTCGCGGGACCACCGTCAGCCTCGCGCAGAACCGACCCTCCACCGGCGGATCGAACCGCCTCTGCTTTCATTACGCGCTCTCCCCGGTTATCCAGCGAAGAAGAAAGGGGAGGGAGGGCCGTCCCGCAAATCCCGACCGACTCGCGTTTCCGAATCGCGGAGAAACGTCGTATTTTGACGGGGCTTCGCGGTTCGTTTCGCCGCTATCGCTGGCTTGCGAGGCGCGAAAATCAGCGCGTTGAACACGCTCGAATTCGTGACAAGGCGGAGAACGGCGGCCAGCAGGGGGCAGGGGGATGCTCGTACCAGCGGAACCGGAAGAAGAAGTCGATGCACCGTAGCTTCAATGCGTTCCCCCTCCCGGAGAGGGGTGGATTAAGCATGGGGCTGCCTTCATGAATAAATGGATGGGAAAAACAAAAGGAACGTATCCTGCGAGCGGCGCGACATTTTCACATTCATCGTTCGGGCTGCGGGTTCGCCGGAACGTGGATACGCGGACGCGTGTCCGCGCAGCCAGACGCGAGAGTTCACGTTCCCCAGCGTCCATCCGTGTTTGCGCGAATGCAAATAAAACGTAAGCGGAGAAAACAAGGCTTCGCTGGCCAGCAGCCTTGACAAGCGCCCTGTTACTCGTTTCGCCTACCGCCCCTTGCTTGCGTTTCGGTCCGACGCGACCAACGACAATCGCCGGGGCTGAGTTAGCGCGCCGCTGTTTATTGTTCTACTTGACTGTGTGGACGATCGATCGGCATCGCGGAGTATATTCCTCTGCTCGATGGTGGGTTTATAATTGGAAATCGCGGAAGTGGAAGAAAGGCTAAGGCAGCGTTGCCCCGATGGGCGGTCCGAGAGCACGAGCATTCATCGCGTTTTCCAGAACTCGCGTGGAGGGGGGGGGGGGGCGCTCGAAACCAATGACGTTGCGGGCGTGTAACGGGTGGGGAAAACTCTAGTAGTGTGGGCTCGTACCCTGAAATCAGCATGTAACCGTTACATGCTGATTTCATTGCGATTAAATTGATTTGATTCGTGGTTATAGGCTGATTTCAAGTCGTTCGGATTTGTGGTTATGGGTTATATTTATCGATGACTGCGTAATTTTTTAAACCCCCGGGGCGGTTTCTTTTTCTTCATGATTTTGTATTGTCGTCCAAACTACGTATGCCTGCAAAGTTTCAAGTCTATCGGATAGTTGGAAGTTGGTTAAAATTGAGTTTCTAGATTTGAACTAAACAAACATACGTACAAACAAACTACAAGCACACTACTAGAGTTTTCCCCATCCGTTACATATCCGCAACGTCATTGGTTTCGAGTGCCCCCTTCCACGCGAGCTTTGAAACCCGCGATGAATGCTCCTACTCTCGGACCGCCCATCGGGGCAACGCTGGGCTAAGGTCTGTCGCAATGGTGGCCAGCAAGTTGGCGGAACGGTTGACGACTGATTTTGGAAATGCTTGGAATATCGCACTCTCGGTTAAATCTGTGGAAGGCGCGAGACCTAGAATGAATCCCCTCGCTCGCAAAGTGGCGTCAAATTAATGAGTTACCGAGAGGCGACGAGTTTCCGCCCGGCGAAACATAAGGGGATAGTGCGTGAACGCGAGAGATAGACGGGGAACGAGGAGGTCGGATCGCGACGGTAGGAGGCTAAACGAAGGACAGGAGGGAACCGCCGTCATACGCTAATTAATTAACTGCGAGAAAGAAACGAGCCGCGGAGCAAAAATCCATCCTGCCGATCAAAGTTTTCGTTGCGATTGCTTACAGGCCTGCCCCACTTCCCTCCCTCCCCCATTCCCGACGTGTTAATCATTGATCGTGCGAGAGTTAATTCGCACGAAATAATCTGTCCCTCGATTTTTCCTTCGCCCCCCCGGAATTAGATCGCAACTGCGCGTCAGAGTTTTTTGCGCGGAGAACGAGCAACGGTATTGCGATCGGAGCTGCCTGGCTGCCAGCTGGAGAAAAGGGAAATAAAAATAAAAATCGTAAACGCTTCATCACCAAGAAAAATAGAGGTCTGCACCTTCAAAGGTCGGTCCGAGTTGCCGTGGAAAGTTCGATCGCCGTTGCAGACAAACGATGATGACCCGGGGGAAATCAAAATAGAAAAAGGCATTACGTTACGCGGAAGCTTTTGAAAATGACATGGTTCACGACGACTGAAGCACGGTCGGGCAAGAATAAGCGCGAACAAAACCCGTGCGCGACTCGCGTATTTGCGCTTGACTTTGTAGCGAAAGAAAATATAATTACTTGTGACTCTTGTTATTTCAACTGATCGTAATTTTGCCTTCGTTTCGACCGTAACCAAAATGAAAGAAAGTTATTTTCCCTCCGAATCGTTTGAAATTGAAAAAAAAGCTCGCGTTATACCAAACGAAACGTATTGCGCGTGGAATGAAATCTGGGGTGGAACGGTTCATTAGCGCGCCGTGAATTAGCAGTTGTCATCGGTCCCGCTAAAAGACATGATTTATCGATATCGATATGTGACATCAAACGCGCACTGACGTCGTTTATCGAGCCCGGGCTATCTAGGCGCACACGTACGGGAGATAAAAGCGGGCGCCGATACTGTGCTCGCAAATGTAAATGAGGTCGATGATCTGTGATCGGTCACCATTTATCTATCAATGGCTACGGGGAATCGTCAGCGGCGGTTTCGCCAGAGTTATCATTAAATCTCCACTGTTCCCATGCAACTCTCTGACCAATTGCGGTCAGGCCGCATGGATAACCACGTAGTTCAACTCGAAGCAACGCAGACTCAGTTTCGTTACGTTCGACCGAATCTGCCCGCTCGAGGGGAAAAAAAGGAGCAATCGAAATCGCTGCTCGTGTTCTGGCGGAGAATTGGGACAGTGATGGGCGTGCAGATAGCGAAGACGATATTGCGAAGTTAAGAATGGGATTCGATCTGCGCTGGGTTGTCGGTGATTAAGTCTGCCAGCCGGGCGCAGTAGTGGAGGAGCATATGTGGTCAGCCGGCAGCGATTACTCGAGGCTTGTATCCGACAGTGGTCGGTGTACGGATGTAGTCAGACAGTCCGCCCGAGTGGGAGCGGTTTCATTCTGCAGCCGGGTACAGTTGGTCGACGGAGCGGCGGTGAATTTAAAGAAAGTTATTTCGAGCACTGGACAATGGACGGCGGCCACTCTTCACTCCGCGGGATAAAGAAGTTGACCAGTTTCTGGCAAACGGGGAATGGAGCGGTGTGGTCGATGCTTTTAGTTAAATGCCGGGATGAATTAATCGCGAGACGAGTGACGCGCAACAATAGCCCGTAATAACGGATGGTACGGTTTGCCGGTTAGTCCGTAGCCGTAGCCACACACGAGAAATCCGTTACTATGTTGTGTAACAGGGCGAACAATGGCGCGATAATTCGAGCCGGTGAAACGCGTGTCCGACCTGCCGTGGTACACGTAACACCGTGCACGTAAGTCGACCACAATGCCAGCACGAAAACGGGTCAATTGACTTCTCGATCGAGTACATTTCGGCGGACTGGCAGCTTCGTTTAATTGAGCACCTTCCGCGCGCGCTTCTCACCTGGTACAATAGACTTGCCCTGGCTACGCGGTGTCCCCGTAGTCAGCTCGATGCCTCTCTCCTCGATTTGGCGATACCACGTGCCGCTTGCGAAACGCATTACCCTCGACGCGTTTCGAGAACGCTTCGAAAACTGGTATAGCCAGACGGTAAGTGAATTTACAACTTTTCTGCAGAGTAAATAGGTGCTTTGGCAGCGAACACATGCTTGCACGGTCTAGTGCACTTGAATGTCGGGAGTGAAGAGTTCAGGAACGCACTCGGTACAGCGGTTGAGGGCCGACGCATTAAGGGCCTCAGCCGAGAAAGGTTAACAGACATGCCTCGGCTTTGTAACCCCGCGGCCCATTCATTAACGGCGAGAAAGGCATTTGGCTCGAGTCCCTCTCTCCACCCGCCTTCGCGCACGAAAGCTATCGAGCGTACGTAGATGCGATAAAAGTGCCGGATAGTCGAGTAATAATACGGGCGAGGAGGAGAGAGCGTCGCCTCGGCTGCCGGACTCCCGGGTCTCGGACTCGTGTACGGTAATACGCTGCCTCGCGCGGAAACAATAGTCCTGCGAGGCATGATGGACGCTAAGGGGGGGCGGGCGGCGACGAGGGGGGGTTGATGTCGAGCGGGCAAGCCACGATACTCGACGGGGTAGCATCTGACGTCAGCGCGATCGGCGTTTCCGTTGGATAGAACGAGCCGGAAACGGCTCGCAGGTGCACGTCGGTACTCTGCCAAGTTTACCGCACAATCCAGCGATTCATCGCGGGAAGTAATTAAAGTTTGTATGTGAGTTTGATGATCTTTGCTCCGCTCCGTGCCGCCTCGCGCCTGTATGTGTACACGGACGATTACAGGTTCGCAACGGTGCAGTCGCGATGCCCTCTAATTATTAACTTCTGAATCACCGCGCCGTTCAACCGAAACCAGGCTTCGTCAGACCAATTTCCCATCGAGTTCCCGTAAAAACCATCGCGATCGCGTCGAAAGAACGAACTTCGGGCTGCCTCGTCAGGATGAAAATTCACCGGGATTAGTGCATTCAGGGTCCGACATCTTTCCGGAAACTTTGGTCAGCAGAAAATTCCGCGCGGCGGGATGATAAAGAAAAAAAAAAAAGAATAGAAAGGGCGAGCGAACACAAAGGGGGTGGAGTGGCGGCCGAGCAAACGTGAAACGTCGATGAAAACGAGAACGACGTCGTCGCACAGCTCGAACGACTGCCAAGACGGAAGGCACCGGGCACGGAAAGAATGGCAAAGTGCGAGGGGGCAGGAGGGGGACGACCGACGAAAGGAAAGGAGCAAGGGAAGGATGGGAGGCAGGTTAATAGCGACTGCGATGGCGGCGGCATAATACCGCGAGGGTTAAGGGTCGCGCCCGGGAATACGTCTGTGCTCGTGTCAACGATCCTACACGGTTAAGCGGAAATGCCAAGTGGCGTACTCTCGTTAGTCGATGCGTCTGACGGTGAGTGTGCGATTACACTGGCTATGACGTTTGATCTTCAGCCGAGAGTTCCTTGAGCAGATCGAGGCGTCTCTCTACAACTCCACCCCGATGCTTCCACCGTGATCTCCCGATCCCGCGATTCCTTCGCACTCGGCACGTTGCGCAGCCTCGTGGCACGCGATGCGCTTCCGATAACGCGCCTTTTAAACGCGCGTCACTTTACGCCCCGCGATAACACCCGCGTAGTGCTGTCCAGACGTTTGTTCGGAGCAAGCTAAACTTCTTCCCGTTCGCGCGGTCTGGGAAGCAATTAACTCTTCTCGGACTGTCGCAGTATATTTCGCGCGGTGAAAGTAGACCGTGCTCCGGGAAAGAGGGCTATTACATTCCTGAATGCGCAAGCAGTTTCTTTTTAATCCTGGCACGCGTTTAATAAGCGCGGCCGTTGTTCGTTCTGTCAGAAGGCGAGGCGGTTTAGCGACGCCGCCTCGAGTAACTCATTCCCCCTTCTCCCCCTCCGTATCCGTGGAAAATCTCGAGAAATTTTCACGGCAACGACTGCGAGTACGGTTTGCCCCTTATTATTACTTCTGTCCGAGGAATGAAAACGCGCCACTGGGCAATTCGCCTGGCAACGCAGGTTCGTTCGCAGCGGCACCTCGCAGGAACCGAAATACCGAAGCGCTTGGGAACAGTCGGCCTAAATGCAACGACTTTATATTCATAGAATAAATAACAGTTTGACAGCTCGCTAATAATCCCGGACTAATCCTAACGCCTTCTAATTAAGCCCCCCTGTCCAAATTTGCATTTCATAAGCGACGTTCATTTACTTTACGACGATGGAGCACATTAATTAAAGGGCGACCGTGATGCGAGCGCATATTGTACAGGCGGCGCTATTTGTTGGCTCGATCGTACTCCCGTGCCCCGTATAACTTCATTTATGCATGTACACACAGCTGTACCAATGCATGAGTAACAAGGGGATTGATCGACAGCCATCTCGAAGCTGGTGCCGGTTCCGGCTGAGAAGGCGAGCCCAGCTCCGCGCGCAACGTTATTACCTCCTCGAGCCGCGCGTCGAACTATCATCGATCGACGCTTCCTCTCCGGCGCCGCCAGCATTCTCACCGAAAGATCGGAATCCCCGACCGTTCTTTAGCAAATTGACCACGCCGCACGAGGATCGCCGGGTGTTTCGGTCCTCCGTCTACCCCTCTCCGACAATCGCGAAACCCATTCCTAGCATCGCCTCCCTCGTGGATACCGAGCAGTCGGCGGAAAAGCTTCGCCACGGATGACGAAGCGCGCGGAATCCTATGAATTCTGGCCCGATTCGGGAAGCGTCAATGCCCGCAACAAAATTTATTCCCCTCGTATTTTTCCTGCTCAAATTTCCTGCTCGTCGCCGGCACCCGGCGGGGGGAGGGCAGAGATTAAATATTATTATTGAATTTTGCTGCCGCAGCTCGAATGTCATTGGCGCCTCCGGAGGAACATTCGAAAGTTTTTATCTGCTCGTACAAGCGCCGGCAAAGTACGCGCGGAATGGTCCAACCGTTCGCGAGAAGAATAAAAAAAAACGGGTGGGTTTTATGTATTTTTCTCGGCGCGAAATAAGACTTTTTACGAGACACGATAATGCCGGCGCGTGTAGCATGCCCGCTGGTTCCTGCACAGCGCCATCCACTGCCCTTAGATCCGAGATTTTCTAGTTAACCGGAACTGTTTACCGCTAACCGGAGCCGGAACTGAACAACCGCCGGGGCGAAATGAATCTTCCTTTCTCTCTTTGCGAATCTGATTCCGCGGGGACTTTGGCGCTCGTGTACTTACTCGCAGCGCTGTGGAAATTAAGTACGAGGAAAACGGTGTTCAGACAGCGGGGGGGGGGGGAGGGGGGCGGGTAAAGCCGTCCGAAGGATGACACGTGAAATAAAGACAAAAATGGGAGAGAAATGTCTGGAAATGGGTGCGCGCTCGGAGAAAGATAATGGGCTTCCCCGCGCGCGTTACTCGAGAGGTATGACGGTACTTTCCGTATGCTTGTGATCCCGATTTTATGGGGCTCTCCATAAAGGCGATATTTACGGGGATCGAATCAGCCACCGGCGGACTGGCGCGCAAAGAATAGAACATGAAGGCGATTTGCAGCTTAACGGAACGCTAGTTTCGTCGTAGGATCGTCGGGCTTGGGTCTGAGTGCGCCGGATAGCTTGCAAATCCGCGAGAGAACCGTCCGTGCAGCCGTGGATATTGCGAGGAAACCCTAGGACTCGCGTAGCCATCGAGCTTCTGCGCTTAAACTGTCGCGTTAGCTGCGGAAGAACGGTGTATAAGACGTGTCTGTGATCAGTGAACATTCCGCCGGGCTTCGCGTACTTCGCAAGCTTCGTTTTGCTATTGGCTAGCCGCTGGAAGTAACAATAAACGGGCGGGGTGGTTCAGCCGTGCTGTGTTTCGAGGACAGGCGCGCGATACGCGGTCGAAAGAGCATGGGGCGGCTGGAAATATCGGGGAAATAGGGGCGCAGTGATTTGAAAGGCATCCCTGGTAAATAACAATGATGGCTTACCTGTAGAGAGGCTCGCCGCTGTCCTCTTTGAACCAGAGCACCATAGAGACGGCGTCGTTCGGCTCTCGCGGCTGTATATTGCAGGGTAAAGTCGCCCTCTGTCCTGCCACCCCCTGTATCGACTCCATGGGTACTGCAACACATTCACAGCGCGTTGAAAACTTTTCGCCGTGCACCCGACTATCGGGCGAGGACAAATAAGAAGTTATGGCTCGGCAGAATTATGCGTTCCTTTGAAAGTGAAGGAGAGGGGTTTAGCAATAAAGATAGAGAAGTATCGTGAAGTACAGTGATGGAAACGGTGGGCGGTACAGTCCGACCGAAGGCAGCGTTCCGAGTCACAGCTGTAGGCAGAAATGAGTCTCCCAGCCGAGGCTATTTCCGCGAAACTATAATAGTAATTAATTCCCCCGTTCGTTTCCTGAGAAGTGAAACGTATCGACACCTCGTTTAAAAACCTTTTACCGAGGTGGTCGCGGCGAGTTTCGAGTACCTTCGGAATTAAGAATTATGACGCGGAGTTACGGGCAGGTTTTTCGAAAAAGAGAAACCTGCCAGTGATCCATTACCGCGGGCCAGGAAGTATCGACGGTTACGTTAATAGGGTGGAAATAATTTATTGCTTATTCGTATCCACCCGTTAGAACGTATTCGAAAACGGTTTACGTTACGCTTCTCCCACTCAATGAAATATAATACCTTAACACTCGGGTGGAAATCGCGCGCACGCACACGGCTCGTTTAATCGCTGTTTGGCATTAAACCGCCAGCGAAGAATCGTGCGCGAGATAAATTATTCTTTAAATCGGAAAATATGCCTGGGTTAAGGAAACACGACAAGCCCGTCTCGTGACTGAAGCATTAATGGAGACGCTCTTCCCCCTTCTGCCCAGAAAATATTCACGGTTCACGCGGCTGTAAATAAACCGCGCGCCGGTTGGGGTTTAAGCTTTGCCCGCGGAACATGCTCGCGTAAATAGGTTGCAGAAAGTGGTGACGGTCACGAATGTTGTAGAACGGAACCCCGTGTCACTAACGAACAGCGATTCATCCGAGCGACGCACGAAAATCGCGATCAATAATTTTTCGACGAAAGAACCGCCGAGCAATATTGCGGAGCCGTGCATAAAGCAAATCGGTTGTCGGTGGTTCGACGCAAAGTGGGCACTTAAGCACGGTTCACGACACTCACTGTTCCCTAGCCCGGCCACCACCGACGACCACTTCCGGCAATAATGCAGATTTTTATCGGGCAACTTCGTCCCGCCGCCCCGTGTCGGATTCTGCGACGGCTCGTGAATAATCCTTCCGCGCTCGGCATTGTCGCGGCTTTCGATGCGCCTGGCTCCGACTGGGACACACCTCAGACAGTCATCGAGCTTTCAACGTCGTCGCTGTAATTACCCGCGGCGTTAATTGTTTAAGAAACCATCGCGAATCGACGCCCCGACGACGCGAGAATATTTGCGGCCGGGCTCGTAAATCATCTCCCACGGGAAACATCCGTCGTCGCGTTATTTATCGAGCCGCTCGATTCCGCTATTCTTTCCGCCCGTGAATTGTCCGCGCATCCGATGGTATCGAAACGAAGAATGCCCAGAGAAGGGACGAAGGACAGGGCGTCAGAATTATTATTATTATCGCACGCGTCGCGCGGTTCGCGGTGCCCCCGTCCGCAAACCGAGTAGAACAAGCTTCACGAGAAAACGACGACGTCGCCGTAGAGTTGGAGTTTGCCGGTGAAATTCGTTTAAGTCGATGTCGCCGCGGCGCTCGTCCCGGCGAGGGGACGTTTCGAGGCTCCGCGCATTTTAGCACGGAAACACGTATTGCATTTACGTTCGCGTTACAACGACTTTACGCGAGTACGTGCTCTCGCGAAACTGTTACGCGGTAATGCAGAAATTCGTTTCGGCCGGTACTACCCTACGGTCTGAAACCGCGGCCGGCCGGCCGCCAGACCGGGATTTACGCTCGGAAGATTGGAGAATCGAATCAAAAATGTTTCAACGGCCCGCCCTTCCGTTCACGCTCGGTTAAGGATGAGCTTTAGTCGCGAGCGGAACTTCCCTTAACTCGATCATCCAGCGCGGCTCGATCCGGGGCCGACTCCAAGCGAAAAAGATCGGAAACATCCTGAAACGTTTTGCCCCTGTCGCTGGATAGAAAACAATTTCACCGTAATCCGAAGCGAATAGAGGGGAAATTGAGGAGCGCCGAATTGGAGGCATCGCGATCGCGATTATCGTCGGGACGCGGATAATGTCGTTAAAACGGGAATATCGAGGACGCTTTTGTCACGGCCCCCTTGTCCCGACTTAACGGGTGACGAAACGGGCTCATTGTGCGACTCGCGTATATCAGTTTCATGAAATAGACCTTCCGGAGAAGGCCGGTCGTTGTACAGCGCGCAGCGCCGTGGAAGCTAATTAATTGTGAATTCTTATCTGCAGCACGTCAGTGGAAGCTAATTAAGGTTGATCAAAACCTATTAGATAAAAACAATTTCGCATTGTGCGCGGGGACTTTTCTCGGGTCGGAATTTAAATTAAATTCTTTAGAAAACAATAATGCCGCGCGGCACCTGCAAGCGGACATATAATAAAGCGAGCCTGCCCCTGACACTTCTGTTGATGAGTATAATTGCCGCAACGCTGCGCTCGGACTAGAATTTTGAAGCGAACCCACCCCCAATCTCCTACGTGTCCAGCGAATTTCGTTCCGTTTCGAACGTATTGATTGCACAGAAACTAACTTCTATGCGAGTCGATTCCCGCCAATGAAGCTGGACCCTTTCAAGCATCCCCACAACGAGCGAGCTCGATACATTTTATTAATTTTTCAGCGCGGCAGGAAACTTTTATGCCGCGACCGGTGATGTGTACCGTGGCGATTTTTTTTCGGGCCGAGCAGATGAAAGGGCACCGTTTCCGCTAGAAGAAATTCGAGTGGCAAAGTAAAGGAGGGTAGCGCGAGAGGTATGCGCGAAGAATGATTTCGAAGGCTCGCGAAATTCCGTATTTAACGGATGCCTTCCACTTGGAAGCGAGTCTGAAAAGAATAGGCCAAGCAGAATATCTTTCTGGTTCTTTATGTCCGGTCGCCGAGACGGAATGCCGGCCTGCAGAGAAAACGGGTCGTAAAGGTTTCGGTGCAGCTGGCTTGCATACATTACGAGCCTTTATTCCGCGGTAAGGGAAAATGGAACGACGAGGGGGAGTGAAAGTTTTGAAAGACGGCTGGACGGGAAATCTAGCGGCTAGGAGGGCGCTGAATCGGATCGCGGTATCTCGACAAAGGGTAAAACCATGGGCTACGAGGTGCGGGGCTGAGGGGTTTGAAGAAAATCCTAACTGGCCGGGGATTCGTTACGCTCTCGATCGATGGAACACCGCGAAATGTCTCGCGACGGGAAGTATCGCACTGGCAAAGAAACCAGCTCGTCGCGTAAATTGGAAAGCATATACTCGGCATCGATCGACGCGGCAAATTAAAACCTTTGCAACTTTCAGTCACCGTCAAAGTGAAATTCAGAGTTGGAAATTGTGTGCAACTACATAGATATCGTCGACAAGATCGCGAAACTGTCGGGGCGAACTTGTGTACTCACAATCAGCGAGAAATGAAGTTTTCTTAAACGCGATACGTACGTAGTTTCCTTTGCGTTGGAAAGATAAACTTTGCAGTCGTCGCGAGCTTGTTTAGGGAATACGCTCGATAGCAACGAATGCGGAGTATAACAGGGAAATAAAAGTTGAAGAACGATTTCTGATATACCGGGCTGCGAGTCGTGTCTCTGAAATACTCCACAGAGTTGGCTCGCTTTGTGTCGCGCGAGTATTCCGCGGAAACGAGATCGAAACAAACGGGCGAGCAGCGTGGACATTTGACTGCGCGCAAATCTAGGGGTTCTTTGTCTCCGCGGCTTTTGGTTCTGTATGGAGCCGGTGCTTTATTCAGTTACACTAGTATCGAGAGCCCATCGAGGCTGAATCGCAACTTTCACAGGATCAGACGCTTCGTTTGCCGTCTGGAAACATTGGTTCGGTATGGACAAACGGGAATACAAGTTCCATTCAGTTATTTTGGAATGTCGAGGGACAGCACGCAGTACGCAACCGCTAGATATAGTTTAATGGAATAACAGAACAGCGGATTTTGGGTGGTCGGAGGAAGAAAAGGTTACTCGAACATCCCTCGGCTCTAATACCCAGGGAAAACGTTGGCTCTCAGCCTAGGGATTATGGGCCTAACGGGAACGATGGTTTCGGTACTTCTGAAATGCATTAAAGGGCAGAGGGATAATGGGTAGAGCGGTGATCGTTGCCAGTGTCAACGTTCCCGTGTTTCGGATCACCCTTTCTCATGGAGCACACAGGGAGGCTGACGGTAATTCGCAAACAGTCGGGCACGTTTATCGTCACCACCCATTCACCTTTTAACCGTGTTCCGCGACTTTGTTTCGAACACGCGGTAACGCTCGTTTTACGCCGATCAAAATCTGCGCGGAGCGTGCATCGTAAAGCACAACCTGTCCGCGCGAATGCCAGTGTCTGCGTCCGGGTTTACGACAGGAATCGAACCTGTGCGCCGGCACGTGCGTGCTCGGCTTAATTTTATAGCATTGTTTATCGACAGCGGATCCGCGTTCCTTTTCAAGCATCCGGGAATTTCGGTTTCGTTTCAATCATCCATGATTTACGAATTCCCCGCTTGACAAAGGTGGGAATAATTGCGCCGGGGGCGGCGATAAACCTTGCCCTCCCCCCCATTGCTTAATCTTGATTTGTTCGCGCGTAGAAAGAAAAAAAGATAGTACACGTACGCGCTGGTACGTTCGGCGCGTCGACAGGCTCGATGAGAAATGTTTCACGGGTACACGTCAAATCCATCGTCGAACGAGATGCTGGACGCCGGCCAAAGAGTCGGGCCCTCCCACGAACGCTCCCGGCTCATTCGCTGTTTACTAACTGACCAGTTTACGGAACAGCGAAGATCGAAAGCCATTTCCGGCTTTGGCGGTTCCCTGCGAGTCAACCGATCGCCGATTGCGTAGGGAAATTTTCGCGGCGTTGCCATTAAAGGATGCAAACCTTTATCGAGGTCGTCACCGCGAAAGCTGGGAGCGCGACGCAGCTGCTGCTAGATCTCTGTCAGATTCGCTGGAAATTAGCGGACCGCGACGGTCGGAGTCTTCGATCCGCGCCGCACGGAGTTCTGAAAAAGCTTGCATTTAAATGGGAATGGTCGGTCGCGATATCGGCTCCCCATTCTGATTCTTCGTTTGCAAGAAAATCGACAAGTTTGTCTTTGCTTTGTTACCGGCTCGACAGTGTCTCTCAGTTCCTTTTCTCCTCCCCGGGTGCCCGTCAGCCCTCTCCCCGCTGCCCCGCTTTACCGTTTCCTTTTAGTAACCGCGCCTCGAGGCAAAGCGAGGAAAAAAGCGCGCATTCCAGAGATTGGTTATAAAGAACGAGGAGAGAGGGATCGATGTAATTGACGTGGGAACGGAGACGGTTGGCTGTTGGTAGGAGCTGGTTGTTCGCAACAGAGATATTGTATTCGAGGGAACGGCAAAGATCACGGCACCGAGTGCATTATTCAGTTTGAAATCGAAAGCGCTGCACGCTACCATTCTTTTATCTCCCTCTCATTCACCTCTCCCTCCCCCCTCGCTCGCCCATTCTTTCACGTTCCATACGCTTTTTGTGCCGTTCGAAAAGTCGTGGCTCGCTTAAGGATCACGTCAGAAAGAAACTCGGACTTGTTCCCCGTCGGGAAGCTCTTATCGCGATTTACTCTGCCTGGCCTGGCATCGACCGTTACTACTGTAACTTGTGCTCTCTTCATCGGCAGCGAACGGTACTTATCCCAGGGTAGCTAAATCGATCCCTATACACCCTTTCTTCCTGGATTTCCCTTTTCCATTATACGGAATGTTACAGCTACTTTATTTAAACAAAAAAACATTCTCAACTAAAGTTCCGCTGTACAGTCAACTTTACACCTCTAGTTTTAAAAGATCCAACAGATTGAAAGGGACGTTGCTACCGCGTAAAACTTTAATTGAAAGTGTTCCTAATCTTTCGCCACTAAACCTCTACTCTCGCGTCTGCTATAGTTTCTTACGCGGAATGATAATGAGACCGTAGCGAAGGCTATCGGGGTAACATTATAATAATTCCCATGGTCGTAATGGCTGGCATTGTTCGCGAGGGTATCGCGCCACAGACTCATATTGGTGATCGAAAATTTCGCCGCAACTGCTTTGAAATATATTCTCTCTTCTGGGCTCGTCGAGGCCGCGCTGGCTCTCGTCGAGGCCGGGTGTGAATCATTCAACGGTGATTAAACAAACGCGATTGTAATTATTCATCCGTGGCATGTGTGATTAGTTAGCTTGAAAACATAATTGACCAAGCGCGCACCGAACGTTCGGGCCGGTGACGAAGAAGTATCGGTGTAACGAGCGGTATCGAATTACCGCTGATAATACGTGAATATTCTCGCGTGCATCGGACGTGATCGTTTCCCGAATACGTTACGCGATATATTACGTAACGCGTTCCTTGAACGCGACAGAAATCCGCGGATCGTTCCACTGGAAAGGTGCGAGGCGATCCCCTAGTTTTGTAATGGAACTTGAAGAGCGCGCGAGCTTTCGCGAGACTACGCGCCAGGGACGAAATAATTTCGCGGTCCTGGGGTAGCGTAAGGTTAACGACGTTGGTTGCGGGTGTAATCGGGTCGAGATATCCGTGGATTGGGCTGGTCGGATCGGTCGTGGGATCGTAACCGTGGTAGGCAAGGGTGCATCGAGCCCTTATCGCAGGTAGGATCCATCCAATGCAGTTACCGGCGGGCCGTATATGCTGGACGATTTAGCCGATGGGGTAAACAGCGTTACTGCATTCAGCAGGAATCAGGAGGAAGGACGTCGTGGAGGTTGTGGATGATGGGAGGTATAGCCGGGTGCAGATTCCGCGTCCAGGGGACGGAAAACCGAGGGACGTGGATACGTTGAGTGGTGTGTGCCACCGGGGAAGCCTGGAAATCGGTTATCGTGCTAATTGACTACGGATTATCGGGCCCCGACGTCAACGTCGTTAACGAGTATACCTTCGAGCCAGCGACGCCGCTCCGCTATATAGCCGACGGCGGATTCGATTCTCCGAGCGTCAAACTCGTCGGAATTGGAGATCGATTATCGATGGCCGGCGGTTTTTAGAGGGAACGAGAGCGGCCGATTCAAAGGGACAGAGAATCACGGCTCGCGCGAACACCAGGCGAGCACCGTTCGCGCGAAGCCTGGTCAATCGCGATAATTGGACGGCGGCAAGACATTAGCCGCCGTTTATCGTGCCTTTCCTTTCACTAATCCCACTTTCGACTAAGCCCGCCAGAGTTATCGCGATTCCACTATTCCGCGTGTAATCACGCCCGGGGATAACCTGGACTGCAACTGCACAGCTCGGATAATATACCTGCGCGGAGAAGGCGCGAGACGACGGGACGGGGCCGAGCCGGGAAATACATTTCTAAGCGCGAAAGTTTCCTCGAGATAAACGCAATCAACGCGTGGCGTCGCGCGACGCGGACCGTTTGAACTTCGGAGCAATTATCATTCGGGTAGCGCGACGCTATTAGGGTCAAGCTGATTCTGAGCACCCGTCGGGAGGCACGACGGGATAAAGGAAGAAGGAGAGGAAAATTAATAAAAATACCTCGTGGCCCCTTGGCCTCGTGCTCCCGATTAATTAAAACTTCGACCGCCTCGAGCAGATCCATCGGCCGACCCTCGCACAGTGCACGCCACTTCACTTCTCTGCGATCTCCAGGCACGCCGCTTTGCACGCGTCGAGCTTTACCACCGCTTTCTTTTGGTGAACACGGATTGTCAGTGAAAGGAAACGCTACTTTCGCGCGGCTCTTAAGCGCGATGCTCCGCGAAAATATTAACCGCACCATTTTATAACGCGGCCACGCGCCTTCGACTACTCCAAGCAAACTTTTCCCTCGGGCTTTAATTTGTTGCCCCGATCCTTCTGGTTTAATCATCCTGCATCCGGTAAACACTCCTCCCCTTCGTTCCAATTAACGAATACCCTTCTACATTTCATTCAACGCCGTGCTCTCTTATCGTTCCCTCGGCGAGTGGACGAGAATATAAAAGATGCGAGTGACAGCCTTGAGAATTTTCGGCACACCGACGCGTCGTTCATCACCTGCGCGTAATTAAAACTTTGTATAAGAAGAACAATTTCTGTTCAGTGGGGACGTTCAAAAATTTTCGACCTGAAGAGCCTCCAGCTTAATCAGAGGCTGTGTATTAATCACGTTGATCGATCGACCTGTGACCAAGAGTGGATTATGCTTGAACGTGGTCCACAGATTATTAATGCGCGGACTAATATTAAATTATATGATTCGACGGGCCGTGGTAGCCGGGCACGAAGTTTTTAGCAACCCTCGAAATCTCATTTGGAGTTCGCGTGGGGTTGTTTTTGCCTTTCAGTGAACACGCGAGCCAACGTTATGGTAACGTATTCATGGGAATCTCGTGCAGCGTGTATTCAAAGATAATCTGCTCTAACGAGAGAACTTGCGAGTTACTTCGTTCCGGCGGAAATATCAGCTAAAAAAAAAAAAACGGCGCAAGTTGTCCCGATGCGCAAAGCTTCGAAGTGCTTTGACGCAATCGTTAACGAATGCCACGCGCGCCGTGGGCAAGGCTAATGCAATTTTGGAAATTCGGCACACGGTATGGGAAAACCGACGGCGGAAAACCAACCTTTGAGGACATTCGATTCGTTCGCGAGTGTAACCCGATTAATTACCGGTTAGTTTGTTTCTTTTGACCTGTCGCGTTGCCGTTATTCTCGCAGCCGCATTCTGGCTCCGTGTAAATTTCGCTACAAGCTGCGCTCCGTCTGAGCCCTAAATAAAACTTCGCGGACGACATCGACACGACGGAAACACGAACGGAGGCGTCGCGGTTGCAACGTCTGCGGCAAAGGCACGGACAGGTAGAGAGACAAAACCGATGAAACGTTGTAGGTGTAGGTAGGGAACGGTTTTCGAGTAACAGAAATCGATGTGTCGCTGGCACATTAAGCAAACGCTGCCCGTGTACACGCGTATATCGATTATCGCGAATTTATTTGCACAACTGCAAGCGCAATGTTAGCGCACGATTGTATCGGCCGTTATTTAATGACGGGGTTTCATTGACCAGCGGATTCAGCGACATTAGCCACGGGCGCGCTGATTCTCTTTGATAGCGCACCTACTCGCCATTCCTCGGTTTTAATTGACGCGAAGACTTTTTCAGCTTGATTAGCTGGAGATCGGATGCAAGTTGCAAGGTTCTTCCAGACTGCAAAAAGATCTTTTTTATTTATTTATTTAACATATACGGAGAATACCCATTTCTTAACAGAATTGGTAATAAATTCTTTTTATTAAAAATAGGTCCCTGTTTCTTTGAAATAACGACGCGTCGAGCTCGGCGCAGGGAACACGGAGCGCTGTATTTTTTCTCTCGTGTTCCGCACTCCTGACAGCGTGTGTTTCGAACTTTGAGGGCTCGTTCAATCGTCGGGCCGAATTTTCGTTCTACATACGCCAGTTCGCTCGAGCGGACGCGCAGCACAGCCACAAGCAAACGTCCAACTGCAAACGCTGTACAGGTATTGATGCAAAAAGAAAAGAGAATCCAAAAGCCTTTCACCGACCTTGCCGCCGAGTCATCGGGGTTCAGAAACGATATCCGGTTTCAACGGTAGGTATTCCAGGATTTTGTTAAATTACTCGGACTACGGATTACAATCGCGGCAGAAATTAGTGGAGAAATCAGGTCAATGGCCGTTCACCGGCTCGAGCTTAAACGGTGGACTTTTTCTACGAAAGGGGACGAATATCTGTCAGCTGCGAGCGATACGAGTTCCAAGCGCGCAGAAAATGTTAATGCGACTTTCGTTTAATTTTTCCTTTTTATCGGCAGAGCTGGAGCAGCGGGGGGATAGCTGGTTCGACGGTAGGCACACCGAGCGGCCGTTCCCCTCGGTACGGCGAATACATCCGCGTACGGATTTGGCGCCGTTGATTACAGCTTATTGTAGAGATACGAAATCCCCCGCAGCCCACGTTTGTCCGTTGCTCGTGATTAGCTAATTATTATTTCAGGTTTAATTCAGAGCTCGCGCCCTAAAGAGACTTTATCAAAATATCCGCTCCTCGAGCGATTCCCTATTATCGATTCGCCGCTTTGGGCGGGCTTCGCTGGTTAATTACACGGGAGGAATTAAAATATCAAGTTCGCCCGCTGCTCCCCCAAATTGGACGCGCGACAAACGTTAGGCTCAACGAGTCGGCCGAGTCGAGTCGGCCGAATCCGGTCCCCCGTCGATTGGCGAACGCAATTACTTGGCGCGGCATTAATACTTTCTCCAGCAAGCGCGTCGTAAATCTGAAACTACTCGCAGCGGGGAGGGGCGAGTGTAAAATAAGAGGCGAGGCGGGAAGGATAGCTGTTCTCGAAGGGAGGAAACCCCCGCCTCGTCGGCCCTACGATCCCAGCGCACCCTCCCGCTTCGCATCGACGCTTCTTGCTCGTCCATGATGGTTAACAAGCTTAGTTTAAACACTCGTTAGAGCGGCTTGATCGTTGTTTCGAGCAAGCAGCTGGGTCTAGTGCCGCTGTCGCTGCAAGAAGAGATGCGAGACAGTGGCTGAAAGCAGCTTGTATCCGGAACGAGTACGTGGCCCGCAGCGTAACGAATTTCATTAGATAGCTTAAGGCTGCGCCAAATGATATGCCGCGGGAACGCTAGCCGGTTCCAACGATCGTCTCTGGCGCGAATCGCGCAAAAGGTTGCAACGACTTCGAATCGCCCGCAGCTTTTAAAGTGATCTATCGGCCGGGCTCCGTTGCAAAGTTTTAACGCAATTCGCGGAATGGCAATTTATATTATCGCGGCTACAAATCGTTCTTCCAACTTCTCGCGCGTTTTCGGTGAATTAATGCGTCCTCCTTACCAGGCCCGAGGAGGGACGGGACTCCTAATGTCCGAGAGCAGATAAAAACTTTAATTTCGTACGTGAAAATGTACGTACGGACGGGAAGTAATGTGTGCAGCTGCTGACGGGGTCGCGGATACAGTTACTCCTTAGTATCCACGCGAGAAAACGAATATTCCTGGGGACGTAGCCTCTGTGGAAATCGACGTCGGGGGATCCGAATTCGGCGGAGATGGTCCGAGCGAAAACGTATCGATTGCCCGAGGCACCGGAAAATTACGGCATTAATCTCGGAACCTTTAATTAGGGAAGGCCGTGACAAAGGTAGGAAATTTTTATCTAAACCGGTCTCCGTTCAGGTATCCTCCCCCCCCCCCCCCGGGAGGTAATTTTTCCACGATATTTCACTTCTCTCTCTTTTTTCCCCCGCAACGGACCCTTCTCCGCGATGGAGCACCCTCCATCCCTTGAAAGGACACTTAAGGGCCCGTGCATTTACCGTAGATTTCTCTCCCGCGTACCTTTAAACGTATTTCCGCGGTAAAATACTTGCCGCTCGAAATCATATTACTTTTTCCTGGATGTAGGCTCTTCGAGAGCGGCAACGGTTCGTTTTATTTCCCGCCGCGATATTCCCCTCCCGTTTACTCGGCGTATTTAGAAGTTTTTTCAGATTTTACACGATCGCCTTGGTGAATTAAACAAGTATCGCCGTTCGTGGCAGCAAAGTTTTCTCTCGCTGGCTGAGTAGATTAGCCGGCAAATTTGTGTTGCAAAAGCGGTATACGCCGATCCGCCGATCGACTTTTACGCGGCCGGCGCACTCGTGCACCCGTGCCTCGAATTTACGCGTCAGCCCCGTTTGTTTGCGAACACCGGAATCCAATAACCGTGAAAGCAGATTGCGCTCTATAGCAGCCGGAGTCTACTAAAGAGTTCGACGGGCTCGAGAATTCTTTGCTGAGTCCACTAGAGAAAATACTTTAGCGAGCTCGCGAACTCGTTAGTAGCGGCAAGCTATCTCGGTTGCCGGGAACATCGATGTAAATTACAGAAATCGAAGAATGTTGTTCTGCGGGCCACGTTAAACGCCCCTGTTTGCCGCTACCCGACAGCCTCAACTACACCGCTCCAAATACTCCCGCCTCCTGTTTCCTCTCCCAAGCGAAAACGGTGCCGCGCGTTTCGAAAACGAGCCGGTTGTCTCGATCGATCCTCGGACGGCGGGGCGAAGTTCCTCGACGCTCGAGGACAAGGCGTACTTTCTATTTCGTTAATATCCGGGCCGTTCCTCCTAATTGGCTTAAAGTTCATTTAAAAAATCGAGCAGCTCGGTCGACCTTCGTTAATCAACTAGATTACGAGTAACCAAGAACTTTATCTCGGCTGAGCCCGAAGAATACTCGACCTAATTGCCGGCTGAATTTTATTACCCTCTGCCATCGTCACCCTTTAACCATCCGTTTACCGAGAAACTTGGAAAAACCCAGCGAGTCGACGGTTTACTCTCTTCGCGTAAGGAAGTCTAAAGACGGACCCAAGGGAGTCGTCGATGCCAGTGGGTCTGGGTCTTGAACGAGATTAGCGCTGACCAAGAAGCTAGAACCGGAGATGCTTCCGCGAGCACGTAGAGTAAACTGGATAGTTTCGTTGGCCTGGCTTCAACAACAGGGTTACCCCCCCCCCCCCCGATACTTGACTCGATATTTAACCGTCCAACTAAGTAGATCGATTCCGCTCGTACCCGATTATCATCCTACGGAACATCGAGGCTGACTCGCGAGTAACGAGCGCCGCTCCTATGTGAAATTCTGCGAGATCTCTTAACTAGGTACGCGGTAAATAAAAAAGGAAGCGAGTCGTTGGGAGGTGGTCGTGGAGTTACGGGAGGACGGACTTCGCTTTGCCCCGCGTCCTTTGAAATCCACGCGACGGATTTTCCGCTCTTCCAATCATCCCCTCCGCGAAAGCACGGATTCAGTTTAGCCCGGCACATGTGCTACATCCTCGTAACACGTGCCTGGTCAGAGTTCACGTTCAGTACGTGCGTCCGCGTCAAAGAAACGTATACGTATCCGCGTGGGGACTGGGGTCCCTAGGTAGCGATGGTAAACCAGGCCGAGGGATCCTTCTGATTTCCATATCGTAATTAATTTCTCATTTACTCGGTGCACCGCATTAATTATATATGTAGGTGTGTCCCAGGGCGCACCGCCCATCGCACATATCTAATTAGTTTCGTTTCGTCCGGGATTTCTAAAGTGCACGCTCTGTAGAGCCTCGACTAATCCGCTAAAGCCCGATTACGAACTCCGGCAATTCATCGGCGGTCTTACCACGTTCTTCTTACCTTCGTCGATAACACCGCGCCAGACTGATGCTCGACTCTATTTTCGATTCAATTAACCGAAGACGGTCGAACGGTCCGCGAGGGAGCCGAGCGGGGCGCTTGGAATCTAAACTCGAAAGCAGATACATCTTCCTCTTTCTCCAGCCCCGCGCGCTTTTCACCCGATTCTAATATTTTCAATTTCAACTTTCGCGAAATTTCTTCGTTGTCCCGGGCCGCGTGGTCCTTTGATTTGCCACGGCGGTGCACGCGTATCGGAAAAAGTTCTTCAACGAGTTTCCACGAATCTAATCTCCGGCCACGTATCTATTAAACATTAATTTTGATATTCCCCCGGCGTGTGCGGTAGCGTGCAGATAAATTAGAGAAAAACTTTTGCACGGCAATTTGCGCGAGTAGTTTCTCTATTTTCCAAGCTACCTAGCTCGCGCCGCGCTCCCATAACGCGCGACGGGCTAAAGAGAGCACTCCTCTCGCGGCAGCGCGTTAGCGCAGCTATTTTAACAAATTGTTTTTCCTCGTTCACCGGAACGTGACGTGCGTGTGCAGAAAATTCTTGCCTTGTGTGGAAAAAATGCTTGCCTTATGTACTCGATTGCTCCGTTCGATAAAGCGGGGCTTGCATGCTCTCGCAAATGAATGAATAGAGAAAGCGCGGATAACATTACTCGGGTTAATACTTACTCGGATGATCGGGCTCGGTGTTGTTCGCATCTTCTTGAGTAGAAGCGGTTTTTTTCGATTGTGCGCTGGCAAAGGTCGATACCTCGATGCACGCCACTGCAATCAATATCCACAGCATACTGACGAACGTCTCTTGACTATTTCACCCTCGAACCATCCTATCGACGTTTACGCTTTTTCCTCCCAATCGCTTTTGCCTGTTAACAAAAATCGCACGCGTTACTCAGAGCTCTCCGAAAACTAACCGCGGCGGCGGGCATTCTCGATGTTAAAGGGAAAAGGAACTTTGCAGTAGGATCCGTAGGTATTGCGTCGTCACAGGAATTTGCAAACCCCACGAGAATATTTCTTTATGCGCGAAAGAACTCTCGCAGTTGTCGTCGATCGGGATGTAGAGATACGAAGTAGCGAAAAATTGCAATGGCTCGTGGAATTAATAACAATACTGTTGTAAGGGCTCCGATGAAAATCGAATGATCGCGAAAGGGGAACAGGAGGAGAAAATCGAATTGAATTTCATACGGTCGGTTTAGCCGACGACTGCTGCTCATCTTTGACGCTAGAAGATTTAATCGAGGATTCTCCTTCGCCCATTGCCTATTCGCGATCTTTATCCAATCCAACCCCGCGCCCTTTTCTGTATTTCTTCGTCACAGCGGGAGCCGAACATCTCCTGCGGCCAGTTCTCGATGAGCAAAAGCAAGCATGCAATATTTTCAAAGTGTTTCTCAATGTTTATCGTTCCGCACAACGGAGCGTAACGGCCTGCACGAATAATTTTATGCGAGCCATTGGAAACCGTAGGTACCTATATTCAAGATTCGGTAAATTTCCCTGGATATTTCAATCGACGTTTCGGAAAAATTTCTGCCACGATAGCTTTGCAACGGGAATAATCTTGCAAAGAGGATCGCGAGAAGAGAGGGCACCCGTTGGAGGACCCGCTGCGAACGCTCCGAAAGACGCCCGGCCACGCGAGCGAAATGTAAAGCTACGTAAACATATTCGAGGCAAATAGATCGTGAATGATTTCGAGGAATCGTGGAACGTGGAGGGATTCGCGATTTATGAAAATGCTACCTAAATCGTGCTGAACGTCCTCGAGAGAAACACGGGGGGGGGGGGGTAGAAGGATGCCGCGGGACCAGATTCGATTCCTGAGATCGCCGTTATCGGCGGATGGCCCGTACCCGTTCCTCCGACATTGCGGAACACGTTCAGCGTCTACGACACTTTGTAAGTACTTTTTGCTCGTGGTGCCTTCGCCCCCTTTTCTCGGGGTGCTTCAAGGAAACGTGGCAGGAAGTTACCGTATTGGTACCGCCGTCGAAAAAGGGAGTTGTCTTTCTGATGTGCTCCACGTCGGGCACACGCGAACTTACTTTCCCTCTACTTTCCAGCTGAACTATCGTACACTAGATACGTGACCGGGGGCCCTGTCCACTGGAAATGCATGTTCGACGAAATGGAGGACTTTATTGTCCGCTTTATTCCTGTTACTGTACCAACCGGGCGTTTCTCCAGATACACGTGACGCGCTCGCATTTTGCAATCTTTATTCCCTCCGTTGCTTTATCGAGAAAGGAATCCCCGCTGCTGGAGATCGTGAGAAATGCCCACGAACTCGACAACGTAACGCCGGGGCGTTTGGAAAGTAATTTACATCGCTTTATTAACGCGCAATTTTTCCTTGATTCGCGGCCCAGATGGGACTCGAAGGTTACGACGTTGAAATAGGTAAAAAGCATCAGAGGGGTTCGAGTACCTTGAAGTAATGACCGGCGACGTTCTCGTAGGAAGTTAGATGGACAAGATATCGAGGAGTTCGAGTCGCCTCGTCTTTTCACGAAGCTGTTAAACGGCCATTAACGAGCTCCAACACCAGGGAGGCCCGTCGTCCCCGAGCCTTCAGATTCCTAAAGATTTATCGAGATTCATTCGGTATCTTAGGTCATCGTTCGTTCGGTCTAACGTTTTTAAGTCGACGCTAATTTCCGAGGGCTCGATGAAAAAGGTACGTTTCCGTATCGGCTTAAAGGAGCTGCTAATGAAGTTATCTCCAACTTCGTTTATGAAATCCCGGGGAATAACAGGCGGGGTGTTTTACCCCTCCCCTTCCAGCGACCCGTGATTCCATTTCCACTAAAATCTTTCTGCTTTTGGAAGCGAACACGTAATTCAACGTCGGCCAATTGGCTTTTTTTAGAGTTAATGGTCGTTCCAACTTGTAGGTCGATTATACAAAAGTGTCCCGCGCACAAGCCGACGTCTCTAAAGTTGTTTTTAAGAAGAAAGTAGAGCTGGATGGTACATGGTGGAGTACTTAATTTACCGTGAGTGGATGGTTCAGAGTACACGCAGATTTTTTTTTTCTTCTTCGCGCGAACTTTAGCTTCACGACGAGAACTGCGAGGAGTGGCATATTTCGGAAGTTTCGAATAGGCAGTTACTTGTACTTTCGTTCATCAAGCGTGTCCCGCTCCCCAACTTCGCCGCCGTAAAGCCATTCTCGAAGGGACCCATTTTTAGGAGTGAAACTTTCATATTCTTCGTGCAATTTCGTATTCATTCTTGCACGCCCCCAACGATACCCGCTCTAAATGAACATTTGGAAAGCATGATTTATCAACGCGTGGAAGCTCGTGAAAATTCAGCGTCAATCAGCATCGCGCGGAGAGAGGGGGGGAAAAAATTAAATTCCAGCAATTTCAGCTGCACGCACGCCGGGGAACTTCTTTGCTATTAAATTCTGCATTGTTCGAAACAAGTAACGCTGATGGGAACCGGAGTCGACGCGGAACATATTACGTAACGATGTCGTTAGGGGGTTGCATTACGGTATCCTCGAGAAAACGCCATCGGGAGCGGGGTCTACATCTGTCAGGAGTATTCCCGTGCGTACGTAACTGTGTACTATGTACAGGCATTGCACGTATCAGCACGATCCAGGCGAGCGACGAACAAATGCCGCGATGATTGTCGTTTTGCGCCATCACAGATTGAAATGTATTATTTTTATCGACCAACGACCGACGAGTCTACGCGCACGTTCATCGGCGCTACCGTTCGTCGCGCGACCGACGCCAATGAAAAATAGAAATAAAATCGGGCAAGCGTAATTCGCGATACCCTTTCTGTCATGCTAGTTGACAAAGACCCGGCTCGGGACTGATAAATGGTGACATCCATCAGACCTTCGAACGCGGATAAATGCCTTTCTATGAAAAATTATGCATCGGAAATATCCCGGCTGATATCAGCGAAACCGTTCGCTGGTATGTAGGTATTTTTCTCCATTCAGAGGATTCGGAGTAAAGCCCATAGGATTAATGGGAGCGACGAAGGGCGCATTATCGCGTGGATTTTCTTTATTTTACTATGAATTCACTACGAAGCGGAGCTTGCCCTTCCGTCACCTCGATCCAAGACAGTTCGTGCACAGGGATCGGTGAAAATATTTTCTAGAACTGCTTGAGGAAGGGTGGCGCGTTACCTGTGTCTGGTAAGAAGCCACGCAAGCCCCGTTGCCAGTAGCCCACGGTATCCACTCCAAGCACACACTGCTGTTCACACTTTCACCACATTGCCCTGCAGGTGTATACCTGCTAGGTGAACTCAGGTCCAGGGTGAATTACGCGGCGAACACGTGGTATTGTGCCTTGTCATCGGGTGCCCTAAGGACACGCTACTCACACGACTCCAACCCCAAGCAACATATCTGTTTTGCACTGTTCTCGAGTTCTGTCCGCGTTCTCACGCACTACTTCCATCGATCGCCGCTCGAGCAATCTCGCACCACGAGCTGCCTTCACCTCGTCCGCGGTAGCTTCGTCGAGAGAGAAGAACGGTAACCACCCGCGTGCTTACCCGACTTGAGGGCAGCAACGATCCCGGTGTAAACACAGAAATCGGTCACAGATCCCGGCGAACGATCGTCGGCTTCGCACGTCGAAGCGGCGACGCCTGGATGGCGATGGAAAATCCGGTACGGGAGAAGTTGGGTATCGGGTCGGTGCTCGGCTTAGGCGAGCGATTCTCGCGCTGGCCCCGATCGCCAAACATCGAGGGAACCGACCGGAAGAAGCGGCGAAACCTACTTCGTCACGAACGAAACGCGCGCGCCGAGCTCCGCGATGTCACTGGATGCTGCCTATGAACTTTCGCGCACGGATACCATCCTCGCTCCAACCTGCGCCCCCAAACTCAGCCAACCTCCACCTCTTTCATCCCCGCCCCAGCCCCGCGCATCACTCCGGCGTGTACCTAGTCCGTGTACCCCTACCCCCGTGCACCCCACTTTTCCGACACCCCTGCTTCGTGCGAGCTCGATAATCTTCGTGCGAGCTCGCTGCCTCGCAAGCTTCGCTACGGCTGATGAAGGGGAATAGCGCGGGGAAAAGCTCGGGAGCGGGACAGAGGGAAAACTCGGGGCAGACGGGTCGAGACGCCGGGAGGGTTGGGAAAACGTGCTCCTCCGTTTCGCGCTTCCGGCCGGGCGGCTCCAAAAAGCGCGCGATATACGCGTCCGGTTGGCTACGAATTCGAGATTAATGAGACTCGGCCTCCGATACCGGCGGCTTTTTCCCCTGCTAATTACCTGATATCGATCGAGCGGCGTTGATCGAAATTAATCGAAGCCCTCGCTTATAAATGGGAAGTAGGTTCGCCCGGCTCCCTGCAGCCACTTGGGATGCACTTACGCGATTAATTTGCGCAGGACCATAGTGCGGAGGACGGCGATAGCGGCTGGATTTACGATCAGCCTTGAAACACCTTGGATTTTCTTGTTGCCTTTCGATCGGGACTTCTACCACCAGGCTGACTTCGAGTAGCAAGCTGGTTGGATGGAAATCGATGAAAGCAGACCGCAAGCAGCTTCCGATTCGGCTTGCGGCTTCCGCGGAAACGGTCTGATCGAACAGTCACGCCGTAATCGTCCGCTGCCCGAAACTTCTTTCAGTACCTAGTTAGCGAGCGTATTAAAGTAACGTCATAATTGAATTTCGCTAATCCACGTTGAACTGTGCTTAACGAAATCGCCTGAATATACGCGCGTACATACACGTAGCAGCTGCGTGGAGTAATGAATCGGCGGGTGGCATAACGGGCCGGATGTACACACGGCAGTGCGGCACGAGCATTTAATTCCTTGGTGAAACGAGCCGACATTTTATTGTAAACATTTTTCGCGGCCGGCATTAGCTCGGTAATTGCGCGACAACGTTAATCCGTGACCCACGGAACGGGCCAACTAGCCGCCAATAAGCTTTAAAAATGTTGTCGGTTTTGGGAACGGATGAAGCAAGAGGATTTAACTCGTTACGCCCAAAGAGAAACCATCATCAGCTTTATTCGCCCCGCTGTAACGCCTCTTTAATAAATGACCCGGTATTATCGTTAACGAGCGATCGGTATGTTAAACGCGTCAAAAGCCCCGGCGTGGTTGTAACGGAGATCGCGAGGCCGTGAAGCCGCGAGCCACGGCTTCTACCGTGCGACGGGAATTACCCCAGTGACGTTGGTTACACCTTCGCCTGCTTCCGCAGCAAGGAAATAATGATCGCGATCACTCTCCATCAACGGCACTCTTATGCTCGTTATTTTAAAATTCCAGATTTCACGGAGTTGTTTGTCACACTCCCGCGGGCCCCGGGTGGTAGGCCATTAAAACCGGCAACATTCAGCCACCGGGAATCAAGCGCTTTTCGCGCGGAACTTGACGAAAGTCTAGCGGCGAGTTTGCAATTTAGCGTGTATCTGGAACCCAGGAGTTCGGAATGAACTTGATCCGTAACGCGCGTTTCCCGGAGTTTCCGCGTCCGCCGGTGAATAGAGAAAGTTGATTCGCAACTGCACCCGCGCCGTGTAAATCGTTAATCATATATACGCGGTAGCATTCGAATATTTACGATTGATGGAAAGCTGGTTTTCGGAGTTTCCGCCGTCGCGCGGCTCGAACGCAATAATTCAAGCCGCGAGACAATAGATAAAATCGTAACGGCCGTGCTTCGCTGTTGGTACTCTTGCCAGATTACCTCGTAATGCAGGTGGGACCGAATTAACTACGCGTCCTTGGTGTCAGATAGTCGAATTATCGCAGCAAGTCAGGGTGGGGTCAGGTATTTGAGCAACCATTAGGACGCGAACGGTTCGTTAAAGGCACACGTTTCGCGTGTTCTAACAGCCGAGAATACCGCGCTTCCTGTATTTAGCATTGATTGGATGGTTCGATCGCGTTTCCTCGTTAGATCAACGGCTTCCAATTGCCGAGCACAAACAGTGTTGGGTTAAATATAAGAGGTACCTACTCTTTTGCTGTCCGCGGGGCAACGTGAAAGCATCCGAGGGAGGCGGAAGTCGATCCGCTCGCTAAAAGAGTTTTAAGGTGAAACGAGTGTCCGCAGCGGAAGCGATCCTAAAAGGTACCGATTCGCCGGGAAGAGTCATAGCCTGGGTTTCTTGTAATTCATCTTCGTTAGAGGAAAGGAAAGCTTTGAAGGGATATCGCTGGCCACAAGAAGGTTTCGAGAAAACCGGACTGGTAGACTCGCGATTGTAAAGCACCGCGCTTTGAGGACATGTTCCTCGAGTTTTGCCTTCTTCTGGTCACCGACCAAACACTAGTAAACTCAGATACCTTTTGCCGATGTGCATTCAACAGATCCACACGAGATTACGTATGCGAGTTGGTCTAGTGTACCATGCAACTACACACCGGCAGAACCCGATGGAAAATTTGCTTGCCCGTCCTCCAGAGTTTATTCCTTCAAAAGCCAGCAGGAGCCAGCAGAAAATATACATCGGGCCGAAGTATTTTTTAGTTGGCGGTATTTCGGGTTGACAGGATTGAAAGGAAATTTATACCGGACCGAACACGCTGTATAGACTGGAATATTTTGAATTCGAAAACGGACTCGCGAAGCCGGAAATTCTTCCTTGCACGAGTTTTGATACCGCCGGGGTGTTTACCCTGCCGTCGCAAAGTAACCTACATTCGTGGCTCCGCGGGCGCGGAAAAATTACAAGACATTATTGAAAATTGTGAAAATGTCGAGATACGTGTATTTACGTCACGTTCCATTATTCGCGGGCGCGTGCGAAGGAAACGAGGGAATTTCACGGGGAATATCGCGACGTTAAGGGGTTGCAACGCGTTGCATAGATAGGATTTCCTTCTTTTTTTTTTCACCTACGCCCGTATTGTTATGGCTTTAAGAAGCTGCGCTGCGCAGTTCGCTAGGCGTTCCCTGAGCGAAAGATATATTTCTGCGAGTGATCGGAGCGTAATGGATAAATAAATACGCGAACCGTATCGTGATATAGTTTGATAATTAGTTGAGCACAGTTTAGCCGTTCATACAGCGTTAGTATGATCGGTGATGCACTCCGTTACGGTTTACTGATCAAGAAGCCGATATTATGTAACGTTACTTGCTGCTCCTGTGTTCAAGTAGGTACTGGCATCTAATTATGCGTGTAGAAATTTCTGCGCTGGGATATTGTATTTACTACCGTAGGGAGCACCCACGGAATAGATTCATATGCTTGTATATACATAATCAGTACGCCATATGTTTTAATAATATACTACCCCATCTCTACCCTTCTAAAACTGTGAAACGTCGATCCTTCTGTTGGAGATACATTTAAGGGGTTAGCTACCGTCAGGGGGTAGAAAAAGAACCGATTCTTTGGCAATTTATTTCAGAAAGTACGTGCATATTTTTATGCAATGGGTTTTGTATTCAGATGAAGGACACTTTAACAGGTTATTATATTATGTTTTGGTATAAAAATATTTATTTATTGCACAATTACAACTGATTTCCCGCAAGCTGTTTTTTGAAACTCGTTTTGCAGTGACCAACATTATTCGGAACTGGGCTATCTGAAGTCAAAAGCGAAGAAGATTTAGTTAGTATAATAGTTTATCTAGTCTTTAATCGTTCCGTTTTAGAAAATATTAATCTGGGACAAAATGGCAGATGTTTTAAGTGAAACGATCGATTTTCGTTGAAAAAGCACTCATTTTTCATCCATAAAATAAAAACTATGCATTGGAAAAACAAATGCTTTGATTAAAGACTAGATTCGAATGCCTAGAAGAAACTTACAAAGTTTCAGAAAGATTGGTGAAGCGATTTTGGAGAAATCGTGGTCACCGCAAAACGTATTTCTAAAACAGCTTCCGGGAAATCAGTTGTAGTTTTGCAACAACTAAATATTTTTGTACCAACACATAATATAATAACCTGTTAAAGTGTCCCTCATTGAATACAAAAACCATTGCAGAAAAATATGCATGTATTTTCTGAAATAAATTCCCAAAAAATCGATTCTTTTTCTATCTCAAGATGGTAGCTAACCTCTTAAGGGGGTACAGGACTATTAAACACGTAAAATCGATGGTTCCATTTGTGTCCGATTGCTGAGGTACCAAGTGATCGTTATATCCGTAATTTTCACAGATTATTGTGGACGCGTTTCCGAGTAATTTCCAAAAAGAAAATTGTCGGAATGTTCAAATTTGTTGACGTTATTAAGCGCTGACGATGATTCTGCGTAGTGCGCAGCTGTAGTCGATGTAGGTACGTAGTACCAGGCGAACCAATCATGTGGGAGCAAAATGCTTTGGAGTGAGTAATTTCTGCACCAAAATCTACAGCATGGAAATTGACTGGCGAATTTAAACAAAAAATGTGAAAGTTACACACGAATCAATTTGTTCCCACATTTTTACGGAAGAAAATCGTGTTTAATCGTTTATAAAAATACTTTACAATCATCCAATGTCGATGCGTAAATTCCATGCTATAGGGAAATGAATTCTACGCGTCCAGTTAAAATTTCAAGTGAAAATATTCATTTGTACAAAAGTTATGATGTACACGGTGACGTATAGTGTTTAAAAATGTAGTTTCGAGATAAACGGCGTCAAAGTTAAGTCCGCTACGCTAGTACCGCTCCGCGAGGCTGTTACTCGCCAATGCACTCAGTTACATTCAACAGTATAATTTCCTCATGAAACTTTGTTGCAAATGTTCACCAAGGATGACACTTTCAGATAGTAATACAAAAATTTATTTTTCGAGAATTCAATAGTCCTGTACCCTGTTACCAGTGAAGAGGATGAAGATTAAACACATTGGACGCGGAGTCGAGAAAATATTCGCGATAGAAGCGAGAAATTTTCGAGTGCATATGGCTTTAGCGATTTGAATAATATTGCCATACGCGGGCTAAACCGCGACCAATAATAATAGGCGGATGATGTCAGATAGCACAATGTCAGTCACACGCGACGTGCCGTTTGTTAGGTTGAGTGTTTGACTACACTACATTCCACTTTAGAGTGGATTCGTTTCGCGCAAGGATAATACTGTTGATTGGTAAGAAACCGGCGGGTAAAGTGCTACGAACAAACGCATGTGTCGGATCCGTGGGAGCTGCGCAGATCGGTCGGAACATTGAGGTTAAATCAGTAGGGAGTGTAAACACGAGTACGGGCTAATAGGCCGGTACTCATAGTCGCTACTTATTCTTAAGCAAATGCTTAAGCATGCGGCATCCTCTACTAACCTAGTAGCTAGTATAGGATGTCGAATGCTTGAGCATTTGCTTAAGAACAGTTTTACCAGATCGAGGACGGGTGCGCTCGAGCATTTCCCCCACCTCGCATGCACACTACGCCGGAGCTGCGTGTGTGCATGCGCCGAGCTCGCGGGACACGCAGCTCCGGCGTAGTGTGCGTGCGAGGTGGGGGAAATTCTCGAGCGCACCCGTCCTCGTTCTGGCATCACTGGTCCAGAATGTGTCACTTTTTCCATCATAGTTCTTCCGGCGGCCGGCAGATTTCTTCGATGGTAAAGGCATTTACATATATATATATATGTTAGAAATATACTTTTAGGCGCAGCAGACTGCAGTAAAACTCGACCCAGGACGATTCTGGGGTAAGTGCCGTGGGGTTCATCACAGTCCTCTTACCAAAAGGCATAGCCTTCCCCACTCCGTGGCTAGATCCTCCATGAACAGAGTCCCTATTCATTAGCAATACGGCGTCGAGCCGCTTGCCATTCCCACATTTCTCCACCTCACTGTAAACAACCAATCCTTCGACACCCGATAGCTGGGAGACCCAACGTGGTCACCAGCCATCGCCCGTCGCCAGGATTGTTTAGTCTCGCGTACCGCACACAGGCTAAGTCCCTGCCATAAAATCTTCGAAGGCAGGTCAGCATGGGGCCATCCGTCCTCGGCCGCCCCTTAAAATTTGCTGACGCTAACATATATATACAGGCCGCTTCTTGTTTTTAGCAACCCCAGTAATACAACTAAAATCTCTACTACTGCAGTCTCATTAATACATATGTATATGTCTTCTAAGTCACGACCCCTCTCGCGACGGCCAGGGGAACTAAACAGAAATCGGCGCACAAAATCGCTGGCGTAAAAGACACTCGGAACACCTGTCTGTTTCACCGTGGGCGCGTGTGACGAATCTATTTTACAATACCTAGATGACAGTCGAAAGTGATGATTAGTGTTGTTGAAATTGAAAAGTGTGGTGAGCTGCGATAGTCAGTGGGCATAAAATACATATGTACACCAGAGAAGGCGTCCACATACCTGCGAAAGTAACACGGCCCTGTAAATTTAGCCCGAAGCTGCCGACTTCGTAAACGTTCCCAAAGTCCTTCTCGTAAGGCGGAAACCGATTGGAATCCGGAAGCGAGTAAAGCCAACGAGTCGGAAACGCTCGATACGACAGTCCACTTTTCGGTTCCGAAGGAAACGGAAGAAAAAGAGAGGGGGCGATGCAAGGTTGCGAAAGAGGTTAGGATTTACGGGCGGCTCGGAGGCAGAAGAGAAGAGACCGATGCCAGAAGCTTTCCAGAATGCATCGAATACTTTCTCACCGGCATCACTGGCTCTGCTCCCCGTTGACAGTTTGCTGATGGCTATTACTTTTCATTGTCAACCGAGTGCATTATCTCAGCCAGCACCGAATCCAACGGGATCCTGGAATTCCACACGGCTGACAATATGGCTGCTCTGGGGATGCAATTATTCGGTTCGTTCGACCACCTCGATCCATCGATCACACTTCTTATTGGGTAACCAAGTGGAGGCGTGACTTAGATTTCAGCGCTGTGGTGGTGAGTTGGCAAACTATTGCAAGTAGGCTCGGATCCCACCAAACATTCCGAATAAGTATTTATTAATCGAAGAAGTAAAAATTTAGTGTTCAAAAAATTTTAAAAACACTCGGTTTTCACAACATGTCTATATAAACACTGATAATCGTATGGACTTCGACGGATTCCGGCCTACTCACAGTAGTTTAATTTTCTGCCACTAGTTGGCGTATCGAAATTCTTGGTTTCCCAATAAGGAGAGTGGAACATGCTTGTGATTCGTGTTTGAGGTTATGATGCTTCTGCTTGTTGCTACTCTCCTCGATCGTATCCAGCAACTGCAGTGTATTGGCTACTGTACCTGGAGAAAAGATGCTAGGTAAGTACCTACATATTGTTTCGACGTACAACAAAGGGACGTATACACATGTCAATTTTTAATGATAACTCGAATCACAGACTCCAGCGTGTGTGCATGCAAATTGAATGTTTCTTTGAAATATTGAAGGTGGGATTATGAAAGTCTATTTAGACTCCATATACGTACAGTGTGTAACGAAAATATTCGAACACTTTTTAAAACGTGCGTAACTTTTTTAAAATTAATCCAAACGACTCGAGTTTTTTTGAGGAGCTAGGAGGATTAGTTTGCTAAATGACTTGTTGAAATTCGTACAATTGAAGCAGTTTCATTTTGCGAGTGACCCCGGTAGAGAAGCTTAGCGTAACCAATATCAATTTCAATACAGCGGCCTCTCATTGATTTGAAAATCGACACCCTAAGAAAGACCGACGCTCTAAAGTGTGCATAAAAAAAAAATAGACAATACCGCGAGACATGAGATAGGAGCTGATTTCTAAGCCGGTTGCGTGGTACCCGCGATTATCGCGTTCGCGAAATTCCTGGAAACTCGGTGAGCACGAAGAAACAGTTCGTTTCGATGGGAGTTTGCGATGGGTGGTTACCGCTTCCGTCGTGTTCGTCGAAATTCCCTAGTTTCGCTAACTCGAACGAAACTGTTCTTATCGTCGGAGGAAGCCGACAGAAACGAGACGGAACCATCCATTAGACCGCGACCGGAATTTCCCGATCGCTCATCGGGGCCAGGAGAATTGCCCCGACGTTTGTATCGTTGTTTGTATTCGGCTAGAATCTAGATCCTAGAAGAATGGAGGAGGAGTAGGTTAGCTCGCCGATTCTCTGGTTTATTAGGACGGTGGCCAAGCGTAGCCGGCGCGTATGGCCCGGGAGGAACGCGAGCGCCGGCCGTAACGAGAAATCGAATGGCCGATCGATTATCATAATACCGCTATTCCACTGCGCCCGATGATCTTCCCGTATGAAATCCCCGCTCGCGCGCTCGATCTCGCGCGTCAATAAACTCCCGCAACTCGGCCGGAAACGCCCGTTAGGTCGCCCGGTACAATTTAAAGGCAGAACTTTTCGGAGAGTTCCGAATCGCGCGGTGTGTTTGATCAATTTTTATTGGAGTGGCCGGGGAAAAGAACGGGCCAGAAAGAAATCACGAGGACGAACATACGGAGGTGTTTCGAAGGAGGGGCCGACGATTCTTGTCAGGATTATTGCAAGCAATTATTGTCGAACCCTCCGATAACCTGGCGACAGATGGATCTAAAGGCCTGCGAGCAGCAAACGAATGGTCGGCGCATTATCATAATGCCACGATTCTGCCGCATTCTGTGGTACGTTCTCCGCCGCGTAAAACGCGAATTCCCGCGCAATCGAGCGTGATTTAATACGCCACGTTGCTTACTTCCGGTGGCTTGTATCCCTGACTGGCACAATCCGTACGCGCGACGGATAATTTACTTTCTTTCGCGCGATAGTTCAGTTGGTACTGAAAAATGTTAGCTACTGCGGGGTAGGTTAATCCTGGTTACGGCAGACCGTTCAGACGAACGTTACCAAGGTATTACAACGGATTCGCGATTTATAGAGGAGTACTAAAAGCTGGCCAACATATTCATTTGAGGTTTTGTTGAAGCGAGAGTTAGTTTGCCGAGTAATTTTAATTATGCATCGGAGCGACTCTATATTTCCGCATAAAGGGTGTTTCCGAGCGGACGTTCCTTCTGCAGATAATACGCAGAGAAGTTCTCGGACGTTGAAAAAGAGAGTAGCTGTAATCGCTTAAGCCTCTTAAGAAACATCTGTTCCTCGGGGACTTCGTTTTTTAATTTTCGTGGATTCTCGTCGCACGGCCGCGAGATGAAAGGGACGCGGAACGAGGAGGGCTCGTAAATCGGGAAAGTACTGGATGATAAAAGAAAGTACGATCAATGCCGGTATTATTTCACCCAAACCGTTTTACGTACTTTTCATTGTCGTTTTATTACTGCGCTCTTTCCCGCGAAAATATACTGCTGCTGCGGCTTGCGATTGTCACAAGCTTTGCCGGTCATTTTTCCACGAAATTGCGTATAAAACACGATAGTGAGGATGAAAGGAAAACAATCCGTATTTCTGTGGAGAATGTGGAATATCATTACTTTGATTACGATCACGTGGCTACGTTGCTCTCGCTGCACGAAACGTTATGACTTTTTCGATGATTTCCACGATTTTCCACGGGTCCGGTAAAAAATAGTCGACGCTTTATATACGAGAATATGAAACATTGTCCTTTCCACGAAAACGGATATAATGCCTTTCATACGAGCTGGTCAGGCACAGAGCCGAAAAATATCGAGTAATTGTCCAACGATTCGATACAGTTTTTTAAACAGCACGATGCGTTCGACAGCTTTTTCGCTGTTTTTCGGTGGCCGCGTTTTCATTGAAACCGAAATGCTGCTCGTAAATTAGAGATATTGAAATTGCGAAATACTATTTCGTTCATGAATTACTTGCCGCTTTAATCGGGGCGTGTGTCGTTAAATTGCTAATGAGCGTTACGGCTATACCGAATGCAAAGTAACGTAATAAACGTGCAACGGACGTGCGAATTTTGATTCCCCGAATCGAGGGATCGCTGTTTCGCTCGTTTCAATATTTGCCCGAAGAGAAACGCGCGGCGTGGCTCCCGCGCGATAGCAAAGGGGGAGGGGGAAAAAAATTATCGACGATCTTTCAATTTCTCGCGAATCCGAGGTTTCCCTATTCGAGCCTTCAATTACGTTGTTTCAACGTTCATCAGCGGCGACTCGAGAGTATCGTTCGTCATTCTCGAGCGAGCACTTTGTTGCGAAACGATCCTGGGACTTTCACAATAAATTCTCTAGCGGCGTACTCCGCCGATTCATTAATTCATCGAACTTCCCCAACGAGTCGGGCTTTGTTCTTTTTCTTCCCTCGATTCCATCTATGGCTCTACTTCGTTACGAGGGAATTTTCCCTCGAATGTCTCCCTCTCTCATCGAACCTATCGCTTTCACGGCAACCTGCTTGGGAACGGATCTTTTCACCGAAAACTTCCCTTCCCTTTCATTTGCTTAACGATACTACATTTATATCCCCATGAATCTTCAAAATTATTTCCGCTCCTCGTCCACGAAATGAAGCCGTCTTGCATTCGTCGGTAAGAAACGATCGATCCGATCGGGGAAGTTTGAGAATTTCGTTGAAACATTTCAGACACGATTATTCGCAGCCGCCAGTGGAAAACTCGAGGATTTCTGCGGCGCTGCGTTAACATTGTTTTCATTCGCACTCCTCGGAGAAGCAAATTGCGCGGAAAATGAGTAATTCGTGGGATAAAGGGGTCGTAAGAAAAGACTTTCCTATGGCGTAACAGGGTAATGCCGAATCATTTGGCGATATTTATTAGGATAGTTTTTCATCTCCCCTCTGGACGGCGGCATAATCGTTTGTGAAATCCGCGAAACAAGTTTCTCGGTAAAGGTTCTGCACTTAATGTCAAAAGCAAACGCGAACGTTTGTTAATGCGAAAGAAACAGATTGCCACGGGAAATGAGTAATCTTGCGGGTAATGCCAGAAAGGGGGCAGATGTTAATAAAGAGACGTGGAGGAATGTCAGATTTCATCGGGATCGTTTCGTAAGGGGACTATTATCCGCGGTTAAATAATAAATGCGTTCTTTTAGAGAAGGGGGAGGGTGATGGGTATCGATTTCAATCGCTCGAAAGTACGATTGGAAGAAATGGGGGGGGGGGGGGCGGGCCACCGAGAGAGCCGAGGGAAACTTTCCAAGTTTCTGAATCGCACTGCTTCTGTTTCCCCGTCGGCATTAGCTGTTACTTAATTAATAATGAGAAAAGAGAGGTGGAAACTTTCTGAGCGGTTTATATTGATCCACTGCGTCCACTGTCACCATCTATCGTAAGAAATATCGGCGGGTATTAAGTAATTACCGAACACTGCAGTTTCTTAATGCATATTCCTCATTTTGACAGAGAAGTCTGCGTCGCAGAAAAGCAACTGAACGAAATCAAAGAGGCGGGAATTAAAATTCTAGCAAGTTGCTTGTGATAGGAGCCAGCGGTGCATATATTTATGTACTGAGGATTTTCTATAATTTCGCAGAGTTTAAACGTTGACAGCGCGATAATTTAATCTTGGCGTATTATATAAACAATAGGTACAGAGGATTATGTTTGATTCGTGACACTTAAATCGTCGGTTTTTATAAAATAACTTCTACGATTAAACGCGGCCGACGAGTTGCGGGTAATGTTTTATCGTTTTGTACGGATGAACGTAAAACATTCGAGCATTAACGAATGCTTGTTCATCCACCGTAAATAGCGCGCCTTGTTGAGGCCGAACGTCAGCATATTTAGTTACAAAAGCGGTATAATTTATACATTTAACGTATACGTTAGGCAGCCGTAACTCGTTCGACGTAACAGAAAGACTTTAATGTTTTGCGGGTAAGTATCCATTATCAGCTGTTACGGTTTGCGAAATTGAAAAGCTTCATCGTAACATTAATGCTACGCGAATAAGCAGAATGATAAAGGGGATGTTGTCGTTTGGTTTATTCAGGCGAGTGATCAGTTGCCGAGCGAGGGCGGCACCACCCCTCCCTCTGTCTCTCTTTCTTGTTAGTTAGTTGGTTCGTTTTGCAAGAATGCAGACGGGAGCGCTGCGAAATCCTTTTCGCAGGACGGTCGGCAGAAAGTTTTACCCTTAATCGTGCCGTATCTCGCGAAAGTTGCTCCGAGCGAGCAACAAATCGGCTTTAAGGTGTATACTATTATAAAAGAGATTTCGTGCTGTACCCTTGTTACATATACTTTCATATAGGTATACGTACCTACTTGGAGGGGTACTACCTGAGGCTGCATTAAACTTGGCGAATTCATGCCTAAGGGTACGGATTCTTTGATCCTGCTTTAAACGTGGCAGAACGCCGCGAGATCTGAGCGTAGCACGGTGAACGTACACTAATTTTATTCGCGAAACTATTCTTCCTTTGCGCGAACTGAAAGGAACAGGCGAAACCTGTTTGCTAGTTTTATTTCGACTTTAATGGAACGAGGAAGATAGGGAAGAAAAGGGAAAGACAGCCACCAAGTGCACCAACATTTTCGGAATCAATTTGGGCATCGCGAGCTTCGCAGGCTCAGTTAACCCTAAAGTGGGGCCTGACAGGCCCAATTGAACCAAGTTCTCATGATATTGAAAAAGATTCAGCTAACGATAACTCGTAGCGTTAAAGAGATATTTGTTCAGTATTTCGTTTTGTTATTAAATATGTTTCTTAATAAACAATTATATACATTGTGCTGAGATATTGTCACTATTTAAACTACATGTACCACCTAAAATACTGAGAAGGCTTCCCATCTTCCATCTAAATTCCTACACTACAACTTTCACTAAGGGTATTATTATCAATAGACTATGTAAGTCTGCTAACATATTTGAATCTCTAGTTCACTCTTTTCCGGATCCCTATATACGTTCAAGAGGGTGACAGCAAACTTAGTAGACGACTTTATACCTACCTAGCATATAAGTTATTAATAAGTAATCCCAAATTATATAATGTTCTTTTAAATTGTACGCTAGATACCACTTACTCATGTTTGTACCAAAGGGTAGTACCCGTATATAAATAAATATTATATAATATTATATATTAATAAAGATCGAGTGCAATGGAGTACCTGTAGTGTAAAATTTTCTTCTCAAAATATCCATGCATTTTAGATTCGGAGATATACGGGCCCGTGCGGCCCACTGTGTGCAATGATGTAATTTTAATTTACGCGTGCACTAGAGGGTTAACGACGCGATATTAGCCACTGGCAAACAGTCGATTTATCGTTTAATAGAGGATCGATTAAATGGTATGCCAGCCACGAGTGTTATTCAAATAAAATTGCGTTGGCTGTTCTGTACTATTGCCGTCGCGTTACTTCCAGGGAAATATTGTAAATAAAACTACTGCGCTAATCCAATGCTGCTGGAGGGGAATTTGATTGAAAATAACGGAGAATTCCGGCGCGAAGTATCCGCTGGCAGATATTGCGTTTTAACGAACAGAAAATTGCTCGGCATCGAAACGGCGCGGCGATGGAACGATGGATGGCTGGTTAAAGAGAGTAGCGAGCTGCGTGAGTTCGCGCGACGCTGCAATTCGGCCGTGTTATAAGACCGCCAGGAAGAAACGAAGAAGCCGGTGTAAGTGGCCCGAAGGAGATTGCGCGAGTTTCGGGGGGGAACAGAAGGAAAAAGATATGAAAGTGTAAGAAGTCGGCTCGGTCATAAATCGTACACCTTGCTGCACGGACGCGGAGATAAGGAACGTAGGCGTCGTTTCCGGAACGCAGGCCCTCCACCCAGCAACATTTTCAGAACTTCATCGTTCCTGCCGCGTGCCCGCTCCGCGAAACCGGACAGAGAGGTCCTTTCATTAAAGTCCTGCTTATCCCTTTCGATCAATCTACGCGCCTACGCAGACGTAAATCGGAGGATCGAACCGTCGCGCAACCGAGTCAAGCGACGACAAGTTCTTTCAATATTACGCGGCAAAGTTTCCTCGCGGAAAAGTTTGATCCCGCCGCGGCGACACTATTCTAATCACCATCGATTTCCGTGTGCGTAACTCTGCGAAGCATTTTGCAAGTCGGTAAGGGGAAAGTTTGAAAGTCGAATTGTTCCGGCACACATTCCCCTCGCAGCCACGGAATTCGATTTACATATTTCTCTGCCGGGTTTTCCTGCCCTCTGCTCCTCGGATACCGTAAATTTGCTCGCATTACTTCCTAAATCCGGTTGCATACCGAAAACATTGTCGACGAACGGTCTACGCAACGCTTCGGACTACTTTCCTACCGCGGAATCCCGACGAAAACAGTTGCGTCTGGGGTGTCCGTGCCTCATCTTTTCGCGACAGATCGCCCGCACTCTAAACGGTCACACGCTAGCGCGAGGACCTGTTACGAGCTACGTAGATTCGAACGAATTTAAGCAGCAAAGTCGCAGCTGCTATCGGACATCGTTTCGAATTCCCCTCTTGCGGCACGTTATTGCATAAACATCGGGTTAACGTTCGTTATTCGAATTTCAATTATTATCGGCGCAGCCTCGGCTCCAGCACTCTCTCGCAATTACCCTCTTTGCCACGCACGCCTCCGACCCGCCCTCCCCCCCCCCCGCGACTCTCCCCACCTCGTGCAATCGCGCCGCAATAAATCGATAACGGTTTCAATAACGACTGACAACGCGGCCGCGGCCGCGTGACACGCATCGCTTCCAATTTAAATGACAAAGGGGATTAATCCTCTCGTTTCTAGGAATTTTTACCATTTCAACTCCCTCCTCTACGCCCCCACTTCCTCTCCTCTTTCACACTTCAGCGTCTCTTCGAACGCTCGCTTCAATCCTCCTGTTTTCGTTCAATCCCTTCGTTTATCTTTTCTTTTTCATCCCTTTCACTGAATCGCGATGCTTTTTCCCCGCCTTTCTTTGCTACTGATTGCCGTACTATGGATTCGCCCTTTTTTTCCCGATTTAAACCGCCGCTCCCTTTGTTTTTCTTCCGCCGTTAGTTGGCGCTATTTCGATATTTCAGCCGGGAGCGCGGGGATCGGGATAAAGGGTTCGTTATAAGGAGGACAGCCGAGCGCGAATAGTGTTCGGGATTCCTGTTATTCCGAAACGAATTTCGGTGGATCCCTTGAAATTATTCGCATCACGCTTCGGCGGTTTACCACAATTCCATTTCAACGAGACGATGCATTTATCGCGTGTAAATCGCTTCGCAATTCATGGCTCTTAATCCGAGCCGTTAACGAAACGCGTTCACGTTCGTATCGGCTTGAATTCCTGAAATATCGCAACTTTGTGCAAAGGGCAGCGTTGCCTCTCTGTGCCTGAGAGGAGACACTGGCAATGAGATGCCGCACGAAAACTTCATTTCACTGTAATCGAACGTTTTTCGGAGAACAGAGCCCCACCGAATTCCCCATATGTTCTCCGATCAGATAGACTTAGGTTCTCTCGAATTCCTCGATTGGCAAAGAAAATTGGCCGGAATTTGTTTCCCTCGGAAATCTGTCCCTCCCCTTTCGCGCCGCTCTCTAGCCGCCGATCACGGTCCACGCATTTCGCAGTGATCGAAGGTGATATCTACAATACGCAGCGGCTTTTCGATAGTTCCCGTTGGTCACTCTGAGGCGCCTTGAGGTTCCCTACGGAATGGCCCGTAGGAAGCAGAAATTCCTGAGGGAACCGCGGACCTCCAGCGGGAAGTGCTGCGGCGAACCGCGAGTCCGATCCTGGAATACAGTTCAAACCGAACGAGCCACTCTCGTTGTACCGAGAACGGTTTGCAGGTGACTCCGCCTCTACCTACAAACTAACCCGCTATCGTCCACGGAAAATTGGAAAACCATTCTATCGCAGCTGATATTACGCCCAACAATTCCCTCTATTAAACATTCTTGGTCAATTAGTCGCGGATAATCGGGCTTCCACCGTAGCCGAATCCTATTTCTCGGTTTATTTCCGAAAACCAAGCGTGTCCGTTGCAAGTATGCTCGCAATGGGATTAGCCGGTGGTGGGGTGAATCATGGCTGCCGAACAAAGCAGCGACCTGTATCCCTGGCTGGTGTCAGAAGCCTGTCTTTTAAACGGGAAGTTACATGGCCTGTGAAGAAATCGATTTTCTGCTTCCATTCCCTATCAGCAGAATCCAGGCCAAGCCCAGAATACATTCTTGCGATATTAACACGCGGCCGTCTTAAAAAACGTTCAACGCCCCGCGACAAGCTGTGATTTACGTCTTCCGTAACAGTCCGATTGCCTGGAGAAGTGTGTGATTCGATATAAGGCTGATTTTTAAGCAGCCGATGACAGGCAACCCGGCTTGTCGTGCAGGAAGAAATCAGCGAAGCGAAGCCACAGCGTTGGCGTCCCTTCCGTTTCCTCTCTCTTCCTACCGGCCCAGATGCTAATTCCGTGCACCTGAATAAAGCTGCTATTGTGTGCCATGGAACCGGAAATGATTCCCGGCATCTTCTTCCCTCGGCATTTCTGCCGGGCGTTCAGCTGAACGTAGCTACGAATTTATTTCAGCAAATTAGTGGCGGGCCCGCGTTTTCGCGATTCCCGCGCTACCGCCAGGGCCGGGAAACCGCGCGCGGCTTCCACGTTACTACGAGCTTACGTACACAAACAGACGGGCACCCTATATTTCAAGGGGCTTTCCGTGATTCAAGGGGGTTGGGCGAGGTCTGTGTCTGTGAGCGCGCGGAGCCACAACCGGTGCCTCCAAGCGCCGCGCCAGACGTATCGAGCTACACAGTTTCCTATTTCGTATTGTAAAGACGAAGTCAGAGGGCTGCCACTTGCAATGGTGGTTGAAAGCCCAGCGGGGAAATCATACAAGCAGCAAACAGCTGGAAATGCAAACCAAAAGTGTAACAAACCCCCAAGGGGTTTACGCTATGTAGCCCGGGATGCGGGGGCATTTCGGATTACGCGCATAATACCTAGCATCGGCGACTGTATCAGCCAAGAATGCTCGCGAGCATTCGAGCCGCGAGCGATCGATCGATTCTTCCCTTCCTTGCTGGTCGCGTTACGGTTCAGAATCTTTCATCATCGGCGGTGGATCGCGCGCGGCTTGAATAGGGAACAGTCTTCCGAGGGTGAATAACTTCACCGACGGAGATTTGCAAGTGAAGTTTTTCTGCCGCGCACCCCCTCTTCCTTTACCGTTCTCGGACATTCCCTGTCCCATTTTTCTTTCACTTCTGCAGCCCTCTGGAAACTAGTTAAAGGTTTTAATGACGGTGAAATAACTCGGCCGTATCCTTGGGAAACCGGAGGAATTAAATCGTGCGCGAGTCCGCGAGAAAGTTTTAATCGTAGAGGGGACCTGGACGTTTCGCGAATTCTCCGAAATATGCGTTCGACCACGCGTTTCGAGCCCGGCGAGTAATCCGGAAAGCGCGAATAACAGAGCACAGATGTCGCGGGGGTGGATGCGTGCAGCGTGTATCGCGGGAAGAAAGAAGGCACGTACTCGGAGGGCAGAAGCGAGGGCCGAATGTAGATCATGGCCATTTTGAAAACGCTGGGCGATATCGCGGGAGTCGCTGCTCCACGCTTTCCTGCACCTTAAAAGTAGCAGAGAGCTCCCTCTCTCTCTCTCTCTCTCTCTCGGTCTTTCTCGTTTCCTGTACAATTACTGAATATGGATGAACCGTTGGCGCATTCGTTGCCGTAGCAAGAGCTTAAAGTACTCTCGGTTGCGAAACTATCCGAGCTTCTGCGACAAGACAATTGCACGTCCTGCCGATGCTACTTTCTCCCCCAACCTACGCTCCCTTTTCATCGTTTCTTCGTTTGTTCGCCTTTTCTTCCCCCTTTGCCACGCTTCCCGCTCCGATCCCACATTTTCTTTGCTACTATTTTTTCCCCCGCTTCTACTTCAAAGGGAAGCTTTTAATCCCGTCTCATTGCGCGAATGCGTTATTAACGGCGCCTGTATATTTCCCCTCGACTATCGGGCGTTTATACGAAAATAATTAAGCGAGTTTTATTCCTCTAAATGGGCAGACAACGATTTCAATTACACGAGGGGGATAAAATTGAGGAAGAAAAAGGAAGATGGCCAGTGGCCACTACTTGCCAGCCTGATTGCTTTACATTTAAATTTCCTTTCGACCGGCGAGTTTACTCGTCCCTTCGCGATATCTTCGCGTGTTTCTTGGCTGAACAACGAAGGTGCTGGCTTTCAAAAATGCTCGGGGTAGTTAGCGAATTCGTGGAACGCACACTTTGAGCAATTCACTCGGTGGAAGCGTGTTGGGTAGGTGGTTCTGTTCCTAGCATAGATATACAATGGAAAAATTGAATATTCCGTCTCCACGTGGCGCGAGAATTATTTCGTTAGCCGCTGCCTCCGGGCTCCAATTACCGAGCAGTTTGCACGAATTGAATTTTCGCGGACTTGGATCCAAGCAGCTCCCCATTGTTCCTTCCCGAAAGTACGTAGTCACGTAGCTGGATACCTGGATAGGAGTTACGTTTCACACGCGGGAAGCTATCTTCGGGCTGTTGCACCGAATCAGCTTATTATGTATGTTTCGATGCAACAAGCGCGGCCCCCTCCGTGTTAAATATTCCCCAAACATTCCAGTCCGCGCAATTGCCACTCGGAATTGCAACATCTATCCGGCGCTCTTCGGCAGAAAGTAGACGCGAGGTAGGTGTCGTATTTCGTCGTGGTTCTTTTCATCCAACAAAATTGCAGAAATCCGAAGAAGTAATCTCGGGAGAAACGACGTCGCCCCTTTCCTCCAATTTCCGTCTCTTTTTCTTCTCGTGTACCCATTGTTTGCTAATGAATGGTCGAGGGATTGGCGACCACGTACGTAAGCGGGAGGACGCGGAGAATTTCCGTTCGATTTCAACATCCACGAATGTTCGCCGGCGGAAGAGAAAGTGCGCCTCCTCCGCAGCAACTTGGCGTGTCTACGAGCTTCCCCGGTGCACGCGTGTGCACGCGTCCCGAGTGTTGTTTACCGAGCCCCGTTCCCGGCGCACAGACTCGTGCGCCAGGCGCGTTGTTCTGCCCGATTAAGTTGAATGCATTGTTGCATCGAATTTTGCGAGTCGCGCAGTTTCTGAGGGGTGGCGGCGCGCCACGTGAATTCGTTCCTAGATCGACCCACTCCTTCGACAGAAACTCCCTCGGTGCCTCCGCTACGGTTGCTTACGAAAACGTTTTATCATTCTCTGCTTCGTATAAACGTTCGCATACCGCGATACGTTCCAAATGCTTCTTACCTATTCCCCCATTGTTCTCGAGCGCTGTACCGTTAATTACCAGGACGACTCTGTCGTTCTCGCTACTCGCAGGGATCCGCCGCGAGTGGCGCGCGGACAGACGTGGACCCCGGTCATTAATATCGGCAGTCCGACAGGTATCGAAGCAATCGCGGGCCAGGAGACGGTTACGTCGTGTACCAATCGAGTGTTCCATAACCGAGGGAACGCTGGTATTAGGTATCGTCCGGTGCCGAGTTCGACAGGTGACGGTGACGCCCCTTGTTCCTGTCACTCTAACTCGGGATCGTCTCTAATATCTGTCTCCCCGATATGTACCCGCCGGATGGCTGGATCCCGTTTGTTCTTGGTTACGAGCCGCGGGAAATAAATACACGGCCGGCATCTGCGCTCGCGCGAGAGTCCCGCAGAAATATTAAGCTCGGTAGACGACACGGGGTAGCGCGGGCAGTTAAGAATAATTTTTACCGGGTTGTCGTTTGGCGTGTAACACGTACTCGGGAGGACGAGCGCGGACGCTTCAGTTCCGGTGGAAGAGTGCCGTTTCGTGTTTTCCCGGCATTAGCCGGGAAATTCGGAGCGCAGGCGCCGCTAACTCGGCGTACTCGCGCTAATTAGAGTCCGCGGATGGCGCTTTAGGTCGCTTCGGTTACCGTGTCGACCACACGCTTAATATAAACGTAGTTGCCGCGAGTGCTCGCACGATTCGCCGGGGAGACTTTAACTGCGCGCGGAACGTGGCAGGCACGCGTCGCAAAAACCACCGGCAACCTTTCCCAAGATGTTTTTCAAGCTGCTGCAAATAAGACGTTACCGCGCGGCCATTTGCCAGCTCTTGTGTGCTCGAGGCGGCAAGGGGGAGCATTAATGACGCGCGTATTTATTGCCTGCTTACGTACAGATGGCGTAGTAAAAGTAGACGGGGGAGTTTGCGAGGAAGTATCACGCGACGAAAGGATCTTTTCATCGGACAAGCTTCCAGTCGGTTCCCTGCTCGATCTACGGGTGGTAGGCGTGCAATGTGTAATCGCGATGAGGATAGCAAACGCGGCGATCGCGTGTTGCCAGAAAAGGGCAAGTGGAAGGAGGAGCGCGGTCAATAGGAAAGAGTAGAGGGGGATGGTAATGATATTTGTAGTCCGGTGGTTGCAGATTTGAATAATGGGCCCGCATAATGGATGGTGCGTCGAGTACATATTGCCTCTGGCCGCATGAACCGCGTCGCACTGAGCTCGGCTAAAACGAATAAGGGCTGTGCCATTTCGAACAGACAATTCGATTCGATCGCTAATTCCAGTCATCCACGGTTCACTGAATGCGCTCGTCAGCTGGAATTCTCTAAAATTCCTTGATTTCCTTCTGCGTCTCGTCGCGGGCCCCCGATTCCTCGGAACTTCGGCTCATTTAAATACGAAAGTATAATACCAATTATGGGCCTCTTTTTACAAGAGATCATTATTTTACGAGTCGTAACTTCTCTTCGAGACTCGAATAACAGAAGGCCTCTTTCCTCTGCTTTGGACAGTGACACGTCTTTTATGGAGTCGTGAGTCAATTATATTCTCGCTAGCAGAGGTGGAAAGAGAACCAGTTCCATTTTGCTGGTACAAAGGATTCATAGCCGGAATCCTTCCATTCTTTCCTCCGAGCGTCAGAGAGGTCCTGTCGCGATTAAATCAAAATTAAGGGAACCGGAGCCGGAGCCGCCGCAGAGACCTACGCAGCTGGGAGCGGCGCTCAGTCGAATGGGATGTCTTTGAGCGTGCCGTGGAATTAGTGTCGCCGCCATTTTTACGAGGTCGTAGTCTCTCTGCAGCGTAAAATTTATCTTCCGTCGCAAATACCTCTTCTTCCGTCCCGTTTCCATCTCGTTCCGTCGATTTCCCAGCGCTGCTCGCAGTCTTTTAGAAGTTGAGCGGAATCTTGGGCCCCGGCTCGGGGTTACTGCCTGACACATTTATCGGTTTCATCGGCAATCCCTTCTCGCATCTCTTTCCATCTGTCTTTACTCCGTCTCGTTCCAAAGACCGTTCCACCCTATCTCCCTCCTTCTCCTTTCCCGCTCGATACCCCCTCCCCCTCGCAGATATCCTTGATTACGAAAAGCGCCGGGAGAACCTTTGCAAATTGCTCGTTCGAACGCCCCGAAGGACTTTCCTCTGTACGTATCGGTTCATCGTCTCCGAATGGCATCGCTCGTTTCTCCTCCGTCATCGGGGTGACCGCGAGTCCCAATAAATTTCTCTTGCATACTCCCGCTTCATTTGCATCCTCCGCGTCACCGGTCCACCTATTTCCGGAAGCCGAGTGACAACCCCGAGCCACCGTCTCGCTTCCCGCCGCGTATTATCTAGGCGACGCTCGTTGTCTTACGGCTCGTTGGCTCATTCAACCTCCGTATCCTGTCGGCTCCCTTACACCTCATTAGACTTAAAAACGTCCACGTCGAAAGCAGCCAGGGCTCTATTCCCGTGATACTTTAAGCTCGCCAGCGAGCCAAGCCATCGCTAGCTGGCTCCTTTTTCTCCCCGTCGAAACTTTCCTTCCTAGGTACCGAAAGCCTGCCGCTGAGAACCGTAGCCTACTTAGTCGATTACACGAGATTCGCAGCGACGCGTGCTCGTCGGATGTTCATTGTGCCACGCGGTAATCGTACTTGCGAGTTGGTGTGAAACGGTGAGGGCGGTCAGAGGACGGAGGGAGCGGGTGGTGAGGGATTGGGTAATTTCTGTCGTGAAAGTGGCGCGCATACAAGGGCCTACGATAACGCAGACATTGATAGAGATCGGTTACCGGGTGAGCTATGTCAGCCGAACCGCCTCATTTCCTTATGGCCTGTAGTCTCAGATGTTCCAACGACGGCCGGTCTAATACGAGCAACGCCTGATTACAAACGATTTATCGTTAGGGATACTGTTCGGTAATAGCCGCGGAACCTTGCCCCGCCGTCGGCCGTGTTCGCTTGCTTACTGGCTCGATTTAGGCTCGCGGTCACCGCGGCAGAATATTCGGCAGACTTCTTTTTTTCGGGGGAAGAACGATGGTGGGAATCCAGATAGTAATATTCTTCGCTGGTTCACGAATCCAAGGGGAGATGTATTTATACGAGCGATCAATTCGAGCTGCCAGCTAGCTCGAGGTGTCGGCAGAGGGGCCAGTTTAAAATTGATCGCAGATAGCCTCGCAATCAAATATTGAAAAAATTGATAACCGAATTTTCGTCTCGACCGGGTGCAATCTGTTTCGATCGGCTCCGTTTCTGTCCCGTTATCGACGGAGCCGCGAGAAACGTCCCTTCCCCCGGTATCAAACGAAATTTTAATAAAGACTTATCGTGGTCTGTTAAATTCCGGGGTAATTGCCCAAGACAGGCCGAGGAGCGTAATTAAATTCGAGACTGGCTTCTAAGGATTGCTTGACGCTGCAGCGCGATGATGTAAACGGAAGATTGCGCGGAAATGGAAACACGGAAACGCCTGTGCAAAGTCTGAAATGTAATAATGCAGCGAGACGTTTCATCGCCAAGGCGAGATTTACCTGGCGTCATTGTGCTCGACGTTGATCTCGCGGGGAAATTGCCGGTAACATTGTTTTCGCGGATAATGCGAGTAATTCGTTGAGGATATAACGCAATGTAGAACCATACACGCGCGCGTGTTGAAAGCTTGATGCACTCGGCCAGTGTAAAGATGCTCCTCAACGCGAGAACAGAAATGTACAGCAGCCCGATTCGGAGTTCCATTCACTAAGGAGGGCTATGGACACAGAATCTTTTCGAGCAGCACACCGAAATCCACATTAGTATCAAAGTTTAAACGAAGCTCTAGCTCGCAAAGATTCGATCAGTCGTTCCATCTGTGCTCGTAGTTCTTGTTCAGAGATCCCCGCGTGAGCATCGCACCTATCTCCGTTTCCGCGCCACCGAATAATCCAGCGTCTCTTCTCCAATTTCCATTCCCGATGGAAATGTAGTTAAAATTATTCGAAATTCCGTGGCGCCCGGCCGGGTTTTTGTTGCGTCGATCGCCGAGTGCGGTGACATTTCCGAGGAGGAACAAGCACGTCGCGGTCGGGGCAGCTGGGTCGACGATGAAACGAGCAACGTTAGAAATCGTGCTTTGTGGACGCGCAAAAGGCGGTCGCGCATAGAGCGGCCTGCGTGCCGACATGCAACCCCGCATTTCGCGGTCGCCTCTCATATGCACCCACCGGCACCACGCCCTTCTAGAAAATTCAGCCCGCCACCCTGCCACGGCGAATTCGCGTATCCCCTTACGTACCTGGTTCCAGCCCACTCCTGTCCGCTCTAATTTTTCGCGTTTCGCGCAGAGGGAGAAAGAACTTCTCCGCCGCGCGATATTGCATCGAAAATGTCCGTTGTGGTTTTTAATTAATGCGCACGCGGAGCATCGGTTCTTTCCCACGCTCTTCCCGTCTTCCCTTTTGTTTCCCGCTCCCCCGTAAAGCCACGCTACACGGGGAATTGAATAAAGCGCAATCGAACTAAGCCACGATCCACGGCTCAGCAACGCTTAGTATGTACCCGCTTCTCTGTCGCAGCAAATACGCGTTTCGCGAGAGCGGGGAAGCTTTAGTACGCTTAGGACTCATTTTCTCCGAAGTTAACAACGTTTGAATAATGTGAATAATGTTCTCGGTGATGGAGCACAAGCAGAGATCCTTTCCTGTTTGCAAGCTATTCGTGTCGATAGAGAAATAGACGAGAATGGGTACGCGGGTCTGCGCGTCGAAGATATGAAAAGCACATGATCGCAGCGCGGGGCGCGTGTGTACACACGGGTCATATATAAGTGGCTTTCGTTGGTATTTACGAACCGGTGGCTGGGAAAAGGAATCGGAGTAGGTGGGTAAGTAGGTACCAATATACGGAGCTAGGTAACGAAGAAGTGACGTTTCTCTCGGCTCTTCGGAGACGTACCAAAGCTCGATCATTCGGGCGCTGCAAAAATTACGAAACAATTTATTCGGCCCCGAAAGCGTTCGAAGACCAATCGAGCTGCGGTTAAAGTGGGGCTTCGCGATCGCCTCGCGAACGGACGACGGAACTTTTTAAACAGGGGGGTATCGTCTCGAAAGTTTGTCGAGGGATTTCCGCGGTCGTGTCAGATCTCGTGGGGAGAGGAAGGAGCGCGAGCGACTGCGGGGGATAGAAAGAAGTGGAAGAAAGTGGAACTGGCCGGGCGAGGGGCAGGAGAAGGGAACTATAGAAATGCGAGGCAGTGCCGACCGATGAGAAATCTTCATCTTGCCTCGCGAATAATAAATGTGTAGGCGAACGTGGGGACATTAGCGGGAAGTAACTCTTCCCTTTAAAGAAATGCAGAAATGCAAAAACTTGCGAGACCGCGAATGTCTGTCTAACCGCAAAAATATTACCCCGCGGTCGGATTTTTGCGATGGCCGATATCTTTGCCGAAGTAAGTTTCCTTGGCCAGAAGCTTTACACGTGGATATTATCGTCCTGGGCGAAATTCTCGGGCAACGTTCGGCTGGGTCTAAACAGGAGCTACACCTTCTTACAATTAATAACAATGATTCATCGCCGTCAACATCGCCGTCGCTATTGGTCGTCATTTGTATATTTATTTGACTATCGCGTATAACGGCCCGCTGTGAAACCGGAAGGTAATAAATATATGGGACAGCGTTCAAATTGATATTTTGCATAAACGATGATTAACGATACACTCGGCGTTGATACATCGCTAATCAAAATTATGACGATTAATGAACCGCTCGCTATAGAATTGCCAGCGTGCACGCAGCCGCACAGCTCCGCCGCGCGCAACGCTACAGAACGATTTAATCCGCGCGGATTACGCGATATTGTCGCTGTATTGAAACTTCGCGTTGCCAGGCAAGAAAGGCAGAGGTTCCGAATTTAGAAAGATCAAAAAAACACCGGGAATAACACTGTGAAAATATACAGCGACGTTAATGCCGTCAAACAATACCGAGGATTTGCCGAGCTCTGCAGTCCGAAGGAGCTGGAGGATCGGCAAACGAAACGAAATGGAAAAATGAGGGAAGCTCAAGCTTCGTGACAGACGGGTTTACGTGGATGTACGCCGAGTAACGTACCTGTACTGTATAGAATGGTTATTTTTCCGTTTGTAATGCGAGCTTAATTCTGTTTTCGCGGCGGCTGACCTATTATTTTTTTAACATATACATATAAATAGTTTTGGTATGCATCTGTTGCGGTATGCTTGTCAAGTTGCCTGCGTATTTTTATTTGCAATCGACCCTAGCCTGTTGGAAATGTTATTAATTCGATATCGAATAAGCAGAGGAAGCGAGAACGAAAATGGATTCGTCCTGTGCTTGCGTTAATACCTGCAGCTTTATCTGGCACTGTTCACGATTTGTTTGTGGGGCGAAACGGTTTTCACCGACGAGAAGGGTTACCCTTCTCTCTCTCTCTCTCTCTCTCTCTCTCTCTCTCTCTCTCTCTCTCTCTCCGAGTGAGTTTTGTAGAGTACACCGCCGAAACAGACATTCTGTCGTCGCGGAAAGAGAATGCTGGATCAGCAACAACTAGTAGGAGGAGTAATGATTTTATTGTTTGCTAGCCTGTAGTCGGAAAATCGAATGGTAACGCATAAACGGCCCCATTGTCGCGCTTGCCCGGCTCTCTCGCTTCTTCGTGGCGTTGCGCTCATCGCCCGTGTTTTATTTCCAACTTTAAACTCGTTGGATGCAAAACTGAAAACAACACTCTCGTCGTGTAAAAAAAATTGCGCGACTTTTTCCCCTCCATTGTCTCTTTATTCCGAAGAATCGAGAATTGAGGGAAACGTGGCAAAGCTTGCTGTTGTGTAAATTTTGGAGATTTGTTAAGCTGTAATATAACGATATTTTTATACGATGAAACTGTAGCGTCGAAGTAACCGAATTATCGTTTATTTTAATTTGTTCTTAGCAACATTTTTAGTGCACCTAGATGAAAAAGTTATCGAGGAATTTTGCTCTGCCAAGTTCACAGTACAGATGGCAATTTAATTCCATAGCTTTTGCAAGTAGTCCTATTAACTTCTCCTCGCGAAAGTTCCATTCATCTCGACCTCTTCGCGTTCGAAGCGTTCCGCGATGAAACGGCTTTCTGTCTAGCGCCGGTGATTTTCCTAGAAATCGATTTAATTAATGTCAGCGCGCCTCTTTTCCGAGTGCTTTTACAATAAAAGCAACAGTACGAACAATCGTGGCCGCAAGAGCTTTCAAAACGGCGCACGAGGCTCCACTTTTTGCCGACACCGAATCGATATTATTCTATATCTCAGAAATGTTTAGAATTCCCTGCCCTCAAGGAAGCGGAAACAATGTTGCCGTTATTCCGTGCGTAATCGATATTCAACTACCTTCGGGAACTTAATTTCCATTATGTCGAGCGAAGTGGTTCAGCGGAAATAGTGCTTCTCTTTAAAAGACCAACAAATTTCGTGTTCAGATTGGATAACGCGTGTAGTCGGCTCGAAATATACGTAGCTGCGACAGCGTGAAATGCAAGCATTACGGTGTGCATCCAAACGATAATTTACATTACTGTTTACAAAGCCCTGGGATTTATATTTATAGATTTATGGGCAAGCACGACCGACGAGTCGCGCATTAACAGCGCAGCGCGTCAATTCTGTCAGCTTCGATCCGTCCGTAAAATTGAGAACTTTACGATCGTACCTTTCGCAAACACCGCTCGCTTGTTATCTAAGCCTAACTTTCATCGAGCGGTTCGTTTACGGGAAGTGACGAGAGCGTCGTTCAACCGACACGCCCGTTTCGAAACTCATTCGTCTGATTGCTCAGCTCCGACCGAGGGCGAACCCGTAAATTTCATCCCGAATCCATTTTTCGAGATTGATGCAATGCAAATCTACTGAGAGGCGACGATTCCCAGCCGTTACACGAGAAAAACTCGATCGTATAACACTCGCGCCGTGACGTTTCTTCCCTCACCGGTGAAATATCACTATCGGCAAGAGCCGGCGCGCGTTACGCGAGCAATTTTGCATTCACTTTTTATTATCCCCGATAAAATTTTAACGATCCACCGGCGCTGCCGAACGCCGCTGTCGTTCGACTCGGAGGTTTTGTCCATTTCACTAGAATAGGTGGACTTTCGATATATCTTATTGTTAGAGGGAGGGGGGGGGGGGGGGGGGGTGTTGCAGCAAGCGGAGGAAATTTACAGTCGCAGAAGAGGGAAGTAAAGTATCCGGATCTTAAGAAGATTTTGAATTTAAGGTTGGAAGGTAAGATGGTTAGCCGGAGGCGTCATGAATTTTCCACCGCGATTGTAAAGAACAGGTTGCACGAGGAGAGCTTCCACGAGGTTAGACGTGACTCCTGTCAGCGGCGACGTTGTAAGATTTCATATTTCTCGCACTCGTGACCGCATACTCGTTTTGTGGCTCTCTTCTCTTCTCCAGCTTCTTATCCCTCGCGCCGGAGTTGATCCGTCACGTCTCTCACCCCCTTCCCTTCTCTCCTTGGAGCCCGTCTGACACAAGTTTCTATATGAATTAGAAGCAAGACGTTACATTTTGTCGCGGCAACTGAATATGTAGTTGAAAAGCTCCAGACAGGAAAAGTTGAGATGAAGCCGAAGCGGGTTTTCATCTTGACGTTTCTTGAAATGCAGCTGATTCTACATTAACGCCGTATAGGATTATTATAAGTGCAGGAATAGTCCCTTCTAGGAGTATTAAAACTCCATTAGATGGTTCGGCGAATTCCGTGGAATACATTTTGCCCCGGGGCGATTTGCGTCCGTCTGTTCGAACGTTGCATAGAGGAGATTGCGATTTATGTGTTCCTGATAGTAAAAACGGGGCTGCGCGTCCGATGTCGTACACGCGTGTGCTCGCATCCGTGACCTGCATCAGAGAGAAATCCGTGCATCGATCAAGGAAAATTTCATTTCAACCCATTCGAGCGCTTTCCAGTGGAAGTTCTTGCCCCGTTTTTACAATTAGTGTCCGTTGAATCTAAATCTTCGGTTTAAATCGTTGCATTTCGATGTGACAGCGCAACAGCTCCGCGTATCTAAATTCCGAGCTCCGCCCGCCAGCAAATTGTTGGTGTTTTTGATAGCGGTGGGGTGGGTAAAAAATGGAATTCTAAAGTCGACGCCAGGGAAAATTCGCGAGGCGATAAAATATCGGTAATAGGTAATTGCCATTAAGCATAGCCGGTGGTTTTGTCAGCGGTGGAATGGGACTCCTTCGACTAAATGGTCCTCGATAGTTTATGAATATCCTGGACGGAAGATTTGGTGATCGGAAATCTGGTTCGGGGTTAAATAATTAATCGCAGCGGTTCGTCCACGTCGGGAAGACGATATCGCGTTAAAATCGGATGCCCGCTAATGAACAATCAATTCCCGCACGCTATCGATAGACTGCGTGTAATGCGACTACGGATTGACGATTCAGCTGGGTCAGTTACCGTTAAATTTCGTGTCAAAGCTGTCTTAAGGGCAGATACGAGTAATTGGATTGCGCCGGACGGCTCTTCAGAGTTCTAATCAATTTATGAATGCGGTAACGTAACACGAGATTGCACTATGTGCCAGAAAGTTCGCAATGACCGGGCTGTTGTTGCCCCCTCGAACTTTCCCTCGATATCGACGGCTACGTTCCTCCCCCTTATTTGCCTCCGCTTCCACGCACAGCCTCTCCCTTCTTTATTCCGTCGCCGGTCCCATAGCTTTCGGCTGCGAAACCTAGAAGTAACCGTTTAACCGGCTGAAACACAGAACGGAGGTGGAATTCCGTTTGAAAGTTTGAAGGCGAGAGGCGTTGGTTGGCATTCCTCGACGCGCAGCCAGTGCTTCAATGTTTCTCGGCTTGTCTGGATTATTAGCATCTGTGAATTTCAAATTGCAACTTTGGGCCGACACGCGACTGCTGCAGATAATAACGGGACACGGGGTAATCAGAATAATGTCGAGTACGGGGCTGGGAAATTTAGAGTAAGCACGGTTAAACGGAGTTAGTGTGCCGGCATTGAAACACGGCATTGAATGTCCTGAAATAGTCTGCCGCGTTGCAGCTCCGTTTCGCGGGCGAAGCTTTCGATATTAGGTTAGCGAGCGCAGGCAACGCGCTCGCGGCCCCCGGGCGTCTCTGATCGACAATTATGGCGCGGATTTCGCAATTGAAACGAAGTTCCCGATGTACACCGCGAACGGGACGGGATCGTCTGGGTTTTTAGGAGGGTTTCGAGGAGTGGATGCGGATCGAAGGTAAGACGATCCTCTCGGCGGCCGCGGCGTCTCGGTCGGGCGAATAATAAAATTCCTCTCGAAAAAGTTCGGAGGTTCCAGGGGGAGGCTTTGATCATTGGTCGACGATACGTAGGGAAGTTCGGCCGTTGGGCTTGGGTCGAGGCTAAAATTGAATTCGGATATTGAACTGGGAAGTACTCATGCGATGGAAATAAGAAAGGCTCGCGTGGGATGACACCGGTTCCCTCTCGGCGTGGCAAATCCTCCGGGAAATCTAGGATCCCTCGAACCCTGGCTTGTGTCCCTGCTGATCGTTGTCCTGCAGTATCCAGCGAGTATCAAGGCCAGCTCGTTGACCGTGGAATTGCCAGGCCGCGTGCCCGATACGCTTACGTGCCTCCTAATTACTTGCCCTCCTAAGCCGGAAGGCTATCATCCCCCTTTCCACCCGACGGGGCGGAGATTCTCCGCTTTATCGCGTAACAACGATAGCCCCCCCCCCCCCCCCCTAATTGAATCCGAGCCTCGTTACGGGAAACGATCGCTCATCGATTAACCGACGCATTATAAATCGAGATTGAGCTTCAATCACAAACGTCCACCTTAACGTCATCGATGCTTCAGCCCAGCTAGCTCCAACACTCTCGCCCGCGACGAGCTAAATTCCAATCGGGCTAGGCAGTGGGAAAAATTGGAAATTTCTATTGGTAGCTCGAAAGGATCAAGGCGAATATTATATGGGGTGCTATCGGGAGTGTCCGTCCGTGGCTGGTCGAGATCCTGCTCGTACGATCGAGTAATTTCATGTTTGCCCCTAAAGTCGTTCTTAGAGCGGGCACAGACGAGCAGCCGAGGTCGTTTGGCCGGCTCAATTTCGCTAAGTAAAAGGATCTAGTGTGAACGAGTAATAACGTTCGCCTCTGACCCCCGGATATTCCTGTTTTCTTCTTCTTCGCCCCGCAGTTAGTTCAGAGGTCGAATATACGAGCATTCGAGCGTCTAGTCCACGGTTTTCATCGCCCTCTGCTTCATCTTCCGGCCGGATGACTCGGTCTGCCATTAATTTTCGTAAACCCAACATCCCGTGGCGCCAATAAAGCGCAAATTTCTGGATTCACGGTGAATAGTCGCGAAAATAATTCCACGGTCACGAGCAAGCTCCGAAGGCCAGGCTTCCCCGTCCCTTTTCTCTTACATTAAGCGTGGATAAGCATCGTAAAAGGATTTGCATAATTGGGAAAGCGTTTCGGTAATTAAAGCTTCGATTCCTTTTTCCCCGGACTCGATGATGTTAAGGTGTCCAGCTACCGATCCGGAGATCAAGCAGCACCGTGCCTAATTGTAATTATTCGAGTAACGCAAAGGGCTTGGAGGATTGTGGTCCTTCGGGATCCCTGAACAATCGGGCCAGCAACTTTCAAATTGAACTCCGCCCGATACGCGCGCGTCCCCGTTTTTCCAAGGTTCTTGCATTCTATTTACCGGCCTCGCTTTGGAACCGTCCCCACCGGCTGTGCCCTACGAAAGGGAACGCTTGATTGCTGGTAGCAATTAATGGTCCACTCTGACTGTGAGCTATCGAAGCGTCGTATGCCATCAAGATAACTCCGCGAGTGAGCAATCAGCTTCGTACAAGCAGCTGTAATTCGATCATTTCCTTGATTACACGGCGGGGTTGTACAGTTCTGTCCCCGGTTCAAGGCACTTACTTGCCTATCTACAGCGACTGGGAGAAATTCAGATGATCGAGGGGATGCTTATCGCGTCGTACACCAACATCGAGGGAGAAACGGAGGTGGTATCCGAAATTTCAGCCGAAGGACAAGGTAACCGAGGCGGAGAACTGGCTGGTTAGGCCAAAGGGCATAGAACAAAGGGAGCGAGGAGTGATAGGGGGTAGAGGAATAAGGGAAGACGGGTGGACAGGGGACATAAAGCAGGCTACGCCTGCTGACTTTATGGATTCGATTATTCGGGCTTGCTGCCTGTGCAGCAGTTCTCTTGACCCAGCGCGGCTGATCCTCGGGAGCAAAGGGCCGGCCAAAGACAGCGGGGCACGGTTCCACGGGGCATAATTTAAATTTATATCAGGCGAAGGCGGTGAGTTGGCAAGTCTGCTTTAGAGGCGCCGTAAAAGTGATTGCGTCGAAACGTGGCGGAGTTTTTCCTCGTTCCGCCGCGACCGGCTCCTCCTCCCTACCCTCGATCCCGATCCCGGGCAACTCGCACACGCGTGCATACAATAAATCGCGTGGCCCGATAAAATATTGATCAAGAAGAAGCCGATCCCGGTCGCCCACGGGAACGAACACGGCGGGGCGAGGTACTCTTGACGAGCAACGTTTCGCAGTCTCGTGCCTCTCCCTCGCATCCTACTCTTCTTCTTCTTCCCGCGATTGAAACGAGGGGAACAGCAGGGGAAACGGAAGATGAAACGGCTGCGCGAAGAACCGGAGCCCCGCGACGGAAATTGGTATTCCGCGCTCTTTAATTTTAGACTGATCGAAAAGACGAGGCCGCTGAAATACAGGGCAGCGAGCTCGGTAATGGTTCGATCCTGAAACGCAATACCGTCAAAGGAAGACAGTGCTATAATATGATTACTTTGACGACACGGCAGGGAGGACGCAAGGAAATTACACGCGCTGGGGAATAGCGAAGAACTCCGTAGCTAGTCTCGGAAAGTAGAAACGTCATCGAACCAAGTTAGAGGGCTAATATCGAGGGGCACTCTTTTGCCCAGCTCCCTCCAGGAACTCTGGAGAATTGACCGAATCGCGTAGGAATTTTGTAGGGTGAGTGAGACAAGAGTGCCTCGTTCCGCGTAATCCAGCGTGCAACGTCGAGTTACCGACAGCACCACCGCCTCCCCTTAGACAGCTACGGTCCATTCATGGACAAAGAGGGATTAGCATAGGAATTACTTCCGACTGGACGATAAAGCCCAGGCAAAACCTTTAAAGCCGAAACGAAGGTCGGCCCGTGCTCGCTGCGGTCACACTGTATTTCCTAGGGAGGAAATTGGCACGCGCTGTCGAACCATCCAGGGGACCGGGTCAACCCATATTATTCCAATTCCAAGGGTCGATCTCTCACCTCCGATATACTAAGAGACCTATCGGGCTCGATGGCTGGCTCAACCTTCCCCGAATCTGTCCCCCTTGGCAGCCGTCAAAGCTTTTTCTGGGATTGTTTGACGAAACGACCGGACAGAAGCCAAAGTTTGCTGGCCGCGTATCGACCGAGCGGAACGAGACTACCGAGACTATGAATTTTTCGAAACGAAACTACCACGATGCCGGCCTAAATCCCTTTAGAGGACCTCCGCCCTTTAGGGCGGTATTCTTCAACCACCGATCCACGGAAAATTTCGCTCGAATCAACTAACAAAATGAATGATAAAAATTAAATTGTAATTTTATGACATTAGATTTAATATAAATATTTACATTGGTTTTTATATAAATATTTCTCCTATTTTCCCCGATGTAAAGAGGTTGAAGAACGCTGCCTTAGGGGTGCTCTTTAGAGTTTAACGTGTAACCACGTGGTTCGCTCATCGATAACTCCAACGCGGGGCGTCGAAAGGTCTAACGAAGGTAGCTATTAACACGTGGATGACTGGGTAACGGGAATAAGAACCGATATCGAGGCGTCTGTCTTTGACGAGGCACAATGTGCCTCGATCAGACGTCTCGAATGGCTCGTAAGTAGTCGGGAGAATAAAGTTTATTACGCTGAGGAAATTCAACGGCGGAGATCGATGCGGGATTTGAAACGGGACCGACCGGCAGAAACAGCCCTGCGCTTATCTGGGCCGAGGACGACAGGGAAGATAAAGGGAGCAAGCGGAGGGGGTGGGCGAGGGGTTCCAGAAGAAGTACCGAGGAATATTAACGTCGAAATAGCGGCACGTTAATATTCCTGCTTTATATCGAATCCTGGAAGACAAAGTGAACAAGTTTTCTCGGAGGGAATGCAAGTGGCGCCATTTCCGTCTCTCTGGCCCGTTTCCCTTTATTAGAGATCGTACCAATGGCCGGGGGATTGAATTAACGGTATCTCGACGGCAATACGATAATTAGTATCGCCCGGAAACGGGGAGCGTAATAATAATGGTGTGGACGAGATACAGGTTCCGAGAATACACTTTCATCTCCAATATTCAAACGACGAACCTTTCCGTCCGAGCCGTTTTATCTCAAAGGTGAAAACGTACGGTGGTTTTAAAAGTTTCATTCGATCGGGGGGTCAAAAGAGCGGGGGCGTTTCATTCTCCATTTCAGTAAGGCGGAAGCGGAGGTTTTCATGAATTCCAATTACGATAACATTCTCGGAGGATCGGACTCCTGAGGCGCTTACAAAGCTGCTCTTTGCAAACAGTTTAGCAGCTCCAGGTGCCATACAGGATGATAATTGGTGGTTTCTGAGATGGATCCAGTTTCGGTGGAAACAACTTGGAATTCAAACCGCGGGAGGAAAAGTATCGGTAGGATGTATAAGAGCAGACGAGGAGAGATCACGCGAGGCGCGAGTCGATCACGCTTCACGCACTTCGGCTAACCGTTTATTTGCATACGGAAGTCGCATATTCCCGATGAACTCGGGTTTAACGCGCTCCCCTTCTCGAGCTTCCCTGCCGCTGCTCTTTTCTATACGAGAAATCTGGGCTTCAATGAGTTACCAGCGCGTTTCGGTAAACTCGAAATGATATTTCGCACGGGTTTCCACCTCTCGTTCCTGTCGTTTATTCAATGTTGCGCGTCGAGTTTGACTTTAACGACAAGTTAGCTTCAGGTACATGGTTCGCAATCGCCGTTTCAATTAGACGTAATTAATAAACTTCAGACCGATACGTCGCGAAATTTTTTCCCCCAACTTCGCACGACGGTTAAGCGACTGCGTGAATATTTTCGGAACGATTTCCTAGTCGGTCCCTTCCTTTTTGCCAATCATATGAACGCTTCCGATGGAAGTTTCCGGTGGTATTTAATCAGAAAATACGCCCGATAGAGTTTCTCGGGGTGCAACGGGCTTTGATCCTGGACGACCCGTAGCTTTCGTCTCCAAGCGCAGGCGAAAATGTAAAGCTAACGGGAAAGAGTAAAGCAGCTTGTTATTCTTCGTTCCTGGTCAGGCGCTAGCGGGCGCATTTTACTCGATGGCTGAGGTTTAAGGGAGAAGTGTTTTGAAAATTCAAAGAACGAATAGCTGCTAAGCTCATTCTCGGCCCGCTCTCGGGCTTCGGAGGCAACGTCTCTCATCAGCATCCGCCAATCCGGCATTTCCATTCCTCGGTTAAACGTACTTTCTTTCTCCTTTCCAACGTCTTCCATCGGGCACTGCAGACCCGTTTCCGCTTACCCAGCCACTCTTCCACGCCTCACGGCTTTCTCTCTCTCTCTCTGTTTCTCCTTTCTCTCGATCCCGATCTCTTCTTCGTTTTGGTATATCGCGCTTCGTCGCATCATCCACCATCAGACCGTACACTTCTCCATTTCATTTCTGTTTCCCTCGATTCACCGAGCCCGTTCAACTCGCGCGCTAGAAACTCCAGCACGCCCGAGCAGCGTCTTGATATTAAAGGCCCGCCATAAATTATGAAGCTTTGTGTTTGAAACGTTTCCTTATTTACTCGTTTGGTTCGTTTACTCTGGCCTTTTCGCCCACCCCACGCCCCCCCCCCCCCCGGACCCTTCGCTCTCCGCGATTCATCGCCGTTTTATAGTGCCGGCTTGGAAGAAGCCGGGTGTGACGTTCTCGTCGAGGGGAACAGTGTTTGCTCGTAGTACCGTTTTCCCGACTCGAAGAATTAACGGGAAAGAGAAACGGGGAGCCTCGGCCCCTTTCAGCGGGACGGTTCTCCAAGCGACGGCCACCGTTGTGTTTGCAAAATGAAATTATTACGGCGGCGAACGCGGGAATGAACGTCGGGGGCGATGAAAAAGTTATAATGGGAACGGGTGTTTCCAAGTGGAAGTCTTGACGTATCAACTCGATCTCGAAACTCGTGAAATTTCTCGTCTGAGATAACAACGTTCATCCTCGTTCCACGTTCGATTCGGGGGAGGAATAATGTGGTACTCGCGCAAAAACGCGTGCGAGCTTTTACGGCGGGGCGTGCTTACGAAATAAGGAGGATAGAACCTTAGGAACTTTTATTTCTCCGAGTCTTTTGCACCAGCGTTCCCTGGCAAACGAAGGGGGAACCAGTGAACCAACGTCGAGTATAGTAAACTCTCGCTATGAGCTCACTCTCGGGGGGCTGGCGGGGCGAGCACTTAACGAAAAATGAAGCGAGATGCCGGGATAGCTACGAGCGCTAAATTTACTGTAACATTCTTCGTTATCGAACGCGATGGCTTACAGAAACTGCGCTTGCTTATGTTTCCATCAGATTACCTAAGATAGTAATGATACCTATTCCTCTGTTCAACATATTTTCAGAAGAGTTCGCTCCGAAATGTAATGCCTGCGGCGCAAAGCGGTCGCTAATGGATTCAGGAAGAGCGTGCGCGTCGTCACTCATGCACACGGCATTAAAATTTACGTCCACGCCGTTTGCGTGTAGCGCCCTTTACGGTGGGTGGTTTCCGTTTGGCCGCACACGCGACAAAAATCTCGATGGAGGTACGCTGGGACGTGCCGCGAGAATGAGCCGGGCATAATTGTCGACGCCACGAATGCTGGTCGTTAGTCGAGCATCCGTCGCTGTTTGCCGAGCAAACAAATTGCCAGTCCCGCGAAACACGTTTTACAGGGCGGCAATCATATTTTATTCCCGATGAACGTTTGTCGCCGGGTCCCGTCGATACCGCGGAGACGCAGACGGGCGGGATTCTGATCATCGATTGGCCAATTGTATCGTACAACGGGCAAATTATTTTCTCGCAAATGAATCTTTTCGGGCGCGAATTAATGCGGGGTACGGCGCGGTTTTGTCGGCCGCTCTCGCCGCACAGTTGCTCCCGATTACAAATGACGTTACGGACAAATCGATCGGTTGATTAACGCTTCACCGATGTGACGCGTGCACGATTTGAATAAAAGGCGAAAGTAATTCCCTGAATTCGCGGCTGGATTCGATGCGAGCCAGTCGCGCGACAAATTCCACGGCAAACACCCGCGCGCGTCGACCGGGGGAAAAAAAAAAAAGGTTTGAAAGCAGTGCAAAGGGCCGTTGAGAAATATTTTAATGGACGCCGAACGTTTCAAGGTGGACTTGGCACGGATTTGCTGCTGAAAATTCGAAGAGACGTAAGTCCAAAGCCGCCCCTACTGACGTCGAGAAGTGCACGGAACGCGGTCTCCGGTGGCAAATGATGTAGGCAGCAGTCTAGCAGAATTTCTTTCTGTTGAGCTGCGAATCGGGAGTTTCGTTTAAAGATGATCGGTAGCCTCCCGGCCGGGCCGCTGCAGCTCCAACGAACATTTATTACTTTTAACTGGAATTCTTAAGATTGTTGCTCGCGTAGCGTAGCTTGCCCCTCGAGATAGTTGCGCGATTCCCCAGATTCCATCGAATAATCTTTGCCTGGAACGACGCTCTATAGGAATAGGAAGGCGGGCTTCGCGGGGATTGCAATTCATCGGATGGTCGGACTAGTTTATCTTTTAGACGAAATCGAAGGCTCGGGAAAGGGACGGAGGTGAAGCGAACTCGGGCCAATTTGCGCGGGTGGAGAGCAGCTAGTAGACTCGGGGGGGGGGGGGGAGCCTCTTTTCCATTCATCGCCTCCATTGTATTTAGCGTCTCGAACGTTAGACTAATGGGCGAAATGAAAAGCTTTTCGTTGGCCGGGGAGCACGGAGCTGTGCGGCATGGAAGGGTGGAGAAAGGAGGCGGCGGAACGGAGAGGAGAAAGCTCCGTGAAATGAACGAGGTACCTGAAAAATTCCTTGGTCACACACACTGGCTGGTGTACGCGTGCGAGCAGGCCGACGTAAAAGGGTCGCGGCTAGACTATAAGGGGACGAATGAAAACCGAGCGAGCCGGAAGACTGCTCGTTATGGCAGCTTAAAGTGTTCGCACTCCGCTCACGCGAAGCTCATTAACGATCGAAGAGGAGGGAAAGTGGAATAATTAATTTCTCTCGGTAAAGGATGGGCGGCGGCATAGTTTGCCGAGTATAATTCAGTTGCCTGTTCGAGAGCGCCGCTGGCGAGAAGCCTGCAGTCGTCGCTCAGCATTTTATACCCGCTACTAGTCGCAGCGAATATCTTCTTTTCCACAAACATCTCGATTCGGCCTTTCTCACAAACCCTATTTGCACGTTGATGCACTCCTCGAGTGTCATTCGCGTCCAGAGACTTTCTCAAAGACCCTAGTAGATCTTTAAGACTCTTTGACGATTCAGAAGGTCCTCAAGAATTTGTATCGTTGATTGATGCTCGAAACGGCTTAAAATTCTTGCCACAAGCGCCTCCCCGCCGGCGACGGTTTGCGCGGGAGTATTAATCTTCCCCTTTGTCTCGTCATTAACAAAGACCACGCGGAAAGAATGTCTAAAGTGTTCATGGGTCGCTTGCCTTCTGCTGGCGCGGTAATTAATTTCCTGGATCTCGAGTGGCCGTCGCGACAAGCCACCTAGCGTAACTGGTGTTCGAAGTGAAACGGTGTATTTGAATTCGCAAAGTATTTACGACAACGTCGCGGACGATACGGCGATTCTATTGTCTTAGCAGATCATTGGACCGGAGCGAAGCGTTCGTGACTGGAATCGCAGGGTAGCCTTTACAAGGGCAACGAGAACCGAACGAAACCTTGAGATGTCGGGCAAGTGGAACGATTACGATACTATCGACGATCCCGCCTTCGTCTTCCGGCGCTTCCGCTCCGGCTACACGGACTCCTCGTTTTGCTTCGGAGACATTGGTTAAATTCACGGGAAATTCGAGGCAAACTAGGGAACGCTGCCCGTCATGGGCCTTCGGCAAATTCCCGGAGAAAACACAAGTGATAGCGGTCAGCGGTACGCGCGACAGCGCCGATGGCGCTAACCAGAGGATTGAGTACTTAAACGTTAGCCAAGAGTGAGGAAACACGACGACAAGCTCGTTAGAAGTGGCGCTGCATGGCAACATGGTAATGAAGAGGCACTTTCGTTGACCAAGTTGCGGTTAAACGTGTGCACGTGCATACCTCTTCCCCACATTGCAATCGAAGCTAGTTCCCGCGTTCCATCCTCTGACGTTTCCCTACGAAGCAGATGAAACAGGTGATCCGTAGCCAAGATCGTTGCAGAAACGTCGGGCATCCGTATAATCTTATAGACGAGCGAGCGACGATTGCTTTCGATCCAGATTTCTAGCAGCAACACTCCATTGGCAGTCTCTAGAATTAATACTTTCCCGCGAACGCCTTTCTTCGACCTGGTCTAATCCACTTTGGCTTAACTGAAACTTGGACGGACGTCTGTCTGGTTCGTTCCCTATCTCCTCGTTCCCTCCTGTTCCAATCGGTCCAGAACGATCTTCCAACAGTGACACGCCCTCTAAATCGATCGTTTGATAGCACAGAAGCAGCTTGCTTTAAATTGTACGCCAGGGGAGCTGAAAGCATATTGGGGCTTGAAAGGGGAAAATCACAGAGCCACAGGATTTAACCCGTCCGGTTATAATCAAAGCTGCAGCATTCCGCATAAACCTTTTACCTTTTGGACGCTGGACGGAGCGCTGAATGGCCGTTATATTATCGTTACAGTTCACGGTTTTACGCGCTAGCCTGGCAGTCATTAAATTGAATATTTAGCGTTGGCTGGCGTGTGCAGCCCCCTGCCGCGTTCGGGGAATATTAATATTAATAGGGGAGATATCTGGTTGAAGAGCAAAGCGGCGCGGCGGAAGCGAGCAAGAAGCGAGCCAGAAGACGGAAGGAAGATTCGACGCGGGCGAGATGTAATTAAACGCGTAGCCCTCTGTTTAATTCGATCGAAAAAGCCTCGGCCCGGGCGGAAGGTGCGCGCGATTCACTCGGTTGTGTGTAATTTGGTGGTGGAGGACCGCGAGCCGGGGTCTCGGCTGCCTTTTTGCCCCGCGTCCAGACGTCATTTCCGCCTTTAATTAAGGGGCTACACCGGGACGAGTCAACGGTGGGCGAGCTGACGCGCGAGGGATCCGCGGGCAAAAAATATTTCTTTGCCTCGGCAAATCCTCGTTCAGGGCTTAAACGTCGGGAAGTGGAGGGGCCAAGTCTCGTAACGAGTTGCTACGTTTCGGACGATTTCCGGCATTTAGAGGGAAACTCATCCGCGCTGCGATTTATTTTTTCATCCATAGTACATCGACGAACGTAGTACCTATACTCGCTCCGATTCACTGCCGTCGCTGTTTCGGTTCGGGAGGACGAGATCTGGTATTCTTAATCCCACGCCGTTTATTTTTTGTTGGCGAGCCATCGATTCTCAGACGCACCCTCTCTAATCGCCAGAGAAGATCGTGCAGCGAAAGGAACGTAAAAGCTTGTCTATGGGGACGCGCTCGCCGATGTCTCGCGGTTTTTCCGCTCATCCCTTCCGAACCGTGCGAGCTGCAAAACGTTTGCTACGAAGTTTTTGCAAATTACGGAGGAAAGGAAGGAGGCGGACGATCGTGGCTGGATTATGGGCTAAATTTCGTTGGAGGTACTGGGAGGGAGGGCAGAGCGTATATTCGCCATTTATCAAAGACCATCCCCCGGCGTTCGCGTGGGAAAGTTTTGTCGCGCTTTCGGCCACGATCCCCTTCCGCTCCTTCGGCCACCGAAGGAGAAATGGATTACGAGAACGAGGTGAAGTCTCGAACCTTCCTAGCGTTTTTTCATCCCCCCCCCCCCTCCCTTCATCTTTTCTATCCGCCGCTCTTACGGCGACCTTTTGCATCTTCTCAAAGTTCCTGCGACTGTCGCTCGAAAAGTGCCGGATAAGAAGAAAAGCTTTGGAATTATGGTAATCCGGTAGGTTGTCGAGGAGCCGAGGTCCGCGACCGACTCGAACGGTGTACCAGCTTTATTTTCGAATTCTCCACGGATGGGCCTGGGCTGCTCGAAATCTTCCCGATTTGTTAGTCTAAGCGGCCGTTTTTTCTTTTCTCGCCGCGGCGCAGCGTTTGCTGTCAAACGAAGGTTTACGTTTCCCGAAGAGGAAATACGTCGTATCGGACGTTAGAACGTCGGAGTGCGGGTAACAACAAATATCCTCCGGAGCAGAGCGAGATACCTTCAGCTCGGACGTTCCCGTCTGTTGGGCGCTCGCTCGGCGTGATATCTGACGATCTTGTTAAGTTCTTTATTGCTCCCCGTTAATCCGTCGCTTTCCCAGCAGCTGTATTCGGCCGATAGCGCCGCGAGAAATAAGTTTGAAGCTTCGACAGGATGCCCCCGGGGCAGAATTGGAGTGGTCGTTCGTTAGAAATAATCACGTCACGGGGGTGGTTTCGCCTGTGTGTAAGGAATAAAGGGAACTGAAGAGAGGCGCGGAAAGGGGGGAGGGGGCCTGCGTCAGAGGCCCGAGAGAGAGAGAGAGAAAAAAAAAGAAAGCACTGAACTACTCCATCTAATCTGGCACAAGTGCGCGCGTATGCTGCACGAGCGGAAAGAGTGACGAGTGTAGTTGAGCCGGGCGCTCGTTGTGCCATTAATTAGTTGCACCGGCACTGTACACCTTCTCGTCTATGTCCGTATAAATCTCCAACAATGGTTCTCAATCTTCCGCTGTCACGCCAGCAATTTTACAGCGAACTGGACGTCGACCTTTGTTCGATCTTAACGAAGGGAAACGCTACACTCGATGATCGCGCGGGCCTCGTTCAAAGTATGTACGCACTCACCTTTGATCGGACAATTTTCGGTGTAACGGTATTTGCCTGCGCCGCGTAATGGCCAAGAACTCGACGAAGAAATCCCATAGGTAAACCCGACGACTTTCCCTGCCTCCTTCCATCTTTGCTTTACAACCTCGTAGCAACCCTCTAAATAAACTGTCGTCTGGAGAGTGGAAACCGCGACCTTTCGATTCGACCCGTTCACCGAATTCTCTCGGTCGATTCACCCCGTGCTTCGCAGCAGTTTTCGCGAGATTTCATCAGTTCGCCAGGGCGACGTATAGCATTGGCCGATTCCCGTGTATCCGGTTACGCGGCGCCGTCTATACCCTGGAGGATTTTCCCTCGGTCCGCCCGAGGAGAACTCTGAAGCGGAAAGTAACATCGGCTAGCATTCACTTTTAAGCCACCAACTCGTGTTCGCAGTCAGCAGCGGCAAGCCCGTTTGAATTTTTCAATTTCGCTTCCCCTCGGACATTCTACCTTCGTCTCCGCGGCAAAGGCACCGTTTCACGGACCCTCGAGGCGAAGGGAACACGGGGATCGGTAGCCGGGCCCGGGAAATATGGACGAGCGATCGCGATCGAAACGCTTGAAACGTGCTCGCCGTTGGTCGCGGCCACGGTGGCAACAAGCCGCCGCGCCGAGTCCAAACTACTTTGCTGAGAGTGTGGCCCACGCGTTCCGCTTTATACCGGCTTCGCTTTACCACCCCTGGACCGCCCCGAGTTTGCGTCACGACCATTTTTCCGCTGGTCAAACAGCGTTCGACCGTCAAAGCGAACGCAACGGAAACAAAGACCGGCCGTAATTTGTTCGTCGCGTTTCAGCTGCCGGCTGGCTTCTCCCGAAATCGGAGGGGGGGGGGGGACGGGCAAAACCCGCTGGGAATCCCTCCGTTTTCTTCGCTCCACGAGTACCGGAAATCCAGATTTTATCGCGAGAATTCCGTACGCCAGAGACGCCTCTAATGTATGGAAATAGCTGCGCCCCGAATATTTCATGCGATACGTACCGACATCTTTCACAGGCGACAGCTTACAAACTTTCGAGGAACGAGCGAGAGACAGGAAAGTGGGATGGCGGTCGGAAAAATTCCCGGCTCTAACACGAGCTATACACTCGCTCGTAACCGTGTCTCGATAAACCTCCGAACGTCCCGTCGCATCGGGAGAAATGTTACGACCGGAGGCGAGCAGCATTAGCGCCGTAATTAACACGGCCCCATTATCGTTGCACGGCGGAACGGATACGTTTGGCGAATATCCACCGCGTCTTTTCCTATTCCTTCAGAGCCAGTTGCCTTATAGCGTGCATTTGTTTATGGAAGCTGCGCGAAGCGACTGGAGCCATTAGCCGCTGTCTTTCACGTCATCGTTAACGCGCGAGAGTTTCGTGCCTGACGTGATAAATTCCGTAATGAGAGAGCGACTGGTGATTGACGGCTGCGAGATTCCGGAAATTATAACGGCGCGTGATCCGCGATTTATCGCGTCATTGTTAACCATCGAATTTATAAGCGCGCGCAGCTAGGATTCCCGACAGTTTGCGCTGGCTAAAGCGAAATCGATAATGTACGCCCAAGGAAAACGTTCCTCTTCGCTGGTTATTGCTGGTGAAGATCGTCCAAGAAAATGTTTCTGCTCGCGGATCGATGCTTGCTGTCCTGTTGTAAATAAGCAAGGAGTTTAAGCTGCGAGCTTTACCCCGTTTCGAGGGGAATGGCTGGCATTTTTTATAAAAGTACCAGATAGAACTCGTGATTCTCCCACCCTCGTTACCCTCGAGTCGCGAATCCGATCTCTCCCGTAAAATTCTCTTCGGCCCCTGTCCGAATTCTCGAAAGCTGTTTGAGTTTCTTTGGACCGGCGTTAACTGGATTAACCGCGCCACCATCGGAACTCCTTCGCATAAACTTGCCACGCCATGAATGGCTGTTGTTGCGGGGGAATTTATGCAGCGAGCATAGCTCAGTTAACGAGATACGGGCTAATGAACTGGGGAGGGGTAGCTGGTCACGCGATTTCGTCCAACGGAATCGAAACGCGCTGTTCCTGGTATTTTGAACCGCTGTCGGATGTATCTCGTTTAATCCAATAAAACGTCCCGCGGCGTACGGCAAATAGAACGTTTTCACGCTCGCCGGAGTTAAATTCCCTGTAATGACGGGGATCGGCGGCCGAGCCGCGCTTCGATTTTCCCGGTTGTTCGTCGCTTACGACTCCGGCCGCGGCCCGGCACCGGCTTTACGGTTATGTGGCAGGGCAACACCCTGCTCGAATTAAGATTCATCGCCCTAAAAGTTCGGGAACTTCGGCAGTGCATCATTCGGAACATCGGCGCGCTTGTTGCGGGAAGGGTAATGCTCGCGAGTCGTAACACCGCGGCGGCTGGGATACTTGCGCGTCGAGGAGCGCGGTTCTTGACTGTGCTCTATAATTTATAGCGATGCTAACTGTCGAAGTTTCGAGCGTGTAATCTGTAAAGGAGATCAGAAACTGCTACTGCGAGCGATAATACGTCTACGCTCTACACGCCGCGGCGCAATCAACGTTGCAACTGCCACGGGCGGCCGAGTGTTCGCAGCAAGTTGAATCGTTCGGGGAGCCAAGCCGAATGGCCACCAGAAAACAGTGGCGTTGGTGCGTCGTCAACTCGAATTGGAGAAGTCCAGATATCGGGAGCAGCCTGACTCCTGCTCGAAGAAACGACGAGGCTCCGTTTGGCCAGGCGTACCCCATCGAAAGGCAACCTGCCAGAAACGATATCGATATTCGACCGATTGCTAGAGCAGAGACCCAACGACGTATGGATTACTGCCGAACTCCAGCTTGCGGCCATTTGTCGGATCGCGACGGCGGCGGTGGTTTTTAGAAGCCTCCAACCTAGAAAGCGGAGGATTATAAACGTGACAGGTGAGATCGGTAAGGGTTGATTCGCGCGGATAGAAAAGTGGGCATCGAGCGTACGCAAGCAGGCACGTACAGATGAAAAGCCCTCGAGTATAGCGGGGCGTTGTATCTGGCGGGGGCCCGACGTGTTATTGAATTTCGGAATTTATTACTTTAATAGAGACTAAGTTTGCGCGATCATAATTCATGGAAGGTTGCGTGTCCGGCAGGCGTAACTGGCAGGGATCCTCTTCTTCCATCCCCGTTTCGGAAGCTGGCAACCGAAGGGTTGCCGACGTCTCGTTTCTGCGCGCACGGTCCTCGCCTCCTTCCGTTTCCTTCGTTCGCCCTTTATCCTCCGGCTTCGCCTCGCCTCTCATCGCCTCTCCTCCACCATTTCCGTTCCTCCAGTCGAATCGCGCGGATACCCCGCCGAGTACCAGGAACCTCCGGATGATTTAAGACGCGGCGCAGCCTCGCGACGTTTCCACGAAAAAATATGTCCGCGGGATCTGGGAAAGGTCGCGCGGTGCCGTTGGAGGCGTATTTTGCGGGAGGAAAGTGGAGCGCGGCGAGGGAGCCTCTCCTTGGGCCGAGTTTCGAACGCGGGGCTGGCTCGGAGCAAACGAGCTCGGTATTTATGCGCCCTTGGAACTCTTAAACGCGCGCCTGCTCGAGGGCCACGCGCGTTCAACCACTCCAGACCCGGGGACAAAACGCCACCGCTCCGCGTAATTCTCCTCCACGGACGCTCGTTTCGCGAAATTCCCCGGCGGGAAAGCAATTTCCCTCGACCGCTTCGGGAACTCGCGAAAGTGACGCGGTGAAAAACTAACCGGCCAACGAAATAACGAGACTCATTACCGGCGAGGGCAACCAGAGATCCACGTCCCGTATTTACTGTATCAAGATATTTCGCGGCAGGAACGGACGCCGCCGGTTCAGGCCGATCGATAGCACCGGGGAACATGTGCTATCGCTGGCTAAACACGGCTGTGAAACCTAACAAGGAAGTATGTTCGCGCGGATATTTGACTCGCAACGAGGGAAAGCGGCGCGCCTCGTTTCTGGGGAAAGGTATCGCCTCGCTTAGGGAAAGCTCGGCGCCGTTTGTGGGCGAACAACGATCCGGGGCTAACTCGATTATCGTCCCGAGTGTAATTTCGGCGCTGCGGTTACCTTCATTATCCCCGTCGTTGTCGTTGCTGCGTGTTTCACGCGGCAATTTCGACGCGATCGCTTATCTAATCGGTGCAAAGGCCTGCACGTTCGCGCCGGCCGCTTTGACATCGGCAAACGTCTGTCAACGCTTCCTCCACCTGTCGACGACGACGCATCTCGCCTGGGCGCGACGCTCCGGCGACAGTAATTCAACCTGAATCATTCAAATTCGACCAAATTGAACTTGGCTAAGAAACAGTAAAAAATCGAATACAGGGGAGCTTGAAATGAGGTGCAGATATCTTGCGTTTTGTAATGTTTGCTTTATCGTAGATACCTATTTTAGTTTAGTTTATAGCTCACTGTTAGGCTTGCAACAATGTCACCACTGCAGCCTCGCTTTTACTCTTCTTATGCCTTTTGTAAATATTCAGATTTCTTCTATTAGAGTAATAAAGGCGATTAATAATAATAATAATAAATCGTATTGAATCCGTGTAATTGATGGTGTTGCAAATTGGCTTTCAGTCTAAAAGAGAACCGAGTGGAAAATCGTCGGTGACGACGCTGCCCTTTGAATTCGCATAGTCGGTTCTGATTCTGTAAAATTCTTCCCTCGAGGACTATCAAGCCCCCGTCGCACCGGTAGGTAACTAATCGTGGTCGTCGTTCTTGCTGGATTTTGTATCCGGCTTGATAAATGAGCGCTCTTTATTCTTCATACACCTGTATCTCGCCCTCTGCCCTCTTATTGTTTATACTTTAGCGAACTGAACAAAACTGTCTTCGTATTTCTTGCCGGTCTCTCGGTTTTTCTCGTTTTTCCGCTGGGCAAACGAAGCAGTCGGCGGTAGGTTGATCCGAGAGTATTTTCGCTCCCATCCATTGCTCTCTTTCCCTCTGGTCGCGAGATACCCGGCCGGCGTGTACGTTATTTACGCTGCTTTCGTCTAGGAAAAAAATCGCGCAAATATTTCTCGGCGTGGCAATCTTGTTGCCACGTCCCCGTTCCAATAGACCCGGGCGACCGGCCGGACGCGCGGTGGCCATTGATGCAGGACTTCAATCGATGAAGCGAATATCGAAAACGTTCCCCGTGTGTACGTAGACCGACTTGATTGAACAAGCGCGCGCACATATCTAATTTACGCGGAAGGCGGACAGGGAAGGTTGGGGAAAAAAACGTGGACAATGCCGGGCGCGGCGACGGGAGCTCTGATTTCGCGACTCTCTCGGCTCCGGCGAAATTGCGTGGGAGCGTGGAACGTGTCCCCGGCTACAATACCTATCCTCGCGAAGAAAAGAAGCCAGCTAATGAAAACAGTTTTACGATTAATAGCCGTAATTTTCCAGCGGCATTGGCCTGCGCCGTGCGCAACTCGGTTAACTGAACTCGTTTACCTTCTTCCTGTTTTCTGTCTCGCGATAAATGAAACGCTACGGGGGCTCGCGTAGCCATTAAGACGAAATTCGGCGGGGTGGATGGGGGGGGGGGGGTGAATATGGCAGGGTAGGCAGAGGACCGTGGGGGTGGGAGTCGAACTGGGTGGGCGGAAACCATTCTCCGCTGTACAATCGACCCGAAAATCGGTTGGAATCGAAAAATTAATCGAATCGGCCTTCGGGCGAACGGAGTCGATGCGCATTCGTGCGACTTGCCATTTTGTCTCGCCCTTTTGCCTCTATTCCACGCTTTTCATAGCCGTTTTTTTTTCTTCTCGCCTGTCCTCGGACCACTCGGCCACGCGAGATAAAATGTAACCCCGAAAGGGCAATTTATTGCTCTCGCGCGCCCGTTATCGCCCGCTAATTATTCCGGTTATCCTACCGGTATGGTAATGATATGTAACGGTCTGTACGTCGCGATTTACTCGTGATTTGCGACGGGCGCTCTCCATCGGCATTCGTAAGCGATTAATTCTAAAATCCAGCGTGAAAGACACAAAGCGAGCCGGCGCGTTAATAAGAACGGCTCTGTTTGTGTCGTAAACAACGTTCACCCGGTACACGTCGGATGGGCAATTAATTAGCCCACGGTTACGCTCTCGAAGGATTCATTTGTTGCGGCGGTAACCTTGCTCGCGTAAATCTAGAGCGAGTGCGGCGAAACGTCAAAACGTCGGGCCATTTTTTAAGAAATCCCATCGATACGTTACCTTCCTCATTGTTTCTTCGTAATTCTATCTGCAGCGACCGCCTCGGTGGCACAGATTGCCGGGCTAGAAACAGACTTTGGGCGAATAGAAGAATAATTGAAAATTGGCAGTCAAACGGAGGAAGGGACCAAGGGCACCGCAATAACCGGTGGATGTGCTTTTGGGTAAATTGTCATTTAATGCTTACCGGCGAGCCAGACAACCGCCGTCGCGCTCCGTTATTACCCGGCGGAAGTGAATTACAACCGCTAAGTAATTTACGAAGGTGGATTCGCACGCTCGAGGCTCGTTACGCCGGCCAATGAATCGGAATAGTGGGAATGTCTCGTTGCATGCGCGTTGAAAGGCACACGCTCGCTGGAGCAGATAACACGGGTCAAAGTAATATCTGATAATTTGCAAATTCGATTCGAAAGAACGCGAGTGAACACCTGCGCGCTCTCTCTCTCTCTCTCTCTCTCTCTCTCTCTCTCTCTCTCTCTCTTCCCCTCCCCTTTTCTCGCAAATGATGGGCGATCGCGTTGGATGAAAATTTTCAATTTCAGATCAAAGGAGGCACGATGTTGCAGCGATAATTCATTCGTTCGTATATTCGATTAACTGGACGCGTGCTCTTTACTGTCGAGCAAAAACTGTAATGAGATCATATTATTACATCGTACGTTGTGCAGTGTCGAATTATACCGAAGGAAATGCGATACAGGCAATTGGATTCCGTAATATGCAATTAAAACGATTTACTGCTGTCTCCGCTAAATCGATGCAGTCGGGACCGTCCACCGTTCATAGTTGGCGGACGTCAAGCGCTCGTCCATCCTGCTGAAAACCCGTGCTACTGTAATGATATACCTACCGTGAAATGTCGCTTGTGAACTGGAAACGAGTCGATTTCAACGATCGTTCCCGGATCTATGCTGCTCGTTATCGGCGGGCCGTTTGTTCCAACGATTATGGAAAACGATTCGGCTCCGATAGTTTCCGACCTCGAAATGCTACCAATCCAAAAGTGAGCAGGGATTTTTCGCCGTGCAAAAAGCTCGCTAACAGTCATTCCACGTTAATGATGCGACACGAGGTGAATCGCGTTTATATCGGAAATCGGAGTCACTGTTAACTGGGGATTACGTAAAAAATATTAAAAAAAAAAAGAAGAAAAAAGCGTCACACAGGCAAGCGTCCAGTTTTTGCTGCAAGTCGATATACGCGGTAGCCCGTGCTGTACGACTTGAACAAATTACAGAGTCATAATCGTTTTCCCTGGTCCACTGAATGGTTTAACGCGTCTATGAATAAATTAAAGAGTAACGGCGGTGTTACGCTTCAGAGGAACTCCACCGTGGACCGTGGCTGTTTTCTCCGCCCTTTCGATATGACGTCGCGTTCGTTTAACACAGGTGGCGGTGCTTTCCGAAGCTGCAAAAACTTTCGCACCGCAACGAATCAATCGTAGGGTTGCGATTTTTCTAATGGCAAGCGAGGGAAAGAAGGATCGTGGTCCGTGGAGGGGCAGTGGTCGATGTACTTGGCCCTCTCGTAAAAGTTGCAACCCTTCTTTATCTCCTTTGACCTCGGCTCTCATCGGTCTTGTTCTTTGCGACACAGTCTCGGCCATAAAAGTCTCGGTGCAGGAGTGGATGGAGGTCGGGGAACAAAAATGAGAAAATAAGCGCGCGGAAGAGTAAATGGAAGAGAGTAGCGCGCTTCGGGGCGGAGGGAGGACACGATAAAAGTAAATAAAGTCGATAGTGTCTACGTCCTGTTGGGGATGTCGAGGTGCTGCCGGGAGGAACTGGCTAGGCCATGTGTTATTAGAAACCGCTCTCTTGCCTTTGGAAGGCCACTGCACTGTGTACCCGCTCTGTTCTCTCTCCTCCGCCCACCCTCTCGAGGGCTTTACTTTCACTTATCTTTAAACCGACCCATCGGCCGCGCCGCAAATCGCTCCTCCCTGCAATCTCTATTAACCCTTCTTCCTTATCAGCCCTCCGCCTCTATCGACTTCGCCGGATTCAACGCACAAGCTGGCGAGCCCAGCGGTCAGCGTTGACCAGTTTCTAGGAACGGTTGTTCGTTCGTTGTTTGAACAGCAAACGGAACTGTAGAGGGTTCTTTGTCTCGTCAGCGTAGCGTAACGAGCATTATATCTGCAAAATACGCGGTCGTTTGCGCCGCGGACTTGGCATTTGTTAATCCTTTGTAAGGCGGTGCGTTCTCCTCGAGTACATCCCTGGGACAAGTTAATTGCGCGGAAGCAATTAAGCGGGCAGATGACACCTTGAATTAGGGGAAGGCGGGCACTGCGCCAGCGACTGTGACGAAACTATACGTTCCCCGTAAAGAATACCGCGCGATAAGGATTATTTAAAAAAAAAAAAAGAGGCGAGGGGAGATAAGAGCCTGCGAGATTTTTCGTTGTTTTCCGGTAAACGGGAAGTGACGCAGCAATTATAACGGCGAGCGGGAAGCAGTTTGCAGGGACGTCATCGTTTCCATTGTCCGATTTGATTACGGCGGTCGTTCGTTAGAAAACACCCCGGTGCGGATACAATGCATGTTTACATGTTCAGCAACGTGTTTCGAGCGAGACAATGATGAACCAACGCCGCGCAGCGCTGCGCAACGCCAGCAACTCAATCGGATCGTGTTACCGAAACCATTAGTTGGACCAGCGGAACTTCCCCGCCACTAATCACGCCATTGTCCATTGCATTTCAACCTGACAAATCCTCTCGGCGCTGCTATCACAGGAGGGGAAAGAATTAACGCGGGAACCGATGAGAAACGGCTGTGTCTTCCGTGATCGGAGCGCGATTGGAAACTCGAGGGGGAGCATCGAGCACGTCCGTCGAGAGCAGCTACCACCCCCGCGAGTTTTCAGATTCCCCCGGCTGGCGGGAACGGCGGATCTGGCCGAGGCGAGTAAAGAATGGGGGAACGGCTCGCGTTCCTCGAAACGCGAGCGCATAATCGAGATCGCGCGGCCGTAGAGAAAGGCGAGGGCTATAAAGGAGTCAACCGATCCGCCGTTAGTTCGTCGACTGTTTCGAGGCTGAGCTACAAAGATCGAGGAAAGATAAGCCGGGGGACGACCGTGTTCGCGCTTATCGACGCTTATCGTCGCTTATCGGAACACCGATGCCGGTTTATGCAAGCAGTTTGTACATACAATACCGTGGAGTCTAGGCGCGGATAGAGGGACGGGGGAGGGAGCAGGATGGGAGAGCTGCTCGCGGAACGTACCTACCTAATAGCAGTCCCAATATAACGGAAGCAGCTCGACGAACGTCGCCCAGGATCCAGTTGGAAGCGGTGGACCGAATAAGAGCTTATCGATCCAATTTCGAGGGATCAACTGGCGAAAGCGTGGAACCGGCGCGGTACGGTGCTGATCACGATTGGATTAAGGACACCTTAAGACTTCGGCACGCGTCTCCTTGCAGCCGTAAGCCGCTTGCAACCTGCAAAGACCGACACGACTGCACCCGTCAGTGCAAGCACGACCCTTATAATCGTGCGAGCAAGACACTTTCCGCCGCCCACTTTCTCTCCTCCGTCTAACTGCCTCTACGCTCGCAGAATTTCCCAGCGTCTACAGCTCATTCTCTCTCTCTCTCTCTCTCTCTCTCAGACTATCCACTCGTCGACTTTCCATATTCAATTCAAATCGTCGTCTACCATGTCGGAATGACAGGCCAGATATTTTCGATCGTTCAATTTATAATTGCAACGTCGCTTCCAAGTATTTCACGCGGTGTTTTCGATGTTCACAGTTTTAGCTGCTCCGAAGCCGACGCGACAGTTTGTCCCCGACTGGAGGACTTTTCTCCAGCTACGTAAGTAGTATGACACACGTTTTTCTGCGACAGGCGACGAAAGGAGTATGCGGCGCTGGAGCCACGCGGCAAGAAAGCTTTCTCCCGGATAGGTTGCCGCGGCAAGAAAACGGTTTCCTGTCGTTTTCGTCGATGGGCCACCGACTACGACGGCACGCAAGGCTACGATATTTTCGCGAAACGACCGAACCGATGTGTGCCGAGCGAGCGAAAGGGAAGAGGTGACGTTCGAATGGAAACGCCACGGCAGAATGGAGCACTTAAGGCATTATACGAAATATATTTCAATTTCATCCCTCTCTCATGAATCGAGAACCGCTCCTCGACCTTTTTCAATAATTGCAAAAGGATTTCGGTTACTCTTAGCTAAAACCTAAGTAGGTAGTCGTTATATTTTACTGCTGTTAGTTGGTTTAAACGGCGTGGTCGATTTAAGAAACGAATCGTCTCTCACGCTTCGCGTCCATTGTTTCGAGTGCTTCTTCTTTATTTCTTTCCTTCGTTCTTGATGCAACCAGCACTTCACCACTGTCTGTCTCCTTACGTTGACGTTTCTGTCAGCCGCATGACATCTATAAGGCGGATGTCGAACCGATAGAGTCCATGGAAGTTGAAGCGCGCCGAGGGGGTCTGACCACAGCGATCTGTTACCACTGCGGTTCGTCGTGATGAACTCGTGTGCCGGAGACCGTGCAGCACCAATGCTTTGCTTGCGGTTACTTGAAACCTATAAGGGAGACGATAATCCGAGCGTGTCTGCGGATATCGGAGCGGGTATCAGGTCGCCCGAACTTGGGTTCTATTGATATTGGAGATACTTGGCTACCTGGATATCTGTCAGATGTTTGCGACGACTGGATATTTAAGTGGCTAGTAGTTGAGTGTGACCTCTCCGATAGTTGCGATCTCCTGGGTGCCCGGGTCAAATCGATACTTCTAATATGGGCTCGTTTTACCCTGCCCGCGATCAATTCCGGTATCGCGCGGTTATAGTAAGAATCCGTGGTGGTTGACAGTCGGTAGGGCGGAAAGAGGATTGCTGTGTCCAAGTCTATTAACTTGGAGACTAGGAGCTGTGACAGGATACGGAGCTCTCGGGGGTAGTGTACATGGAGATTCCGTGGCGCTCCGGGTTATGCGTTTACTGTGTTAGCTGGATGTACCGTTGAGTTGACTCGGGCACAGCCGTCATATTCGCGTCCATCCATTTCCGCTCGCGCGTACTTCTACCCGATGATATGTGCACGAAAGCTCGCTCGCGTCTCTTTGCCCAGCATCCGCGCTCCCTTTCTTTCCCCACCTCGTGTTCGTCTAACAGCATACCTACCTCTCCTGTTTGTTGGCTTATTTCTCCCGGTTATTAAGGATCCTCCTACATCCATGTACCTCTGTCGCGTGATCTCTATTTTCATTCTCCACGCGGACCAGCTCTGTAATCTTATTAACTTTCCCGACTTCTTTGCAGGTTCCCTTCTCATCTCCTTTTCCCTTTGGCATATTGACTTAGCCTTTGCCCTTTTACCGCCTTTTATCCACCTCTCCACGTTATAAATATTTGTTACTACAGCGTGTTCTTTGTCGTGCGCTTTAATCGCTTTAAAGATCGCAGGAAAGACGGCGGCGGAGTCGTAACAAAATGTATCTCTCGCGTCTTTGAACGGTCACTCCGCGCTTCCGGAGCGCCCATCTCGCGTCTCATCTTTTTTCCCCTCCACTCCCGTCGCATTTGGCTCGTTTTCGCGCGGTTTAATTGAACAGGCGCGGCTGTCAGCCGATGAAAGCCGACAGTTCCGCGCGTCACGTAGCATTGCGTTATTGTCGCGAGTGCATTTCGCTTGGTAATGCATGCGCCGTGGGGATCAGAAACCGGATATGTACACGCGCGACGGTTCCTTCTGCCAAGTAAATCCTATTCCCCGCGCGGCCAGTGATACTCATTACCGACCAGCGTTCCCTATCTCTGGATCGTTGTCAAACGTCCTACGCGCTAATAACGATTTGACAAGATTTAACGGAACGTGTTGGTCAGCGGGGACATTTCGGCTCCGAGGACTCTTGGCAGCCGTTGTAATTCCGCTCGGCTTTACGACGCGCGTTAACGCACGTCGCGGACGTTCGCCCGGCCTTTTCCTGCCGTGGTATGTTCAATTTCACCTGGAATTTCGCGCGGTAAGTCTCAGACCGACTAAGGCTACTAAAAGTTTATTACCGAACCTAACTGGGCTTCCGGTGGATACCACTGGCCCTCCACTGACCCACATCTCTATCCCATCGCATATTATTTCACGCGCGACCGCCGCCACTCTGCCTATCCTCGATTTCGATGCACGCGATACTGCCGATTTCACTAGTGATTATTGTTTAGTGTACGTATTTGAATGTTACGAAGTTCGCGACTTCATAAGCGACGGCAACGGAGACGCGCAATGACTTGGAATCTGAAATCTTACCTTATCCTTCAAGCGAAGCGAGCTGGAACGCAATACGTACCCGTGCAACGCTCCGGCCAATGGACTATTGCAAATTGTAAATCGTCGAAGAGAAGTTCGCAGCGTACAATGGCGCACGCTTCAACTTCCCGACACGATTTATCGTCGCCAGAAGCGAGCTGGTGAAAAATTGCCCTCGATTCCTTTCGCGATTATTAACTTCGGCGCTTGCTCGGCCGCTTTTAAGGGAGCTTTATCGCTCAGAAGCAAATAATGCTGTACGGATTCCTGAAACGATGTAATCTACCGGGAAAATTGCTTTCGCGAATATGAAACGCGTGGCGATTATTTTCCTCGCGAGCTTCGTGAAATTAAATGGCCTTCTATTTATCATCGACCAACAGCGAAGTGGCACTGTCGCGCAACAAAGAGCGCGAAGCGTTCCGTTGAATGTCCCCCGAATTCCGTGCGTCTCGATCGCCCTCGGAGCGTATCAGTTGCGTTCGGCTTGCAATCATACGTTAGCGATCGATCTTCCAAATCGGATGCGACGCTCCCACGAAGGTGTTCCCGTTTCCACGTTCTATTTCAAGGGATCCTCCGTCAGTTCGCGTAACACGATTGTTGCCCGGTATTCCCGCCGACAAATCAAAAGCTCTCGCATCGAGAGTGATCGCCGGGGGAACCGCGACGTGAATGGGAAACGTTTCTTCGCGGACGTGTGAGGGAAAAGGGGTGCGGGAATTCTTCCCGCTCGAGTTTCACGCTGAAAAAGCGACGGTAATATGAAATACATGCATGACGCACGTGGCCCCGTGTGTTCAGGTCTGCTTAAACCTCGGGGGGAATGACAACGTCAAGAGACGGGACGTGCTCGCTTCCATGCCCCTTGCAATCGGATGTTTTCGGCTTTAATATTTACGGTCAGAGTAACGGGCCCAAGAATCCAGAACACGAGACGTTCCTTGCACGAGGGCGTCGCGCAAACGTGACGCGATAGAGCTTCCCGACTTTCCCAATTTAACTACGTAGCTGTGTCTGCTTACTAATCAAATTATTTTTACGAAAGCGCAGAGGGAAGATGGTGACATTATTTAGCGCTACTTCGCCATTCGTGAAAATCAACAGCGGAGGAGATATTTGCATGGCGACAGGTCGGCTGGCGAGGCAGCGGGGTAATTAGAAGGGAAGGAAGAGGATCGAGGGTGGGCAGAAGGTTAATTGGTCGGTCAGTGCTCGTGGGATCCAGGGATTCAGGGATCCAGAGGTGTACCTACGTCTGGCACACATTCCTGCTCGGCCTGCCAGCCGTTTCTGCGGTCGTGGTGTGAACTTCCGCACGCGGTCTCCACGGCTTTGTTTTATTTGACGGGCTGCGTGGTTTCGTGCCCTGCCTACGCGACAACCGTATACGCTAAAAGTCGCGTGGCCAGTACTCCGCTGGCAACCTCCAGGGAAAACGTGAAAAATGATTACTCGTGACTATCCACTACACCAACAATTCTACTGAAAAATATTTCAGAATCCCGGCCCCAGGCTGCCGCCGCGTTCCCAAGGCTTTCGCGCTAATAATTCGCGTAATCTGAACCCGCGTACCTTGGAATTTTATCCGTCGATATAGTGAAATACGGAGTCGAGAACTGTGATCTCCTACGCGTGTTCCGCGAAACGAACGTTACGCTGATTTGCAGGCAGCTTACTCGATTTACCATAAACAGTTATCCGGCTGATTCCTAGGGGAACGGTTTACGGCTGCGATGAGCATAAAAGTTTAACGATCCAGCCACTACTGATACGCTTTGGTAAACTCGCTTATTAGTTGGCTCATTGAATGAGCAGCTCTAAAGCCGCGTTTAGCTGCAAAACATATTCCGGCTGGCACGGGCGGGGAGAAACGGCAGGACGGCGCTGGGTGTAGTTTGCATATTTTCAAAGAATTTCAATATGGTTGGACAGAATTCAAAAAATTCTGCCAGAAAAGCGAATGAAAGTAGAACGAACGTTGGATCCAGATTCGCCCGGACCGTTTGGCCGTGTGACACACCGCGCGGGATCCCAGCAGGTGCGCATCGAGGAGAGCAATGAAAAATTCAAATGTCTCGAGTCCGCGGGAGGAAATGAAGGCTCGTCTCGCGAGATCAATATCGACGTTTCTGCCATTCCGTGAGTCGGTTTAATAACGCAACGCCCGGCCGTCGTCATTCGAACTTACGCGATCGACATTCCCCGTGTGGCAGGAATCGCTGATAACCCGTTGCATCATCGATCATTAGACGCGCCTACAATTTTTCGCCCCCCGTCGATCGTGGGAGCGACGATGGTCTCCAGTTCCTTCGGCTTCGCGGCGAATACACGGAGGGCAAGGAAGCGTTATTATTATTCCTCTCTGTGCTCTCATCTTTTTCTTCCAGGCTACTGCGCGAACAATTGTGGGATTATCGTTCGAGGCCCATTGTCTTCGGCTAAATGGTCGGTCTCGGCCGTGCCTTCGGCTCGCTAATGAATCACGTTAATCACGACCATCGACTATAGTCGGCTGTATATCGCCGCCGAGTTTCAGGCGAGGAGTGGATTTCAATGTTGACCCAAAAACCGCGAATGTGCTGCGCGTAGTCAGGCGGCGTGTGACGTGGACATCAAGTGGGGGTCAATGAAATGGAATACGGGAGCGGAGAATTAAATTCGCCGGCGTTTTCGACGCTGCTCGCGAAATGAACCAGTGCTAGTGGCGCGGAACGCGATACTGGCTCTATTATTGCGAAATTAACGCGGATGTTTACACGAGCAACAACAATAAGCTTTAAATCAAATAATACCCGGCGCTACGTGCCGAGCTCGCGTAAACACAATTTTTAACGAGGCTCTTTACAGTGTTTTCTCGTCGCGTCGATCGTCGCTCGTTCGTGTCGCAGAGCCCGATAGATTTCGTGGTCCCCTTCGAGCAGAGATTTATTTCGCAAGACGCTATCTCGTCAATTAGTCAGGCGCCGCAGCTGCTCCCAAGTGTCTCGCTCGGTGTAACTGTGTAATTTGCTGTTGATGAGTTTGCCAATGTCTATCTCCCGGCTAAATTACATCCGTGTGTTGTGCAACGCTTCGAGGTTCCCCACGATCCAACGAATGCAACGATAATCACTGCGCGCCCGATCGAGCGTACTTTCTGCTTTATTCTAAATGAAACAGACTTCTCATCTGGCCATTAAATTGACAAGCAACAAGAGGGGGTAACGATGGGGGGGGGGAGGGAATAAAAGAACGAAGGCGTGTTTGGGCGTCAAAGGTCCTTTCGGCGCCGCGGCGATGTCGTGGCACCTCGGTGAGAAATCAATTCTCTCGATCCTTTTTACCTCAAGGTTTTTTTCCCCCGCGCCTCTTGAAGGATCGGGGCGACACATAAAATGCACTCCTACCCTGGAAGCACTTGGTGCGCCTCGGAAAACCGCTTCGACGCCGAGGCGACACGCAGCCTTTGCACGTGACACCGTGCTCTCCTCCGACAAACGACATCGATAACCTCCTCGAACCGTGAGAACGGGAAAAGGATTACAGGCGTTCGTCGCGTCTTCTTTATCGGTCCCCGCCGTGGAAATTAATTTCAAAGATAAGAGCGAAACGTCGGTTGCTCCGCGGCATCGATCTCGCGGGCATAGTCGGAGCACTTGTTCGAGCCGCCGGCGCGTTGTCCCGCCCCTGTGAAAATTCAATCGGTTTCTGGGGCAACGCTCCACTTCCAGCCGTTCGAATAGCCGCGTATCAGCCGATGACGATAGACATCTCGCCCGATCATTCGGTACGGTAATTCCGCCGATGATTCGTCTCAGGTGGCAACGACCGCCGTTCGCTTCTATTACTTCTATTACCGTCGACTCCGCTTTAACGATCCAATCCCGGCGCCGCCGCCTCATCCATCGGGATCCTATCATCGTTCCAATGATCCACTTCGGTTCGCGAACAAATCGGCGAATTATCAGAAAGGCAATTCTACCCGACACCGGGAATACTCGGAGCTGCTGACTGTTCGTCATCTGCGAACGACTGCGTTCCTCTGGCCGGCCGAATTCCTCGATATTCAACCACTTTCGTTCACTCTGCGGAGCGCGGATGTTATCAGCTGCCACGCAGGTTTGAGATACTCGTTGCGACGACGGGAGAAAGAAATCGCGTGCTCGTAACCGTTTAGAGAGATGTAGTTTCAGGAAGCTGGCTAGATACTGGTAACGAGGGACTGACAATGGTTATAATGTTTTACGAGGCCCTCCTCGGGCAAGCTGGCACTGCCTGCAGTACGTACGCCCGGACGAATGGATCTGGATAGCGCTGGATAAGCGTGGAATAGGGGAAAATGGTTGTCGGATAGCGCGTCCTGTCCCTAAGCACGCTAAAACGACCGAGTAACCTCTATACCTCTATAGTTAACCGCCACTTTCCCTCTGCCCTTCCTTCCTTCCCCATTTCCGCCCTCTTTTCATCCTTTATTCGGTGCCTCGCGGGAGCACACGAGCCGCTAGTTTTATCGCAATGAACTCGATAGTATTACAAAGCTGCGAGTAATAAAACAGAAAGGGGGGACGATTAATCTTTCGCAGGTATTCCGCGGGAGCGATGTCGCGCCGGTGATTAATACCTGCGCGGTGTCAGCTTACTTCCGCTTCACGGTATGACGGACAGGCATGTATCTACGAATCCCCGGGAAATTTTATCGCCTGCGAATCTGTGAATCATTGACTCTTATTCTCTTTGGTTCTTTGTCTCTGAATGTCGCGATCCAGCGTAATCGTCGTCGCGAACTGTGGTGGGAACGAAACTAATGCGGGGGCACTTCGGACACGCGTAGCACCGATTGGAGCCGAGGACACTCGGGGTGATTTGCCACGAACGATGACGGCAGTCGTTTGATGTCATTTAACCGGGCGCGCGACTCGCTGGCGAGAGAATTGATTAAATTATTTTCGCGCGCCGCGCGATTTAGTTGGCGGCTATGGTAAACAGTTCCTAACGGTCACGGTTCGATGAAATTTAAGCCGATTTAATTGCCGAAAGCTTGTACGGGCGCCCTTATCGCGCCGCTGATGCCTTCTGCGCGTTCACTACGATTACGCTAAACACCCTGCCAGCCCGGTAAACTGGTCAGGTATCCGAAACTTCAGCAACCTTCGGAAAAGCGCCGGCAATTTGAGAGTTCGGAAGTTTTAAGACAGAGGAGGTATTGAGATATCCCGACGTTATTCTTCTCGAAAACTTATTACGTGTTTCGAGCCGGAGAATCCCACCCTCGGCCTCGTCCTCGCGCCCACGTTTATATACATTCCGCTGCCGCGGAACTCGAAACCGATTAAATGCACTTTCTGATTTAATAAGTGCAACCTCTTCGATATCTCGAAAGCTCGGCGGGACGGTTCCAATCCATTATATTCGTTTGCTCGCGGGGAAAGAACTTGTGTAGAGACAAACGAGGGCAATCGCAATCGCGATCCTAGCGAGGATTTTTCCAGGAATCGACGCCACGGAAATATGATGGTTAATCAAAGTAATGGGCGTTTTTCAAGTCGTCGGTTTAATGGCCAGCGTTGTATCGAGCGGACAGCCCGGAATCTGGTCCACGGATGCGAGCGCGCGGGACCTCGAAAATTGGAAATCGCACTCACCTTGATTACAGGGCTAATAATTGACGATCTGCGTGGGGACCGATCGCGATCGAGCGGCGGCCGCTTTAATTCGCTTCTCGTAACTTTGTTGTTTTCGTGGCCCACTTGTCGCGGGAGTCCCATAAAGCATTCCGATCGGGAAAGGAGCGATCGATACCTTGCGACTGACTCGTTTCCAGCTGTACTCCCGCCTCCCTGAAATTTTAAACAGTTCCCGAACGATAAAGTTAACCCTCTTTTACGTCGCCTGCAATTAGATTTTCAGCGTCATTCGGTCTACTCGATGTCTGTTATTTGCAACCTCGCGAACAGCCGCAGATTCGGTATTCAGCGGGGATCGGCTGATCCGCGACGCGGGGATCGCGTTTCAGTTCGCCCTTTTGCGAGCTCGCGCAATAATATTGCCGATGAACGCGGGGGCCTTTATTCCTCTATTTTTTGACAGAATCATCCGCGATCATATTGGAGAATCGTAGCCCATTGTACCTTTGGGAATTGTTGAAACTTCAGGGGAGTGATCAACGTCAAAGTGTCATCTGGCCCCCGCGTTCCCGTCAGATTCTCGAGAGTTCATTGTTCATTCCGTGTAAGATAGTTGGATGCATGCGGGGCTATTGTTTCGCGGCCATGAAACGCAAATTAACGACGCGTCGACTGGCAATAGAGTATGCGTCGGAGGTGGCCAGCCCCTAAGCGATAATTACGTTAAATGCATGGTCACGCGATTAATTGGTGCCTTGTAACGCGACATACAAACCCATGCTTGCTAAATTCGCCGGTCATGAAGGTGCGTTTATGTTATTATTATTATTATAAACGGGAATATCCCATAGATTACAGAAATGTACAACCAATCAAAATTACACAGTCACTCCATTATATTAACTTATACTAAATCATGATCGTCTAAGTGACCAGAATGCGTATAAACCAGTGCCCGGAACGATTCTGAAGACCCACGAAACAGGTCGATATCATTAAAATGCCGATTTGCAACCGCCATGGCTCGATTCATGGGGTCCACCGAGTATGGCCTCGAGTCGAACAGAGGCCTAAGTAGCAATTCCCTTTGCGGCGCGATGAAGGAAACGGAGGCCATCAGAACCGGACAGTCAAGGTGACCATTTAAGATCTTAAATAGGAACGACATATCCGCGCTTAGTCCACGATCCGCGAGAGTAGCAATGTTCAATGAGGCCATTATAGGGCCGTAATCATGGTCAACACGATCCATGGGACGCCCTAAAGTACGATGTCGATTGCAACCGGAAGAAGGAACTGACCAGTGTATCAATCGTTTAGGAAAGCGGAAAGGATATATCGTTTGAAAGTCAACAAGTGTAGATTACAAGCCCCTCCACTGCCCTTCGGTGGAAGGTACACGAATGTCCAGGACGCAAGCTTGAAAGCTGCTCCATTCTACTGGAGGGTGTGTCGAGCTTGCACTTCGTACACGGGCCACTGGCCGCCGTGTTATTCCGTTCGTTAGCGAATAGACGGTGTTTTGACAATCGACGAGGACACGGTACTCTCGATCCTGAGCCCGTCGAGGCGCGCGCCTGGAATCTGTTGCTCTTTCGAGAAGTCTGTGCACAGGCTTCGCAAGATTGTTTCTCTTACGATGATATCGATAGCGCAAACACGTTTTAGCAATCCAAAACGCCGGGTTATCCAGCGGGCACGCTAACAAACTGGCACGCGCTCGCGAAGTCAGTGACGGGGCTCCTGCAGATATATTCGCAGGTGTAAGATGTTCGCGTGGACGAGCGAGAGAATTAAGAGCGGTAAACGCTACCCTGATTGCGGCGGAGTTACAGCCCCGAGCCAGGAAACTTCAGAAGTCAGGATGTTTAATTTGAATTTCAACATCTTCCTGAAACAATTCTGAATTATCATAGCTCCTGGCAATTTCTGCCCAACCCTTAACCCCCCCCCGCGACCACCGGAACGCCTGTTCCTCTTCCTTGATTTTAATTGCCGCGGTTTCACACGGAAACCGCCTCGTTTCCCTCGATTCGTTCGGCTTCTCCCATCCTGTTCGAACGAAACAATCCTCGTCCGCGCGGGATCGCTCGATTAAACTGGGAATCGCGTTAATTTCCTCGACGTTGTCGCGTGCGAAATGGGCGCGAATGGGATGGAAATAGTCACCGTTCCTCCTTCGAGGTAACTTGCCTCGAGCTTCCAGGATGAATGCCGGAGCTGGTCGCTGGCAGTCTCCGTTTCTTTCTCCTTAAACGATACGGTACACACGGTTCCTGGGGAACACGGGATCTTACGACGCGGCGAAGGTTGAAAATGGAAGAGGTAGACAGACGGATAGAGAGAACAGGTTGAAGAACCGGGAGGGGCTGAATCCAATGCGAAATCTTTCAAGCTCGTTTTGCATTCTTCTTCCCTCCTCGCTTTTACTCGCGCGCATCCCTCCTCCACCTCTCGCCAGCTCATTCCTTGCGTGTTTTTTTTTTGTTATACGTTGTATCACGCGGCCTCTTTCTCTGCCAGAGGTTTCATACCTCCTTTTTCTGTTCGTTTTCTAGCCTGGCCCGGCTCTCCCGCTCCTCGGTCTTCCCTCGCGCGTCCTAGATTTCAGCTCTAACAATGAGTGGAAGACGTCGGCTCAAAGAGCTTCACGGTGCGCGGTCGAGGTGCCAAGCGACTTTTGTCTCTGTACCTGCCAGATGCATTATTGTGCCGTTCAAGCCCGGCACGCGGGATACACCAGCCGGCGAATGTAAGCTCCGCTTTCGATGTCTTTTCGCCTCCCGTCGCGATTCCGCATCTTCGACCCCGTCGCGTTAGAACATCACGTGTCTCCATCATCGCTTAACGCCTGGCAACGCTCCCCTAGCTTTCACGCTTAACGATTCACATATTACTCGGGGCCCTGCCGGCGGAACGGGCGAAAGAAGCAGGGCAGGCGCAAAGCTGCGAGCAATTGATTTCGTTCCCGCTATAATAATGGAGATCTCATAGACGTTTTCCTTCGCCGGGATTTTTCGTGCGCGATGGGGCGCTTCCCCGCATCTCGCCAATGCAAACTGGAATTGCAAACTGATACGCCGCTCCGCCTCGCTTCGGACCTTTATCGATCGTTTATTATTTATTCTCCGAGATGGGATTTCAACTGACGCAGGTATATACGCTCTTATTGCGCGCTGTAGCTTCCACTCGGGGCTTGATATCACCGGGATCGAGGGAAACAGAGAGAGCCCGCGGGAACTTAATCTCTCCCAAGTTTCCCAATCGATATAAACAACTGGGATCTTCCAGGAGGGTCTGGTAATTGCGAAAGAGAGGAAGGATAAAAAAGAAGAGGGCGAGGGCGAAAAGCGTATTCTAGGGACAAGTCGGTGCGGCATAAATTATGAGGGCGAATTTTTCAGGGGATCCCGGCCTCCGTTTCGGGATTCCACGGGCAGAGAAATCTGGCAGATGGCGAGAACATTTCTTTACTTTCAACTCGCTTACCGGGGCTGGAGCGATCCTTTCCCCTGCACATACACGTACGTGTACATCGCGGCGCGCGGGGATCGCGGACGGTGCAGGTGGCAGCGAGTCCATCGCTGGAAAAACGGATTCCCCCGGCGCGTTTAAATCGCCCAGGGGTTATCGTTCGAATATCAAATACGGGCACGCGTTTAAGGAGGAGAATCGAGTGTTTCATCTGTGTCGCCCATGTCTCTCTAGCCATCTCCTTCCTTCCCTCTGCGCTCGGGAATATTCGCCCAACTCGGAATATAGCCGGTGGATATCCCATGAATCACGTAGCCGCGAGTACCGGTGCTTAACTTCGCCTCGGTGCAATTAGGTCGTTGCTATGTAATATGGATTGCTGCGTGGTGTCGCTGCGCGTACCGTCACCGTTGTCGCCCGAAGGCCGTAATCACTAACCGGTCGGCTAATTTTCTGCAAGAATCACACGGTCCTTGGGACATTCTAATCGTTACTGGCCGCGCGCCGATTCCTGCACTCCGATTCCCTTTGAATATTCGAACGAAGTTAGCGGCGGGATCGAGGCAGCCACGAGTGGGTGCCTTCGATTGCCCCTCGCTTAAGGCGCCTTCGCAGCCCTCGAATTCGCATCACCGCCAGTTATTCCATTCTCGTTCGATAGACAGCACCGGCCACCGACACCAAAGCCGCGGCATTACCGGTGATCGCGCATACGACATAATTTTCCAGCACGCGCTTCGGTGCTCGATGTGTATTCACGCGACCGTCACCGCCAGCTACGGCTCGATTTCGGGCGAGATTAAACCTTTGACACGGTATCGTCGCCCATCGCGCGCGGAATCCTGCGACCTTGCCCGTTCGACAAACCGTATTCGGTCGACGGATGCGGATTGATGTTTATCAGCGACGCCGGAGCCCCGCTATAAATAAATGTCCCGATAGCGGAGGCAAACAGATTTATCCGGCGCGACTGCGGACAGAGGATCGACCAGCGCGGCGAGGCGCGCCGCGCGAGGAACTTTGATCGACGCACGGTGACCGGCCACGGCCACTTTTCATTACGTCTATGCATACTTAATGCGCGTTCATAATTCAGACGGGAGCGACTGCGCGAGGCACGGGGCCTAGCTGGTCCGAGCGGCGACAGGGGCAGAAATTGGTGTGGCCATCCGGCCGTAAGACCGTACGCAACGCGGGGACGTCGACAGCTCGCCGCTAATGCTATTCGCAGCACTGCCAATATCCAGGCCCGGCGCCGTTACGTGCTGCCGCCCCCGCTTGAAAGTTCGTTAACGATAGAGTTTCGCGTCGCTAACCGCCGCGATTCGCCGTCGTTAAAATTTCACTGCCTCGCCGAGGGGAATTTCCGCGGTGGAACGTGGACGCTCCGCTTGTAAGAGTCTCTCTGCTCTTTACGGGATTTCTCTGTGGCGCTCGGCTCGCCCGGTACGAGTCGTCGGATCGCCCGGTTACGGCTTCCTCTTTTTCCACGTGCTTCACGGAGTTTAGGCGGATAAAAGCTTCGCCCCAGCCCGACAAAGTCTCTTCCCTCGAATAGATTCGCCTCTAGGAACTTTCGCCAACTTCCGCAACGGCCTTCGGGCTGATTCGAAGCTGGAGAAAGAAGGGTGTACTGGAACAACTTGCCGCGTGCCAGGTGCGAATGATAAGTGTGTATGAAAAAGATCGAACGGTCGTGCCGGTTGGAAGATACTCCGTGGCAGGAGAGCGGAGCTAAAAGTACAATAAACTCGGCCAAGTCTCTTGCCAGTAGTAGAGTACCGTATTCGTCGGACCCGCCGTGGCGTTTGTTAAAAGTGGATTAGAATCCCGTGGAAACGTGTAGAATTTCAACATCGTACAGAGTAAAAAATGTTAAACACATCCGTTATTAAACTGCGAAATATCTGACGACAGCGGAGTCGATCGAAATCCCCATCCCTGCCGTGGAAATCGCTTACGGAGGATCAACGAGACAGCTGACCGTGTAGGGGAACGAGAGCGGGTTTACGGAGCGCAGGAAAATAAAGACGGACAGGCGGCGGTGTAAGAAGGAAGACCGTTCTTAGCCCCCTGGGGAGTATTATGCAAAGTGGGAAACAGATGCACGACTCTCCGGAGGACGATGCTCTTATTTTTCGGTAGCAAGCGTTCCTCTTCCTTTTGGGCCAGCAGCAACGGAAAAAAGTCCGCCGTCTGCCGTCTAGAATGGGCAAGCTCTCGCGAAATGCGGCTTTCTGCCTTCCGTTGTAGGGGAACGCGGCAGGAACGGACGTTTCCCGGCGGAAGCCTTGCCTGGTCGTTCGGGAGAGTCGGACTCTTGACGTCAACGTGCAAACGAGGCCAACTTCTCCTTCCTCCTGCAACCTTTTAATCCATCAACTGCTCCTTACGTTCCTCCAAGGACGCCACCCTCTCGTTCTACGATTGATATCGACGTCGGGCTATTAGATATTCGATAGGTCCCGTAGTTACCGCAGTGGACGCGAATGGAACCTGCTCCGCAGACCTACATCATGCTGATCTATTTGTAGATACGCCGGAACATGTGGCTTTGCACACAGAGACCGCTGCCTCGCCGCAGATCTGCGAGTATCTCCACTGAAATATTCATAAGTCGCGATCGTCCTTGCTACGCTAATTGATATTCCTCGCGTCTGGAACCCGCGGCACCAACAGGTGTTCAGCGCTGCGGCTGCGTTCACACGAAATCCGCAAGGATCGCGAACGCAACGCGCGAGATCTTGGCGGATATTTATGCGCGCATGGCCTGTGCCGCTCGTAAATATTAATCGACCCTGCGTTTCGCTATCAGCTTAGAGCTATTATGAACAAGCACAATACGTGCAGGCTGCGACTACGTTAATGTTCCCCGTGTGCCTAAACTAGCGTACGCCCCGTTATCTCGCTTATTAGCGTAGCCGCGCAGCAGAGTTCAACGTTTCGCGACTTTAATTTCCGAATTAACTTGGAAGATACTCACAGGAACGCGACGGCAGAATTGTCTGCACAGTTAAGGGGATTAAGTGGCAGTGTCGATACCTGCTACAGAACCGTGATCACTACCAGCGGCTTCGTTCCGAGCGACATGTAGAAAGGGTAGGCAATAATATTGTCCACGGTGTTGTGGCTCGCCCGACGAAGACGGAGCGCTTTCCAGAATTTAAATCTGTAAAAATGCGACAGTTCTGCGACTGTTTTAATCATTCCCTGCAAAAGGATATTCCTCGTACCGAAAAAAAAAAGAAACGTAAAAAGCACCGCTTCAAGAGCTTTTTATTTCCATGAATCTGGAAGCTCGAAGCTGCTACATCGCAAAGTGAATCGTATTAAATCGCGCGAAAGCTGTATCGATCGAATATGAGGGATTTTAAAAGAAATTATCCACCTTCGGACTTTCATTTAAAAAAGCTGGCATCTATTTTTCAGCGGTATTACCGCATTACAGGGGCTGCCTCTTTCAAAGATTAACCGGGCAGCGTCCAACAAGCCGTTCAGATCGAATTAACCCAGTACCGCCACGTTTCTTGCGCAGGGAAAAAAACTGCTGCAAGCTTTTGCCAGGAATAAAGTAAACTTAACGGCCGCTGTTTATTCACGGCGAAATCATGGAATATTACTGCAGCCGGTATAAAGGGGGTAGCGTAAAGAAGAATAAGCGTCTTCGAGGCGCGATCATTACGATTTAGCGAAGATTGTTGCGTTTCGCAGCGAGCCCGGCTCCCGGTCGTCGACACCGGGGCGTCTCGCCCCGGGTAAATTCGACGCAGCCGATTTCCCGAGGATTGCCCCAATTTTACGGTTCAGCTGGTGAAATAGTGCCGAACGTTTGGAATCGGGATTAAAAGTTCCAAGCCTTTATTTGATCAAAGGAAGCCGGGCGGGAAATGTGGGCGAGCCTCTCGGAGCGTAGACACCGGCGATTAGAAGGATGACGCGTATGAAACGCAAACAAGAATCTGCGAGCCGCGGCGGGGAGAGGGGTCACTTTAATCCGATCGATGGTTCTCCCGGAAATACGCGAAAGAAAATAGGCGAAAAAAAGAGTCATCCGAGCTGCACTTGCTGCACCGCTGAAAAAACGCTGGGCTGTTAATACTTTTTTAACGAGAGGATACGATAATGGCATTGTCTGTTGACGAATCGTCGCCTACAGTCGTGCTGCTTCTTCTTTGTATCCGGGACTCGTTAAATTACCCTTTTAACGGGAACGGAACAGCGAAGAATTCTTACGACTTTTACGCTGCGCCGTTGCTGCCCGGACGAGCCGCCGATCGCTTGCGAAACGCGTTCTAAACAATGGCAGGAACGCATAATTACACGGGATCGATCGTAACGGCAATAATTTATGAGCCGCGACACGCATTCAGCGAAACGATCCTATTCTCGATGGGACATTCGGATTGAATTATAAACACCCGTACTCAGCGCGCAGAGGATGAACTGTTTACGACACCAAGTATTAATCAGGTGGATTTAGGGACTGTGTTCTGTACTCCGGGGTATAATTACACCGATATATGGGGATCGATTGATTCCACTGGTTCCGAGGGTCACGAGCCAGACACGGTAAAAACTGGATTGAAGTAGAACCGTGGAAGGAACAGCGATTATTTATTCCGCGGAATTCCACCGTGGCCGTAATTTCTCAAGTTTCCCTGTATTTTCCATCTCTGAACGCTTCGCGCGCGATTTGCGGAGCTCGCGGAGCGTCTATGCTCGCCACGCGAATCGTAAATATATTTTCCGTTTCTCGCTGCAGTGGCCGTGATATTCCCCGAAATTTCCGCGGATAATTCTCGGTGAATGGCGGAAAGTTTAAACTACGCGGCGCTGCGCCGGGATTATTCTAATTATTTTAAACCGACATTGAAAGTTTCCAACGTCGAGCAACGTCGTGGTTTGCAATGTCGCTAATCTCCAGCCGTGATATTTGAATGGACGGAAAAACTCGCGTTAAAGCGGGAATTTCCATCCGGGTGGACATTGCGAGCGTTCGGTGTCGTCGCGCCTATAAAGAAAATACATGCACCCCCTCTTTGTTTGGAAGTTCATTGCGCTTCCGGTCGCATTGCCCCGTACAATTCTATTCTTGATTCCGCGGCGGCTCCCGCGTCCAGGCCGTAGTTCGTTTGATAAACTTCGTTTCAATGGGAGAGCCGAGGCAGTAGCTGCTAGACTAAACGGAAAGCCGGGAAAGCCGATTTTGCTTGAGAGGGGCTCGCGTCCCCGTAGTTGAAAAGTCAAAACAGAACTTGGCGTTTGTTCGCGAAAGGGAGTATTCCCTGCTTTCCCTTGCGCCGCCTTCTCGAGGCTTTGCTTTTCTTTCCACCTTTCACCGACCCCTTAACGTTCCACAATATTCTGCAGCCCTGCAGAGATTCCCATCGCGATTCCCGTTGCGCCAAACCAAAAAAAAAAATCGCTGCGTCGCTCGCAAACTCCAAAGAGAGGTATCGGTTCGTAGAGCTGCGAGCATACGGTCAATATTTACGCGAAACTTTGTTTATGCTATGAACTGTGGCAAAACAAAGACAAAGTTCGATCGGGTAACAGGCGGCAGTGGTTCGTCGACGTCGAACCAAACATCAAGATCGGCAACAATCGATCACGTTTTAACGAACAACGCAACCTTTGCTTCGGCAAACAGCTGCGTATTGCCAGCTTGGCGTTCGCTTCTTAGCTTCTTAGCTTTCGTAACCGAATTCAGGGTGAATCTCGAGGGGATACTCGCGGTTTCGTTGCGCGGAAATTGGGTCGCGTTGTTTGCGGCAGCTCGAGAAACCGTAAGAAACGCGCGGACGAACCGTACGCGTTAATAAAAACTGTAGATACCGCGGCGTGGTACAATACTACGAAGCGAACGATTAATTAAATTGCACGTTTCACTCGTGGATTTGCGCGCGGGCTGCGCGTGACTCGACTCGGGAATGCCGTGGAGGTTTATGAGGGTGGACAATTGTTTGCATCGTCCTGCCACGCGCCGAATGTATCGCCTTCCGTATCGCAGCAATTGATGCCACACCCTTCCTCGTTTTTGCTCGCCCGAGTACAGCCAATCTCGAGCGCATCTGAATTCGCTGCCAGTGAACGGGAAAGTTGCAGGACTTTTGGCGTTTTCCGCGCGCGCGTTCCTTTCGAGATCTCACGGTGAGAGAGAGAGAGAGAGACTGCTGCTAAAAACAGACGCCTGGCTAATGGGCGAGGGAAAAAGGGGAATGCGGGGGACGCAACGGGACAGAATGAATCGGACAGCGAGCGAGGTGCGTGGGGGTGGTACGTCCGTAAAACAAACTGTCGCTGCGCGAAGTGGATGCTTTTAGCCGGTGCAATCTGACGCGCTGCAGAGCGGTGGGATTGGATTTCTTGCGGCCGCGGCCTCTTCTGTTCTCCTCGCCGATCACAAAGTAGAATTTAAAACTGACCCAGTCTCGGTCTCTGCTACCACTGAAACACGAGAATCCGCATACAGTGTCTATCAGGATGATCCAGCTATCGAGTTTGAGCGCCCCCCCGTTTCCTTTCCTGAACGTAAGCGAAGCTAGTAGACACCACGTTTCGCCACATCCTCCGTTTTTTCGAAAAAGTTCGAATTACAATCGCATACTTGCCTCGCGACTAGACCTCGGCCAATGGAAACGGAATTCGAAATCAGCCTGCATGTATCGGCTGCCTAGTCCCCGGAGTATCGAGCACGCGACCTGGCAAAGTTGAAAACCGTGTCTGACCGGTATAACTAGTTTCCGTTACGGAGATTGGACCGTTTCCCGGTCGTTCCGACGATCGACGCGATCATTTTTCACGGTGATAAAAGAAACCGGCCGAATCTACGAGGAGCGCCTCGAATTGAATCCGAATTGAACGCGTGCCACGGGGGATCCTCAAATATTTGCCCGTTGCAACCGAAGGCCGCGATCGAAAAGCTTCTGAACGGGCAATCATGCCGATCGCGCGTTATCTCTTTTCTTCGCCAGCGAAGCCTCGGCCATGCGATTCCCAACTAAAACTCAGCCCTAACAAATCGTTTGGCCAAAGTGCTCGCAGTTTCACGTGAAACGTCCCCATTGTTCGGTGACTTTTCAATTTCGTACGACACGCGGTACCTACACGGCTGTTTCGTTGAAAATTTTATACGTACTAACGGGTCGCGCGCCGTTCAAACCAGTGTCGCTGACCGTTGTGCTTCGAGGCTGGAACGAGCTACGATCGCGTTTCCAGCTTTTGATGCTCCATAAAGGACCTTTATCCCAAGTTTTCCCTTTTCACGAGCCTGCGTTCCGCGGCTGTGGCTGCCGCTGCCGCAACCACCGCCACACGCCGACAATAATAGTCGCGCCGAGGCTTACGGTCTATTATACGTCCGATCGAGAATTCATTGTCGCTCGATTGTTGAATGTGACGCGAAGTGCGCTCACCGCATACCGCGCCAGCTCTAAAAATTAATACCGCGTGGGCCTGAAATTCGATTGCGTTAAATGGACCCAAGAGCGCCGAGCTCCTTACTCGGACTGCCCGTACGCGTGTATAGAGAAATTTACGAGGGGGCGGGTACCGCGACAAAGAATTTTTCATCGGCAAGGCTGCGCGCTATCGACACCGAAGCCAGGAATCTCGGAGGCTCGATACTCTTCGTCTCGGCCTTAATCGAAATTTTAATGGAAAGATCACAAAGCTGGCTTTCCCTGTGCCGCAATAGTTCCCGCGGGGATCTTGCAGGGAGGAGGATAGGCGAAGCGATACCCCGACAAAGCTTCTCGAAAATTAAGTCGAGAGAATAGAGCCGGCGATAACATTCCGTCCAAGTGTTCGTTAATTGCCGGCGTATGAAATTTACCGTGATTTCCAGGTCGAGGAGTAAACAGGGATCGATCGAAGGCTGGATGCCTTTGAAATTGAAACTTTTACGGGGGGTGGTCGGGGTCGCCGCTCGGGAATGCGAGGGACGAGGTCCGAAATTTTCGCGTGCGACGGGAGAAGATGTAAATTAACATTTCCAAGGGGCGATGAAAGTAAGAGCCGAAAGGCCTCCGTAACCTTCTCGCCGTCTCCGTCCCGCGGACGAGAGATTTGACGAGGCTGTTGAATCGTGCCGAATGTCTGGATCGAGGGATTCGCAAATTCACCGTGAAATCTTCTGCAAACGGAAGTGAGACAACTCATTTCCGTTTCATCGGGAGTTGCCGACGAATTAAAATGGCCCGGGAGGTTTGCAAACTGGCGGCTAAGGAATCGGCCGGGGCAGCGAAAGGGAGAAAGGGGAAGACAGACGGCAGAGGAGACGGCGGATTAATTAACGTAACGTAATTACGTCTCGCATTGTGAGACTCGTGACGCTCCCAGGGCCCGAGAGGAGGGCGGACGAGAAACTTGAGACATCGAACCCGATGAATCGACGGACGACCCTATTCTACTTCAGCCGTATCGAAAGTTCCTCGGTGTAATTACGAGTCGTCGACTCGTACTCTCTAAAAGCAGACAATTAAAATTCAATGAAACACATCCAGACCACTTCTCCATAGACCGCTCCATCAAGTTACTATGTAAATGAAGCGCTGCGATCCGAATCCGTTAACAGTTCCTAGTTCCTCGGGAGACTGCCATTTTCATCCAGTTTCCCTCGAGAAAACGATACAACATTCTCGCTTTCATCCTCGCAAGATATTTGACAGCTGATGCGCGGCGAGGAGAAGGGCCTGGCGAAGGATAGGCAAAGGGAGACTTTACGTAATACCTTGCCGGGATCATTGCCGTCGACGCTGCACACCCGCTGGAATTATTTTATGCTTGTTACGGAAAATAATTAGTGACATCGAGCAGCCGAGTAATGTACGCCGTTACGAAACATCTTTCCTGGCCCTGGAAAGTGTACGCTCGCGCCGTTCCAACGCGCTTAACGGGACACGGTTCAAAGTTCAAACGAACACTCCTCCCTGACAGCGTGTTAAACGCATCGGTGTCTTTGTATCGATTAACATATCTCAAGAGAAAAAAAGTTACTGACAGGCACTTTGATCTACCCCTTTTTTCTGTATCTGTTGTTCATACTTTTGCGCCCTCGGTCTATCGAGCGGATCGTAGAGCTCCGTCAAAGCCGATCGGCCTGGCTCGAGCTTACGCCAACGTTCTCCTTCGCTGCGCACGTAGCATTCCGACCGGTCTTTCCCTGAACCTGCTTGTCCACACCTTGTTCCCTCACGGTCAAGCGAGCACCGATGAAAGAAGAAGCTGCCCTTTTTTCTTCGTCCAGTTGTGTTCACTTTTTTGCTCTCTGTCACTGAGCATCGTGAAACCTGATCGTACAACTTGGCTCCTCCTCGCGCGCACCTGCAACCTCACGCGTCTCTTTTGCACGCGTATCGAGCCCCGTCTGGCTTCTTTGCACGTGTCCAAGACCTTGCCCTCGTTTTTTTCTGGCGGTGCTTGTTCGCACCTTTTTTTCCCCTCGGCAAAAACCTTGTTCGCCGAGGCTGGAGACCGAGCCAAGCTGCTTTCTCCTTCGTCGCGCGTGCAGCTGCGTCTGTCTTCTTTTTTTTCGGGACCCCGTGCGATTTCGCTCACCTTTTTTCGAGAACCACTTGTTCGCGCCTTTTTGCTCGCGGTCTATCGAGCAGCGATCAAAGAAGCGATCGCGGTAACCTTGGCAAAGCACGGCAAAGCGGCGCCTGCGAGGAAAGCACCTTCTCGCGTCTAACAGGACGTTTTCCTCCGCGAGACGCGTTATTAAACGTTGCAGCTTATTAGCTCGAACCCGGAGGCAATGCTCGATGGGAGGAGTCTACTGGATAACGACCGAACCTCGGAACAAAAGAGATTAAATGTCGGCGGAGAGAAGTCGGCGCGATAAAGCAATTCTCGTTCGGGGCAAGAGAGCCGAAAGTCCTTTCTTGCGCTGTCGCGAATGTCCCGCTCCAGGATTTACCGCCCCTCCCCCCCCCCGAACTTTTTTCCTACGAATGAAATTCAAAAAGATAGAAGCGCGACGGGATGGACAATCGAATCGTCTCGGGAGATTTATTTCTCCAACAGGTGGATTAGCCCGCAGTAAATCTTGGAGTGGCTGCTGGCTGGAATTGGGTCGCGGAGCAAATTACTGAACGGCATTAGTTGCAGTCCTCCCCATCGTCTTCTCGTCGATGCGCCTTCGCTAGTGCATAAATTTCGCGTGTCAAGGCTCCAGCTAACTAGGAGCACCGTCGATAAACGGGCCGATCGTTGTCACGCGAATAGTTAATTTTTCTATCATTGCCCGGATCGATCGCTCGAGTGTTGGGCATCGAGCACGCTTAATCACCTTGTAGTATATTATTTACCTGTTTAATTAGATTTTATAATTACCGTTATGGTAATTACAGTCATACGTTATTCCGTATTAAATTTTCTGCTTTACGGGGCGGATGAATTAATGAGCTCCATTACGTTCGATCGAGCCTCGCCTAAAAGCTCGTGTATCGTTTTCGATAAATTGTACAATGGATCGCCTAGATAATCCTTTGTCCCGCTCTTCTTCCACTCGCCCCAACTTCCACCAATTAAACATAACAGTAGGTATCGGGCGCCCCTCGCGCCGCCCTTCCCCCATTCTTTTTCATTAATGGACTCGACGCGAAAAACCATCCCCTTGTTCAGACTCTCGTCGATAATTTTCATCGGAAGTGTCCGAGTTTTCATGGAATTAATGCGACTCCGTGTGGACTTGGGCATCGCGGTCCAACGATCCATCAAACCCGACGTCTGCGCGCATGCCCATTTATTACGCCCTCCAATTAAATGAGATCCGCTTGATGCGGTCGTTTCAGCGCCAGACGGCCACCCCAAACAGTATAGCATTTGATGCTCGTTAACCAACTGCTTACCTTACCGCCACGTGGTTGTTACGAACAACCTTCGATATTGGATAAAATGCGCGTCAACTGGTTTGGATAATCGTTATCGGGACACTCTGCTGCGACTAGCAATTACACAGCTCATTATTTGCCGGGAAGAGGAGCTGAGGGGGAGCTCGTGCTCGCCGTCGCGCTGGAAAATGTCAGATTCGTGGTATTTACAAGGGGCCACCCTTCATTCTTTAATTAAATCCATTCAACTTAAAATACAATTAGGGGGAAGCTAAGCCCGAGAAGTTTGGAGCACGAGTGGCAAAGTGTCGTCCTCGCCTCCTCCTTCGATCGCTGAAGGCGACTGCGTAGCTTTGAGAGCAAATTTTTCGCTGCCATGGTTCGTTAACTTTTCAGCCGCGACATTGACGCGCCGAAAATCCTCTCTTTCCCCACTAAATGCCACCCGAACCCTTTCTTGCTAACTAAGAACGGATATCGTTCGCCAGTCGCAGAATAATTGGAAGGTCCGGCGGAAATTTCGGAAGCAGAGCTCGCGAGGAAGGGGAGCACGGTGCCCCAGGGGCGCAGAGGCAGGGAAATTGAAAGATATTCAGGACTTCTTAAAAGTAGCGCGTGCAAATAAAAAGATTTATTCGCCTCGCGGGGAACGTTTACCCCGAGCATGTCGGATTTAACGGGCGTACGCAGCGACGGGGGTGGCAGGTTCGCTGAAAATAACACGGATACCCCGTGGCGTTCTACGAGCGTAGTTTCCCACGATGATAACGATAATACCGTGCTTGCCGTGCTACAAAGTATAACCTAATTATCTGTCCGACACCGTGGTTCCTGCCCGGTCCGCCCTCCGTACCAACACCTCTGTAATACGCAATTGCATTCGCAACGGTTGTCGGTCCACTTGCATCTTCATTACAGATACGGCGAGCGAGCTGGGTCCGCCTCGCGACTCCATTCAACCGTCTTCAACTACCCTTGCGATTCGCCTATTCGCCCAACCTCAACCCTGATAAGCTTCTTCGTTCGCCACGCAATCTATAGGTCGTCATATTCCGATACTTATTAGGGGATGTAACGAGGAAGGGAAGAAAATTGAAGGGTAAGGGGAAAGAACGGGGAATGTCACAAAACAGCTTTATCTAGAAAATTAACTGTTCTGCTCCAGTGCAGAGTGGACATTACTTCCCTGTTTTTAACCAGTACTCATACCAAAACTTTAACGTTATCTTACGGGACATTTGTACTTTACAACCCTTTACGATTCGACGATTCGATAGTCCCGGTTGCCACCAACAAAATATGCTATAAATCGAATAATCACAAAAATGGACATTCCTCATTTTTACCCTTCAAATATTCTTGTTTCGTAATCAAAGAAGCCAAACGGGATCCGGCAAAAGATTTTTCTCCTCGTTTCCCGACAGACGGGGAATTTTTTATAAGCGATCCAAGAATTCCGATAGGTCGCGCTTTAACGCGAGCCTGTAAAGCGATTACGGAAACGCCGGTAATGCTGATTGAATTTTTCCTGTAATTGCCGCGCCGGCAACTAATTCAACGAAAATAGAATATCTGTCGCGATCGGCGACACGATTATCGCCGACGTTGATGAAGTTTCGGTTAATCGAGCGTCGACGGCCCGCCATGCCGATGGCAATGAATGCAAAGTAGGATTGATCGAGGAATCGTTGCGCGCGCTCTTCTTTCTCCCCGCTTTTTTTTGCAGTTTGTTGTTGCAATATTTCACGACTTGCCGGGGACACGATCTGGCCCGACGCAAGGACGCCCCCGCATTTCCATATAAATCCGCAGCGCACGTTTAATAATTGCGTTTCCTAATGCTTAATATAAACTTCAATGTGCCCACGTGTCGCCAGGTAATTGGCATCGAGCTCATATTTGCACGCATTATAATTTGTAAATTTTCTGCCGTACCACCGTATCGAATTCCGATTCCGGCTGTAATTACCGCGCGTTATATTTATGCGGGCTTGGCGCGTAAATAAATATTGGATAAACGAAATGCTATTGAACTTTCAGTGGTGCTTCCCGTCCAAATGGATCGAGATAACATTTGGACGTCGCTTCTGAATCATTCAAATTACATCACGTCACCGGTGACCAAAAACTTTACGTCACTGGGGCGCAGCGAAACGTTGGGTCTCGAGATTCCCGCGACGAATCAACCCCCCACGGTATACCGAATGGTGCTCCCTCGGCGTCCCGGGGGTCCTATTTGATTCCGTCAAGATCGAATCCGTGTTTGCTTAAAGAGCCGTCCGAGCAAACAGCCTGTCCGATGCACAAATAATCCAAGCAATCGTGCGCGGCGCGATGTTTTGGTTGGCTGTTCCACTTGCCTAGCAGTTGTTCGCGATCGCCTTCGGCCAGTTGGCGTACACAAAGCTGCAAGAGCCGGTTAAAAGGCCGGAACTTTATTACAGACGGCAGAGTATCACGCCAAACAGTGCACAGTTTATTTTCGACCGACCTGATACTCTGTGGGCCCTCGTGCCCGCCGGAAGTACGGCGTTATTTCACGGATATCGGACGTTACCGATGCCGCTCGGCCGTTATTTATATCGATGAAATCGCGCGACAACCATCTCGCGGCCTGCACTCACTGGGCTTTTGCAAAATTGTTTACGGCGGCTGCTATCGTGCCACCGCGCGCGATACATTTTGTAACGATATCAAAACCGCGCCGATTACCAAACGTACGCCCCCGCACAAAAATCGGCAGCTTGGGGTGCGCTCGCTATCGGGCGAACCGTTGCGATTCGTTTGTGAAACAATTTTTCCACTCGCACCATCGCTCGACACGAATGCTGCAGGTGTCAGACACGTACACGTTTCGATGGAGATTTATTCGGCCGTTTAATCACCGGGATAATACTTAACCCGGCACTTTTCTATACTATTTACATAATTGGATAAGCTTCTCGGTCTCTCGATGGCCTTACACTTATCGGCGCGCCGCGTGCTCCGAGAGAACGCGGCTGGAAAGTGTATAATTGGACGTAGGAATTGAATTGTCTTAGGTTTTACGGGAACGATTGTAAAAATATCTGTATATACACTTTACGCCTCTACGCTACGAGTATCGTTAGAGCCGCGGGAGCTGACAAGCTGTCGCTGGAGCGTCGTCTGTTACAAGGGCACTGCTGACGCTCGGTTATAATACTTTGCTCGTCGCCCGCTCGCGTCAAAAATGGCACGTAAATTACGGCACGAAGCGCAGGGTGCAATAAATAACGCTTTAAAACTCGTCGTCTGGCGGACGCTTTAAAAAGATACGTTCACGAACACGATCGTAAAGTACAGGTACAGGAATTCTGGAAACAGCGTTAGATCACCGGATCAAGCGCATAATGCAATGCCTTTGCTACCTTCCTACGACTTATACAGCTACGTCTTATATCTACAGAAGTAGGCACTTGCGCCCGGTTTATATCTACAGAGGAGGTCGCGGGAAGCGAATACGTATAATACATAACGGTGAATATCCGAGCGTTACTCTTAGCTAAACAAAATAACGCAGCGAGGGGTGCAGGTTAGTCGTGCACATCGATCTCGACCCTTTGCAGCAGATCCGGCTCTGAAAAAGCAAAGCGAACAGTCGGGTACAGGTGTATGTAGGTACTAGCAGTGGAGTTGGAGCGACGGGATAAATATTTGACAGCAATCGGAGCATTCGCGCGTTAAAACGATTCTTAGGGGACCATTTTACCGTTTCGATTCTCCTCCACGTACAGGCTCGTCCTTTGCGAGCGTCTGTTCGTATCGCCCGAGTATCTGATCCTCGGCTCTACTCTTTGAGCAGAGACATAGGTGGGTGTGGTAAAATCGTCAGGCCCGTCTTTAACGGGGGAGCTGGTCCGTCGCCTGCAGATAGCCAGTCCGATGACCACACCGATACCGATCAGGATCAAAGCCACCGCACCTTCAATCGAAAATCACGTCATCGCTCCGTCCACGGACACGCTCGTCCACAAATAAGAATATCGAGGTGTGCGTATAACGCTGCGAAAACTGAAGAGAAACAACGGTTGGTCGAATTACCTGTACCTGTCAAGGCGATCACGATGATCAGATTCTCCGAGCTGGCCTTGGGCAGCGCCTTCTTCAGATCCTCCAGAAAGATGCCCGTCCTCTCCTCCATCTTGCCGCCGATAGGCTCGACGACCCTGACGTGCTCCAGGAGCGCCGGCTCGCTCCTTCCGCGACCGTTCACCGCGTACACGTACAGAGTGTAGTCGAAGCCCGGCTCAAGGTTGTGCAGCTGGAAGTTAGGCCTCGGGTTTCTCTCCTGATATATGGCTGGGACCTCTCCGACCGTTCCCTGATCGCTCTGAGGTGCGTGCAGCGTGGGTTGGTTCACCTGAACGAGCCCGGGGCTGCCGGGCACCGCCCGAACTTCCAGCAAAAAGTGCTGCGGGGAACCACCGTCCGAGCCAGGGACACAATTCACTTCCAGCGAGCTGGTCTCGTTGTGCAGGGAACAGTCGAACGGCGGTTGCGGTGGCTCTGCGAATTCGTAACGTTTACTCGGTTAGGAACACAGAGTATTTCATAACGCCTCGAGGTCCACTTCAAAGACGGATTCGGCTTCTAAAGTCAATAAATCGTGCCCGTGTAAGCGGACGCTCTCCCTCCCTATCGACCGCTACTTAGAAAGCGCTTGTTCGCGAAAGAGATAGATGGAGGGCAATTTCGATGGACTTCTCCCCGAGTATTAACTGTTTCGTGACCGCGATTTCAAGTCATGCCCGTTCCATCAGCTGTCCAACGAGGAACAAGCGTAGGATTGCGAAAAGCCCCGGACAGGCGGTGTTAGAACAGCGACGGCATTAAACTGCGCCCACGCCCAAGGAAAGGTTTAATCGACGAGATCCATTGCGCCGCGAGTGGGCCATCAACTTTCAAACCCATCCTCGAGATGGGCCGCACGCGTCACCAGACCACCCAGCTAAATGGTTCGGCCAGAGTTCATTCAGGGAATTTTGTTGGAGTTATCAGTTGCCAAGGGCACGTACTTCCTGGCACGATGTTGAATATACAGGGCGTCCTTTGTCTGCCGATGCTGTTGCTCGCCCAGCAAGCGAGAGTTCCGAAGTCCGTGTCAGCGGTAGGTGTATACTCGAGCACGCTAACGAGCCCGTTATTCTGAGCCCTGGAGTTCGGTATCGGCAAGACGTCGCCGCGCGTCCCGTTATACGTCCACGAGAACCTCACCACGTCCTTCGGCGTAGCGTCCACCTCGCATCGCAGCGACAGCGGCTCGTGGCGACCCGCCGTGATCTCGCGTCGCTCGTAGCCCACCCGGCACCTCGGCGCATCTTTCGGAACAACAGACCCCGTCAGGAATACAAAATTCTCAGAGAGGCAAAGCTTACTTACATTTCATGCGGATGTGAATCGGCGGACTCTGACCCACCCCGACGGGATTGATCGCCTCGCAGGAATATTCCCCGGAATGGGCCAGAGTTAGCACCCTCAGCGTCAACGTGTTCGAGGCTATCATCGTTCCTTCGGCCACGTCGTGCTCCAATCGGCGATCCTGCAACACGATGAACGGAACATGAAAGCAAAAAGACGATACGGCAGCGCTTCGAGGATTATTCCTTACTCACGTTGTGATACCAGTTGACAGTAGTCGGAGGGGGATTGCTCTCCGTGTTGCAGACAAGCTTCAAGTCGTCCCCTTCCCTGAGGATATCCAGAACGTAGCCCGTGGCTAGATTGACGGAGACCACTGGAGCATCTAAAACGCAGAAACCGAAGACATCCGATGTACAGTGGTTGTTGCGCTTTCGAAGGTCAGCGAAGAGAACGCGACGTGGAAGGAACACCGGGGGAGACTCACAGGCGACGCTGAGGACTTTAGTCTGCTCGAGCACCCCGCCGGGAAATCTGGGATTTTCGGCTCTGCAGGTTAATTCCTTGCCGTCGTCGTGCTTGCCCAGGGCCAGAGCCAACTTGCTGACCGTAGAATTGCTTCTCTGCGTGGTGGCCACGTTCGGGTCGCCTATCACCTGTCCGCCTAGCCTCCAGACGATCCTGGCCGCGGGCGAGCTTCCCCATGTCTCGCACCGCGCGGCAATCGGCCGACCAGCGTAAATCTGCTCCTCGCTCAGCACTATTTTCACGACCGCTGGTTTCACTGCGGGAACGAGCCTTTGATTACATATTGTTGGGAAGCATAGCCGCAGCATTCCACCACGCGCCACGTCAATTTTATCACATCTCCGAAACCTTTTCCTTCCCCGAAGCGGCTCGAGAGGTTCCCCAAGGATTCGCAAAAAAATTCCCAAGCAGGACCATAGCCACGCTCGGCCCTGTCGACGCGAAAATAACAGGCGGAGGGAGCCACATGCTCGACACTCGGACCGCGTATTTTTACTTTCGGCGACGATTCCACGAAATGCGACCGTCAAAGGAGTTAAGGAGGTCCGCGCGAAATCGTTGGAATTCATCTCGCTTCCGCCGTGGCTAACTCGCTCCAACTATATTTAAATTTCTTTCTTCTCCCTCCGTAGCCGGGCGAGGCTGCAGGACATTCGGATGAATAAAAACTGCGTTTCTTACCGATGCTTCCGGCGCGTTTCGTCGGAATACAGGAAGGGAGTGTTGCCTTTCGGCTATCAAGATTTAGAAGGTGTTGGCTCGCGCGGTCATACGAACCCTTTGAGTGGCGTTTTCGCCAGTGAAGCTATCGACGGAACGGAAATAAGTCGGGGTACCGGTAGCACGTGGACGTGGCGAATCGGCGAAGCCCGTCTCTTAACCCGCGCGCGATCGCATTTAGCACGCGTTCAGATTCAAAGAAGCGACCTTGAACAGCGCGCACATTCGTTCTATTTTATTCGCCACCAGATGCCACGCTCGCACTTCGCTCGCGGCTGACCTTTTTTTTTTGCAACATTCCGTCCACTCTTTCCCTACTCGAAGCCGCTCGGCACCGAAACATCCGCGAGCCAGATATCTGACGACGACAGACGATAACGAGGTACTTACGGTAAATGTCTAGAGGGACTTCTCGGACGATCGGTGCCGCCATGGGCGCCGATTGAGCCCTGCACTCCAGCTTGGTGCCCCACAAAGACTTCGTCACTCTGTCGATGTAGAGATGGTTCACCGTGAATTTGCTGGGCGAGTCGATAGCTATGGTATCGACAACGCTGTCCAGGATCTCGCCGTCCTTCCACCACGTTACAGAAGGCTTTGGTCTTCCTGGGGTAGACGTGTTACAGAATGTTAAGCTACAATCGTCGTAGAAAAGAATAGCCAACTTACCCCCAGACACTTGGCAGGTTAGAGCGAGACTGTAACCCTCGAGGTAGGGTCCACCCACTCCCGTCACTTCTCGCCCTTGGGCGTCGTGTATCACAGGTCTCGTTGGCTCCTCTAAGCAAATGAAGCAACCGTGAATTGGTTAGTTTCCGCCGCAATCGTCAAATAAAAGCCGGTCGATACTCACCGACGAGCGTAAGGTTCACTCGGAAATTCCTCGTCGGGGAGTTGACGAAGTCTACTCTGCACCTGAACATCCCTTGGTCCTTATACGTGACCTTAGTGACTTTCAGCTTGGCTCGATGGCCATCGGCGATCTGGAAGTAAGTCCTCTTGCCGAGGTCGTCGCTGACCGCCCAATGAATGGCCTTGGAGAGATCCCCGCTCCTTGCATCCAAGCTGCAACGATGCGCCCACCCCTTAAGTAGCCACCCTTAGATCAAGAGCACTCAGGCGTCCTCAGTCAGCGAGTTAGATCGCCAGTGCGATCCCTCCTTAGTGGAAGAGCTTCGTTTTTTCCGGGCACGGTCTCAAGATCAAAGTATCGGGGTAACCGGGTTACGTTTCCTGTCGATTCGCAGAGTACACAGGACGCTTGGCCCGATCGACGAGTCAACGATCGAATGACGCTCCGAACAAGTTGGCGCTTCCGGGAGGGAAAAGGAGCGGGTAAACAGCCGGCGTGGCCAGTTTCGGTGACTAACTCTAGCACGCGCGGCTATTCCCGGAGAAAAAATGGATAGTTGGCAAGCGTGCAGTCAGCGAATTTAGATTCACCGGCAACGTTTGACCGTTACGCAATGTTGAGGAGGAAATCACCGCGGCACCCATCACGGAAAAACCGAGCAATTCGCAGTCGATTTCCTTCAAATTGCGGCGCCAGTTATAAACGCGTTGGTCAGGCGACTCGTGTTATTCCACCATTTCAGCTCGCCCCTCTATCCCACGCTTCTCTCCTCTCTCGTATTTCCATTCCTCTTTTTCTCCTTCTGCCACCGGTTATGGAAGCGTTTTGCGGCGCAAATAACCGAACCCGTAAAGGCTCCGAAGCCACCTGCTTTGTGTTCGTCTCGCGTGTCGCTGCTTTTCTCCCGCTGTATTTTTTCTTTTACGATCATCCTTTGACGCGGAACAGACCTAGCCGCGGCGGCCTTCTCGCCTTTCGGAACCCACGTGTTTTACCCTTTTTCAGGGAAATTTTTTTTACTTCACTGCCTCGCCCCTCGCGATGAATGTGTCGTTTTACGATTGGACTCGGCCCCCCTCCCCCTGTTCGTAAATAAACCAACTCGGGAACTGTTTACGCGGATTTATCAGTACGGGATGACGTTTGATCGGCTGATCTATTTCTGGCAGTTTGCTGCTATTGAGAAATTCCGCCGGTCGATGCCAACAATCCACGAATCTCTTCTTGTTTATTTATGTTACGCGATCTACCTCAATTTCCCTTTCGTTTAAACGATGAATCGCGCGTTGTGGGGGGGAACTCGAATGGCTGCTTGAGAATTTTAACTGGATCCCTCTCGATACGCGAAGCTGCAGCGAACTCTTGCATCGATAAGGGCGCGAGTACGGATATCTGATGTATTTCCAGAAACGTCGGGAAGTTGGAGCTCACAATAGACTGTAAAGTAACTACAGCGGCCGTAAAGAGGGACTCTCTTCCGGGGGCTCGGGTCGAGATATTTCGAGATGCGATCTCAGAACAATGGTATCTACAAATAATAAGCGTGGCCGAGATCCGGCAGAGCAAGTTCCCGCGCGGTATGTAACAGGAAGTCCACTATGCAGAATGCTCGCCGAAAGAATGCGTTTATCTCGTAAAATAAAGTCGCGGAAAATGTAGAAACGAAAGTGGGTTAGAGTGGTAACAATTTTTAACGACATACAGGTGCTACATTGCAGGAATTCGCTCGTAATCAGAATAATCAGTTTTAGCCGCAATAATACTGCCTCCTAACGTGTTTAAAAAAGAGGGTGGACTTTGCCGACAAGGTAAAGCGGCTGTGCAGTAGCGCAGAGGCCCTAGGGAATTCAATCCCGCGATCCCGGCTGTTTTTTGGACTTCAAAAATCCCGAGATTTGATATAACTAATCCCGAGAATTTCGGGATTTTTTGAAAATGTGAATTACTTTACGAACACCTTAAAAAATATAAAAATAAACTGAATAAATAAATATAGTCATTTCATAAGAATAAGGACAATACTAATAATGATTTATTTAAATAATAATGTTAAGTCGCGTGTAACTCACTAAACTATATTTATTTTAACAATGATATTCTCACTTTCCGTTATTTCGAAATCGCGCGAATTGCAAATCGAAACTTGTCTCATCACGTAAAGTCGAAACATTGTAGATATGTACTTTAGGTGCTTTGCTCTTTCTTCGTTCGCATTTCCAAAAATCTTTATTATGGTTTACTGATATTATCTACTTACTGAGACTTTATTATTATTCATTGGTCTACTGTTTTTATTGTTAAAAATGATTTTAGCTTATGTTTCAGACTAGTGATAGAAAGTTAGTTTGTTTACTTTAAATAAAGATTAGAATTTTAGCGCATAATAAATCATTTTAATTACTGAATTTTTCTGTTACGCAATCCCGAGATTAGTCCCGGAATCCCGAGATAGACTTTAACCTTTAGAGGGCCGGGATTTTTTCATTGAAATTGTAAATTTGATTTACTTAAAATTTATGCATATATACCACTAAAATGGCTGGCAAAGTATCCAAATTCTTAGGTGGCGAACGGTATGCCATATACTCGAATTTTTAAAATTTGAACTTTAATGTTTCTACGGGTTTTTGATATCGCTAATCACGATTCTAAGGTCAGAGTATCGAAATTTTACGTAGAAACAGTGTTGCCAACCTAAACAAGCCTAAATGAATAACATCAATTACATTCATATATTATTATTTTCTTTGTTTCGGTTGGCAACACTTTCTGCGTAAAATTTCGATACTCTGACCACAGAATCGTGATTAGCGATATCAAAAACCCTTAGAAACAAGTTCACATTTTTAAATTTTCAGTGGTCACTATAGTGGCCAGCCCGGCCCTCTAAAGATTAAAAAATCCCGCAATCCCGGGATAGTAATTAATGACCGGGATTGAATTCACTAAGAGGCCCCGAAGATCGTGGTTTCGCGTCCCATCGTCCGAAGTCCCCTTTTCCATGGCTCCCGACCATATAAGAATCACGGAACCCATTCCTACAACACCGATTGCAATTTCATGGCTTCGTAATGAAACCACTCTGTAATTAAAGCGAACCCTCTTGCGTTGTTCAAAAGGGGCAGCAGATTATTTGAATTAGCAGCGTAAATAAACCGAGTGAAGTCGAGTACAGGAAATGAGCTTCAGAACTCTGTGTAGAAGCTACAGAGAAGCAATTGAAGAACGTTACCTGTAGAGTGGTATTCCAGCGGTATCCTGGAACCAGAGCACCATGCTGACATAGTCGCTGGGTATCGGGGGCGTGATGTCGCAGGGCAGCTCCACGTCCTCGCCCTCGCTTGCCCACACCAGGCTCAACGGCGCTGTAAGAGCGTAAGTCGTAGAACCTTAAAAAAAATGTACACAGAGGCATGCATTTATTTCGTCGTTAGCGTGTTACTGTTTCGAAATGTCCGCGTAGCCAACGGAAGCTGGCTGGAACCCCTTCTCGTCCGCTACTCGGCCGCTCGTTAAGGGTGACACGAGACGCTGGAGAAAACCGCCACTAACGAAGCGACGACTCCGTCGCCGTGTGACTGTCGTCGCGCACGCCTGGTCGCGTACGACGCGCCTCGCATTCGACGAACGAAATCGGGGGACAATGCACGCACCACGCGCAACGCTGGCTGACGCTCTTGGCTCCCTATTGTGCTCGTTACAATTCAGATTCGCCGGATTCGGCTATTCCGGGAAGCTACGCGTTATAGGTACAATACACGTACGAGAGAAAACGTTTCTATTACAGTGAGATCAAACGGAATTCTATTGCATCTGCGGTGAATCGGACGCGTTAAACCCTGGAGGGCGGCACTCCATATTCCTCCTCACATAATCGTTTACCGGGCACAGCGATCGGAGATATTCAGCTGTTCGCGATGGGACCCGCGAGGCGATCGGGTGGATCACGTAACCGAGAGATTGCTGCCAAGAGAGAATGGCTGAGTTATCAATGGCATACCGCGGTGTGCATTAGCACCGGTCCTCCCGCACGTGCGGGCACGTGCAACATCGCTTCTATTTTCTTCGCGGCTGCAACTGCACGCCATCCCGACGATTCTAAGTTTAAATCTCTCCCGATGATACTTCATCGCTTCGATACCCAGTAAGCGGGAGGCTCGGCGCAGCGAGGCGTCCCGATGCCAACAGCATTCGGGACCCAAGGAGGGCAGAAGTTAGTAGCGATTAAAATCGACTCGTTCACCGGCCCGTTCCTACCTCGTCCCGCCGACTTTCTCGATTTTCCATCTCGCGCAGCTTTTTGGTATTCGCGCTACGTAACGCGCCGCTGAAAGGCGAACGACCGAAGCCAGTTTGTCGTCTCGACAGAGCGTTTCGTCGTCGCTCCGCGCGACTACTCGCAGCGATCTCCTCCGTAAACTGACGTGCTTAATAGAAACGCAAGTCTGCCGTTACGTAATGTTTGTAGGGTCCTCCGGTCGATTGCGTCCCCTTCGTGAATTACTCCTAGCTAATTAAATTTTGGGGATTCCAGCTAGACGTAGGTAGTTTGCTTAGCCGGGGACATGGACCGAGCTCCTCGAGACCACACAGACAATTCCCCGCCGAAAGCATTAATCATCTGGCTCCTGACCACCCTTTCGTTTATGCCCGCTTTCTCTGAACATAAGCAGCTGCTGGACGCCTCGTAGTTTACGCGAGACTTCGCTCCTAAAGGCTGTTGATAAAAGTTCCGGCTAAACAGACGAGTGCGCGAGGGCTTATGAAACGGTCCGACGGTGGGGCACGATTTTTTAACACCGACTACCCCGGATCCGTAATTCTAGCCGTAGGGGCGGGAAAGCGAGGGGTTGTCCAAACAATCGCCCCTCGGCTCGCGCATACACCGTTGCATCTGAGAATAGAATTCGGGTTTCCGACGGAAATCGGTGGAAGATTCGGGGAAAGGAATCCTGTAGGTCCGAGTGTAGCGTTATGTAAATAATGCTCGGCCGAGGGGCAACCCTGTTATTTTTGTATCGCCCGCGTTGGGAAACCGCGCTTCCGCCGGAGTTGTCTATTTTCGTGTCCCTCGTCGCGGGCCCTTTCCTTCGCCCCTTCCTTCCCGCCCGATCCGGCATCCATCTTTCGCGAATCGAATTCGCGGGCGCCTAAAAACGGCCGTTAAAGTAATTTACGAGCGGCGAGTATGACGAGCGGAATAACGTGGAAATACGAGTAAAGCGACCGCGGTGGGTCGAGCCGCCGCGCCGCGGCGCCGCGGCCAGTGGCTCGCACAATATGGAATTAATTTGCCAGTTTTTATCGGCGCCTATCTATTCCAGACGCGCCGTACGTAGCGCGTCGCTAATTGCCGCGCAATTTCCTGGCCTTTGTTTCGCGTATTCGCGCCTTGTCTGGCGCGCGGCTCCAACTGCAGGCCAGATCGATGGCATTCCTTCGATTGTCGCTCGTTCCACCTAACGGATACGTTATCGCAGCCCGCCGTCAGGTCGATCCCGCCTCCGCGCATAAGCCAGGGTATTACGTTTTATTAAATTCGTGTTAACCGCGCGCATCTCTTTCTAATCTATCCACCTGCAGCCACGCTTTGCTCAGTTTCATCCTCGCGTAATTCTACTTGCTCCTGCCAACACCTGTTGCTATCCTTCCCAGAAGAACTTCGGTTTTCCAATAAAATTCCAACTGTCACCACCTACGCTCCGATTCGATGGTTGTCCCAGGGTCCTTTGGGAGCGGCGGCATCGCTGTTCTCGAGCTTATTGAAAATCTGAGGGCGATCGCGGCGCGCGCCCGATTAAACGCTCGGTGTGCCGGCTAGCGGGGCTGAATTTCTCGGTGGTAAGTCGATTATCATCGTGAAATATGAGGGACGAAGGTCCTAGCTCTCGACTCGTAAGAAATTACCGGGACGAAGGAGGGTCCGGGGGGGGGGCCATCGCTGGAGGTCCCGCGATGGCGGAATCGAGACGTTCGATATTTCATTCGGGGACCTGTAATTATTTAGGCCCACTCCTCCCTGAATTGCCCCGAGTGGATTTGTAGCTGGGAGGAGATGCGAGTTATGCGTAAGATTAAGCTTCTCCGTGGAACGTAGCCCCGGTTTTCCGAGCTCCCTTCCAACGGTCGGACGTCGGCACCCTTTTGCGTCCCAGTCCAGGGGTTGCCGCACAGATAAAGGTCTCCCGTTTGATCACTTTGTATGGTAATTTCATCGGCGCTGTGCGTTCTGCGTCCCTGCGGCTCATCTATTTTGTTATTCAAACTCCGCCCGCTTTAAAGGGCTGCTCTTTGCGCCGCTTGGGGAAATTTCATCGGCCAACTCGATGCCTTTCTGCATCGTCAAGCACTTTGAGCTCGGCCGTACGTTCGGGCGTTGTCTCCGAAATTCCCGGTCGCTTCGTTCGGTAATCATACGAGTAATGTGACACTTTCCGTGCTGGCATCTTCCAGACGTTCCGTGGAACGTCTCGATAGCTCGAGCCCCTCGACGGAATCCTCTGGCGTTTGAATTTCGGCGAGACAATTTGCAGCGCAATTAGCTCGCGAGGGTGAGGAAGATCCTCGGAGAGAGATACCGGGCGGGAAAGTGGCGGCCGCTTTTATATGCTTTCGTTTCACGGAAAGTGTTGCTTTCGCGGGAGCTCGTTGGGGTGGGGCTGACGTTTACCGTTAAACAAACATGTAAAGATTCCCGCGATGCCTACAGGAGCGATGATGGATCGTCGAGAGGCCCGCCCCCGTATTTACGCTTCCATCCCCAAATATTTTCGCTCGAATAAAGGAATCGTCGGCGGGGCTATTATCCGCGGGAACGACAATACGCGTATATTTTAGAACCGGGGGCCGGAATTCGAAGCGCGCGGAGAGGTCCTGCCCGAATTCCTTCGAACTTTCAGCGAGAAGTCCTCTCTTGGACCGTCTGCTCGGCTAAAAGCTATAAACGACGCTCGACCGCCGAGCGACGCATTCCTCTTCACCCGTGGAACTTTAGCCCGCGGTATCGGGACACTCCGGTGCATCGCGATGCGACGAGGGGCACGCGATGCACGGCGCCGCTCCCCCGAGTTTCATAAATTTTTCAAATTTGACGATTGCCGCGACGCACGGCCGGAGGGCGCGTGAAATTAAAAGCGCGGCGCCTTTGCGCGGCGTCGAGAATAAAGTCGCGCGAATTCTTTCGCACCTAGAACCGCGGGGCGTTCGCCCGCCGGGTCGACCGAAATATCTGACCGGCAGATTCGCCAGGCAGCTTCCTATTTTTCGATCGGACGTGCCCGTAGGATCGAAAACATTGGTGACACGGCGCTTTTCTTTTTTTAAATCGCTCGCCCGCGCTTCGCCGTGCCGCCGAAGCGTCGCGTCGGTCGACGTCCGCCTCTGATGGACGGCAGTCAGAGTAAACGGGGCGTCGAAGATTAATAACGCAATTACCTTGGCTCGCGAACGTGCCTGATCCTGGTAAATTGCAGCGGGTATACCAAACACGCCACGTGATCCGTCTATTTCTGTAGTTAAAAGGAAATTATTATTATTATCCTTATTATTATTATTAACCGGGGAAACCCTTTGGTATACAGAGCTCGACGCGATGACAGGAGTCTGACAGTAGCGAAGTTGAGAGAACCTGATATTAACAGGTGGATACCATCAAAATATAAGTTAACTGATATCTAGCGTACGAAGGCAATCTGGAATGAAATGTGTCCTTGCGCCACATTGAAGTTAACTCGTTCCGCAAGCTCGGAACAGCTACTTTGGTTGTTAATGATCTAAACAAACCCGTAACTCTGAAGTTATCGGCAAGGGGAGATGATCTAGAGGGGAATATCGATGATCGTTGAATGTAGAAGAGAATCGTTTGGAGGCTGCCCCTCGTATTTCTTGAAAGACGCATAAAGAGCGGATCGAAGGTCCGGGGACGGCGAAAACTTGACGGTTCCTATGCGGGCGTGTGCGGGTCTATTTGAATCCTTCCGGTTGCTGTCGATAGGCTCGTGCCACCTAACTTCTAACTTATTTAAATCGGGCCGAGGTCACTGTGCTCGTTTGCTCCGAAATAAGCATCCGAGCGGTCCGCGGTGTACGTACCACCTTTCCCTCGATAAGTTACCTCGCGCAGCGGACAAGTGCGCCTGAAAAGGATCGCCGACAACTTCGCCGGTAGACCCAAAGTGTCTTCGCCCCGAGAATTTTCAGCGAACGCAAAAGCAATTTCGCGTTCATAAATCGAGTTGCCAAACGTGCTGCCATTCTTTCAAACAATCTCAAATACGTATGTCAGAGGAGCGTACCTTTGTTCTGGAACTCGGGCGAGTCCTCCGTAGCTGTGTTTGCCCGACGTGCTCGCAGCAGTATCAGCAAACTTGTCAGAAACACGTGTCCCGACGTGCACCGCATCTCGAACCGAACCGGCAGGCGAGAATCAGGTGTTCGAGTTGACGCGCGAGGCACCGCCACGTCCAATCGACACCGCAGAATCATTCAGGGTCCTGCGCGATCCAACTGTCCCCGCGTCCCGACCGCAACAGGATTAACGACTAACTTCGCTGCCGATATTTTGAACAGCGATCGCTCGACGACGCCGACGCTGCACTCTCGATCGAACCGGGGCGAACGAGTGACGCGGAACACATTCTCGATCCCACTTGCTGGTCATCAGTTTGTCATTTTAAGAAGACTGTTCAGGGATTCGAATCATAGACTGTTCGTCGCTACCGATATAGCGCTCGATCGACAGTGCTCGCGTCTGTCGAGAGTTTTGAGTCACTGATCACTTTCGAAGATGGGGTTCTGCGTGAGACAGCCGGCGCAAGGACATCCGACTGTCAACGTCGATACTCGAGGATAGTTTCCCGCGGAGTTCTTCTTTCTCTCGACTTCTCCTCGCGCCCTCCCGGGGAGTCCTTTCTTTCTGATCGCCGCTAGACGCCGCGGCCGCAGATGTTCGTTATTAGTCGGGACACGTCGCGAGCCGGGTCGAAATCCTTTGATTAACAAAACGAGCCGACGTTTTTTCGCGCCCAAGCGACACTCGGGCCCACTCTTTGTCCGGCTTGCAGACGGAGCTGGGTTCTTTCCTCGCACGGCTCGCGTCCCTTGAATTCTTTTCGCTTTGTCAGAATTTTTGTCGCGAGCCCGATCACGTCTTGTTCGTTTTCCGAGTTCTCCTCGTGTTTCTCGTTTTGCTCGTTTTGCGCGCCTCCTCGGCTCGCTCCGCGATCCGTTCCCCGCACTCCACTTTCACCACTCCCCCGAGCAATTTCAACTTTGATCTCGCCTTCAAAACGACTCGGGGGGGTTTCCTTATTTCCTTCCTTTTACTCGCGCGCGCGCGCGCGTGTCGTTCCCTTTGCGTTGCGCGCGTGTTATTCTTGGGCCGTAGCTTCTTTTTCCCGCGTTGCCCGGTTTAAATTAGATCCTCGATCAGGTGGCTCGATCGCGCGCCGAGCTCTATCATTCCTGCCGCTTGGCAATCTTCCGCGGGCAGGAAGGAATGCGGGCTTTCTCCTTCCAAATCTCGGCGAGCTTTGCTAATTTCCGCTAGAGCATCGCTCGGTGTCCTCTGCGCTTCGATATTGCACTTGTCGTCAAGTCGATACGGTCGGAATCCCGCGAAGCGTCTGGGCGGTATTCGCGTGTTCCGGAACGCGGAGACCGTCGGGGCGAGAATCAGGCAGGGGAGAAACAGAAAGAAGAGGAAAAAACGTGTGGAGCACGGTCGATGGTTGCCGTTGCAACGGTGACGGAACCGTCGAGCGGCGGCAACAGTTCGAGATAGTCGTCGTCGGCAGCGACTGCCGCGGAACTAAAACCAAAACCGAAGACACGCGTGTAGTTGCCCCCACCCGTCCGCCCTCCTCGTCGGGCACACGCACGTTTAACACCGCCCCAAGAGGACACGCGGTTCCGCACGCACACGGCCACGCGTTAACGACGGGCCGAGCCCTGCTCCAAATGCACACGCATCTTAACGCGTGCAAAAGTGCATCCCGCGGAGATGCACCGCTATGCGTTACGCGTCCGTGCTAATGACGCTCGCCAAGTCCTCCCCCGCCGCAACCCTTCCTTTCCTTGCGCTCTTACATCAGCTACGATAAAAATCTGCATACGTCTACGTAGCTTTCAATTCGCGAGACTCCGCCAACCAGAGAATCTACTTAGGGATCTGTTCGGAAAGGGAGCGAAGAATTTCTTGTTTCCTCCCCGGAATATTGACTCACGCACAAACACGAGACAATGAATAACGTAGGTGCATAGCGGGGAGGTTGGAAACGCATGCGTTCCGCTCCAGCGCGTGTTTCTCTCCGATAACGCTGTCTCTCTCTCTTTGGTTGACTTCGGCTGTAAGGGGACGCAACCGAGTTTGGTGCGGCGGAACAAACGCGGGGTGAGTTTCTAGCGTATCATCGTACAGACGATTACGCGAGCCTAGGGGTGGGGAGGGTTAGAAATGCTACAGCATGTTCATCGAGGGTGGAGTCAGCAGCGGAGCCGAGGGTCAGGAATGCGCCCTGAAAGGACAAACGTGTCGGCCCAATGGCTGCGCCGGGTTTGATGGATTACTCGGCTTATCCTCCTCGACGGCGTGATTCGTTTGTTTCTATTTATTCCTTTTCTCGCAGCATTCCCTCTGCTTTCATTCTGTATGCAACCCAGTTTGCGGGGGGGGGGGGGTAGGATCTTGGAAATTTCCGGGCAAGTTGGATCGGGATATTCAATTAGAAAAGTGTCACTCGCGGCTCTCCACCAAGTGTCCAGCAGAGAAGAAGATTTCCGTGGGCAATTGAAGCTCCTTTGCTTGTTGGGCCAAAGCGGAAAGTATACTTTGCGAGATACGGGGTTTTTTGCTCCGCGGAATGTTTCGAGGTTCTATGATTTTTTTTTCTTCATAAATAAAGCTCGGTGGCTCGGTGTTATTGAAGCCGGTAGAGCGGCATTATACGCCCGGTGTTTCTAATGTCGTCGCACGGTTCGCGGAGAATCTATTTTCGGAAACCTCGCGTTTCCCTCGTTGGATACCGACACCCTCTTTTTGAACGGGCGCGCGCACCCACGTGAATGCACGAATCTGGAATCGAGTGCCGCGAATCGCCCGGGTGTTTGCTAAAACAGCTGTTACGCGTTCTTCAGAATGGGGCGGAGGGAGATGGAGGTTTGAACTTTTCGACGAGCGGGCAAAATAAAAGCGCGACGGCTATCGACGGCAGCGTAAAATCTGTCGCGGATGGAGCATCTCCCGGGCAATCGTTCAAATATTGTTTCTGTCATGACCCCGTTCGTTTGATGAATGAGAATCTCGTCGAAGTTCGTCCACTTGGTTAGGTACAATTGAACGCAACGGCCAGTGTGTATTCGAGTGCTCTGCTGGCCACTCGAAACTTTTGCTAGCCGTCTGTATTTATTTCCCGCGTTAGTGCTGCTTTCGCCTCCCCCTTTACAACTAAACAATTCTATCGCGTTGTGGTGCCTCCTAGTTTCTCTCCGGTGATTTCAAGTGACGTTAATTCACCGCCTCGAAGTCCACCGCTTTTCTCGACGCGCTGGCAACGAAACCAACGCAATGGGCCGTTCGTAATTCGATTCGACTCACCGAAAGGGTGCGATTCAATTAGCAACGGAAAAGGACCATCTAAAGAGGTCCGAGGCCACGTGCTCCTTATCTCACGACTCCATTGGCAGGATTTCGAGTCGGCGGAGCGTGGCCGCGTTATCGAAACGAATCGTTCGTCCGGTGTCGACCAAAATTTTCCGAGCAATCCTCGAGCGTGTTCATGGCAGCTGCCATTAAACCAGCCCCTCCGTCATCGAGCATCGAATCTCTTGGTCATAAACTTGCGTGCGCGAGCGGACCCTCGCCGGGGGAGGGGTGCCGTTGTGTACTGGCCACATTGCTTCCCCGTGTATCCGGATTTTGGGCGCGAACCGGGATGGCGGAGAAAAGGCAGATCGATATCTAGCATCCCTCCGGTGAATAGACTACGTCAGCTTCAGCCCTCGCGGGGCATAAATAATAGAATTATAGAAGCGACGTAATTGTCGTGAATTACCGCGAAATTTATGGGGGCCCGTAGGTGGTCCTTAAACGGGCCAGCGTCGCACACTCGCGCGCCCACCGTCTCTATCAATTCGAATGGAGTTATTATCAAAATCGTTTAAGCCCGGTGGACACGTGGACAGGATGTGTCAGTCGTTCGAGCACGGAGATAAATCCCCTTCTCCTGCCGTCCGTGTGTCATAACAGCCCTTCACCCACGACAAATACCAGCTTCTATAGTTTTTAATTAACAACGAGGATCGTTAACCGCGTAGAGTCGGTTTATGGGGACGCGTAAACGGTGGGCATTCTTGATTTCCTGCGAGATAACTCGTCCGTATGCGGGCCAGCGAATATGATACTTCCGGCCCGAACGTCTCGCCTCGCCTTGAATCGCCCGGGAATCAAGATTTAATCCTTTCCTGCTCGTACATACCGCTGATGCAGTGGACATAAATCCTATAAGAGTTGCGAGGCGAATTAAAGCTGAAGCGAATGTGAATCGATCTTGAAGTACAACCTATATTCAGGCTAAGGGCGGTGGTTTAAGAAATTGTGCTTTTCGCTGGGTGAATCGAGGTTGGTGACGCAGAGGCTGGCGTGACGCACAGCCTAGGGTGGCACTATGTTTCAGTTCAGATGTCAGACGGAAAATTCGGAGTTCCATTAAAAGTATTTGCTTGACACTAGTCGGGGGATCGGTGCATTATATTAATAACGTCGCAGCTGCTTTTAATCGAGACGTTCAATATAGGAAATTAATGTAGTCTTGGCTTCCGTAGGTCATTCGTAACAAAATGAAGGAGACTCGAGACGCGTGCCTTCGACTTGATTACCTATGCGTGCGACCACGCGCCTCGCGTGAAAAGTTAATTGGCGCGAATAACATCTATTTAGGGGTTACTCATCGCTTACCTCGAAGCTGCTTGCTCAAAAGCAAAGAGTTCCACTTAATAGTGACTCAATGGAAACGAACGTGTCACGCCCCCGCCTCGGGAACGTGCAACACGGAACGCATGGGGATGACTAACGAGAATCGAAACCGATCGATATTAATCTAAATGCAACGATTCGGAACGACGCGAGGCTCGTTTCCTGTCCATTAATATTTATGTATCACCACTTTTGTGTCACTCGATCGAGCTGCATAGTCCGCATAAGCGCCTCTCGCGCGGATTTCTATCTGTACATATGTACCTAGGTAGGTCGACATAAAAAATTAAACTGCACGCCAAGAATTTTATTTCTATCGCCGTATATCGAGTGGGTATCAATCCTTGCCAGTGCTGGATTTACCCTTAGGCTAACAAGGCTGAAGCCTACGGCCCCGTTTAGTTGGGAGCCCCTCATTCTAAATATTTTCTTCGAAAAATTAGCATTTTCTTTATATTATCTTTACTACCTTGTTTCTTTAATGTTTATTTACGTTAATGGTATGCTTAGTTTTGATATTCAATGTTAATTTTGAAATTAAACTCTTATTTAGATTATACGAGTATTATGATAAGAAAAAATCAAATCAGCGTCATTTCATTTTTTACATTTAACTGAGGGCCCACAAAATTTTCAACCTAGGGCCCCTGAAAAGTAAATCCGGCTCTGATCCTCGCTACTTAGTTAGTTTTTAATCGTCCCTGTAAAGTTTCCTAGCAAGTCGACAGTCCGAAGACAGTCAAGACAGTCCCAAGTCCCAAGTTCTTAAGCAAGCTCCACCTCGGACCAAGTCAGAACTGTGAGTTATGTACAAGTTGTACCTATTGGTGGCATTTCCACGATGTTCGTGCCAACGAAAATAAAAGCCGCGTGCACAATCCCTCTTCGGTGTTAACTTTTGTGGGACACCCATCCATTACAACAATACCGACTCATATTTTTCGCGAGATTGTTTCCCGATCTCGGCCAGAGCGTCTCGGATGGGACCCGCCGTTCGGCAGAGAAGCCGTATCGCGGCCGTAATCTCGAGGTCTCGAGGCAAGGCGAAGGCGATCCGTCGCTATTCGTGTTCCGCGTCGGTGGTCGAAACGGGAACGGGGCGCACCGCACCCCAGCCGCGAGGGCACCCTTTCCGTCGCGTCCTTTCCACGAGGAGACCCCCGTGGCTTATCGATCGAGTCTGCACTCTGCAGAAGTAAGATCCAGCGGCGGTTCCAGCGACTCGTGTGGGAGGATGAGTCACGCCTGGCCTATCGTGACACAGCCATATTATTTTTATGGTGTTTTTGCGTGGCCACCATGATTCACGAGGGCCACAGGCTTTTCCGGCGCCCTACGAGGGCGCTGCCACCCCCCGCCCCCCTCCGCCGACGCCACGGTTACGACTCTCTCGCGAATGAATCGTTAGAAATCCCACAACGATGCCCCATATGGAATCGTACAGTTGGAGCGGCTGCTAATTATTCCGGGCGGCTCGTGTGGTCTCGTGTAATAGGAAACATTTGTTAATACCCGAGGGACCACGCGCGTTTTGGAGCAGACCGACCGATTAGCCGGTCGCTTTGTCTATGAACAAATTCTCGTGTTCTCGGAACGAAACTCGATGGCGGTGACGCAGCGCAGACGCGTGAAACCAGCGAAACTGGCGAAAGTCATGCGTAAGAACCTTCACTCCTTTCATCTTTTAAGTTTCCTCATTGTTTTATCCCTTAATGAATATAGAAAGGCGAATTCCACGTCGAGGTTCATCCGTGGAATCTGCAACCACTACCTTTCTTCGCACGCTGCGCGCATCCCGCGCGATATAAAATAAAAGGGATATTCATTAAGTATGTACATAGATAGAAATAATTTTTTCAGTGGGCAAGCCAACGGTGATCCGGCTTTGCACATCCAATATATGTGTTATGTAAAATACAGATAGAAGAATTGATTGCGATTGCTTTTATTCTAACTAACAGCGACATTGAATTCAGAGGCGAGTAAATAAAAAAGAAACAACGTTTTTGGGGTGATGGCGGGCAGCGTTGAATAAAGCAGAAGGATTGCGCGACAATCGTTTTGTTCGGGAGCGCGTTTGCAGCCGGATCGGGAGACCTAATGCATCGATAAATCTCCAAGTCCATTGGGCTCGGTTCATTCCGAGGCGCGAACACGTGTCTAGATTCTGTCACATTTCTCGCGCTCACAGGCGCCACGGCTATTTCTTTCTTCTCTGCCTCCGCTCCAGGAAACTTCGTAAATAAACGCGGCTGTAAAACGAGCGACGGGCCACGGTATCGACGAGGAAAGCCACGAGGAGAAAGCTAATTCACCGGATGCCGGAAAAATTCCTGGGGCCGGCAAAAAATCGAGCTGGCAGCCGGTTCCACGGGAGAATTGAATTCTAGCGGGGGGGGGGGGGCGGTGGAGATCCTCCTGTGGAATTAAAATGCTCGCTGATGAGGACGCTTCAGCAGATGAGGCGTCCATCGATGGGGGGGGGGGGGGGGGGCGAATCTCGAACGTCGGGATCCTCCGTGGAAAAAGAAAATCTCAGGGACGCCCGTCGGATCCCTCTTGAATGGGAACGGAATAATTTTAGTGCGGTCATTACGTATGCGCGAGCTCCACGGGCGTCGCGGCGTGTCGAGAGGAGCATCTAACGCGAAGTAGTAGAAGGAAGAGGAACCGTACGTATAGAAACGGGAAGGGAAGAAAGAGGCGAGCGGGCGCGCGGAGCTCCTCGACCAACGCACTGGCGCCAAGAATTCGGCGTTCCCGAATTCTTCGAGTTTTTACGAGGCGATATTGGCATTCTTTTCGCGTTCTAGCTACGTGTCTCGTCACCGTCGCTAAATTGGACCCGTACAGAAGGAATTTATTATTGTTCCCACGCTCGGGCGAGCTGCCGGTAGGTTGCTCGTTACCGCGGAACAAAACCAACCCGTCCGCCAGAAAATTTCACCGCGCCGAGAGAAGGTTCACGTCAGGCGCAGCCCCTCCTCGCGATAAACAAAACCGAGCGCAGGGGCGCGGAGGCTTGCCGTTGCGGGGGATATTAAACGGAACATTATGCAATTCTCGCGTGGTTGGAGCGAGCGCCTAGCTTCTCGATCTCTCCCCGCTCGGATCTAGCCGGGCGAGCTAAAGAGGGAGCCGAATAGACCAAAAGGAGCAGGTCGAGGTCGCGGAGAAGCGGAGCAGAGGAATGCCGCGATTTTATTCCAGGCTGGACAAAACATTTGCCGGCGTGCTCGCCAAAATAGAGGCGCATGCACCTGTCCCAGCAGAAAACGAGAATCTCTCCTTCGTATCTCTTCGTCTCCATCTCTCGATCCTCGACTTCCACTCCGTTTGCCCCTTCTCTCTTGATCCTCGCGCTTTATCCGCCGCTCCTTCGATACCCCGGCGTTCATCCATTTTCCCTCCACCACTCTTTTTTACCTCCCTCCCTCGCCTCTCCTACGCGAAGATTCCCTTTCCGTTTCACACGGCCGCTCGCTTTCGCGCGCGACTCTACATTCTACGTTGGACCTCCCCCTTTCTCGCCTCGCGTCTTCCCTCCCGCGCGCGCCATAACGCTATTTCCGTCAACTCGCGGTGAAAACGTCGCAAGTCACTTAATGCTAGGTGGACAACGAGCCTCGCTTATCGAAGCTTACGATTTTAACGAGCAGAAGCCCTGATTTACATCGCGCAACGTATTTTTATATTTACTCTTTCGCTCTCCTCGCAGTGGGATTGGAATCCGAGCGGAGGGGTGGGTCGCTCGCGGGTACCCGGCTACAAATAATAATTCATCCCAGCCTGCACAATTGGACGATATAAATTTCCCGAATCCACTCCGCTCGCTTTAATTCTCGAGGAGCACTTACGCCACCGACTTCACTAGCTCGGTTTATGGGGCGGTCCTCTAATTGCTCGCGAGGCTCCCGCTCATTATCGAGCCCCGTATTTCAAAAGGGGAAACTCCTCCAGCGCTTATCTTTCCACGCGTAATGTTTCACGCGGCGATAGAGAATCGCAGTGGAAATAAAAACGGAGCCGTGAGCTTGCAGCGGGACAAACATGCCCGTTCCCGTCAAAGAGGAAGAGAAATTCCTTCCCATCCGCCTTGGGACGAGCTAATATATAATAAGCTTTTGTTTGACAGAGAGGACTTCTGTCGCTTTAAAAATCCCCTCCCGTCGCGCGTCCCATGGGAATGCTTTCTCTCGTCTCTCCTCTCCCCTCCCCGGCCCCCCTCTCGCCACGGGAGGACAGAGAGCTGCCAACCGATCTCCCGTTTTTCTCCGATGGAGCCTCCGCTGGCGAACGGCGTCACGTGGCACGAATCTGTCCATCTTGACATGGGAAATTCGTCCGGGCTCAAGGTCCGATTTTCTGTGGCCCGTGCACGTTTTGACATCGTCGAGAACCAATACTGTCAAAGGGATTAACGAAGCTATCTCTATTCAGTCGAGTGGCTTCTCGATCCGAGGCTGGAGATCGCTTTGGCGACGCTGATAACCTTCTAGATTCTTTGCCTAGAGGGAGACCCGTGTCCCAAGCGTTCGAAGCATTCGTCGGTTGCGAGTGCAGGGTATCTGGGTCGGCTTTAGATCAGGCTGTTCCTGGAAGCAGTTTAATTCACGGCAGCGCGCCGTGCACGAAGGTCGTGGCTCAGAATTTCGTCTAATAACGCTGCTCGTCGCGTGTCTCCGCTGGCGTATCTGCCAAGTGTCAAAAAGTGCGACGGTTGATCGCGGATCGGCCAGAGCCTTGCGAAATCTCAAGCCCCCGCAGACTTGCACCCGCCACCGAGCGGGACAGGGACGACAAACGGGCCTTGCTCTCCGGGCAATAAAGCTCTAAACACGGATGACGCATCTACGAACGAGATGCAAACTCGCGGGGATCGCAGAATGCATCGGTATCCAAATATAAACGAGTAAACTGTTCGGTCTACCGACCGTCTGGTTATTTATCCCGCTTTTCCGAGATTATCCCGGGAACCCCTGGCTGGCTGTTCCGTTTGTTCCACTGGGCGGTGTCTTTCCATCTCCAAAGAGACGACTCTCTGATTTCTCTGGCTCTGGTATACCCACCTCAATATTCAACACACATGCTTGTCTCCTTTCTGTCACGCGTTATGATCTACCATCGAATTGAAAGTAGCAAGTGAACGAGTGACGTGCTCGAAATTCCATCTAGGATAAATCCGGGGGACGCAGTCGGGCTGAAGAGTTGATCGAAACAGTTAATTCTTAGAAAATTAATTGTTCTAAACCTTAAAACACTTTTACATATACACAAATGTAGAGTCTGAATATAGCCGTTCGACCAACTCTCCAGCCCCACTGCGTCTCCCGGATTTACAATAATCCGGATTTACAATAACTATTCTGTAAACTATGGGATATTCCCGTTTATAATAATAATAATAATAATAATAATAACATAACTCGCGTTCCCCTCTTCTGTTCCAGAGGATACATATACTTTAATCATCATAAACACCGAGCCTGGGATTCGAAATGAGGCTGAGCCGATCCGCAATACCATTTACGCGAGTGCAGGCACGTAGTTGGACCCGCTAAAGGTAAGGTTCGTTATAAATACATCCTGTTCGAAAATAGATCTCGGGACTGGTGCAACGGCAAACTGCGAATCGTTCGAAGCTTGCCGGATACTCGGACACTTCGGTGGAAGCCGCGTCCGCTCGGCAAATGGAAGTTGCCCGCGGCAACAGCGGCCCGGGGGACGATACATTTTCATCGATCGAAAATTGCCACGCGGCAAGGTCAAAGATCTGTCGGGAGGCCCGATCCCGTTGTATTCGGGATAGCTCGCCCCGGCGAGTCGAACGTGTCGAATCGCGGAGGGAACGCATTATCGGGGCTATTCCGTCGAGAGAGCCCGCGAGAGATCTCCGGGCGTCGTTCTTTACGGTTTCATGCTTTAACGCCGTCATCGTCCATCAGGGGCTCCGTAAAAAGCTTTTAGAGCTAAGAATTTTTTCTTTACGACAGGCACACTCGTACTCGCGCGCCCTAGATACCTCTCTTTGCTGCCGGATGCTGGTTTTCAGCTGCGAACCGCCGACTGCTCGGTATAAATCAAAAACGCTTCGCTTTATGCTGAGCGGGCCGGCTGGATCCTGAACTCCTGGCCGGGCCATATGCCGAGCGATCGAACGGGCATGAAATCGGTGATAAAAAGGGAGATAACTAATGGGCAAGCGAGCGACTGCCGTTAAACGATTTGTCTGGGGGTTGCGGCAAATCTTCCGGAACGAATTGATTCGTTGTTCTAGATTGAATAACTCTTATACGCGATTCGTAAAGATCGTTTGGTAGTGGAAGCTCGGAAAAACGAACGCGAATCGCGGCTTTATTTCTGTCCGCGAATGGAAGTGACAGCGCCCTCTCACGAAACTCCTCTGCTCGTGGAACAGAGCGGGCGATCTATACGCCTGCCTTTTCCTGTTGGCTGTAGGTAAAACAGACTGATCTATAGTCTGCTTGACGGAAAAGATCGAGTGTCTCAAACTTTTGTAATTATACGATTGAAGGCACGCGAGCGTTAAGTCTTTTGGGTAACCTATTCCTCAACAAGCCTTTCAACGTTTGCGTCGAATTTGAAGAGCTGTTACCAGCACACCGTAACCGGAACGTTGCCCAGCGTTGGTGTGACTTTTATACGACCCTCGCTATCGTCCCACCCTATCACTTATCTAACACCGCTAACGCACCTTTTCCACTGTTTTTTAACCTATCGCGTGAAGCGGCGTTTATGCAAGTCAGCAGTATGCAACTCATTGAACCGCAATGAAGCTGATATCGTATCTACAAACGCGGCGAAAGGAAGCACGTTTCCGCGTTTAATCGTGACACCCGTTCGCGAGATAATCCGTGGCAGGTCCGATCGATTTCTAGAAACTGCGCCGGTTAACCGAGTTTCCGACGGAACTCGATTGCTCAGCAGCTCTTCTCGCTTTTTCCCACCTCTTTCCCTCGCCCTTTCCTCTCTGGAGATGCTTCGCGGGGATCGAAGTTACGCGGAAAATTAAGGCGCAGTTACTTGGCCGATATAAGCGAGTTAGCCCCTTACACAGGCTTCTAATTAGTCGGGATGGGATAATTGCCTTGGAAGAGGCTGCGTGGAGAAAGAGAGACCTTGCGATTACCAGTCACGCATTGTTCGAACGGCGCGCTAGAGGAACCAGAGAAAATACCCGGCGCACAGTCGTCTCTCTAATAACCATCTAGCGGGACAAAAGTCGAACATAAATCGTCAGTTACATGGATATGTTTGTCATTTGTTTGAAAAACACCTTCCACGTTGTTTTAGCACCCTTAAAACTTTCACCTCAGCCTCCGAGGGTTTTTAAAACCAAAATTCGTATTCTGGGGTCTCTTAGAATGGAGAAAGCGGATATGAACTGTGTTTTTTATAGAACAATTGTTTACAACCACGTTATTTAGAATTAATTACAGTAGATCCTAATATCATAATTTTTTAAGATAAAATTATTTTAATTATGTATAAAAATTATGTAGAGTTGCAAATATTTGCAGCTATAACTTGTGAATGCTTACTCTATAAAGCAAATAGAACAAAGCAGCAGAAAAATTTTCAGGTTCCATGAGGTTGCTGGGTATCTAGAACTTTTCCAACGAAAGCTATTGAAAAATTCCATCATGTTTATGATTATACTTTAATTCTGTTCGTTGGAAATTAAAATACTCATGGCTGAAGCCTGATTTACTACTTACTTGTGCCTCTGCAATCCATTGTTCAAAATACTAACAATTTAAATCGCTATACAATTGAGCACTTTTGATATACAGCTGATATTGACGCATTCTAACAATCGGCTACTAAGCAACCGACTCGGTTATAAAGTTGCATAGCACATAATTCCAATATCTCTGACTTACAAGGAAAGATTCCAAACCCGCAAATTCAAAAAATTCTGATACATTGCGAATATGTAGGGGATTTCCTCCTGATTACAACGCAATTTTCGTTTGCTGCCCAAATTCACTCTAGGGGGTGAAATGGATCCCTTAAATTCCAGCTATTTTCCGATTTTGTGTTATAACTCACGTACTGTAAGAACTGTAAGTTACCAAACGATATTCCTAAATAAAAGAAGTAACTTTTGCCTTGAAACTTTTTTTATCTCTTACAGATTGCGAGTAACAAAATAAAATTCGAAAATAGCCGAAATTCCAAGAGTTAATTTCACCACCTTAGAGTGAATTTGGGCAGCAAACAAGAAATGCGCTGTAATCCGGAAGAAATCCCCTGCATATTCACAAAGTTTCAGAGTTTTTGAATTTTCGGGTTCGAGATCTTCCCTTGCGAGCATCTTGTGACATGACCACCATTCATTCATTTTAGATGGTCGTGATTTTGAACTTCTGTCCCGCTAGCTAGACCATCAATACCTAGGGTTGCCATAATTGCCAAACATTGATACGGGACATTTAAATAATCTAAATAAATAAAACATAAAAAAGTGGGTAGGTAATGGTTTACTTTTAGGATTGTCATAATTGCCAAGCTTTGATACGAAACGTTTAAGTGCTAAATAAATAAAACATGAAAAAAGTGGGTAGGCAATGGTTTATTAAACTCTGTAAAATGTTTCACAGAAACTGTAAAATACGGGACGTATGGCAACACTATCAATACCGGCCACTGTGCGGCGACTCTTCGTAGACAGTTAATTCCTTCGTTACATTTGTTCGTCGAATTCCTGCGCGTTTCATTCTGCATCGTTGCAAGTTACTGTACAAGGTCGACTGCAAGTGAAACGTAGGGGCAACTTCGTCACCGGCAACTTTTTTGCTTCTGTAATTTATCGCTCGATTTTTCGGCAGCACTTCGAGTCGGATGAGTCACCCAGCTTATTTGCTTTACGTCGAACGAATAAATAGCCGCGAGGCAGCGATAAGGTTGGATAAAAACTTCAAGTTTTTACCTCACGTCGGCTAGTTACTCGTCGCATCGACGACCACAGGTATCGTCTGTCTAATAACTTCAATGCTTAAGAAAAGGATAGGTCACGTTTGAAAGTCCAGCGTCAAGGAAAGCGACTGCGGAATTATAACTTTAGTATGTACAAGAAATATCGTACGCGCAACGACTGCCAAGGCTCTACCTTCGTGAGCGGGCTGCGTAATCATTTTCATGATCACGTTTCTTTTTGTATCGCGCTTCCGAGAATCCTGCTGCGTCGCCAGGTCGTCAAACCGTCGCCAATTTGTATTTACGTATTTGAGCTACAGTTTTCCCCGGTCGAAACGGAGGAACGTTTCCGGTCCCTTCGAGCGTCCTGCGCCCAATTCCGATCGTGAGAGACGCAACGACACTGTCGAGCACGCAACGACACATGTTTAATTCGACTCTCCCGCACGCCACAACAATTACTCCATTAGATTGTTTAGAGACGAGTTAAGCGGCGGGACACAGGTTTCGAGGCAACCCAGTGAAACTTGCTCCACGCTGCGCTGCGCAATTAAATTTCTCGGCGCTCGCTATCGAAAGAAACCTCTGCAGAAACATTCTAGCAAGCGTTGCGGCTGAGGGAAACTGCTGGGACTCGAACGTGCGACCTCCTGCAATATTTTCATCGAGGGCGTTTTTGCCGAGAGCCGATTCTCTATAAGGGAGGGCAATACTGGAATGAAAAAGGTTTACGAAAAGAGATACGCGGAAGATAATCGCGCTTCGCCACGGACTCATCAGCAATTCTTCCTCTCTGTCTGAAGGTTACTGTCACTGGCAACTGCTCGTTTGTATTCTAGCCGAGTTTCTACCACGCAGTGTTTCTATCTGCCGTTATCGCGTGCAAACTTGTCAACGAATCATTCAATAGATTTGAAAAACTACAATTCTGTGCCACGTCATGAATATTCCTGAGAGCAATCGAGGCAGTGTCCTCTGACTCGCGAGCAGGGAATTCGACGAAGATTCGCGTGTTCCTGCGACAGAGTTAAGAAATGACGGTACTTATGAATTGAAGTGATGGGATCGCGGTACACCGATCGTCATTACGGCGAGGTAACGACAATGGCTGCGATAGAATGTACCGGGACATGTGTCGTGGGTGTCTTTCCTCTTTGTTTATGTCCGGAACCACGGTACCGCGGTTCCAGGGAAATTTCGCAACGCTTTTAGACGGGCACTAGCGGAACGAAGGTCGTGCATCTGTTTGCCGTGGACGCCGGCATTCATCCAGCGGACAAAGTTCGCTTCGAAGGAATAATTTGGAGAGGAGCGGAAAAACGCGGGAATTCCGGGTCAGAAGTGTACGGAATTGCAACGCCAGTGACCATCGCGTTCGCGAGCATTAATCAGAGGTCATCCTTCTAAGCAGCAGCAAGGAATTCCGTTTGTAGGAGGGCCGGAGGAGCGTGACAGCGTTGCTAATTTCCGGCGCTTTGTTCTTCGCGGTCGCGCGCCGGTCCGTTTCATTTCCGTTTGGTCGCGGCTCGCGTCTCAAACTCAAACGCGGAAACTCGGGAAGGAAAAGAATTTAATGCATTCTCGGGGACCGGTGTTCTTCGAGCACACCTTTGCGTAGGATCGCAGCCACTCCGGAGCACTGCTGTTTCAACGAAGCAACAAGCTTCATTTTTAATAGGACGACTGGCTTTCCACTTGGGAGGAGAAAGGCCGAAAGAGGTCCACGAGCAACAGAATTACGATGCAAATAGTAACGCTGAAAGTCGGAATCTACGTCCTGTAGTCTTTATCGGGGACTTGTTTATATAGCTGAATGGTGATTCTGTGTGCACCATGGGCGTCCGGAGGGGGGTGCAAAAGGGGCAGTTGCCCCTCTGGCTTTTGAAAAAAATCGCTTGTTTTTCAAAATTGATCTTTATTAAGTTTATACTGAAAAAGGGAATATTTTTAAATTTCCGTGTTAAATTTTTAATTAAATTGGCACTATGAAATGGGTTCAAAAAAGCAAGAGCGGTATATTTTTTTTTACCATCATCTCAAAATTGCCACCCCTCCTAGAAAAAAGACTGCGGACGTCCCTGGTGTGCACTAGAAATTTCTAAAAGTAATACTCCCGTGTGCATCGTCAGAGTCTAGAAATATTTCACCTGGTGGACCCAGATGTACTTATTCTCAATAATTTTATAATTGCCCTACGTTCTTGGTATAGGTAGTGGTGAGATTCCTAGCAACGTCGCGTCAGAAAATGTCGTTTCTTTGACAAGTTATGCGAGAGAACGATCGCCGTCGCAAGATTAGTTCTGGATTGTTGAACTAATAGATTAGACCAGGCCCAGAGATCGCTGATTGCTGCTGTTTGCTCATGGCTTTGACTTCGCCTGGCCCGCCGGGCCGCGTTCCCCGCGAAGTTTCATGAATTTACAGATTCCCTTCCACACGCGACTCGCTTTTCTACCGTATCCCCACTGGGCACTTGTCCCCCTGCGAGAAGGGGAAGCTATTTAAAGTGACCTTTGACGAATGACCAGCCATAACGTTGTATCCCACTGCGACAGGCTCAGTCGAGAGTTGGATTTGGACGTGATCGGAGCTAGCGAGAACGGCCAGGACCTGTTGCCTACTCTGACTCTTCTTCCACCGCAACACTTTCACCGACGATCATGCTGAGGGAAACGATTCTCGTTTTCGCGGCTCTGCTCGCGCTCGCCGCCGCCACCGAAGTCAGCCAGTGCGGCAGTGGTGCGTAACAATCCGATTCGACTTTACCTCGCCGATTATGCCCGTTTTATCCATTGTGCCGCGAGTTTGCAGCATCTCAGCCTCTCCTGTTTCGTTCTCCTTGTACGCGGGCTCCACGATCCGAACGTTTTCCATGTTTACGGTTAGAGGTTCAAGTTCCATGTTGAATTAGTGAGCAAACACGCATCATCCTAGAGTTTCTCTCTATCTCTCTCTCTCTCTCTTCCCCACTTTCTGTCGTTGTGTGTTTACGTAACCTTTACTTTCCTGGAGAATTATCGATTTCGTTTGAAAGTATGCAACGTCGCTAGCCGCTCCAACGTGAAAGTTGGTAAATTGGTCTGCTTTATCGAGGATTAGCGTGAAGCAACGAAAGTTCCCTTGAAACGCGACGGACGGATCGTTTGGACCTTCAGCGAGGGCCGTTGTCGCGAGTTGCTACAGAATTCGTACAGAGTTCGTACAAAGGGCAGCTTCTCGTACGCTGTACAGGTGTTACTAAAACACGCGGCGGAAATCAGAAGGCTAGAGGGTATCGATTGGGGCCGGGATTATTCGAATATTCAATTATTCGAATATTTTACAAGTATTCGAATGCTGCGAATAAACTTGGAATATTTGAGTATTCGAATGTTATTATTCGAATATTTAAGTATTAGAATACTGAAATATTCGAATAATGATGTATTCGAATAGTATCGTGTGAATTATAAATCAAGTTATTAGCTTACAAGATTTCACCATGACAAACTAACGAACTCACAACTGAAACTAAATAAAAGCTTGTAAAAAATGACCCTAAAGAATTTTATTTATAATTCACAGTATAGTATTCGAATACACCAGTAAAAAGTGTTCCCGCGGTTTGGAGCGTCTCACGTGCTTAGAAACACCCTGTACGATATCTTTTCGATCGACGTAGCCCCATTAAATCGTAGCGCGCGTGTATCTCATATTCACTACCGTAACGACCGCATGTAATTAAACGAAAGAGCGATGTAAAGCGGGGAAGCGTTATTACAGTGATTAACCCGTGGCAAACCGTTTCCCTCGTATCTTTACTAATATCAGAATTACGACGCACGCGGTCCGCGATAAACCCGAAGCAGCGGATCGCTTTGAAGAGACCGGTTACATAATACTCTTCAATGTCATTCGAGCGGGAGGCACTCTGTTTTCCTTTGCAATCGATGAATGCGTGAAGATCGGCAATTTCATTTTTTCAGGAGAAAGGTTCGAAGACTCCAGTCGAATTAGGATAAGCGGCTGCGACAGGCCGCCGTGCAAGTTGAAGCGCAGGGCGAAGTACTCGATCGAACAGAACTTCGTGCCTCAGGAGGACACCAAGGTCTTGACCAACGCAGTTCACGCTTCCATCCTGGGCGTGCCGTTGCCCTTCGTCGGCGTAGACGGGACGAGCGCGTGCGATAACATTTTCAACCTGGACGGAACGGTCGCTGGATGCTCGTTGAAAAAGGGCACCGAGTACCTCTACAAACGAGAGTTCCCGATACTGTCGGTCTACCCCACGGTAAAGTACTCGCAGTTACTCGTGCTAATCTGCTATCCGCTGTATTTTGCCGCTACGATTCTTACGCTCGCGCGCGAAATTCTAACGACGAGTCGCACGTGGAGTTGATTTATTAGTATTATTGTCAGTACTAAATGTGTTTATTGCACCATTCAATTACAAATATAACAATAATGGCGAATAGGCAAGGTTCGGCATAACCGCTGCTCTACAACCTATAATCTAAAGAGACGTTTAGGAGATACAAAAAGAATTTGGAAAGGAAATAAAGATTAAGCAACTACTGAGGAAACCGTCTGAGGATAAAGGAACAAACACTGTGTTTATAGAGGAAGTAAACGACGACAGAGAACGCATATTAGGATGAATGGAATTATAATAATAGGGGGATTGTGTAGGAAGAGATGGTGGGGCACTCGCAAATCACAGCAGCGACTCGTCGTCATTTATCTGGCCCGATTAACGCGAATATCATATCGGCTAGACGGGACTAATAATGTCGCAATTCATGGTAGAATAGAAACTGTTGTCGCGTTATCGTGCGCGAGGAAGACTCGTGGCGATTTTGCAACGCTTACCCGATAATACCCAAGCATCTCGATTTTTTTTAAAGTGTGCAGATTTGTAGAGGACCTCGATAGAAGTACAGACAATTTTTCGTTTGTTCCCGTTTTCGATTCTTCAGGGTGAAAGACGCCTTAAATGTTAACGAGTGCTTTTCTATTTTCCAGTATATCTTGAAAACTATTCTGTACAAAACTACGTGATCGAATTATTTGAAATTGGTGTGCGGGGAACATTATAATGTTTAAATTACTAATTTTAAACAATTTTATTAGACGCTTGTATAGGTCATAAAAAGCCGTTCAATAATTTTTTTATATCCACTATAGTTTCCAAGATACACATGAAAAAAATTAAAAATTTTTATTTCGACCGTAATAATTAATAAAAGTGATTTCGGCGCACTGGTTCGGTCAATTAAACAAAACAAAAATAAGCTATTTAGCAATTTTAATTATATAAGCTTTCAACGTTTCAATCTAGGTTTAGATCATCTTCAGGAAAAGTTTTAGAAAAAGAATATAAATTATTGCTTATGCTATTAATTGAGTCACAGTGCTCTGGCACTATGTGTGACCTGCGAGTCGGTTGGAATAAGACTAACGTATACAGCGAGCAAAACATCTGACTGTGGAAGGTGAGCACAAGGTAAATACCGTTAACATTTCAAAACATATTAAAACTCCCTGAAATTTCAAAATTGAAAGAAATACCGTTTGTATTGTTGCTCATATGGTGTCTTGTACACTCAAAAGGTGTTAACGAGCAATTAAAAAGTTACATATCAATAAAGCAGATATGTAGAAGAAATAATAGTTCGATCATATAAATTTCTATGGAGCAAAACTATCATAAGACACTACTTTTGAAGTAATGTTGCGTACTATTCTTGTGTTTTAGGTGTTTCATACCTAAGATTTACGCTAGGCTGTTTAATCATGTGAATTGTCTCCAAAAGAATTCTCTGATTTAAATTGATTTCATTATCTACAATCTTAACATTGTCAAAATCAAACTTATAATCAAACTCTAACGAATGCTTGGTTAAAGCAGTGTGTTGAAAGGGAGATAAAAAAAAACGGTATTTACCTTGTGCTCACAGTCCACAGTCAGATGTTTTGCTCGCTGTATACGTTAGTCTTATTCCAACCGACTCGCAGGTCACACATAGTGCCAGAGCACTGTGACTCAATTAATAGCAGAAGCAATAATTTATATTCTTTTTCTAAAACTTTTCCTGAAGATGATCTAAACCTAGATTGAAACGTTGAAAGCTTATATAATTAATATTGCTAAATAGCTTATTTTTGTTTTGTTTAATTGACCGAACCAGTGCGCCGAAATCACTTTTATATACACATGAAAGTAGGAAATTACACATTAACTTTCAAGGGGTGTTTTTCACCCCCAAGAACCGAAAATGGGCACAGACGAAAAATTACCTTACACCTCTGCCGAAGTCCTCTACGAACCCGCAAAGTTTCAAAAAAATCGGGATGTTCGGGCAATCGATTTTCCCTTGTTAGTCGAACGCCACGCGAGGCTGTTTCACGAAACTGAGTATCGTTTTTAGGTTTCCCTGGTGATACACTACGCGCTGATGGACAGGGAGAACACGATCTCGTGCTTCGAGGTCCCAGCGAAGATAACCAACTGAAAGCCTGAGAGGAGCTGCTTGTTCTTTCTGGCAGAGGCACACCTGTGTCCCAGAAGTGACAGAGCTAGGCCTCTGTAAATGAAACTTATGTACAATAAGGCGGACGATGTGGAAGAGCGTGTTCACGCTGGAAGCTGATCTTTTCCCCGGATGGAGCGATTCTTCGCATAGTCTTGTTTACCGTCGAGCTTAATCAGTACACCGCAGAGTGTGCCCAGTCATTGTAATTATTAATAAAGACTTTTCTATAATCCGCCCTCCGCCTACGCGATATTCATTTTCGCGGTCGGACAGCTATGAATTGGATGTTATGGCAGCGCGGGGTTGACGACCTTGATAACCTTGACAATAAGTGGTCAATGGAATAAAAAAGATATTCATCTACAACCGCAGATGAGATATGTGACTCATATACATACCTCGTCTCTGATACACTGCCGCGTTATTTGGAAAGAGCGCATCTGGTCAAAATGTGGTTCTGGAGATAAATGACTTTCAGTATTCTGTGCTATGCCATCGGTATGCTATACAAATCGAATTAGGTTAAAGTTTAAATCTGAATAAAAATGTATCTAAATATTTGTGACAAACCCGTAAAATCTATATATATATATATATATATATATATAAAAGGAGAAGTCCTGACTGACTGACTCACTCACTCATTCATCAACGCCCAGCTCAAACCGTTTAACCTAGGAACGTGAAATTTGGAAAGTACATTGTTTTCATGCCATAGGCGCCCACTAAGGAAGGATTTTTGAAAATTTCGTCCCCAAGAGGGTGAAAAGGGGTCAAACGTATTTTCTCGAATTTTTTAATATCTCTTAGGCCGGACTCGATATCAACTTTGTTTTTACATACAAAGGTTTCCCACACAAATCCCTAAAAATCAATTTCAGGATTTTGCACTAATCAACCCCTAAAGGGGTGAAAAGAGGTGAAAGGTTTTCGCATGGAGTCCTTAATGTTTCTTAGGCCCGAAGCGAACCGCGGGTATATTTTGCTACTATTTCATAAACTCCAAAGGAAACTTTGGTAGATACGCCTAAAATCAGTCATCGATTTCAAATACGTCCGAAATATAAACTGTTATATCTTCAGTTTGAATACAGGTACGGCTTTCTTAGTTAACATACATATAGATAAACTATTTCTCTGTTACCTGGCAGCAACAACTGAATTTAAGGAAACGTGGCAGATATACCCTTTTGAATTAATAAGGCAGTACAACGGAGGCAAGACGGGTTCTTGATTCAGAGATCGTCGATAACGTAGGGATCTTGGCGGCGTTGATAGCTACTGCCGCGTGCGGTTACCCGGGAAAATTCTCTGGACGCGCGAATCTCTCCGACGATACGAACAACCGAATTACAAGAACTCGACCAAGAATTCAATGTGACAACGTGAAAACGGTCGTAGCTATCAGGCGAACGTTGACTCTCCTCTCGACACATTTCTCCCTAAAACCTAAGACGAGAATTTCGACTCGCGAATCGCGCGGCTCGGTTCTAGCAGCAGTCGGTGATTTTCGGGAATTGCGAGGTTTGCGGTGGCTTTCGTGAAGATCGAGTAAACGGCGTCGCGTGAAGGAAAACGGGGGCTTAATCGCGCGCTCCGATCGCACGGAACCAGAACGTTTTTAACCGCGAGCCTAATGGCCGCGTTAATAGCGGAGTTCTGCGTAATGTCGCTCGATCGAGGCTCGAACGGTCGCGATGCTCGCCCGACGATGACGTTCTCCCGCCTCTCGCGTGTTCCCCGCGCGGCGTTCCAATTAAATGTGATTTCTCTGGCCTCCGTCACGGAAACGCACGTTCAGCCATGTGCGCCCCTTACACGTTCCCGCTTCTTCGTATGGTCGCGCTGAGATCGAACGGCTGGGAAAAGAACGCGAAAACGGAGGGAGCGTTAAAAGCACGTTTGGACATCGGGATGCTGCGGAAGTCAAAGGCTGATGTTATAATATTTCAGCCCTTTGCGCTGCCGCGTTGCGTTTCATCTAGCTCGGGCCCCGCCCGCCCGGAATTGGTTTTCGCCCGGCGACTGGTGCGCGGGCACATGAAAGAAACGAATAGATCTATTCCAGCTTCGGTGATTCTATCGTGGAACTTTTGGTAGGTCTAAATAATACTGGTGTGCAGCGGTTCTACGCGACTCCCCGTGCCTCCGTTACATCGTTCCACGAATACAGGTGCAAAGTGGGGCGGTTATTCGATGTTTGTTTCGGGATCGATCCGAGGAGTGGTGCATTTGCTGCGGCAAGAAGTTCCAACAGCGTGGAATTGAAAAAAAAAAGGAAGAGGAGAGAAGGGCGATACGTCCTTTATCGCATTTGGCGCCGGTGTATGCAAGCGACGCAATATCGCGTGTACAGATTTAATTCCGATGCGACCGAGAATGGACGGGACGAGTGGAAACGGACACAACGGCGGCGAGCCGAGTACTGGTGCCGTCTACGTGAGAGCTGAAAGGGCTCGGATTCGGTTATTAGTCCTTTGTCGGTGGTTCCTTTATCGAGCGTGCACGCCGTTGGTAACGAGTAAAATCATTACCACCGCAAAGAGGGTGGCGGTTTTCGTGGCGCAGAGAGCCTCGCGTGTTTTTACACGTACACGCACGCGTGGCGGGCATCGACACACGGGCGCGGCAGCCCCGAGTAAGCCATTCCCTCGTCGAAAAGATAGCTTTCAGAAAGCGCGAGTGGCATTCCTGCCTTTCAGGAGCTTTTAAGATGACCATGATCCGTGACACCAGAGTCACAGAGCATCTGCTTCCTCATCCGCCTCTTTCGCCCGGGGGTCTCTCACCCTATTTCGATCTCTTCCACCCCGCTCCTCTCGCCTATCCTCCCGGGAGTCACCCTAGCCCCACCGTCTCTCCGTTTTCATCCCTCCGCCCCGTGCCACTCTCCAGCCCTCTTAAACCACTATAAACCGTCTTCGACACCGAACAGAAAGCAAGCACTCGTCCACGGACGACCGAGTACGCGCGAGTACCTAAACGCTACTATCAAAAGCTCTGTTCGAATCGTCTCGGGTCGAGTAAACGTCCCACCCCCGCGGTCCTCTCCATTTTTTCCCCCCCATTCCAGTCGCTGTTCCGATGTTGCGTACCGAAAGTCTGGCCCCTGGCCCGGTAGAGGTGGTCTTTGACCGACAACGAACTTTACACGGTGTCTGATTCGATCGCGTCCTCCCGAGAAATGTTTCCGGAATATTTGCGCATGGTCATGGAGCGCGAGGCGATGGCAGATCGAGGAAATATTCTATTCGAAAAGAACACACGCGACTGTGTACACAGACCTACAACTTCCGTGTACAGAGCAGCTGTCCCCCGATTGTTTTCTGAAATAGGCGAGTGTGCAGACGTATCTCTAGCTGTTTGCCTTTCCTCCTCCGATCGTCATCGTTTTATCGAGCGGCGCGGAACTGGCGAGCAAATCGAATCCCTCCTGAGAATCCCTTGCACCTGTTTACTAGAGAAATAATGGGAAAGCAACGGCAGGCTGCGATCGCGAGGCACGGTGCACCGAAACTGGCCCATTTAAGGTGTAAGATATTAATTGAACCGGCGAAGTGTAATCGCTACTCACAGATCGACGGTGAAAAATGATAGTTTGTCTATCTGGCCAGCCTGTATGAAATTTCAGCCGACCCGACGAGAGGCGAGGCTTGTATTATCGAGCACGGTGGAACGCGTGTGCGTTCCATTACGCCTCCGTTTTGACGGTGTTTACCAGCAATGAGTATTATTCGAACGCTCGCCCTTCCTCGCTAGGACAAACATCCCCTTCTAGCTGGGTATCGGGGTGCACGGTGTACACGCCGTGCCCCTTTCGACTCCCTTTCACCCCGTTCTGCCCTACCCGCAGCTTTTCCTCCGACATCTCCACCTCCTCGGGAGGCTTTGCAGGCTGCGCGTCCGTCGCCGCGCCGTTTGCTCGTCTTCTCCGTCAGTGTGCCGTCCGCCGTCGGTCGAGGACCACGTGTTTTCTGCGTCGCGTCGACCTGCGCTGTCGGGCTGCTCGTTGCGCGCCTTTTACCATCGCCTATGATCTCCGTCGGCTGGCACGAGAAACCGAAAGCACGAAAAATAATAAAAACGGACGAGTAACGTACGAGATTGCCGGCTCGCGTGTCGCCGGGGCGTCGCGCATGTGCCCGTTTGACAGCTCGGCGGTTCGAAGGACTCGTTGAAGTGACACGGTACGGGTCGGTCGGCTCGCGCACGTGACGAGTTCCTGCGAGACCCGAGGCAGCGATTATCAATGAACGCGACGCGACGATTCGGCCGCGGAGACTCGCGGACGTTCCTCCAGTGAATTGATTCGCCGGGTGGCTTTCGGTGCCGGTCGAAACAGTCGCGCTCCAGCATCCGAGGGAGGAGCGTCGACGTCTGCGTAGAGTCAGCCAGGCGACGCGGTGAAAAGCGCGCGAACCCGAGGAAAAAGAAGAAGCCGCGAGGCCGCCGCTTACTATCCGTCCTTCGATAGAGCCAGTGATCCAGCGACAGTCGCGGTTCCCCCGAATCCTTGCTCGGGATCGATTTCGCGAACGTTCGCGGCCATTGGCAGGCCAACGTGATTGCGGGCCCCCGCGCTCCGCCCGCGTACGCCGTAGCTTGGACCCGGTCCAGAAAAACCGAAAATCTGTGGTGAGCCAGCGTGATTGAAGATCTCCGCAGTGCTTTGTTTTTTATTCGGAGCTGCAGCCCCGGGCTAAGGTCGGCGAACGGGTACGCGCGCCCGCTGATTAATTGGCTGCTATTCGGGGTACTCAGCGATCATCGATTCCCCGGCAACTCGTCTGTACCCCGGTTCGAATGCTTCCCGAGGCTCGCGTGCGAACACGAGATGGCCGGTGGAAATCGATGCCCGTCTACCGTGACCGGTCCTTTACGGCTTGAGCGTTGTTGCTCCGTCCCCTAACCACCCTCTGGACCAAATCAACGGATAGCGTTTGAGGATTTGGAACCAGGCCACACGCACCGGCGTTGGGAGTTCTGTTTCTTTTTTTTCTTTCGGAAAGCCGAGGTATCTGAAAAGCTCTGGCTCGACCGGAGGAAGCTGTTCCGCAGCAGCGCTAGCTTTCAGGGCAGTTCGGTCAAAGAACACTGGCCAGGACACCGTGTTCGGGGGGAACGTTATTTTCTGGAATAACGTGGCCATCGATGCGGTGAAATTCTGCGGCCTTTGTGGACGCGCCATGGTCGCCGTTGATTGGGGGTATGATGCCCGTCGTTGGAAGTTATCGGTGGCAGCGGCGCGCGGTTAGATCGAAAGTGCGGCAGGTTTTCTAGCGGCCCGTTCCGGCTACCACGCGTGTCCGACGGTTTAATAACGGCCGTGGAGTGGATGAAAGGCAGGAGGAAAAAAGAAGGAGGAAAAGGGCCGGGCGGAGTGTTGCGGTAGGCGGCGGTAGACGCGGTGCCGCGGTGCAGCTTTAATTAGTGTTTAACTGGAGAGGAAAAACAGGAGTGTCGGCCGGATAGAAGGGCCCTCGAGAAACACACGGCGAACGTTAATGCGCGAAATCGGTTGCACGCGTTAAGCTGCTCCCTCCGAACGGCTGAGGCGAGAGGAGAAGACCCGCCCGGGTGACGTTCAGCGGCGTTTTTCTTTTCAGCGCGGAGCCCAGGTGGATATATCGATGGTGGAGGAAGGATGCCTGGCCCGGCGAGGCTGACAATGATCGCCGGCGACGACGGGACGCTGGATAGTGACGTTGAAGTGCGAGAGGCCGCGAGTGAATGTGGTACAGCGCGAAGATGACTTAACGCGATTCGGTCGCGCGAGGGTAGCAACCGAGCCGCCGACAGCTTAGTCTCGACAGGACGAAGCCGTTCTCGTGGCTTGCCTTCGGTTCGCCTACAAGTGCTGGGATTCTTGAGCGTGGTCACGAGTCACGAGGAATAACGAGAGAACATGTGGAGTGTACTGGTGTTGTTCGTTGGACTAACGAAGGCTGTTTCCTACGTCGCCGGGATCGCTTCCACCGTCGACGAGAAATCGGGTAAGTCCACTCTTACTCTTCCATCCGGCTTTCCACTCTTTCTGTCTCGACCTACATACATATGTACGGTGGTGCCGTACGTGTGTCGCGCCATTCTCTCGCGGTGGAAAAAATTCGCGAAACCTTGCCCCGACCTTGCTTGCTTTCCGAGAGCTACGAGCGTAATTCGTCGTTGAAACGTTTTCGGGGGGAATTTCGCCGCGCGAAACGTGGAAACGAGAGAGCCGAGGACGAGGCGCAAATTCGTCCGCGTTGGTATCGCGTCGCGAACAGCGGGATACCGAATTCGCCGCTATTTTCTTGCTTTTATTTACCACTCCCGGCCGAGCCCGGTGTATCTGGCGCTGGGTGGTTCGCCCTAGGCGACCGACCGTTGCAGTTTTTTCGCGGGCTTTAGCCGCGTAATAAATCGACGAATCGGGATCGTCCGCTTACACCATTGTGCGTCGTAAAAAATGTTCGCCCAGCGTCACGCGATGAAGCGGGGGGTGAAAAACACCCGCGGAGAGAGGGGCGTAGCCGCGGAGGAAATGGGCCTGACGAGCTAACCGATTTACGGGTGCGATTCCGCCCCCCCCCCCCCTGGCGCGCCGACGACATCCGACTGCCGACTTGGACCGCGGCGCGGGAAGAAGGGTCGACATGTATTCCCCAGGTGTTATACATAATGTACCGGATACACGTACGCCCGTGCCCGCATTCCCTGTACTCCCGGGGCGGCGAGCTACAGATCTCCGCGCGAACGTTCGAGTGCAGCTGGATGTAATCAAATTTGACGGATACGTAGGTCCTGGATTTTCCACCGACCTAGCCAGACATTCAATTTACGGAATGACGCGTCGCGAAACATTTTGTTGGCGTTGACGGTTCGTTAACAGTCGAAGAGGCGGCGGGTGTCGAGCCTCGCGCGAATTCGCGTCGACGGCAACGGCGCGGCGTGTACTGCGGGAGGAATGAAATTATCGAGGGGTCCGCGAATAATGGGCAAGGAATAATGCGTCTTCGTGATATCCAAGACGCAGGCGGCGGCAGTTTCTCCTTATCGGGTGATTGAAAACTTCATTTCGCCCGGCGTGGCACGGCGCGGCGGCCAGAGTGCTCGTAATCAGACTCGCGCCGCTTGTCCTTTGACGCGAGCCTCGCGCATTGTCTTCGATACGGAAGTTCCCCGACTTGCAGCAACTCCGCACAACAGCGCCGGGAATTCGATTAAAGCCGGCTGTGTCTCGAGGGCAAGCTGCCCCGGTCGATCGGCTCGATCTCCGACCCCCCCCGATCAACGACATTCCTAACGTTCGTGGCCGCGATTGTCAATCTCAAGCTCCTCTTTCTACCCGGTCTCGTACGCCAGCTTTTCTCGCAGGCTCGTTTTCTAAACACTGGCGGGCACGTCGCGCGTAAAAATTGACAAAGGACCCGTGGAGGGGCGCGACACCAGGCACCGGAAGTTGGCCGGTGTAATGGTCGGGAGCCCCCCTTTCAAACTTTTCCAACTTAAGGAGTTCGAGTGCGAGTTTGGCCAGACTCGAAGCCCGTTTATCGGCAGGTGCGGACACGTACCGTGATTCCGCGAGGTGTAGGGGCATCGGCGGTCGCACGCGGGACTCTGCCGAACGGTTTCTCCCGGCGTTTCACCCTCTTCTTCCCTCCGACCCTCCACCCTCTGCCCCGGTGTTGAACTAGCCCGCGCTCTCCGCACCCGCTGCGAACGCGCGGACGGATCCAGCTCGTTATTAATTATTGATGCCGCGGCAATAACTCGACGCGGTAATAATGGTCGAAAATATGATCGCCGGTAGGATATACGCGGCGATGGGCCGCGGGCACCATCCCTCGCGCGCCTCCCACAGTAAATATATTCCTGTAACGCAACAATTATCGACGGCTTCGTTTATTATTGCGCGCCCGTCCGCCGTCGTTCTCGCTCGCATAAATACCCACGCGAGAAGTACGTATCATCGATAAAGTTATCCGCGAAAATAATGATGTTCTCGTGGCGCGAGCTTTCTAGCTAAGCCTCTTCTCCCTCCACACTGCTCTGTTGTTTACAATTGAGGGATTTGATGGAAAAAGAGCTCATACGCCAAAATGCCATTTCAAGAAAATCGATTTCGAAGTTTTCATTGTAGTATAACTTAATAAAAAGTAATGCAATTAAATACATTTTTTTGAAGGGTGTAGTTACCTTCGAACGTTCTGAAAACAGAAGTCGTGATTTGAAAGTGACATGCGTCTTTGTTTATAAGTTTCAAGGAAGTGGGTTATGTGCCCTTTTTCTGTAAATGTAGTAAATTCGCAACAAAATTGCTGTTTTGTTTAGTTATTTAAGTATAATTTTGTTGACTTATTTGGTTACGCATTTTTTATACATTGCTTGAATGAAAAATACAAAATGAAGCACGAAACTAAACAAAAAATGTAATGTTTTAAGTATTAGTTTCTTCGATTTTTTGCAGCAAGCTCTCTTACAAATCAATTTTTTCTTTCCTAAGTTAGATTCTTTCCTTGCGGATTCGATACTCGCCTAACTTTCCATATTTCCTCGCTTACACAAAATCCTCTATGAAACAAAAGTACTTATTGCACGACGGCGCGGTAACGCGACCACTCAGCGACTGTGTAGCTGCGTGTCGATCACGCTTTGTAATAAAACAGCATCCAGCTAATCTGAACGCGAGAGAAGTAATGTCCTTGATATATCGTAAGTCCGGGAGAGTTCGACCACTTTTTGGAAAAGAAATTCTAGCATCGTTGTTTTTCACATTTTTGTCGTTTTGTGCACATTAAAGCAAAGCCCAAGCAATTTAGAGTATATATAAATTATAATTTGTCTCACCCGCATGTCGGGGTTTAGTTATAAAAAAAAAATTAAAAACAAATACATACGTATTGTTGGTGTTACACTGTAGTTATATGCATATTATATCCCCAATATCGGAAGAGTGTAAATAAACTTAGGCTGTTTTTCAAAACGGAACTTGCTCCAAAAACTTTCAGCATCGCATAAAGTCTCAACTGCATCTTCTAATTCAATTATGGATGTGTGACAATGGTCAATGTGAGATAAACAACAAGCGCCTTCATTTCTTTTGTGTGAATGACACACAGTGCCCTATCTTGCGTCAGTCTTAAAATATCAACACTGGCCGGACTCTCCCGGACTTACCCTATTATATATACAACATAAAACTGAGTCGATTTAAACGATTTAAGGAAAAAGCCTTAATTTTTCCATCAAATGCCTTAATTAATCCCATCATTGCAAATTGGAGAACTGGGTTCCTGCTCCTCTACTTCTCCTACGCGTATCTTCGTCCAAACTATTTACTTATTTTCGTTTTCGTTATTACCCAGTTGTCACTCTCATTACCGCGCTACGATGCGCCGCTCGGAGCAACGTCCAGGGAAGCCCGGGAAGCGAAAGTCGTTCGTCTTCGTGTTCCGGAGCTGTCGGACGAGAGCAAGGGAAAATTGTCGCGCATAAAAGCACGTAGAGGTCCACACGTACGGGAACGGAGGGCACACGGACATCGCGCGCGCTTTGCTAGAAACTCGGCGCAACCGTGAAGAGGACCCTAGCGCCGTATCGAGGGCTCGTCGACTTTTCTTTCTCCGTGCAGGTTTAACGAACCGATACCCCGCAGTTTCCTTTCCGCGCTCGGACTTCTTCGTTTCGCTCTCCGGCTTTCCCGGCCGCCACTTTTACCTCCGCGTTTCTCTCATTCCCTTGCGCAACCTGTTTCCCAGCGCCGACTCCTTCCCGGTTATTCCATTTCTTAATTTGCCCCCGCCGCACGTCTGACGCCTCTTTCCCGTCCACATTCTTCCTTTTTACTCGCTCCACTCTATTCCGCTCGCCCCACTGGCACGGCCAACCTCTCGCCACCTCGTCATCAATAATACTTCCCCCTTTTTGCCGCGTTCGACCGTTCTCCGGCGATAAATACGACCACGAACGAGAAACGAGAAGAGACCGGTGCATTCATCCTGGTCTTTGCACTTGGTGTCCCTTTGCAATTTATAACTCGGCTCGCTAATGCCGCGCGCGGCGGCCGTAATTTCCATTTCGAACTTCCACCGGCCATTGATTCCCAGCGATGACCGAGCGCCACGGATAAATGTGAGCGGACCAGCAAAGGCCTCTCACGATCTCCCTTTCGCTGCTCTTTTACGCTCTCCTCCCTTGTTCCCGTTATTTATCTCGCGGCGCTTGGCCTCCCCTAGCTGATAGCCTATTTTGTCTCTTGCTCGCTCTTCGAATCGCATCAGCGAAACCGATTTCCTTTCTAGCTTGAGCTTCGGCCAGCCCCTGGGCGAGAGCGGCATTTTCCAAAAAGCATCAGTTGCGAAAAAGCTCGCCGCGCGGAGGACGCGCGATGAAAAATTTTCAGCGATGCGTCGTCGAACGTTTGCTCGCTGTGCCGATTGAAAGCGGGAGGACGAGAACTCGTTCGAAGCGATCTGAGCTTACAGCGATTTAGCGCGAGCACCGCGGGACAAGGGAAAACGCGAAAGCTCTGCGTTTCTGCTCTGCCTCTCGCTGCGAAAAAATGGACACGCGACGTGCTTTTAAATTAACGGCCCGCAACGGTTCGAGTGTTTGTTACGCGGGCTGGTTGGTGAAAGGAAGCATTAGGAGGTTTGTTTCAAAGGAGACACGGCGAGCATTATGACGAGGAAAACGCGTCCCTGCGTGAGTCGGGCTTTTCGAAATTTCCCACCCGTGTTTTCACACGGTCGCACTTGACACTCGAGCTGAACCTTATACCTGCGGATTCAAGCGACATTTGCTACAACTGACGCGCGCGAATTTGGTTCGCGAAATCTCGCCACCCATCGATCGGTCGTGTTCGCGTAGCGGCGCAAAGTAGGCGCGCCATTCGAAAATGGGGGAGCAAATAAATTTGTCGTTTTTCGTACGAGCTTTCGGCTGCCTCGATTTGGCCGACTGGATTTATTTATTTCTTTTTTTTTCCCCCCGCTGGTTCCCGGCTGTATTCAGGGCTGGCGTGAAGTCGGCGTTCGCCTCGCTCCCGGGACGCGTCGAACCCAATATTTCTCGGCGTATCTCGACGCCGGTTGCGCCGGGTGTCGTTCGTCCCTTTCCCTCCTTGATTTTCACAGGATGCATCTCGGGGGTTTAAGCCCGATCCTGTCGTGCCGACAGTTACAAACGAGACGTCCTATAACTGTCAGCGACGGGGGAGTTCGGACCGAGGCGAGGCGCGCGGCGGAGACGCTCCCTGCGAAATTGCGCGCGGATATCTCCCCGATTGTCCTCCCGACCCCTTCGAACTACTCCCGTTAACGTAACCCTGCCGCGGATTAATTGATCATTCCGCGATTAATCACGCCGATCGAGACTTTGCCTGTTCACCGCTCGCTGTTCCCCGCCGAAGAATCGCTGCCGGCCCGTTTATACTGCGGGACCTCCGCGTGGCTATGTGCGGAGGATGCAGTTTGCAGTTTGGGGATCGCGTTGTCGACACATGCAATCTCGACCCCTAAGGATGCCGCAGCAGGAGTTGACGCGGAGTCGGAATTGAATCTTGCCGACAGAACCGATTTCGCTTCCGGTCTGTTGTCTCGTGGAACGATTCCAGCTTATTTCCTATCACCGATTCTCCGGGCCGGCGAAAAAGGAAGAGGAGGCGGAAGAGAGCAGAGATAACGGAGAGAGCGGCTAGGGGGAATATATGCTACTAGCTCGATCTTGCTCCGACAGGTCTGCCTGGATACGAATTTACTTGGGAACTAAGAGCGCCCCACCCTCCTTCCCTCTTTGTCCCTTCGCCCGCTATATCCAACACATCTCGGCGCGATTCGATAAGGTCTATATTCGCTTTCGCGAAATAATACCCGGGCACGTGAAAGACGGACGTAAATAAATGTCCGCGTCGGTTAACGACATCGCGTCGAATCGATACGCCCGTGAATTGTCGCGCGAGTTAGCGAGAGCCCGGGACTGCTTAGGGCCCCCGGGTTCAAAGACGTCGCCGCAGATTTTCGCGTGCCTTTCCGTCACCGGGGGATATCGATCTGCCTGTTCGAAATACGTGACCTGCCTGGTCGCGTTTACAACAATTTCTGCGAAAGATGGCCGTTGGCTTAACCCACGGAATCGCGGCGTGCCGTCTCGCCACCCTCCCTCTATTCAAGTAATTCGCTTTGGTTCTCGGATGCCAGACGCTCTCCAGCATTTCGCCGCGTCGCGGCTAGGGCGACGTAAGAGGCAGAGAGCCGCGCGGTAAAGGGAGTCACGGTTTGTTAACGTTGAATTAATTTCCCAGCTAGACGGCGTAATCTTGATAATTTCCCCAGAAACTTATCGATCGGGCGGACGTTTACGTAAGCCGAGGAGACGTGGATTCGTTTACGCGTGTCCTCTCGTCGCCACCGGTCGCCGCTAATACGGTAAATTCGGACGGCTCTGTCTCGTCGAATTTCATCGCGCTCGAAATCAGCGAGACGAACCGATGGATGGCTTGGATCATCGCGCCACTCCTCGCCCACGCTTTCCACTTCTGCTTCTTCCGTTTCCAGCTGTTTGTTTCGATCGCGCGAAACAGTATTTGTATTTAGCTCCGTGAGAACGGATCGTTACGCGTTCTCAACGGCACTCCAATTATTTGAAGCTGTCCGATAGAAACGAGAGGAGCGGCGGGGTCTCCCGAAGCACGCTCGATCATTGATTCTTCGTTATCCCGCTCTGTATCTTCCCCGATACGCTGCTATCGGAGCCGCAGTTTTTGTTCGTTAGTCCATGGAGTTCCCGCATTCTTTTGATATCGAAGTTTTCGGTCCCGCTCTAAGAAACCCACTCGGGGAGGCCATTCGGGACCAGTTTAGTAGCTCGTTCCTCCCGATCTGCTAACAATGCCACCGGCCGAGATCCATTGCCTGCCACCCCCCCCTCGAGAAAAGAATGTAGAGACATTGTCGGCCCATCGACAGCCGCCGTTAATATCGTTGAAACACTTATTTCCTGTATAATGGAAATAAAGGAAGCGCCGCGTCAGCGCGGGGACACCGGCGTCAGCTGACTTGATACGACATTTGCATAGCATTTCGCCAACGTTGGCGCCATCCGTCGAACGATAATAAATTAACCGAGAAACTATTGCCCGCGCAAATATTAGCCGGCCGCTATTTGCCGTAACAGTAAATTATAAATTCATGGGTATAAAGTGATGCATTAATTACCGGTTGTCAGTTTCAGCGAGCGCCCGTTCCGCCGGCCATATTTTCTAAATCCCCCCCGGAGATTTTCCGAATTCCTTTGCCCGGGTCGATCGGTAATTGGAACGCGATTTTGATCGTTCGGAAATTGCTTTCGCGTCGTCGCGCACGCCAGATGGACGAACATATTTAATCGAAAGAGCCATGGCTGGGCGAACGAGCGATCGGCCGAGGGAATGGATGAGAAGCGGAGACAAATCGAGTAGCAGAGTGTATGGATAGGTAGGGGGGAAGGGGGCGGAGGTCGATGAAGTCGGGCAAGTCGGAGAAGTCGAAAAAGGTGGAAGTGAATTACAAGGTCCAGTTACCGGGGATAATCTGCGGGGAACGAGGATGCTGGATGGTCTCTTGAAAGAGCATTCCTCCCCTCCCCCCCCTCTTTTTTTTTATATTTCACAATAAAAGCGTGCAAAGTTTTCCGAGACTGCTAATTGAGCTTTGTCCTTTGAGGGGCCCCTCTGTCTATTGTTTCGTACAGAGAGCTGGAAAACAAAACATCGCTTGCATGTCATGAAAATTCACTAGCGTACAGTGGCGTGCAAAACGTTTTCACCGAGCAATTCTTTGCCTTTGGTTTTTTCAAGGGAAAAGGCTACAGAAACATTAACCAACATTTGCCGGGAGAAAAATATTTGCCAACGAAACGGTACACGGGTTCTTTAACTGCGCCTACATATACCTGGTGAAAATGACTCGGTTTATTCCGCTGGCGAAGCAAAGTGGTTGAACTGTTTCAAGCGAATATGTGCGAAGTGGTAAAGGAAGTTACTTTTCTTTCGATCATCTCGCGCCAGTAATTGATTTGAATCGCAGCTTTGACTCCGAGGGCACAACGAACGGTTTCTTGGGGCGGAACGTTTCGCCGCGCTATTATACGCGGACTCGCGAGTATACTTTGCGACGTATCGAATAAATCTCGGTGACTTTTATCGCGCCGCGGCAATTTCCAAATTAAATATGCGGAAACGCTAGCCTTTCTCGTAGGCCAGCCTTTTGACCCGATTCTCCAAAGCGTTCGACCGAACGAGGGAGGGAGGGGGCGGGCGTTAATTCTAAATGAATTCCAAGCAATTGGTCTCGAGTGTCGCGAGCACCGACGGATACGGAGTAATTTAATCGTGAAAGGAGCAGAGCGACGCGGTTCCACGGCAGTGATAAAAAGTCAATCGAATCGGAAGTGGCTGGTGACAAAGTAAATCGTGATCTTCCAGGGGAAATTGGGTATCAGAAAGGGGGGACAGAACGTCGCCGACCAATGGCGAGCCGTCAATCCACGTTGGCGCCGGCGATATATCAGTGTCGGGTGTGAAAGCGGGAATGAACGAAAGAATAAGTGAACAAACTCGAGGGAATCTTGCCGATTAACCGGCGACAGCTCGTAAGGTTAATAAAACGGTATCTCAGGTGCAGACCTGCCGGTTACTTAACGCGACACGCGATCGAGTGAATAATTAATTAAGAGCGGCAGAAGTTCGTTTACTGCGGCCTTAATTGCAAACATGACGTAATCGACTGCGGGACAGCTGGTGCCAGAAGTTTTTAAATTATGTATTATCCAGATTCTGGAACGAGAAATTTTCTCCGATGCTTGCAGACGTATCTAATAAAAGGAGCACCGCATACGATAGAATAGTGTAAACCGGGGCGTGCTATTATTTTTTTAAACTGACTTCAATTTTCACGTGTCGTTGCAGCGACCTACTGTAGAGATGTCCATTATTTCATCAATAAAAGATAATCGTGTTACAAGCGTGCTTACTAAGGTTATATCGTCTTGTGTGTTTTTGAAGGCTCTGATCTAATTTTCGATCATTAAGAAATTTCACACAATTTTGACAATGTTCGGGTAGATACTTTTTTTGGTGCGAATTATATTAATTGTTACATATTAAAGTGTAAATAATTAAATGTTTTGTTTTTACTTCGCAGTGGTATTGTCGATAGTTCGTAATATTTATACAATTGTATGCTGGGGCAAAACTGTGCGGGGTAAAACCGGGTACCCGGTTTTGCACAAAATGTGTATAACAAAGAAGCGAAAAGTAGGACGTTATCAAAATTAAAACTAAATCTTAATAAAGAACTACAAGTAAAGAGAAAGAAAGCCACAAAATTAAACAAAATACCGAAGGATAATGATAACAGTGGAATTGAAAATGATGAAGATATTTGCATTTATGTTTAAGAATCATATGGTTCATTGAAATTGAATAAAAGTTAGGTGCAGTTTACAGCTTGTTCTAACTGTTTGGGAGACTGAATAATTGGATGAGTTTCATTGTTATAGTTGCCTAGGGCTAGTATCTAGTATGGTACCCGGTTTTACCTATGCTATGGGGTAAAACCGTAAAAGCGAATCATATTTTAAATCGTTATTTTTTTGTATTTGTTCTTCTACTAAAAGAATTGGATATCTACTATTATTTAATAAAGAGTTTATGCTAATGAATCCTAATTGCAATTTCTTTTTTACATTAATAATATCAATATTATGAGCTTTTATCCTTAAAGCCGGGAATCCACCGGGTAGCTAATCTGTGCTATGCTATGCGATGCTATGTTTTAACGTAGCTTTTGGTGGAAACGGTTCCACAAGAATGTATTGAAACAAATTTTTTTAAAACGTAGCATGGCATAGCATAGCACCGCATAGCACAGCTTAGCTTCCCGGCGGATTCCCGGCTTAACGTCCCGATTTTTCCCCGGTCTCCCCTACTTATTTATGTGTGTGGCCTATAAGTCTTATAAATAGTATATTAGTGTAAAGTTTTAGAATTGCAAAAATAGAACAATACGGCGAATATAAAACGACCCCCAGTAGATAATTCTTTTTGTACTTGTATTAATAAATATGAAACTATAATGAAGCAGTATCTACCACCTATGGAGAGTATGTTTTTGATATTCGTTTGTAAATGCCAGACAAGCGTTGTGTACCCAAATGCAATATCAATTATGCAACAACTGACGCAAAATATACCCCTGTTTTTCGCTTTCCTTTGAACGAAACGTTAAAAAAAAGTGAATAAAAAATATAGCTAGAAAAAATTGGGAACACTGTAAATTGTCTGTTGTTTGTCAACAGGCCCTTATTAAATAGTATATACTAAAGTTAAAACGGCACCGGTGCTTTTACTACGCGACGGTGCGTTCGAAAAAGTTCCTCATTCGATGAACGGGGAAACGGTTCGCGTCTTCTGTCGGATTATCGGTGGCCGTAAAATTTAAATATTCCCCGGTTTTATTCTCTTATAAAGATTTTACGCCCCCCCGCCGAAATGCCGGCGCCGAGCTCCGTCTCGAAGCATCGATCGACTGTTGGTTAACGGCTATAAGCTCTCGATATTGCCTGTTGTTAACTGATCGGCCTTATTGCCGGGTTGCTGTGAGTTACGAGCGGAGCGGAGCGGAGAGTATATCGTCCCGGTCACGAATCGTCGCGTTTCTTTTCATGGCTGATCCTTAATAGCAGGTGGCGGGCGCGCGTGGCAGCTGTAATCGGAACGCAAGCAGTCGAGCGGTTTGTCCCGGATCGTTATCGGTAGTTGCAGGTGGCCGGAATGAGAGGCGAGCTTACTAATTTCTGAGTTACGCGGCCCAGTCATGACAGAGCGTTTTCCACGTGTCGCGAATCGGTTCCCGCACTCTTTTTCCAGCTGGACGCGTTATCGTGCGTGTTCCCCGACGATTAACACGTGTTTTTTTACCACCCGACGGAGGTCGCGCAATCTTCGCCCCCCCCCCCTCTCCCCTCCGATATCGATCACGGCAACGGACTGGGCTCGACCCAGCCTTAGTCGAGTCGAGTCGGCTAGGAACGCACCCCCTAGGATATCTGATTACATCGCGGAATAGTCACGAACCGAAGGTACGAGTCTGAAGACGTAGCACGAATTCCAACGACTTCATATCTCCGCGCTGTGAATAGCGCTCGCGAGCGCAGCCGCCCTTCTTATCTGACTTAATAAGTTGATTGCGACGTCTCGCGAGAAGACCAACGATCGCCGAGGCGCGCGTGCGCTGCCGGAACGTTCGCGACGATCTTGATTCGGCCTGTAATCGAGGCGATTTACGCGCGGAACGATTAGGGGGGGACGTAAATGTTTTCGGTAGATTAGGTTTAGTTTCGCCAGCGTCGGCGTCCGTGTCGACGGCGAGGCGGGCCGACGACCAATTTGCAATTACGGAAAGCTCACTCGTTTAGAGCAGGCCGATGACCTACGATAATCGTGAAAAATGACCGTGGAGCTCGCGTAATAGGTAGTCATTGTTCCTGGCGATAACACGACAGATACGGTGTATAACGTTTGAGTCGATATATCCCCGCAGGATTCTTGCGTGCCTGGCCGCCGGTACCAGCTCCACGGGGTCATCCATTCGCCAAATAGATGACTCCTTAGGGACTGATGCTTTTACCGAGGCCCCGATTACGCCCGCCACCGTCAACGATTAAACCTTTTCGCTAGCCAATTCCCCGATTTTCTTCTCCTCCCTCTGCTCCCTGTTTCGTCGCGACAGCCTCTTCCGCCTCGCGTACCTGCCCGATCCATTAACTCGATTGGTCCACTTCTGTCCGGGAAACGAGCGAAGGGGAAAGAATCCACGAGGGGGGGAGCGGTCGAGTTTCGGCGGACCCCTTTAACCGACTGGAAAAACACAAGCAGCTACCGCGCGACCCGACGTTAAAAAGTAGATCGAGCCCCCCGGGGGGGGGGGGGGGCGAACGTTTTAAACTTTTAATCGCGCTTCACGATTCGTTAACTATCGGCGATAACTTCGATTTCGCCGGACACACGGCTCTTCTCGCGTCCTTTGAGCGCAGTAGTTTCTTGTCCAGCCTCGTTCCAACTTTCAACCCCGCGAAACTTTCGAAGTATTTCGTATCGATTCGTCGCGACACCGCGAGGCCCGCGCATTTCGCATCCTCTGGACGCGGCGAATTTTATAATTGGCCGGTCCAAGTTTGCCCATCAGTGACGTAACCGCGAAGGCCGATGCAGATTGTACGGTGGAACCCAGTCGGGGGGTTAGGGGTTCTGTGGTTTTTAAGGGAGGCGAGTTTCGGTGCTCGCTCGAAACTCCATTTCCTTGCGGTCCGCGTAACCTTCTTCTTCTCGGCGCAATCGCGTCTCGCTTATTTTTCGCCAGCGTTCCCCGGGTTCCTTTGCTTAGCAACGACGGGGATCGGCGCCGAGGGGGGAAAAAAAAAAGGGGAAGCGCGCGCAAACGAAAGCAAGCCGGGGAAAGGAGGATCGCCGGAGCTCGCGAGAAACGACCGAGTGTATATTACTTCCCTCCCCCCGAAGCTCTCCAGGAACGATTCTTCCATAGTTCCCTCGGCTGCAACTTTTTCGCACGACTCTTTTCTTCCCCCTGATCTGCGTTACAAAACCGAGAGGGGCGGCGTACCTTCGCGATATCGCTTTAAAATTTCCCGAGGAATTCAGATCGTTCGGCCCGTATAGGCGGACGTCCGATAGGGAGATCGGCAGAGACGCACATGGTGGCCTTCGGAATACACCGGGCAATTGGATCGTGGAACCGTTCTCCGCGCGAGTGCCCAAGGAATCGATTACTTACCCAGGCAGTCGAATTTAGAAATACGCGAGACTCGAGTGCACTCGAGTAACGAACTTGTAACTCTCCTTTCTGGTCAGTGGGGCACTCAGGATTTAACATCGTGGTGAGCCGAGATTAAAGGGTAAAACTATTTTCAATACAAACTCGATAAAAATTATTAACTAATTAAAAAAAAGAAAGTATTTAAAGAAGAAAATCCTTTTTTCTTTTCTTTTTACAAAGCTCTTGAATTACTTCAGTCGTGTTTACCCCACCACGTGCTAGCTCCCCCTTAGCCCCCTCCCTTTGCCTGCGCCACTGTCTCTGGTTCCCTTTTCCGAGAGCAGTCACCTTCTTCGTAACACCCCGTAGGGCGGTTTGTCGTCCTCCGCATTCTCGGCCGGCGTCCGTGATCCGAAAGTTTTGAGGAGATGCTGGAATTTGGACGCAAACCCGTGGACCGTTCGGATCTGCGATATACTGGAAACGGCGGGAAAGAGAGGGAAACGAGGTGAGAGGATGGGGTTGTCGGCCATGAATACGTCGTTTCGTATGTACGAATTATTCATGATGCGTAAGCACGTACCGTTTTCAATGGATCGATGTTGACGGTGGTAGTCAAAGCCGACGTAATATGAATCTGGTAATATAGGAGTAGGGTAGCGGCGGGCGGCGTTCGTCGGATTGGAACATGGCATCGGCGTTTCCCTACTTGAAGCGCGGCGATAACCGCACGCGCGGATTGATATTGTAGAGACTGTAATATCGGCAATTGCGGTGCGCGGCTTTATATTATACACAGGCTGGGTAACGAACGTACGACATTCAAAGTTCCCGTTGCAAATCCAGTACCTGCAAGATCTGCGCCGGAAAGGGGAAATTGCACGCGTCAGTTGCACGGTTCACTCGCTTCAAAACATCCCTATTCACGATCTCTTAGATTGGGTGGTCTTTATTGACAACTCGTTTTCGCCGTGTTTCTCGCATCGAATGCATGTACGTCCAGGCTTCTCGTGTCCCGCGAGTTGCTTGCGCGAACGGAAACGGATATTTAAGGCCGACGTGAACGCAGATAGCCCAGAGAATTAGCGATTCTTTTTTAAAGTAGCGCAGCTCGCGATACCGTAGCAGTATTAATTGACTGCAGAGGGCTGTTAGCGGCGATTCGATTTGTAAGTGGGGGTGAAGGGGAGCCGAGGTCTTAGGCCAGCAGAGAAGCATAAATCGAAAGGGCGAGGGAGGTTAGCGGGATAAATCGTGCGGCTGAAAGCGGTAGGATCGGTAATGGAACAAGGTTCGCGGCGCGCGAGCGTGCAGAGGAGGGGCCGCGTATCCGTCTACATTACGCTGCATAATTCATGGGGTTGTCATAGACGCGAGAGGCGGATAATGGTACCGTACTGGCCGTGGTCCCCATTGTCCATGGTTAGGCGGCGTCAACCAACTTGGATCCGGAGGATGACGATTACGATGTGGACGACGCCGCCGCGTCGCCGACTCGTCGTCGTCGAATGTCCAGGATTCACGCACCGCGCGCCCCGCAGATTGCGCCCCTGTCTGTTTGCACAATGCGTTATATTCCAGCATTGTCATGGGAGAATTCACGGATACACCGCGGCTGGCGGCGCCAGCCGAGGCCCGCCGGACCTGTCGACCCAGCCTGCGCTGCAACAACCTTTCGAACCGAAGGAATTTCTTCTCCGCTCGCCTCCCACGAGATACGATCTTCCGCGAGAGGAACGTAAAGATGGATCGTCCGCGTCCCGACGAAATTAATGACGCGCGAGGCGTCTCGCGAGTAACCCCGGGAACATATAAATGTTTGAGCGGCGTTCGGTAGCGTTCTTTCGGGGGCGTCGCGATCCAGAAACCGTGGACGTTAGCCGCTTTTATTTTCCCCGATAAAACTCTGCCGCGCACGGGAATACTTTACGAGGCAGCCCCCCCCGCGATTCTCCACAGGTATTTGCACATTATTCCCGCTCGCTTACACTCGCGCGGCTACTTTGAATAAGAATGCGCTCGATCCCGCGCTTTCCGCCGATGTATCGTCGATAAATTTCTGCCGGACGGCTCCGCGGCAGGAGAAGAGAGTGTACCGAACGCGGAAAGTGTCGCGGGTCTCTCCGCGAGCGATCATAGCGCGGATACACATTCGACTCGCAAACAATCGGCGGAGAATAATGCGCCGCCGTCGAATGCCGAACGAAATTGCGGGGAACGCTGGCTTGCCACGTCGGCGGACAACCGTGTCCGCGGTCGGTTCCTATTTTAACGCGAGTTAATATGTGCATCGCCCAACGGAACACGGTTAATTGCGATTTGTTCGCTGAATGCGGGAGACTCGTCTAACTAATTTCAACTTCCCCGCATTAAACACGCCGCTGTTGCACAACCGGCCATCCCCTCTCCTCTCGCTCTCTCCTCCTCCACTTGGTTCTTCAATTTCTTCCCGCTTTCCTCTGTTATTCACCCCCGTGCCCGCGTCCTGTTTGCCGCCGCGGAATCGTTAATTTCGCAGACTCGTCGCGTTGTCTGGCATCGCGTCGCTGCCTCGATGCCATCGACGATTCTCTCGCTGACATCGCGGAGCTCGCTCGACTCTCCCTTGATTTCACTGGGCGGCAGGGTGAGGGGGGCGGGTCGCTTTAGTTTTATCCAGTCGAGAGTCAATAATTCAGGCGAGCCCCGATCGCCGTTCATATTCTACGGAGCGGGCAGAGGCGAGTTGAATCCCAATTGAAAGAGCCCAGTTTGTGAAATTGACGCTAATTCGTCTGATCGACCTGCCGGCGACTGGAACAAAAGCTGCAACAAAAATCGTGTAATCTAATCCCTTAGTCGAAAATCAATGGGGTTCAATCGAGTTCCGCACCGAAGTGGACCAGCGGAATCGAGTCAGCGTGTGCTGATTACAAAAACCGAGGAAACTGCCCCCCCCCCCTCCGTTTGTTGGCTATCGCGCTTTTGCGATTTACACGGCCGGTGTGCACCGTAACGCCCGGGCCTTTGTTTATCGCCGCGAATCGATCCCGCGGAAATCGTTCACCGGAGGGGGCGCGACGAATTCTCGCGGCCGCGGACAAAGAGTAACGGGGCGCGCTCCATGTTTCACGATACTTGCCTCCTATTTACGTCGTGGCGAAGAATTCTGAAAAGGGTATTGTGCGCGGTGGGACACGTAAGGAGGACAGCCTGGAGGAGTCTGAGAACGGGGTCGTAAGGTGCCTGGGCTGCGCGAGGCACGAACCTCGCGAGAACACGTTGAAACAATAGGGAGCGCCTTCTCTGCGGAGGCCGCCAACGCATATCGAGCCGGGTGTCCTCTTCCTGCGGCCACGCGGAGAGAACGGACCCGGTCTGGCCTGAAATTTATGAAAAACGATCGTCGATTAAGTCTACTGGCGTGGAAGGAAAGTCCTTATTGTTCGACGGTTGGGAACGGAGGAGAAAAAGGGCAAGGTTGGATAAGATTTGCCAGGAAAGTAAGCGCAATGGGGGCTGGGAAAGGAGAATGGCCGAGATGAACGCGGCCGAAGGCGCGACAACGGTTAGCGTTGTACGCCTCGCGAGTTTTCTTTCTCTCCCTTTCGCCGTCTTCGTCCCCCGCAAATGTTGCCGAGTAACGAGCGGAGAATGCGTTGTTTCGCCGCGGTCCTACATGTTAGGGAGCGGAGAAAGGTCGAGGGTGGAACTTTGGGAGCGTGCATCATGCTACTCGTTCTAACGAACAAGAAACTTTTAATGAACGTGTGTCCAGAAATCATTTCGTTCCCACGTATATACGGTAGCGGACAAAATTGTTAACACTTTTTCGATCCATTCTACCTCTATTATTTTTTAACGTCAACTTAAAATTGCAGCGTGTGCTCAATATACATATTCTGATAAAGAATTGAAGACTGTATAACGCTCTCAGTTAAGGTGGAATTTATTTAACTAATAAACAAACCCCCTAGCATTAAGCACGACAACGCCCTTTAAAGCTGTTAAAAAGTTACCGCTTTAAAAACTAATAAAAAAATCTGATATTTCGTGAGGGCACCTTCTGTTTTTAGGCTGGCCTAAAAGAATACCAAAAGTGGTAACTCCTTTGTCGTACCCAAAAAAGTTATCCCGTTCGATGTCATACAATTTTTTTATTAGTTACATAAATTCAGTTTTAACTGTGTTTTATACAGCTTTCAATTGTCCATCAGAATGTGTATATTAAACAAATACCACACTTCCAAGTTGATGTTATAAGATAACAGAAAAAAATAAAGCAAACTGAAAAAGTGTTGACTATTTTGTCCACTACTGTACGAGTACTGGACGGACACTTGGTCCATTTCCACACAAGTTCAGCTGCACAGCTGTCAGTAAATTATCGAAAGAACGCACAGTCGCCATAGTAATTCCCTTCTCCTCTTTTCTTTAAATACTTCCCTCGGCGCTGGGAGCGTCCGAGCCAATAAACGCGAATAAATTTTAGTCGCGGTAGCGTGAACTTTTGACAGCTGCGTCCCGGTTCAAGCTATTCGTATCGCTTTATTCAGCGCGCCTGTGCGCCGAGCCTCATGTACTCCGCTATTTGTTAATATTTATACGTTTATGCCGCGTCTATCGGAATTTACTCTAACGGAAAATATATTCTCCGCATAAATCATAGTTCTGGCCTCCTCTCTCCCCCTCCGGCTGTTTTCGCGTGCAAGCTTGCGCGCGACACGGGGGGGAGTCGCGTCGATGTCTGTTCGGTCGGGGCGAGTGGGAAGTTCGCGATGAAAAGTGCTTGTAACAAAATGATATCGAAGGGTGGCACTGTTACCATTGCCGCGCTTAATTATTCACAGTCTCTTGACCAATGGTAACCCATTGTGGATCCCCGTATAAGACAAGGGTGGAATTGTTTTCCCGATGCTATCCACGCCTCGACGTCCCTCAACTCAACTTGCGCCACCCTTTCACGGGGGGGCAGCCGTGTAGAATTCTATCGGCGATACGCGAGGACGCGGTAGGAAAGTCATCGATACGGATCAAGGGAAAGGAAGAGCGTGTCTCTGCTTCGACGTTTCTCCGCATTGCGATCGATTCGGGGAATCGGGCGGAGCGCGAGTCCCATCTAGGATTCCAAAGGGGTAAGCGAAAGTCGTCCATAAAGTCGTCCAATTTTCATGTCGTCACGGCAGCTCGAGGGGGGGGGGGGGGAAGGGATCAGGGATTTTTCCGTGGCCGGAAACTGATGCCTCTCCTCCGCTCCCGCAGTCGCTCGGTTTCAGAATTCACGGCGCATCTCGCGCGCCCTTCGAATCCACGATTGTCGGAGCCGAAGTGTCGTTCATGAAGTAATAAGCGATGTAATCCGGCCGATGTACGGTCGACGAGCGCCCGCGCGATCACGATCAACTTCGATTTCAGATTCCCCTTGAATAATCCCCCTTTTCACGAGGCTGCAGCGAACGGGGGACATTGATTTTGTTCCGCTTCGTGGACGCCCCTTTCTCGTTCAATCTCGGGAGCACGCGATTCTTTTAAATCATCGGGTGCTTAGTACGTTTCATTGCGAGGATTGAAGGGTTACGAAGCCAGCCCAATTAATCGATGTAAATCGATGCCTCTCGGCATCAACTCTGCAGCGCGCGGTTCTTCCTGGCGTTCTGGTACGCGCGAACAGTATCAGGGCAATGGGAAACGGAGGAGACGCGTTTGGCGGAGCATTAGAAGGAACGGTTATACCGCGGATTCTCGTTTCCCGGTTTGCGTCCCTTTCGTGCGCGCTGACTGGTTACAATATAGGCAATCTTCTGTTTGTCTGCAAGGATCTCGTCCTTTTTCGCCGATTGTTCGACTGAATTCGAAATCAGCCCGCGACTGCTCCACGCCGCATTCGCCATCGCCTCGCTTCTTCCTCCCGCCTCGTCCCTCGAAATACATATTTAACGTATCTGCTATACGAATGTTTCAACCCTCCGCCTTTCCACACTCACGTCTCCGCGACGGAGAATCATGAATTTCCACGGGGAACGATACCGTCGAACGGGATTCGAGCTTTCGGGAAACAACTGGTGCGAGTCGCGGCAGTTCCACACCCGATCATCGGTCACCCAATTAAAGCTACTCCTCCTCGTCGAAATTGATCGAAACGAAATATTCGTTCGACTGTTCCGTACCAATTAATATCTCACGCACGTCGAGCCTCTCGCGTCACGCGATTCCCGCGCGCTAACAGGTCGACGGTATGCTCGAGGAATATCGCATTCCTCTCCCGTTTCCGGAGTTTCACGGATCACGATCGGCGGGACGAAGCTAGGTGCTTGGTTAGGGTATCGCTCGGCAACAGCTCGTTAATTCCAGCCGAGAAGAATGCGCAGCGCTGCCGGCGAATCGCTGCCCGTAGGTAGATGCTAGTTTCTAGCGTGGCCAAGCAAACAGGGCGAATATTTCAAATTCATTGGGATCCCGGGATCTATGGACGTGTACGTATCCGATTATGAGCGTTAAGGCGAAGTTATGCGTACGCGCATACGAGCGGGTGTTTACAGGGTGCAAACATCGGGGAACTAGGGGTCTCATGTTGCTTGCGGGTAAACCAAATGTTTCGCTAGTCAAGTTCTTTCTCCAGCGTGACGTTGATTATCCCCAGGGGGTGCGTTCGCTTCTCCTTGGCCACATCGTAGCTTGTAATCATGACGGGAACGACTTTCATTTTTAATGAAAGAGGAAGCCGGGAGCGAGCAGTAGTTAGGCGACAGCAAAGGGTCATAAATTTCTCGCTACGTTTTCCCTTTATTTTATCGAGCCTGTATACCCCTCGTGCGTGTCGTCTCCCTTTATCTGTCTGCCTTCGGCGAACGGCTGCGAACGAGCTCCCGGTATTTTTTCTCCGCGCCCGGTCGGTGGGTGGCCGATAACGGAAGTGCACTTCGGGAGGAGCCGAAGTGGCCGATCCGGCGCGATAAATATCGATTAAAGTCAAATTATCGGGCGGACTCTATCCGTGCCGGGTATTCTCCTCGTGAGATGCGTCGATCGGAGGAAGAGCGGGGAGAAGGATAATTCGGTTAACGGAAGTACGTAACGGGCTCGTAAACGGACGTCTTACGGCGGGGCCCGCTCCTATCGGGGACGTGCTCGCCGGAGGGGAGCGAGGAAAGGTATTACGGCCGGGCGAAATAAAATGATAGCCGGTGAAAAGGGTTGCCGGTGTTTAAAGTCAATTATTGCCTGAGGAATCGAGCGCAGCGCGCTCGTACCTACTTCGAAATCATCCTCGTGTTTTTATACTTGTGAGAAGATACGAGGCAGCCTCGTTGAATTTTCATGCGGGGCTTAGAGATCCCTCGCATCGAATCGACGCGACGGTATCACCGGTGCATTTATATTGCTGCTAGTTAGTACAACTGACACTTGTAGTTCCACACTAAAAAGGAACGTTGGCTTTTATTATCAGCTGAGCCTGTAGCAGCTTGGAAGGCGTGTTTACGAAAGGGTGAGGGTAAGTTTGGGGGCTGAGCAAGGGTGAGAAGTTTGCCGAGAAGGAGCGTCGTCTCGAGGACGAAAAAGCCCGCTGCGCTTATTTGCGAGCGGGTATCAAAACGAAGGCGACGATAAAGTACGTAACGGTCGTTGAAAGTGCAGTTTAGCACGGCGGAACGGTTATCTCTGGCTTGTAACGTTTCGGCGCGCAGCGGCGCCGGCGTTCGCTGGCGCTCGTTCCGGGCTGCGCGAGCGGGCAGGGAGGAAAGGATCGGAGGAACAAAAGCCGAGCAGGCAAGAAAAGAAGCTGGATGGAGATCGTTAGCGGGAGGATACAGCTGCGGAGGTCCTGCAGGACGGCGCTAAGAATGGTGGCGCGCCGGCGAGATAAGCGTTTACGAGACTGATGCCCCCTCGAAACAACGATTCCTAACAATCGTTCGAGCTTTATCCCCGCGATCGCGCGCGTGCTTTCTACTCGGCCACTCGTTTTTCTCGCGAAACAACCGCGGCGCAGCGATTTCGACGCTCTTCAAACGGCGAATTAAAAACCACGTCACGGCTGGACGTTCTCCCTGCACTTTGTCTCTGTAAATTTAAATTTTCCCGTCGACGAGGCCGCGCCGCGTTGTATTAAAATTCATTATGTGGGACAACGGGACAATGGCGCCGCCACGTACAGTGTAAATACATCGACGCGCAATCAAAGTTATTTCGGGCTGACCGGCGTGTTTGATATAATAGCTGGTAATTATTCGTCGGAACGTTATCAGCTAACACGCGCGTCAGCGATAGTAGCGTTTTTATGCTTTCCGACGAACCCCCATTCCCATCGAGCCGAAAAAATCTACGCTTTCTGGTCGCGTGGTTTAAGGGGACTTTTAGCCAGTCAAATCGCTCGAAAATCAAGTATATTTTGCGAATTAATTACAACGAGATGAATGGAAGCACACGCAGACCTTTCCTTTTACACAATGTTTATTACCATCACGTAACAAATATTTTTTGTCTACATATCTATTTTACAATTATTTTTGACAGTTTATAGTATTAATAAACATTAGCCAAACGTACTGAATAGTCATAATTTGTATTCATCTCTTTGTAATTAATTCGCTAAAAATGCTTGGCTGGTTGCTCGCTGCTAGGCGCTGAAAAAGGCTCCTTGTGCAGCCCCGGCGTATAACCTGCGAAGCGCCACTTTGTCTGGTACCTTGGTTTGAAAAATACCACACTGAAATCAATCGAATTTCTTAAACTTATTTTTTTTCTTTAATTTTTCTCGCTTATGAATTTTATTATTTTGTGACAATTTCGAAGTTTTTAATAACAATAAACTTTTCAAGAATGAATTGGTACTTTCTTATCAAATAAAAATGTAATCCTTCCTCGTTTTTCGTAACATTTATAATGGACCATTTGCCCAGCGTCCGACGCGTATACCCGTCATTGCTTGATTTTAATTCCGTACTCTGCGAGGGATTTTTGAAACTAAACTCCGCAATCTTAAATTTCAAACTTTTCGCGGTAAAGCGCAATGTTGCGCCACTTCTAAACAGGCGCTCTGGAGCCCGATTTAACCGCGACACATTACCTACTTGGTCCCGTTCCAGAATTAAAATCCACCTCGTCCGAGATTCACCGCCATCGACTTTCTTAGCGATTCGGCTATTCATTTCTCACGCAACTTGTGCCCAATTTCGGGGGAGCTGATCTCGGATTGTGCTCGGAGTCTTCTGATCGTAAAATATTAATCGAGCGTATTCCAGGGATTTGCCTCGTAAATGAAAGATGTGGCCGCGCAGTGTCGATGGAAGTTTCGCGGGCTTTAGCCCCCTTTATGGACGTTGCACTCGATCGACGTTAAGTTATTGTGGTCCGTCGACGAAAGGTAGCTGAATTGTTACAATGAAGCTCGGATTAACGCGGTTTATTTTTAAGTGTGTTTCGTAAATGGAACACCGCGTAACGGAAGTGCAGCGGTAATTTTGGGATCCGGAGCGTTTACCTCGCGGCAAGCATCATTGCGAGACGGTCGCGCGGGATCAGATTAAACCCCGAAATAGTTTGCGCGATTTAATCTCGGCAAAATGCTCGGCACAATGAATTCTGAGGTAAAGAGCCCAGCCGGAGGCGAGCGGGGCAAATATCAGGCGAATATCACGACGCAGGTATCCCAAAACCTTTCCTGTATCCTTTTTTTCTTTCTTTAATCTACAGATTATACACATATTTAGTTTTCCCGAGTAAAATCGCCGGGCCGCGCAGCGTATTTCAGCGACGACACCGCGTCGGATAATGCGCCACTTTGCGCGTGCATACTCGATCCCGGTGTCACTGAAATTCACGCGGAAAAGTGCGCCGCGGTAAATGCAGCCCGTCGAACGCTTATTACAGGTTTTAATTAACCACTTGGCTTTACTGGAACGCTGTAACGTAAAGTTTCGCGTCGCGTAAAAGTCCCCATTGTTTGGTAAAGTATGGGGATGAACGAGGCGGATGGAAAGAGTTGGGGAGTTGAGGGAAAATACTAAAAGGGTACGATGGAGAGAAAGAGACAGCTGAGGTAGAAGAGGACGGAGTTTAGCGGAACAATCGATCCTCGTCAATGGGGCACACACCCCCGCGACCCAAAAGTCCAGCAGGCTGGTTCCCTTCGCTCTGTATCGAACGGCTTATCGAGTTTCTACGGCCTGGGGTTTGGCCGCGGATAAATTCTAAATGTTTCTGGGGCTGCTTAGAGTTGGCAGCAGAGGAACGGAGGAGTCACCCGGCCCGGTATCACCGCGAAGTCGTTGAGCGCGGAGAAGCTCCGTGGGAAGGTCCTGGCGTGAAATTAGCCGATACGTTATCAAGGGGGCGAGGAGGCCGGTAATGCTCGCGACTTTAATGAAAGCGAGCTTTTTCCCGTCCTTGCAGGCTTCGCCCCGACCGGCTTCAACCTCCATTCCCCTCTAACGGGTCATCGTAATAATAAAAACGATGATGATGATGATAATAACAATAATTACCGCTATCATTTTTATTATTAGTAGTAGTAATAAGGAGAATACTCGAGTGGAGCGTATTCACCGGGTGTTCATTAATTAAAAAGCCAGGAACCGTGGGCGGTTCGCGCAATGTATATAAGCGTGCGTACGCGCGCATGCTGTTAACCGTGGATGTAAAAGAGCAAGGCGGTGCCTGCCAGCGTGTGCTGCGCTCTTCCTTTTCCTTTTTTTAACCCCCGCTTGTTTCAACGGTTTTATTAAAGTACGAGGGCCGGTCCGAATTAAAAAGTAAACTACCTACCAGCCACGACCCCCGCCTGCACGTTCGCGTGCGCTCGTGTACGCGGCCGCACAATGCTCGACTCCCGCTACTGCCGTTGCCGTTGCTGCTCCCACGACCTTCGACCCTTCCCCCTTTCTTTTCGTTGCTCCCCCGACCCCAGATCTCTACCCCCTAACAACTCTATAGCCCTTACGAATATATCCGGGAAATTCCTACGGATTTTCTTTTTACGCTGGCTTTTACCCTGCCATGAAAACGGCAACGGGCTCGTATCGCTGCTTGTTCGAGGCCCTGATTAGAGAGCCTCGAGAGATTTAGGGTGCGCGGGCTAGGAGTACGAACAGCCTTAACCTCCAAGCAAATACGTACCCTTTTAATATCTTAACAACAAGTCGGAACGAACGGCAGAGCGAGGATGCCACGGATGGTTTCTGAAATATTCCGCGTTTGTTCATCAGCTCCGGGCGAATCGCATGTTGTCCCGCGTCTTCCTGTTTGCTTACTATCCGCGGCTGTTTACTTTAATCTACCAAAGATGACGGCTCGCGAACATGGAAACGCGTATAGTCGGAGGAGCTTGTTTCGGGAAGAAGGGCGCAGAGGTGTTCTGTTTACTTACGGGCTTCCATGGACGAACGTTCTATCGATCTCCGGCTCTGGCCGAGTGGTCGGGAGGGTCGAGGTGACGGCGGTTCTATCATCGAAACGTCGATGGGGCGATCGAATCCCCATCCCCCCCCCCCTTCCCGCCGCCGCAAATTGCGGTCGAACACGTTCCGATTTCACAATAATTACGAATTCGAAATTACAAATTTGGCCGAATCAGCGTGTTTGGCCGGCCCCGATAATTCAGGATACTGCGGCCGATTGTTGCGCGTTACCGCTCGCGGGCTTGTCACACGGACGCGCGTGCACCGGCCGAGTTCGTGCCGCGATTACCCCGATTCCGCTTTTCCGCCGTTCCATTTTTACTTAGAGGAGCTGCGCAACGCGGCAACTCGCTCGGAAAATTAATGGGGTGTCGAGTGACGTTCGCCGGCGGCTCGAACAATTTTCCGCCGTGGCCTTTCAGCGTCCATCAAAGCTGGGGCGACGTTGATCGATCTCCGGGAGCAAGGAATCGGCTGACTCCCCCAGAGCTGCAGTGCTCCTGCGGCCCCGAATTCCCCAATAATTACGAATTTCTAAGACTAACGATCAACGTGTCTGGCTGCTGGGAACAGTTGAATGGGTGAGTCGGTCGAAGGGAACGTTTAAAAATAGAACACGCGTTTGTATAAACGTGTCTTGTTTGATGTTAGATCGGAGTTCGAGCCTACAAGGGCCGCCGCCAATAAAATCCCCAACGATTCCTGCGTTTTCTATACCGAACACGCTTGTCGACGTAGGCGGGGGGCAAGAGTGCCGAGCGCGCTAACACAGGGCTGGGTGTTTCGAGTGTGGCGCGGTAGGAGTGTAACTTGTACCACTGCGAACGCGAGCCAGTGTCCGCTCCAATTAACTTTTCACCACTAATTTATGCGGCAGCTACTACCTCTATCTCCGAGCGAGGTTCTTTCTCGCTCGCGCAGACCCACCGACACCCGCTGCCCGGCCGAACGAACGAACGAACAAACGAATGAACAAACGAACGTGTGCACACGAACGCGCCCTACCCTTCCTCCTGTTCCTCCGCTCTACATTTTGCTACGTACTGTCCCCGCGAGCTTTTACAATTTTCCAGGCTGCGGTAACTTCTGTAGACCTGGAAGTGGCTGTGTGCCTCTCGGTTTCAACACATCTCGCGTGCCTCGGATTTTTCTTACCTTGGAGGATGGTAGTGTAGTCTTGCTTTAAATGTTATTGGGCGAGAAAAGTGGGGAAGGTAGTTTTTTTAGTGAGAAACTGAAGTTCGTGGTTTTAGAATATATATATTTGTAGGAGGTTTTGGTGACTGTAGGCTTTTGGCCATCGATTAGCGAGCTAACGACGATCGGTTTGATCGGCGTGATTGTCGTGTGAAGACCCAGTTCTTGGCTGATCGATCCGCGAGTAAGCGTGTGTCGATCAGATCGCCCTGACTTATTGCTAACTCATATGTTTACATTACACTATTAAACTATACCTATCGTCCTCGTCGTTGCTTTCGCCATATTATCCGCTTAGATTTTGTAGAAATCAGGAACCCCTACCATAAAGACGAATTATTATTATTATTATTATTATTATTATAAGAGAAGGCACGGAAGAGCCAAGACCCGAGGAGTCGGCGGTAGCTGAGGTGGCTAAAGGTAGATGCTCACTATCCATCTGGCCGGCGCACAGTGGTACATAATGACATTTTTGTTCAAATCACCCTACAGGCCGTAATTTTTTTAGAAAAATTGATGATTTTTTTTTAAATTCTTCGCAATTAAATTCTCCACCGATCTGTCTGGCCAAAATTTTGAATTTCTTTGCTGATTTTTTTATATTTAGCGAATTATACATATTATAATTATGGGCTCTTTTCACCGCCGGTTCCGAATTTCAAATAAGATTTTCGAAATTGGAGATGGCGAATCCAATATGTTGGAGCAAAATTTCAGAAAATGAACTTATTCGGAAGAAATATAGTGCGTCTAGATTTTCGGGGATGCTGATTAAGAATATGAGGTAATTATTATAAAGGTCAGATTCTTTATTTGTACCACAAATCTAATACTGTAGATTAAATTGTAAAATTTAAAATTGGCAGATCGACATTTATACGCGTTCTTATAGTTGACTTTACGGATTCAATATAGATTTGTAATGTTTGATATTTTTAGAAGACCTGATTCATTTAACGTGTTATCCCAGTTGCCTTTAGAAATCCGATTTTATTATGTGCAATCTTATTTGAGGAGCAGGATTTGCACTTCTGGAAGCAAATCTCTGATTTTTTTTGTTTACGTACGTGTCTAAAAATATCAAACATTAAAAATTCTGCTCATCAATATTGACTCAGAAGAGTCACCTATATTCGGCATATTGGCTTCGCCACCTTCAATTTCGAAAATCTGACTTTAAATTCGAAAGCGGCGGCCAAAAAAGCCCACAGATACTGATTTCCGAAAAGTGCTGTATGATCAGTGAAAAATCAGCAACGAAATTCAAAATTTCGGCCAGACTGATCGATAGAGAATTTAATTGCAAAGAATTTAAAAGAAAATCGTCAAGGTTTCTGAAAAATTACCGCCTGTAGGGTGATTTGAACAAAAAATGTCGTTATGTAGCACTGTACGGCGGCAGGCTACCGTCCGTCGAAACATTCTCCAATGGATTTTGTATGATGACATTCGCATTGTGCCGTCCGACGACCGTCTACCGTCCCCACATAAAACCCATTGGAGGCAGTTTCGACGGACGGTAGCCTGCCGCCGGCCAGACGGATAGTGAGAATCTACCTTAAGGCGACTGGCCAGCGCGTAACGAATCCGGAGATCGAGAGTTCACGTCCCGTTTCCGTGGCTCCCTTTTTTCCGTGATCCTTCAATATTCTTGAAACTACCCTCTTTAGAGGTCGAGGACGTATTGCTCGCGAGTCAAGAAAAGAGCAGCCCCAGACACTCGATCCTCCGCGGATCATTCTAAAACCTACGTGCCGAAAGTCACATCGCAATTCCCTAGCGACTCCGTGACGTTCCCCAAACATCTCAAGAGTCACCGGAACACTTCGCCAGCGAAACTAAACAGATACGCGATATGGGATATTCGCGCACAGTGGAAAGAGCCGGGGCAAGTTTCCACGCGTCTTTGATTATCGCAGAAACGTACGTGTGTACCCACGTACGTAACTGACACAGTGTCGCGCGCACATACTAATTACCCCTTGCCATGGAATTCCTAGATTGCCTGCTAGCTTCGTGGCTCTATATTTACGAGGAATGCGTGTAACTCCACCTGGGAGCGGTGAAAATCAATGCGTAACTAATGCGAAGGGTATGGCAGTTGCGTTCCGATCGACGTCTCCCTCGACATTATTAACGCGACTATAATTAACTGGTAGCGTATATACCTACCCCGGATCGTTTCGTTGCTCAGGGCCGATACGTACGACGTATTTGATCTGGGCTGTAATCGATCTCCTTCGTGTTAACGTAACGACGTTCATCAGGATCAGCGGCGAATCGTGTCGCGAGGGCCGTATGTCGGAATTGAAACCGAAACGCTCGCTCGCAAAGAGGGAGAATGGGCTGGCTGGATGGAGCGGGCTGAAGGGTGGAAGGGGCGGCGGTGGAAAGTGGACGGGGGGGGGGAGGGCGGTAACGTTCGATACAACGACGTCGGCTCGTTCACGGTGGTCAGACATTTCGGTACTTGTTTCCCTATTAATATGCATGTCCTCGTCCTTTAGTCGTTGCCTCCTCCCCCTCATCCTCGGTCCTTGTCCTATTCGTCCCACCTCCCACCTCCGCCCTCCCTCCCTCCCACTCCCCCGGTACCCGACGCTTCTCTGGCCCTGTAGCAGCCAGCGTTATCCATGAAATCCGCGCCCCTCTCTGCGGTAAAGCGACGCTGTTTCCTGTCCGACCAAATAAATCCACGACTACTGCGCCCGCCACTGCTGTGTAGCGAGAGCCCAGCCCCACCGGCCCCTACTGTCCGCCCATACAAGGCCCGTTACTACTCCAATACGGGACGATTGATTGAAAGTTTGCCGAGCGCTTTTTGCGCCCACTCGATATTACATATCGCCTGCATCCCCCATCGCCCCCCCCCCCTCGCAACATCGCGCGACTACGATTCGAGCGGGACTAGTTGTCGATCCTTCGCGTTTCTAGAATTTTACGGATCAAGCATTGCAACCGCTTCGTCTCCGCACCTGCTCGGAGAAAATGCGCATCCCCTTTGGTCCTCCTTTGGCCCGCCGACGAGATGTTCGCCGATTTCGAAGGTTCGGGTTAAATGAAATTTCCCTGCCGACTTGTCGATTGGTCGTCGAACGATGCTCGTAGTATTCCCGCCTCTGTTCACGGTGCTCGATACCGCCGACGATCGGATATTCCGTTCACGGAATATGAAGGGAAGCGGCATCGATACGAGCTTCAAATTTAGATTACGATACAGTCGTGCGCCTCGCTTGGCAGCAGTAGGGCGAGCCGGTTATGTAAGTGTTGCCGGAGGGGCAATATACGGCATTGTGATGCTAACTCCACTCTTCTTCGGGTATCGACGGCCTCCGTGACGTACACACCCCGAGCCTTTTCTCCCGAAACAGCCAGCCGGCGAAACTCGTTAAACGGTTCGTTAATTTTATCGGGTGAAACGCGCCCCGTCGTTAGCCGCGCCAATGCTCCGAATGCTGATCGCCGACCGAGATACTTGTCGCGGTCAATGGAACGCGGTGCAATTGCATCGAAGAATACTCGTCGTTCGGTTTCCCGGCCAGCACTATACGCAGAAACATCTCCCCCGTTGGGAAACACGAGTAAGACCGGGCGTCAATTCCCATTGTAATTTTAGCCTACAATAAACGCGCGCGGTACCCGCGCCAACCGTAAAGTGATATGCTCGACCGTGCGGCGCGGTCAGCCGCGCAACGTCGCGTCGCGTCTCGCGTTCGCGCTTTTCCCTCCAACGTAAACTCTCCGCTTCCTCCGGCTTCTACTTTCGCGCGGTGAAAGCGAGGACGCATCGGGGCATTGAAACGTTGAGGCGTTCAAAGGGATATCGCGGTAATCGTGGCGCGTTACGCGCATCAAGATGCAAGGAGCCTGTACGGTTTCGTGGCTGGTTTGGCCGCAGCGCACGCCTACCGCCTACGAGCCAGCTAAACGCGGACGTGTTCCTAATTTTCAAACGCTACCCAGCAATCGATCGTACGCGCTCGATACTCTCAGGATCACGTACTCGTAACTCTTCCTTAACCAACCCTCTCGATGTATACCGTCCTTATCGCGGCCGCTCCGCTCGGCGGCCCTCTTGGAAACTTGCATTAACGGCGAAACGTGTTGACATGTCAGCCTTCCCCGGCCCGAGGCCCTCGCAATAACACGATCGGTATTGGATACTAGACGCTGGAATCTAGATGCTCCGGATGCTCGATACCGGTCCACCTCCCGTCGATAGACTCGAGAGTCACCGGCCGCAGCCGAGCTGAACCGCAATCCGCTACTCTTTGCGTCCGTTTCGTCTATTACGGCGATGATACTTACGACGCCGCCGGATGACAGATACCGGGGCTTTTGTGCCGCGAACGTGCCTTCGCGCGAATTCGGATCAGCCGCCTCGCTCGGATATCTGGCATTTTGGAATCGTAGGGAACCACGAAATTCCTACGTTTCCCGTGTAAACTCGCTGACTCGAGTCGATGCATCGCCGTCACCGGGGACGACGGAGACATTCCGAGCAATCTCCGAATCCATCGCGGGAGAGTTCCGAGGATCTCGAATGTGCAACGTTCTCCAACAGAGGAGAGATTCTACTTTGTTGTCGAACAGAGATGAAGGGTTGCAGCCGCAAAGCGTGGATGAAAATCCAGAACGTATAGTTTCTCTGTCGAGAAACTATAAACGGTGGTCCGAGGTAGGCCCGAGCTTCGACTACAGATTTGATCCCAGCCCTGAATGACTCTCGAACGCTCGGCTCCCGTATCGCTGAATATATGAACGGCGTGCGGTGGCGGCGATCGTGAAAACGTCGGATTCATGGAAAGCTAGGCGGACTCGTGACCCCAGGCCACCGTTTTCTCATTTCCTGGGACGGTGAACTCGATTTCAGGTAAACGTACGTTTACAGTATTTTCGATGCTTGTCCGGCGAGGGCGGCCCGAGTGCGGACGGATGGAAACGGAAGCCGGCCGGCCCCGCCGAGACGAGTGTCCCAGTCATTATTCATCGTCTGCGGATCATCGGCGGCGCGATCGTTCTTGAATAATTAGTCATTGTCGGGGACGTTTATACAACGGGACAATGGGTTCATTTGGCGTGCGATAAAGTACGGGCTCGTTTCGCCGTGATTGGCCGCGTGCACGTGCTTCCGGTACCGGAACGCAGCGTTATAGATAGCTACGTATTTAGCGGGGGGGAAAAGGAATCGACGGGGAACGATAGGCAGAGAGAGAGAGAGAGAGAGAGAGAGAGTAGCCGTCCGTGTTACGAACCGCGTTGTACGAGTTCCCGTCGTCCTCATTCATTCCGACGCCGCGGCATTGTTTAGCCTCTCATTCAGCCGTGGAACTAATCAGCTTCTCGTATCTCCTTGTGGGATTCCAATCAACGGGAGACCCCCTTCTCACTCTACCGGCGCCAGTGTCGTGGGTTTGGCATTTAGGTGTACGACGCAGAGATTGCTGCCGGTACAGCGGAGAAGGGTAGGCGACGTTGGAAAATCGCGGCTGGAAGAATACCGCAGAGATCCAGCGATATGACCCAATGGAGTTTCATGTGTCGCGTCCGTGTATGTAGCCTGTGGAAACGATGCTCTGGAACTTGAGCGTCGGCGCGCGGAGTATTAATAAGGGATACCTACCCTCCCGCCTCTCCTCTCTCGCTCTTCCCCGTCTTTCTCGTCTTTCGAACGAAACTCGAAGTTTTCTGGACGCGTTCAGAGTTTCGCCCCATCGAACCCGAGCGGCAGAATTTTAATATCGAAACAGAGCAAACCAAAGTGTCCGGCGATACTCCGGCGAGTTGTTTGCACGCCAATACCGTGCCCGCATTTGATGAATTTGCACGGCTTGGAGAGGACGAGGGAGGAGGATCGACGATGATGCGGTTCGTTGATAAACTCGTATTACTGTCGAATTTCAACTTGTTACGCTGATTCGATGATTAAACATCGAGCGTCGATGTTTCGCGTTTGTCCGTGCAGGCTCCGCGTGTACACACGTATATTACGCGGCATTTACGGGAATTTCCGTTCAGCATTCAATAATTAGTCATTGCGCTTCGTTAGTGGGAGAAACGTTTGCCTGCCGGTGCGCACTCGAATATCAGCCGGATCGATGCTTCCTTCCTTGACCCGTTCCCCGGCAAACGGTAGACGTCCGTACCCCGGGCCAGCGGCGATATTTTCTCGATCGCGCCACGTCAACGAGCAAACTTTACCTAACCGGTGGGCAAAAGCGCGCTCGGTATCGGCCCCGCAACCGCGAAACACGCGCAACAGCTTCTTACACCGCGGCGGCGTTTCGTGGCACGCTCGCTCGTCCAGTGCATCGCATGCCCGCGGGCTATTAATAACTACTCCTTAATTTATTGCAATTTCACATGTGGTCGCGAGGTAAATTCGGTAGGAAATGATATACGCCCGAGCCACGAACGATTTCTGTTCGTAACGTCGAAACGAGCGGGCTTCTTAATTGCGTTACGTAATCGCGTGTTGCTGCAGCGCGGGAGGAGCCCTGGCCCGGTGATTGAATCCACGGTGTGTCGAGGAAGGAATCGCCCGGTTGGTGGCCGGGAATGAGGCGAACGAGATCGAACTTCGCGGCGACGTTTCCAATAGCGCAGCAAAAGTTGCTGCGTGGGGATAATAGAGCGTGCGCGAGTCGCGAATCGGTTTCGGTGCCGGGCGACCGGTCGTGCGGAAGGGAATGGGAATGGTGGAGAGGACGGTTCAAAGGGGCGAAGAAAACGCATAGGTCATCGGTCACGAACGGCAGGCGGGTATCGGTTACGGGCGTGTTATGCGCGGTTACCAGCTAGTATGCAGACAAAACCTGCAGCGGTTCAGTGGCGCTAAATCTGTCCTTTTTTTTCCTCCCCCTCCCCCCGGGCACGCTGATGTAGGATCGTGTGTGCCTCGATCACACGGTGCTGCGCTTTTTTATTGCCCGAACGAGCAACGTCCCCTGCGACACGCCCCCCAAGGTGGTAAAAGCACGTAGTCAGCTCCCTTTATGGGGGCTAGCCGTGAAGCGGAAAAAGAGGACAGCGTGGATAATTACCCCGACAATAACGCCCCTCCGTGCAACCTCGTCCCGTTCTATCGGCTCTCGTTCCCTAAGTAATCTCGTTTTCATATGTAACTTTAACGCGGAACCTGCCATGCTTATTAGTCGATTACGCGCCACGCTATTACTTTCTTATTTCGCCGGCGGAGCTTTTACCACAGGCTTCGTATTTACTCGTGGCGAATGCTCCCGATGCCGCGTATATCCCTGCCTTTCTCCGTCGATTAGCTATCGGAGCGTTCGCCGATGGCGCGGAATTGCCGGTCACGCTTCGGATTATTTTTCATTCGGACGGGTCGAGGTTTATTGAAACTTGCTCGTTCTCATTTGTTCGAAATTAACGCGTGGCACGGTTGAACACTGGTGGCGCACGTGCGTTAAATATGCTCATTTGCGTAATTGCATCGACCAGATATTGGGGGTGTTCAAGGAGAGAGGATCGAATGTACCGCTGCGCTTTCGGAGGGCGAAATTAAAAAGTCCATCGTTGAAAAGTTGCGGGAGCGCCTGTCTGCCGGATAGCTTGGGCACCGGAATTTCAAAGATTTCACCGAGTAAGATCCAGTGAGAAAAGTGCTCGCTCCGAGCAGACTGAATCAAGGTTGATCGTGATATTAATACGGACATCGGTGGATCGCCTCTTTGGGGTAGTCGGGGAATTCTTATTACCGAAGAAGAAATTCCCTTGCTGTTCCGGAGGTAATCGGGAAGAGAGCTGGAGAGGGATGACGACGGGGCAAGGGGAGGCAAGCCTTGTCCCCGTCCCGTCGGTAAATTAGTTCTGAAAGTAGTCAAGGCACGACCGCGAAACATAACTACATACACTAGACGTATAGAAGAGTTATTGGCAATTTACGGGGGAGTGATCGATGAAGCAATCGAACGGGCGCAGATTCACTGATAAAATTCCGTCCGACGACGGTGAGGCACGCCTAGAGATATTAAGTTCTCGACGAGACCGACTTTATAGGCAAAGGCACGCCGACCGGAAGGAAGGATAGAGGGAAAGTAGGTGGCACGGAAGGAGGAAAGGGAGATAGGTGGGTAGGAAGGAAGGACGGATGAAGGGAAGGAGGGAAAGGGAGGAAGAAGGAAGGAAGGAAGTAAGTAAGGAAGAAAAGAAGGAAGGAAGGAAGGAAGGAAGGAAGGAAGGAAGGAAGGAAGGAAGGAAGGAAGGAAGGAAGGAAGGATAGATAGAAGTAAGTAAGGAAAAGTTAAGAAACTCGAGAACTCAGCATCTTCTCGGCACAGGCGAGCTGGAAGGGAGTGGAATGGAAGGTGGAAGGGATAAGGCGACACCACATAACTTCTACCGCATATTGGTCGACTCGGGGTTAGGAAGAGAGTCGGTGGTTATGTGGGCGGACGAGCACGGGACAGAGAGGCAAGGGTGGGGGTGCCATATCCAATATTATCGAACGAGTTGGAGGGACCGAGAGTGTGCATGGAGCTTTCGATGAGGCAACCCAGCTAGGCAGGGAACTGGGAGGCTGGGGGGGGGGGGCTGGGACCGTTGGGAAACTCGCAGTTTGACTCGGGGTGCACGCGTCATGTTTAAGCGGCAATTTTACCCGTCTCTCTCCTCCAACCCCTCGCTCGTTCCTTGGCTCGCGGCCTCCTCCCTCCCAGCCAGTGCCACCCTTTTGGATCCTTATGTCCTCGGGGCTTGCCTCGCCTGCCACTGACAGATAGGACCAAACTTGCGTCCCCGGCACCCGGGCGAAACCGACGAAACCGACGCATCCTGCTCGCGCCGATATACCCGCGCTATCTTGCTCGCCTATTACTAGGGGCGCGCCTCAGACGCCAGCCGCATCTCTTTTTCTCCCCGATAGACCAACGACTGCACGCGTTTCAAACTGATACGCGCTCCTTCGCTTCTTCGCTATGCCCGCTGCTACGCGAGACTTTCCCCGTACCCCAGTAGAGAGCTTCCCCTCTGCTCGCGTTCTTCCATTTTCTCCTCTACATAGCCAGTCCATCTATCTGATGCTAAAGTCCAGGCGGCTGAGGTAGATTACCCTCGGCAGAGCAGAATCGAGGAGGTGGTGCTCGAGATACTAATCGACTTACCGGCCGCGCCGGTCGAATTGTAGTTTATGCAGGTAAAACGGCATTAAGCCGGACGTGTTCGCGTAATAACGTTCCCGCGAACGCTTTCCCGATTAAAGCGATCCATTCGACCGAGGCGCAGAAGAGTCTAATTGGATCATCGAGAATACATAATAAAGGATTACCGTAACGGCACCTTGCCTTATATCCTCCACTTCGGCCGGCGATCCAAACACTCGTCGACCGTGGGTCATTATCCTAAAGAATCCTTTTGTCGATTACCGCTTAAGCCGTTTAAAGCCCGGCCAACTGGAGCACCGGCGGATTAAAAGTCCGAGCGATAAAGGTTAATTTTCTTTAAGCACCCTGTTAACACCGCAATAACATTGAGCGGTACGCGATAAAATTGCTGCGACGGGGACGAAAGGGGTGGGGGGTGGGGGGAGAGCTTCTGGGTCGGTGGACGAAAGGAAGGGAAAAAAGGAGACGTGGGAGAGAGGGAGGAGGAAGGGGCGCAGGGGTAAAAAAACAACGATGTCCCCGGCACGTCTTACCGGGTCGCCGTGAAATATATTTCGCCGACTCAGCCCGCGGTACTATCGTTTTGCCGAAGGAAAGAATCGGACGATCCCGTTTCCCTTGGAATAGAAGTCCTGGGGAAATAGAAGGGGATGGGAAGCAACCGCCTCACGAGAATTCAGCCACGGTTCTCGGACCGAGGCACACACGACGTTTACACACGGTCCCGCGCGGCGAAGAAACTCCAACGATGCCCGAGACACAGAGAGACGGGGAGACGATCGGGAAAACTGGACCCCTACGAGACTAACGTCCGCCCTGACCTAACGCGTTTGTCTCCGTTTCGCTCCCCTACCGTTCACCCTCCACCCTTGTATCAATATCGTTTATTAGCGAGAAAACGGCTCGTTTCTTTTCGTCTCTTCTGCGTGGATCGGCGTCATGGAAATTCCTTGAGCCGCGGAAAAAAGTGTCTCGCTCGCGCAGAGAGAGAGAGAAAAGAAGTCCCCTACATCGGTCCTCGGAGCTTCGTCAAAGTCAACGACAGGCACAGCGTTTTTCCACGAAAGATCGTCGAGAACCGTCGATTCCCATCCCAGAATATTCACCGTCCTACATCAACCGGACGCTTTCGAGCAGAGTGTTGGCCGGCACTGACTTCTCGAGTTCTCGCCCAACGAGCGCGCGGAGTTGATAATATAGAGGGTTAACAACTTGCTACGTCCTCGATTGATCGATGAATTCGGAAGGACGAACAGTTCACGGCGCAAGCAAGTCTTGCAGTTAACAGAGATTGCCTCGCAGGAACCCGTCCGCGTACGTTGCAAGTAGAACGCTGTCGTATAAGTCAGTCGCCGTTGCATCTACTCCACTGCTTTCGAGACGCTCCGAGCGATGCCAGCCGAATTTCAGGGCGGGTATAATGATCGAAACGGGGGGAAAGCCTTTCTGGAACACTGTATCACGGAGTTCTATTTCGAAAGAATTTTCGAGCAGACTTCGTTAGCGTGGCCGGGGATGGCGGTGCTCGAGCCAACAGGTTAGAGGTAGAATCTTCCGTTATGCATCGGCTTGTTTGGAGTTTGAATGTACGCGGTGTTTTACCCTCGACAATCCCCGCCCCCCTTTCCACTCCCTCCCCCTCCCCCCGAGATTTCACTTGCTAATGTCGTATTCGTTGTATATTCATCGTAACTGCAGAACGGCCTGTATCGTCAGGTAACTGACTGTGCTCGGCTCGCTCACCTGCGCCAACCAACGACGCGACTACCAGCCGTCGATCGGTAATGCAACGCGTGCGAGCCTCGTAAAAGTCGTTTAAACGCTTCGACACGCGATCCCTCCGACACATCCGTCGATTTCTACGGCTAAAAGCTCCAGTCTCGACGCTCGTAACTCGGCGATCGGCGGGGAAAGGGTTTATTCGCGTTGCGAGCTAGAATGGTTGATGCTGGATGTCGAGCCGGCTCGAGGCGTATGATCGATAGGTCGAGGTTATTCTTAGGAAGGGACAAGCTCTCCGGCAGAATATCGAGTGGCCAGGTTTTCCCCCTTTTTTTTTTGTTTAAAAAAGAAAATAAGTGCTGCCGCTGGTTCGCAGGGTTGCGGGCGACTGGTTTAAAGGGTCAAGTAGGCTCGCGATATAACGAGGCGCGATGAAACCGAGCTTTTCATTCGATTCCCAAGCGGACTTTAATTCGGTCACGCGCTTCACGGTAGGTATAAAGGCGGGCAGCTCCGTCGGGGCAATAGTTGGTAGAATACGAGGCCGGAGTAGAGTTAGATTAGTCGTCGAAACGGAAAGTGACGAGAGAAGGCTGGCGAGAGTGCGTCGTCGTGTTCAGCTTCATTTTAATCCGGACCTGTATTTCTTTTTTTTTTTTGTATCCCGTTCGCGCCCTCTCTTCCCCGGTGTCAGGCCAAACCGGCTGGTTCTTTTTTCTCTCGGGCCGAAAGTTGAGCAAACTAGAGCCGGGACAGTGAGCCGAATAAAGGGGCAGAAAATTAGATAGGGGCAACTACTCGCAATAGGAGTGATAAAGCTCAATTATGGGATGATGGTGTGGTAGGATCCAGTACGAGAGACTACCGAGTAGAATTCTGTTTAACCTCGCTTTAGTTCCGACTCCGTGTACGTGCCACCGAGTAGTACTACATATTCCGCTTATTTCCAGCAGTAGTGGTGCTCGTTTCTCTTCCCCCCATTCTCTCTCTCTCTCCTTCTCTCTCCCTCCGCTTCGCTTCGCCGTCTCTCGCACGTTCTCTCGTGGGCTGGACGTTAATTAGAGGAATATCAAATTTTGACTCTCAGCCACACCGTCCCGTCCTTATTCCGCGTTTCGAACTCCCCTATTAACTACCGCGCTCCCTGTATCCCGTTAACACCGTACAAGCCGGGGATGTAAGCGTAACGAGCGCCAGCCATCTCCGAGGAATCGCCGGGAAATCATTGATATTTAACCTGGACGAGGTAGCGGCGGTACGGGCTTTCGAAACCCGATTGGCCCCCGCGATAAGCATCCGGTAATGGAACGAAATCGAGCCGGCTCCTCGATCCCGAGATTTCGATTCTCTTTTTATATTATTCCGTCGCGCCAAGGCGACAGCGTATCCATCCAACGCCAGACGGTAGGAAAACTTTTCAAGCGCTAGATGGATATCAGCGGTACGAAAGAGTGGCCCGATACAGCCGGGTGACGCGCAGGACTTTTGCTTTAAGCTCGCCCCGCAATTGGATCGATTGAAATCTGTTTCGATTAAATGTTGGACCGCCGTGCAGCTTCGCCTACGAGTTGATAATGTTATGGAGCAGATGAAATTGCACGAGCAACGTGCAACGAACGCTCCCAGCCCGAGGAGGGGAGACAGCTGCGCTGGTACAGAGCGCCCGGGACAAGGACGCAGTTAGGGCAGAGAGGATTATCGCGAAAAGGGACGCGGGAGGGAGAGAGAGGGGGAGTGAGAGAAATTACCAACGGTCAATGACAGAGTTTCCTGCGGTTTTCTCCGTTCGTCCGGCTGCATTCACGGTTCGGTAACCTGGCAATAAATCCACTACCTCTGCCTCGCCCCTCCGCCCCCCCCCTCTCTCTCTCCCGTTGTTCCTCTCATCTGCTCGTTCACTTAGCCCGTTGCACGCGTATCATGTATGAACCCCCTGAAATTGGCCGTGCTGCGGCGCACGGCGCGAGCGCGCGATCGTAAATCACTATAAATCAAACGCGTGATTAACCACGCTGAACGCTGCCAGTTTTGTAAGACGCGTCAGATCGCGGGGCCGACGGCTCGCCCGTTCGGCATCGGTCACCGGAGGGAATTTCGCGGAAACGCGCGCGCCGGCAACTGCCGCGACAGTCCGCCGAGAAACGGCGGTCGCGGTTCTCGGTCAATTGCGCCGATCGTTAAGGCGGAGCACCGTTTCCATGGCTCCGCGGTGGCGCGAAGTGTTGCCTTTTTTTTTCATCCGCAGCCTCGCAGCCATCCACGTGAACCCCGATGGTATTTGGAACGGCAGCTCCGCTCGGTCACGAAGACGAAGCATTTTTAAACGTGACGTCGCCGAGGTCCGATAACGTCCACCCAAATTCTATCGCTATTCCGTCCTCAGATGGTGAAATTTACTACCGCTACTGGCATCTGCCAAGGAGATTCATGCGCTCCGACATCTGTTTACCTCGGCTAGACATTTTCTAAGAGCGCTGGGTCACGACAGACATGTCTTCCGGACGAGCTTAATTTATTCGCGAGCGTCGGTAATCATATTGCTGAATAATAATCGCTCTCGAGTTCGCTTCGGATTTGCAGCTCATTGAATCGCGGAAGGAAAGAGGGACGCGTTAGCTGGTGCCGAGACGCCAGGCATCCAACGATCGGGCAGCATGCGGGGGTTTAATTTGATCCAGTGAGCAAGCGATGCAGCACGCAGAAATGCTGTTCACATCGAAACTCGCCTCGTAATCTCGTAATATCGAAGTCTAATATTTGCCCCAGCGTGGACATTATTGATCGTTGGCCTCGGCTATGCGAACGAGTGATTTGTTGACTTTAGACGCGTCGGCCGAAGAATAGAGAGCAGAGGGAGGGAGGAGAGGGTGGGGTTACAGAGCGGGGGCACGGAGTAGTGCTATTTATTAACGAATTACTTTGGGAAAACGAGCAGGGTCGGGCCGGGGTCCCGCGGCAAAATCGACTTGTTGGGAACTGCTCGATATTTATCTCGGCCGAACGATCAAAGGGCGTAGTTGGGTCGACGGTTCCCGAACGGCTCGCCGTGTCAGGGAGTGTCGACGGTCCCTGCAGATTTCCAAGTCGCCCAATCGTCGTCGCGCAAATTACACTTGGGGCACTGCACCGTCGTCAGGAAATCCCCATTCGGGAACTGCGCCGTGGCACGGTAGTTAATCATCGCTACTTGCCAACAGTTTCGCCCGCAATGCATCGTAATCGCCCCTTCTTGCCGATACAGGCGATACCTGCGGATATCTTCCTACGTAGCGCACACGAGCGCACGCCTCGTCCACGGATAGGCAAGCGTCTCGTGCACGCTCAGCCGCGGCTACTTTAAATTCCTTCCTTCCTCTTCCCTCGCTAGAACGTCCCAGTCGAATTCGACGAGCAAACGATCCCAACGAGCTTTCGTTTCTTTCCCCCTACGTACAGAAGATCGCTATCGCCCGCGCTCCGTTAACGAAGTTTAATTGAGGCACGCGACAGTCGGCGACGTGTCACGGCAGAAAAGCGGCTCGCTCGATCGACACGAGAAGTGGTCGCCGAACGCGTGGCCGACGCGAACGTAATCGCTCGTCATCCATATGTACACGTATCCTAGTAATCACCGTTCAGATGATCGCGATAATTGCGCCTTCTAATTAACCTCCTACCGCGCGGGGATGCATTTTATCGCTCGTTTCTCTCTCTCTCCTCCCCGGCTATTTAATGCCACACCGCGTTTTCGCGAGCCGGCCTTAACGGCCCCCGCTAGAAATAACGGACTTCGGGGGAGAAATTCGCGCGCCTCCAGCCTCTGCGGACCATTAATAAAGCGTCTCGCCCTGGAACACCCACTCGCCAAGTGACTTACGTGTTCTCGCGTCGCCCTCGCCGGGACGTACGCCCCGTGCATCGTGCTACAAGCGCGCACAAATCACTCGCGCCCGATTCCTACGGGCGGCCAGCAACGATCGCCGGGAGCTGCGCCGAATGGGAACAGGGGATCCTTTTAAAGGGCACGGTGTTTGGGCTTTGGTCATTAGTAATGCGCTCGGAAAGCTTCGGTTAAGCGTTTGATAGGCGGACGTTAATTAAATAGCGGCTGTCAGCGGGTCTCCTGCGAGCGCGTGGCCGTGCGCGCGAATCTTGACAAATGTTCGCACGATTTACCCGTGGCGGATCGAACGCCGGCGGGACCGGCGAGTTATTTGAAATTTGAGCGCGGCTCGTTAGTCGGAATGGGTTTTTCGGTCGATGACGGTGTACGCGTGTCCGGGAGCTCGTAAATATTTCGTGTAAACTGCCGCTTGACAGGTTATCCGATTACACGTCCGCAGTCCGTTCGAAGGGAACGAGACTTTACATAAATATTCTGGCCCCGTCTCTAATGCCGTTTCGGGGAGCAACCGTGTCCGATGTGTTTGCCGATGCACGGGGACTCGTTATACTACCTACTCCACTTAGGCTTAACGGAGAAACGAGCTCTCCGCGTCGAGCCGTTCACGGAGAAGCATTTCCCCAGTATCTCGGGCAGATAAATCGCTATTGGGGAGTGCGTTGAGGGGAATTGACTGGTTAAAGGTGGCCGACGAGGCGCGACGGCGGAATAAAAGCGTTAACCGCGACGCGGCTGGCGCGATCGCGCGGACAAAGCGAACGGACAACAAGGAATCACGGGGGAGACGTATCGCTCGAGCGTCTCGTGTTTTCTCCTCTCCGCGGGACGAAAGGCGGAAGCGGCAGGCCTTGCACGGCTCTTTTGCCGGGGCTCGGTCAGAGCGTTCACGCTTCACCGGAGAATTAATCGCGAGGCAGCGCTGAGAAAGGGAACGGTGCACCCGTAGCTAGAAAAAGGCCAGACCGGTGAGACACAGAGAAAGAATGTGTGCTCTTGCGCGAACCTCTATCTACCCTCCCACTCCTCGTTCCGCCTCCAACCTGCCATCCGTGCCATGTGCCATCGGCAGGGTGCAGCCTGCGCGAATCCTCTTCGTGTATCGTGCACCTCCTATACAATTCGACATGGTTCCGCTCTTACTCGCAGCGGGTAGAGCGAACCACGCGAGCCTGTACGTGGACGATTGATGAACAAGAGGAATCACGGGCTGCGTGTATCGCGATTCGCCCGTGGAAACCTTTCAATGGCTGGGTATTTCGAGAATAACGGCGCGCGCTGATGAATTCTCCGAATAATCCTCAAGGCGACATCAAATTACGCCGCTGTGTAGTCTACCGCGGTCTCGTATCGAACGGAGAAAAGAACACCGCGGCGATCGAGGGCCGCGAGAAAGTCGCTAAAAGGATACGGACGCTCACGTTGCAGCTGAAAATGGCACCGGAATGAAAACCGTCCGGCGCTAACGAGATTTCGAGGTAACTGGTATATCGTACAGAGGACTAAATATGGGAGAAACGTCGCGGCAAGCTTACTCGCGAAGTTGCGGCTGGAAGTTTGGCGAAACTGTTGGTGAGTGGTGAATGAAATTTTCGCTGAACGGGAGTTTCTTCTAGTCGCCAGAGGGAGAGTAAAAATGAGTCGCTGGAAGAAGGGGCGCGAGCAACAGTGGGAAAAACTGATCGATCGGATTAGTCGTGGCGGAAGAACGGGACGGGCAGCCCGTTAACGAAGTACACTAAGAGAAAAAGAGATAATGTTAACGCGGGAATCGAGAATTTCAGGACGCGTTGGGGCGAGCGGAGCGTGTAATTCTGCGAGAATTGAACGTTTTTAAAGACCGGTCGCGTAAGAAAATGCGACGCTCCCCGTTGCCTCGTTAATAAATAAGGGGAAAATTGCAGCCCTCCGTGTCTTTCCCCTTTTGCCGATACTTGCCTGCTGGACGTTAAAAGCACCGGATGGAGCAATCTTGTTAATTAACAAACTAGAAGGGAGAAAGCATTAGCCGGCAATTTGTCGTGTTCGGCATTCGACGGAGAAGCATGGCGGACGAGGAACTTGCCTATATTCCGGGCAAAGTGTGCCATAATAACGAGTAAGCGCAGATGAATACATTAATCGATTGTTCATACTCGGTCGGTGGAATAATCGCGATGTACGCCGGGTGAACGAAGCGGCAAAGGAGAGAGTAGAAGGTTGAAACGCGGCTGAAGAGAGATGTGGAACGAGGTGAGGCACAAGGGCGAAGAAGTAGCTAGGAGGGAAGCGTTTCGATTGCGCGGAACCGTGCTGCGGCTTTCAGAAGATCGACCACGAATTTCGAGGCTGACATGGAAAGACCTGGAAACGCGGCAACAGTTTGCGTAGCCGACGAAATGCATCGAAGGTCTCAGCAGCTACGTTTAAGAATCTGCCGGGCGTGCGAGATGGGGCCGCCGAGGAAACGAAGGGAATAGAGTCGGACGCCTCGATGGAAGTGGAAGACAGTCGGAGGGAAATACGAGGAGGAGAGCGCCTCGAACGAATTAGTTGTGCAAACGATATCATAAATTCGGGATAACGAAGAGACAGAGCTGGGAGAATATAGGGCAAGCCCATCAGATTAATCGCGAGGAGAGCTGCCGCGGGGTTCGGGGTAGGGGGGGGGGGCGGCAGAGGGAACGAGGAAGATAACGCGTGTCAGGCATCCGGAGGTAAATCGTGACTTCCGTGAAATTCGACGCGAGCCTATCCTGCTTGCGAAACGCGAAAGCGAGAACACGAAAGTCCGTTTGGACAGTGGCGAAGAAACGACGCCTGGCGGGGGCACGGCCGGCGATAATTGAGGACAAAGCTCGGGGAACGAGATATCGACCAGAGACGGATGACACGGCGAAACAGATTATTAGCTCGTTAGACGGGCGGGGGAAGGAAGGAAGGAAGGAAGGAAGGAAACGAAGAGCACAGTGTAGCTTCGGAGACGGCGAATCGGCAGCGGTCGGGATTGAAGGTGATCCCAAAAGTTGAAATAGGGTGGGGAGCGAATGTCGCGAAGAGCGGCGACGGAATCTAATCGGAAGAGTCGCGATCCGCTCGAATGAAGCCCGCTTAACTTGCACGCGCTACAAAACGCACGGCGCAGTGGGGAATTCGAGAGAGTCGAGAGCGACGGAAGACGTGAATCGGCTGGGTAAGTGCGGGTCAGTCGAGGCTGGGGTAGGGGACGGAGAGAGAAAAGGCTAGAAAAGAGACGGGAGAGGAGAATAGGAAAGTGTAGGCGAGGCGAAACGAGCGGATTCGGTGCGCTGGCTGGGAATAAGGGGTGGCAGTAGTAGTGATATACTTTGGTCGGACATGCAATTAGTAGTGCTAGCGTGACTACGGGCCGGCAGCCGTCGGCGTACTCCACAGGGGAATGGCGCGAGGTAGGAATCGCGTACACCACGGCCACGATACTGTCTCGACCTGCTTTCGCGAGCCAGCGAGCCTCGAGATTTCTTCGAATCGCGCGATTCGTCTTCGCCACCTCGTCGATAGCTTCCTCTCGCGTGTTTACCCCCGCTTGTCTTGCTCGGCCGCGATTAACCCGCCGAGAATCAGTGGAAAATCCTCGGGCGATCTCGTCTTCGTAATCACGCCGAATGCTCCGTCGAATGAGTACGCACGGGCCTGAAAACAATCCCGTTGAAGTCAGCTCGGCGAACCGAATTGTAATCACCGGGTCTGCCGAAGCTGTTCATTCATTCGCGATCCTCGTGACTCTGGCGTATAAATCGTGGTATTTTATTCTTTTTCATCGGGAGGACGACTCGCGAGACGCGCAAAGATAGCGTCGATAATTCACGGCTGGTCACCGATAAAACCGGCGAACGCCAGGGGCGCCTAATAGTATTCCGCTATAATTTATAATAGAATAGCCGGTGCCCACGGCCAGACGGCCAAACAAGCCAGGAAATATGGCGGGGCCATTAAAAGCTAACGATTAATTAAACACGAAATAAATATTTGGCCAACGAATTACGGCGATATTAATCTCCGTTTTGTGCGTGCCCGCTCGTTTCGTGCGTATTATGCGCCGCCGCGCTTTTCCATTCGAATGCGGCCGCCCGTGTTTATCCGCGGCCGCGAATTCGCAGAAAACGCGGGGGAATGCGATGAATTTCTTCTGTGTGCCCGGCGACTCCGATCGAAATCTCGTTAAACACATTCGCGGGCGGAGGAGGATGTTGTAAACAAAGGGCTAATTGAATCGTAGTTTCGTTACATTAATCCGTTACCGAGCCACGATCGCTGGAGACGCGAATATATCAGGCTCGACGTTGATATACTACGATTCGTTTTCACTCGTACGTCTGCTTATCCCTCTTGTCCCTTTTCCCATTTTGCCACGGGCGGTGTCGTTATTAATCGGCACGCGTATCGCCCGCACGAATATTCGATACGAGGCTCTTCTTAGTAGAGGAGCGGGGGCGGTTTTTGCAAAGCTCCGAGGAAAGTTTATTCCCGGGGAATTTCTGCCTCGAGGTCTCGCCCTCCCGGGGCGGCTCGCTCTAAAAGGACTTACCCGAGGCGGGAGTTTCGTAATAACGACGCGGACGGGAAAGTATAATGTATCGCGTCCAATTTCGAATCGCGGACGTAGCAGAGGCTGGACGCGCTCGGCCGCTCGATATTTTTCACGAAACATGCGCTAGTTTGGTTATCCGTTCGATTCACGTGACGGCGTTAAGTGGGAAAGTTTGTTTAGCGAGAGTTTATACAAAAAAGGAGTAGAGCGGCCGGCCGGGGGTAATTGACTGTGGCCTCGGTGTTCCGTGCGTTCGCCCTCATCTTATTTGCGGTTTCGTACACGCGAATGCCTTATAACGGTAGAGAAAATATCGGGAAAGCGAACACGTGACACGAACAGAACCGATCAACATGCCACCGAGATACCGTCGGCTACAAAGGTCCAAACTATTTTCTCTTGCGCTGCTCGAGCCACCGGCGCCCATTTCCCGCTGATATTTCCAAACCTACATTCGGCTTGACGAGAGGGCGATAAGATAATCCCGCTTCGACCGGGGGAATTCTCTGGAGCCGTGAGTCAAGGACGGCAAACGTATGCAAATTCCGGGCAATTCACGGGCAGACGAGACGAGTTCGGATGAGTATGCCGCGTAATTTCACGGCAGGGGGTCAGCAGGGTAGAATCGAGCGAGCCAACCCTAGCCCCGGTTACCGGGAAGATGCCAGGCGCAGACACGTCGCGGAGAGTTGCGAGTCACTCCGTCATAATTAGTCTCCATCCTTCCTGCAAAGGGATGTTCCGCGTTAGTTCCAATTCAAAGTAACGCGATAGCTGATTAATACGCCGCGTATAATTAGTCCCAGCCACCATTACCCGAGTCTGATAGGGCAGTCCGTCGAGGACCAGACCATCCTGCCCCGATCCCTTTGCTCTGTTCTCCTTTCCAGCAGCCCTCGCCCCGGCTTCGCCGAGAGTGCATTATTATCGGGCACCGTGGCTTTCCTGGCCGATTTCCTGCCCCCGTCCCGCGCAACCGCCGGCCCTCGTTTTAAGGCTACGTTATTTTCCACCGCCACGGCCGTATCGCGATCGTGCCCGAGCCCAGGCCGGATCGATTTCTGGCGGGATTCAAAGCCGCGCCGAAGTCCCATCAAATTTTCACCGGTCGCGCTCTGCTTTCGAGACACGTGCCACCGAAGACGGATTTTCCATCGGTAAATTTCAATCGGACCGACCGTGTTTTCTATGTAATTTCCCGGGCGAATCAATCATTTCCGTTTGCTGGGGAGGGCCTGGCTGCGGTCGAGGCGGCTTGACAAGTCGAAGCCCTCCGTCCGCGTTGAATAACGATCGGTGCGGCCGGGAGAATGGGCCAGGCCGATGGAATCGTTTAAAGTTAATTAATGATGTCGGGGTTGCATCTAGCAATAACGCGGCTCAGCTTGATACTCGCGGGCCACGCTCGAAGAAGGCGGCTCACAATGGAGCCATAATGGAACACTACCGACAAAAGGTGAGCCGGACTCATGATCGATTCATAAACCTCCTCCCCTCCCGCCCGTCTCCTTTGTGCCCGTCCATATACATTAAACCTTCTTACAAAGTACTTACACGAGTCTTTTGTCTACCCATCATTTACATCGCGATCTCTATCGTCCGGTCGACCACTAACGTCTCGATCCGATTCTTCGACGGTGCCAGCTCAGTCCAGGAGGCTTATTCATCGAATTTGCCGAGCTGCGCCGGCGAAATCGAATCTCACCCGAGACGCAAAAGCGGCGAAAGGTTGAGAGTTCGAAAAGCAGCTCTGCAGGCTACTTAGATGGAACCATTTTAACGAGAAATTTCCATTAATCCCTCTCCCTGCTATCTTTGCTACCCGTCGAAACTAAGTAATTGCTTGTTTCAAGGATCGTTAAGCTCAATTAAGCGTGGCGCGCTCTTTAAACATTGCGACGATGTTCGGCGCAAGGCCTCGTGGTTTCTCGCGCGCGCAGCCTCCGGACAATAGTAATTCGCGAAGAAGGAAGGTACTAAGCAAGAATCTGCTCGCGTCGTTAGCCCTGCTGCGGTCACTAGCTCCCGGTTCTCTCAACAAAGACGTTTGAAAGGAAAGCACGCGAGCGTAACCCTCGTCTCTTTGAGCGGTCGGACAGGAACACGACGTTTCCAAGGAAAATTGCTCGCGGTGTAGGCCAGCGACACTGGGCCGGGAGGAAAAGACCGGGTAAACGCAATCGCGTGACCGCGTTTCTCTCACGATCCCCGCGTCCCTCTTTTCCACAGTTGATTCCACCGGTATTTCGCTTCCCGTCAATGAAGTCCCGATTCTCTCGAAATTACGCTTTTCCTCACCGCGACGAATCCCAGCAGAGTACAACAGCACCAGCGATAAAAAATCGGCTGTTGTCAATTGCGAAGCAAGCGGCAGTTTGACGATTAACCCAGCTGTGGATCGCTGGGTAGAAGTAGCAGGGATTGATTCGAGGCGAGGGGCGAGACGCGGAGCCTTCTCGAGGTACGATCCGATGCTCTACAGCTGGCGGCAGAAAGGAAACGGCTAGGAATTGAGCGATACACGCGGAATCATCGCTTTCAAGCGACGCAGTCTCGCGTGGCAGGCCAGCCAACGATTTTACGTACCGCGACAAACGGGCTGTTCTTCGCTGAGTGAACGATATTGCATTCTTTCCAATTAGGTCGGGGCTGCGAATTGAAACGGCAGAAAGGAACTGCAACGATCGGGAAGAGGGGGGAGGGAGCGAGCGCGTACACGTTATTACGTCTTCCACGCGGGAATTACGGTCGTTGCGAATCGGATGGGGGAATTTGATCGGCGCGAAACAGGGGAGAGCCGTTCCTCCCCTGCCCGTCCGCGTCGTTTCATTCGAACGAGGCTGCAGATTGCTCGTCGATTGCGCTACTAGGTGATTTCGCTAATTGATTAATTGATAACCGTACGAATCGTCGGAAGACACGCGGCAATATCGACGCCAGTTTCCGCGAGAACGCGCGGCCACCGCGGCCGAGCAGACGAGCCGCCGCCTGCCTCTGGAAAATAATTGAAAACCGGCAACGTTCTCCGCTGCTCCACGGTCGGAGCGTTGTTGCCGAGGCCTCGCCGTTACCCTTTGAAGTATGGATCGCCGATATTTCGGCGGAAGATCGAACGGGCGACGTTGAAATTGCGCGCTCTCGAGCAGCTGTAGCACCCGACGCTAAAGCCGATCGGTTGGCCCTCTTTGACGGATTATCGAAAATCGATTTGCACGGCTGCCAATTAACTCGTAGGTCATTACCGGCGTGATTATGTCGATACCGATCTCAGAACCCACATCTAGATGGAATTGATACTAACAATGATAATGGCTGCGCAACCCTCGCGAATACTCAAAGGCGTACTCGCCTCTGACTTTGAATCAATCGCGCAGGCGAATCGAAAGCTCTCCAGTCGCGTCCCTCAAGCGTCGAGTAGCCGCGGCTGAATGGGGACTTTTCGTCAGTGAAATCCACGGCGTAAATCGCACCACCGGACCCTCGGGAACGTTTATAGACGGGAGCGGCGTATTATTAGCCGCATGCATAATCCGGTTCGGTCGGCGGTACAACGGAAGCGCAGCCATCGAGGGCGCAAACGAAGGAAGGAGCAGGTGAAAAAAAGAAAGAAATTGGCACGTTAATGACGAAGAGAATGGCTCGTTTGGGGGCGAGAAAAGGGGTGGGTGGAGGGGGTGGTTACGCCGAGCGGAAGGAAAGTAAAGTTACCGAGGGGCGTACGGCTTTCGTTATATATGGAACGGCGGGAAAAGTGGGTCGTTTGCAGCGGCCGCTTATCGTTCGAAGTTAGTGGCTTGGAAACGATGCCCGCTTTTTTTTTCGCCGATCCCTCTTCTGACCGCCGTTTCGTTAGTCCAATTATGTTGAACGATAAACAGTTTCGCGGATCGATAGGCGGAACCGGGGCGTACAAGCTTGCCCGACGTGAAATCCCGATAGTTTCGCTGCTTCCGGGGAATTGATTAACGCTAGGCCAGGCTGCGACTGGTTCGCGGCGGTGATCGTTATTACGAAACTTGCCTCGAAAAATAACGAGGAACGCGAAACAATGGGGAACGAATGCACGCTCTCATTACATAAACCTGCGGCGCCAGTTATCGCCCTTGTCCCTTGCTGCGAGTTTACGGTTAGCAATTAGCGACCGTGCATCCGACATCAGTTATCGGATATTTTTCGCGGTTACCGGGCTTTAGGGATGCTCCGTTGCGAGCGGGCGGTATCGGAAGCGGGAATACTCAAGAATTAACGTAGAGATATCGAGGGGAACAGCCAAGGCTTCCAAATAGGGAAATGTACGGAGTAACGACGACGCCTGTGCTCACTTTTTTTTTTCAAGAAGACGCGACGTAGCCTGGGGGGAGTCACGAACAGGGGTTCTTGAATGATTATCGCCGAGCTTCGATTTGTACGCGGCGTTTTGCAACGGAACGCGGGTCGGTGACACCGATCGCGCAGGACGAATGTGCAAATATTGTCGCGCTTCGTAAATCGCAAAAACAACGGCGCTCGTCAAGCGAGGGATTTATGCACGGTGGTTCCGTCGCAGTGACCAACCGGTCGTCCTCCACCCCCTTCACCCTTTCGCCCATCCACCCACGCGCCCCGTTACCCAACCCTTTCCATCCCGTTTCCGTCGTATCCGCTTCCGGTTTCGCGTAGATGCACATGTGCCTGACCTTTCCACCCTCTACCTCTCGCTGCTTTTCGTTTTTCCCCTCGCTTAGCTGGACACGCCCGGGAGAGACGGGAAGCTACCGATTCCCTAGTTTCGCGCCACCGCGAACGATCTGGCATTAAGCTGCAATTTTGCCCTGCAAAAAACTCGCGATTCTGCTTGATCAAATACGTGGGATACGCGGCGTGTGCGCGCTGCTGCCCGGTGTCTATTAATTTCGCGTTGAAACGTTGTCGCGCGGCACGCTCGAAATCATTCTCCCGGAGGCGACGCGACGGGTCCCTTTTTTTTTCTCTTTCATCTGCTCTCCTCTCTGCGCTTTGTCCTCAACGCCCTTTCCCGCTCGCAGCGAGCAGGACGCGTCCAAGGGAAATCCATCGAGAAGTATTTGGAATCCTCAACGGCCCTTGAAAAATGCAACAGTCGACCGTTTAGGTGGACAGAACGTTTCCGAGGCACGCGAAATCCATTCGCAAATGGTGGCGTCCTCGCGGAAGGGGCATAGATTATGAATACCTAGGGGGCCCTTTTTGAAAATTCAATGACCAGATCGCCAAGGAGGATTTTAACAAAGAGGATTTCCGAGAAGCACCGGGGATCCTCCGTGCTTCCTTTCACCTGGACCTTTTCACGAATTTCCTTCCTTCATTTTCACAGGGGGCCGCTTTGACAAGCTGATTTGTATGCACTTTATAAATGAACGCGTTAATCTGGCGAGCAGTGAAATCGCAGCGTGCCGCTTTTCCTTCCGGTTGCTGTTTAGACAGCAGTAGATTCGAACGGTGCCCGAACGGACCAGTGGATCCGTGGATTATTGCCACGGGGATTTTCGAGGATCCCGATGTAGCTGGGGCCGGGACACTCGGGAAAGGGGCTTTTTCACGAATTTTCCCTCTCGCTTAATTTCACTGACATTTCTGCCACGGACCCTCGGCCCTCGTCGAGTAAGTTCCCGCTTTCATGGGGATCTTTCAAGGGTTACCCGGATAGACTAGCGCCACGCTCTATTTATTTTGCCAACATTTTATCCCCCCCCCCCCCTACAGAGTTCGAAAAGTGAACGGTTCTACAGAGGGACCGGATCTGAAATTGGGGTGAACCGTTTTCGTCGTTCGACAAATCGACGCTGTTAGGGCGACACGATTGTTTCCCAAGCCGTGTCGCCCCCTGCAGTTATCCTCCTCACGGTCCAACCAGACGTCACCCTCGACTTCCTTTTTCTTTTCTCTACCTACTCCCCGCTCGGCGGGCAAAAACCGAGCCACACTGTACTATTTACCTTGAACTCCGTACACATCGCGTTCCCCGCATTCGCAAAGATACTTAATTGGCAAACAAGTCGATCGAGTAGCAGAGTTCTCGTTTCCGTCCGCCATAACCGCGAGCATCCTTTATGCCCCGTATAAAGCCACGATAAAGGTAATTCCCGTTACGGGCATTATTTTCGTCGCACTTACCTTCTACCGCGAGCAGCGTCGTTAGGTCTCGCGAGTGCTCGTAAATGTTCATCGTGCTCCTCGAGTGGCCTTCGCCGAGAAGGGAAGCCGACGATCCAAGGGCGTAAATACTGCGTTCAAAAGCCGTGGGTCGGTGTCGATGATCGACGAAACGATAGCCATCCGGAGCGGCACGGCGTCCAGCTGTAACGCGAGGAGAGGGCTGCTCGGAGAATGACAAGGTCCGACACTCGACGCCCGGTTGAACGGTGACGAGCTGATATCGATAGCCTTCGCTGCAGCAAGGAAAAAAGAGGAGAGGAGTGAATCGATAGGAACGTCGAGACGCGACAGTTAACCGCGTTACGCGTAACAGCTGACCCGATTGGCCGGGGCTTTCAGGCTGCCGCCTGAAACTGACAACGATCGATAGCCGCGTATCAAACATCAAACCTACTCGAACCCATCGACGGCCCGTTTTGGCATCGATGGTTTCCTCCCGTGACGAAAAGAACGGAATCACCGGGCGGATTAAAAACCCGATGGTGAACCGCGATCTCCTCGTGAAACCGCCAGCCAGACGGCCGGACGGACAGCTGAGCAATTTGTCGATGCTTCAAACTAATAACGGCCGACGTGGGATACGCGGACGCGTATCGACAGACAGCTTGTTATCGGACACCCTTTTCACCGATAGGAAAGGATATTGGTATTTAGGCGAGAACCTGCCACGTTCCGTTTCTTCTTTTGCGGCAGCGTTCAGCGATACTACCGATAACTCTGGCGGACCTTTCGGGAAAGTGGACTCTGCGTAATTAAAATGAGCTGTCGAATGGTCGGCGACAAGTAGAGAGCTACGGCAAAATGAAGACGCAGGAAGTTACAAAGGATCGCGAGTGCATTGGAGGAGGCTTGGATCTGACCGGTGATTATCTAATCGGATGAGCGGCAGCGTTCACCGGCAGATGGTTGGATCGGTGTGATTGGTAACAGTGGCCAGCTGGGCGGTGGCAGTGGTCGTGTGCGGATGATGTGGCATTGTCGGAGAAGCAACTGTAGACAATCGGGGGCAGAAGGGAGCTGGACGAGCTAGTGACTGGACTTGCTATCTCGTGTCAGTAGGATGTTGGCAGCAACGGAGGCGGCCTGCAGGTAAGTGTGGTGGGTACACGATGGTGGCGAGGGTGGATTTAACAAGCGATGTTATCTACGCGGATGAATGCCGACCGCCCCTTGCCCTCTGCGATCGGCCCTCCAGTCGACTCGACTCGACTCGACTCGACTCGACTCGACTCGACTCGACTCGGCTCGGTTCGATGGTATCTCCGAGGGGCTACTTGCGCCGCTGCGGAATCTCGACAACGAACGCGAGACCTAGGCCTTCCCGAGCCTCTGTCTTTAAAGAACGAACTGCTTTCACTCGGGCCAGCGCTGGTAGCCATGAACGGAACGATTCGAAACTTTTCATCGAACGAGAATGAAGAAGTGGTGGCGAAGAGCAGGGAAGGGTGTGGGATCTAACGCTAAGGGTAGCAAACGCGCGACGGGATCGGGTCGAAGAAAGCAATTCCGTTGGACAATAAAATTTTGGAGGAAATTTCTCAAACCCGACTTATACGGAGGCTGGAATCGGGGTCGTAAAGAGGGATGAAATGGAGTCAAGTATTTCACGGGTCGACCGTTTGTTTCTGGAACAAAGAAGAGCCTGAAAAGCCCTGGCCGACGTCATTTCGAGACAACGTAGGGAACACCCAGGCTCCCAATGAATAACGACATTACTCGTCCTTGTTACTTTCATCGTTGCTCCGCCGCCCCCCCCCCCCTCCCGCCTAACCCCTTATCCCTCGCTGCATTTTACCTTTTCAAATATGTGTACACGCGCGTACACAACGCGAATTTCTCGCGCGCCGCACCGCGCAGGGGTACGTTAACCAAGCCCATTAATCTCGGTGCCACCCTGAAGTTTCTCGTTTCGGAGTGCATCCACGTGCCCGGACACCCCTGCTGCGGGAGCCTCGGAACGGTAATTAAAGCGTGAATAAATAAAGCTGCAGGCGTAAATCCCGCAGCGTAAAAAAACTGCGGGCCAGTGAATGAAGAGGAAGAAAGAGGGGTAGTCGTCCCTGGAACGAGCGAAGGCTGTCGGGCCGCGTCGGGAGAAGACAATACACCCGACGCGAACAACGACTCTTCGAGATCTTAATCGTCTGGGGCTGGCGGTGTTCGCCGTGGAAGTTGCCCGATTTCGATTTGGCTCCGGGGAAATCTTCGAATACGCCGACGGGCAGGCCTCCGGATCTCGTAAGGATAATTGATTCTTCCGGGCCTGCCGCTGGATCCAATCACGATCAACGCGCGGCTTAATCGAGTGAAAGGGATCGACGCGCGACTCCTCACTCCTGGCAGCTCGAATTCCAAGCGAACCTGACTCTTCGGCGTCCGGACCGATTTATTCTTCCCTCCCCCTCAACAATGCAGCCTCCGACTCGATTCTCGAATAGCTTCTTTCCATTCCACGACCTCGCCTCCCTCCCGCGAGAATCCCGATACTTTCTTTACTCTAAAGCGGTCCCACCGATCTCGATGGGATTCGCTGTTCGACTAGCTAGCGCGTGCATCGTTCGGTCATTTAAGTTACAAACCGAAATACACAGAAATCAATTATGTAGGCCGATAGGTAATTGCCAACGTCGAATCCACTGATCAAAGCATTATTCATTGACTGGTTATGAATATGCTCGCTGAAAATTGATATTGCTCCGATTAGAGACTAGATTCGATTACTTAACGTCTGTTAAATTCAGCAGCTGTGTACCGATAGAGCTTATCGGTGGATTCAGCGGTATACTCACCGCGACTGAAACTTTCATGAAATGGAAAGGCACTTCCTTTAATGAGCCGGTGAACTGGAAGTAGGAGGGAGGGGGCTACGAGGGCGCAGACAGAGATCAATGGATCGCGGGGTGGTGGTGAAAATTCGCGGTTTGAATAAAAGAGAATAGGTGGGAAGGAAGACGCGGAGGGCCGCGAGTTGGCACGACACGGACGTGACGGTGTCGGACAGAAATCGAGCCGTTGCGGGAGTTTCGGTTTCGCACGCTCGACGATATGTACCAGCAGCCGTGGCCGGTTTGTCTCGCGTCCGTCCCGCGACAGCTAAAGCGATTCGACGCGGTCTATAAACGACAACCGTCCGCCGTCGGTGAGACGGTCCTCGTCTGTGCGGGTTTTTCGAACAAAAGGGGAGAGAAGAACGGCGACCGGCAAGATATTGGCCGATTCACTTACCTTCATGAATATGTATTCGGGTGGCAGTCCCCAGTCCTCGGCAATCATTATTCTTAATAACGGGCATTGCTGGTGGTGTGCCGCGAGGATTTTTCAGCGCTCAGGATGCGGTGTGACGGTGCAGAACGGCCGTGATGGAATTATAGGACGGATAGGGATCACGGCGAACGCACAGAAGCCGGACGGAATGCCAGAGGAGAGTAACGGAAGCGACGCAAAGCGAAGCAACCTTTTTACCTCCTTTTCCGCGGCGATTAAAACGGATCGCTCCGCGAGTGAGGGTGGAGCGCAAGATGCTTTACACTTTTCTCCGCCGAAACGACGTTATTTATCGGCTTTCTCGGCTTCGTTAGACCGCTGGATGAGAAACCTTTCGACTATCGTTCAGCAACGATCGAGATCCACGTCTTCGGACTCGTGGCACTGCTCTAGTTTCTTCCTCTGCCCGTAGGTTCAGTGTGCGAGGTATCCGCGGCCATCAGCGTCGCGGCACAATATTTACGGCCTTGCTTATACCCCGCGGCTTGCACGCGTTTGCATTATTGACGCGGCCGGTAAGAACCCGTTCCCCCGAGCCCAACCAATGCTGGTAATGGTCGCCCTCTCCGTTAGTAGCCTGGTCCGCACAGTTTCAAGATAGTAACAGCGTGTTCGCACGCGTTTACTCGCGGCCGTGGCAAGAAAATCAAGAAGAACGTACGCACGTTCCGGCTGCCAGTAACGAGGTTAATTGCCTATCGCGTTTCCGCCGCTCCGCCCGGGAATACTAAAACGCCCCAGACCGCGCTACACCCTATTTTTCCCCCCCCCCTATTTTAAGAGGCTTTTGTGCTCTTCGTATCGTGGCTTTTAATAATCCAACCGTATTATGCTTCGCACCCTTAATTCCGCGGCCCGAAGTATACATTCAGTTCTGGATTCTTTACGTGTAGCCGCACCGCGCTACTCTCCCCCAAGAAATGAAATCGAGTTTCCTTCTGGCGAGGTTATTACCACGGACGTGGCGTGAATGAGAAACCGTTTACACGTGGAAAAGCACGAGAACTCTCTCGCGACAGCGTTTACGCGCTTAGAAGCTCACCGATATCCCAAGGACCAATGTTAACCGAGGGGCCGCACTTCGGACCAAACAGTGCGCGGGTGTGTTTTAAAAATAACGGTTCCGCGGAGGAATCGGTTGGAGTTACTTTTAGACGGAAATTCGCGTAGGGAACCGGAGCAGGTAAAAACGGACCGGATTACTCTTCCCCCCCGGGTTAATCGACGCGGAAATATGGTAATGATCCTCGCAGGTTTGCCGAGGCTAGAGCTGACAGAGTCGAGACGACAAACGGTGTTTAAATCCCGACGTCGAAGCTCTCGTTCGAATTGCAAAGCGCATTTGCGCGTTACGCCGCGGTTCTGTGCAGCCGCAATTACTCGAGATGACGTCGGAGACAACTGGCGCCGTGGTCCGGACGCGTCTCTCGACAGAAGAGGGTCGGTCGTCGAGGAACAGGAACGGAACGGAACTGGGGTGGAAGGAGGGACGAGCCTTCGCTTTCGTCGCTTCTAGCTTTCTCTTTTGCCGCCTCGCCCCTATTTTCCTTTCTCCTCTGCGGCTGTCCCCCGCTCGTTCAAGAATAACGAACCACGTTCTTCGGATTCGACGTTACAGCGATCCGCGATCGTTCCTGGTAGCACGGCTGTCTCAGCAAGCAGCCCCGGGTAAACAAAGCTGGTGCACGCGCCCAGGGCGCGGATACGCGCGTTTCGAGCCCAGGAGATCCGACAGATTACCGAGGCGCGTGACAACGCCAGGTCGTGCCGGATTCATCATCCAGTTGCTTGATTCTCGGAGTTGTTCCAACCGGGGCTGCAGTTGTTTCCGGGTCTCGAGCTCCTCCTTCAATTCCGGGGCAACTTTCCGCGGACTCCGCCCGACGATCGACGGAGTATTAATTTATTACACGGCGCCTCTGTTCCCCCGGAAAGGCGCGAACAATTTATCGAGCTCGCTCGCTGACGAATAACTGGAGTGGGGACCGCACCGGGTGGGCCACTCCGCTCTATTCTAGCCTCTTCAAACTGTATCCACTTCCTCGTACATAGTCGCGTGCAGCTCCGATACGACTAATTGCACGCAACTTTCGAGTTCCGCGAGTCATGTACCTTCGCTCTTTGTCAGTTTATCCGATGTAAGCTCTTCCTCGAGTGGCTAGTATCTTGTACCAGCAGACAATCGACGAAGATATCCGTGGAACCGGGGTTTTAAGAGGAGTAATGCCACCGCATTCGTCGCGTAATAACCCGAGCTGTTTTTAACCTTGTTTCATCAATGTCTCAGCGATACATGGTAATTATATTACGTATATCTTTATTATTATTATTATTATTTATTTGTATATATATCAACGGGTCAAAACCCTCTATTACAAAGTTGATACGGAACATAAGTAGGTAGAAAGATGGCTAGAGATACAGAAAAAGAGAATGACATAAAGTAAAATACATTAAAAAAGAAAAAAGAAAAGAGAAGAAAAATGCAGAGTAAGGTAAAAGCAAAAGCACAAGCAAAAGGATTACATTCTAGAGATCGCTAGGTTAACTATTCGTTTAAAAGAGCTTAACGAATTATTAAAAAATTCGAGTGTGTCACAAAAACGATTCGCGGTTACACAGAGACGGTTGAAACAATTATTGTGGCCGTAGAGAGTACGATGCTGCGCGTGTGCAAAAATAGTATGGCTTCTGAGATGACGCGACGGAGTATGAAAATTCAGCATATGAAGGATATCAGGAGAGGCGATATTATGATTTATAATTCTATATATAAATATCAAATCAGCTGTTATACGACGGCGCTCAAGGGACAATAATCCGAAACGCGACATCTATATCCTTTAAAAGAAGTCGATAGATGCAACCGCTCGGATAATGGCAACTTACAACGAACTGTACATGGAAATTGATGCATATCGATAATGCCAACGAATTTATGCTAACGGCTGTTGTCATTGACACTAAACAGCGGTATTTCCCAGTTCGATTTCACGGATATAATGTAGCGAGCTTGTCTATTATCGCGACGTTCATTGAGAAACAGCACTTACTTGGCGTTGATAAGCTGCCAAAGCGCATATTAACGTCGTTGTGTATGGGTATGATAATTGGTAAAGAAAGGCTAGGCGACCAATACTAGCCGACCGAGTGAATCTCGTGGAAAGTTTTCGCGACCGATAGAGCATCGCCAGGATCGACGTACCCCTCCAGATCGATATCGAACTGCAAGGGCTGTTTTTATCGAGGCCGAGGCTCACGCGTCGATGGGCGGATTGTTTGATCCTTGGCGATTCGTTTGCCAATTAAACGCTCCCTTTCGTTCGACAGCCTTACGTAATCGATGGCTCCGTTCGGTCAGCGTGTCGCGAATTTCTTCTTCGTCAGCTCTCGTTCGACTCGCCGATACCATGCATTCGTCGACGGGAACGGTGTCTGGACCGGGGACGTGGGATGTTATAAATCTTGTCAACCGAGCGACCAGTTGCGTCACCAGGTGACAGGGGGTAAATTTTCGCTAGCGGGCCGATCGGATTGGCGGCGCGAGGCGCGACGAGTCGATCTATCTATCCTTAGTTTTCCAGCTGGCTAGACGGGAATGAATAAATAACGGCGGTCTCGTTGCCGCGATCGTTTCGTGCTGCCCGAACTGTTCGCGTGGGTCCTCTTCGTGATACATACACCGTCGCGTCGGCCGTTCGTTATTACTCGGGGCCAGGCAGTTATTATTTTCCGAATTAGACTTGGTGCCCTGTAAATTTAGAGGCGCGTGCGCGCTCGGCGCGCAGGGTGGAGGCACGGAAGGCGTTTGAAGTCCTCGGGTCTCTGGGGTAAACCGCGCCATCCCACCATGAATTCATTCGCACCCTCATGAAATTCAAAGCAGTCGTTACGCCGCTGGCACGACGACAACGAGCACGACGACCAAGAGGACGACGGGGACGACGCGACGCGACGTCGCGGATGGTGTACGGCACGGCCGAGCAGCTAACCGCGTCCCCGAGATGTTCGATGTTTTATTTATAATTTGTTTATGTCATCATCTGCTCAAGCTTTCGTCGCGTCGCTCGTTCCTTGGCCCCAGGCGGCTACGACGCTGTTACGCCTTCCAATTTGTCGGGCCGCCGCGGCCAATTGTTCGCCTCTCTCCGGAGGTCTCGCAAGCTTCTCGAACCCAATCGGGTCGCCCTGCTACAGGAAGCCTCGTCGAGTCTTGCTCTTGATTCACGGGAAACAATCATAAACGACGCCTGGCTCACCGCAGGCCCTGCCAAACCGATTCCATCGAACGTGGATGACCTCCGAATGAAGATCGAATTAGCGAGGCGCTCCAGTGCCTCTCGATCGACGCGTTCCAATTCAATTAAATCTCCGGCAAATACCACGGCTGCAGCCACGTCGAACGATTCCAACGTTCGGGGGGGGCGAGGGGGTTCACGGCGCAGTGATTCGACTATAATTAATGAACAACAGAGTTTTTTGCGCCGCCGGGTCGGGGCAAACGGAGCCATGGATGGATCAATCTTATCGAGAGGGGGTCGTCGCGGCGGGCACCGGCACAGTGGGATCGCGAGGGCTCCCCTTTAATAATTCCATAGTTTCGCGTTCATAGATCGTTGAGGGATTAAGTGTCGCTTACAGTAACGTGCGTGCAGCTAATTAAATGCGCCCGCTAAATTCGCGGTAAATTGGGCGAAATCTGCGCCGAGTAGTCCGCGCACTTAAGCCACTCCCGATCCTCGCGCCCGTGATTCCATGAAATCTCTATTGAACGCCGATGCGTTCGTAAAACAAGGTCGTATTTGGCAAAACCGTTTCGCGACGTGACGATTAGCGTGGAATGCATCGCGGCAGTGTTACGTGTTGGAATCGAAGCAATGGCCTGGTAAATACTGTACACACCTGGTGATAGAGATATCGTGATGTCACAAGATCAGTTTGACGTCCGCGTAAACCCACTTCGCACGTGTGGAGAAGGTGCTTCGCGCGGTAACGTACCTATACGTGTAGGATACCGCGACTCGCATTGCTAGAAATCCTTTCATTTCAACGCGAACCCTGTGCATGGAACGATTGTCACCCGATCATTATGTGGGATCAGGAAGCCCCATAAAAGGGAGCCAGGAATAAGAGATCTCGGAGGGTCGACTCTGGTGACATTGGTAAGGTTCGAGTCCCATCGGCCGAGGCCATTTTTATCCGAGGCTTCCGAGCATCTAGAAGCTACGAAAACTATTCCTACAATTATCAGCTGACGATACTCCCAATTAATGTGTATACTGATTTTCCCAGAATCGTCAAAAAACACATGGTCCATTTCCACAGACTCAGTCGGAGTGTTGGCTGTTGGTTTTGTTTAACTAATGAAAGTTTATTTACACAAAAATTATCTTTCTTATTACTGCTCTGGAATGCATGAGAGGACAGGGCTGTAATGTTTATATCAGGATGTTTATAGCGATAGCATGACCAACCGATAGAGTCCGCGTGCTTGACGGATCTCTCTTTGAGAATTCATTCTGCCGAATCGTTTCGTTCTATAAAGACGGTCCTTCCAAGTGTCCTGAATAAAATTAAGATTCAAATCGTATAAACGTGTCTTGAGTTTTCATAGCCTAATTCCCAATATTGGCAACTTGTGTTCGAGTAATTGTCGCGTTACCCGGACTAGGCTTAAGACTCGACTGCACGAGTCTACCTATTGGGGCATGAATGAGAAGCTTGATGCACCCTACGACCCTACGCCACAACCTGTTTACTCAGGCACCTGAGTCAACTGACCTACATATATATCTCCTGTTTCGCTGACCAAGCACTATGACCAGTTGGAAGAGAAATAGGGGAGTGGGTCGAATCATCGAGGCGTAAAGGTAAACCAGTCTCGAGCGGTCGAGCAAGGTCGTTGGGAAGAGTGTGGGAGTGCGACGAGCTGAGGTTCACTTGGGGTTGTTTGGAGTACGTGTAGTGTTGTAGTATATGACAGCAGCGCGACGCGACAGCCACCTCCCCGGCACAGTCCTCTGGAACGTAGCCTGGAGCCTCTTATCAGTTATTTATAATCGAGGCACCGAGACGAGTGGCGTATAAAAGTAATTTATCGAAGCGGCTTTGTTGTGTGTACAATAGAATCTCCGAGTGTTACGGTGTGTACATCGCGTGTCATGCAGCTTCTACCAGTCCCATTCAAGTGCAAACCATGAAGCAGCTCTGTGTTTCCGCCTGAATCTGGGGCCCCGCCTAATTGCTCAATTTACGACTCCGCTGTGCCTCTAATTGCTAGTGTATAAAGGGTGATTTCCCGAGCGTAACATTAAGGTGTCGATGCGAAAGTGATGCGCCAGGTGATTCTAATCGCGTGAACAAGCTTGTACGCGCCTAAGGAAGGGGCGCAGCAAGTGATATTCCCGCTGAGGTTGAGTAGGATGATTAGGATCTTGGGAATAGTTTCGCAACGAGTGCCGATACACCGATACCGTGTCGAACAGCCACGATGACATTGTATTGGATTGCCTTGGTAAACGTGGGAGGCACGGCGATATTCCGGGAGCGTTGTTGCCGGCACCATTTTCCGAGTGAATGTAGAATCGCTTACCGTAAGGCAGCCTGAAATCAAGGACTTGCTCTGCTCGTTGCCCCCGATGCATACGGTTTAAACTAATCGACGCGATCGACTTTTCCTGTTTCTCAATTCGGACCGTTTCCATCGTCAAGCTATTTCGCGCCGGCCAGCCACTCTTTGACGATGCCCGCGCGCCCGTTCATGTTCCGCAACACTCCCGAGCCCTTTGCAATAAGAAAAGTTCGCCAACCTTCCTTTTTCAAAGCGGGGTTAATTAGTGACCGTTGACGGGGCAATGCTGGGCTTCTCCGGTTCTCAAAGAGGCTCCTCGGAACACCGTCCAACGACTGTCAACGGCTGTCACTTCTTTATTGCGGGAGGACGTTTCACGCTGAAGTTCCCCAAGCTTGTTTCCGTCCTCTCGTTCAACTTCCGTCGATCTAAGAATGCCTCGGCTGCTTTGCCAGGCGAGGGTAGCGAATTTTTATTAGCTAGACGCTATTGCATGCTTCCGGGGCGAGGCTACCAAACCGCGGATAAGTTTAGACTATTGAATAGCCAGTGAGGCGAGGTGAAGGGTCGCGGGACCGCTGTTGGCAACGTGCATCGCGCATCGCGCTCGCGTGTGCGCTCGCAGGTCTAAGGAGGTCAAGTGCACCTCTCCGTGCACTTGCAGCTCGCATAGCCCCCCTCGGCTCTGGAGGCTGCATTGCTCCGCCGGCCTGAACTCCTCCGACGTCCGTTTCTCCTTTTCCTTCTGCCCGTTTTTATCTTAATAATCCTGCCAGACAATATCGCGGCCGAGCGTTCTTCAGTCCCGGACGGATCCAACGGGGCCGTTATTAATTTTAATTAAACCGCGTTATTGCGCTTTATTGGACTTCGAAAAGGGGCAACGAAATTAGTTTCTCTGCCGGTGGCTGGCGGCCCTTTGTCTCCGCCCTCGGGAGCCCGCGACTCCTCGTCTCGAGTAAATATTCCTTCCCAAACGGGGGTGGATAAAACTTTCAGATTCTCGCGAAATCTCGCGGGTCTTAACGTCTTCGAGTTCAGTGTTTGACGAAGGGAATGGCCTCGTGGTCGAATCGGGAGGGTCTTCCGCTTTATGTCGGCTGTTTCCGAATCGGTCAGCGCTGTTTACGGAATAACTCGGGACACTTGGTCGTAGCCCTAACGATCTACCTTATAACATTCGTGTTCGCTCCGAAACTAACTGCATTTATATTTTACCGAGTCTCCAGGCCAGTGGGTGCGGGCAGCGGTAGGGTCGATCTCGTAATCGAGTCGGGGGCCAAGTTTCGCAGAGTCGAATCTCGCAGAAGTGCGGAATAGTTCGTCGCGAGTGATCAAAGGGGATTCCACTCGGTCACAATCAGGCGCGGAGGCAAGAATTCGTTCTAGAATGCGGCATATTGCGCGCGTCTGTGAGACGGGGTAAAAAGCAAGCGTACTCGTGTATCTCGATACGAAATATTGCAATCATTTATTATTAAGCGACATTTTCCCAGTGTCGCAAGGTGGCATCAGCTTTTACAGCAGTCATGATATCGCTCCTGTACGGGGCAGGAACTTTTACGCCGAGATTCCGCAGTCCTCCTTGATGAAGTCCACGACTCTTTGGCCAATCATGTTGATAGCAGCAACCGGATTACCTGCCACTTGCTATTAACCGAGGGAATGGAAAGGTGCATTAAAGATAGGATCGGCAGATCGATCGGAAATGTCAGTGAATTGCTACGTGAATGGTAGAATCTTACCCTTGGCATGACGGACGCATCGGCCACTCTCAGTCCTTTGATTCCGTGCACCCTCAATCGGGGATCGACCACGGCCATTGGGTTCGAAGCAGGGCCCATCTGGCATGTGCCTGCCTGGTGGTTCTCCGGTCTTGTGACATAAGTGATCGCACACTCCCAGTACTCGTCGCTGTCGTTCTTCAAGTGGGAGCACTCGGGTTGGCGTACGTGTTCGTTTCTCAGGCCGATTTTCTTCCATACCGAGGCGGATGTGAGGTTCTGGATTATACGGATACCCTCCACTATCCTCAATCGGTCGAGTTTCTCTCCCAAGTCGTTACTCCAGATATACGGTGGCTCCAATGGATTATTGCTATTCAGCTTGAGAACACCTGCCGGCAAACATTTAATCGAGCCGCATAAAAGTGCGGTTCACGCGATCGATGGAAATGGAAAGCTGCGCTCACCTTTGCTGACTGGCATTACGTTGACCGAGGTCATCCTGATAGGCATCCGGTCGCCGAACGATCCCAAGTCGGCGACCTTTAGTTTGGGCGTGCATATGGCCTGGAAGCCGGCGAAGAATATCTGGATATCTGGGTCGTCCGGGGTCGTATGCTTGGACGCCAGGATTCCGGTGACCTGCGCCATACCTGTGCCCGACAATGGCCCGGTTTGATTGTGCACGTACTGGGACGCGCTGTCAACGTTCAACTCGGAGAACGATTTTTCGTTCAGGCTGAAATCAATTGCGTACGACTGGTGGTTGTGAAGATTCTCGCCGACGCCCGGCAGGTCCTGCACCACAGGAATCTTCATGTCGCGCAGGTGTTCCTTCGGTCCGATTCCTGACAGAAGCAATAGCTGAGCTGAATTGATCGCGCCAGCTGAGATGATCACTTCTCGCCTGGCCCTCACTACGTGTCGCTTGCCGTTCTGCGTGAGAAAACATTCGCGAGGTTAATAGGGAAAGGTGAGATGGGTTGGGAACAGTGGACTTGACGCGACATCTCACCATTATCATCTCAATGCCAGTTGCCTTCTTTCCGATGGTCCTGACTTTCGTGGCGGTTGCGTTCACGGCTACGTGAAGATTCTTACGGTGTCGGTTCGGCCGAATGTGCGAAGCGATGGTACTGAGCCTCACGCCGTTTCTGCTGATGGTTTGCGCCACCGTGAATCCCTTGTTTTTGTCGCCGACCAAGTCCTCGATGACGCCGAGGCCTGTTTCCTCCGCCGCTTTCATAACGGTTTTAGCCAATTCAGGCTGCCAAGGGAACCTACCAGGACAGAAGAAAGCATTGGGCTTGGTTGCAGAGGGGGAACTGTCTTCGGAATGCAACGCTGAAGAGCGAACCGCGTGGAGCTCACCTCTCGACTGTCATGGGCCCTCCAATGCCGTGGTACTTCGAACCTACTCTATCGATCTCCTTGTTATCTTCCATCTTCTTGAATACTGGCAAGACCTAGAAGAAGGTTGCTCGCACGTTATAAAAACATTTCTGACTTCGTATTAACTTCGCTGCTCGTAGTAGATCGATCGATGTGTACCGTACCTCTTCCCAGGACCATCCCTTGTTGCCTTTCTCAACCCATCTCTGGTAATCCTTGGCGTGTCCACGATGGTAAGCCATACCGTGATGGACCGTGCAACCTCCGAGATTCTTACCTCGGGGCCAGTAGCATCTGCCTCCTGTGCTCAGACAGGCGTGCGACTCGTTCGACGTCAGGTATTGCCAGTCCATTTCGCCACCTGCGAAAGGAATACGAGAATATTGCTATCGTCCGATTAGCCATTCGCTGCGTCGATCGGACGCCCAAATTACCAAGGTATAGCTGCAGATTGCTGGGTATTTCGGCCCCAGCCGGCTCGTCCGGTCCCGCCTCGACAAGAAGAACGCTCCAATTATTTACCTCGCTCAAACCAGCAGCCGCTATAGGCCCAGCAGCTCCAGCTACGTTGTTACAGGACGTAAAGATATAGTTCGATACACTGTGACAGACACGAGCTGTCTTATACTCCGCTAAGCTTCGACTTTTTTGCAAACGTACCACCGACGACGATGAAGTCGTACTCGAGTGCTGGTCTCTTGACTGGATTCACGCGACCGCATGGGTCACCGATCTTCGGGTTCGAAACCAGGAGGCTATTCAGCACGGTCAGGAACACAATGCCTGTGCTGGCAGAACACACGTCCTGCAGCTGAGGACCTCCCAAGAATGGATTCGGACATTGCGGCGCCAAGATGCCGTTGCTTGGACCCAAACACTGCGGCGAAAGGGTAATAAGATCGTGCACGCGTGTCCCAGCGTGCATCGCGACGGCCGGTTACCCAGCACGTACGATTAATCTCGCTCGGGCACGAGTATAGAGAATCGAGAATGTCAACGTACCATGGTGATTTGCTGACCCGGTCGAGTATGCCCAAAGAATCAGCGCGGATGAGTGGGTGTTGTACCTTCTCGACTGGCTGCCCACTTTTACTCGCCACTCTCTTATATACTCGAACTTCTACGAGCTCGATATGTATGAAGATGATAAGGACACAATATTTGTGGAACACTCGCGTATTATCGATAACACAATCATGCATGTAAATTGGTGTCCGCGCTAGCTAACGTTTCTTTGTATTGATAAATTACGTGTCGCGGACACGTTAAGAATGGAGACAAGCGGACAAGTTTGGACAGGAGGAAAGGCCGCGTCGTTGACGCATTAAACGGCGAAACGCACACGACTTTGTTTCCGCCATAAAAACTATTTATTAGCAAGATTTTGATTTACAGTGACGCATTTGTGCTTTCATACCGCGGCACGCTCGCTGACAATCTATGTAGATTTATCGTTCGGGCTATTCCAGAGGCGTACAGTGTTTCATCTCTTTGGTCATCGCTATCGAAAGGGAGAAGTTCCCTTTCGTCTCTAAATCCCTGCTAAGTGTTCGAATTCTTTCCCTTCGCACAGCCACGTACCGAAACTTACTGACAGTTTTTCAGTCGTCACTGGATAGTTATTTATGAACTTTTTTTTTAATTTGCAGTCAGCGTTCGCCGTGAAACCGCGGCGATAATTGAGCGTTCTTGACGACTATATTATGGCGTAACAGTTATTGCAATCAACTTCTAAATAACGGATTAACGAAAATAGAGGCGAGGATATGACACCAGTTTTCAAATGAGCACATTCGATCTGTACAAATTGCATTTAGGTAGCGCGAGGACGCTTATACAAGTTCGAAACTTATATCGAAACCGAATCGTACGATTTCTTTGGAATCTAAAGAAAGTATGAAGCTCTTTATACAGTTGTCGAAATTCGCAGAACCTGCAACATAAAACTAACTCCCGGTATAACAAAGTTTATGCTAATTGATCAAGTGTGAGCTAAGAACAGCGCACGCTAAGTTTGATGAACGGTAAATATTGATACTAAGCTCCACCTACATAAGCAATCATCGTGGGAAATAGTAGCATCCTTTCAACGTCACTTCCGTAGAGAAATAGACTCCGATAATTGCTAAAACATGGCTTTAATGTTACCCGAATTCGATTTACACACCGTACAGAACATATGAAAGATTGCCCCTTGAATCTTTGCCCGTTCCCGGAACAGCCTTTGCAGATTCTCCTGTCTCTGCTCGCGTAGGAAGAGGAACGGCGCATGGAGACAATATCGCTGATCGGCAGAGCAAGTTTCGGGTAAAGGAATCTAGTTGCCCCGAGTCGATGCACCCTCAGCGCCGAGCAGCAAGAAGATGAGAGCGCAGGCAAAAGAGGAAGAGCGCGATAACGAAGTGGCAATAGCGTCGGCAACAGTTGGACGCCGTTAGCGTGAGTGTTCGTTGAATTTCCGTTCTACGCTTTCGATCGACTCGATCACGGCGCGGCGGCGAGGAGAGAAATGTAGGCGTGCCGTGTCCTTTCGGAGTCGTCTCTTTGGTGACGTTACGCCGGCATCGTCGGCTACGTAATTCGCTTGGGAAGAAACCCGCTTGGATCATGGACTAGATCGATCGAGGATCTTGACTACCAGACTGCCTGGTCCCAGTCGATGTATTTGATCCCCCAAAGCAATAGATCCAGCGAGTTGTCGATCGTGGAACGGGAACTACGAAATATGGCAAATAGCTAGTGACTAATAATAGCGTTTCCATGGGGCTGGGGGCATCCGCGGGGGTAGGAGGGGGCCGTACCATTGCGTTCCGGCACCACCCCAGTCCGCTTTGATGAACGCGGCTGCCCTCTCGCCGATCATTATTGCCGGAGCGGCCGTGTTACCGGACGTCACCTTTGGGAACAAAACACTTGCGTTAGTTGGATTCGCGGTTAAGGGAACAGAGCGTGGGAGGGGGGGGGGGGGCGCGCGAAATCTCGCGAAAGGGAGACATACGAAGTAAGTAGTACGTACCTGCGGCATGATGGACGTGTCAGCCACTCTCAGTCCTTTGATCCCGTGCACCTTCAATCGGGGATCGACCACGGCCATGCGATCGCTGGCCGGGCCCATTTTGCAGGAGCCAGCCTGATGGTTCTCCGGGCCAGTGTCCTGGCGCACGGCGCAGGTCCAGTAATCGTCGCTCGAGAACGTATACTGGGAACACGCTGCCAGGGGCGCGTTACTCAGCGTCATGTTGTATTTCCCTAGCGCGGTGGTGTTTCTGAACGACAATGCAATCTGGATCCCCTGCACCAGAATGGCTGCGTCCAAGGGATCGCTCAAGTAATTTCCGTGGATTACGGGCTTGGCTAGAGGATCGTTGCTGGCTAAACGAAGCGTTCCTGGTAGAAAGATAGATTCGGGTTGTATCATCGGACGTGAAATGTCCATCGGAGGGTAGGGGAGTTTGGGAATCGAGGAACGGTACCTCGGCTGCGTGGATGAAGATTCGTCGGCGATATGCTTATGCTACGACGCCCATCGTCCATGAAAGCTCCGACCTCGCCGGAGACGCTGCACGCCGCCTGGTATCCCCCGAAGAATAATTGGAGATCTGGGTGCTCGGAGGACGTGTATATCGAGGGGATGATCCCCGTCAATTGGGACAACCCCGTGGACGCCATCGGCCCTTTGTGGAACGAAATGTATTCCACGGCCGCCGCCCAGTTCAGCTCGAACTCGTTCGGCTGATCGATGTCGAAGGACAGAGTGTACGACACGTGATTCTGTAGATTCTCGCCGACGCCTGTGAACGCGGAAAAGTGCATTTCAGCCTGGGCAAATTCGATTAACCGGGGTAACGTTGTGCACCGGTGGGGGGGGGGGGCTTTGTTTACCAGGCAGATCCTTGGCGACGGTCACGTTCACCTCCTGTAAATGTTCCTTCGGCCCAATCCCGGAGAGCAGTAAGAGTTGTGGGGAGTTGACAGCACCGCCAGAGACGATCACCTCGCGAGCAGCTCGAGCCACGCGAAGTTCACCGCCCTAAAAGCGTCCTAAAATCTTGACTTCGATTTCGGGAGGGTACTGTGATCCTTAATCTTGGCATAATCTTTTTTCCCCCGCCGGGGAATGCAGTTTCGTAACGTTACAAGTCCGAAAGGAGGAATAAGTTAACGCGCAACTGCATCGGTAATCGAGCAGGATATATCGAACCAATTTGTCACTGATATGTCGGTGTCTTCTTGTAACCGTTCGGACAGGTACATAATTCTTCCCTATCGCTATAAAGATTCCGATACCCTAACTGCCAGCATAATTCAGCACCCCCGCTCTATTATGCATGCATACTAACTTGATAGAACTGAACGCCGACCGCTTTGTTGTTTTCGATAATGATCTTTGTGGCGGTGGCGTTCAGAGCGACCTGGAGGTTCCGCCTGTAACGGAACGGGCGAAGAAAGGCGGTGGCAGAGCTCTGTCTGACTCCGTCCTTGCTCATCGTTTGGGCGATCGTGAAGCCGGTGAACTGATCGCCGTTAAGGTCCTCCGAGATTGGGTAGCCTTTCTCCGCAGCCGCCGCGAGGATGTCGCTGGAGATGTCAGGCCTCCAAGGGAACCTCTCGACGTTCAGTAAGCCGTCGGTCGAGTGATATTTGCTCCCGACGCGATTGATCTCCGTGTTGTTCTCCGAGCAGGTGAAGTACGGCAAGACCTACATAACCGGGGCGCAAAAAGTAGCGTGTCGTGCTGAAAAGTTTCCGCGGCTTATTGCCGTGAATCAGACAGGCGGATTGGCAAATCGCTCTCGTTAACTACACGCAACTCGAGTTTCACAACTCGGGTGCGTGCGCCACGTAGCCCTGTCTGTTATTTTATTTTTCTTTTTTCTTTCGTCCATATCGTTCTCGCTTTACCTCCTCCCAAGACCATCCCTCGTTGCCCATGGCTACCCAGTCGTTGAAGTCCTTAGCGTGTCCGCGGGTGTACATCATCCCGTTGTGGACCGACGTGCCGCCGAGATTCTTGCCTCTCGGCCAGTAGCACGAGCCCCCTGTCCCGAGGCACGCGTTCTCCTCGTTCACGGTTCGATACTGCCAGTCGATCTCGGAGCCTGCACGAAGGACAGGGAATCGATTATGTCTAGGCGAGAAACAATGATCTCGATGCGTGACGAGGGTCAACGGTAGCACCGGTACTCGTTCAGCCGTAACAGTTCGCGGGGCTCTTGTTTTTCCGGATCGTTTAACAGTAATTCTACTCCGCGGAAGGCATCTAATCTATCGTACACAGGATGGAAGGGTAGCTGGTCTTGGGAAAGCAGTTGCAGACGTACCTAAGAACATCGCCACCATACTGGGCACTTCTGCGCCCGGTGGCTCGTCCGGGCCAGCTTCCAGTAGCAGAACTTTCCATTCCGGTTGGTCGCTGAGCCTAGATGCCACCACGGAGCCGGCTGTTCCTCCTGTCAAGCAATAGAGAAAAAAAGCGTGCATAGCTATTAACGGGCAGCTCGTTAGTCTTCTATAAAAACTGTTGTTTCTGCTTAAAGAGCAGCTACTCGGGACTCGTTCCGCGGTGCTGTTAGACCGCGTACGCGTTTAGTGGACTAATGAGCGATATATCAGGCGGGGTGCAACGGTCGCAAAGAAATGCGGCGTAGATAGGGGTGGAAAGCCGCTCGATAAGGCCTTGGCCATGGTGTGCCAACAGGTAAAGGTAATTATGCCGTGCGTGTACGCCTACGCTATCCCGTAGCGCGGCGCTGCGCGAGACGTGTTTCACCTTCATTTGCGGGTGACGCGCGCGGCCGGCTTTTGCACGAACACGCGAGCGCGACGTCGAGCGGGTGGAGGAAAGCTCGACTGTCGCTGGAAATCGCGCTTTCTTCCGCGAATAGGGAACGCGGTGCTTCCGCGCCGGTAAGTTACCCCAGTAATATGTACCTGGAACGTGTCGTCTTTTCACGTGCCGTATGACGTCCAGGCATTCGTTTGAAATGGGAAAGGCGTGCGCGGTTATGCCTCGCAACAGCAATTTGTCCGGTAAGTGTCGTGTATAGATTAGCACGCGGTTATCTCCTAATGCAGTGGCACCTTCGCTTATCGACGGCGCCCGTGAACCTTGTCGTTCGTGTTTGTCACATGCGTATGCAAAACCATTTTATCGTGGTGGGCATTCTTCTCGCCGATAGCAAAGTTTAGGGAAACTTCAAGCAAGTGACAATTGTGTTATTTATGTTCGCGGAGCTGCTATATGCAGTTGCGCGAAACGCATAAGGAAAACACTTTGGCTGTTTGGTATTACCCAACTTCCAGTTATGTGAACTACTTTGTTAGGTGTTCGTTCTAAAATGAGTGTCATCATCGTCTATTTATAGAGGAACCAGAGACTATTTGCACAGCAGAAATTGAATTGATAATGTCAACGGAGCATTGAATTATCCAGCTTTAATACTCCGTCAAGCGGGGTTGTAAGAGGCTTCCTTTTTTTCGTATCGCGTTGTGTAAGCTCGGCTGCGGAAGCAGACATCTAATCAGCAAAGTTGGTACGAATATCTTCTTCTTGGAATTGTTACTTTAATTTCTAGCGTAATTGTCCGTTTGCTCGGCAAACATTATGAATTTTATACTACGCTTTTATGTAACTAATTCGTTAATTTTTGCGCTACAAGTAACGGCGGGCGATATCACGCCTCTCAACGATTGTGCGCGCGCAGTGTAACGAGTTGCCAGGAATTATTGTGCACGCGTCGTTTCATCTGAAAGAAGGTATCGTGACCGGCAGGTAGGCGAAGAAAACGCAACCGCGTGCAGGCCAGCTTAACCGCGATAATTAGTTCTGGGTTTAATCGCGTCGAATTCACCTCTGACAGTGGTAGAAACGATACTCGGGCGTCCTAAGCTTTTCCGAGGCTATTCTTCGATCGGCCGGATCGATCGAGCGCAATAGCGCGGAAAATAAGCCGTGCCGATTGCGATTCCACCGTTATTGTTCTCGCCCTGATTCCCGTCTATTTGCCTTGGCTAATTGAGACAGAGTAGCGTCGAGAAGCTGTCGCGGGCCTCTGCTATTCAAACCTAGCGGCGAGTACACTTTTCCCGCCATATTTATTATATATTATTTATTTATTTATATAAGGGTGGATACTCTTGGTAATAGGTACAATATACTCAACAGAAGACGGGACAATTGTAAGCAGTGATAACAAGAGACACGATATAGTATACTCAAACATAAAAGGAATTCAATAGAGTTGTTGCGCAGTAAAGTTAATAGCTGGTTATTGAAAGACACTAAGTAGTGTTTGCAGAAAGTTTACAGCCTGGCACAATTTATTTAACGACAGAACTATTTACGACAGAAAGCAGAGGTGTGTCATGACCAGTGAAACAGCGGTAATCTCCTGAAATTCCTAAGTGGGATATTAAATTTAAGTAATTCTAAAATCGAAGAGCAGTCGATATAACTATTCATGATCTTAAAACCAAACACTTTCTGCCGAACTTCTTTGCACGCGAGCTCTGGTGTTCGAGCTCCCACCTTCCCCGAGAGGACTGGCCCGTAAACGAGCACGGGACCGAGGTGCCGAGTGATATCCCGAAGATAGAGTTCCGAAAGTGGAACGCAGCGATGCAGCGTGGCCGTGTCGGCTTGCTTTACGAACCGCGGAGCGAATCGACTATAAATCCCGATCGCCCGGCACCTTTCGCGATAGGGTTCAGTCCCGCGAAAAGAAGTATCCTCCGGTTTTTCTCGCGCGTCGCGTGATTTTTCGCCGGCGCAGCCAGGCTGCTGTGGCCGTTGCGACGCCGGGAGATCGAGTGAAAACGGTTCCGCACTGGTAAAAACGGTCGACACGGTTACGCAACCGCCGCGGCGATCCATTGCGCGGGCTGATCGCTCGATCGTTTCGCGTATCAACGCAGCTCCCATGATTTACCATGTATTTCCCTCGATCGTCCGCGATTTCCCGCCAGTTTTATGTATCTGGCCCGAGTTATAGCCGCCTGGAGACATATTTCGATTCACGTCCGGCGTGTTCCGTTCCCGTTTCGTCGACGCTGGTCGGTGAAACGCGAATCATCTCCCAGCACCGCGGCCCTACCTTATTTACGCTGTTCCGCCAGCAGGTCGGAGTCTATTCGCGCATAAAGCGGCTTCGCGTCGCTTATTCCGCCCGTCGATTCGTATCTTTACGGCCGGCGCTCATTTCTAGTCGACGGTATACTTATCGTTCGACGATATCCTGCCACCGAGCAGACAGTTCAGCCGTTCGGTCGAGGCACCCCCGTTCTCGCGTAAGTTCATCTCCCACGTCCCTTCGCGGCATGCTTTCTCGTTGCTATACTCGATGCCTCAAGGATACTTAACGCCGTCGAGCTTCCGGGAACGTTTGCGCACTTGCGTGGGGGAATTGCCGTCGAGGAATAAAAGTATAACCACTCGGTATAGACTTATCGATATAACCTTTCATTGTTACTCGCGAGCTAGTACCTACGAACCGCAATTTCACTAGATCGATGCGTACGGGCGTAAATTTAATGGAGCGAAGACGATAAAAGGAATGGTGACGGCGCGGAAAGCATTTAGTAAGTACCTATTCTTTTATGGTCGAAGGTGAATCAGTGGAAGGTTTTAGAAACTTGTAAAGGACGCGTCGAAACGGACCGCTGAAAATTGTCGACGGGGGAGGAGTTACACTAATGGGCGCGGACCGGCGCATCGATATTCGATGGGGGGGGGGGGGGGGGGAAGCAAGGCGAAGAATGGGGTATAACCGAGGGAAGTGTCATCGAGAAAATAACGTTTTCATCGCGCGATACGCTGAATATTCGGCGAGATTATGCAAATACGGGCTCGGCCGACCGTAAACCACCTATTCCGTGGCTCCCGGCCCAGCGGGACTTTGTATTTTACCGTGTTTGCCGGCACGCGTACACCTGCGCTCCAATCGCTTCTCTAACAACCGTCAAATGCCGCGCTAATGTCTGTGTAGGCTTAATTATTCGCTCTTCGAAAGGAACCGGTTCTATTCGACGATTTATGTAACGCGAGTATCCTGGTTTCCGCGCCGACTTCCGCCAGCGATAGTCTCGATCGATGGAGGAACTCCTTTTGTAAGAAAGCTAGGTCACTTTCGTCAAGCGTTCCTCTGTTTATAATTATCGGCCCGTAAACACCGCCCAGCGATTCCTCTTCGACGGAAGTTTGCGGCTCGCGCCGCGCGTAGTGCCCCCGATTATAATTGGCTTTATCAGCTTGCCGAATATTCAATTAACTAGTTTGTAATCAATTGGTCGGTTAATACTTGGGTGTACGTATGACACAATCGCGGTTAATCGAGTATACACGGAATGCCATTAACGAGATAATGCTGGTTAATACAGATTTTCGATATTGTTTATCGTACTATTTGTCTGATCCAATATGTTTGTCTTCAAACAGCTTCTAGCTGTGCACACGTATCGTTAAAGATAGCAGAGATATTTAAAGCTGTGGTGTTAGTTGGGCCAGCCATTATCAGCCGCTAATCTTCTTGCAGACGGGAAGAAGCGTTAGTCTGCACGACGATGAATCGCTAAAATGAAGCTAAAAATACACGCCGATCTGTTCTAACGTTGGCGTAACATTCGTAATTTCTAAAGTTGACATCCCTAAAACGTTGTGTACATTCCAATCCGTTATGTCTGGAAACGGTGCGGCAGTGTTTGCGCACGTGTCCACGTGCGAACGAAGGCGAGCTTAAGCGATTCGGGAACGGCGATTAACAGCTCGTGATTAGATAAGGAAGAAAGTTGAACGTGCGTGCGAAATTCTGTTAGATCATTGAACGCGTGACCCGAGCGGATCGGACGGAGGTGTTGGCGGTTTCGTCAGGGGGGAGTTGGTGGATTGATCCCGACCGTCAAACCGACCAGGAGACCGTGTAGAAAAAAAACCGGCAAACTTGCGCCGCGGATTTGCGTGGCGGTTTCGACGACCGGCTCGTGAAATATCCAATTACGAGCTTCCTTTTTTTTCCAGCAGCGCGAAGCTTGCCCCGGTTCCGTCCTCCTTAACCCGTTAAGCGACCAAGACGAGTTACGTCGTCGTTCGTTCCGCTGGTAACGAGTTAACTTGTCGCCGAAGTTTACTAATTACACCCGTTCAGAAAACGCTAAGATGCGCCGTTTGTTTCTTGCTCGGCCTCGTCATCGTTCGTTACATACCGCGATCTCTCTCTACCATTATTTCCGTATTCGTCGGATTATACCTTCGGCCGCGTCTTTTTCCGCCGGCATTATACCGCTGGGGAAAAAGGTATTAACGGAACTTTATTATTTAGTTTAAAGCTGCCGTTCCGTAGCTTCTGCAGCGCGGAACAAAAATGGAACGTAATAACGCAACCGCGGGACCATGGTGCGGCGAGCTTCTTTTCATTTCGATTTCCGGATATTTGCCCCGCTCGTTTGTTCAACTGGCACCACGTTCTCTACGTCTGCTTTGGATCGAATCGAATCAGTCGGATTTGCCGGGATTAATACGAAAATATACATCGCCGGGTCGGTCGGGAAATTATTTGGCCAACCAGATAACGATACTCGATCGTAACGGAACGAGACGGATCCATCGAGAAGGCATTTCCGTTGTCGTGGAGAGGCGTCTTTCATTAACGGTCTCTCCGTCGACGATAACAATGGCTAACCAAGGATGTTCGACCCCGATTCAATTTCTTTCTTGTTCCCGGCTCCCGCGGAATAAACCGATATCACGATGAATTGCTTCGTTCCGATTCGTCCTTATTTTTCGCGTAAGTTGCCCGACCGAGGCGGATGGAAATCATCGACAAAGCGGATTAATTTGAATACACGATTACTTGGCCGCAATCAGCCGCATATTGGGCGCGCACGTGTGCACACAGACGCCGCCGATACCCCCGTAAACACGGATCGATGCCGACTGGGACGTTTTCTTCTCGCCCGACGCTCGTGTTTAACGCGAAAATTATATTCCGTCGGATTGTGTCGGTCCAATGGCCGCCGACTTTTCAGCGATCGTTTCAGGCCCCCGATTATTATGGATACGCGCCGATCAAATGCAAATGCATACAGGGAGACAGATGTCCGATTGGGCACGCGTTCATACCTGTTTGCTTTCGATTCGAATTTGTGTCACGGCCCCCGCCGGTCAAGTTTTACGCGCGGCTCGCTAGCTGAATTAGATAGTCAGCCGCGAGGGTGGGAGTCGCTCGAGCGATTACACTTCCGCGACTTCTGGCCCGATGATCCACCGATTCCTAGTACCCCTCGACAGATTTTTCGCGGATGATGGACGCGACAGCGCGCTCCGAACGAGCGACTCCACTTCGGTAAAATTTCGGGTCGCGTTGTAACTTTAACGAGCACCGTTAAATTAATGCGCCCGGATATCGTTGAATAATTCCCGCTCCCTACAATGGAAGTTCGTCTTCCATTAAAGTCTATTATTATATTAGCCCGTTCGCATCTGAACGATGGGAAAGTGCCATTAATAATTGAGCACGCGGAGCACCGACACCCTGCCGACCGTAAATCATTCAGCGAAAGCCATTTGCTTTCGTTACGGTATTTCGGGGCGAGATGCATGAAAATTTCAGCCCCGTTTCAATTGAAATTACTGCGATACCACGCAGACGTTGCGTACACTGCCGCCGAATTATTTGGTACTCACCGCCGACTACGATGAAATCGTAATAGTGCTCCGGCGGATCGATCGGCCTGACACGCTCGCACAGCTGGGAGATGTCATCTTTGGCGCGGATGAACGTGTCCAGGAGGGTCATGAATGTCAAAAACTGCGAGCCTGGGCAGGATTGCGCCAGGCTCGGGCCCAGGTACGGCTGCGAGCACGGCGACGTAGCGGTCACGTTGTACGACATCTCTGCGACCAGTGAAAAGAGCAATTAACTGCGCGCGTCAATGGAGCTGATCTGAATGAAGTTATCGCGCGCGTGGTAAAGAGAAAAGAAATGTGGGAAGGGCGAATGTCGACGAGAGGATTCGTTAATGACTCGTGAACGCGGCCGTCGCGTCGTGCGAACGATTTGCCCCGCGGCGCCGGTGGTCGGCTCGGCTCGACGGCGAGTCGCGTGCAATCGCGACAGGTATTCGTGTTTCGTCCAGGCTCCGGTTTTTGCTACCAGCTAATGTCCGTATCCGGTGCTTGCCAATCGAAGTCAGGGACACACCGAAGCCACCAGGATCGCGTGGCACAAGCTTCCGCCAACTTTCTCGCGAAAATAACAGGCGTGTGCCAGCGGGCCACCTTTCCGATCCTCTTCGCGCGCGTGCAGGACGATCGGTTTCGTCGAAGGAGATCCGGAGGGTCGAGCCTCCGTTTCCAATAACGTTTACGTAAACCCACCGACTAACTAAAATCCCGGCGAAATAAATCCGCGGATTAATTAGCGAGGCGAGTGAATTAATGCGCGCCTACCTAACCGGCCGTATTAATTAATTTACCACTAATTAACGTGACCGCATTTCCCGCCCGCGCACAAACGAGCGCCAGCAGCGGGAATTAATATTTGAAGGAAGAGACCGAGGGAAAAATTGTAGGCGAGAAGACGGCTATTATTAAGGCAGCCCACTCGTACCGTTCGGGCGGTTCTAAAATACATAGAACGATTACTTTATCGTCTGGACCGCGCGCGAAAAGTAAAAAGCAGCGCGTGACGGAAATCATGATTTAGTAATATTTCATTGTTGGCAGCTCTCCCGAGCGCACCGCCCCGACAACCGGCCCGAAGAATAACCGCGAGGATTTCGCGTGGCACTTTTTCCGCGACTCGCGGATTAGCGGGCGATCGAATTTAAAGCTCAGCTTCGCGATCGAATTTTGTGCGTTACAACGGTGTCACTTGTTTAAGTCTATTAGGCAATACGAATTCCTATCCCGCCACTCCTTTAACAATTAATCCCGTTTCTCTCGTTACCTGGAAACTTCGCGGGAATACTCGTCGAGGTATTGGAGCGATGAAAAAAAAGAAAAGAAAAACGCGACGAGCACAATAGCCGAGCGAATGTCCGCGGTATGTAAACACTAGGAGCGCGTGGTAAGGCGATAGATCGCACCGAGTATCGGCCTCGCAGCTGCAAGAGAACTAGCTGCAACTGTAAAGCCTCTCACCGTAGAACGTCTCTATATAATTCATCCCCCACCCGGCCGTCGTCCTCTTCCCCGTCTAAGCCATGCGAATGGGCACAACGGGAAAAGTTCCACGATTTTTTCGGCAGGTGTGGAGCATGTTCACTCAAGGTCATGTTTCCTAAAACGAGAAGAACACGAGTCTATCACATGCGACTTGTTGCGCGACGGAATGAGAATCCAGATTCCAGAGTCACTTAACAAACTGTGGCTGATTAACCCTTACGTGGTGCCACGTGTCTTCGCACGGTAACGTGTTAACATGAATTGTGTCTTTTCAGTTCACATTTCTTGAAGGTACAGTTAAAGTAAACAGGTATTTGTTGTCAGTTTTTAACATTAAATTGACTGGTCATGAATGACCCATGGGCGCCAAGCGAAGGTTAAGGGATTACTTCAACTCTATCTTCGGGAATTTATTTAACAAAAACTTAAAGTTTATATTATCTGGAGATTTGCTTGCATATTAAGGCATGTTTGAAGTAATACTTAGAATTTTTTCGAACCTTTTTTATTGCTCATAGACATAAATATAGTCGGTAACGAAAACTTCTTCGAAAAATTCTTTTCCGACGGGTGTTGGTGTGGGAACTGTTCTAGTCATCCAAAATGGAAAAACTAAGGTTCATTTTATTTATTATGTTTGTCGTTATGATTGGAACCTCGGACGAGTTTCTAACTTGTATAAAATTACTACTGCAGAACGAAAACAGCTAAATTTATCAGCAAAAATCGAATATGTTTCTTCAAAATGCTGTCATTCTTCGAATTTGTATTATTAGGGGGCCTCTGTGTTTCTAACCATAACGATGGACATAATAAAGAAAGTAAAACTTAGTTTTTCCATTTTGGATGACTAGAACAATTCCCACACCAACACCCGTCGGAAAAGAATTTTTTGAAGAAGTTTTCGTTACCGACTATATTTATGTATATGTGCGATAAAAAAGTTCAAAAAAATTCTGTGTATTACTTCAAACATAATTTAATATACAGGTAAAACGCCAGGCAGTATAAACTTATAGTTTTTGTTAAATTAATTCCCGAAGATGGCATTGAAAAACGAGCAGATTTTCTTCCAGTGGGAGAGGGGGGAACTTTGGGATGATGGTAAAGAAAAATATACCCCTCTTGCCTTTTTTAAGCCATTTTATAGTGCCAATTTAATTAAAAATTTAAAAACATTCCCTTTTTTAGTATAAACTTAGAAAAGATCAGTTTTGAAAAATAAGCGATTTCTTCTCAAAAGCCAGGGGGGCAACCGCCCAATTGCGGACGCCCAGGCCCCTTAAGTATTCATGCTTTATTAAACTCCAAAGCAGAATATGTGAACGGACGGGGCGTAACGAATCCACGAAACTAACAACTCTGATCGCAGGGTCGAACACGCGGTGCCAACGTCTTCCCTACTTTCGACTGTCCGCGGATGCGATTGCTACAAGTCATCTCAATTCCGCGAAAATGTGTTTTTCGAAATATCCGCCTCGCAACAACAGGCTCTTCCGAATCGTGACACGTACGCCAGATCTCAAGGCCAGGATTATCGTAGCCGCGTAGTTCCCGCAGCGTAATCGCGAGAGGAGCCCAACTTATCTCTGGTTATCGCGCGTGCCGATCTTTCGGCCCCGACTAAGTAGTTCCTCCCTTCGGTTCGCGGAGCTTCTAGAACATTCGGCGAGTCGCGACACGTTTGATGTCTCGAATTCGAAGAGAAGTGAAACGCTCGACGTTGTCCCGCGGGCCTTGGAGACCTCTCTTTGACGCACCCGAGTTTGTCGAATTAATCGAGCGCAGAACAACGCTCATTGCCAGGATTTAGTCGACGGTTCGTTCCGTCGAGCTCGTCGCTCGGTGGCGGCCGGAAACTTGATTTAAAACGCCCTTCCTTTCTCGTTTGACGCGCGTCCCTTTTATTTACGCTATGGCCCGCGAGTGCTGTCGGCGCAAAGCGACGCGACGTTCGTATATATTTGCGCGTCCAGCTCTTCGTGCGGTCATAATTCGGCCGGTTCCGGCGCGCCGGAACGGCTCGGTCTTCGCGATGAAATTATTCACGGGTCGAACATTGTCCGCGTAAACGGCGAGCGCCCGCGGGCACGCCACCGTTCGCGTTCCACGTGTTAATAAACCGTGAACCGCCGCGCCGGTTATTTCGTAGCGAGCGCGGTTAGAATATAATAATGCGACAACGCGCACGTACGAACCGATAATAACGTTCCACTTAGTCAGCAGACTCGGATTCATTGGCAGCGGATGTTCGCGACACCGGATACAGGACGCGCGCTCCTCCGCACACCCTGGATCGGTGACTCTTCCCTCGTCCCTGGCTACAGAAACGGCCATTACCGAAATTACCGGCCCCGATTCGATTTTACGCGATTATTATTACGCCCCCCAACACCGCCGCTATTGGGGGCGATACTGCGCGCGGGCCGTCGGCCCGATGGATTTCCAGGATCAAAGACTGTCTGCCCTTAGACGACCCTCGATATCCCGGACGCGTTCCATGCATTTTTTAGCCGCCCCGTTGAATAGACTGAAGCCAATATAGGATATTAGGATATTAAATAGTATCCCGTTCGATTAAGCTAGTGAAGTGGAGGTCGAGCGTCGACGATGAATACCTTCGGAAATAAACGCCCGAAAGGAAGCGCGCCCTAGGTATTATTTTGCCAGAAGAAGAATCCCTTACGCTGTTTTTCTCTGAATGGAAGAGGAACGGTGTCGTTGAAGATTTCACCGGCTGCGTCGCGACTTCCTTGACAGAGATTCGAACCGGTGACCACTAATTGCGTGGTTAACCCTGGTCGAACGACGATCCTCGCCGCGTTAATCGACAAACGACTTTGCCCTCTAACGAGCCGAAGAACCCTGGTAACCGTCGTGGATCCGCGGATCCATGGATCCGTAGATCCGCATTGTTCGCGCCGCGCACAGTCGGCTGAGCAAAAATCATATTTCGCGGGAGACTCGGTGCAACGGCGGACAATGGGACTTCCGGGTTTTTTTCCCTCCGGCCGTCGCACGGCCACCGAGACCGGGTCGACGAACGCCTCAAATATATTTTACCTTACCGGCTTTTCACAACTCGACCGGCACGCGGGAGGTTATAAGTGTTGCCAGTAGACAGATCGGAGGGAAAGAGTGCAGAACAGGCCTCTCCGTAACTCTGCCTTCGTCGCGGCCGTTGCCCGCGATTCCCACGGAGTTTACTTCGACGCAATCAAATTACCATTTCGTTTGTAAGCCAGGCGCGATACCTATCTAGCTTTCCCGAACCTTCCGTTAAGATGGCCGAGTCGGGGTGGAAAATATTGTCCTCCCGCGTTAACCGTGGCGCGGTTAACAGTTTTTCAGCGAGCAGCACCGGCGATGTTTCTTCCTATCGCCATCTCCTAAGTGGTTCGCTTTCTTGCCCTCGGCATCCAGGTAGGACGGTATCCAAGAGCATCGTCGCATTAAGAGTACCTACCCCGTAAGAAGGGCAGGGTGTTTTTACGGCAACGGGGGCGGAAGAATTTCGCGCGAGTTGCCGTCCATTAATACGTTCATTAATCTTGCTTCCTCCCCCGGGGACGTAATAAACGCGACGGGTAGGGAAGCTAGCAACCAGCCCACTCCTCTTTCATTTCTGCCGTGCACGCGGATCTGTGCCGAAGAGGCGCGCGTGCATCCTTCGATGACTAGCGGATTCGATGACGAACGCCCGTTTACGCAAGGTATTTCCCGTTTTGTCAACGGATACGCTGCCCCATTGTTTTTCTTCGGCGGATTGCTGGCTCGGCGAGCAGCAGGGGTCTCCTCGCGGCAGATCGATAACGCGTGATTCTGCGTTTCCATTGGTATCGCGATGATCGGCTCTCCCGGGGCCTAGTCGATGACGCATCGAGTCGTCCTGTCGCGATGAAACTGCGCGCCTGCTTCTAACGAGGGGGCAATTAATAGCGAACAATAACTGTCGCCTCTAAATCCGGGAAATCGCGGCGGCGAGCCATGATTTCCATGAGCGCGAACGAAAAACACGGCGCGTGCGGATTTTCTGCCAAGCGGCGTGTTTCCGCGAGACTGGTAATGTAACTGGCCGGTCGGCTGATTAAATTTTTCGCGCCGTTGAACTATTTTCCAGCGCGACTACGTACGTCTGATAATTAAAATGAAACTGCGCGCTCGCGTTGGGTGGAGCGAGAGAGAGCAGGCGGCCGACAGTGAATTTACGTCGGCATAACTTGTCGGTAATCTCGACTGTATTGGTTCCGAGCATCAAACGCGACTCGCTGTCCGTTTGAGCCAGCCATTCCCGTTCGTTGATTACGCGCCGGCTTCGTGCTTGAACGCGAGGCTGTTTAACGGGAAAACGTCGCTGGATATTTTTCATTCGACGGAGATTAAGAGTTACGCGTTCCTACGTTTGACGTCTCGACGAGCCCGCGATTCTCCCTCGCTCGACAACCACGCGATGACAGTCCGCGCACTGCCACGCCGCGCTCGCGACGTTCTTCCAACAGAATCCACCGATTAAGATTAACTAATCTGGAATATGCGAACGTTTGCGATGCGCACCGGCGGCGCAGCCCGTCTCCCCGACTTATTTGCGGGATGCAAATACTCGCATACATATCCCCGCTTAGCATGTTGCATGCCACCTGCCGCGCAAATAATGCTGCGGTGTTTGAAGAAGGCACGCGCGACGCCAAGAAAAGCCACGATCCCAGGATTGAAACGGTCGTGAAGTTCCGTAAGTCAAATTTACATAAAAACAAGGCACGCACGCCGCCATAGTTGGCGGTTATTTTCGTACGCAGCGTTCCTCTGTTCTCTCCGCGGAGGAATGCATAACGAAGGAGCTCCACTCCGACCGAGGTGGGCTCGTCACGTGACTAACTAAAAGCCGATGAATCCGGAAACAGGCGTGTGCCGTGGTTGCCACGAAAGCGCTGTAAGTAGTATAGTCCGTGGATGCGCGGGCCCGTGAGATGCTCAAAGCCCTGTCAGGGCAGTTTAAAACATTTGCGAGAATCGACGGGGCCAGGGGGGGGGGCGAGGCACGGTTGATGAATTTTTCCATTCCTTTGATTCCTCGATCGTCGATGTCGCAATGGTGTTCGGGTGCGGATTTTCGCCCGGCGCCAACTAGAAGGGGAGGAGAATACGATTGCGCGAGCAGGAAAGGGCTGAAGCGAACGGGGCGCAGGGCTATGGGTCGTATCGAGCGCTAGCGCACGCGTCTCGTCCGTATTTTACAGGGTGCTCGTCCGTTTTATCGGGGCACGTTATGAGCATTAAGGCGGACTCGGGTTTGTCGCAGCGCGGCCACTACAAACAGCCCCTAGTTTTTTTTCCCCCCCCCCCTGCCGAATATCGGGGCGCGTGGGATGCACCGGTAATGCCTGTCGTCCTTTATACGCGCGCTCGGTTTTAGTGGCGCGGCCCCATCGCGGAAAATGCCGATGACATCATATAAAATCTCCCAGCGGGTTCGCGATCGCATCTCGTTCGCGGATAATCCGTCATTCGCGCGCGACGCATCAAGCCTCCCAGCCATTCCTTTTAACAAAGGATTGCGCAAGAGCCAGACTGGTCTCTTCCAATATTATTTCGTTACCTAATGAACTGTTAAAGAAATCACGCGGATAGTTGGCGCCGACAGTTTATTATTGCCCGTGAGTCGCGCACAGGCCGGAATTGCCGGATAAGCGTGTGACGCAGCTGCACACTTAGCGGCTTCGTCGATTCGGAATTGTCTATCGCGCGTCGATCGTACGATTAGCTGCGAGCGACTGATTAAGATTCCGGTAACCAAGCTGGAGAAACCGCGCGGCGGAGAACCGTTAACGGTCTAAAGTTAACAGCCGGGTGTATCCTTGAGCAAACTCGTTTCTGCCGGCGACGGCGGCTCTATTATATCGCTAACGCGTCGAGACGTTTCTAAATGGAGCCCGACGCGATACAAAAGAATCTTCCAACGATCGCAGTTATCGTAAAAAGATACGCCGTCGTTGAGCGAGGACAGTACACTTTTCTCCGGCTCTCGCGGTCGGGAGAGCTAAGGGACTGGAATTTTCGTGTTCCCCGGATATATTAACCGTGCTTCGTTTATCTTTCCGCCGGCCTCGCCGGACGGCTCGCGATAATGGATGGCGAAGGAAGCCCGATGGAATTACGGGGATCCATCCCCGCGTCTTAAAAAGGCGCCGCGACGGAAACGAGGGATAACTGGCCAGGAAATGGTCGCGCGAGACAAACGTCTCGGGGATACCACCGCTTCCGAGCCCCGAATACTGCGAACTTTCGACGGCGTCGATATTTGTTCCTCTCCGCGCGAGACAGCTTGGTCACACGGCTCCAGGCGAGAGTAGAGATATATGTAAGCGCAGGGTTTCATAAAGACAACGGCACTGTTACCGTCGTTTCTTTTGAAGCTTTTAATTTAGGCACGGTTACCGCGCGAAATTTATTCCGACGGGAGGCCGAGGCCCCTGCCCCGCTCCAACCCCCCCCTGTCGCCGGTAATCCAGAATTTCCCTCTAAAAAGAATTAATAACTTTGAAAGTTGATTTCGGACGGGAAATAAATTTGTGTACGGTCCGAGCGACGTATTTCATTAAAACGGCCGTCCTGGTCGGCGTCGCGGCGGTTCTCTCTGTTCAGCGGGGACACACGAGCCACTCGAGAGGGATTATACTTCTCATTAAATCGAGTTCGATGGAGAAGAGGGCGCGGAAGATAGGATGCAGTAGGTGGCCACGCTCGCTGCCGTTCGTACGACGACAGAATCGATAGCGGGAGGGCAATGTAATTTGCGAAGTAGCGCGGCTGTATCCGCAATTCAGAGGAGGGTCAGTTTACACGATGGATGCACGCTGACTGGCACACACGAGGGGGGGGGGGGGGGGGCGAAGATTGCACGGTGGTTACACCGTCGAACCGCGCCAGCTAAGTTGGAAAGTTCGATCTTACGATTGGCAAACTAGCAACACTCGTAGTCCCTTCCCTTTCCTACCCTTCCGTTCCGTTCTCCTTTACTCATTCCGACGAGTTCGAGAGCTTTGCTTAAGCCGAGCTTAAATAAGCAAACTGTCGCTCGTAGGCTAGCTTGCAGTGACGTTTCACCGCTCTCTCCAGCCTCCGGTTCCAGGCCCCCCCCCCCCACGCCCCGTCGCGCCGTCTACACCGCGAAACTTTTTGCCGGCTGAATTCTCTATCAGCCGCCCAGCCCCCGGTAGAATCGCGGGCGACCGCGTCCCCTCGAATCGCCGACTCGCAGCGGAACCGAGCTGGAACGTTCCGCTTATTTCCCGGAAAAATAAAGCGCCGCCAAGTTACTTTGCCCGGCTCTGTTAATCTTGCGACTGGAGCATTCGACGACGGGATCCCGGGAATATCCGCCCGTCTACGCGTATCTCCATCTACTGTAAATATTTAATAATTTCCTGGGAGGAAGTTTGAAACGGCGCCGTCTCGAGCCGCGGAGCGTCAACGTCGTTGGCTAAACTAAATCCAGGGGAATTCCAAGGGTTGCAAACTCTGCTTCCCGATCCGGAGAAATTATCATAGCGAAATTTACGGCCGGAAGATAGGCGGAGGAGTCCGTGCCTCTTGATCATAGAGCGTGATCGCGGATGAGTTGAGAATGCACGACGGTGTATCGGGAGAATATCGAGGGATTCGTGTCTGGTGTCAATAATTTCCAGGGACCCGGAGGGGATGTGGGAGAGCTTTCGAGCTACATCGTTCGGCCATTGCGCTGGGTGTGCCACCGCGAAACCGGAAGCTCGACCCCTGCGGTAAGATTCGTACGACACTTGGGCATAGTCTTTGGCTCTAAGTGTACTTCCTTGTATACCGTGGGGCTCAGCTGACGGCATCAAGCCGTTCAGCACGCTCTTACCACAGCCTCGTCACCTGGGCGTGTAAGCGTTCCCCGAATTAATTCGCTGGCTGCCGTCGCGCGAGATAGTCGACGACACGTCCAGAAAGTTGATACGCGCAGTAGAATCGTTGGGCTGACGCACAAGTTCCAATGTGTACAAACAGGGGCGAAACTGAGGCGGAGTCGTGGTCGAGCGGAATTGCGTGGAAAAATCTATCATTGTCCCGCAAAGCCATTGGCATGAATCGCTTGGAAATTTCGTTACTCCTATTGAAATCGAATCGATTTATTTAACCCACATCGGTGCACGGGCCACGCCAGCAGCTATCGGCATCGATCTCGCCGAGGAATTGCGTTCAAGTAACGGCCGCGATGCTTAAGCTCTCGCCCCGCTCGCTAAGCCCCTTTTGTCAGGGATTACGAACTCGTTAAATGCCGTGTACGGTATGCGCCCCAAAGTATCGCGCGTTCGAAATGCCCTGAATTATTCAACGCGAGCATTTGTCGTCCTCCGCAGCGGGCAAAGCCGAATAATTAGCGTAATTATCGCACTCGCCTGGCTTCTGTCGTAACGTCGCAACGCTTCCTACGCGCAACTCTCGGGAAAGACACCGTTGCCGAGGGGATGGCATCTAGGAAAACGGGGGTGGACGGCGTAAAAAGCTGCGAGTACCATCGTCGATAACTCGAGAACCACTGCAAACTTGCCCCGCGACAATATTATCTTTGCCCTCCTTATCGGGCTTACACGAGTGACTTCGATGCCTGACTCGAGAATCCGGCGTAAGCCAGCAGTTCGCCGGTTCCAATAGTAATATTTACACTTGGACGTGCACCACCGGTGTTTCGCAAGTCCGAGGACTGGTCGACGGGTTCTCACGACCCCTCGAGAAAATAAGGCTCGCGTCCATTAACGGCGGGGTGCTTGCGGAGGATCAGCCCGATCGAAAACAGCGAAGACGAAACGCGGCGGGACTTTTCGCCGAGCGCGATTAACTGCGCGCACAAATTTTCAAACGGAATTTCACCACATGACGGCGAATTAAAACCGTTTGGGGCTCAAACGGCGAGCAAAGGGAAATTGTAGGTTCAACCCTTCTAACGAGAATTAACGAGCATAAAGACGCGGCTTTTCGTATCGCGGATTCGACTTTGAAGCTTACGAACGGGCGTTTCGAGAGTTGAGAGTTTCTCCAAATCCTGGACGAATTCCAATAGGTGAATGCTAATACACGGCTGGTTACGAGCGGAGTAATCTTGGGAAGCGTATGATAATAATATCATGTCCACCAGGCGAAATAACGTTTGTTGCTAAGCCGCTTCTGGCCAAACCTGCCATTGCTGCGTGTTTTCAAAGGGATAAACCGATTATCTTGTCCCGAAGGCGTTATTGACAAACGCTGCGGTTCGTTGGATGCTTTCAGTTCACGCGGACCAACAGCGACCGTCGACCATACAAATTGGAAAACAGAGGTCCGTTCTGGCTCCATTATTTCCATTCGAGTTGCGCGCGGGGACGCGCGCGCTGCGCAATAGCTGAAGTCACGGTTACAGAGGTTCGATCGGAGCGTACGAAAGGTGCGCGATTACGTCTCGAGTGGCGAGTTGCCCCGTTACAATCGGATCCGTCTACGTACGTCAGCTGTTCGCGTTAAGATGTTACCAGCAGTTGTACCGGTTGGCTCGTCAGCCACTTACCGACCGATTCGGATCCTCGAACGCGGCTTTCGTACCCGGCATCCTCTTGTTCCTCCAGCGCTTCGTCAAGTACGCCAGTTGCAGCTGCCGGGATCGAGAGAGGAGAAATAACAGAAATAATCGCCAATTTTACGCCGCTTCCCGCGTGGGAATTTCGATTTGTTACGCCTCTCCTGCGGCGCGCGTTCAACCTATATTTTCAATTAAAGTGGATATTAATTAAAGTGGATTGACGCGGCCGGCCGATCCCTCTCCCGCGCGGGCGATCAATTAATTTCTATCAGCGACACGTATTTCTCTTATACGAGCCCCGACTTGGCGCTAGTCTGTCGATCGTTCGGCTGCCGCCACGGTATTCAACGGTCCAGGACCACCTTTGCTCTTCCTTTCAACGGAGACTCGCTCGGACCAGTTGGTCCCGAGTTTCCTAATATTTTAAGTAATCATAATGGGTTAGCGACTGTTTCGTGAGGAGTATTCTCCCACCACAGTTTGCTTGCCTCGGTGCTCCTTTTCTGACTCGCTCTCGTTCCATCTCGCTCTCGCCTTCGCAGAACAAGAGTGAGCCAGAAGTGGTGGGGATGGTGCCAAGCTTCTAGCGTGTAGGCCAAACCGAGCTGTCAGCGTAGAAATACACGCATCAGACTAGGTGTGCGTTAGCTCCGAAAAAATTCAGGAGTTTTATTGGTCAAAGCATTGATTCTTTCTCGATAGCTTCATCTCGTATTGGTCTACGCATATTTTCACAGCGCACACAACTATTACGCTAAGAATAAATAACAGCCACACGGCTACGTACAAGTGGCGCCGAGCAATGTTCCCGTTACCCCACCACACCCTCGGGGGCCACACAACTCCAACTGACAAATCCACGTTCGTGAGATGATGGTGACTATTTTCTCCCCGATCACCTGTTCGCGAAAACGAATTCATCGGCCGATATATCTGGCTTCGACCTTAGTTAACTGGCGTTTCAATTACAATCCGAGCATCTCGAGTTGCCAAGGGTGTTCTTCGTGTGCTGTCAAATTGAACACGGCGCAGAGTGTAGAGGAAGCTGCGCATACATTTAATCGATACGACTTGCACTAGCGAAAGATACCCGGAGGTTTACGAGCGTCGAGGATCTTCAGCGGAGAGCATTTCGACCCAGATCTGCTCCTTTCAACCTTTCCTGCTCTCTTTTCATAAAGCAAGAATGGTCGCCCGTATGGTGTTGTTACGGAGGGAATTTGTGCCGGGACCAGCCGAAGTACGTCGTTCCTGCGCCCTTCCCAGCGCGCTCCTGCCATCCGCGCGACGAGACACGAAAGCGTTGATGACTGAAAGGCGCGATATGCACTTTCCGCTTACTTGGCTGCGTCCGCTTTTAGCCTGCATAGTTACCCTGCGGGGCAGTCGAAAATTCCCGCTCGCCCTTTAGCAGCCAGCTCACGATTATTACGAAATTCCCCGGCTCTGAGGCGGTACCCGCGGCACGTAGCAACAGCAGCATTCGAGACCTCCAGCAATAAGAAGGCGGGAAAGAAGAGGGCGCCGCTCGATACGCGATCGAGGCCTCGATGAACGAGGGGGTGAATGGAAAGTGCAACGGAAAAACGATCGCCGGGAAATGTGTTTCGTGGGAATTGCAGAAACGCCGCTACCACCGTTAAAGGTACACGGGATGGTAAAAAAATTATGCGCCCGCCTGGTTGAGCGAGCATATAGAAAAGTGCTGGTTCAAACGGGCCACTCGTCGTGCGAGGGAAAGCCGGACTCCGGGCTGAAGTTGCAGGAGCAAAGGGGCCAGAGTGCTCGGCTTTCTTCTGTAAGAAACGAAATAATGCGAGAGTTTTCTGGCACGTTCTGGCAAAGTAGACCTCTCGAAACTTCCCCCTCCTCCCCCCGCGAAGAAAGCCGGGGGAAAAGGGCGAGCTGGTCGGGGCGAGGGTACGGCCAAACTGTATTAGACTACTAGAGCCCAACGGAGACGTGGTTATCGAAAAAATTACAAACCACCGACGCGCCTTTTCTCCGCGCCCGATGAATAAACCTGCTCCTCGGCCACAAAAGATCCTCTGCCGTCCCTTTCAAATTGCTCTGTGATTAAAAGTCCCGCCGTTGGCTACTGCCCGCCACCGAAGCCCATTCTCCTTCCTGTCTAGCCTCGTTTAAACCGTAGCCTCGCTCGTTACGCGGCTCCTTCGCTCCTCCAAGGGTCGAACAATATCTCGAAAAATATGTTTAACGGCGAAACGCGGCATTCTGAACGCCAACTGTACCTAGGTACGTCCTTGTAATTAGAGAATTCTTGGCTCAAGAGGAACTGGCCCTCCGCTGCCGACCCAGGGTCCCCTCGTTCACTCTTTGATCCATTCACAGGACCAGGCTTTCTCCGACCTCCGGTCTGCTCGTCTTCCTTCTGCATCCTTGCCTTCCCCTTTTCAGGCCATTCTGTACAGTGCATACCCTTCCGTTTCGTTGAGACCGCGTCGAGAGAGGCGCCGCGGTTTAAATAAACCCTTATTTGCGTCTTTTGCCCGCGGACACGAGTGGGTTACAAATTCGCCGATAGTTTGGCTAGCTCTTAGCGAGGGCGAGGCGCCTGAACAAGCGTGTAGATACATATGTAGGAAGCGACTGTAAGCGGGAAGGTGCACGATCGAAGGCGAGTATGTATTTCTACTTAATGGGGGGACATTAACGCAGAAATGTTTCCAAGAACTCAATTTCTTTACGGGGAACGGAAATGGAGGGGACCTCTTGTTAATTGAAGTCCATATGCGAATGGTGAACAATGGGTTTCTCGTTTTAGTGGAACGCGGATCACCAAGATACAATGTTGGAAGATCTAAGAAATAGAGGAAAGAATGGTTCGCTGTTGAAGAAAGCAAGTACGTGGGACTGGGTTTGGAAAGCGCATCACCATCTTTGGCATTCGACGCATTCGGGGATACCTGATTGCCGATTTGGCGAGGAGTCACGCAACGGTCCCTTACAGGTTTGACACCTTTCCCCGCGGCGAGGGAGATCGAGTGCCACTAGGGAAAACCGGGTCTGGCAATTTATCGTAAAAAAGCAATTAACCCTTGCTGGTTGTCGTTGAAGTGGAGTGGTCGATACGCAGATCGGGGCAAGGGAGGCTCGTTCGCATTCCATTAAACCGGCCCGGTCAAAGGGGAAAGAGAGAGAGAGAGAGAGAGAGGGAGAGAGCGAGGAGGGCGGTAAGGCGGGAGGAGAGGAAGGACCGAGTACGAGTTTCGTAGCGAAGGTGAATAGGTCGAAGCGGTGCGCGGAGATCCAGTTAAAAGGCATGGACGATGTCGTTGCATTTGGCTCCTTTACCGGCGTGTTTCCTGCTTCGTGTTTTCCGCCGGGCCCCTCTACCCCCTTGGGAGTCCCGCTCCGCGATTCCGACAAACAATTTTCCCTCCGACCGTGCCGCCGGCTTTCTTTCCCTCTCGGACGCAGGCGGCCGGGCTCGCGTGGGTCTCACTTTCTCGCCCCCGTGGCTCCATTCAAAGTCCACGGGCAAAACGGTTACTGGAATCGTACTTGTTGAGCCGCTTAATGGGTCTGAGAGCATCGCGAAAGTTGCTCCTGCAATTTTTCACTCGGCTAAGTCTCCGAAACTCCATTCGATTCCAGATTGCTCGACTTGTTCGAAGTTCGTCGCACTGCTACTCGGTCCCCACTCCCCCTCTCGCTTCCCCCCTTTGCTCCTCGCCCCCTCTCGCCCTTTAACGCGTCCCCTCCGTCGTTCCGCTACCTCCGCGCCCGCGCCGCTGTATGAATACTATCCGGCAGGCGGCAAGACGCCAGTCTTTCGGTTCTATTATCCTCGATGAACATCGCCGCCCCTCCCCCGCCACTCTCGCCCCGTCGAACGGTTCTTACGAAACTCCCGTCGGCCGGCGGAAGCTCTCGGCGACGAGGAATCACGCTCGCACACGCGAGACGGCACCACGGTTACGTCGCGAAATTGCATTCTTTCGCATTTAATTTCACCTCGCGTGCCTATGCCTGGAACACGGCGAAGGACGTTTATTAACGTTCCAAGCGTGCGGCGCGACGCGCGCTGTAATGCAATAACATCGAAACGGGGGGAACGTCTATTTTATTTGGCGCGACGGGACGGTTGGGACCTTTGAATAATACGGGACAACACGGGGACGAGCAATTACCCCGCGGAATTCCCTTCCACCGTGTTCGCATCCGTCGCTTTCAGCCAGTTGATCTTATCATTGATATTATAAGGAGTGTCCGCGGGCGGACCGGGGGTGGCGACGCGCGAAACGGATAGGACTGAGCTCTTGCAGGGAGTCTCGGTGAAGTTCGTACACGCGGCGAGCGCGTCGAGCAGAGTAGAGGCAAGTTTGAGCAACGAATTTTATCGCGTGGTAACTTTCCACGAAACAGTTTCCCCCTCTCGCGTTGGGGACATCGACGGAAACTGGGTCTGTGGCACAACTCGCAGCTTCTTCGTTGTGCTTCCAGACTTCAGGGGTCAGAGGAGCCCGGAAAATGGTAAAATTTGTATATCGAGGAGCGGATTGAATCTGCTAGGCTGAACCGTCGGAGCTGCGACTGTGGTTTGACGGTAGAAGGTGGAGCAACGGATAAACCGGACGGGGTACGGCGACCGGTATCCCATCCGCCCCCCCCCCGGCAGAGCCGCGCCATGGAAATGGTAACCAAATGAAAACGAACCGCCGTGGCCAGTGCAGCGCGAGTTAGTCGGAGTTGCTAATTTCAGCGCGATAACTTCTCGGGAAATGTCGTTCCACGGATTCCCGGGTAAAACATCCGTCGCGGTCGCAACGTTCTCCCGTGGAGCCGGTGCCTAGCAATGAAGCTTAGAACGGGCAGAGCCCGGCTCCTCCGCAGCCGCGGCTTTTCAATTCGACATGGTCTAATCGGGAGAAACGGGACTGACCGTTCTGTTTTCGCGTGGTCGGAGATTCGACGCAAGCAACCGGCTCCCACGCTACGTGGCCGGCAAAAACCGTCCACCGCGGTCCGCTCTGATACCGACTAGCAGCGAACATGTTGAAAGCATTAGGAAGTTTCTTGCGGCCCTGGCCAGGAGAAATTAGAGGCAATCATTCTCGGCTTAACCGATGCACGATTCCGTCGGTTTTGCCTCCTCCCCCGGGTCCCACCCTTCGGGCTATGCCACGCCGCAACCCTTCTAATAACGCGGCCATCGTCGAGCCGTTCACCGCCACCCCGAAATCGATGACTCGCCGAACTACGGGCCGAGCGATTACGATACAGGCCGCTCGAGATGAATCGCGACGCGTCTCCGAAACTCCAAGAACCGTTCACGCGATCACGCCACCTACACAGCCACCCCTGTTCAACGCCTCGTTTATCAAGATTCGAGGTATCGATCGCTGGCTTCTTCATCCTCGCGGCTGAATTTCATGAAGTTTCATGAAATTTCATGAACAGCCAGATCCTTAACGCGAGAGAAATATCGGCGCGATCCGTCCGCGGCGCGTTTCGACGGTCATTCTTTTTGTCAGCAATTCGAACAGGCATCAACCGAGCCTGATCGTGAGTCGCGAAGGCGAGATAAGGAATGACAAATAGAGTGGCGGTACGTGTTAATAGTATATAAATATTCAAAAGGAAGGAATAGTGTTCCCCCGACACTGTTGTTAATGACCGAAGCTGGCTCGATAAACGGACGCGTCTCGCGCGCGCGCGCGCGCGTCCACCCACGTAGCGCGGTATAACGTAACGTTGCGGGGACGCTGAGGTAACGAGAAAGACACCGGGGCGAACGAGCCGGAAATAAAGGCCGGACGTTGCAGCTCGTCACTGAGGCAGATTATTACGAGCCGGATCGCCCGATGTGGAACGAAAGGAGCCTCTGGAAACGTGGAAAGCGTGAAAGATCGCTTCCCCGCGCGAAAGTACTTTCCATTTAATCACAAAGTGCTCCCCACCGGCTGCCTCCCGCGCGTTCGGTCGTCGCCGCCTAGCCTCCCGCCTTCTAATTCAATGAGAAAATCAAATTAACTATTTCGTCTCCGAAGCGAGCGTTACGTAACAGACAATTGCTCGCGGCGGGGTAAGTGGTTCCTCGCTACAGCCGAGATGCGGGGCCCGATCGTTTACACGTATATTCCCCTTTCGAATCCTCGTCGTCCTTTCGCCGTCACGTTCCGCGTCCAAAGAATTTCGCGAAATTATGCAAGCCTCTCCCTTCCTGCGGGTCGCCTGCTAATTTCCCGAGCATGCGTTTCGCGGCCGCGTTGCACTGGCATAACGAAATACCAGGGGAACGAGCGTTTGCTCATCGTCAAATGAAAATAGCGAGTCCATTTTTCAAATTAACTCCGAGCGTAAGAACGTTTCGTTGAACCTTCTTCGCTCGACGCCTCCTGCCGTTCGACCGCAAGAGTACGTTACGAACGCGCTTCGGTCGAATTAACGAACGATATCGAAGATTCGCCCGCGAGCCCAGATAATTGCGCCAAGACTTTTAGCGGAATTGCTCAGCCCCGGAAAATCGTCCGCCACGATCTCTCGCGACCTCCTGGCTCTCGTAAAAACACTACTATCATATTACGTCTTCGCTCTTGAGTTTTGCAATTATTATATCCTCTCGCAGGTTGAACCGATCTCCTGCACTCCCGTTCTCCCGTTCTCTTGCTGGCTGGTGGGGGCCGTGGTTATATTTACTTTTAATTACAATGATTCGTCTAATATTCCCAACGATTCAGGTCAGCCAACAATTGCAAAGCGCGCACCGCCGGCTCAGACTTTCCGACGCTCTTCCCACCTGCACGGAGCCCGATAATATCGCGTCTGGAATAAAATTATGCCCGCAAGAAGCTTTCTACGTGACTCAATTAGAAGCGCGTAAATAACCGGTTGATGGCGCGCCGCGTCGCGTTGGAACGTTAATGCCGTCTCGCTCATCCAGGCCAGCCTCTGGTCTGCCTGAATTTCTTCAGCCAGCCAACCGGTCTTCCCAATTCCATTCAGCAAGATTTACTTACGATCTACCTAATTCAGCTGGAAGAGCGGCGAATGCGTTTCGATTACCAATTGACACGCTCCTCGCGCCGTGTTGCGCAACCGGCGAGATTATCTACGCCTGCCGAGGTGTTCATCCATCAAACGCTAACGTTCTCCCTCGCCGCCGCGGAGAATTCATTTCTGGATCGTTACGTAGGCCTCTCTATAAGGACTCCGCGGAGAGCAGGGAAGATCGAGGCAAGAAAAAAAGTAGGTACGCTGCGACGATGTATTTGGCGTAAAGTGCAGGCTTCGACGCATCTCGCCCTGAACCGATTCAATTAGGCTGCTCATGTATCTTCGTTTCGTAACGGCGAAAGGTGAGCCGCGACGAGTTAGGATCCGGCACGCGTCGATGACGCCGAATGACACGGGCTAGTTGGTCTCCGAGGGCGCTCGTTAAATTACCCACAGGCTACAGATCACGTTATCTCGATCGGTAGCCAAGCCGCAGCTCCATCGACCGCTCCTTAGTACATTCGTCGCGGCTGCGATCCTTTCGCTGCTAGCCGCTCTTAATTTCTTCGTCCCTATGTTGGCCGGGCGCGACGGACCAGCCGCTCCATTCCTCCTGCTCGCGGCTCTATTTCCGCCTGCGCTGGCCAATCTACGCGTGCACTACTCTTCCATTTCGCTCGGCTTCCCTTTCACCTGCCGCCTCTTTCGCTCGTCGCTCCATTTCTCCGCGCGTTTGCCACTCCATCGAATCGTTTCTGCCGTCCGGCTTGTCCCTTCTCTCGGAAACCAGCGACTTGATTTCCGTATCGTTGCCGCGCGGGGCCGGCGCGAGCGCGCGCATTCGCGGCCAGCGAGGCACGCGCGCGCCTTTTGTCCCACGTCGCCCAGGAAAATTAGTTACGTACCTGTATGGGCCCAGTTAGCCGCGGAACTGGTCATCGCGTCCGCGTTGAACGTAGAAGAAAAATGAACGGGTTCTTTCATCGCGAAACGTTCGGCACATTTCAATCACTCCACTCGACGCCGGTGAAAAATATTTTTCGACAAATTGCTGGCCACCCGTTCTCGCCCGTACAAAATTCATTACCGCTGCTTTCCAACCCGGTCGCGACGTTTTAACGTTCCCATTTAAAAGCTTCGAGCGGGCGGGAAACGTTCTGCGACGAACGCCAGTCGATCATCAATTTCCATAAATTGTCTTTTACGGCAGGAGATGACAGTAGACGGGAGGGATACAAACGGGGGCGTATCAATTCTGTAACTTTACCGTGTTACCTTGCAACCTATATAATATTACACATTTAATATACACTGTCCTCCGTCTCGTGAATACTGTACGCGACCTCGGGGTTTGTGGATCAGTACAATCGCGTCTCTCATACCGCAAACAAAACTCTAGGATTCCTACAAAGGGTTTCGACTGTTTTTAAACAAGTCCATTCGCTTAGAATCCTCTATTTTCCTCTCGTTCTCCCTCAGTTGGAATTTGCGTCTGTAATCTGGTCACCTCACTGCACAAGTATAGAACCTTCAAGCAAGGGCCTAAGGTCGGTATCAAATATATTGGCCGGTGAATTCGTTTTCGCGAACAGCGATCGAGGAGAAATCAGCCACCAGCATCTGACGATCGTGCATTTGTCAGTTGCAGTTGCATGGCCCTCGCAGGGTATAGTCGGGTAACGGGGACGCTGCTCCGCCTAAACCTAGCCGTTTGGCTGTTATTTATTCTTAGCGTAATAGTTGCGTGCGTTACGAAGCTATGCGTAGACCAAAACGAGATGAAGCTATCGAGAAAGAATCAAAGTTCTGACCAATAAAGCTCCTGAATTTTTTCGTTGCTAACGCACACCTATTCTGATGTGTGTATTTCTACGCTGACAGCTCGGTTTGGCCTACACGCTAGAAGCTTGGCACCATCCCCACCACTTCTGGCTCACTCTTATTCTGCGAAGGCGAGAGCGAGATGGAACGAGAGCGAGTCAGAAAACGACGAGAAAAGGAGCACCGAGGCAAACAAACGGCGTGGTGGGAGAATACCCCTCGCGAAACTCACCGGTCAATATATATGATACCGACCTTAGTACTCTTGACACAGTCATCGTTCAGACTACATCGCCTGGTTTAGTCAAACAGTCAACAGTCGGGTCAACGAGTTTTCTTTTCGTCACGATTCAAATCAGTCACTTAAAATTAATTTGGCGAGTGACAAAGCCACTAGCACCGCGTACCACGAGAGAAGGGACAAATCTTTCGCGCGTGTAAGTAGCTTACAGAAATAGACTGCTCACAACTTCTCCAGCAGACTAATTTAAATGGACTAGAAACAAGAGTCAGGAGCTTGCCTCGGTTTAAGGATGCATCGGACCTAAATTCAATTTGGTACCAAGTTTATTTATTTATTTATTTATTTACGGGCGAAGGCCCTTTTGTGTCTGTTGATTAAAATTTGTGAGATTGTTCTTTTTAATCTTCCTGATGGGCTCCAAAAATTTTAAACGAATTCACTAAACGGTTACTGAGTTATAACGATTTTATTTTTACAGATGTTACACGTACTCTTATGGAAAGAGACGATCTTGACAGTGAAAACAGCTGAAAAAATGTTGAAGAAATGGTACCAATGTTTCCATTCTTTTTGTACGTATAGTGTATGGATAGATAAAAAATATCTGCTGAGTTTCAATTGTGTCTACTACACCATTTTAAAGAAATAAATAAATAATGCTTCAAGAAGCATTTGCAAAGTGAAAAATACCTTCCTGGGAGTAAAAATAAGACTCCAACTGTCATTCTAGTTCCTTACATCTAGATTTACTATGCGTAACACGTAGATATTAAAATATTTCAAATTTCGTATACATTTGTCTAATATCCGGTTACTAAGTTGTGCAATTTAACCAATTCCTTATGCTGGCAGATTCAGTTTTTTCGGAATTGCAATTACTTCCTTGAAAGTACAAGCACATCGAGTGATGCCCACCAATAGAGCATCCGAATAACTTCCCATTCATTTCCTGACAATAATTTCTATACCTTTATATAAAAGAAGTCTAATAAATTAAAATAAAAATATGCGCGAGTCCGCCAGCTGCGAAGTGCACCGTAATCGAGAGAAGAACTAAGGAAACCGTGGTGTAGGGAATATCGGAGCGTGCATAAAGCGGGCTGCACACGTGCCTGTTTGCGGCGGGCGAGCTTTTGCTCGCGCGTGTCAGTAGCACGCAGACGCCGCATACTCTGTCCGGGCTCTCGCTTTATGCCTACGTGGAATGAATCGCGACGTTATCACCGGTGATGGAATTAATTATTGGAAAGCGTCGGACGGTCAATTATTCACGGTTTTAATTAGCGCGACGCCGAACGGAGCGCTTCTGCCGGTCGATCGGAGGTTGTCGTTTCCAAGCGCGCTACAACGTCATCCGCGCGGAACACCGTCCGCCTGTGTTTCCCTCGCGGCCGGTCGGCATCGGCAATCGCCTGCCGCGCAACCCTTCCGACGCGATCTGATGCGACGCGACGCGTCAAATGGAGTTTCGACGTTCGCGCGCTTATTTTCCGTTCCGGCCGGGTGGCTCCGTTTGCGCGGAATAAAACGGTCCGCGATGCCGCCCGCGTTCGCTTCGCTGCGACTTCCGTCGGCATCCGACGCCACCGACAGCTGGGCGCGCTCGCGCGATCCCCCGCGTGTGTTGGCGCGTGCGGCTGCACCAAACCAACCCAAAAAGTGGAGGATTTCGCATTTCGCGCATCGCGTCGCATCGCGATATCCTAGCTGAACGCTTCAGCGAAGAGCCATCGATCGCCCGTGCAGGGAAACTCGTCGACGAATAGCGCGTCTGCCATTGGCCCATGGTGTAACGGTGAAAAAGACGCGGGACCCGCGATAGAGTCTCGCACGGAAACGATCTTTGTTCTGGATTCGAGTGACATCGATTGTGGAATAAGTTTCTGTCTCGCGAAAATGCTTCTTAACGATTTCGCTGGTATACGCGTAGGGTAGACCAGGGTGAATCGGATCACTTTGTGTTTCATGGTAAAGTAATAATAGTCAAACATTTAAAAACTAATTTTTTATTATATATTCGTGGCCAGTACACCTTTGACTTGAAAACTTGAATATATAAAAATTGAAACTAAACATAAAAATCTTTTATTTGTAAACAAAACACGAAAAAATGAGAAATATCCGATTCGCCCCGAAACTTGCGGCGAATCGGATAACCCAGAAATTTCTGAAAAAAACTGAAATTTTCATAACAAAATCTTTAGAATCAACTTAAACAAATCTAATTTAATGACAGTGAAGTCAAGTGACACTCTTCTCAGATAATCTTCTGAAAGTGGAGGAATTAATTTTTCACCGCAGTAAATACAATGCCATCTTCTGAAAATCATTAATTTATTTATTTTGTTCGTCATTTCTTTAGATTTATTTTTATCACAGCTTCCTTTATTTTTTTTTTGGATACCATGATCCCTGATTGTTTTTCATGTACCTACGAACCATCTGTACATAAACAATTATCATATTTATAATCATAAAAATACTCAAGTAAAAAAAAAGGAGTGATCCGATTCGCCATAAATAACTTGGTCCGATTAGCCCCATATACAAGTATTTAAAAGCTTGTAGATTGCATAAACATATTATTATATAATACTCTAAAATACATCAAATACTAAACTTGGACACCGTGCAAACTAATAACAATAAGCACATTTGAAGTTTCAGGCCTACTTTTTATTTTAAATACGAAATTGCAGATTACGTAGGTTAGATTCGTCGCCAACATCTCACCGAAAACGTATGCCAGCTCTAAACATTGATTTAAAACAATTGACGCGCTATTTCACTAGGTGCGGGGGAGAGAGTCGAGGTATTACAAACGTTCGGAATGTCAATTTCTATCGCTATGTAAAAAATATGGATTAAATTCTTATTTTGACCCGATTCGCCCTGGCCCACCCTACAGTGGCTTCCAAATTCGGAATCAAACTGCTGGAGGGGCAAATGCAGCAATGGAGCCCGCCTCTATTTATTGGAAAATGATCAATGGGAAAAGCTCCGTGCCTATCGCCGGTGCATTCACAGCCGGCACAATCGGTACGCCATCGGGTACTCGGCACGATACATTGGTCGCACGAGTAGTTACACTTCATTGCAATCTACCTATCCGTGTATCGCGCGGGGCGCCCCACTGTCTCGCAAGTAGTTCTTTTAGCCGAGCTGTTCAGGCATTTTTCAGCGACAAGTTGCCCAGTAATTTTGCGGCGTTGTAAATAGCGAGCGTTCGGCTGGGTGAAAATGGCAGTTGGTGTTATCGCGGGGGAACGAGGAGGAGGCATTCCACAGATAGAATTCGCATGGCTACAGATTGCCATTGTCAGGCAGTACGGGGTTCGGCCGGGTAGCGGTCCATTGATGGCAGATTCGCTCCCCTATCTGCCTCGCCTCAGCTCCGGTATTTGCTTGTTAAGTGACAGTATTGACGCGTGCAACAAGCAAATATCAATATGTCGTCGAGCGGCGTACGTACCCTACGTTCGGCGTACGTACTAATCGAGGATCGGGTAATTGCTTTCGTTCGAACCCGAGCCAAAGTCCACAGCGTGCAAAGGGGACGCGATCGACTGTTAGATGACCGGCGAAACTTTTCCAATTTCATTAATTAAAACGCAATTTAACGGGATAATAAGTTAATTAATGGAAAGCAGGGCCGCGTTTGCAGCGAAGAGCGCAGAGTGATTGGACGCTGTTGACTGTGTCGAGAAGACGCGGTTCAGCGTTCCTTACTGAAAATTCTTAATCAGTTCCGCGACGTTGGAAGTTCCCGATAGATTTGCGACACCTAATTACACGAAATCGATGTCTCGAAGGAACGGGTAGATGCTTGCCGCTGGCGAGAAATGGCGTGGCAACATTACCGAAAGGGGGGGGGAAGCGACAAAAGGGGAAAGTAACACGGTATCCATCGCCGGAATACAATCGTCCGCGAAAATGTAGTATTTATTTCACGAGTTGGAAACTCGATTCGCCACTCACCGCGAATCCCGAATCCGCCTTTCTTACGCGAATTACTTGGCCAGGAGTTTACAAACGTTATTTAAAGTTTTCGAAGAACATTCGCGAGAAGTCTATCCGTTTCTTCGCCCGTTCCGTTCCGGCAGCTTCCTCTCCCTTCGCCGTCCGTCCGGAATTCTTCCCCGCCTGGGCTTCTTTCGCCCCGAGCCCGCGCCGCGCGCCATTTCTTAATTCAGGATTAATTCAATTTCACGCTGTCGGCCGGCGTCCACGTTTATTTCGCCATTGATTCCACTTGGAACTTACGCGACCGTCGTGAACGAAATACGAATGCCAACGGAGCCGCAACCCCCTGGAAATTCACCTCCCTCTTCGCTCGCTTCAACCTACCATCATCGCAGCTCTCCTTCTTCTTCTCTCTCGCCTGGTTCCGCTCGATGGTTCCTGGCTGAAAGAAAGAGAAGGAGGGGATAGAAGGAGGTTAGATGACAAGTTCCCTATTCGCGGCAATAAACGAAACTACTTGGATGGAAAAAGCGCCTTTAATACGTTCGTTAGCGATCAACGATCCAAGTTTCGCCCGAAAGTACGTTGATTAAGCGCACTTTAAACACGAGGCTCGTTTGAAATTCCGATACGGAACTCGGCCCGGTATTCAAATGGTCTCATCCTGGCGCGTACTTTTTTTCGGCCGATCGTGCCACTCGCGGAAACGAGTGGTCCTATCGCCGCGCGAAACTTTGCCCGGGCGACTGCGATCGGTTTTTGTCCTTCGCGGACGGAAAATTATCATTAAAGTTCATTAGAGGGTTCCCCGTGATTGCAGGTATATTTACGGTGCGATCGACGAGGCCCTGCTGGCTGGAGCGGATCGATCGTATCGTGGTTCAGATAGAAATGGCTCTTCGGGTGAAACTGTCAAACTTGCAAATCCACTATGAGATAAAAATATCGTGTCTCGCCGGATACTTTAATCTCGCGAGACATCTATTTCATTATTTTTTAATTACTCCGTTATTAATGTCACGATACGAGACTCTCATGAGACAAGTTTCGTGATGAATTTTCAAAAATCTCGTCTCTCGCGACTATTTCCTTTATTCAAATTTAGTTGCCGAGATTTTTCTCTCGTGATAGAAAATCACCACGTAAAATCGCGTCGTGGATTCGCGGCTTTAAGGTATCGGTTCGTGGAGAGGCTTGCGTCTCGATTATCGGTAGCTATATCTATACAGGTATCGATCCAAGTGACTGGGATCCCCGCGGCGGAGGACAGAGGATCGTGGAACGTTCGGGGACATTAGCAGCGTGACGGCAAATTTCATTAGACGCGAAATCCGGCCGATCGGATTCATCCCTTAAAGGACTGTGGCCAGGCAGGATAATGCGGGGTGGGCCCGACATTGGAGAGGGAGCGAAGCTTTGATCCTCGGTCAAAGGCCAACGTCTCCGAAGGGAGAGCCGCGTTACGTGGCTCCCTTGGCCTATTGTGGCTCCCATTGTTGCGCAAACTACATTACAACCGGAAGTGGTCGCGACCTCCCTTCCGTCGCTCGTAACTCAGTGTCTCGCGGCCGGGTGCCGGCTTTGCACAATGCAACGGCAACTGCACAGCCTGTAACACCGACGTCGGACATCCACGCTGCTGGCAACGCTGCGCGACGGAACGTTACGTCAGGCTGCACGTCCTGACGTCCGACTGCCGAGAAACCCCGACCGTAATCTTAACCCCCGGAAAGACGGGGGGCCGGTGGGCTCCTTTGCCAGGCCAGCCAGATAGAAAAGCTAGGCGGGCAGGCAAAAGTCTGCGAGCTATTAATCCGACGAATAAACGACTCGCTCGAAGCGCCGAACAAGGTGATAAGTGCGTATCCGAAGTCCAACAAAGGAAGATCGGTAATTACGTGTTTTTCGCGAAGCCCGCGCGCGAGTTTCCGTCAAGCGCGAAACAGGCCAAGAATTTTCGGGAACACCGGCCGCGGAATTCGCGTCGACCTTTATCCTCTGCTCAAACAGTGACTCGATAACACAACTGCGGGGCCGAGAGCGCGCTTGTTTACAACACGATTAGGGGACCCTTCCGTCTACGGACTTTGTAGCGCCGGGTCGGGCAAGTGTGCTCGTTAATATTTGATGTCCCCGTGCGACCGCGTCCCCGAAATTCCCGGGGTGTTTAACGTTATCGATCGTGTCACCGAGTCCCCGGTGCACCCTCCCGCGCGCCAGCCGCATTTTTAAATAAAGACGACAATTCGCGCCGCCCGGCGAAGCCGAATCCCCCGGCGCTCGTTGTCCCCGCTCGAGCCTCGCGCGCTTCTCCCCTTGGAAATCGCGCGCACCCATCGCGAGAGCGTCTCGCGCCAATCGACACCCACCCGCACACGTGTCAGCCACTAGACGGCGCTGAGAGGGAGCAGACCTCGGGCAACAATGGTGGCCCCGGGGGATAAGGCGCTGTTAATAATTCCGAGGCGACGTCGTTATGCTTTAAGCGGTACCAGCCCCGGCTGCTACCCGAAGGGGCAATCTCCAAGGGGCAGAGGAAACGGAAGTGGGGTAAGTTAAGCGATTCGCTACGCTCCCCGGGGACCAACCTCTCAATTAGCTGGCTCGCCTGGCGACTACCATTTCGACCGGCGATTACACGAGCGCCGAAGGAATCGGCGCGGCGGTCGCGATCGTTCCGTCCGACGATCTCCGAGTGTATAATTAGACCGATCGTTCCCCGCCGAGGAATCAAGTTTTTACGGGCTTCCGAAAATTCTCCCGGGAACGAGGTTAACGTCTCATCCGGCGACACGTCGCGCGCGGCTCCCTGTTATTTTTTCCCGGCTCCGAGCGGGGGCCGAAGCTCGGAACGGCCCCGAACGGGGCCCGTTAATCCAGCTTTTCGTCGAACTTTACGAGGCTCTCGCCTCGCGACGGAAGCGGCCTTCGAACCGGGACGCTCGTAAACGTCCTAATTAATTTTACGCGGTTCGGCTTTACGAAGCTGTGGCGCGCGCGCGAGGCGCGACGCTACTCCGTGATCCTGAACCGCTTCTGACCCCGGGATCTTTCGAATTTCGACTCGCGGTGCTTTGGAACCAAGGCGCGGGCAACTTATTCCAAGGTCGATACCATTATTGGTTGCGGTAAATAGTTTGAGCAGCTCGGCGCTGAAGCGGCGAGTTTGCATAATGAAGCTTGGTAGTGGATCAGCCGGCATCAGCCACTCGCGAGTCAATCACGATTTAGAGGAGCTGCTTTCGAATATATTATCAATTTGTATGCGGGAGGATCGAGCTGCCTGGAAAGCGGTGATCCGAAATTTCGGAGCCGAGCGAAATATCGGGCTGGAACGGCGCACGATGTATGGCCACGTCGATGCTTTCAATCGCAATTATGAAACGCGATTTACTTAGCAGGGATAGCGATGAAATTTAAATTCCATCGACTCCCGGGAGCGTGTTCTCCTTTTTACCACCCCCCTCCCCCCCTCCGAGCCCGCGAACCGTCGCCGTCGCCTCGCTCTGTTCAAACGATCCGCTCGAGGAATAAGGGGAACGTGAACGCGAACGGCAGACTGGTACTCAAGACGAGCTGCCGGCGAGGGGGAAAATCTTTGTCGCGAAAATTCAAAGGCATAAAGTGTCGACGAAGCGTCCTGGGAACGCCATCGCGCCGACCCTTGTAAAGACGTTGAATTTTATGAAACGTCAAGGGGATTCGGCGAAAATATGTAAATACGCAATAAAGCGTAAGCCTTCGCCGGCCCTTTCCCCCGCTTCCCCCTTCTCTCCCACTTACCTCTTCTTCGGCTCTGTGTCGCTCGACTGCCAGGACAACGGGAAATTTTCAACGCGAGCCGGTCTGCGCGCAGCCCTGATTCCGCTGAATCTGCCGCGAAATCAACGACAAACACCGCCTTCGCCTGCGTAGTTTCTACTTTACGAACCGACTTCTCCTCCCCCACCTTGCGCTTCATCGTGCCCCCGTACAACGAAGCGAATCGATCGAGCCACCGGCGAGAGCACGCTTCCAGAAAGTCGAGGGAATTATGCTCGCGGAATCGTCGACCGCGTGTATCTCCGCGAAATCGGTCTCGAAAGCGCCGCGGGGGTGGAAGTGGTTCAATTATAAAAATTCAGGGACCGATGGAGCGTGCGCGTGAATGCGAGCCGCGGAGGATCGGTGATTCAGGCGCGCGGAAAATTCAGAACCGTCGCGTCGGGCTCCGGTTTTCCATTAGAGCCGAGAGACACACGCGGCACACGGAAGATTGAACAAAAGTTTGCAAAGTCGCGGGAGGGGGGAAAAAAAACGAAACTTTCCCAGGAACATCGAGCTGGGGCCGGAGTCCTCCTTCGAACTCATCCGAAACTTACCGGTCTGTGTGTCGTCGTTGATCACCGCGACACGACAGCGAAAGCAAGTATTTTCATAAATCTCGCGCGATGACGCGGATTGATCGCGCCAACCCCCGAACCCATCCAGCGATTACATTTTAATCGTCGCCGAACCAACGGACGATTACCGCGCGGGAATTGGAAAGAGCAACGATATCCATGCACCTTCCGTTTCCGTTGTGGATCGAATACGGTTGAGCGCGCGCGAACGACTTTCCTCGGCTTTTGTGCGGTGGAATCGACAGCGTAACAACGACTCCCGAACGTCTTTACGATATTTTCATCCTGGAACGCTGTAGCCTTAACGGCAGCTGGCGGACTCGTTCCTACCGAGCATAACCGTAGCCAGGGGAGAACCGAGAGTTTGCATCCAAGTTTCGTTCTCCGCTCCACCCGTTCCGTTTTCATCTAGTTCGCCACGCGACGAACGGGGCCCTGCAGAGCCAGCGTGGCCTCGCGAAGCTTGCGTAACCGGGTGAAACGATTCGAAGACGTTTCGTTGGGATTTCGGGACAGGCGCCGTTCGTCCGTCACCGTAACGCAAGTGCAATTTGACTGAGTAGGTGGTAAATGATTGCAATGTCGTGGGTATAACTCGAGGAAGTTCGTCAGATTTTTCCTTAAGAGGGTAGGTATAGGTAGGGCTGCCATCCGCAAAGTCATTATTCTATGACAGAGAGCATTAAAACCACGGACATTTCCACTTGAAAGCTGGACACTTTAAACTATTTTTTGTAGAAATTGAGTTAATAGCAATAACGTATTCCAATGGGCTCTACTAATCATATAAAATGGGAATTTTATTTTTAATTTAGGTTGTTCCTTTACCGCTCTCTCTCTCTCTCTCTCTCTCTCTCTCTCTCTCTCTCTCTCTCTCTGTCTCATATTAGATACGATATCACGAGACAAAAATTTTTGTAACTTATACACTGTAACCGCAATCAAAGAATAAAGACAAAACATTTATGACTTTTTGAGCGAGCAACATCGAAAAACCAGGATTACTACAGAAAATCCCCTGGACGTCCCGGGACGCCCTAAAAAAGAGGATATATCCGGGGAAGCCCGGACGGTTGGCAGCCCTAGGTATAGGACTATTGAAATCTCGATAAATCGATTTTTGTATTATTATTAATTCTGAAAGTGCCATGCTTTGTGAACATTTACAACGATGTATCGTGAGGAAATTCGAACAATTACGGAAATTATATTGCTGAACGTAATTGAGTGCACCATTGAGCAACGGCCTCGCAGAGCGATATTGGCGTATGGGACCTAACTCTGAAGCCGTTTATCTTGAAACTACATTTTCAAACACGGTGTACATCATAACTCTTGAACGAATGAATATTTTCACTTGAAATTTTAACTGGAGCTGTAGAATTCCTTTCTCTACTGTGTGGAATTTCCACATCAACATTAGATGTTTATGAACACATTTTATAATTGATTAAAGACGATTTTTTTTCATAAAAATGTGAAAAAAATTGATTTGTGTGTAACTTTTACAATTTTTGTTTAAATTCGCTGGCAAAATTCCACGCGATAAGTATTAGTGTAGAAACTAATCGTCCCAAAGCATTTTGCTTTTAGATGATCGGTTCACCCCGGACTATGTACACCAATTACAGCTGCGCGCTATGCGGGACCATCTTTAGCGTCAAATAACTTGAATAATTTTCAACATTCTGACAATTTGTTTATTTTACATTACTTGTAAAAGCGTACATAAATACTGTGAAAAGTGATTACTTGATATCTAAGCAATCCAACCGACAAGAAACCGTTGATTTCAGTCGTTCAATAGTCGTATACCCGCTTAAGAGATTAACGGAAGAGAACGGGGGTGAATTTGGAGATTTGGCGCCCCTAGGCGTCTGCCCCCCTTTCCGCGAAATATCAGGAAATATTTTAATTTAAAAGATTCTAGACAGTTTCAAAATTAATTAAATGTTTTTAAAGTGGTTTCAAACCGCTCTGTTTAACCAGGCTTTGGTAAGGCGAGGTCTCACAGACCCCAAAGGTTTTAAATTCAGTATAACTTTTTAACAACGCGTGGCAGTGTTATTTAGTTTATTCATAATATAAGTTAGGAAGTATATATTGTTGTTTAAAATTAAAGATGTTTAATCAGTTAAGTATTTTTCGGTAATCGAAATTTAATTAAAAATATGGATTTCTAAAATACACTAAATTATTTGCGAGGTCTATGGGACCCCACCTTACTACTCTTGTTACATTTCCAATTTCTCTCGCCCAAAATT